>CAMAPE010000009.1:2522500-3770000 GCA_945859875.1 Cuscuta europaea
CTTGTTCTTTGACCAGTCCGTCCAGAGGAGCAAGCTATGTGGTGGCTGCATTATGACTTCGTCTTTGAGGGACGGCAACTCCCATTAGGCTCCCCTATTCATCCCTTAGCGCTGCTATGGAGTATTTAATTTTTTAATAAGCAAAATTACACGAGAGAAACATTAGTACTTATATATATTTGAAAAATAAAGGGGTGGAACGACGACGTAACGAGCGCCTCGAGAGATGTGACCGTTAACAGCGGTGGATTTAAAACGAGCTGCGTTACCTGCCTGCCTGCTGCTCTCTCTCTCTCTCTAGTCTGAGTAGTCTCCAGTCTCTCCACCCCGCAGACACAGAAATGGATTGAGGTACTCCGCACTTCCGCAGCCGTTCTGAGTAACTTTCTTTCATCAACTGTCTCTGCATCTGCATGTAATTAGCCCTATACATGAAGAATGATCTAGAAGGTGAAGGTTAAATTAGCCCTAAGGAGCACCGAAGAAAGACATGGGATGCGCTCAATCGAGATTGGACAACGATGAATCGGTATCCAGATGCAAGGAGAGGAGGAATCAGATGAAGCAAGCCGTTTTACTGAGGAACACCTTTGCTTCCGCTCACTCCGCCTACGCCATGGCTCTTAAGAACACAGGCGCCGCCTTGAGCGACTTCGCCCAGGGCGAAGTTCCCCCTCCGGACCAGGACGTCGCCGCCCTTAACAACACGGCTTCCCAGCCACCGCCTCCCCCTCCGCCGCTTATCATTGAGAGGACTCCCCTCCCTCCGCCTCCCCCGCCCTTACCCAACTTCTCCCCTCTCACGCCCTTGCAGCGGTCTATAACTATGCCGGAGCTTTCTAAGCGTGGGGACAAGATGAAGAGCATCTCCATTGGCGAAGATGAGGAAGACGATGAAGGTGTTGGTGGGTTGAAGCTGAGGAATCATCATCTAAACCGGGTGGTCATACCTGATAGAAATGAAGAGGAGCACACTCCAGTTAAAGTTACAGATCCACCCCCTCCTCAACCTCTTGGCTTAGCTTGGGATTACTTTTATATGACCGATAATATGCCCACAACAGCCCTAAATGAAGAGGATGAGGATGGAGATGGTGATGATAGCCCTGTCACTCCAATAACTGAGAATCTTGGTGGGGATGACAGGGTAGAGGGTGAAGAATTCAAGACACCGGAGAAAGGATTAATGGAGGGGACACCACCGGTGATGGGGAGGCAGAAAAACTTTGTTCATTCTAAGACCGCACCTCCAAGAATTGTAGAATTGGTTGATAGTGATAAAGCAGCTAGTGCAAATAGTGCAGATTTCTATAAGGTTTTCACTGTGATAGATGATCATTTCCTCAAGGCTTCAGAGCTTGTTCAAGAGGTATCAATGATGCTAGAGGCTGCTACGCTGCATTACCACTCCAACTTCACAGAGAAAGGTAATATACTCTACCATATTAATATTGATGATCCTGTTTGTAAGTAAGCTCTAGTTCTGGTTAAAGACTGGTCTTGATACGATGCTGGAATTGTACTGAAGCTTTTACTGGCCTTAGGAAAACCATTTGTAGAATAAGGATCAGTTTGGATTGTAGTCTCCTCGACTATCATAATATTGCTTCAATCATTATAAAATCTCAAATGGTCTTCCAGACTTAGCCCTCCAAACCCTTTTTTCAAAATATGACCCTAGTGATGGTCCTTTATTGAACATCAATGTTCCTCTTTTACAGCCAATATAGATCATGCTTCAAGGGTAATGCAGATCATCACATGGAACAAATCTGTCAATGGAGAGTCAAACAGTGATGGTGCAAAGGAAAATCAGGATGGTCGTGCATTTGAGACTCATGCCACTGTTTTGGATAAGTTGCTGGCTTGGGAGAAGAAACTATATGAGGAACTAAAGGTGGATTTGCATGCACAACTTTATTGGTTTCCTGGAGATGGTTTTCGTTTAAATCCCCTAAATCGATGATTATGCATGTTTATTTACCTAAAGTACAAACATAATATTTTTTCTATGTGCTAAAAACTAGATAGTATATCCTTCAATTAACAAAGACTAAGATACTCAAACAAGCCCTTTTCCTGGAGAGGGAGGGAACGCCCAGAAGGGAAAAATTGTTATTGCAAAACGCAGTAAATTATCTGTCATTATAAATATCAAAACACTGTTGTTATTTATATAGGTAACTGACATTTGCCAATCGTTGATTGATCAATTTTGATAGGCTGGTGAGATTATTAAGCATGAATATCAAAGGAAAGTTGCTATTCTAAACAAGCTGAAAAAACGCAGTGCTAGTTCTGAATCACTGGAGAAGGTGAAAGCTGCTGTCAGCCATTTGTATACACGTTTTATAGTTGAAATGCAATCTTTGGATTCAACAGTCATGGAAGTGAATGATATTCGTGACAAGCAGTTGTACCCGAAGCTGGCTGATCTTGTCCTCGGGTATGTTTTTATGTACATCATTCACAAATGGTGATTTAAGTAAACTGATCTTAGTCACTGGCTGATATTGTCCTTGTGTCCTGGCTGATCTAAATTACTGGTGATTTTTTTAAATAAAATCTTGATTACATTTTTTGCTAGATTTCCAACTTAGTAAATCACAATTGAAACATAAAGATATCCCAGATTCCCAGTCCAGTCTTCCACTCTACTTAGGGTAAGTTTGGATAACATAAAGTGCTAGGGAGATGCCAAAGAAAGTTATTTTCGTATGTTAGGTTTTACCTTGGCAATAAAAAAGAACAGTTATGATTAGTTTTTGATTTTTTTTAAAAAAAATAAATTTAGGGAGAACTATCACATAAACCCTCAAACTTTCATAAAAAGTGCAAATAAGCCCTTTTATAGGAGGCTCTGTCTGGCCGTCGCCATTTGGGGTGGTTTCCGGTGGAATTTTTTGATGAAATGTTTTTAGCATCTTCTTCATTAAGTCTAGTTTACTCATACCAAATTTCAGCTAAACATTCAATCGGGAAGACAGTCAAATGAATCTTCGAAGATAACTGCGCGATGAGGCAGCGCAGTATGTTTCAGAAAATCATTTGATGATTTTTGACTGCCTTCTCGATTAAATCTTTAGCTGAAATTTGGTATGAATAAACTAGACGTAATGAAGAAGATGCTAAAAAAAATTCATCAAAAAATTCCACCGGAAACCGCCCCAAATGGCGACAGCCGGGCAAATCCTCCTGTAAAAGGGCTTATTTGCACTTTTAATGAAAGTTCGAGGACTTATTTGATAGTTCTTCCTTAAATTTACTATACCTTATGATAGGGATAAACAAATAAAATGAGCATAAAAAATATCAAAGGGCCTCTTTTCGTAAGAGTTATTTTGATGAAATGGCTGAATTTGCTAAAAACTATTAAAGGATGTGAGTTAGATAAAATCGATTTCATAAGTAAGTCATTGTTCTCATTATTTAGCTTTTTCTTTTAGTAAGCAGAATAAATTGGACTTAATTATACTAGATTGGACTTAAAATGAATACATTTAGTTGAAGCCTAACTTTTCATATTCCCCAACATACTCCATCCTTTTAAGTTTTGCCTGTGATCCTTCCACCAACAGTTTTTCTAGAGTCCAAAGGAACCTAAACGCTGTAATGATCAGAGATGACCGTCAATGTGGTATTTGCAGGATGGCCAAGATGTGGGGATCTATGTGTAAACACCATGAAGAACAGATGAGAATAGTTATGGACCTCACAACCATTGACATCTCTGCCACCCCCATAGGAACAACCAAACATCACCAGGAGCGCACCATCCAACTAGGTGATGTGATTAAGGAGTGGCATGACCACTTTGAAAACCTCGTGAATAACCAAAAAAACTACATCCAAACCATCAGCAAGTGGTTAAAACTAAACCTTGTCCCGGTCGAAAGTGGCCTGAAGGAAAAGACAACACCATCTCCACCCAGACCTGAAAACCCGCCCATCCAAACGCTCCTCCAAGCCTGGAATGAGCTTCTCGAGAAAATCCCTGATGAGCACTCCAAAAGTGCGATTACCACTTTTGAAGCTGTGATAAGGACAATCATTCTTCACCAGGAGGATGAAATGAAGTTGAAGGACAAGTGTGAAGAAACAAGAAAAGAGTACATGCGTAAAAGTCAGTCGTTTCAAGAATGGTGTCAGAAGCACATGCAGCAGCAGCATAGGGCCCCACGGGAGGATGAGGCGGACCCTGTTTCAGAGAGGCAGTTTATGGTGGAGAGCTTGAAGAAAAGGTTGGATGAGGAAACGGAAGCTTATCAGAAGCAATGTGTCCAAGTTAGGGAGAAATCTTTGGGAGGTCTGAAGATTCAATTGCCTGAACTTTTCCGGGCCGTGAGGGATTATTCACACATGTGCTTCATTGCTTATGAAAGATTGAGATTGCTAGTGGAATCACAGAACAACAATCCAATTCAGGAGAGTCCGTAGGATTGTATTCTTGCAGTATTTTTCTATAAAACTTGTATGAAATGGTTATTCATATTTATCTTTCAAAAGCTTTAGCAAGATAAAAATTAATCACAGAACAACAATCCAATTCAGGAGAGTCCGTAGGATTGTATTCTTGCAGTATTTTTCTATAAAACTTGGTATGAAATGGTTATTCATATTTATCTTTCAAAAGCTTTAGCAAGATAAAATTATGTTGATAAATTAGCAAAGCACACCTAGTGGTGTATGTGGTTCACTTTTGGGTACGTAGAAAAAAACTAATGTGTGTACACGATACATCGAGTGAGATGCAGTTGAGGAATCGTATACCTCTATCGAACAAAATAGGTCCAGAGCTATCAGATGGGCTTGATAGGGTTAATCACACCAAATGGGATGGCTGCCAATTGTTAAAGAGTTATTGGCCAAAGAACACTGAGTCCCAGATGCGGATAATTGAGCATGCATGTACTAACGAGTAACTAGAGAAGCCTGTAATACCAGTTTTTTATTCGTGCTTCTAGATTAGGGATGGACTCGGGCCGGGTGGCCCGACCCGGAACCGGCCCGGGACCGGTACTGTTCCGGCCCGGCCCGACCCGGTGGCCCGGTCAGTGACCGGTCCGGGTAGGTCCGGCCCGTGGGTTTTCCGGTCCGGGCTCGGGTCACCCAAAACAAGGCCCGACCCGGCCGGGCCCAGGCCCGGTTCGGGCCAAAAACTATTTTTTTTTGCAATTTTTTTTAAATTTTCGGGTTGGGCTGGGTATTTTGGGCCATTTGGGGTGGTTTGGGGGGTTGGGGGTGGGAGGGGGTTTAATTAGGAAGAGGAAAACAAAAAAAAATGATAATGGGCCCGGCTCGGCCCGGACCCGGACCGGACCCGGTGGTTACTCGGGCCGGTCCCGGGTCCACCATTTCTGAACCGCCGGCCCGCCCGGGCCTAGGCCCGATCCGGACCCGGCCCGGACCCGAGTCCATCCCTATTCTAGATGAGTTCAGAAGAAAAACACGGCAGGCCATGCCAGTTATGTTCTTAGGTCAGCAAAACCCGTATGACCGGAGCACCGTATACCGGTATACATATTTCTTTATTTTTTTCCTTTTGTTTTTAAAAAATGGTAATAAATTTTTTGTTTTTGATCCGATTTTTATAAAATTTATATCAACATTTTTTATTTTTCATGATCTTTCAAATGAGACCAATATTGCGTATGTAATTTTAAGAAATTATCGAACTATTATATTAATGAGTATTGGATTATAAGGAAAATCGAACTAAATTTAATATAGAAAAATAATTGTGTAAATCACAATTTATCTTAAAATTGTGTATATAAACAAATTATTTTATTATGTATTTATACATGTGCCCACCGTAGGTGGGAGCCTTTTCAGCACTGGGGTAAATGAAAATGAAAATGATGATGTATTTATACATGTGAGTTACATATTTTTATATGTGGGTGTTTTGTTATTGGCCTATCAGCCAATTTTTGACTGTTTTGACCATTAATTGGCTTTTTGACCATTTCAAACAGCTATTTAGGTGTTTGGTTAATCAGCTTTTCCTATTGGCTTTTTATGTCGATCAGCCAAAAATCAAAACTCTACTAAACTTAGCTTTTTGCTTTCGGCTGTTTCACTTTGTTCTCTAAAATACAGATTTAGCCTTATCTAAATCACAGCTCTCGGATATAAATCATACTCTGTAGCTCCTATATTCAGTTTACGTGCATTGCAACTTCAATTGTTCCAAATTGAAAATTCACTTTTGTTAATGAAAGGACAATTCACTTCCATCTCTAAAAGCATGAAGACCCACTTTTGTTAACAAGTTTTTTAATGTATAAATACACTAATAAATGTATAAGCGACGACATTAACAAAATTTAGCAATATATGAACAAAATACATTGCAATCAATATTATTCATTTTTATTACTTTTTATTACTTTAATGAATGCAAATAATTTAGGATAATATATTAAAATCATATCATTAACCAGTAGAAAGCTAAAATAGTTAAATAAACTAAAAACATTTCATCTCGTTGTTTGTGGCGACATAAATATTTGTATTTTTTTTCATTTTTGTTACACAACTTCTCTTGGTATATTTTTACTTTTAACTCCATTTATTAATCAAAATATCGTCATACTAATAAAATTTATTAACCCGTGAAATGTAATTGCTATAGAAATTATTACTTGTGTTAATACTTTTTTATTTTTTTAGATAATTAAAACGGTTTAAGTAGTTGTACTAATTACAGTAAAAATAATAATTGATGTCCTTAAAAGTCATTTAACAAGTTACCAGCTGATTATAAACAGCCATTTAACCAAACACTATTTTACAAACTGCTAATCCTATCGGCTAATCAAAACAGCCAACCAGCTAACACAATCAGCCAACAACCAACAGCCAATTGCCAAACACCCCCTACGTAAAGTTACATATTTGTACACATAAAGTTGCATATTTATGCACACGAGTTGCATTTGGCCTGCTTGAACGCGAGTTACATATTTTTACACGTAAAGTTACATATTTTTACACGTAAAGTTACATATTTATACACGCGAGTTACATATTTATACACACGAGTTGTATTTGACCTGTCTGAACGTAAGTTACATATTTTCACACGTAAAGTTACATATTTTTACACGTAGAGTTACATATTTATACACACGCGTTGCATTTGACCTGAATGGACGTGAGTTACATATTTCTACACGTAAAATTACATATTTTACATAGGTTAATATAATAGTTCAATAATATGTTAAAATTACATAGACAACATTGATCTCATTTGAAAGATCATGAAAAATAAAAAATGTTGATATAAATTTTATAAAAATCGGATCAAAAATAAAAAAAGTTATTACCATTTAAAAAAAAAAGTAAAAAATAATACCCAATGCCTAAAACCGTATGACGGTATACAGTGCTCACCGTATACCGGTGATACGGTATAACAACCGAGTTTGGCCCAATTCCGGATCAAAATCAGAAAGCCAATTCAGTCACGAGTGGAAAGACACACCAGCAGTGGTGGAGCCACTCATGTTCAAAGGTGTTCACACGAACCAAAATTTTTGAAAAACATGTAGGTATATATGTGTGAATTCGGTATAATTATTTATTACTCTTTAAATTTGTAATTGTAAAAAAGCATTGAACACCAAAGCCTAATTTCCAAATCCGCCACTGCACGCCAGTTCACCCTTAGTAGTAAAACAGTTAGATCTGTGTTAAAAACTAACCTGAGTGTTTGTTTTCCTCTTAAATTTTACACTAATAGGGAGCACATAGTAGCTTAAAACTTAATAGGCAGGCCCATTGTCATGCTGTTCACGTCTTCACTCTGTAACATTGACATATGGGGAGCACATTGGAACTGATTTTGGAACTGCACTGTCTAGGCTGAAATAAATGTGAGGAAGGCACGAGACTAACATAAAAGCTTGAGAGGGATGGGACTTCCATTCAACTTATGAAGTGTGTGCAGGTGTGTGCACGTATATCATTCTACACCAATTTTTTCCATACTCCTTGAGCAGCAAGTTATGGAAAAACATCATGCTGGAGCTGGTTTACAAGCAACTTCTCCTTGGCCTTGATTCTTCAATTCATTTCCCGCCACCAGAAAATATGCAGTGTGCCTAAAAGCATACACAGTAGTGTGAGCTTGCATAAGAAACAACGAAGAGTGAAAACAACAAGACTAAGTTTGTGCACCTGAAAAAATTCATCATTTTGGACTTGGAGTCATTGTCAATATTCGCAGTACTGTTTAATGCTTGTTGCATATGATGCAGCCATCTCTCTGCAGCTTTCTGAGTCACTGGAAATGGACGATGTCGGCCAATCAAGGCAGGGTGACCTGTAGAAGAAAATAGTTACTAGTACTTAATCATGCATGCGGTGTTATTAAAACTGGGTCATTTGTCAGATTGGTGTGCAACTGCATCAGTTGTGTTTCTTGATTTGTCTCCAAAAAAATGTCTACTTTGGTCAAACGAGGTTAAGTTAGCCAAACAAAATTCTCGAGCAAGTTGCATATGATAAATTTAATTAAGCAGATAAACAAACTTAGACAAATAAATTTCTGAAAAATACAAGTATGATTCATTATTTATAAAGGTTGTATCTTCCCAAAACTCAAAATGTGTACACTCATCAAATCTGAATCTTTTTGGGGGGTAGAGGTACACCATTAGATTTTGGGAATCCAAACAATGTGTACGGTGTCACCAAACTCAGTGCGTATTTGAACAATGTGTAAGGTGTCATCAACTGGTAGCCTTTCTCGCTGACTATGACTTGAGATCGAACCAATAAATTTTCTGGTCTTCACTATGACTCTGTGGGTTATAACAATCTACGAACAATTGAATACTTCCTCAGATTCCAGAGGCTTTTCACAGTACAAGGCATACTCTTACATGATATATTTTGCCCTTTACCCACTCTGTGGGCATTTTCAAGTTTTTAAAAATTTTTATACTCCATAATTAATTTAATTTAATTTTTCAATGCAAAGTCATAAGCACCAGCAATAATGAAGAAAAAGTAGAAATAGATAATGAAAGGGAAAGACATAGTTTTGATGAGTTCTTTTTTACCTCTCCTCCCGGAAAACAAAGGCGGTCCTCCCATCCTCTGCACAAAGAACTCATACTGGTTCCTAATGGCATCTTCTTTGGTTGAGTTTGCAAATATCGCGCGAAACCACTCCTCCTCGTCATCAAAAACCCTAGTTCCGAATAACAAACGGATCAAATTAATAAAACCGTGGTTTTGGTTTAGGGATTGGCGAGTGGGGATAAAGGGAATTATAAAAAAAAACCTGGTGTAGAAATTGGTTGAGAGATTGACAAAGGTGTCGAGGCCGAGCTTCTGGAAGATATTGGTCTCGTCAATGGCGAAAGCTTCGGTGGTGCTCACCCCACTCCACTCTGATGCCTTCTCTTGCAATGTCTGCATTCTTCTTCCCCCTCCCTCTCCTCCTATCAGACGCCGACGATCTTCAGCTATTTTTCATTTATCTTTTTCTTTATATTATTAATTAAACCAATTTGAGTATCACCAAATCAATGTCTTTATCGTACCAGCGAGTGAGTGTACGGTGATCACCGTAAATCCGGTATCATTTTAGTAATTTAATTGAAAAAATCACGGCTACCGCTAAATGAACATAAGTGTACGCTTAGTGAGCATTTGATCTATTTTATTGAGTATTAGAAGCCTAACAATGAGTATCACGATCTCTGCTTCATATTTTGTAGTTTAATTTTTGTTTTTTGTTTTATCTTTTATAAAAACTTATTAAATTATATCAATAATTCATTCATATGAATTTCAATATGTGAATCTGTTGAGTTTATTCACCGCAGCCCGGAAGTCCAACACCTCTTCCGGGAGGGTTTCGTAGTATGTCAATGATAACCAAATATAAACAATGAATTTAACGTGGAAACCCGAAAGGAGAAAATCACGTGACTTTTTAGACTAATGTCCAAACCCTCTCCTTCTCATTAATCTCTCCTCACCATTACAATGTACAAGTTTGAGCCTTGGTAGCCATTAATGGAGCTCCAAGCTTTAGAGAGAAGTGGGGTGTGGGGAAGAAGAGAAAAGTCCCTAAACATGGTAGGAAAGCCTCTATTTATAGAAAAAGGGGGGATGGTGCAAAGCAACCCTAATGGGCCGAGTGGGCCGAAATGGGCCCAAAGGCCCGAAATAGGCCGTATAGGCTGAAATGGCTCTCATCGATTGAGCTCCGTACTGGGGCTATGCGTTGTGCTCCTGCACAGTAACAGACCGTGATAATATATCCCAACAGAATCTAATGTAATATGTTACTTTTGAAATATGCATTGATATGACATTTTAAAAATGAGCATATAATCAGTACCAAATGATCATACATAAATTACAAAGTGCGTATTGATATGGAAATCATAAGGTTTGTTAGTTGAACATCACGACATTTTCATTGAGCATCAAACGTCCTCTATTGAGAATGAAAATCATGGTTTCTGTTTGATGGAGTTTAATCCAACTACGAGAGCTATATCTACGAGAGCAGATAAAAATATGGCAGCGTAAGGCAGTATTCTATTATCCGGAGTTCGATCCATTCATAGGAAGTTTACAAGAAGTATTTATAGACTAAAGGAACTAGTATTCTAGGATGAAACTGATGCAATAAATGCTGTTAATTGTACATTAGTTCGAGTAGGACTCTTGTAACGTTTTTCCCGTTGTGTAGTGATTGTTCCCTTAAGTCCACGTTCCTTCCGTTTATCCCTGCCTGCTGCCAAATAGCTATGCACTAATGATAGCCTGCCACGTAAGCCCTAGGAATATCCTAACTTGGGGTCATGGCAATGGGTCAGGGCGGGGCGGGTATTGCAAGACCTAGACCCACCCCGTGACTTGACAGGGCGGGTCCGCCCGCCCCGTGACCTGCACGGGTCCAAACTTGTTGACCCATGAACCGCCCCATGCGGAGCGGGTCCGCCCCGCCCCGCCCCGTCGTAACCTAATTAGCTAGTATGTATTTTTATTTGTGAGAAGTTGTTACCAATTGAATCTACATAAAGTTTATCTTTAAATAATTATTAAAAAATAATATATTAAATCAAATTCACGATACGCTAGAAATTTCAAAAGTTAAGGAAAAATCACTTAGACTTGAATAATTAATCTATTTAATTATATCAATACTTGAATATATGTATTAAAATGCTATATATAAAGAAGACATTGATAATCCGTCGTTCATCTCAATCTAATATATATATTGATATATTATAAGATCAAAGAATTTATGATTTATTGTATACACACATATTATGTTGAAGTATATTTAATTTGTAGTATAATTTAAGAAAAATGTTAGTACCCAATTTTGATAGATTTTGACGATGTCACTATACCAAGCACATGCACATTGTTCTCAATTTCAAGGAAAATAAATGTAACAATTCTTAAGACTACAAATTGCCAAAAGAAATAAAACTAAGGTAATTTTTATTTACCTTAAAAGGATATTTTTATCCTAACAGCAAACGTTGAAAGTCGCAAGAATAATCTCTAAAGTCACAAAATAGGTTGCGTACTTTAAAATACTGCTTGAATAATTAAAAGACCAGAAGTGACGAGCTATTTAATGCCCGAAACACGTACATGGACCCATAGCATGGGCGGAGACGTAGGACTGCAGCAGCTATTCAAGCAAAGACAAAAGCTCCAGCGTAAGAAGACAAACGACCACAGGTTATCTTCTGCGATACAAGGATTCAACGCACAAGATTGGTCTATCCTAACCAACGGATGGGATCAATTAACCGGAGAGCCTATAAATATAGGCTGAAACAAAAGTTTCTAATTAAGCTTGAGAATTCTGAGTAGAGAAATATTACATTGAGCATTTACGAGATATATAGCAAAAGAGAAAGTGTTATTCCATACTTTACTCTCTGCTTAGACTCTTGCTTCTCTAAACTTCTTGACTACGAGAATCAATTGCTAAATCTTAGAAGTTTAGATCCTAGTTGGAGGTTAGAACTTTCTTGTAACATTTCACAAGTTGTTGTAAACACTTAGGAGAACAGTTTGTTCGGATCCTATAGCGTGGTTAGATAGATAGAGTACCTTTTGATCCCCATTGGTTCATTAGAGAAAAGTCTAAGGACTGAGTAACTTTGAGTGGTGCTATACTTATTGTGAAAAACCTTCAATCTAGGCCTAAGTGTTGTAAAGGCTAGATTGGCACTAAGTGTATTGGGCTTAATACTTTAGCGAAATCCATCTGAAAGAGGGTGGGACTGGACGTTGGCAGATTACACCACCGCTGAACCAGGATACACTGTGTGTTGATTTACATTCATTCAACAAAGCACACACTTAGCACTTCTTACAAAAAGATTGAAGTTTGCCAGCAGAATCCTAAGCAGTTGTCTTAACTGACCCAACTGCTTATCGTACTGGTTAATTACTTACTTTCTTTGAGACCATTTTCACTCAAGAAACATGCACCAATATCACTAAAAGGCCTACTCTATCATTTTCCAAAAATTCATTTTCTAAGTATAGCAGGTGCCTCACCAGTCCCCTAGTGTCCACCCAACTGCTGAGCCCAAGGGCTCGGCCCAACTACGTTTCCATGCTAATCACAATACATGGCAAGGGCTCGGCCCAACTACATTTCCATGCAATCCTGGAGTCCAACTCTACTTTATTTTCATAGTCCAATTCTCAAGCAAATCCTATGCCTAGAATCAATTCACTTGGGTAGCCTTTAGGCCTACCCCTACCACACCTTAGTGTTCGTACAATTCAACCTTAAAGTATCTCTTAAGACTACTTAAGGCATACCCATTTAAAATCCTATCTCTTAGGATTAAATCCATCATTTATTTATTTCAATCTCCGACTAGTATTCCAACACTAGTCGGATAATTCTTAGAACCACCAAGTTCTTAACTCGTAGCCAATTAATTCATCTCAATTGATTTTCCAATCCAAATATAATTTAACCCAAATATCAAAAATATCACTTTTAATCATTCATGAATTTCATACATGAAGCAAAAGTATATTTTATCACAATATTATCATAGTTAATCCCATCATCATACCATCACTTTCATATCACATAATCATACACAATTTACTCTAAATTTGTATATCATGCTTCACTTTTTCACATGCAATAGTATTTTCATTTAGGCATCATTATTCATTAATAATCCATGAAAATCACATTTAATAACTTAGGTAATCTTACGAAATTAACCCAACAATTATAAGCAATATAGTCAGCCATCCTCACCTCGTGATGTGCTACAATAGTTGCCTTTGTTAAGCCCCTCGATCAATCCCCGTTCTAGGCCGATTGAAAGTGAGAAGTTGGATTTCTGGGCCAAAGCCGGGCGGCTTTCACGAAAGCCGGGCGGCTTTCGTGGTCTGCAACTACGACTAGCTCCTTTGAAGTGCCGGTTTCCGGCGATTTCGACTCCTATCGATTCACCAACTCTTCTAAGTTAATTAACACCACTTTATATCAGTATTCTACACTTTTAAACGTGTAGAACTCATGGTTTAATCCACCATATGATTTCTTAAAAATCATACAATAATAAAACTAGTTAAAGATTGTTTATTGAGTTCTCACCTCAAAAACAACCCTCTTCTCTTTGGATTCTCTTCCTTGCTGCTTGGACTATGAGAGGAGACTTCCCTAGAGCTTCTCTCTCTGCCTTGGTCGAGTGGATGATGTCAAATGGAAGGGGGGAGGTATCTATCCTCACTCAAGCCAAAAATAATGAAAAGGTATGGCCAAGGGAGTGGTTGATTGTCTCCAGCCATCCTTTCATTCATAAGTCCGCACAACCCATGTTTATTTGGCTCACTCAGCTCCCAATGTGTCAATTAGATCACACAAAATCGTGGGGTGGCCCCCACTCATGTGGGAGGTCATCCCATTATGTCCCGGTGTGTATAATTGGCCCCGAAAGTTGTATTTCTCAGACTGTTTTAGTTATATTTTATTTTATCGGGCCGGATAAAATGTATCACACGTTTCTAATAGTTATAGGCCTTTAGAATAGGTGTGCATTCCCCAACATAAATTTGGGAGTCACCGAAATTCATTTCGGACTGTTATCCGATAAATTACCAATACCGCTAACTGGGCCTCGTTTGACCCACCGGTCAACCCATGTTCTTCTTATGGCCCAAATAGAATATCCACCACCATATAGATGTCATCTAGACCAAGATGAATATAATATGTGATTCGGGAATTATCGGGCGGTCCCCGTTCCCGCTGTGGGCCCCACATGCAATTTACTATTCACGTAAAAGAAATAATAAAGTTTAACAATTACGTAAATTCATAAATCATCCTTCAAGGTTTACTACATCATTTACTAAAAGTAAACATGCTTGGGGACGGTGCTACAAGTTCACCCCCCCTTAACGGGAATTTCGTCCCCGAAATTCACAACGATTATTCAAACAGAGATGCATACTGATCCTTCATCGAGGCTTCAGTCTCCCAAGTTTCTTCTTCCACTCGGTCACTATTCCAAAGGATTTTAACCATTGGAACTTTCTTGCTTCTTAGTTTCTTTACTTGCCTATCAAGTATCTTTACCAGTTGCACGGCGTAGTTCAAGTCTTCCCGTATTTCCACGGGTGGTTTCTCTAGTACATGAGATGGATCCGGAATATACTTCTTAAGCATAGACACATGGAATACATTATGTATTTTCTCCAATTCCGGACTCAACTGTAATCGGTATGCTACGGCCCCAATTCTCTCAAGAATTACAAATGGCCCAATGTAGCGTGGGTTAAGTTTCCCTCGGCTCTGAAATCGGATGATTCCTTTCCAAGGTGAAACTTTCAAAAATACCTCATCTCCAACCTTAAACTCTAAGGCTCTTCGGCGCTTATCGGCGTAGCTCTTCTGTCTATCCCGTGCCGCCTTAAGTCTGTCACGAATCATCTTCACCTTTGACTTGGTGATTTCCACCAGTTCTGTGCTCTCGAGTTTGGCCATGCCAACCTCATCCCAACACAAAGGTGTACGAAATCTCCTCCCATACAATGCCTCGTATGGAGGCATGCCTGTACTCGCCTGATAACTGTTGTTATAGGCAAACTCCACAAGTGCCAAATGGTTGTCCCAACTCCCTTGGAACTCCAATGCACAAGCTCTCAGCATGTCCTCTAATATCTGTATAACCCGCTCGGATTGCCCATCCGTTTGTGGATGAAAAGCTGTACTGAATTTCAGTTTTGTCCCCATAGATTCTTGGAACTTCGGCTAAAATCGTGATGTGAATCGCGGATCTCTATCGGATACAATGGTTATAGGAACCCCATGTAGCCTCACGATCTCATCCACATACAACTTGGCTAACCTTTCCAGTGCATAGGTGGTGTTGATAGGTAGGAAGTGTGCACTTTTCGTGAGCCTATCGACCACAACCCATACGGCGTCATAGTTCTTAATCGTCCGTGGCAGCCCTACCACGAAATCCATAGTCACGTGTTCCCACTTCCATTCAGGAATGGAAAGTGGCTGTAATAACCCAGCTGGATGCTGATGTTCTGCCTTAACTTGCTGACAAGTAAGACACCTACTGATGTACTCGACTATTTCTCTCTTCATACCCGACCACCAGTAACTTTCTTTCAAATCACGGTACATTTTCGTGCCTCCCGGATGCATGGCATATGCTGATGAATGGGCCTCCTCTAAGATGGACTTTCGGAGCCCATCATCAGACGACACACACACTCGGTCACAAAATAATAAGAGACCATCGTCTCTTTCCCTGAAATCCTCAACCGGTCCCGCTAGCATGCGTTCACGGACCTTCATAAGCTCTTCATCAGTTTCTTGACCCTTCTTGATTTCCTCAAGTAATGTGGGTCTCACCTCGAATCTAGCTAACAAGGCACCATCGCTCGATACCTCTAATTGGGCTCTCAATGCCCTCAAACTAGTCAACAATGCCCCAGACGAATTCTTTCGGCTCAAGGCATCCGCTACCACGTTGGCTTTACCGGGGTGGTACTCGATAACCAGGTGGTAGTCCTTTATCAACTCCATCCACCGTCTCTGTCTCATGTTTAACTCTTTCTGAGTAAACACGTATTTCAGGCTTTTGTGGTCAGTGTATATATGACATGTTTCCCCGTAGAGATAATGTCTCCAAATCTTCAATGCAAATACCACTGCCCCCAGCTCTAAGTCATGAGTAGGATAATTTACCTCATGCTTCTTCAACTGTCGCGAAGCATAGGCAATCACCCTCCCATTCTGCATCAAGACACATCCTAGCCGATGGATGCTCGCGTCACTATAGACATCGTACCCCATACCCTGTTGGGGTAATGCGAGTACCGGTGCCTCGGTCAATCTCTTATTTAGTTCAAGGAATCCCTTCTCACATCGGTCATCCCATACAAACTTGGCCCCTTTTCGAGTGAGCTTTGTTAATGGCAATGCCAAAACTGAGAACTTCTCCACGAACTTTCGGTAATACCCTGCCAATCCAAGGAAGCTACGAATTTCCTTGACGTTCTTTGGCCTCTCCCATTCAGTAATGGCCTCAATCTTCTTGTTATCTACGGCAATCCCTGATCCAGAGACCACATGCCCGAGAAAGCCAATCTCCCTTAGCCAAAATTCACATTTGGAAAACTTGGCATAGAGTTGCTTCTCCCGTAGTGTCTCGAGAACAAGTATCAAGTGCTCCTCATGCTCTTCTTCACTCCTTGAGTAAATCAAGATATCATCTATGAACACAATCACAAACCGGTCCAAGTATATATGAAATTCCCGATTCATCAAGTCCATAAATGCCGCCGGGGCGTTGGTTAGCCCGAACGACATAACTAGGAACTCGAAATGACCATACCTCGTGCGGAATGCACTTTTCGGTATGTCATCCTCCTTTATCTTCAGTTGGTGGTACCCCGACCTTAAGTCAATCTTCGAAAATACCGTCGCTCCTCGGAGCTGATCAAACAAATCATCAATCCTAGGCAAGGGATACCTATTCTTGATTGTGACCTTGTTCAGTTGACGATAGTCAATGCACATTCGAAGTGTTCCATCTTTCTTTTTCACGAAAAGGACCGGTGCTCCCCACGGGGAGTGACTCGGCCTTATGAAACCGTTATCCAATAGCTCTAGCAATTGGGTTTTCAACTCATTAAGTTCAGCGGGTGCCATTCTGTATGGCGGTAGAGAGATTGGTTTGGTGCCGAGTTCAACCTCGATCACGAACTCAATCTCCCTATCGGGTGGAAGTCCCGACAAGTCTTTTGGGAAGACATCCGGATACTTGCACACTATTCTCACATAATTGATGCCTATCTCTTCTTTGGTTTTGTCCACCACATATGCTAGGTATGTGTGGCATCCCTTTCTCACCATATTCCTCGCCCTCACGGCGGATATGATACAACTGTTTGATTTGCCTCTATCTCCCTCAAAGCGTAAGGTCAACCCTTCACCGCTTTCGAGTTCGAGAATCTTTGTGTAGCAATCGACCCTAGCATGATGTTTCTCAAGCCAATCCATCCCGAGGATTGCAACTCGATCATACTCAGCGGTATGAAATCACACGTCAAGTTCTGTCCCTCCACCTCCACCTCACACGATGGATAGTGGCTATCTCTCTCGATATCATCCCCTAAAGGCGTGGACACCAATAGGGTTTGGTCATCGGTACAAGTGGTCCGTTGAATCCGCTGGCGAACGCCTCACTCACAAATGATCGTTGCGCCCCGGTATCAATAAGGATCCTTGCGTCTCTCTCGTTTATCTTTAGTGTTCCTACATTCATAAGTAATGTAAAACACACTATCTAATTATTAGGCTCGTTTCTTAAGTCGTAGTGTATGTTGGTCGTGGTTCGAGTGAAGTCCGTTCGACACCCTTCCGAAATTCCCCGGTTTCTAACCTTTAGAACCGCTCTAGGACTAAACCAGGTGAAAGCCGACCGCTTTTCACGAAAACCGGCCGGTTTTCGTTCACCCTGAACCCATTGTTACGTAAGCCGGCCGGGCTTTGCCAAAAGCCGGCCGGTTTTCGTTGCCGCAGGATTTTCTCCCAATATTGACGAATGCCGGCCGGTTTCCACGAAAGCCGGCCGGTTTTCGTTGCCGTACTTTTAATGCCATAAATAAACCCCAAAGCCGGGCGGTTTCCATGAAAGCCGGGCGGCTTTCAGCTGTGAGAAATTCTCCAGGTCAGACATTTACGAAAGCCGGCCGGGTTTTGGTTGCGAGAAAATTTCCTGATTCAATGTTGACGAAAGCTGGGCGGTTCTCGGTGGAAGCCGTCCGGCATTCGTTGCCGTGGTATTATTCCCAATAAATCAAGGCGAAAGCCGGGCGGCTTTCGTCAATGCCGGGCGGCATTCGCCCAGAGCGGGGATTTTCTTCCCATTTTTCCTCTACAAACCCGACAAACCGTCGGGGTTATAAATTTGCACATATCAAACACTCCTATTGCATACAATAGAGGTAATAACATGAGTTTAAGAATTTACCCGCAACGGAGTCCGGGTTAGCACGTGCGTCCGCCTCCGTCATCGCATAGACCCTAGCTTGGGTCTTGCCTTGGTTCACGGATGGCGCATTGCTTGTACTTGGCCCTCCGTGTGCCGTGCTCGCGTGAGGTGCCCCTGCTCGGTTCCTACTTTCCGTAGTCCCGGTGCTAGGTCCTGCACCCATGACTCGCCCAAGTTGTGGGCAGTTTGATCTCAAGTGCCCCGTCTCCCCGCATTGGTAGCACCTAGGGGGATCGCGGCACTTGCCCGCGTGGTTCCTCTTGCAGTTACTGCACCTAATAATGCCCGAGCCTTGCGACCTCGAGCCTTGCCCTCCCGGGCCTTGATTTCCCCTGGATGGTGGTGCGGGCGTTCTAAAAGACTCACCTCCCCCGTGGTTCCCCTTCTTGCTAGAACCTTGGGGGCCAGTGTTCTCCCATTTCCTCTTCTTTGCCTCCTCGGCGCTTTTCAGCTTTCTTTCCTCCCACTCTTTTTCTCCCTTCAAGCCTTGCTCCACTACTTGACTAAACGTCATGTTAGGCAACTGTGTTGCCCTCTCACGCACGTCTAAGTCCAGAGCATCCCAAAAGTGATTCACCATCCGGTTCTCATCACAAGCATACTCCGGTATGAACTCCGCGAGCTCCCTGAACTTGTGCTCAAGTTGCCTCACGGTATACTTGCCTCCTTAGGTCAAGTTGGTGTATTCTCTCCTCTTCAAGTTCACCTCGAAGTCGGAGTAGTATTGGTTGAAGAATTCCTGTCGGAAATTCTCCCAAGTTACGGCCTCACCGTACTTCCCCTTGACACCGTCCAACCATGTGGACGCCATCCCCTCTAGCAACCTTGTTGCTACCCTCATCTTCATGTTTGGCGGCAGCTGCATATCAAGGGCCGCTTCATTGAACCTCTTGATCCACTCCGCCGCAACGGATATATCTCCCGTTCCATCGAACGGTTTACACCCCAAATCTCTTGCTTCCTTTAGGTACTTCGAGATCCTTATTATCGGGACCTCGACACCTCGATCTACTCGGGACTCCACATGTCCCCTAGAACCCGCATGGCTTCCCCTTCTTGAAGCCCCTCCCAAGGCACGCCTTGCCCGGCGCCTTTGGCGATCCTGTTGAAATTGACGGAGTAGTTCCTCCATCCTTTCTAGAGCGTCATCATCGTCGCTCCCCTCACTAGCATCATCATATTCCCCATCATATGGGGTCTCAACCGGCTCAGTTCCCAGTTGATACGTCGAATCCTCCTCGGACTCATAGGACTCGTTGACTGTTTCAACATGACCGTCACTCACGGTCTGAGCTTGGCCTCCACGGCCCTATCCTCTGGACACCCTAGAAGCCCCTCTACTGCCTTGCACGGATCCTCCCGGTGCTCGGCCAGTCGGGTTCCTTCTAGTTACTTTCCCGGTACGTTCCATTTCTGAAAGAAATTGAGAATGAGTCATTAGACTCATATCAAATGTCAATTGACGGATAGGTACTTAAAGAGATCCTTTGGCTCAAATCACCGCCATACCAATTGTTAAGGGTACCATCTTAACAATTAGAGACATTGCAACTCAAGTACCAAAAGTTCTATAAGTACAAAACCTTATGCTCATGGTTTTCAAATTCATTTTCAAAAAGAAGTTTTGAAGCTTCATTATGATGTTTATGGACTAAGGCTCTGATACCAATTAAATTGTCACGCCCCGGACCTACCCGGACACGTCAACAACCCGCCGTACAGTATGAATAACCAACCGCAGTCCAACCCATCCATACTATACAAGGCGTCTTGAATACCATTCACACATAGTACATCCATAAACAAACATAATGTAAAATAAATATTTATAGCAGCGGAAACATTTAACACAAGTGTTTATGCCACACCTTGGCAAACATGGGCATACAAGCCCCCAAGTAATTATTCAAAAACAATATTCATGAGAATTATTTAAATTGTTTTCAAAACAGAAACGGAAGAAGCACGAACCACGTCTTCTTCCTTTGATCTTCCCGAAGTAACGGGCAGTGGCAGCAACCTTCAAGTTCTACCTGAAACTGTGAGGTGGCCTCCCCCATGAAGGGGAGGTCAGTACTTGGAAATATTTGACAAGTACAATAGCAACTATACTAAGTATAATTGACGTTTCAATTTCTAAGACCCTCAACTTAGGGTGATATTATATTATAGGCCATAACCCTCAGTTACCCCTTTTTCTTTTAACTGTACTTACTTTATATAAAGTCAAGTAGTCAGCCCGTGGGCCCATATTCATTTAGAATTCATTATTTTCTTTCCCCCGTGACTGCATGTCACGATAACCCCGTAGGGTCTCATCGAGCCCTGATTTTATAGCAAGGGTTCGGCCCAACTATATTTCTATAAAATCCTCTAACTCGATTTAACGCATTAAAATTGTATCGCAAGGGCTCGGCCCAACTACGTTTCCATACCAACCATAACTTCGTGGCAAGGGCTCGGCCCAACTACATTTCCACGGAGATCACATATACATGGCAAGGGCTCGCCCCAACTACGTTTCCATGCTAATCACAATATATGGCAAGGGCTCGGCCCAACTACATTTCCATGCAATCCTGGAGTCCAACTCTACTTTATTTTCATAGTCCAATTCTCAAGCAAATCCTATGCCTAGAATCAATTCACTTGGGTAGCCTTTAGGTCTACCCCTACCACACCTTAGTGTTCGTACAATTCAACCTTAAAGTATCTCTTAAGACTACTTAAGGCATACCCATTTACAATCCTATCTCTTAGGATTAAATCCATCATTTATTTATATTAATCTCCCGACTAGTATTCCAACACTAGTCGGATAATTCTTAGAACCGCCAAGTTCTTAACTCATAGCCAATTAATTCATCTCAATTGATTTTCCAATCCAAATATAATTTAACCCAAATATCAAAAATATCACTTTTGACCATTCATGAATTTCATACATGAAGTAAAAGTATATTTTATCACAATATTATCATAGTTAATCCCATCATCATACCATCACTTTCATATCACATAATCATACACAATTTACTCTAAATTTGTATATCATGCTTCACTTTTTCACATGCAATAGTATTTTCATTTAGGCATTATTATTCATTAATAATCCATGAAAATCACATTTAATAACTTAGGTAATCTTACGAAATTAACCCAACAATTATAAGCAATATAGTCAGCCATCCTCACCTCGTGATGTGCTACAATAGTTGCCTTTGTTAAGCCCCTCGATCAATCCCCGTTCTAGGCCGATTGAAAGTGAGAAGTTGGATTTCTGGGCCAAAGCCGGGCGGCTTTCACGAAAGCCGGGCGGCTTTCGTGGTCTGCAACTACGACTAGCTCCTTTGAAGTGGCGGTTTCTGGCGATTTCGACTCCTATCGATTCACCAACTTTTCTAAGTTAATTAACACCACTTTATATCAGTATTCTACACTTTTAAACGTGTAGAACTCATGGTTTAATCCACCATATGATTTCTTAAAAATCATACAATAATAAAACTAGTTAAAGATTGTTTATTGAGTTCTCACCTCAAAAACAACCCTCTTCTCTTTGGATTCTCTTCCTTGCTGCTTGGACTATGAGAGGAGACTTCCCTAGAGCTTCTCTCTCTGCCTTGGTCGAGTGGCTGATGTCAAATGGAAGGGGGGAGGTATCTATCCTCACTCAAGCCAAAAATAATGAAAAGGTATGGCCAAGGGAGTGGTTGATTGTCTCCAGCCATCCTT
This sequence comes from Cuscuta europaea, assembly GCA_945859875.1. Classification (NCBI taxonomy): domain Eukaryota; kingdom Viridiplantae; phylum Streptophyta; class Magnoliopsida; order Solanales; family Convolvulaceae; genus Cuscuta; species Cuscuta europaea. Next base: position 2,544,793 of record CAMAPE010000009.1, read on the forward strand.
TCATTCATAAGTCCGCACAGCCCATGTTTATTTGGCTCACTCAGCTCCCAATATGTCAATTAGATCACACAAAATCGTGGGGTGGCCCCCACTCATGTGGGAGGTCTTCCCATTATGTCCCGGTGTGTATAATTGGCCCCGAAAGTTGTATTTCTCAGACTGTTTTAGTTATATTTTATTTTATCGGGCCGGATAAAATGTATCACACGTTTCTAATAGTTATAGGCCTTTAGAATAGGTGTGCATTCCCCAACATAAATTTGGGAGTCACCGAAATTCATTTCGGACTGTTATCCGATAAATTACCAATACCGCTAATTGGGCCTCGTTTGACCCACCGGTCAACCCATGTTCTTCTTATGACCCAAATAGAATATCCACCACCATATAGATGTCATCTAGACCAAGATGAATATAATATGTGGTTCGGGAATTATCGGGCGGTCCCCGTTCCCGCTGTGGGCCCCACATGCAATTTACTATTCACGTAATAGAAATAATAAAGTTTAACAATTACGTAAAGTCATAAATCATCCTTCAAGGTTTACTACATCATTTACTAAAAGTAAACATGCTTGGGGACGGTGCTACATTTGACACCCATTTGAGCAACATGCTCATGAAACACTTTGGGTGGTAATCCTTTAGTAAGCAGATCCGCAATCATGGAGTTTGTGCTAATGTGTTCTATAGACAACTTTCCTTCTTGTACTCGTTCCTTAACAGCTTTAAATTTGACCCCAATGTGTTTTGCCTTGGTCAAACTATTGTTGTTCTTAGCATAGAGGACTACTGATCTATTGTCACACAATAGCTTAAGTGGTCTTTCAATGCTAACCACTATGCGCAGTCCACTAACAAAATCTCACAGCCATAATGCTTGATTGGATGCCTCATAACATGCTATAAACTCTGCTTCCATGGTGGAAGTAGCTGTAAGAGTCTGCTTGATACTCCTCCAGGAGATAGCTCCTCCAGCTAGAATATTGATGTATCTTGAAGTGGATCTCAAGCTATCTTGACATCCAGCAAAATCAGAGTCGGTATACCCAATGATCTCAAGCTGATCCGATCTCCGATATGTGAGCATATATTCCTTTGTTCTCTGTAAATACCGCATGACCCTTTTGGCTGCTTTCCAATGGTCCATTCCCGGATTGCTCAAATATCTGCCTAACATCCCAACGATGTATGCTAAATCAGGTCTTGTACAAACCTGAGCATACATCAAACTTCCTACAGCCAAAGCATAAGGAATGTTCCTCATTTCTTTAGATTCAAAACCATTCTTAGGGCACTGCATGAGACTAAAATTGTCTCCCTTAGAAGCTGGAGTATCTCCTGGTTTGCAGTCTTGCATGCCAAACCTTTTGAGAACCTTATCGATATAGCTCTTTTGGTTTGCAGTCCAAGAACACCTTTTGAGTGATCTCGATGTATTTGAATTTCAAATACAAAAGAAGCCTCACCAAGATCTTTCATTTCAAAATTCTTTGAAAGAAATCTCTTAGTTTCATGCAATAAGCCTATATCGTTACTAGCAAGTAGTATGTCATCAACGTACAAGACTCAGAAAATATGCTTACTCCCACTGAACTTGTGTTATATACAATCATAACTGACGATTGGTTGAAAACCAAAAGATATAATGACTTTATGAAACTTGTGATACCACTGACGAGAAGCCTGTTTGAGCCCATATATGGATTTCTTTAATTTGCAAACCATTTTCTTTGAATTTCCCGAAACAAATTTTTCTGGTTGCTCCACATAGATTGATTCCTCAATGTCACCATTGAGAAATGCAGTTTTTACATCCATCTGATGAAGCTCAAGTTCAAAATGTGCCACTAATGCCATTATTGTTCTAAAAGAGTCTTTCGAGGATACTGGAGAGAAAGTCTCTTTATAGTCAATTCCTTTCTTTTGAGTGTAGCCTTTAGCATCAAGACGAGCTTTAAACCTTGTAACATTGCCCTTTGAATCTCTCTTGATTTTAAATATCCATTTACAACCAATGGGTTTAATACCTTCAGGCAATGAGACTAACTCCCAAACGTCATTGTCACTCATAGACTTCATCTCATCTTTCATGGCATTAATCCATTCTTGAGAGTTAGAACTTTCTATGGCTTGACGGAAGTTGATTGGATCATCTTCCGCAAAACCAACATCTGATTCTTGTTCTTGGAGGAAGACAATTATTTCTTCCACCAATTCCCAATTTTCCTCATGTTCTTGGAGAAATACAATATAATCATCCGGAATTGCACTTCTCCTCTCTCGAGTGGATCTTCTTAATGGCACCTCAGGTTCTTGATGTTGTTGAGTTTGATCCTCATTAATTTCAGGTACTTGATTGGGGATGTTTTCGAGATTGTCATGAATTGGAGTTGTTTCTTGAACATCATTAGGAATAAAAATATCTTGATCATGTTCAATGACAACTGAAGGGAGAGTAACATGCTCTTCCTCAAAGACAAAATATCTAACCTTATCTCCCCACCCCCCAAACTCAATATCCTCAAAGAATCGGGCATTACCCGTCTCAAAAATAGTCCTGGTAGTGGGATCATAAAACTTATATCCCCTTGACCTCTCAGAGTATCCTACAAACTAGCTACTAACTGTTATTGAGTTCAGTTTCTTTTCATTTGGCCTATAAGGCCTTGCCTCAACTGGACAACCCCAAACATGTAGCTATAGTGGGAACTCTGTTAAGTATGTAAGCTGCAGTTTTCAGTGCCTCTCCCCAGAGGGAATCTGGTAAAGTAGTATGACAAATCATACTCCTAACCATGTCCTTCAACGTACGGTTTCGTCTCTCAGCAACACCATTCATGCTAGGAGTTCCTGGCATGGTGTATTGAGGAACAATTCCACACTCCTCTAGGAATTTAGCAAATGGCCCTGGACGTTGTTCACCGGAACCATCATATTTGAACACGTCTATTGATTGGGACTTTTCATGAATGAGATAAAGGTGACCATAACGAGAGTAATCATCTATGAATGTGATAAAATATGTATGACCATTTCTACATGGTGTACGAAATGGTCCACAAATGTCTGTATATATCAATTCTAATAGATCTGAAGCTCTCTCGGCACCTAATCTCCGTTTGTTCGTTTGTTTTCCCTTAATGCACTCAACACAAATATCGGAATTTGAGGAGTCAAGGAAATCAAGAATTCCATCTGACACAAGTCTCTGAATTCTTTCTTTAGAAATATGTCCTAGACGCTTGTGCCAAAGTGAAAACAAATTCTCATTGGTTAATTTTCTTTTAGTACCACGAATACTTACATGCAAGGTTTCATTATATGAGGTATTTATATCAAGTGAATATTCCAACACAAATCTCATCCACCGAGGTGAATCTATAGAGACTTCTCCCCACAGAGAGAACACCCTCGGTTCTAGCAAGTAGAGAAAGAATTTCTCAAAACTTTAATGTAAAAGACTTTAAATTGAAGTGGAAGCATAATATTCAATAGATGTTACCGGCACACTCGATTCTCACATAACTGAATGCAGAATCTAAACTATCATTCAAAAAAATAATCCAAGTATTTAAAGATTTAAATCCCGAAAACAAAGTAAATGTCTACATGTTCTCAAACTGAAATAAACAATAACTAGGTGATCATAAAAACTAAACTACGTGATCTAATGCAGTTCTCATCATCAAGCATAATCTTCATCACCTGCACAATTAAAGTGGTGAAAACAAAGAAAATGAAACAAAAATTAGCTTTTTAGCTAAGTAAGACCCACCCAACCCCGTAAAATAATATTGTTTGGGAGAATAGATTTTTGTACATAATATAATCTCGAAAATTCATATACTCCCAAATATATATTTTTCATATTCAAATTAATTTGAATCACCATATAGGAGAAAAGTACCATCTTCAAAATTATATAAAACTTGGTAAACCATTTGTAAGCAAATCTTTATGCAATAGTCGTTCATCAAAACCTCTTTTCATTTTTGTTCAAAAACAATCTAAATCATCAAAGTAGTAAAATATTTCTTTTAACATTTATAGTTCCAAAATAATTTGCATTACTCGAATATACCTTTACAGTTAATGTAATAAATCTAAATTTAAAATACCCCCCCCCCCCCCCCCCCCCTCCATGTAAGACCAAAACATGTCTACCCAAGAATAACATTTGTATTTAAAATAGCAATTAGAAAATTTAACTAATTTTAAATAACCACATCACAACATAGGAGTCAAATACCTCTATATATCACAATACAACATTCCAAAACACTACATTCCAAAATTTCACGTTCCAAAATATCACAGTTCAAATCAACACCTTCCAAAAGAATAATTTTTCAAAAATAGATTTCCAAGAATATATCATACCAAAAATATAACTTTCCAAAGATAAAACTTCCCAGGAATATAAGTCTTCAAAAACACAACTATAAACAAAATAGTTTTCCAAGAGTGCTTAACCTTCCAAAATGTAACTTTCCAGAAATACCACTTCCCCAAAAATATATAATTAAGCCTCAAAGTTGTCGGGTGATTACGGACCCACCATAAAAATTCATTCAATAACAATCCACCAAAATCACTTTAAGTAAGAAAGATATTTTCGTTCAAATCCAGATTCCAGTACTTCTTTTCAAAATCATACTTAATACTCATTCACTAAAACTCATATCCCCTAATGGTTTCTAGATTCTTTTACGGATGGGGGAGCTCCCAAAAAGAGAACCTGAACCAAGCGAATACGTGGTCACCAACTACCATGCATCACCCCATGTGTCCTGGATGGTTGCACAAGCTAGTGAGGTCACCTATAAACCGCCTGACATTCATGTAATTTCCATGTTTATGTTTGTATTTTTAATTAGTTTTGATTGATTGTTGCTTTGGAAATTACAAACTTTTGGTGTAATAGTTTAGTTTGTAAAATAGTTGTAATTTGTTTAGATTAGAGCTTTTCTGAGCTTAAACTAGGTAAAGATCGTCAAAAGGATCCTGGAATAGTCAAAGAAAGTGCAAGGGGACAAGAGAAAGTGGAAATTTGGGAAAATAGTGAAAAACCCGACCGGGTTTTCCAAAAACCCGATCGGGTTTGACTTGACCCGAAGATCAAATTTTGATTTGGAGGAAATTAAACGTGCATGGTGAAGATTTGGCAAAGATTTGTCTTTTACCCGATCGGGTAAATCAAAAACCCGATCGGGTAGATGTGACTAATGAAGATTCCGGGCAATTACTCAAGAAACCCGAACGAGTTTCTGAAAAACCCGGTCAGGTAAATGACCCTGCCACCTCCAAACACCTATAAATACACCCCTTTTCCTCCCCATTTGATGACTAATACTCTTAAGCTCAATTTAGAATAGCATTTCTTTATATTTTTCTAGCATGTTTAGTCTCCAAATGAGGAGCTAAACTTCCATTTCTTGGTTTTGCTCTTGAAGCTTGTTGATTTTTAAAGTCGTGAGTTATTTTCTTAACTTTTCTCCTTGAATATTAATTCCTCCCTTAATCTATCTCTATATTAATGTTGCGGAGTGTTGCTAAGATGACAATTAGTTAACATCTCAATATTAATTATTACTAGAAACGATCAACGAACCGATGGTTAATCGTTGATGGTTTCACAAGTAAGTAACTTTAGTTTATTAATGCACGGTCGTGGTTAATACACTTAAGAGGGATTAATTTTGTTGGTTAAACCGAAACCCTTGTGTTGAGGTTATCAATCTCAATTGATTTCATCAAGGAGTTAGAAAGATTAAATGCTACTATTAAATCGGTATAAGGCGTTGTTCTATATTTGATTAATAGTAAGGGTTATTAATGAACGGTCTTTGTTAATAACTACCCTCGATGAATTGGAGATACTCCTCGATTGAGTATTCGAGAGGGACAAGTTATAGATATAACAAGGATCGACTAAATATATCAACAAGTGGAAAGTAGCAAAGCCAAGTTCTTTTTATCTCTGAATTAAATCACATATAAGTCGTTCATCTTAGTGTTTAATTAAATTAAATCAGTCAACCCCCAAAACCCCCCTTTAATTACTAGTTTCATTTAAGAGAGAATTATTCTTTTCCCTGTGGATACGAACTCTACTACGCTACACTACGTATAAGTGTTAGTATTGAATTTATTTTGACGCACTACGACAAAGTGCTCGTCAGCGCCCGATAGACCCGGACCCCACCCACACCACCAATTGGAAATTGAACTTCTACTTTAAGTGTGCACACCCCCTAAAAGGGATTCCAAGCCCTCCGAGTAGTAACAAGCCCAGATAGCCGGAGATAAGTATCTACCGACTACTCGAAAAAGATAAAAGTGGAATAGGTGCAACTACTACCACAAAAGCCGAAGCCAATAATAATATACTTCCTCCATTCTTTAAAAGTTGCAACATTGAAATTTTTGCACTATTCACACACCTTACTTTGACTACGATTTTCTAATGATATATATAATCAAATTATTATGTATAAAATATTATTAAATTTCTATTAATGTGAACGTCCAAAATATTAACCTTTTTTAATGTTTACTAATACGTAATTAAATATAATTACAGTCAAAGTTGTGCGTTGGCAAACATGAAAGTCAAAGTGTTGCAACTTTTAAAGAACGAATGATAGTATATCCAAATATCCAAAACCACCAAAGAAACCATCCACCAGATAATAGTAGCACTACCCTAGACCACAGTTCTATATTTAACCGGATGTAGAGCCGAACACCACGGATTACTCCCGGGTGCTCGAAGTATTCAGAAATCGTTGATTACAATTTGACAAAAGATTTGATACAACACTTTTCAGAAATAGCCTTTATCACCACCACCAATAATATAGTTCACAGATTACTCCACTTGTCATTATAAACATGTAGTTCATAGCTTACACAATTATCATTATGAATTTCTAGTTCATAGGTTACTTACATATCACTTAACTTCAAAATACTTTATCATAATATTTCTTTCAGATTCATGTCTCAAAATCATTTGTCAAACATCTCCAATTCAAAGTCAAAGTTCACAAATTAGGGTTTATCCAAAACTACTTCTAAAAATATAGTATTTAATACCATATTCAAAATAATCCAATAAGGATATTTATAAATCCAGAGTATATATGTAAATTTTCATACCAAATTATACATTTAAAAATATATAATTTGTCCCAAAATTATTCAGTTGGGGTATTCTAAACCCAAAATCTATAACTCCAGAATATATGTGTAAATTTTCATACCAAAGCCAAGCAGCATTTACTACCACCACCAAAATAATTCAATTGGGGTATTCTAAACCCAAAATATATTTTCAATATAACCAATTAGAACAGTCTCAAATCATACCTCAACTCATACCAAAACAATCACCAAAATTTTCCAATCCCAAAAGAACAATCCTCAAAAATCACAATTATAGTCATTGCAAACTGATTTGATAAATTCACCAAAAATCACACGTTCATAAATTCCCAGAAAATCATAAATCATCATATCTATACTATAATAAACTAAATATTCATAAAATTTCAGAAAGAATGTCAAATCATAGCACGAACCCTAATTAATACATAATAGGGGCAAAATAGCAGTTTTAGTTGCAATAGTACTTACCTCGAGGCTAGCAACAAATTATAAATGTCAAACCTAGATTTAGGGATCACTCGCTCGTCCCTAGGAAGTTATAGCATCAAAGGATCTCAATTTAGGAGAAAGAAATTAAGAAAATGGATGAACGGCGCGGATTAGGCAACAAACGCACTTACCGGAAGAGATAGAGATTGAAGAGGCGGTCCTAGGGTTTTTGGAATGAGGAAAATCGGATTAGGGATGTATTTATAGTGAATTTCCGAAGTTTGGGTCGCATTAGGATAAAACGGGGAGTCACTTGTTAAATATTTGGGTGTCCCCATGCACAAAGGAATAAATAGGGCTCAATTCTGCATGGATATAATTAAAAAATTTGACTCCAAGGTATCTCCATTTAAGCAGAAAAATTTTTCTATGGGAGGAAGACTAATACTGATAAAACATGTCATTAATACCATTCCCTTACACATTTTGGCTGCAGTCAGATTGCCTAAAAAGATTATACATATTCTTGAAAGCAAAATAGCTGCTTTTCTATGGGGATCCTCTAATAACAAGCAGAAATACCATTGGGTGAGATGGGATCATTTATGCTTTCCAACTGATGAGGGTGGATTGAGCATTAGAAGCCTTTCTGACATTGAGAAAGCCTTCACTTTAAAGATTTGGTGGAAGTGGAAAACAGGAAATTCTATTTGGTCTAAGTTCATTCATGCTACATATCCTAGAGACCAAAATATGAGTCCAAAGATCACTGATTCTCCTATATGAAAAAGAATTTGCTCTGCACATGACACAACTACTAGCCTATGTGGGATGAATGAGAATAGTAGTTTATTTTGAGAACCTGAGATAGATGGGAAATTTTCTTTTAAGTCTGCTGATGTGCACTTGTCGTGAGGTGCACTTAAAATAAATACAATACAATGATTATACGTAGTATAACGAAGTAAGGTTCGTATCCACAGGGAAAGGAATACTTTTCTTTTATATAATGAGTAACAAAGGGGGAGGTTTTGAGTTTGATTTAATTTAATTTAATTAACACTAAGATGAACGACCTATGTGGTTTAATTAATAGAGATGAGGACTTGGTTTTGCTTTTATCCACTTAATGAAATTTTTTGTCGATCCCGGTTATATCTTTAACTATCTTCCTCTCGAATACTCAATCGAGGAGTATATCCAGTTCATCGAGGGTAGTTATTAATAACGAGATGCGTTCATTAATAAAACTTACTATCGAGTCAATATAGAATAAGCGTCGTATATTAACTTGATAGTAGCAATAAACTTAAGATGAAAACGTTTGAGATTGATAACCTCAACACAAGCGGTTTATTGGTTTAATCAATATAATTAATTCCCTTTGAGATATTAACCATGAGATGCATGCATTAATAATCCAAGTTTACTACTGTTGAAAGAACTAGATTAATAACAAGCGTATTAACCGATTGATTCTAGTAATAATTAATATAAGAAACAAAACTAGTTGATACTTTAAGTAATGCTCAAAATATTAATATGGAATATGAATAGGAAAGAATTAATATTCAAGGAAGAAGATTAAAGAAAATAACTCACAACTTACAAATCATTAAGCTTCAAAATAGCAAAACCAAGATGGAAGAGTTTAGCTCCTCATTTGGAGACTAAACATGATGAAAAATATAAAGAAAGAACTATTCTAGACTGAGCTTAGATGTATAAAGGAATTGGATATTTAAGTGTGATGGAAAGGGGGTATATTTATAGGCTTTTGAGATGCAGCTCGGGTACCCGATCGGGTATATACAAGGTACCCGATCGGGTATGTGTAATACCTCAAATTCGAGGTATACTCGATCGATCATTGCCTAAATTTCATAAGCATTCCCGATCGAGTATACCTTTATACCCGATCGAGTATGCTTATAACTTCAGATCCGGGGCATACTCGACCGAATTCAGGTTTGTTTTTGAAGAGATACTCGATCGGGTTTGTCGGTGTACCCGATCGGGTATGGACATTCGATCGTGATCCGAATCTTCGCTACATGATCCTTTGTCTTCGGATCTGATCCGATTTGAAATTTCAACAAGATACCCGATCGAGTATAGGTCATACTCGACTGGGTATAGACCAAAAAATCAGGATCTTCTTTCTTTTTGATTTTTTGCACCTTCCTTCCACTTTTTGGGGTTCACCAACTGTCCTTTGAGTTGATCAAGACCTGTTTGAGCTCAGAATAAACCTAATCTAAACAATTAACAAGAATTTAACAAACTAAACTATTACACCAAAAGTGTGTAATTTCCAAAGTAAAAATCAATCAAAACTAATTAAAAACACAAACATACAAATGGAAATTACAAGCGTATCATCTTCTTATGAGAAAGTTAGAGAGGAATTACCTTCACAGTTCACTTTTCAGCATATCTGGAATCCCAATCTTTCTCTACAGGTGAGACTTTTCCAATGGAAGCTTGTTAAAGGTATCCTGCCCATTACTGATAAATTAACCGGATTTCAAAATGTGATAAATCCATCAATGTGCCCTATCCGTAGACAGAATTCAGATGACCTGAACCACATATTTTTATATTGTGACAAGATTAGACCTGTGTGGGATTACTTTATTGGAATCTTTGGTATTCATTATTATCTCCACAATTCCAATAATATTAGGCAGGTTTTCATTTCTTGGTGGCTCAAAGCTTGTTCTAAGAAGCTCGACGATGTTTTTAAACATTGTTTGTCAGGAATTATAACCTGGTTTATTTGGAAGGCTTACACAGATCTAATTTGGTGAACAAGTACTCAATTCTCTTCTCATGACTCTTTCATTCATCGCATCGAAGCCTATACTCAAGTTTGGGTGTCAAGCATTTCTACAGCTAAGCTTCAAAATGTGGGGAGATTTTTATATGAAGAAAATCTTTTATCTAGTTCTTTTAAACTGAATCGCCCTATGATTCACTCTGTGACATGGACAAAACTTAGCAAACATTATAAACTGAATACGGATGCAAGCTTCTCACCTCAATCTGCAACTGGAGGAGCGATCTTGAGGGATATGGAAGGTCGGTTCATTTTGGCTGCAGCGTTTCCGATTAATGCTTCATCTCCTCTTGAAGCTGAACTCCTTTCGATGCTCTTGGCTACGGAATGGGTGATTGACGAAGGATTCTCCAACTTTCAAGTTGAGACTAATTCTTCCGCAGTGCTCGCTCACATGAAAGAGGTGGCTCAGGTCGATGGAGCTGTAAGATCGGTAAATTGTTGGATATGTCTGAAATCAACGACATTTCTTATTCTAATGTTTGGAGGCAGGCCAATTGGGTTGCTCATTTCCTTGCGAATCAGGATTTGGCCCAATGGACGAAGTATAATATGATGCATGACCTTCCGGCCCGGGCTCGGAATTCGTATTACATGGATCTTTTTTTTGGACTCCCATCACTTCGGATTGGTTTTTAATTTTTTGGGTTGATCGTCCATTTTTTGTATTCCATTTTGTTGTGAGAGACTTTGGTTTGGTCCTCCTCTTTTTGTAATCTTCATTATTTTAATAAAATTCTTGTAAATAACTCCAGGCATTTACCCCACTGATTTTGGTGGTTGACCGTGATAAAAAAAAGTATTAGATGAGAAAGAATGGAAAATATACGCTGGAAAGATTGAGTCGAGCATAAGCCCATGCATGTATGCAGTATGTGAGAAAAGGAAAAAAAAATCTTTTTCTACACATTTTGTTATACACACTTTAGACATCTGAGAATGCAATTTTTATTCACACACAAAAAATAGTCTTTTCATTGATGAGTATATAAGGTGTGTATGAGAAGATGTGCATACGAAGAACTATTGGTGAGAAAAATCGTGACATGGTGAGACTAAAAAAAATAGACAAAGAGGAGATCGAGAGGATCAAGATTGTCTTGTATGTTCTTTAAATAATTATTAAGAACCATTGGGTCATGTTTGGGAAACTTTCATACTAGCTAGGTATTTAAATAGGATCAAACATTAGAGAATAAGAATATAGCTGGTCCAATACTCCAACCTATGTTTTAGTGGAGGAAGAAGCTAAGTGATCTAGCTAGGGCTTGCGGCAATGGTGCGGGTAGGAGGTGGGCGGGCGGGGGCCGAGTAGGGCGTAAGAGTTTGCAATGTGGTGTGCGATTCTCTTGGATTCGACGGCAGCACCCAGCAATCCACGGTTGCTAAACCCCACAGCATATAGCCCAGCACTATTCTCCTCCTGCTGCGGCGGCGTCGGTAGCTTCAGCCAAGAGGAGACGTTGCTTCTGTAACCAGTAGCAAAGATGATGGCGTCAAAGCGCTCCTCTTCTCCATCCACGAACTCCACCGTGTGCCGCCTCACCACTCTTTTAATGCCCGGCCGGACCTTGATCTCCCCGCTCTTGATTTTGGCCAGAGCTCCCACGTCCAGAACAGGAGCCTTGCCCGAGAGGTGCTTCAGCTGCAAGGGCCCCAGCTTCGGGCGGCGGAGACCCAGCCGCGACGTGTCTCCCAGCAGCAAGCGGGAGAGGCCGAGCAGGAGCGCGTCCGCAAGGCGCGGCGGGAGCCACCTCAGCAGCCACATGCCCACTTCAAACGTTGACTTGCCCAGCATCTGCTGCGGCAGCACGTGCACCCTGCCCCTCACCGCCAGGGCGGGGGCGGCGCCGTGGCTGCACAGGTCCAGGCACACCTCCATTCCTGAATTCCCGCACCCCACCACGAGCACTTTCTTCCCTCCGAAGCCCATCCCGCTTTTGTAGGAGCTGGTGTGAATCATGGGCCCGCCGAAGTCCTCTGCCCCCTGGATGCTAGGCGCCACCGCCTCCGCATTCTCCCCCGTGGCCACGACCACCCACCGGCACACGTACTCCTCCTCCTTCTCTTTCTCCTCCTCCTCCTCGTGCTGCTGAAGTTGCGCCTTCACCCTCCAGAGCCCCCCGCGGTACTCCGCTGACACGACGGTGCGGCGGAAGAGTGGGCGGATGTGGAAGCGGTGCGCGTAGGCCTCCAAGTAGCGGATGAAGAGGCGCTTGGAAGGATAGGCGGGGAAGGAGCGGGGGAAGGGCATGAAGGGGAGGTGGCACACGTGCTTGGGGAGGTGGAGGCGGAGGCGGTCGTAGGTCCTGAGCTGCCAAAGAGAGGCAATGCAGTTGCATCTCTCCAGCACCACGCTGGGCACCCCTTTCTCCTTCAAGCACGCCGCCACCGCCAGCCCCGAGGGGCCCGCACCCACGATCACCGCCCCGGCCACCCAAATACTACTACTACTACCACCACCGCGTACAGGATCAGCATTGCGACCAGCTGATCTCTTACACTCTACCTCTCCCACATCTGCACCCATCATCATTTAGTTAATTAATGTAGAGATATGATGATATGATCCAGTTTTTTGGCATATATATATGGGATAAGATGGATATATAATTGAGAGAAATGCTATATACTCCGTAGCGGTAGATTGATCGAGTAGCGCATGCAGCTATTAGCTAGCTTAGAAGATAGATGACACCGCGCGGCCAATATATGTTACTACCTGCCTGGCCTGCATACGTTGAAGCTGCAGCGAAATGAATGGCTAGGCCAGGCACCTCTCCCAATTAGCACTGAGGGAGTAGCTATGTGAGGGAGACTATATATGCGTCTCTCTCTCTCTCTATACCTATACCTACATAAACGCATACGGACTATATCTATACTCACCTCTATTTGCTCTTCCTTTCTCTCTCCCTCTAATTTCACACTTTTTTTAGGTAAATAAATAAACGTTCATATTATGAATTTCAATTCTTATTTTTCAATAGTCCTTTCATATACTTCCTCCGTTCTATAAAAGTTGCAACATTGGAATTTCTGCACCATTCACACACCTTACTTTGACTACGATTTTCTAAGAATATATATAATAAAAAATTATGCATAAAATATTAAAAAATTTGTATTAATGTGAATTTCCAATATATTAACTTTTTTTAATGTTTACTAATACGTAACTAAATATAATTACAGTCAAAGTTGCGCGTTGGCAAACGTGAAAGTCAAACTGTTGCAACTTTTATGGAACGGAGGATAGTATTAAAATCGAGTATATTTAGGTAAATAAATAAACGTTCATTGACGATCAATTAGTTTATTCAAGCTAGTTGTAAAACCTCGTTCATTCAATACTAAATACACTGAAGCCCTTGTTCTTATTTTAATTCGTGTCGATTCATACTTGCTCGATTCTCATTCAATTTATATGAGATTAGTTTTAGCGGCATTGTCTGTGGGAAATTATCTCGCCACCATAACGAATCTCGTCTCTCTCACGCTAGGCTTATCACCAATCGGTGACCCTCAATCCACGGTAATCTCACACGTCATACCTTATGAGCCCCTTGTTCCAGAGATGAGTCCAGTTCCCAACATCCCGATGTGCTTCTTTCCGGAGTCGTTGCGGAGCAGGCCCGTGACGTCAGGTCTACATTCGATCAATCAAAGCATGCCAACTTCAACTGTCGCGTCGGCTCCAACGAAACCATTCATTCCTCTTTTGGGGATCGGGATGTCTGGAGAACCAGGACCGTCAAATTGATTTGTTCCCCTTCCAAATCCTAGACGAAATGTGTTGCACAACCTGTTTGCAGAACCTCAAAGGCAACGAGTTCCAGAACATGTCGACATCTCAAAACAAAGACAACAGGAACCTAAAGTTATCGTCATCCCATCACCAACTAGATAGAAGGAGACCCGAGTAGTTACACCACATATCCCGACGATGAGACAAATGCAGGCAGATCCGACAAACCCCATGTCCATCATCTTGGAACAGCTGAAGGAGATGCGAGATAAAATCAACGGCATTCCTGGAGTACCGCCACCATTGGATATTTCTTCGCATACGTGTTACACAGACTCCCCCTTTGGACGGCATATCACTGACGTCGAGATCCCAAGGAAGTTCGTTGCCCCATCAATGAAGTTGTTCGATGGAACTTTCGATTCCTTGGAACACATTGCACAGTACAAATAGCGGATGTTGGCCATTTTAGTCAGACCAGAGCAACGGGAAGCTTGCATGTGTAGAGCATTCGGGATGACCTTAGCGGGTCCAACGTTGACATAGTTCGTCAATTTTCCCAACGAAGGAATCAACTCATTCGCGGAGCTCGTCAACCTGTTCAACCAACAATTCTTAAGCAGTCGGGTCCTTGAAAAACAGACCAGTGACCTTCACCGAGTAATCCAATGACGAAATGAATCTTTGAGAGATTATTTACACCGTTTCAATAAGGAAATGGTGTCAATCCCAAAATGTGATGTCTCTACCATCATTGAAGCATTCAGAAGAGGATTGTATAAAGATTCGGAGTTGTACCACGAACTAACGAAATACCCTTGTCGGCCCTTCGAAGATGTCCAAGCGAAGACATTGGCTTTCATCCGTCTAGAAGAAGACTTACGATCCCATCGCAGACAAATTGAGCATGAATGGGGGCACGGAAAATCAGAATCTCCCGTGATTACAAGCATGGAAAACCTTTTTCGAGACCTGAGGAACGAGTCGTCACTTCCGTGACGAGATAGATCAGACGACACGATTGAAATCGTCGGAGAGGGGGGCATATCGTCTACCGAGTGTTAAGGGTCATTTACCACCCTAGGGTCACTCTCCCCAACCTGAAGTATTTAGGATCATTTACCGTCCAAGGGTACTCAACCCCATCCTGGAGTTTATTTCCCAAAGGGTACTCAATTCCAACTCGGAGTATTTAGGATCATTTATCGTCCAAGGATACTCAACCTCAACCTGGAGTATTTACAATCATTTACCGTCTAAGGGTACTCTACTTCAACCTATTCTTAACATAATCTTAACTCGGATATGGCTAACATTTCATACATTTCTCTATGGACTATTCCTAATCCTATAATCATATATAAATCCTTAGTAGTCATCATGGATGGTTCCCACCCAGAGCGATCCACATTGAACCACTCAAAACTGCCCATTTGAGTATTTGGCAGATTTTAACTTGGAGGTCAACACCCGTTTGATCGCCCAAACTAAGTCCATTCTATGAAATTTCATACACATACATATCAACTTCCTCAATCCAAAAATACCTTTTTGGATCCCTAGAAGATCATACATATTAAATGATCACATTTTTTATATATAACAAAACTTGCATAACATGTATTTCAACTATGTTCATACATTAATATGGCATGTCACATACTTATATGTATTTAATCATTTCACAAAGACTACTCTTGATTACTTTAGGTAATCTCATGCCTAACTCAAAAGTTACAAAGCATAAAGTCGTCTTCTCACCTTAAATGAAGCTTATGAAATTCTAGCCTCCCCGGTTGACCTCCGGAGAAACTCTGGCGAGCTTTGGCAACCACTCCGGCCACTTCTCAACTCTTTGAGAAATTCAACTTCACCTTAAACAAGTCCTAACAAGGTTTTGTGTCCCAAAGACTCATATTAATAATAACTAGGGAAATTGCCCTAAATGGGAGTACATGAGGCTTGAAATTCCAAAAGAGGACTACTATGTTTTTCTTCCCGAAATAGAAGTTGTTACTGACATGTACGAAAAATACTGCCACGATTGAAAAATATTGTCATTAATTATAATAAATATTATCATATTAAATGCACTGTACTGCAAGATGACAGTAAATACTATCATGTTAGTCCTATTTTGGGAAATCTCAAAAGTCAATTTTCGGCAAACCGGTCTACTTTGACTTCTAACCGTTCTTGGCTAGAAACAAAACTTCCAATCCCTCATTTTACACTTCTAAATGTGCGAGTATGAAAACAGTGATGAAGACGGAGTTTTTGCAGACCTTCTCTCTCCCTAGATGAGGCCTTGGCCGAATGGTTGAGGTTGGGTGAGAGGAACCCCTCCTCTTTTTGTCTCAATAGCAAAATAATATGGGGAAGGATCCACTATAACATCTTCTTCACTCTCAACTCTCAAGCTCCAAATACGGCACCCCATATCAATTTGCATGACGTAACTCATGGGGTGTCCCCACTCATGTGGAAGGTGTAAGGAATAATTGTAATTAGATTTTGATGATGCTAGGATAATTAGAGTATTAAAGTATCCCATTAGAATTTTTGTATTAGAAATTTTCTAAGTGTAATGTTGTAGCATATTCGATGGGACAGAGAACCTCAAGATCTCTGTTGGTTCAGTAAAAGCAACCAGGACAGAAGGTCAGGATTTCAACAGAGTTGCCCTCTACTGCCTTTACCAGAAATGCTCCGTACTTAGAAGAATTCGAAGGAACTTCCACCGGCCGTTAAACTAACATGAAATTCCCTAACGGCTAGGAGCCATTCGACGGAACATGGTACTGTACACGCATTAAATGCTCAATTAATGATGTACGTATGAAGAGATATTTAAAGCTCATGATTGACCATGCGGATATCCTTTCACCCCAAAATAGCAAGTTGAAGAACGAACCGGTCAAGTCAACAGTACAAGCATTTAATGAAGATGTCTTCTACACTCCAACGGGAAGACCGCTCCCAATATATAAGATACACTTCGAAGAACTACCAGGACAACTTTGCTACAATCCTAAAGCACACTTCAAGCTTTTGTGAGATTACAACTTCATCATCTTTGACAAGAAAAGCCTACTGTAGGAAAGATTTCAACTTCATATACTTCTTCCTACAAAAGCAAAGTTCCTCCAGTTCTTCAACACTTCGAAAGCCTCATTTACACATCCTTTGTGAAGAAGCCAAGTTGGAGGAAACTGATCTTGAATCAAACACTTCTTGAAAAAGAAGGGATGTCTCAAACTAGCTACAGTAAGTGAAGTGGCGATACTTCCAAGAGACTCAGTGAAATGAGATCAGCCATCACGAAGCAGGACTGCATCGCGGGTGGCAACTAGGCTTGAAGAAGACGAGGAGTGCTTCTTAAGCTCTAGGGACTAAGGTGTTGTAAACTGTGTTTTTTTTGCAAGATTAGTGGAACAGTGGACTAGAGGAACACATTGTTCATTGAACCACTATAAAAACCCCGGTGTCATTTACTTTACGCATTTACTTCTGCACTTAAGACTTTAACTGTTTAACTCAAAAGGTTGGACTCTGTGTTCAGCAGATCTCCCTTAAGAGTTATCAGAAAGGCATTTGCCTTAGTATTTTCTTGAGGCTACCCGGACAGAACTCAATCCGCTGCCAGGTCCAGTTCTGTCACCAGAACTCGGCCTTCTCTGTCACCAGAACCAGACCTTCTCTGGTAAGTCAGAGTTGACTTAGAGAAAAATTTGATAAACTCGAATAGTCTATTCACCTCCCCCCCTCTAGACTGTTCCCTACATAAACAGCACCAACAAGTGGTATCAGAGCCTCCTCTTACTTGTAATCTTTTAGGTTACTCACTGAACATAGATCCACTTTTTTAGCCTCTTTTAATCTCTTATTATGGATAACACTCTTTCAAAGAATCTGATGTTTTCAGTTACCAAGTTTGATGAATGGAAGATACGCATGAAGTCCCATCTCTGCACACTGCATGATGAAATGTGGGAAGTCCTAGATGCAGGTCCTTTCACTGAGTTCACCAAGGTGAATCCTGAATACACTGCTGGTGGTGGTCAACCCCAAATGATCACTTAGCTTCGTCATGAGTGGACAAATGAAGAAAGAAGGAAGTACAACCTTGACAACATAGCCAAGGATATTCTGTACAAAGCCATAGATGATAAGTACTGCACAAGAATCAAGAAGTGCATCTCTGCTAAGGCTATCTGGGATACTCTTACCCTGATAGGAGTTGGTGATGAGCAGGAGAAAGACAGCAAGCTCATAATTGCCATGAAGAAGTTTGAAGACTTCAAGCTTCTCCCCAAAGAATGCATAGCTGAGATGTATGCACGCCTGCTCACCCTCACTGCTGAGATTTCAGAACTTGGGAAGGATCTGACTCCCAAGGAGATCAACTTAAAGGTTCTCAGAGGTCTACCTTCACCCTGGAAGATGAAGGTCACTGCCATTAAAGACAACAAAGATCTCAGGACCTACAACACTGAGAAACTCATCTCTGATCTCAAGTCTTATGAGTTCGAGATGGATGAAGAAGAGAAAGAAGAAGTTGAGGACAGAACAACTACTGCTCTCACAGCCAGCACCTGACAGGTAAACAACTTTGACCCTTCCATACTTTTAACTGACGAATATATGGCTGATTTTGCCAGGAAGTTCAGAAAATTTATGAAGCCCAAGGATGGCAGAAGTCCATCCTCCAGCAGAAAGCCACACCAGAAGACCAAGTCTTCAGAAAGCAATGGAGAGCTTCTCTGCTACAACTGCAGACAACCAGGGCACTTCAAAGCCAACTGTCCACACCCCATAGTCTCCAAAAGGCAAGGCCAAGAAGGAGAGAAGAAGTACGAGCACAGAAGGAGGAAGGCACTCATCACTGAGCAACCAGAGAAGGATCCCTTCTCTGAGACAGAGTCCAGCTCAGAATCAGAGTCTGATGAGGCATTCTGTTGCCTAGATACAGAAACCGAAGATCTATGCCTTATGGGTCAATCTGATGATGAGGTATCCTCTACCTCTACTTCTAGTTTTTCTTCGGTAGGCAAAGCTTTTGATTCAGAATCAATGTCTGAATTTTGGGAAGCGTTTAAGGCTATCCAAACCACTTACTCGTCAGTTAAAGAAGAAAACAGTAAGCTTAAGGTTGAGATTCTTGACTTAAGAAAGGAGGTTGAGATCAAAATCAATCTTCTAATTAAGAAAAGAGATCAGTTGGAAGCTGAAAATGTTTCTCTTCTAAAAAGAGTAAGAGAAATAGAGTCAGTTGAGATCAAGTACAACACCTACCAGAAGGCCTAGTCTTCCATGGAAAGGTTACTACTTGACCAACAGATTGGCGTTGGTTTTGGTCTTGGTTATGGCTCAACAGAATCAGGTGAGCCTTCTATAATGCTTAGCACCAGAGTTGCTCGAGCAGATAAGGTCATAGAGCCACGGATTTCTAGCCCCATTTGCCAAGCTAGTGTATCTGGTACTAAGGTTGTTCATGAGAAAGTCAGACCAGAAAAACAAAAGATAAAGGTTCAACAGAAACCCTTTTTGAAAATCAATGAACCTGGCAGAAAACCTAACAACAGAAAAGGGTTTCAAAATAACAGAAATCAAAGACAGAACTCTACCAGACATTCTCATGACTACCCCACTATAAATGATCACCAGAGAGGCAAATATCAAGAGAAGGTTAACTTTAGGCAAAAGAGGTTGGCTGGTCAACTTCAGAAGCCCAAAGCTAATCGCTCCTCTGATCTTGATAGTATATGGGACTTCTACCCAACCAGGAAAGCTATGCAAAAGTATGTAAATCGGAAGCATGATCCTCACAAGCATCTGTCCAAAGTGAATCACACTTCTGTTTACTATGACTACCAGGTGGACAATGGGTACCACCCACCAAGGTTTCACTTGATGAGACCAAAGTGGTACCGGCTGCCAAGACTTCATGACCCCCTAGGACCCAACATAGCTTGGGTACCTAAATCTTCCTTTTAATATTGCAGGAACTGTGCGCTGGAGCCATCTCTGAGCAAGATTGGTACATTGATAGTGGATGCTCCAGGCACATGACAGGTGACAAGAGTTGCCTAACAGAGTTCCAGAGATGCAAAGGGCCAAAAGTCACTTTTGGTGGCAATGATAAAGAAGGTCAAAGAAAAGGAAGAGGCAAGCTGATCAAGAACCAGATAATCATTGATGATGTCTCATATGTTAAAGGCCTGAAATTCAACTTGCTAAGTGCTAGCCAATTCTGTGACAAAGGCTACACAGTTGAATTCTCCAAAGAAGGCTATTCTTTCAAGCATGAGATAACTAAGGAAGTGGTTCTAACAGCTACCAGAAAAAGGAACATATACATTGTTGATTGGTCTACTGCAAAAGGTGGAATCTGCCTGATAGCCAAAGGAGATTCAAAACTCAACTGAGAATGGCATAAGAAGCTGAGCCACTTGAATTTCAAAACAATTAACAAGATAACAAGGGATCACATTGTTGATGGACTGCCCAACATTGTGTACAAGAAGGAGAATCTGTGCAATGCATGCCAGAAAGGAAAACAAGTGAAGAACTCCTTCAAGCCCATTGCTGGAGATCTTTCTACAAGTCCTCAAAATCTGATCCACATGGATTTATTTGGACCAGAAGAAACTCCAAGTGTTAGTGGCAAAAGATACACTCTAGTCATGGTGGATGACTATTCAAGATACACTTGGACAATCTTTCTGAAGAAAAAGAATGAAACTCTACAGAAATTACCATCTCTGTTGAAGCTACTACAGAATGAACAGAATAAGAAAGCCATGATCATCAGATCAGATAGAGGAACAGAGTTCGTTAACAAAGTTATACAGGATTTCTGTGACCAGAATGGAACAATGCACCAACTCTCTGCATCTAGAACTCCTCAACAGAATGGAGTTGCAGAAAGAAGAAATAGAACATTGAGAGAAGCTGCAAGGACCATGATTGCAGAATCTAGATTACCAATGAGATACTGGGCTGAAGCAATCAACACTGCATGCTACACCCAGAACCGGGGCATGATTCACAAAGCTCAACAGAAGACCCCCTATGAACTCTGGAAAGGAAAAAAACCCAATATCAGCTACATTCATGCATTTGGATGCAAATGCTACATACTCAACAATGGAAAGGAGCATCTCAAAGTTTTCCGGGAGAAAGCTGATGAAGGAATATTTATAGGTTATTCAAGCACAAGCAAAGCCTATAGAATCCTCAACAAAAGAACCTTACTTGTTGAAGAATCTATTCATGTCAAGTTTGATGATCACAACTCTGTTGAAAAACTAACAGAAAACCTGAAGGAAGTGAATCTTGAAGAAACACCAGAAGTGGTCACACCAGAAGTGGTCACACCAGAGTTGGTCACCAACTCTATTATACCAACTCACATTCAGAATCCCATTTTGCAGGACAAAGATAGTGATGAAGATTCAGAAGAAGAAAAATAAAGACCCAGACAACCATTATCAGAACCTGACTTAACTTGGCTAAGAGACCATCCTCCAAACCAAGTGATTGGACAAATCAGAAGTGGTGTACAAACCAGATATTCTACAACAAGAAGAAAAGCAATGTTTGCTTGTTACATATCTCAGATGGAACCTATGACTGTAGAAGAAGCTCTTGCAGACTCAGACTGGATCAATGCAATGCAAGAAGAGCTTACTCAATATGAAAGGAACAAAGTGTGGGTACTTGTTCCTAGACCAAAGCATCAGAATGTCATTGGAACCAAGTGGGTGTTCAAGAACAAAGCAGATGAAGATGGCAACATTGTAAGGAATAAAGCTAGGCTGGTAGCTAAGGGATACTGCCAGGAAGAAGGAATTGATTTTGATGAGACCTTTGCACCAGTTGCCAGACTTGAAGCCATCAGAATCTTCCTAGCCTATGCTGCCTACAACAACATCAAAGTCTATCAGATGGATGTCAAGAGTGCATTTCTGAATGGAGAACTTGAAGAAGAAGTTTATGTGGAACAACCACCAGGTTTTGTCATTCCTACTCAATCGTCCTATGTCTACAAGCTTAGAAAAGGCCCTCTATGGCTTTAAGCAAGCTCCCAGAGCATGGTATGACACATTGTCCCTATTCCTAGTGAAACATGGGTTTACTAAGGGAAATTGTAAGGAATAATTGTATTTAGATTTTGATGATGCTAGGTTAATTAGAATTTGAAAGTACCCCATTAGAAATTTTGTATTAGAATTTCTTTTGTAAGTTTTAGCTTAGTCTGTCTGCCAGAGTTCCATCTTGCTTCTACCAGAGTTGCTCCCAGAGTTGCTCACCAGAGAAGTCATCAGAAACTGGTCATCAGAAAGATACCAGAGTTGGCAACAGAGGAGGACTTCAGAGATTGAACCAGAGAACCTCATCACACTCTGCTAAACACACCAGATTCCGGAAGCACTTTCCAACGGTCGTTAAACTAACGGGAAATCCCCTAACGGTTACGAACCTTTCAACGGAAACATGGTACTGTACACGCATTAAATGCACATTTAATGCTGTACGTACGAAGAGATATTTAAACCTGATGATTGACCATGTGGGTATCTTCACGCCCCCAAAATAGCAAGTCGAAGGTCCAACCGGTCAAGTCAAACGTACAAGCATTTAATGAAGCTGTCTTCTAAACTCCAACGGGAAGACTGCTCCCAGTATATAAGATACACTCTGAAGAACTAAGAGGATAACTTTGCGTCAAACAACTTTGCTACAATATCTGCAAAACGAACTTGCTCAAAGCCTTCTTGAGATTCAAACTTCATCCTTAAACAAGAAAAGGCTACAGTTGGAAGATATATTTTCCTATCCTTCATCCAACTAGCAAGCTGCAAAGTTACTCAGTTCTTCAACACTTCGAAAGCCTCATCTACTCATCCTTTGTGAAGAAGCAACGTTGGAGAAAACTGAATTTGAATCAAATACTTCTTGAAAAAGAAGGGACGTCTCAAACTAGCTGGAGTAAGTGAAGTGGGGATACTTCAAGAGACTCAGTGAAATGAGACCAGCCATCAGGAAGCAGGACTGCATCCCGGGTGGCAACTAGACTTGAAGAAGACGAGGAGTGCTTCTTAAGTTCTAGGGACTAAGGCGTTGTAAACAGTTGTTTTTGCAAGCTTAGTGGAACAGTGGACTAGAGGAACAAGTTGTTCCTTGAACCACTATAAAAACCCCGGTGTCATTTACTTTAAGCTTTTAATTCCTGCACTTAAGATTCTACTGATTAACTCTTAAGGTTGGACTTTGTGTCCAGCAGATCTTCCTTCAGAGTTATCAGAATGGCATTTTGCCTTAGCATTCTTCTTGAGGCTACCCGGACAGAAACTTATCCGCTGCCTGGTCTAGTTCTGCCATCAGAACTTGACCATCTCTGTCACCAGATTTCGACCATCTCTGATAAGTCAGACTTGACTTAGAGAAAAGTTTAAATTCCTGAACAGTCTATTCACCCCCCCTCTAGACTGTTCCCATTACAAACGGGACCAACAGAAAGGTTGACAAAACTCTATTCCAAATCTCTGTTGCTAATCATATTCTGTTAGTACAAATATATGTTGATGATATTTGATGGAGTATATGGCCCAGGGACCCCCGGCTCATAGACTCCTACTACTCTAATACGGGCCCAACAGGCCCAGGAAGCGTGGCAGGCCCAAATCACAGCGCCCCAAGTAACAGGGGGCCCACGCTGCCCACGCAGATGCCTTCGGCCCATTGGCCGAAGGCTCCAAATTCTCACAGAGCAGCTATTTCAAGCAAACGAAGTCACGGGGAGAAAACGGCAAAAAACAGTAGCCTTCGGCACCTGGAGCCCTCGGCACTAGGGTGCCCCCGGTGTGAGGAGCCTCCGGCTAATCATCTGTGGCCGAAGGCACCTTCCTCAACAGAATCTCCTCTCCACATGTGCTGGATCAACGTACCAAGTACAAACATCATATCCAACCACCGCATTTAAAGCGGCCACATACGAGTGCTAGTGCCACCCCATTGAGGTGACCCCTCGACCACCAGAATGATGACACGTGCCCTTATATAGCATTTATTGCTGCTATAAATAGCACCCCTTTTCCCGTTTGTAAACCACGCTCAACACGCTGAGTTCACTTAATACATTCGACTCTCTCTCTCTCTTACTACTTTTGCTCTGAATTCTCTCTAGTTACTCTCCGCAGTAACCCCTCGGATAGATACCCCTCGGGTACACTCATCCATCATTTGGTGATCTCGTTGAGAGCCGAACAATCAAGTAAGAAACCCTCCCCTTCAGCAAAAAACACCTACCAAAATGGGAAGAACCACCCGTTCAACCGCAATTCGGGGAAAACACTGTTCTTCTCCCACGTCCACCCCCCTTCGTGAACCCTACCCCTCGGGTGGGGAACGACGAAGGGGTCATAGCTCAAGACACCGCCTCCCAGGAAGTCCAATCCCGGGACCAACGCGGTGCGGACAAGGAAAGGCCTCGGACCTCAGCCCTCGAGAGGCTCGGAGGGGCGCAAGACCGCCTCGGTGGAAAGGCGTCCCAAAGACCCCAAGAGAGCGGGGGATCCATCTCAAGGGCAGACGAGAGGCGTCCCCTTCAAAACAAAGGCAAAGCACCACTCCATGTCGATGATGCAAAACATCAAATCAATCAGGCCCACTCGGCTCGTGTTCGTTCGCAGGGGGCGGAGGCCCTCCCGAAGGATCCCAGGGACGCGATTATTGCGGCCCTCCAGCGCCGGCTTGACGAAATGGAGGCCACCAAAGCACACGCCACCACCTCGGCTCCTCATACAGATCTGAAGTATGAGGCCATGCTGGCCAAGGTGGGGGAGATACAGAAAAAGATGGCTGAGGGATCCGGGGAACGCACCATACAACTCCGGACCCGGACGCCATTTACCCCAAGGGTATTGGCGGCCCGGATCCCGGAGAAATACCGAGGGCAACTCATCATGCCTTACGACGGGAAGACTGACCCTAGGAGCACTACAGTAGATATCAGAACAACATGATGATGGTGGGGGCGTCAGATGAATATTTGTGCCGCTGGTTCCTTTCCACCTTAAAGGGGCCAGCATACGAATGGTTCAACCGATTGCCCGAAGGCTGCATTGACTCGTGGCAAGAACTCTCCCAAGGTTTCTTGACACAATTTGCGGGGAGACGCCGGATGACGGGACCCTCCTGGCCCTCCTGTTGACCGTCCTCTGCACCGGAAACTTTTCGAGGAACCTATCATCGAACCTCCCCGCGATTACATAAGGGCCCTGCAGCGGGGGGGGCCGTTACGCCGAGGCCGAAGAGGTGGAAAAATATCATCACAACCCCGATTAGCAATGCCCTCGGCCAGATGACAAAGGAAACCGAGGGCCGGGGGCTCCCGCAAATCAATCCAAAGGTCAGGCACCCCCCGGTGATCGCCCCGGCACGGCCAAGCCAAGCCCGGGGGGAGGGGGGGGGGGGGTGTTACAAGGGTAACCCAAAGACTTGGGAGCTGCCTGTTCTCCTAGAGCACCCTCGGACACCCTTGACGCACCCCGTTAGCATCATCCTCGACTTCGCTGAGGAGAGGGGCCTGGTGGAGCGAGATTCTCGCGCAACCCCGGAGGTATATGCCATCAATCCAAACTACCCCTACTGTCGCTTCCACCGACATCAAGGGCACAAAACCGATGACTGCCATCAGCTGAAGACGGCCATCGAAAGGTTAATACAGACGGGCCATCTGTCCCAGTTTGTCCAAGGCCCTCAGCAACAGGGTCCTCCCTGCCAAGGGCCACCCCGAGGGCACCCAGCGAAAGCAAACGCTTGGGTTAACCCAAACATCATCCCCCTCGGCAAGAAGAGGGAGATTGGGAAATTGGAAGAGGAAGAAGAGGAGTACCCCCACTGCCAGGAGAAGAAGCGCCACATCCTCATGATCATCGGCGGCAACACTGGGGGGACTCCACCAGCCAGCGGAAGAAGTGGGCTCAATCGCTTTACGTGGGAGAGGTTACTCACACGCCCCCCGTAAAACGGCTGAGGGAGGAACCCATTACATTCACCAACGCCGATCTCCCTCCGGCTTCCTCCCCTCATAGGGACGCTTTAGTGATCCAGATCGAAATAAACAACAACGTCATCCACTGAACTTGCATTGACACGGGAAGCTCCGTCAATGTAATGTACCTCCGCACATTCAGAGAGCTGCATCAGGAGAGGGGGTCCCTTCGGCCCATCAAGACCCCTCTTGTCGGCTTCACCGGAGACACCATTGATTCCGAGGGGGTCATTACCCTCCCGGTACTATTCGGCGACGGGCTCCATAGAGCCAAGCTTGAAGTGGAGTTCGTCGTCGTCAACATCGACTGCGCCCACAACATCATCCTCGGCCGACCAGCCCTCGAGGATCTTGAGGCCATCATCTCCATGAGGCACCTATGCCTGAAGTTCCCAGCCGAGGGAGGCATCGGTTACTCTAGGGGAAATCAAAAACTTGCCCGCGCTTGCTACCTTCAAGTGACGAAGAAGGTTAGTCAGACTGAGTTCCGCATTGACACCATCACCGGAGCTGTAGAGGAAGAAGAGAAGACGCCGAGGGCCAAACCGGCCGAGGAGGTAGAAGACTTTGCGCTCGATCCGGCCAAGCCGGAGAGAGTCGTGAAGATTGGAGCCCAGCTCCCCGAAGACTTGAAGACCGACATCACAGATGCCCTCCGCGCCTACTCCATTGTTTTTGCATGGGGGCCGGAGGATATGCCCAGAATCAGCCAAAGGGTCATCACCCACCACCTCTCGGTGGACCCTTCGGCCAAAACTGTACAACAGCGAAGAAGACCCCTCTCAGCCGAGAGGAGGGATTTTGTGAAGAAGGAGGTCGCCATGCTCCTCTCCATCCAGCACTTCAAGGAAGTAAAATACCCCTCATGGCTGGTTAACGTAGTCCTCGCACAAAAGCCGCCTACCTTCCGCATGTGCGTGGACTACACTGATTTAAACAAGGTGTGCCCCATGGACCCCTTCCCTTGCCAAATATTGATCAACTGGTGGATGAGACCGCGGGGTGCGAGATGATGTCCTTCCTCGATGCCTTCCGAGGGTATCACCAAATTTTCATGCACGAGGAAGACGCCGAAAAAACAGCCTTAATGACTCCCGAGGGCATCTTCTGCTACCTTGTCATGGCCTTCAGCCTAAAGAACTCAGGTGCCATTTACACCCGAATGGTGGCCAGAGTCTTTCAGGCTGTCCTAGGGCGCACCATGGAGGCCTATGTTGACGATATGATCATCAAGAGCAAACAATCATCGACCCACGCTGACGACCTCCGGGATATTTTTGCCATCATGCAAAAGTTCAACCTTTGGCTAAACCCGAGGAAATGCACCTTCGGCGTGCAAGGGGGCAAGTTCTTGGGCTACATGGTGAGTCGAAGGGGTATCGAGGCCAACCCTGAGAAGATCCAGACCATCATCAACATGGAGCCCCCACGCAACGTGAAGGAGGTCCAACGGTTGATGGACCGCCTGGCAGCCCTCAACCGCTTCCTGTCCAAATCGGTGGAGAAATCCTTACCCTTCTTCCAAATAATGAGGAAGACCGCCGGCTTCCAATGGACTTCAGAATGCCAGGAGGCTTTCGAAGAGCTGAAACGGTATCTGTCTTCACCCCCGGTGCTTTCCAAACCCAAGGTAGGGGAAACCCTATACCTTTACCTTGGTGTTAGCCCGGCGACCACCAGCTCAGTACTCATCCGGGAAGAAGATGACATCCAGCATGCCATCTTCTATGTTAGCAAGACCCTCAGGGAAGCGGAACTCCGGTATTCCCCTGTGGAAAAAATGGTGCTAGCGAATATCTGGACTGTCAAGAAGTTGGGCAACTACTTCCAAGCTCATCCGGTCCAGGTCCTCACGCACCAACCCCTCGGCGCTTTGATGAGGAGCCCCACCAGCTCCTCCCAGATGGTAAAGTGGGCTATCTTTCTCAGCCAATACAACATCGACATCCGTCGGAGGCCTGCCATCAAGGGCCAATCCCTGGCGGACATCGTGACGGAATGCACGACGAGATCAGCCACGGACGAGGAGCCTTCGGCACCCTCAGACGACAGGTGGACTCTTTACACCGACGGCTCCTCCGCTATCAAAGATTGTGGGGGAGGGGTAGTTCTCATTTCACCCGAAGGCTTCCGGGCCTATTATGTCATCCGCTTCTCTTTTAAAGTCTCCAACAACGAAGCCGAATATGAGTCCCTCCTCTGTGGCCTTCGGCTGACAGCTAACCTGAAGGCCCGACAGATCCATGTCAAATGCGATTCCATGTTAGTCGTCGGCCAAATCTCAGGAGAGTATGAGGCCAACGAAGGGAGGATGAAATAATACAAGGAAGCCGCCAAGGAATTGCTTAAGGTATTTGAGGCACACTCTCTCACTCAAATACCGAGGGCTCAAAATTCTGAGGCCGACATTTTATCAAAGCTCTCGGCCGAACCCCCCGAGCACATATCCAAAATCGCCAAAATCGAGGAGCTCAGCCTCTCCAGCATACACGTCAGCCCCATCATGAATATACAACAAAGGCAGGAAGACTGGATCTCAGACATCATTGCCTTCATCACCACAGGGCAACTGCCTGAGGATGAGGCCCGCGCCAAGCTGGCAAAGTTGAGGGCCCCCAGCTACACCATCGAGGACGGAAGGCTCTACAAACGATCTTACAATGGTACGCTGCTCCGGTGCCTTCATCAAGATGGAGCCGAAGTTGCAATGGAGGAAGTGCACAGTGGAACTTGTTCAGCTCACCAGGGACCCTTCTCCATGTCCAGAAGGCTCATAATCCAGGGCTACTTCTGTCCTACAATGGCCCGAGATTGTGCGGATCTTGCCCGAAGGTGTACCGCATGTCAACATTTCCAGAAAGCTCTCGGCAGGCCAGCGGTCAACTATGCCCCCATCAGCACATCCATACCCTTCGCCCGATGGGGCGTAGACCTTGTGGGCCCTCTGCCGATGGGTACCTCCAACAACAGGTACATCATAGTTGCTATTGTCTACTTCACCAAGTGGGTGGAGGCTAAGCCCCTCGCCAGCATCACCGAGGCCAGATGCCGTCATTTTGTCCTCAAGAACATCCTCACAAGGTTTGGCGTCCCCCAGCAAATCATCTCCGACAATGGGACTCAATTTGAGGCAGCCCCCTTCTGTGCCCTCCTAGAGGCATGCAACATCAAACACACTTTCTCCTCCGTGGCCTACCCTCAAGGCAACGGCCAAGTGGAGAACGCCAACCGGACTTTGCTCGAGGGCCTTAAAAAGAAGCTGGAAGCCGAGGGGGAGGCTGGGTAAAGGAACTCCACAACATCTTATGGGCCTACCGCACAACCCCTCAGTGGGCAATGGGAGAAACACATTTCTCCCTTTTCTATGGATTCGAAGCCAAAGCTCCCGCGGAGGTGACCCTTCCTACCCGAAGGGTGGCCCAGTACGACCCCAAGGTCAATGACGCCAATATGGCCTTCGACCTTCACCTCATTTCAGAACGCCAAGAGCAGGCCTTCATGCGGGCAGAAAACTATCGGAGGCAAGTGAAGGGTTACATCGACGCCAAGGCCCGCTCTCGAGAATTTCAAGTGGGGGACTATGTCCTCTGAAGGAGGGAAGCCAGCCAAAGAACCGAGGGCGGGAAAATGGCGCCCAAGTTTGAAGGCCTCTACATCGTCACAACCATCATCAAACCAGAGACTTACAAACTCAAACGCCCCAATGGGACAGAGGTCCCTAGACATTGGAATGTACATCACCTAGTTAAATTTTATCAGTAATGTTAGAGAGGCCAAGCCCTCATAACTAATGAATGTATTATCCTACGGCCCAACGCCTTCAAATCCGAAGAATGAAGACACCAAAAACAAGAAACAAGACTCTTATGAGCGGCCAAGCCCTCATAACAAGCTCCCGGCCCAAGGCCTTATTACAAGCAAGACCCTTCGGCACCAAGTGTCGAGGGTAGACACCCCCACTACCTGCAACGAATGAAGAAAAACACCCAGTTTTATTCAAAGAAGACCCCTCGGAACCAAGTGCCGGGGATACGCACTCCTAACAACTTTCAACAGCAGAAGAAAAAAACCAAGTGTTTCCTGGGAAGACCCTTCGGTACCAAGTGCCGAGGGTGGACACCCCAATCACCTACGACAAGTAAAAAAAACACCAAGTGTTTTTACACAAGACCCCTCGGTACCAGATACCGGGGGCCGTTTACCGAAACAAACACCAAGTGTTGTTTCTAAAGCCGTACCCCTCAAGGACGCATTTATACCGAAGGCACCACCTATCGGTGCCGACAGCATTTAGTGCCCCTGACCATTTGCAACCAGTGTGCAAATGAAAACCCTTCCTTGATACGCTTTCTGCGTCACTACCCCAAGGGTATGACAGGCAGGTAATAAGCCCAAGATTTGACTTTCATAAACGGAACGCTTTCCGCACCATTACCCCAAGGGAATGGCAGGCATCTAATATGCCCAGGATTCGACTTCTAAAATGAAACGCTCCCCGCGCCATGACCCCAAGGGTATGGCAGGCCATAGACTATGTCTCGCACCGAGGGGACGACTTTCAAAACTGAGGCGCTTTCCATGCCATCCCCTAAGGGCAGGCAGGCTACAGACTATGTCTTATGCTGAGGAAACGACCCTCGATCCCCTCGGAACTCGGAAGGTTAACCCGAGGGGGGAGCTAATGGTGTATGCCTTTGCCTCTCGATAGGCCCAACCTTACCAAGAAACCCAGTTTCTTGAAGCCTTCCCATCACTACCAAAAAAAAAAGTGGGGTGAAGGGGAGTAGACTCAACGAGAAATCAATGAGTACACAAATCCAACGATCCCTAACGGGACACCCTTCGACAAACAGCAACAGGGATCATTACACAACAGAAAGATTATACCGAAGGCTTCCCCAATGGAACACCTTCGGTACCTGAAAGCTAATAATCCCCGAAGGCTATCATCCAACAAATGTTGTCAAATATCGGTCAGGTCCACAACTGGCGGCCTCCGGCGTCATCCAATACCGAAGGCTTGATCCTATGATAAGGTGAAAATTTACTAACTCCAGGCAACAACATTTCAAGAAATACCGAAGGCATCTACTCGGCCCTTACTACGATATAAATGTTCTACAGAATTTTCTAAATCCAAACAGCAATTGCCCCCGGCATCTCATTAAGCACCGAAGGGAATGCTCCCAAGCATTGCCCGAAGGCGTCTCATGCCGGGGTTGGACTACAAAGGTCCTAAAGTCCACACTTTGGGATCTACCAAAATCCGAAGGCTCCTCACATATCACCGGAGGCCAGTGCTCACAGGTAAAGGGAAATTATTCTACAATCCTGAAGGCTCCTGTTGGTCCCGGTTATACTGGATACAGTCTAGAGGGGGGGGGTGAATAGACTGTATTGGTTTTTAGCTTTTTAAGCTAAGTACCAGATTTACAGAATAGCCTGTTCTGTTGAAAGAACAGACTGGCAGCGGATGGGGTTCGGGTAGGGAGTTCTGTTAGCCTCAGAGAAGCAATAGGCAGTAGGCCTTCTGTTAACTCATAGAACAAGTTCTGCTGAACACAGATACCAAGTCCAAGGAGTTATACAGTTCTAACTAAGTGCAAGTATTAAAAGCAGTAAGTAAATGACACCAGGGATTTTTATAGTGGTTCAAGGAACAACTCGTTCCTCTAATCCACTGTTCCACTAAGCTGTAAAAACTGCCGTTTACAAAGCCTTAGTCCTAGTACTTAAGAAGCACTCCACGTCTTCTTCAAGCCTAGATGTGTCCTGGGATGCACTGCCTGGCTTCCTTTAACACTGGTCCTTTCACTGAGTTTCCTTGAAGTATCACCACTTCACTACTCCAGTTATTTGGACGTCCTTCTTGTAGCAAGAAGAGTTTCTGTTGAAACAGGGGTTCCTCCAACTAGCTTCGTTACAAAAGATTTGTATGTGATGATCTTGAAGAGTTGAAGAACACTTGGAACTTTGCTTGAGTTGGAAAGAGTATTTTTCCAACTTCTGCCTTCTCTTGTAGAAGATAATGAGTTTGAATCTCAAGGAGGCTTTTTGCTTTTCAGAGTTTGAATATCTTGCTTGTGGTTAGCAAAAGTTGCAATGTTATCTTGGCAAAGTTATAGCAAAGTTATCCGGTTGTTCTTCGTAGTGTATCTTTTATACTGAGGTTGTCTTCCCGTTGGAGGAGTAGGAGGACAACTGCATTTAATGCGCGATCAGTTGACTTGACTAGTAGAGCCCGGTAAAGTTGGCGGGTTACTATTTTGGGATAAAGTATTCCTGACATTGCGGCCAATCATCTGCAATTACTCTACGTAGCATGGGGTGCATTAAATGAGCATTTAATGCATGCACTGTAGCTTTTCCGTTTCATACTCCTAGCCGTTGAAGGAATCTTTTAGTTGACTTCCCGGTTCTTTGAAATTCTTCTAAGTGTCAGACCTTCTGGTGTCTTTGTCTGAGAGTAGAACAGAGGAGGCCTGGAGCACTTCTGTTGGGAGTATCCAACAGAGACCCAGAAGGGTTTCTTTCAGAGTTAAGACTAACACAGATCCTGAGGACTTCTGTTCTGGAGCAGAGAACCAAAGGTCCTCTGTTTCAATAATGCCTTAAGAGGCACTTCTGCTCTTGAAGTCCTTCTGCTCTTGAAGCCCTTCTGCTCTTGAAGGTCTTCTGTCAAGTCGATTACTCTAAGAACTTTACAAAGGAAAATTCTAATACATAATTTCTAAAGGGGTACTCTAAAGTCCTAATTAATCTAGCATCATCAAAATCTAATTACAATTATTCCTTACAATTTCCCCCTTTTTGATGATGCCAAAACCCTTTAACTATTTCCAGAGAAGTGCCTTCACCATAAAGAAAAATTAAGTTTAACAACTTCCATTAAAATCTTGGTGGGCAACTTGGCATAGGAAAATAGTAAGAGTGCGGTACATTCAGATAGCAGAATATAACAGAAATAAACAAACACAAGCAGAAGGCAAAAAGACAAGAAATTGAGGAAAAGCACTTCAAAGTAAGAAGGCAGAGATGTGATTTTATTAGATAGATATTACAGAGTTTAAACCTTACACATTCTCCAGATTAGCTGCCTGTAGAGCTTCTTCCTCTAGTCTTTGAAGCCTGAGCAGTTCTTCATTTATTTCAGCTCTGATTTTGAACAGATTGCCAGACCTTTGATAAGATGCCCATATTGGAGAAAGCTTACAGTCCAAATAGTTGAGGACACCTTCATGTATGGTCTTTCCTGGGACAATGTTCTTCTTGTACCATTCTTCTGCTTCTTCAAGTGATCCCCCATACCTAACTGTGACAACACCATCTTTGTCCAAATAGAGGTGCTGTTGTTGGGTAGGAGTCATTTTAGCCTTCATCTCCTCAAATTGAGCTCTGTCAATTTGCTGAGAACCACCCAATCTCCACTCAGTGAAGTTGAAAACTTTCTTTTTCTTGGTGCTCTTCTTTACTGGAGATGGGGGTCTAGGTATGCCTGCTGCTCATTTCTTTTGTAGGGCAGCTTCAAAATAGGGAGCCGGATCTACTGCAGGCTCATCAGAGGAGGGTGGCCTGGTAGGAGTTCCGTGGGACCTAGGCCTGGTCTGTTGAGGGTCCTCTTCCCCCTTTTTGGCATCATTCAGATCTTCAATCATAAGACTGATCTTCTGGAATTCTGAGGCCTGGGTTGAGGCTATCTGCTCCAGGGCCTCTGGTAGTGTCTGGGTGACAGAGGTAAGGCCTTCAATGAGACCTTGTTGCTTCTGTATGGCAGAGAAGATGTCCTTGTTATTGGCTTCGAGGAGCACCATCTTCTGATAACGGTCTCTGTCAGTAGACAGAAGTGCATGAGCCTGTTCTTGATGAGTTTTGCACATTGCCTCAATAGTAGTCAAGTGCCTCTCTGTCCTGGCATCAGATTCCTTCAGAGCTTCAAGGTGCTCTGACATATTGTGGATTGCCTGCCCTTGACTCAAGAGAGTCTGTTGAAAGATAGAGAGAGTGTTGTGGATGCCTACCACTTCTGTTGACAGGGCATCTGTTCTGGCGGATGATGAGGCTATGAAGTTGTTGAGAGTTCCAGTGAGGTTCTCAAAACGATCAGAGATAAACTGCATACCTGAGTTTAGATTGTCATTCACATGAGCAAGGTGCCCATAGTGTTTGTCATTGATCTCAATCAGTTTGTTCAAGCCTTGGATGATCTGTCTTCCAAATTCTTCAGCAGATTCAACAAATTTGTTGAAGGGGACGTTGTTCTGTTGTCCATCAGGTTGAGGCATCTCTAGACCTCTTCCCTTAGGCAAAGGATGATGCTCTTGGACAGATGAAAGAGATTGGACAGCCTGTTCATGTTCCAGTTGAGTCAGAGGAGGGGTCTTCTGTCTCTTGGATGTAGCTTGATAAGACTTGCTGACCATGAATCCATCCATGTCAGATGAATCTTCATAAGAGGAGTATATGGGTATGGTGTTCCTGATGACCTTCTTCTTCTTTCTGAAGGAGGGATCGGGGGCAGTAGAATGCCTAGAATTCCCTTGGGGTGCAGAGATGGGGGAGACAGTTGTAGGATCTGAGTCTCTGAGAAACCATACAGGTTTAAGGTTCTCTGCAGGTTGTTGTGGAGGAGAAGATTCTGGAGGAGGGGATTGATGATCAGATTCAGAGGATGAGGAGGAGATCTGTTGGGGTAAGGGGATCTGGTGCTGGGGTGAAGAGTGAACAGGTGAGGCATTCTGTTGAGGGGGGGGTGGTGGAGGTGAGAGTGAACAATTTCTGAATGGAACAATTGCTCTGCAGGGAGATGCAATTTTCTGTTTGGGTGAATAAGGAGGGGTGGGGGTTTTCTGTTTAGGAGATAAAGGTTCAGGGTGTTCTGGTGGAGAGGTTCTGGTGCTGGAAGGAGGTGAGGGAATGTGGGGTTCTGTTGGGAAAAAAACAGAGGGGGTTGGAGAGATTACCTCAATGATGTTCTCCTTGAGCAAAGAAGTCCTCCACTCCTTGATATGCTCCATCATTGCTTGCCCTTCTGTCTTGGGTACAGAGGGCTCTCCTGGGTTGAGATGGGGTTGCACAGAATCTGTTGCCATTTTTGTGAATAGCCATTCCTCAAAGGCTTCAATTTCTTCCTCTTCTAGAGGTTTGACAGCCTCTTCTGAAGGTGAGGAGATGAGAATGGCCTTCCCTTTGTAGCTCGCCTTCTTCTTCTCAAGAACAGAGTGAAGGAAGTTGAGGGCAAAACACTTTGAGACATCATCAGTCCCAACCCAGTTCAGAATGGCTTCCTCTTCTGGCTCATAATGGTCAAAATACTGGATGATTTTGGAGAGGGTCCCATTCTCCACCTTCTCCATTCGAGAACCCGGGTAAACTGTCTGTCTAGCAAGGACAGATACCCGTCTTTGACAGGACTGGGGTGTTCTGTTGAAGTAGACACCCTGTTCTGTTCAGGGGATGCAGCAGAGGTGGGGATCTCTGGTTCCCCCTGAGTGTCTGCCACTCCTTCAGATGCAGAAACCACAGGTTTAGAAACCTTCTTCTTTGGTTTTGTGGTCCTCTTCCTCTTCTGTCCGGCCTTAGGAGGGGCAACAGGTGCTTCCCCTTCGGTCTTCTTCTTCTTCTTCTTCTTCTTCTCAGCAGAAGGGGCTACAGAGAGAGGTTTCTGTACCTTCTCTCCCTGTTGTCTCTTAGCCTCAAGTTGAAGCTGTCTCTTCATTTCAGCCTTTATGGCTTTCTCCCTATTTGGAGAAGCAGTTAAGAAGATTACCTTGGTGTGATCCAAGGTTGAAGCCTTCCTCAAGTGTACCCCTTGTTTGAGAAGCACTTCTGAAATCAGTAGCCCATGTCCTAGCTTCCCAGAGTAGAGGCTAGTTTTTGGGTTCTTCTTCTTGATGACTTCAATCAGGGACTTCACCATGACTTGTCCCCAATTGATGTTCACCCCATGATGCACTGCATACAGGGCCTTTGCATTGGCAGTTGTGACATCATCTGTGGAGGAGTACTTGCACCATAAACATTTGTGGAAAATGTTTATGAGCAGCTCAAATTCCCTCTTGAGCAGGTTCTTCTTGATGTTTACCTTCTCTACTTCTTCCCCTTTTCTGCAGAACTTCTTCTTGAATTCTGTCAGAGGGATGTCAGTATCCTCCAAATCGAGTAGAGAGTCCCTTCCTTCCTCTTGCTGAATGTTGAAGATGTTGTTGATGACGTCAGCATCAATCAACACCTCTTCTCCTTGGACGACGGAGGAGATGATTTCACCTTTGAAGGATGCGTTGAGATAGAACTCAACGGTGTCCACGTTGCTGTAGGCTTCATAACCATGAGAGATGATCTTGCTCAGTTGACATTTAGATAGACCATCAACAATGGCGGTCATCCGCTCCTTTTTCTCTGCGAACCTGGGTAGTACTTCCAGTTCGCATCTCAAGCCAGTCAATACATTCTTCAGGAGGGTTGCCTTTTGTTCCTTTGAGAGATCGGAGAAGCTCAAGAAGGCCATGGAGTTTACTGCGGTTAGAGAATTTTTGGAGAGATAAGGGTTCAAAAGCTTGAGAGTTATGAGAGCAGTAACGGTTTAGGTTTGCGAAAGGGGGTTTTATGGATATGGTTAGTGGACGTTTGAGATAATTTACGGTTCCAAGATACCAATAAATGTAAAAAGGGGCGCAGTAAATAAACGGGGGCGCAGTAAATTTTATGCGGCTTGATACCGTTTTAAGGGTAAAAGGGTAAAAGACCTTTAATAATTTACTAGGTCACCCGGTTTACAAGATTTTCTAAGTCCACCACCTTCTGATAGACATAAGAGGGTCTTTCTGTAAGAAGGGGGGTTTCAGTTGCTGAGGTGTTCTGCCAGGGTAGGGATCAGAAGAGGTTGACAGAGGGGGTTAACAGAAGGGGTTCTGCTACAGGAATTCTGTCAACAGCAAATGAGCAACAGAGGGCCTTCCTTTTCATCTTTCCCTTGGAATCTCATCCATCATTCCCAATTCCTCTCTCAATTTGTTGAACCTAGCCTCAGGAAGAGGCTTTGTCAAGATATCTGCAAGCTGGTCTTCTGTTGGCACATGTTCCATGCAGATGTGCTTCTTTTCAACATGATCTCTGATGAAGTGATGTCTGATCTCAATGTG
The DNA here is from genome assembly GCA_945859875.1 of Cuscuta europaea. Classification (NCBI taxonomy): domain Eukaryota; kingdom Viridiplantae; phylum Streptophyta; class Magnoliopsida; order Solanales; family Convolvulaceae; genus Cuscuta; species Cuscuta europaea. The sequence goes on from CAMAPE010000009.1 coordinate 2,582,181, forward strand.
CTTTGTTCTGGAATGAAGAATTGGATTCTGAGTGATAGCAATGGCACTGGTGTTGTCACACAACAGCTTGATCTCCTTTGCTTGAATTCCATAGTCCTTCAGTTGTTGCTTCATCCAGAGTAGTTGAGCACAGCAACTCCCAGATGCAATGTACTCTGCCTCAGCTGTACTTGTTGAGATGGAGTTCTACTTCTTGCTAAACCAGCAAACAAGCCTTCCTCCTAGCAATTGGCAGTGACCAGAGGTGCTCGTTCTGTCTAGTCTGCAACCTGCAAAATCGTAGTCAGAATAACCAATTAGTTCAAAGTTACCTCCCTTTGGATACCATAGGCCTGCATTTGGATTTCCTTTGATGTATCTGATGATTCTTTTTGCAGCACTTAGATGGCTTTCCTTGGGCTTTGATTGGTATCTGGCACAGATTCCAACAGAGAATGAGATGTCTGGTCTGCTTGCAGTTAGATACAACAGAGATCCTATGATTCCTCTATATGTTGTTGCATCTACATCCTTTCCTTCATCATCTGGACCAATTCCTTGTGAAGTGTTCATGGGAATCTTCACTGATGACTTGCCTTCCACTCCAAACTTCTTGATTAGATCTCTGGTGTACTTCCCTTGATTGATAAAGATCCCTTCTGGAACTTGTTTGACTTGAAGTCCTAGGAAGTAACTGAGTTCTCCCATCATACTCATTTCGAATTGGCTCTGCATTACTTGAGAAAATTTCTTGCACAGTTCTGGATTAGTACTACCAAATATAATGTCATCAACATATATTTGTACTAACAGAATATGATTAGCAACAGAGATTTGAAATAGAGTTTTGTCAACCTTTCCTTTAGTAAACCCATGGTTCACTAGGAAAAGGGACAATGTGTCATACCAGGCTCTGGGAGCTTGCTTAAGACCATAGAGGGCCTTTTTAAGCTTGTAGACACAAGAAGATTGAGTAGGAATGACAAAACCTGGTGGTTGTTCCACATAAACTTCCTCTTCAAGATCTCCATTCAGAAATGCACTCTTGACATCCATCTGGTAGACCTTGATGTTGTTGTAGGCAGCATTGGCTAGAAAGATTCTGATGGCTTCAAGTCTGGCAACTGGTGCAAAGGTCTCATCAAAATCTATTCCTTCTTCTTGACAGTATCCTTTAGCTACTAGCCTTGCTTTGTTCCTTACAATGTTGCCATCTTCATCTGCTTTGTTCTTGAATACCCATTTGGTTCCAATGACATTCTGGTGCTTTGGCCTAGGAACAAGTTCCCATACTTTGTTCCTTTCAAACTGAGTGAGCTCTTCTTGCATAGCATTGATCCAATCTGAGTCTGCAAAAGCTTCTTCAACTGTCATAGGTTCCATCTGAGATATATAGCAGGCAAGCATTGCTTCTCTTCTTGATGTGGATCTGGTTTGAACTCCACTTCTGATTTGACCAATCACTTGGTTAGGAGGATGATCTCTTAACCATGTTAGGTCTGGTTCTGTCAGCTGCTGTCTTGGTCTCTCTGGTTCCTCATCTTCAGAGTCTTCATCTTCATTCAACAGAAGGGGGTTTGGAGCAGGTGTTGGAAATGCAGGGTTGTCTGCCACCTCTTCTGTTGGTTCTGGTGTTCTGTCTTCTATGCTGACTTCCTTGAGAATCTCTGTTATCTCTTTAACAGAGATGCTTTCATCAAACTTCACATGTATGGATTCTTCAACATGTAGAGTCCTTCTGTTGAGTACTCTATAGGCTTTAGTGGTGTTTGAATAGCCTATAAAGACTCCTTCATCAGCCTTTTCTTGAAATACTTTCAGATGCTCCTTTCCATTGTTGAGAATGTAGCACTTGCATCCAAATATATGAAAGTAGCTGATGTTAGGTTTTCTTCCCTTCCAGAGTTCATAAGGGGTCTTCTGGTGATTCTTGTTGATCATGCTTCTGTTCTGAGTATAGCATGCAGTGTTGATTGCTTCAGCCCAATATCTCATAGGCAATCCAGATTCTGCAATCATTGTTCTTGCAGCTTCTTTTAATGTTCTGTTCCTTCTTTCTGCTACGCCATTCTGTTGAGGAGTTCTGGCGGCAGAAAGTTGATGAAAAGTTCCATTCTGATCACAGAAGTCCTTTATGACTTGGTTTGGTAACTGCCAATTGCTAGGTGGGAGACTTGTCTCCTGGTTTAGCAAAAAGCAGAACTCTATCTCAACCAGTACATCAGAAGCTGAATACATTGCAGTTGGGAGTTGTTGTGCTCAGCTACTCTGGATAAAGCAACAACTAAAGGACTATGGAATTCAAGCAAAGGAGATCAAGCTGCTGTGTGACAACACAAGTGCCATTGCTATCACTCAGAATCCAGTACTTCATTCCAGGACCAAGCACATTGAGATCAGACATCACTTCATCAGAGATCATGTGGAGAAAAAGCATACCAAAAGAAGATCAACTAGCGGACATTCTAACCAAGCCTTTACCTGAGGCAAGGTTTAACAAGCTAAGGGAAGAATTGGGTATGATGGATGACCTTCCCAGAGATGCTTAAATCAGAGTTGCCCTGAACCAGAACCCCTTTCTGGACCAGAGACCCTTTCACCAGAATACCTCTGACAGAGGACCTCGATCTCAACAGAAAACCCTCTGTACTTGCTCATTACAACAGAAGTGGTTGTGGACTTTGAAACTTTTCGAGGATCGGGGAGACCTAAGTACTTGAACAAGTCTTTTACCATCTTACCCCTGATCATTACTCCTTTAACGGAAATGTTTTTTCGCCCGCATTTCATTAAATGCTACCTCGATACCGCCAATAATCTCAAACGTCCACTAACCCGAAACCATATATTCCCTCTCTTCAACCTAAACCGCTACTTCTCTTTATCTCTCCTGCCTTTGAACTTTCTATCTCTCTAAAACTTCCCAAACTTTCAAACCTCTGCAATGGCGTTCTTGAACTTCACCGACCTTACTAAGCAGCAGAAAACTACTCTGGTCAAAAATGTGTTGATAGGGATGAAGTGCGAACTGGATGTACTACCCAGATTTGCAGAAAATGAAATGAGAATGGCAAAAATCATCGAAAGCCTAGTTGAACGCCAACTAAGCAAAGTCATCACCTTCAACTATGAAGTCTACAGCAACATCGACACCGTTGAGTTCTACCTCAACGCCTCTTACAAAGGTGAAACCATTACTTCTCATGTCCAAGGAGAGGAAATTCTGGTTGATGCTGACGCCATCAACAAACTCTTTGATATTCAACTAGACGAAGGCATGAACTCACTCTTTGACTTAGAAGAAGCTGATGTCACTGTTCTTGAGTTCAAAAGGAACTACTGCAAGAAAGGAGAAGAAGTTGAAAAACTGAACATCAAGAAGTATCTGCTCAAGAAGGAATTTTAGCTCATCGTCAACATTTTCCACAAATGTTTATGGTGCAAATACTCCTCCACTGATGATGTCACTACTGCAAATGCCAAGGCACTCTACGCAGTTCATCATGGTGTGAATATCAACTGGGGTCAGGTTATGGTACGATCCCTTATTGAATTCATCAAGAGGAAGAACCCTAAGACCGGCCTCTACTCTGGAAAGCTAGGCCATGGACTGCTCATTTCTGAGTTACTTCTTGCTCAGGGTGTCACTAAGAAAGAAAATTCCTTTGGACCACAGTAAGGTAATCTTTCTTTCAGCATCTCCTAATAGAGAAATTGCTATCAAGGCGTAGTTGAAACGCCAGCATCAATTTGATAGCAAGAGATAACAAGTAGAAAAAGTTCAAAAACCATCCCCTGATAAACCTACTGAGAAAAAGGAGAAGAAAACAAAAAGAGTTGCACCTCTACAGCCCAAAAAGGTTGTTCACAAGAGAAAGAGAACCTCTAATGATGCCATGGGTCCTAGCAAACAGAATAAGAAGAAGAAGATCACCAAAACTATGGTCTCGGTGTCTGAGAAGGTAGCAGACACTCAGGGGGAACTGGACGACTCTGTGTCAACAGAGCACCCCAACAAGAAAACCAAGCTAAATAACCAAGTGGTTTCTAGCTCTAGTTCTGAAGTAGTCAGAGATGCTGTGACTCAGGGGAAACCACAAAACTCCACTTCTGTTGCCACTCCAGAACAGAACTTGGTGTTATCATCACCAGAGCACCACAATCAGAACAAGGAAAGCTACACATCTCTACTGGACAGACGGTTTGAGCGTGTGCTAGCATGGAGAGAATGGAGGATGGGACCTCTGTTAAACACTATCCAGTTCTTTGACCATTATGAGAAGGAGGAACAAGCCGTCCTTGAATGGGTTGGAATAGAAGACGTTTCTCAATGTTTTGACATTAATTTTCTCCACTCTGTCCTACAAAAGAAGAAGGAGAACTACAAAGGAAAGGCCATACTTATTCCTTTTGATGAGGAGGAACCAGTAAAAGCCTTGAAAGAACATGAAACGGCTGCTTTTGATGAATGGCTAATTGAGAAGAAGCGCAAGGAATCCTTGATTCATTTTCGTCACAATCATCAAGGAGAAGGAGAGCCATCCTCTGCGAATGATCTGCCTCTAGCTATGCAGAAGCTGATCCAAGAATGGAGGGCATCTGTGTTCGAGGAACTGTACTTGAGGTAATCTCTAAATCCCCCTCTGTTCATAATGCAGAACCCCAAATTCCTTCCCCTCCTAAATCACCACACCCAACCACACCGGATGACTCCCCTACATCATCTTCCTCACCTCCCAAAATCCCAACTCCCTATACCACTCCACCACAATCTCCCCAACAGAAATCCCCAATCCACTAGAAAACCCCATCTCCCTAGAAACCCTCCCAACAGGAAACCCCAGAGCATAAAACCTCAACCCCTTCTCACTCATCACCTAAGAAAACCAAATCACCCTCACCTTGCAAACAACAAATCCCTACCAGAAATCGCTCCCCTTCACCCCCTCCATCCCCTCAACCACATAAAGCCTCTCTATTGGGAACCTCTCCTCACCAGAGCTCCTCCCACCAGAGGTCGCCATCCAGAACTGCTACTCCTTAGAGATCATGTAAGGAATAAATGGAATTAGATTTTGATGATGCTAGGTTAATTAGAATTTGAAAGAACCCCTATAGAAATTTTGTATTAGAATTTGTCTTTGTAAGTACTAGAATAGTCGACATGCCAGAAACCCTCTTGGTCTTCCTTATCAGAATATCTACCAGAGTTGCTCCCAGAGTTGCTCTCCAGAGAAGCTATCAGAGTTGGATACCAGAGTTGGCATCAGAAGCAGCCATCAGAGTTCTGACCAGAAAACCTCATCAGACATGCTCGTACCTAGCAGAACTCGAAGGCGCTTACCAACGGTCGTTAAACTAACGGGAAATCCTCTAACAGCTAGAAACCATTCGACGGGAACATGGTACTGTACACGCATTAAATGCTCAATTAATGTTGTACGTACAAAGATATATTTAAAGTTGATGATTGACCTTGCGAGTATCTTCGCGCCCCCAAAATAGCAAGTCGAAGGTCCAACCGGTCAAGTCAACAGTACAAGCATTTAATGAAGCTGTCTTCTACGCTCCAACGGGAAGACTGCTCCGAGTATATAAGATACACTTTGAAGAACTATCAGGATAACTTTCGCTACACAACCTTGCTAAAATCATTTACTCTGAACTGAATACCTTCAAGCTTTCTTGAGATCAAAGACTCACTTACCTCAACAAGAAAATCTCAAGTTGGAAGATATAATTTCTTATCCTTCATCCAACTAACAAGTAGCAAAGTTCCTCAGCTCTTCAACACTTCGAAAACTTCATCTACACATCTTTTGTGAAGAAGCAACGTTGGAGAAAACTGATCTTAAATCAAACACTTCTTGAAAAAGACGGGGCGTCTCAAACTAACTGGAGTGAGTGAAGTGGTGATACTTCCGAGAGACTCAGTGAAACGAGACCGGCCATCAGGAAGCAAGACTGCATCCCAGGTGGCAACTAGGCTTGAAGAAGACGTGGAGTGCTTCTTAAGTTCTAGGGACTAAGGCGTTGTAAACTGTTGTTTTTGCAAGCTTAGTGGAACAATGGACTAGAGGAACAAGTTGTTCCTTGAACCACTATAAAAATCCCCGGTGTCATTTACTTTACTCATTTATTTCTGCACTTAAGAACTTGACTATTTAACTCAAAAGGTTGGACTCTGTGTTCAGCAGATCTCCCTCAAGAGTTATCAGAAAGGCATTTGCCTTCGTGCTTTCTGAGGCTACCCGGACAGAAACCAATCCGCTGCCAGGTCCAGTTCTGCCATCAGAACTTGACCTTCTCTGTCACCAGAATTCGACCATCTCTGATAAGTCAGTTGTGACTTAGAGAAAAGTTTGAAAAATCCTGAACAGTCTATTCACCCCCCCTAGACTGCTCCCATTACAAACGGGACCAACAGATCCTCTCAGCATCCTAAGGCCACCAAAACCAAGAGAAAACACATTAAGAAAATTCTTTCTTCTGACACCGACAACTGTGGCTTCCTAACATCATCCCTTGCTGGTGATCTTACTTCCAAGAAAAGGAAGACCCCACCTCCAAGCGAGCAGCAGACCAGAATGTCTCCCTTACCAAAGGCCAGAGGTCTAGAAATACCTGGCTTTGAAGATGAGCAACCTCAAATTCCCTTCAACAAGTTTGTCGAGGCTGTTGAAGATTTTGGTGGACAACTGGTAGATGCGTTGAAGCAGCTGATTATGGTCTACCAGAGTCATGATGAGCACCTATCTCATATCAATGAAAATTTTAACTCTGGTATGCAATACATCTCTGACAGCTTTGCTACTCTCAAATCATCACTAGAAGACTTCATGAAAACCTCCACTGCAAAAACTGATGCCCTCTCTACAGAAGTGGATGGTATCAACTCTGTGTTATATTCCTTGCATCAGACTATAAGTACAAGATATTGAAGAGTTGTGCAAAACTAATAAAGAGCAAGCTTCATCCCTGATCAAAGCAGACAAGGAACAATATCAGAAGCTAATACTTCTTGAGGCAAGTTCTAGGGATTTGTCGTCTGCTATAGAGAAGCAACAAGGTCTGATAGAAGGCCTCACTTCTGTCACACAGACTATACCTGAAGCTCTTGAACAAATAGCTTCATCTCAGGCTTCAGAGTTCCAAAGAATTAGATTGATGATTGGTGATCTGGATGATGCCAAAAAGGGGGAAGAGAACCCTCAGCCTCCTAAGCCTCGTTCTGATAGAACATCATCTTCTACCAACCCAGCAATTGATCCCACACCATACTTTGAAGCAGCAATCCAGAAGAGAAGAGCAACTGGACTACCCAGACCCCCTTCTCCTCACAAGAAGGGTACCAAGAAAAAGAAGGTCCTAAGTTTCACAAATTGGAGACTGGGTGGATCCCAGAAAATTGACAGAACTCAATTTGAAGAAATGAGATAGAAAATGACTCCAACACAACAACAACATCTCTTGTTGGATAATGATGGCTTTGTAAGAGTCAGACATGGTGGATCCTTAGAAGAAGCAGAGTATTGGTACCAGAAGAAATTGTTCCTGGCAAGACGGTACATGAAGGAGTCCTTAGCTACCTGGACTGCAAACTCTCTCCTATCTGGGCCTCCTATCAAAGTTCTGGTAACCTATCAGGAATAAGAGCAGAAATCAATGAAGAGCTGCAGAGGCTACAAGGACTAGAAGATCAAGCTATGGCTATAGCAGCAAGGGAGGATTTGTAAAGGAACACCCCTGTACTCTGACTTCATAATAAGATAACTCCTCTGCCTCTCTGTTTGAACGGCATTATTTACCTTTATCTGCCCGTGTTCTCTACTAACCCTTTCTGTTCTATCTGTGTGTTATCTTTGTTGTGTTTTATTTGCTCTGATACTTTATCTTGAATGTATCTTACTCTTACTATTTTCCTATGCTAAGTTTCCCACCAAGAATTTTAATGAAAGCATTAACTTTATCTCTTCTGGTGATTGGCACTTCTCTGGAAATAGTTAAAGGGTTTTAGCATCATCAAAAAGGGGGAAATTGTAAGGAATAATTGTAATTAGATTTTGATGATGCTAGGATAATTAGAGTATTAAAGTACCCCATTAGAATTTTTGTATTAGAAATTTTCTTAGTGTAATGTTGTAGCATATTCGATGGGACAGAGAACCTCAGGATCTCTGTTGGTTCAGTAAAAGCAACCAGGACAGAAGGTCAGGATTTCAACAGAGTTGCCCTCTACTGCCTTTACCAGGAATGCTCCGTACTTAGAAGAATTCGAAGGAACTTCTACCGGCCGTTAAACTAACATGAAATTCCCTAACGGCTAGGAGCCATTCGACGGAACATGGTACTGTACACGCATTAAATGCTCAATTAATGATGTACGTACGAAGAGATATTTAAAGATGATGATTGACCATGCGGATATCCTTTCACCCCAAAATAGCAAGTTGAAGAACGAACCGGTCAAATCAACAGTACAAGCATTTAATGAAGATGTCTTCTACACTCCAACGGGAAGACCGCTCCCAGTATATAAGATACACTTCGAAGAACTACCAGGACAACTTTGCTACAATCTTAAAGCACACTTCAAGCTTTTGTGAGATTACAACTTCATCATCTTTGATAAGAAAAGCTTACTGTAGGAAAGATTTCAACTTCATATACTTCTTCCTACAAAAGCAAAGTTCCTCCAGTTCTTCAACACTTCGAAAGCCTCATTTACACATCCTTTATGAAGAAGCCAAGTTGGAGGAAACTGATCTTGAATCAAACACTTCTTGAAAAAGAAGGGACGTCTCAAACTAGCTGCAGTAAGTGAAGTGGGGATACTTCCAAGAGACTCAGTGAAACGAGACCAACCATCAGGAAGCAGGACTGCATCCGGGGTGGACACTAGGCTTGAAGAAGACGAGGATTGCTTCTTAAGCTCTAGGGAATAAAACGTTGTAAACTATTTTTTTTGCAAGCTTAGAGGAACAGTGGACTAGAGGAACACGTTGTTCCTTGAACAACTATAAAAACCCCGGTGTCATTTACTTTACGCATTTACTTCTGCACTTAAGACTTTAACTGTTTAACTCAAAAGGTTGGACTCTGTGTTCAGCAGATCTCCCTTAAGAGTTATCAGAAAAGCACTTGCCTTGGTATTTTCTTGAGGCTACCCGGACAGAACTCAATCTGCTGCCAGGTCTAGTTCTGTCACCAGAACTCGACCTTCTCTTTCACCAGAACTAGACCTTCTCTGGTAAGTCAGGGTTGACTTAGAAAAAAATTTGATAAACTCGAACAGTCTATTCACCCCCCCCCCCCTCTAGACTATTCCCTACATAAACGGGACCAACAGAAAGTCATCCCTTTTTACCCTGAAATGTATTTGCAGTCTCAAAAGTTAAACTTCGTGGACATTGTTTTGGCACTAGAAATGAAGCGAGGAAGAACATTCTAGATTTTGCCTCGACATATGAGTTGGATGTGATGAACACTTGGTTCAAGAAAAGAGACTCTCACCTTGTCACTTATAGAAGTGGAGCTAATAGTACCCAAATTGACTACTTTTTAGTACGGACGACTTGGAGAACTAGCTACACTGATGGTAAAGTTATGCCAGGTGAGAGTGTTGTCACTTAGCATAGGATGTTTGTGCTTGATTTTCGAGATAACAAGAGGAGACAAGTTAAGGTACAAGGGGAGCCAAAGATAAAATGGTGGAGGCTCGAGGGGAATCTCCAACAAAGTTTTGCACACAAAATGTTGGAGGAAGATGTATGGTCTATTGATAATGACGCACATGTGGATGATGTGTGGTTATCAATGGAGTCCACCATTAAAAAAGTGGCGAAGGAGATACTCGGAGAATATAAAGGATGTCTGCCACCAAAAAAGGACACGTCTTGGTGGAATGATGAGATGAAACAAGCAATAAGGACCAAAAGGGAATGCTATAAGAAATTGGGCGAAACTTGGAGCGACGAGAACGTAGAGGAGTACTGATAAGTCCGTATTTAGACATGCATTTGATGCGTGTTGAGATCGGCTTTTGATGGTTTTCCTATGTTTAAGGTGTTACAAGTCTCAAATTTAGCTCAAGTTATGTTTAACAGGCGTTGGTTCGAGTTTTGTGTCATTTGGAGTCAAAATCAGAATTTTAGAGTTCGACACTGGCACTTGAGGAGAAATCATGATGAGTTGAGAAGCATTTGAGATTTATTTGAGATCTATGACGGTAAGCGGGAGGTTTACGATGAAGATTTGATGACAAAAGAGCTTTAGGATTGGCTTCGGGATCAAAAGAAGATGAATGAAGCTTGAAAACGACGATCAGGATGACCTTCTGTCAATTGTTCAAGCACATCCCATTCTAGAAACAACTAATGGACATGATTCAAGTTTTATATGAAAGACAACTTCAAGAGATAGAAATCATATGAAGACACCATTACGAGAATATGAGAGCAAGAAGGTTAAAACAGATGATGAAGTCAGAATGACACCTTCCACCGTTTTGATCATATCTCTTGATTGGATGATTCAAATCACATTCGGCAAGTTGGGGTGGATATAGGACTTCATTATCTACAACTGTGATGCAGGAAGTTTTGTCAAATTAGGATTATAGAAAAAGCTGAAGAACATGGACGCACAACCGTGCGTAAAATGACGCACGATCGTGCGTAAGAGCCAACAACGCGATAACATTCTGCCTGATACACACGATCGTGCGTGGAAGGGTACGCACGATCGTGCGTAGCCCCAAGTTAGGTGCGGAAATTTCCAACGTCGACCAGAATTACGATTTTCCCCTCTTTTCTATAAATAAGGCCTCCCTAACCCTTTTTAGGGGGGGCGAACATTACGGAGAGGCCTAGGGACGAATTTGTTCATTGTTTTCCGCTATTTTACTTCAAAACCCTGAGATTATTGGTAAGTTCATCTTTTTAATTAATGACAATTAATTCTATTCAGCCCAATTCTGTTGATTCTTCAATTATGAATTGTGAGTAGTTTAATTAGGGGTTTGGGGTTGATGAAGGGGTTAATCATGATTGATGGCTAGATTCTTGATGTATTAATTGCATGAATGTCGTTTAATTTGTGTGTGAATAATTTAACTGATATCTTTTGTAACCTAGAATGCGCGGTAGAATTACAATTGCTGGTAGAATAAGTTAAGAGAGATCTAATTTATTCTATGACAAATTCACACACACTTAATCGTTCGCTAAGAGATTAGTAAACGATTAAGGGGCCGTAAGCTCGCTTGTCTTGGCAATAATTTAGGATCCTGTCGCATGAGAGATCAACCTGGTTCCCTAAATTATTGTACTCTACGCCGCGAGAGCGGTAAGAACTTAGTATTGATTAGCTAGGCTCAATTAAATTAATTTCATGTGATTAAGCCTGATCTGCCAGAAATCTGATTACCCTGGAATCAATCCCTGTTCCATTCGTCGTTAATTAAGAAGAACCCAAATCTTTACTTTTATTCGTTTATTTGCAATTTTAATTTTCTCAATCAACTAAATCTCGCACGACTGCATTTATTTTATTTCTTTTCTTTATCGCTGATTTTAGTTAGTCCTTAATTCCATTTTGTCCGTCCCTGTGGAGACTGTTGGTAGAAAATGTGTTGAGTAGAAAATTCGGCAGCAATTCAGTACAGTAAAAGTGACTTATCCAATACAACAAGAGGGGCGGCCTATTTATAGGCGCTTACAAGAGGTTTCTTGAATACTAATGGGCTTGGCCCAATTAAACAACTAAAACAAGAAGCCTGATCCCAGGCCAATGGGCTGGTCGGGCCCAGAGTTAAACTAATCAATCCAAGGACCATATTATCTAGTCGGACCGTGTGCTGGGCCTGGTTCGCGCCCGAGCCCAGGCATATTGGGTCGATAGTATTGGACCTGGCCCATTATCCCAACAGAGACGATACTCGTACTTTCACCGCTATTCTATAACCTTTTCTACAACCTTTTTAAGTGCGAGAAAACTAACATCAAGTACAAAGAGGCAAGAAGAAGAGCAAAGAAAGCTGTGAAGGAAGCCAGAGGAAAAGTGAACAAGGAATTGTATGTAAAGTTGGACTCTAAGGAAGGAGAAAAGGATATCTACAGACTTGCTCGCCTTCGTGATCGTAGGATTCAAGATATCAGAAAAGTTAAGTGTGTGAAGGATGTTGATCAAAGGGTACTAATGGACGATGAAGAAATAAAAGAGAGGTGGAAGTCATACTTTGATACCTTGTTCAATGAGAATAAAGTCCAAAGTATTGATGATCTTACTATACCAGAATGTATGGTAAATCAGGACTTCGTGAGAAGGATTCAAACAACGGAAGTTAAAGAGGCTATGAGAAAAATGGGGCGGAAGAAAACAGTGGGCCCAGATGGCATACCGATCGAGGCTTGGAGAAGTTTGGGAGAGAAAGGCATCGAGTAGCTAACACGTTTCTTAAACATGATTTGGAGAAACAAAAAATGCCAGTGAGTTGGCGGAAGAGTACTATCATTCCTTTATTTAAAAATAAGGGTGATGTACAAGAATTTGCTAACTATCAATGGATTAAGCTTATGAGTCGCACCATGAAACTTTGGGAGCGAGTAGTTGAGAAAAGACTTCGTAAAAGTGTGAAATTTTCGGAGAATCAGTTTGGTTATATGTGTGGATGCTCAACAACTAAGGTCATTCACCTTCTTAGACAAATTGTGGAGAAGTACAGAGACACTAAAAAGGATCTGCATTTGGTGTTCATTAACTTAGAAAAGGAATATGATAGGGTACCTCGAGAAGTTCTTTGGTGGGCCTTAACTAGAAAAGGCATATCACGTAAGTATATCAGTATCATCATGGATATGTATGATGCTTGTACTACAAGTGTCCGCACTAGTGTAGGGAGGACCGAAGAATTCCCTATTACTATCAGAGTGCACCAAGGATCTGCTCTGAGTCCTTTCTTATTTGTTATAGTCATGGATGAACTTACGAAGTCAATTCATGAAGATATATTGTGGTGCATGATGTTTGACAAGCACTTTGTCGTAGTGCGTCAAAATAAATTCAATACTAACACTTATACGTAGTATAGCGTAGTAAAGTTTGTATCCACAGGAAAAGGAATACTTTTCTTTTTATGAACATAGTAAATAAAGGGGGTTTTGGGGTTGAATGATTTAATTTAATTAAAAACTAAGATGAACAACTTATATGTGATTCAATTCAAAGATAAAAAGAACTTGGTTTTGCTACTTTCCACTTGTTGATATATTTAGTTGATCCTTGTTATATCTATAACTTATCCCCTCTCGAATACTCAATCAAGGAGTATATCAAATTCATCGAGGGTAGTTATTAACAACGACCGTTCATTAACAATCCTTACTATTAATCAAATATAGAACAACATCGTATACCGATTTAAGAGTAGCATTTAATCTTTTTAACTCCTTGATGAAATCAATTGAGATTGATAACCTCAACACAACGGTTTCGGTTTAACCAACAAAATTAATCCCTCTTAAGTCTATTAACCATGACCGTGCATTAATAAACCGAAGTTACGTACTTATGAAACCATCAACGATTAACCATCGCTTCATTGATCGTTTCTAGTAATAATTAATGTCAAAGTGTTAAATAATCGTCACTTAGCAACACCCCAACATTAATATGGAATGAGATTAAGGGAAGAATTAATATTCAAGAAGAGAAGTTAAGAAAAATAACTCACAACTTTAATAATCAACAAGCTTCAAGAGCAAAACCAAGAAATGGAAGTTTACCTCCTCATTTGGAGACGAAACGTGCTAGAAAATATAAAGAAATGCTACTCTAAACTGAGCTTAAGAGTATATGTGAATTGGTTTTTAAATGGGAAGGAAAAGGGGTGTATTTATAGGTGTTTGGAGGTGGCAGGGTCATTTACCCGACCGGGTTTTTCAGAAACCCGATCAGGTTTCCTGAGTAATTGCCAGGAATCTTCATTAGTCACATCTACCCGATCGGGTTTTTGATTTACCCGATCGGGTAAAAGACAAATCTTTTCCAAATCTTCGCCCTACACGTTTAATTGCCTCCAAATCAGATTTGATCTTCGGGTCAAGTCAAACCCGATCGGGTTTTTGGAAAACCCGGTTGTGTTTTTGACTATTTCCCCAAATTTTCACTTTCTCTTGTTCCCTTGCACTTTCCTTGACCATTCCAGGATCCTTTTGATGATCTTCACCTAGTTTAAGCTTTGAAAATCCCTAATCTAAACAAATTACAAACAACTAGGAAAAATAAAGCATTACACCTAAAGTGTGTAATTTCCCAAATAACAACAAATAAAACTAGTTAAAATTATACACATAAACGAACATAATTCTATACTATCAAACTCTCCCCTACTTAGGCCATTACTCATCCTCGAGTAAAACTCAATGTAATCGTCCACATCCCATAGAACAGATAAATTCAAAGGAATTAAATGTTCAGATTTTCATCCATCCTCAAATTAGAAAGGAAGAGGTCTTCATGATTTTCAAGAACAAATGTTCTTTTCATTGCTTGTATCCAAAAGCTCCCAAGTGAATTTAGTTCCTGTTTAAATACAGATAAAATTTTCTCTCATTCTCTCATTTTGCCTAGGAGCCCTTTCCGGTTTTCATCCTAGCCTCTAATTTTATTTTCCTTTTTCTCCCACTCACTCATTTTAGCCACTTTTTCTTAGATTGCCCATTTTGGATTTTCAATCTAACTAGCATTTTTTCTTTTTTTCTCTCTCTCTCTTTTTATTGAGAAAATAACTCAAGTTACAAGGTAGAAAATGAATGAATACATACCAAATGAGTCACTCCCCCCTACTTAGTCCGAGTACTGTCCCTAGTGCTTCCCGCCATCATCCTCGCCTTGGTAGTTGTGGATGTTTTTGTTCTTCAGAAATTGGGATTTTGAGGAGTTTTGGGGCTAGTTTTTCGGGTTCACGGATTGGAGGAGGGATATTGGGTTTTGGTGATGTGAGAGTGATGAGGGAGATGAGAAGAAGTTTTTTCTGTGGGTTTAATTTGGGATTTTTTTGTGGTTGATTAGGTTGATTTGGAAGAAGGAATTTTGTGGCTATGAGTCTTGGAGAAGATTAGTTTTAAAGTTGGGGAAGATGGGGCTTGGTTCGAACTGATTTCGGCATAAAATTGGGTTAAAACCCCATAAACCCGACAGGGTTTTTGAAAAACCCGGACGGATTTTTGTTCCCAGGCCTGGCAGTAGCAAAATTCTCAGTTTACCCGGTCGGGTTTTTGGTAGACCCGATCGGGTAAAACGTTATTTTCAGTTTTTTAGTGTTTACCCGGCTGATTTCTTGCTCGGGCATGATTTTTAAGCCTATTACCCGACCGGGTATCAGGTTTACCCGGCCGGGTTTTTCCCCAAGCCTCATGAAAACTTTTTTTTTTGAAAAGTTAAATATGAACTCCCTCACAACACTCAAACAAAATGTATGAAATGAGAAAATAAATATGTACCTTGCATAGGTTACCTCCCAAGAAGGGCCTTATATAACGTCGTGGCTCGACGCCATCATTGTCTTTAGTCATTCAAGCTTGGATCGTGATACTTTATCTTCTTCACATTTTCACTTCTAAGACTTTCATTGAAATGCTGAATTCTCTGATCCTTTACTTTGAAAATCTTTCCAGGATCAAATATCCAGATTTTCATTGACTCGTGTGGTGAGAGTGAGGGGGAGAATTTATCGTTTAGCATGGTCTATGAAAAGTTTTTCGATCCCCCAATTTTGATACAGATTTCAGAAATGTCAGTGTTCTTTTCAAACTTACGAGTTTCCCTCAAAGATTCCAAAAATGGTGGAGGTACATCAAAGGATGACAAGGATAAAATTTTGAATTTGAAGCTCGACTTATCTTCTTCTTTGACCATTTGGAGCTTCGTGTCCTTTTCTTCTTCTTCTTCTTCTTCTAGATTTTGAGTCTCCTGACGTGCACTTTGTCGTAATGTGCACTCAAAATAAATACAATACAACAAGTATACGTAGTATACTGAAGTAAGGTTCGTATCCACAGGGAAAGGAATATTTATCTTTTATGTAACTAGTAACAAGGGGGGAATTTTATGATTGTTAATAAGTTTAAATTTATTTAAACACTAAGATGAACGACTTATGTGGTTTACTTTAATAGAGATGAAGACTTGGTATTTTCCCATCAGCTTCAATAATTTGGGCCTGAAATTCCAAAATACGAGCCCTGTTTTTCTGTAGCCGTATATTGACCATGCGACGGATATACATGGGCTTTAGCCGCACACCCGACCAATAAAGAACCCCGCAGTCAGGGTTGGAATCTCGTCCAAGCCTTCGCGTTTTGTCACAGAAACCCCAGGCCAGCTTCCTAAAATAACCCGGAGCTATTCCAATTAATAATTTCCTTCCTTTTTTTCTTCTTTCCATATTCTTTTAATTTCCTTGAATCCGAGTGTGGCCTAGCCTTAACACCCTCGATCATCCACGCGCAATTCAGCCATGCAGGTCCCCTCAGCTTCAGCCGTTCCAGCCGCAGCCACGGCATCGCCGCGTCGCTCCATCCCCAGTCGGCGAAGGAAACGCAGCGGCTCCCCTTCTCCGTCGCGCCGGAGGGAGGGTCATTCACGACGTTGTTCGCCGTCGCGATCTCGTAGCCCAGGCGGTCGGAAAAAACCCAGCGATTCAAAGTCATCATCGCCGCCTGTTCCAAGCCTACGCACAGGTTCTCAACACAGTTCACGACACGGAGCTCATCATAGTGCCCTCTCCACCCGTGAACGTCGTCCGTCTGTCAAACAATCCCAGAAACCTCCAGCGGGTCAAATATCATCTATGCGAGACCCCTCGGGCGAGGTGGACGCACTGCCACAGTCTGGGAACTTGGTTGCACGAGCCCATCGTGGCGAGGTGGGGAAAGAGTCCGTGCGTGGAGGCTCTGTTAAACAAATTCAAGCCAGCGGGGTGAATGCAACGTCTCAACTCGAATTCGGGGCATCAGGGAAAAATCAAGGGGTCTCCGATAATTTTTCGATGCATGAAAAGGTCACCACCTCCTCGCGGTTGGACAGACCCGCTACGCGGATTGTGATCGTTAAGGGACATCTCCGGCCTGCTCCGGGGGGGCCACATGACCAGTCTGTGCCATCCTCCAACAACGTCACCCCTGTAGTGGACATTGCCTCACAGTCGGATAGCTCCCCCAAATCAAATGGCGAATCGGATAGCGTCGAAGATCCTAACGCTTGGAGGGAACGTTTGCGTTCCACCAGTACGGAGGCAGATTTGAAGTTGGCGAAAAGTTTGGTCGATAGCAATTGCACCCTCATGTTGCCAGATCCCGAGAGTAGCCTCACCAGCCCTCCTCCAGATTCGTTCTTCGGGGTTCACATTGCATCTATCGCGCGGGGCATGCGGGTGCCTTTATGTCCATTCTTGGTGGCACTCCTTGCCCATATCGGGGTATCGCCGTGCCAGATGACCCCAACCGCACATATGTTTACGGCTGCTTTTGTCGCACGTTGTAGTGGCGTTGGTATCCGGCCATCCATACCGTTGTTCCGTGCATGCTTTAGGTGGAACCGCCCTAACAATAAGACAGATGACGGCGGGTTCGTGTCACTTTGCCAATTACCGCACCGCAAGCTTTTTGATCAGTATCCAGATCCACCTAGGAAGTGGTCGAATAAATGGGTATGGGCATCCGCTCCCCGCTCGCTCCCCGTCACGTCCACCTGGGGTATTTCAATGCGCGAGTACAAGCCTGCCTCTCTCACCCCTGACCTTGAGGAGAAGGTCGAGGCCTTGCTCCAAGGGGGCCCATTTAGTTTCGCTCCTCTGTAAATACTCGACCGGGTAGGTAATGATACCCAATCGAGTATGCTTGAATCATTGAAAAACTTGGCTGCATTTGATCGAGTAATGAACTCGGTCTCTCTGTTTTTAGCCATACCCGACCGGGTATTAGATGTTACTCGATCGGGTATATCCCTAGCTTGTCAAAAAAACTGTATTTTCTTTCTCCCAAACATGCGGTTAGTGCCCTCTCTCAAAAAAAAATGAAATTTTGAAGAAAAAAACAACAAAAAAAACTATGTACCTTGCTTGGGTTGCCTCCCAAAAAACGCCTTACTTAACGTCGTGGCACAACGCCATGATTGTGCTCATTCTCCTTTGGTTGGATCGCATAGATCCATGCTTTCGACGTTTTCTGTTTTAAAATTTTCAAGGAACGGTTTCAGTTGCTGACCGTTGACCTTGAAAACTTTGTCGGTGTCGAGGCTCTTGATTTCTACCGCTCCGTGAGGATAGATTTTGACTACCTCAAATGGTCCTTCCCATCTTAAACGGAGTTTACCGGGAAATAGAGAAGGCGTGATCGAAAGAGAAGGACTTTTTCTCCAATGTGGAAGTCCTTCCTTATAATTATTTTATCATGCCATACTTTCGTCTTTTCGTTGTAGATGGCAGCGTTGTCATATGATTCAAGGCGGAGCTCCTCGAGCTCTTATAGTTGTAGCCTCCTTTGTTCACCTGCTTTCTCCATGTCTAGGTTGAATGTTTTCACTGCCCAATAAGACTTGTGTTCGAGTTCGACCGGAAGATGACAGGCCTTCCCGAACACGAGTCTATAGGGTGATATACCTACTGGGGTCTTGAACTCGGTTCTATATTCTCATAAGGCATCTTCCATGCGAAGACTCCAATCCTTGCGGTTGGGATTCACCATTTTTTGGAATATAGATTTCAACTCTCTATTTGAAACCTCGGCTTGCCCGTTTGTTTGTGGATGGTAGGCGGTAGAGAGTTTGTGCGTGACACCATACTTCTTCAACAAGGCATTCACAGTTTTGTTTTAGAAGTGAGTGCCCCTATTGCTTATTAAAATTCTTGGGACTCCAAACCTTGAGAAAATGCGGGTTTTGAGGAAATTTGCCACCACCTTGGCATCGTCGGTTTTGGTGGGTTTTGTTGCCACCCATTTTGAAACATTGTCCACCGCCAAGAGAATGTATAGATTGCAATGGGAGTTAGGAAAAGGTCCCATGAAATCTATACCCCATACATCAAAGATTTCCACATAGAGCATCGGGACTTGAGGTATTTCATGCTTTCGAGAGATGTTACCCATGCGTTGACAGTTGTCACAAGATTGACAGTAGCCATGAGCATCTCGAAACAAGCTAGGCCACCAAAAACCGCATTCAAGTACCTTCATTGACGTACGCTTTCCCCCAAAGTGTCCTCCACAAGCGTGTGAGTGGCAAAATGCAAGGATGGATGTTATCTCGGTATGAGGAATGCATCTTCTGATGACTTGATCCTTGCAATGTTTCCATAGATAAGGTTCATCCCACACATATTGTTTGGCATCATGTTGAAGCTTCTCTCTTTGAGATTTAGAGAAGCTTGGTGGGAACCTGTTTAGAACAAGGGAATTAACTATGTGAGCGTACCAAGGGCGAATTTCCTTTAGAGCGAAAAGAGTCTCATCGGGAAATTAACTATGTGAGATATGATCATTTTCATGATCATTTCCCTCATCAAGAACGAGTCGGCTCAAGTGGTCGGCTACCAAGTTCTCCATGCCCTTCTTATCTTTGATTTCAACGTCGAACTCGCTTAGAAGGAGTATCCATCGAATCAACCTTGGCTTGGCCTCCTTCTTCGTCATCAAGAACCTAAGAGCTGTGTGGTCAGTATAGATGATCACTTTGGTTCCAAGTAAGTATGACCTGAATTTTTCAAGTGCATAGATGACGGCTAGCGTCTCTTTTTCGGTGGTGGCGTAGTTGCGTTGGGCATCATTGAGAGTTGTTGATGCATAGTAGATCACATGATATGCTTTTCCAACTTTTGGCCTAAGACGGCCCCTACCGCATAGTCACTAGCATCACACATGATCTCAAAAGGAAGAGACCAATTGGGTGATTGGATGATAGGAGCGGTGACCGGTTTCTCCTTCAAAGTGTTGAAGGCCTTCTTGCATTCCTCGGAAAAGATAAACTCCATCTCCATTTGCAAAAGTGTGCACAAATGGGATGCAATTTTTGAGAAGTCTTTGATAAATCTCCGATAGAAACCTGCATGTCCAAGAATTGAGCGAATCTCCCTAACCCTAGTAGGATAAGGGAGTGATTGGATGACTTCCACTTTTGCTTTGTCCACCTCGATCCCTTTAGATGAGATCACATGGCCTAGAACAATTCCTTCTTCCACCATTAAGTGGCATTTTCAGAGTTTAGAACAAGAATTAATTTTAAACAACTTTTCAAAACAAGAGATAGATGAAGTAAGCATGAATTAAATGAGCCTCCATGGATTGTAAAATCATCCATGATAACTTCCATAAATAGCTCAACATATTCAGAGAATATGCTCATCATGCATCTTTGGAATGTGGCCGGGGCATTGCATAGTCCGAATGGCATGCATCGATATGCAAAGGTGCCAAATGAACAAGTGAAAGTGGTCTTCTCATGATCTTCAGGGGCTATGGACACTTGAATGTACCCGGAGTAGCCATCAAGGAAAGAATAGAATTTGTGCCCCGCAAGTCTCTCAAGCATTTGATCAATTAAGGGTAAAGGAAAGAAATCCTTTCTAGTTACCGCATTGCGTCTGCGGTAATCTATACATACCCTCCATCCATTTTGAATTCGGATGGGCATAAGTTCTCCATGCTTGTTCTCCACCACCGTGACTCCGGTCTTCTTAGGAACAACTTGGGTTGGACTGACCCATTTTGAATCAGAAATGGGAAAGATTATCCCCATTTGAAGTAGCTTGATGACTTTCTTTTTGACCACCTCCATCATGGGTGGGTTCAATCTTCTTTGCGACTGTCTCACCAGCTTAGCTTCATCCTCCATTAAGATGCAGTGCATGCATGTATATGGACTAATGCCTTTGATGTCGGTTATAGTCCATCCAATTGCTAGTTTATGCTCCTTGAGCACCGCTATCAACTTGCCTTCTTGCTCCCCGGTCAGTTTTTTTGAAATGATGATCGCTAGTGTTTCTTTCTCTCCCAAGAACACATATTTCAAGTGTTTCGGGAGTGGTTTCATCTCAACTTCGGGTGCCTGCAAAACTGAAGGCAAAGGTTTTTCTTCGGGGACGGTTAGTGGAAATGCACTTGACCCCGGTGGCATAAGTGGAAGTTGGAAGTGATTATTGTTGGAGATATTTAATTGTGAATCAAGTTTGTCATAGATTAGCTTTATATTTAATCCTTGTATTTAATTAGTGCATGAATTAGATAGCAATCGGGCCAAGTGTTAGGCCCATATAAACAGGCTAAAAGCCTTGTACGCCTAACCTAAACCTTGCCTATAAAAAGGGAGCCGAAGGTTTAGGATTAGGTTAACGTCGTACTTATTCTTCATAGCCTTACGCGCATATATTTGTGTTGTACGAGTTCACGGTCTATCAAAGAGGGTTTTACTTGATTCAATCTGTGTTCATCCTTACATTTAATCTTGGTTGTTAGATCGTTATTCATTGTTGTTACAGAAACAGGGACTAACAATTGGTATCAGAGCCGATCGAGAGCCGATCAGAAGAACGCCTACAGAAGACTTTGTTTTTCTTTACGTTGTTCTTACTGTCGATATTTCACTCTGTAATTTTGTTTGTTGTTCAAAAGTTGTAAAAGTTACACCCTTAGAATCGTCTTTTCAAAGCGATCAAGGGGTATACTTCAGATTTTGTTTTACGCATATTCTGTTTTCGAGATATCTCGAGTAGGGCTTGTCGACATCTTGATTTTTCACAGGTTCTGCTACGTTTTTCGAGCTGAAAACTTTACCTGAGGATCTCGACATTCTACTCTACAGGAAACTACCTTCAGATTTTGCTTATCTGATTTTTACAGTTTGCAGGATTTCGACATTGAGGATTTCGACATCTAGGATTTCGAGATCAAGATTTCGAAAACAAGGTCTCGACATCTGGTCTCGACATTTGACATCTCGGAATTAGATTTCGAGTTTTAACCTCTCGACATTTCAAATCTCGAGATCAGCTTCTCGAAATTTGAAATCTCGAGATCCTTAATCTCGAGATCTTTAATCTCGAGCTCAAATCTCGATACCGGGCCTCCTTTATCGAAATCTGAGATTTCGATATTCAGATCTCGACATCTGATTTTTCGACTTTCTGCCTCTGAAAATCTTTTGATCAATTTTCTCGAACGGTCAGTTTAATACAGCAATGGCCTCAGAATTCAATGCGCAAGGGAACAGCAGTACCCCTCCTAGTCTCAGGAAGGGAGAATACCAAATGTGGAGGAACAGATTCCTTAATTTCCTTGAGCACAAAGAGAACTCCGCTGCGATGCCTGAATCGTTGCTTGAAGGACCAGCTGAACTCTTGATTTCAGTTGGTGGTGATCCAGAAAATAATCCTCCTATTCTTCCAGAAATAAGGAGGAAAGTGCCATCTGAATACACATAAGCTGACAGGCTCAGGCTTCGTGGTGACCTCATGGCCAAAACATACCTTCTTCAAGCAATCCCCAATGAAGTATACGTTCTCATAGACAGCATGCAAACAGCTAAGGAAATGTGGGATGAGATAGAGAAGCTGCTCCAAGGCACAAGCATCAGCCTTAAAACCAAGAAGACTACGATTCTTATTGCTTATGACTCCTTCAAAGCAGGTCCAGGAGAACCATTGAATGAGACTTACAACAGACTTGTTCAACTGGTCAATGAACTCAGGAAAATCAAAGTATTCAGGTCCAACTTGGAACTGAATATTAGATTTCTATCCAGTTTACATCCTGCATGGGAAAAGACAGTGAAGGATGTCAGATCTCGGGTTGATTTGGACGAAATTGACCTCTGCACACTCTATGAACATCTTAAGCAGTTTGTCAACGAGGTTGTGTTAGGAATATTTTATGGTGTCCAATATAATTAAATATCTTTGTATTTGTGTAGTTATTAATTAAATGTGTAATACGGGCCACAAATGTGTATCAGCCCGTGGGCTTCCTTGTAACCCGTAAGTTAGCTAACTTCTCCTATAAAAGGAGACTAACTTACGGGAACCCTAACTGATCGAGAGAGGCTTAGAGTTCAGAGGCGTAAAGATAGAGAGAGATTAGGGTTGCTGTTGCTCTCCTTCTCCAGGGAGAGCAGCGGCCGGTTTTCATACGGTATACCAGATTCGCGTTTAATCTTCGACATATCTTTCTATCTGCTTCTTCTATAACTGCTATGGTTGTATGATTGTTAGTATTCTGGGACTAACAGGTTGCCTGTGCCGAGGATCAACACACCACAAACCCCTTAGCTCTTGTGATGGAGGCTCAGCCAAGAAGGACAACCACTTCACTAAAGAAGAAAAAGAAGAAGGTGGTGGTTGAATCAGATGATGATGAGAGTGATGATGACAAATCTGATCTAAAGGCTGAGCTAGCAGACTTACAGAAGAAGATGACACTGCTTGCCAAGAGATTTGCTAAGAAGAACAGCTCCTCCAACAAGCTGAGAACCTTCTCCTCAAACTACAAGCAGAAGAACCATGATCAAGGATCTTCTAGGAAGGCACCATCAGCAGAAGAAGCTCCCAAATGCTACAATTGCGGTAAGCCTGGACATGTCATATAAGACTGCCGCCTCCCAAAGAAGAAAGATGCTAATTTCTACAAGCAGAAGATGTTGTGGAATAAGCAGAAAATGCTGATGGTGCAGAAAGAAGAAGAAACTTCTGCAATGATAGCTGAGAATGAGATCTGGGCAGAAGATTCTTCTGAGGAGGAGGAGGAAGACAACTATGCCCTTATGGCACGAGTGGAGGAAGATGAAAGAAAGGGTGATGCTGCGATCCCCAAAAGCGAATGCTCAACAAGCTCTGTAAGTACCTCACATACTTCTTTAAATAACCAAATGCAGTCCTTACTTGAGAAGGACAATCTAATCAAAGAACTAAAGGAGAGACTAGACAATAATCACAGGGTACTGAAACAGAATCTAGACCAAAAGTCTTCCTTAAGTGTTCAACTTGAAATTGCAAAAGATCAGGTCAAAAAGGTGTCCTCAGATTGTGAAAGCTTTGAACTTAAGATAGCTGAATTAACTAGGAAATTTGAGGATAGTGAACGGGAAAAAGCACAACAAAGGCTGAATGCGATTTTTTGCATAACAAGAGAAGAACACTTTTAAATAAAGTAAAAGAACTAGATGATCTAGCTGCTAGAAGAGGTCAATCAGAACAAACAGTTTTTCTGCTTAACAGCAAACAAAAGGATGACCGATTCTACAATGCTAAAACAGGACTGGGCATAACAAACCCACGTAATCTAAATAAATTTAACTGTCTTCAAATCTATAACAAAGATTACATGGGACTAGAGTTTGGCGAGAAAATGTATTTTCGAAGTGATGAAGAAAACGCTAAAGCAGAAGAAGAAAAGAGAAAGAATCCAAAATCTGCGATTTCTTGTGATTATCCCTCTGTAAATGAAAAACAACTTTCACAAGAAAAACCTACTTCCTGCTTTAGTGAATGCCTTGACCCTTATGCTAAAGATATTCCTCATATAGGACATCCTCTAGACCCTCCCCCAAGAGTAGGTATTGCTAAAACTGGTGAGGAACCTTGTATATTTCCCATGGCTCAAAAGCTTAAAAACCTACTGAAAACTCTTGATAACGAGAGAGAGAGAGAGAGATTTGAAACTGAAAAGAAAGGTTTTGAGCGCAACTGACAGGAACTTCTTCAAAAGTTCAATAATTTGAGTGAGCAGTATCATGCTAAAACAGACCCTTCTACAACTAAGCCTGACAGCTCACACACCTCACATGAGAAAAACAATGCTTTAAAAGGTTCGTCCACTCATCTCTCTTCTCCTTTGTTTACAGGAAATGAAGTGAAGAAGGAAGGAGAAGAGAAGAATGAGTGGAGGAAAAAGAGGAAGGAAATCGCAGATGGCAAAAAGAAAGCTTTTGAGAATAATGCCAGTCCTAGATCTAGTTCTATTTTTTACTCTAAAGTTAATTGTAATTCTGTCTCTACAAAACAAACTTCTAGTAGTTCAGTCTTGAGTCCCAAGCTGAATATTTCTGAGACATCTTCTAGACATCATTCTATTCATAATACAAGTGTTGCTTATGGTTATTCTGTTCCAGACCCCCATAATTATGAATGTGATGTGAATGTTGTTAAAACAAAGCCTCTCAGAAAGCTCAAACCAGAAAGAGAAACCAAGAAAGGAACTTCTAAGGGAACGTTTTGTATTTCTGATATGAAATATGCTCTTAGAGTTCATTCAAGGAAACATCTTAATCGGATTTCTAAAAAGGAGATTTTCAAAACCAAACTTAAGAAACAACCATTCAATCACAAAGCACCTGTCTACTCTCCTCCTAAACCTAAAATGGAAAGGTGGGTCCCCAAGATAAGACCCACCAAAACTGAAACGAAAAGGTGGGTCCCCAAGATGAGACCTACCCAACCTGAAATAGATAGGTGGGTCCCCAATCGAAGACCCATCAAAACTGAAACAGAAAGGTGGGTCCCCAATCGAAGACCCATCAAAACTGAACCAGAAAGGTGGGTTCCCAAATTCAGACCCACCAGAACTAAAATGGAAAGGTGGGTTCACAATATCAGACCCACCAAAATGGAAACTGCTAAGTGGGCTCCAAAAACCAGACCCACTGCAAAAGCAGATCTGGCTATTGGAGAGCCCACAAGAGAAAGAACTTTTGTTGAAAGAGCTGCTGACCATGGATCACAGCTCAAAGCAAGATTTAGAAAGGTGTTTCTTGATAATAAGGAAGGACCCACTCCAAGTTGGGTACCTAAACCTGTTTGATTGTTTTGCAGGACGGTCATGTGTGGCACTTAGACTCAGGATGCTCAACCCACATGACCGGAATAAAGCACCTTTTGAGCAACTACACCAACAGCTACGGAGGCAATGTCAGATTCGGGAATGACGCCTCATCTCCTATTCTTGGGTATGGGGACGTCGTCTGTGCCAGTGTCACTATAAAAGACGTTTCATTTGTCAAAGGGCTCAAACACAACTTACTGAGCATTGGACAATTCTGTGACAGCGGGATGGAAGTGAGGTTCTTTGCAAAACAATGCTGTGTTCTTGACAGCACAGGGAATACATTATTAACGTGTTACAGAACATCAAATCTGTACACTATTGATCTGAAAAGCGTCCAATCCACCACTTCCATCTGTCTGCTGTCCAAAGCTTCAACTGAACAGAACAACCTATGGCACAGATGTCTCTCCCATCTGAACTTCAAACATCTATCAACCCTGTCCTCCAGGAAACTTGTCAAGGGGCTTCCTCTGCTAAAGTCTTCCGCTGAAAATCATTGTAGTGCCTGCAAAATGGGCAAAATGACGCGAAGCTCCCACAAGTCAAAAACCGAACCATCATCTACACAACAGTTGCAGCTAATTCACATGGATCTGTGTGGACCTATGAGAGTCCAAAGCATCAACGGTCGCAAATACACTCTGGTGATCGTTGATGATTTCTCAAGGTACACATGGACAAAATTTCTCCGTTCAAAAGACGAGGCTGCAGAAAACATTATGACTTTTATCAGAACCATCCAGAAACTGCTACAGCACAGTGTTCGAATTGTTAGAACTGACAATGGTACCGAGTTCAAAAATCAAACTCTCACTGAGTTCTATGAATCACTCGGTATCACTCAGCAATTTGCAGCAGCTAAAACTCCCCAACAGAACGGAGTTGTTGAGAGAAAGAACAGAACCCTTGTTGAAACAGCACGCACCATGTTAATCCAATCCAGACTGCCTCACTTCATGTGGGCAGAGGCAATCAATACTGCGTGCTTCACTCAGAACAGAACATCCATCCATAAACGTTTCGACAAGACTCCATATGAAATCCTATTCAACAAAACTCCCGACATCTCTTTCCTCAAGGTTTTTGGCTGCAAGTGCTTCATACTAAATGATCGGACAGAGAGAAGTAAGCTGGATCCCAAAGCCAGAGAAGGCGTGTTTATTGGCTACTCACTGCAATCTAAAGCTTACAGAGTCTATCTCAGAGACAAGCGCACTGTCATCGAGAGTGTAAATGTTACATTCTATGAAATGGCAGACTTTGCGATCGAACATCTACAGACTGATCCATCAACTTCTGTACCAGTAGCTTCTGATAAAGCTGAACCAAACACCGAACACGAAGATGTGATTCTCGACTCTCTCTTCAGAAACTTCTACGAGAACTCACAACCTCCACCTCCTGCATGCACTCCAGAGTCAACATCAACTCCAACAACAGAGATTCCGCTCCTCACAGGACCAGACGATGTACCATCCACACCCTCAACCCCTCAAACCAATCCCAGAGGTGTGGATGATCACGGTTTTGCTACGAGTCCAGAATCATCTCCATTACACACCACAGCTGCTCCAGAGCCTTCAACCTCTTATCAGGATTCGGATCAACCAATCATTACTCCAACTCCTCTAGCTCATGAGAGGAAGTGGACAAGAGCACATCTCGTTGAACAGATAATAGGTGATCCGAGTCAAGGTGTGCGCACAAGATCCGCAACGATGAATGAATGCCACTTCGCATGCTTCCTAAGCCAGTCAGAACCATCAAAAGTCTCTGATGCGCTACTTGATCCAGATTGGGTGATTGCTATGCAAGATGAACTCAATCAGTTTGACAGACTGGATGTATGGTCACTGGTACCAGGCCTCAGAGAAAGACAATAATTGGCACGAAGTGGGTTTTCAAAAATAAAAGAGATGAAGAAGGAACAGTTGTAAGGAACAAGGCAAGGTTGGTCGCAAAGGGATATAATACACAGGAAGGCATAGACTACGATGAAACGTTTGCGCCCGTAGCTAGAATTGAAGCAATCCGCCTCTTTCTTGCATACGCGGCGCACAAAAACTTCTCCGTCTTTCAGATGGACGTGAAAACAGCATTTCTAAATGGGACTTTAGAAGAAGAAGTCTATGTCGCTCAACCAGAAGGATTTGTAGATCCAAAATTCCCAGACCATGTATACAAGCTCAAGAAAGATCTCTATGGGTTGAAACAGGCACCCAGAGCTTGGTACGATGCCTGGACCGAATTTTTGATCGATTCAGGTTTCTCAAAAGGAAAGATCGATACTACTTTGTTTATCAAGCGACAGAAGTCTGACATCATCCTGATTCAGATCTATGTTGATGACATCACCTGTGCAAACACTTTGAGAAACTGATGAAAACCAAGTTCGAGATGAGCATGATGGGCGAACTTAACTTCTTCTTAGGCCTGCAAGTAAGACAACTCTCTGATGGCATTTTCATCAATCAGTCCAAACACATTCTGTTGGTCCCGTTTACAATGGGAACAGTCTAGAGGGGGGGGGGGGGTGAATAGACTGTTCAGGAATTTAAACTTTTCTCTAAGTCAAGTCTGACTTATCAGAGATGGTCGAAATCTGGTGACAGAGATGGTCAAGTTCTGATGGCAGAACTAGACCAGGCAGCGGATAAGTTTCTGTCCGGGTAGCCTCTAGAAGAAAGCTAAGGCAAAATGCCTTTCTGATAACTCTGAAGGAAGATCTGCTGGACACAGAGTCCAACCTTAAGAGTTAATCAGTAGAATCTTAAGTGCAGGAATTAAAAGCTTAAAGTAAATGACACCGGGGTTTTTATAGTGGTTCAAGGAACAACTTGTTCCTCTAGTCCACTGTTCCACTAAGCTTGCAAAAACAACTGTTTACAACGCCTTAGTCCCTAGAACTTAAGAAGCACTCCTTGTCTTCTTCAAGTCTAGTTGCCACCCGGGATGCAGTCCTGCTTCCTGATGGCTGGTCTCGTTTCACTGAGTCTCTTGAAGTATCCCCACTTCACTTACTCCAGCTAGTTTGAGACGTCCCTTCTTTTTCAAGAAGTATTTGATTCAAAATCAGTTTTCTCCAACGTTGCTTCTTCACAAAGAATGAGTAGATGAAGCTTTCGAAGTGTTGAAGAACTGAGTAACTTTGCAGCTTGCTAGTTGGATGAAGGATAGGAAAATATATCTTCCAACTGTAGCCTTTTCTTGTTTAAGGATGAAGTTTGAATCTCAAGAAGGCTTTGAGCAAGTTCGTTTTGCAGATATTGTAGCAAAGTTGTTTGACGCAAAGTATTTTTCTTAGTTCCTCAGAGTGTATCTTATATACTGGGAGCAGTCTTCCCGTTGGAGTGTAGAAGACAGCTTCATTAAATGCTTGTACTGTTGACTTGACCGGTTGGACCTTCGACTTGCTATTTTGGGGGCGTGAAGATACCCGCATGGTCAATCATCAGCTTTAAATATCTCTTCGTACGTACAACATTAAATGTGCATTTAATGCGTGTACAGTACCATGTTTCCGTTGAAAGGTTCGTAACCGTTAGGGGATTTCCCGTTAGTTTAACGACCGTTGGAAAGAGCTTCCGGAATCTGGTGGGTTTAGCAGAGTCTTAAGAGGCTCTCTGGTTCAATCTCTGAAGTCCGCCTCTGTTTCCAACTCTGGTAGCAACTCTGGGAGCAACTCTGGTAGAAGCAAGACGGAACTCTGGCAGACAGACTAAGCTAAAACTTACAAAAGAAATTCTAATACAAAATTTCTAATGGGGTACATTCAAATTCTAATTAACCTAGCATCATCAAAATCTAAATACATTTATTCCTTACAATTTCACCCTTTTTGATGATGCCAAAACCCTTTAACTATTTCCAGAGAAGTGCCTTTCACCATAAAAAATAAAGTTTAAAACTTTTCATTAGAATCTTGGTGGGCAACTTAGCATAGGAAAATAGTAAGAGTACGATACAATCAGATAGCAATTAAAGCAAATAAGGTAACAGAATAAACACAAGAAAGGTGAATAAGAACAGATATTTGAATAAGCCATGCAAAAAGAGGCAGAGTTGGTATCTTATTAATCTGATAGAGAAAATAAAGCATTACAGAGTCAGAGATAGAGAGTTAGAGGTCTTCTTCATCTACATGTGGTCCTGCTCTGTCAATCCTTTCGAGTTCTGCATTTACCTTAGCTCTGATTGAGGCTAGATCCCTCGGATTCTGATAGTCAGCCCAATGTGGTGCAAGTTTGCAGTCCAAATAGTTTCTAACAGCTTCTGCAGAATTCTTGCCTGTGAGAATCTTCATTCCATACCACATCTCTGCTTCTTGGATAGAACCACCATGATTGATCTGGACAAGTCCATCACTATCCATGAACAGATTCTCTCTTTGAAGAGGAGTCATCAACTTTCTCATTTGTTCAAACTGAACTCTGTCTGGCCTTGACAGACCGCTCTTCATCCAATCATTGAATGAAAAAGATGAAGTCTTTTTCTTTGAGCTTCTTGGAGGAGGAGGTGGAGGTCTGGTACCTGCAGCAGCTAATCTCTTTTTTCTGGTTGCATCGAAGTATGAAGCAGGATCAACAGAGGAGGGTTCTCTGATAGATAAGGCTCTAGTGCTAGGTCCTTCCTCTTCTCTGGTATCTTCCCCCTTTTTGGCATCACAAAGATCGCCAAGGAGGAGCTCAATCTTTGAGAACTCAGAAGCTTGTGCATCTCTGATTTCATCAAGGGTCTCTGGCAGAGTTTGAGTGACAGAGGCAAGTCCTTCAATCAGGCTCTGTTGCTTGTCTACTGCAGATTGAAGATCCCTAGTGGTGACTTCTAGGAGAACCATCTTCTGGTACCTTTCCTTATCAGACTTCAGGAGAGCTAGGCCTTGCTCTTGATGCTCCTTGCAGAGGGAGTGTAAGACATTGAGCTTCTGGGATGAACTGTCTGCAAATTTCTGAAGGTTATTTACAGATTCTGAGATCTTGTTGATTGTCTGGTTCTGGGCAAGCAGAGCTTGAGAGTGAGAGTGGAGAACAGAGTTGAGACCACTGACATCTCTCGAGACAGAATCGATCCTCAAAGTAGAAGAATGCATGAAGTTGTGCAGATTTTCTGACAGTGCAGCAACTTTATCTGTCAAATGCTGAAATCCTATTGTGATTTGCAGGTTGGTATGGGTTAGATCTTCATGTTGCTTGTCATTTAGCTCAATGATCTTGCTCAGATCATGAACCAACAGACCACCAAATGCTTCAGCAGATTTCACAAACTGGTTGAAGGGAATCTGGGGTTCTTCAGGTGTAAACCCAGGCATTTCTAATCCTCTGCCCTTGGGAAATGGAGGAGCTCTGTTGGATGGTGGAGGGGAAGGAACTCTTGGGGGTGTCCTTCTCCTTTTTGAAGTTTCATCAGCAGCAATGGAGGAGGTGAGGAATCCATCATTGTCACTGTCTGAAGAGGGAACTCTGAAGATTGGTTTCTTCTTTGGTGTAGAGGCTGCAGAGTGATGTGAAGATCTCTGTGGTGAGGCAGATTTGGAGGGTGGTAAGGATTTCTGAGGAGGTGAACTCTGGGGAAAAGGGATTATAGGTTGAGGAGTAGGTTGGTGTGAGGGGGATGGAGGGGGTGAAGGTGATCTATTTCTGGTGTTTGAGGGTTGTTTGCAGGGTGATGAGGGTCTGGAGTTGGGTTTCTGGTGAGATGGAGTTCTGGTGGAGGTTGAGGTTTTCTGGTCTGGTGAAGGGGTTTTCTGTTGGGGTGGAGATGAAGATTTAGAGGGGGATTTGGAAGGTGGAGGTTGAGAAATGGGAGATTTGGGAGGGGAAGGAGGAGGTGTAGGAATTACCTCAAGGACAATTTCTGAGAACATGGATTCTCTCCATTCCTTGATCAGCTTCTCCATAGTTAGAGCAATGTCATTTGCTGTGGAGGGTTCTCCTTCCTCAAGAGCACTATGACGAAATGCTCCAAGACACGTCTTTGATGCTGAAATGCTCGTAGGGATGAGCAACAACCTTTGATGCTCAGCCACTCCATCTAACGGAAATGCCCGCATTTACCAAAATACCCCTGATCGTTACTCTTCTAACGGAAATAGAACTCAGCCACGTCTTTGATGCTGAAATGCTCGTAGGGATGAGCAACAACCTTTGAAAGTTGAGAGTCAGTCATCCCCTGGATGATCTTGGTCATCCTCTTTTGATTTTCTGCGAGCAAAGGTAGAGATGACATGTCGACCTTCATGCCGGAGACAATGTTGGCGATGAGGGTCTTAGCTTCTTCCTTAGAAAGATCGTTGATGCTTAGGAAGTTCATTCTGAGTGACGGTTAGGAAAAGTTCTGGGGATTGAAAGGTTTAGGATCTGAAGGCTTTGAATGCTAGAGCAGTTTAAGAGACATGAAGTTGCAGTACGGATTTAGGTTGAAGACGGTGGATATAAAGGGGTTTAGAATAGTGGACGTTCGATATATTGGCAGTTTCGAGGTAGCATTTAATGAAATGCGGGCGGAAAACGTTTCCGTTAGAAGAGTAACGATCAGGGGTATTTTGGTAAAAGACCGTTTCAGTTAATTAGGTCTTGCCCGTACCTCGAAATATTGCTAAGTCCACATCCGTATCTGCTGTCTCTCTGATAGGGATCTCTGGTCAGAGAAGGGGGGTTCTCTGATGTGAGATTCTGATGAACAGAGACAGAGGTTCTCTGATCTGAGTTTCTGGTGCAGAAGAAAGCAGTTCTGGCTCAGTGAGTCTCTGATTCAGGCATCTCTGGGAAGATCATCCATCATTCCCAGTTCTTCCCTTAGCTTGTTAAACCTTGCCTCAGGTAAAGGCTTGGTTAGGATGTCTGCAAGCTGGTCTTCTGTAGATACATGCTCCATACAGATGTGCTTCTTCTCAACATGATCTCTGATGAAGTGATGTCTGATTTCAATATGCTTTGTCCTGGAGTGAAGAACCGGATTCTGAGAGATAGCTATGGCACTGGTGTTGTCACACAACAGCTTGATCTCCTTTGCTTGAATTCCATAGTCCTTCAGTTGTTGCTTCATCCAGAGTAACTGAGCACAGCAACTCCCAGCTGCAATGTACTCAGCTTCAGCTGTACTTGTTGAGATTGAGTTCTGCTTCTTGCTAAACCAGGAAACAAGCCTTCCTCCTAGCAATTGGCAGTGACCAGAGGTGCTCTTTCTGTCTAGTCTGCAACCTGCAAAATGTGAGTCAGAGTAACTCTGCCATATCAATACACCATCAGAATCCCATCCTACAAGATAAAGATAGTGATGAAGACAAACCTGAAAGGGTTGTAACTAAAGCTAAGAGGCCTTACTCATCTAAAAGGAAAACAGGCTGGAGGTCATCTGCATATGCTGCTACAAAGGTCAACCGGTACTCAGAGAGAACTGATGGAACAAGATCTGAAGTCAAATATTCTCCCGATTCATCAAATTCTACAAGTAAAAGCTGAAGATTATCACGGAGTAACATTCTACACTTACAGACTTCAACGCACTGACGGGAGTGAATTCACTTGCCAAGAGAATGACTTCATCATGCTTAAACCCGACGATATCTATCAAATGTTCAAGGCCTATAGATACCTTCCAGTCAGGCAGAGCATAACATACAGTGAAGGCCTTGCAGCAATCAAGAGATTCATGCTTAGACAGATCAGAGTACACTCTTCACATGACCTACAGATGGCTATTGAGTGCAACCTGAAAAAGACAAATCTGACAAAGCCAAGACTGTATGGTCCAGAACTTGAAGACTTCCCAGCCTACCACATCTTCTTCACACCGCCAGCAGTCACCTATCTGAACCACAAGAACGAAAAACGTCTGATGGTAGTCAATGAAATTGAGAAGTACTGTGACGGAATGCTAAAGATAATCAAAGAACAGCTTCTAAAGATGAAGGCAGAGCTAGAGGAAAATCTTCAAGAGGCATCGTCTTATGTTCAAAAGGAACACTCTAAAGTAGAGACAATTTTAAAGGGCATTGACGATCGCCTAGAAAAGAGAAATATGCTGAGGCAATATGAACATGCACTTGGTATGAGGAAGCACTACTTCAAGTCGCAGAAGCAATAACAGAGTGGCACTTGATCACAAAGGGGGAGATTGTTGGAGATATTTAATTGTGAATCAATTTTGTCATAGATTAGCTTTATATTTAATCCTTGTATTTAATTAGTGCATGAATTAGATAGCAATCGGGCCAAGTGATAGGCCCATATAAACAGGCTAAAAGCCTTGTACGCCTAACCTAAACCTCGCCTATAAAAAGGGAGCCGAAGGTTTAGGATTAGGTTAACGTCGTACTTATTCTTCATAGCCTTACGCGCATATATTTGTGTTGTACGAGTTCACGGTCTATCAAAGAGGGTTTTACTTGATTCAATCTGTGTTTATCCTTACGTTTAATCTTGGTTGTTAGATCGTTATTCATTGCTGTTACAGAAACAGGGACTAACAATTATCCAATTCTACCATCATAGCTTGCATGTTAGGGGTCAAGGCAAGTTCTAAGGAATCCTCCCCCATATCGTTTTCTATCACGCTCAACAATTCATCCTCCCCATTTATTTCAAAAGAATTTTGTATAAGAGGATCAAGGATATCGATGGCATACAAAGAATGATTTTCATTTGGGTATTTCATGGAGTCATAAATGTTGAATTCAACCTTATCTCCATCAAATTCCATTGTTAAAGACCCGCTAGAGACATCAATTTTTGCTCTAGTGATTTTTAAAAAGGGCCTTCCTAAAAGGATAGGAACCGCATTCTTATCATTTTCCATCTGCAAAACATAAAAGTCGGTGGGAAAGATCAAATTATCAACCATAACGAGTACATCTTTGAAAATACCCTTTGGGTAAGCATTTGATCTATCCGCAAGTTGGATAACTACCCCAGTTTCATTTAGAGGGCCGAGCTCAAGTGATTTATACAAAGAGTAAGGAATGACATTAATTGACGCTCTTAAGTCTAGCATGGCCTTTCAAAAAGTGGTACCCCCAACGTACAAGGTATTGTGAACATGCCCGGGTCATTGTATTTCTTCGAGAGTTTCTTTTGAAAAACTGTCGAGACACGTTCACTAACTTGGACTTTTTGTTTACCATTGAGTCTATGTTTCCTCTTTATTGTATATAACTCTTTCAAAAATTTGACAAACCTAGGAACACCTTTTATTAAGTTAAGGAGAGGGATATTTACCTCACATTTGGAGAATGTCTCATAGATGTCCTTATCCTTCTCCACCCTTCTTGTTTCCCTCAGAGCCTCGGGAAAAGGTGCTTCTATTTCAGGGATGGCCGGCGGTGGAGTTGAGGTTTGAGCTTTCTCCTCCTCCGGTTGAGCTTTTTCCACAAGCTCCTCTTCTTCCTCTTCCTCGCCAATGTGGCTTTTTGCTTTTTCTTTGGCAATAACCAACTCCTTGCCACTCCTCAATGTAACCGCATGGGCTTGTTGCCTAGGAATCGGCTCCGTTTGAGATGGAAGCTTTCCCGAATCCTTCGCCTCGAGCCTACTCACCACACTTGAGATTTGGCTCATTTGGTTCTCAATGTTTTGTATGCTAGATTTTGTCTCATGTTGAAATTGAACCATGTTTTGTTGCATGGTTGAGACATTTTAGGTGAGGGCTCGGATCATGTCTTCGGTGGACATATTTTGGCCTTGTGGTTTGGGGTATGGTTGTTTCTTTTGAGGGAAGGATTGATTTTGTGGAGGGTTGATTTGTGGTGGGTTTCCTTGAGGATTCCCATATCTAAGATTTGGGTGATCTCTCCACCTGAGATTATAAGTATTGCCATAAGAATCGTACCTCTTTTGATTTTGGAACCCCAAAGCATTAACTTGCTCGGGGTTATCTTCTTGAAGTTAGGGGCATGAATCGGTAGGATGCCCTTGTTACGTGCAAATGCCGCGGACCTTGACCTCTTGGGTTCTAGGATTTAAGAGAAAGACCTTAACCAAAGAAGTCAAGCCGGCAACTTGACTTTCCAAAGATGATGAAGATTCCGCCGTGGCAACGTTTCGGGTTGATTACTGCCCGGTGTAATGTCTAGAATTCTCGGCCAACTCCGAGATGAGATTTCTTGCTTGAGAGGGGGTTTTGTTTACAATACCCCCTCTGCACGCTGCGTTCACCATTCGCCTATCATGCTCCGCAAGACCATCATAAAAATAGAGAATGAGGTCTTGCTCCGTATATCCATGGTATGGACAACGAGCGCATAGCTTCTTGAAGCGCTCCCAGAATTCATAAAGTGATTCATCATCACCTTGTTCAATATTGCTTATTTGCTTCTTTAAAGAAGATGAGACGGAGGCGGGAGAGTACCTCTCCAAGAAGCATTTCTTCATAGCTGCCCATGTATCTATGCTTCCCGAAGGAAGATAGAATAGCCAATCCTTTACGGTGTCTTTCAGGGAAAATGGAAAGGCCCGCAGTTTGATTTGTTATTCGGTCACACCGTTTGGACACATGCTTGTGCAAACGATGTGAAACTCCGAGAGGTGTTTATTTGGATCCTCTCCCTTAGGCCATGGAAGGATGACAGTAGATGAATGAGCCCAGATTTTAGCTCAAACGTATTACCCTCATCAGTGTAGGGAAAGTAATACACAGCGGTTGTTGGTTCAGATTAGGAGCCATGAGCTCCCTTAGTGTTCTCGTCTCAAGAGCCATGTGGAAGGACTCTTCGGACTCTGTAGAACTAGAGCTAGCGTTGGATGAATCTCCGGTAGATGATTCCTCCGAATCGGTATTTGAAAATTTACTTTTCAACCGCTTGAAAGTTTGTTCTATTTCCGGATTTGTTTGATAGGTGATCTCGTTTATGGAATGGTGTTTAACCATATACTTCACAAAGCTCAGAAATAGAAGAAATAAGAACTCTTTATATTTTGTTTATTTTTATTTCTTTTTTTTTTTGGTTTTTCTTTGTAATAAAATAAAAGAAAAATAATTGCCTTTCCCGGCAACAGCGCCAAATTTGACGTGCACTTTGTCATAATGTGCACTCAAAATAAATACAATACAACAAATATACGTAGTATACTGAAGTAAGGTTCGTATCCACAGGGAAAGGAATATTTATCTTTTAAGTAACTAGTAACAAGGGGGGGGGGGGGGACTTTTATGATTGTTGATAAATTTAAATGTATTTAAACACTAAGATGAACGACTTATGTGATTTACTTTAATAGAGATGAAGACTTGGTTTTGCCTTTATCCACTTAATGAAATGTTCGTCGATCCCGGTTATATCTTTAACTATCTTCCTCTCGAATACTCAATTGAGGAGTATATCCAGTTCATCGAGGGTAGTTATTAATAACGAGACGCGTTCATTAATAAAACTTACTACCGAATTAATATAGAACACGCGCCGTATATCAACTCGATAGTAGCAATAAAATCAAGATGAAAACGATTGAGATTGATAACCTCAACACAAGCGGTTTATTGGTTTAATCAACATAATTAATTCCCCTTAGATTATTAACCATGAGACGCATGCATTAATAATCCAAGTTTACTACCGTGAATGAACCGAACTAATAACAAGTGTATTAATCGATTGACTCTAGTAATAATTAATATATGAAACAAAACTAGTTCATCCTTTAAGTAATGCTCAAAATATTAATATGAGATATGAATAGGAAATAATTAATACGCAGGGAATAAGATTAAAGAAAATAACTCACAATTTACAAATTCATTAAGCTTCAAAGTAGCAAAACCAAGATGGAAGAGTTTAGCTCCTCATTTGGAGACTAAACATGATGAAAATATAAAGAACTATTCTAGACTGAGCTTAGAAGTATATGTGAATTGGTGTTCTCATTGTGAAGGGAAAGGGGTGTATTTATAGGATTTTGGGCATGCAGTCCGGGTACCCGATCAGGTGTATACACGGTACCCGACCACGTATGTGTAAAATAGCATATTCAAGGTATACTCGACCGAACTCAGGGTTAAAATTGAAGGTATACCCGATCGGGTATATACAAGGTACCCGACTGGGTATGTTTACAAATCCATATTCAAGGTATACTCGACCGATTTCAAGTTTAAAAT
Organism: Cuscuta europaea; assembly: GCA_945859875.1. Lineage (NCBI taxonomy): Eukaryota > Viridiplantae > Streptophyta > Magnoliopsida > Solanales > Convolvulaceae > Cuscuta > Cuscuta europaea. Next base: position 2,620,118 of record CAMAPE010000009.1, read on the forward strand.
CGAAGGCATACCCGATCGCGGTTCAAATCTTCCCTGCATGTTCCTTTGTCCTCGGATCCGATTTGATTTGAGATTTCAACAAGATACCCGATCGAGTATAGGTCATACCCGACCGAGTATAGACCAAAAGTCTGGATCTTCATTTCGTCTTGTGATTTTGCACCTTCTTTCCACTTTTGGGGTTCACCAACCGTCCTTTTAGTGATCATAGACCTGTTTGAGCTCAGAATAAACCTAATCTAAACAATTTACAAGTATTTTAACAAACTAAACTATTACACCAAAAGTATGTAAATTCCAAAGTAACAATCAATAAAAACTAATTAAAAACATAAACATAAACATGGAAGTTATATGTTTATCATCTCCTCTTGCAATTCTTTCCCATTCGTCAATGTGACTGCAAAAGTTTCCTGTTTAGGATCATCTTCTGTCTGAAAGGGAAGTTTTTCCGAATCCCTTGTTTCAAGCCTACTCACGGCTTTGACTATTTGACTCACTTCAGTTTTCAAGTTTAAAATGCAAGACTTGGTCTCATTTTGGAATTGCACCATGTTGTTTTGCTTGGTGGTCATGTTGGTAGTAAGAGCCTGAACCATGTTGTTTGTCCCTGTTTATATGATTACAGCAATATAACGATACTCAAAGATAAGAATAGCAGAAAGATATATGCAGGAGATCCTTAAACTCGTCTTTGATATACCGTGAACTTCTACAGTAAGAATGATAAGCTCTGAGGCTGTAAAGATCGAATGCAAAAGTTAACGCAAACTTAAGCCTTATGCGCCTTTTTATATGCGCAGGCTAAGGTTTGCGTAAAGGCTTTCAGCTTGATATATGGGCCTGACACTTTGGCCCCATACCCTTAACTACTCTAATAAATACAACAATAAATACATAAAGGAGTAATAAAGGCTATGCTAATACAAGACTCTTGACAAACTTGATACACAATAAATTATTCTTCAACAATTTCCTCCTTTGTGATCAAGTGTCGTCTTGCTTTTATTTCTGAGCTTTGAAGTAGTGTTTTCTTATGTTCAGCGCATGCTCATACTGTCTCAATGCTCTTCTCTTATCAAGCTGTTTGATAATGGGCTGCAGGATTGTTTCCAGTCTGCCAAAAGTTTCCAACTCTTCATCAGTAGCATCAGCAAGTCTTTGCTCAAGATCTTCTTTGAGAGGTAGCAGCTTCTGTTGTAATGACTTTTAAAGTCCCATCACAATATTTGTGAATGTCCTCTACCCACATCAGGCACTTTTGCTCTTTATGGTTGAGATATAAGATTGAGAGCGGATCCTTAAAGATGTGGTAAGGTTGATATTCCTCAAGCTCTGCTCCATATAGATTCGGCCTTGTGAGATTTGCCTTCCGAACATGGTTCTCGAGCGCCATTTGCAGATCATGAGTGGAGTGAAATCTGACTTGTCTTAGCATAAATCTTTTGATTGCATCCAAGCCTTCCTTGTAGATTATGTTGCGATTTATTGGAAGATATCTGCAGACCATGAACATGTGATAGATGTCATCCATTTTCATCATGATGAAGTCATTCTCTTGGCATATGAATTCGCTTGAGTCTGTGCGCTGCACTTTGTAGCTGAAGAATTGTATCCCGTGGTGATCTTCTTCATACATATCGAGAATACTGCAAATCGGATGTATGCAACTTTTACGTCCTTTTCAAGGATCTCTCTTTGTTTTCCAAAAGATCTATGGTGTAACATATGCAGATGTCCACCCACAAATTTCCCTTTCAAGTGGGTAAGTCCATGGATCTTTAGCTCATCAAGGGCCTTGAGTTTCCCTGGTTGTCTCCAGATGCCCTTTCTGGTTTGCTCTTGGAAGGGGGCATTGATTCGTACGTTCTCCTAGGGCTTCTCCTTTGTTGGAATTTGACCCGCTGATTGCCTGATAATCGATTCAAGCTCCTTGGGAGTTTTCTTGTAATCTTCCCCTTCCTTGAGTTCCTCTTCATCAAGGCGTATGATATCTTCAGCACACTCGGCCAGTAGTTCACGAAGCCATCAGTTTCGTTGCATGTCATCTGTTTCGACTTCGCATCTAAGATCATCCCACTATGTCCATTTTCGTGGCCACTTGTCGTGTATCACCACATCCTCTAGCGCGTCATGGATGTCTTTGTTTGGAGGAATGAATGGAACTCTTTGTTGCTGTTGGAGCGATGATCTTGCTTGAGAAGCACTACCGGGTTCACTCGGATTGTCCGTTGTCATCGGCATTGAACTGGGTTCTGGCTGATGGCCTGACCTAATGGATGTATCGGAGATAGAACCATCAGGACTTCCATCCCCTCCTCGGACAGTATCTATTGGAGATAAGCCTCAGGATGTTGTCATCAGTTTCGAACTATGTTCTGACTGATGGCCTGAATTAAGTGATGTACCGGAGGTAACATCGTCAGGACTTCCATCCCCTCCTCGGACAGTATCTCTTGGAGATAAGCCTCAAGATGTTGTCATCAGTTTCGAACTATGTTCTGACTGATGGCGTGAACTAAGTGATGTACCGGAGGTAACATCGTCAGGACTTCCATCCCCTCCTTGGACAGTACCTCTTGGAGATAAGCCTCGGGATGTTTCAACTAGCTTGACCGTGCTAGTGAGTTTGGCTTGGTTCTGGCTAGAGGTGGGTGGTTGTTGATTGGTTGGAGGTGAAGATTGAGTTGGCTGCGGGGCATGGCTAGAAGAAGCACCTTGCTCAAGTTTCCGGGCCGCTTGTTCTCCCCCTCATGAGGTTCCGAATCGTCGGGGTCCTCATGCGAACGTTTGTGGCCACGGGGACTGTCACGGCAAGTGCTCGGTTGTGGGCGGTTATGTTTGTAGAAGACCGCAATCAGATCCTTTTCAAAAGGGGTAAGGTCATGGTTATCAGTGGAGCAGAGGCGGAGGAAAAGGATATCAGCTAACTGTGGGGTAGGTATGGAATAGGGATTGGGATAGGGTGTGGTCGACGTAGGGGTAGACACTAGTTGTGTATCCTAGGTTCCCCGAGAAGGTGAAGATACTGGAAGTTGGTTGGTGGATTGGGTAGATAAGACTGGGGAAGGTAACGGTTGGGTATGAGAGAATAAGAGCTCGGGTGAGGGTTGGAGTGCGGGATGTTCAAGCTGAACCGCTTGGGTGTTCCTAAATTCCTGTGCAAAAGCGGTCATTGCTCCTTGCACCCATGGCTTTATGGTGGAATCCAGGAAGCGATTCAGGAGAACGTTGATATCTTCAAAGGTGGAGTGACCAGTTATGGGGGTTGTAACTGTTGTCACAGCATCAATGAAGACAGCTGATGTGTGGCCTGCGTTTAATGGTGAAACCGGTGTTTGCGTAGCAGGACTTCCGACCGTCATTGTTTGCACTCGGGTCATTGCATTCAGGGTGTGTGCACCTGTTTGTGCAATGAAAAGTGTAGGTGTCCTAGAAAAATCTGAAAAGTTTGGAAGTGTGACACCTAAACTCGATGTGTGTGAAAGAGGGGTTGTGGCCTCGGGCTGGTGGCCACTATTTCTCTCAGCAGATTCAGAAGGAATCGGTGACGGGGTTGTTCCCGTGATTTTGAAATGTTAGCCTGTTGGGAGGCTAACGAGTGGCTGGGAGAGGGAGGTGCATGCGCAGTTGAGCCTGATGCTGTGACTTCTACTCGGGAACCGAAAAGATCGACTCCTGTGCTTAGGGATTTCGGCTCAGCTTATATTGATGAAGGGGTCGCAGTCAGCAAAGACGTCCAAATCTGCATCGTCAATTAAGCTCTTTCTGGCGCGCTGCTTTTGTGTGGACTTGGATGACTTAGAAATGTCATTTCTGACCTTTGCGCGTTTTTCGCGGATGACGACGTCGTCAGAATTTTTGATGGTGTGCTCAGCCTCATTGTAGTTGGACTTGAATCTCCTAATTTCAGAATGTGTAGACTGGTTCTCCTTTATGAGGATAGTTGAGGATCGATAAGCGAGAACAGGCTGAGCTTCTTCAGCAGTAATCTTTTTGGGAGACTGAGCCAACATCTTTCCTTGGCAGATCATGGCATATGTAGCCTCAACTCCGTCGTCATCATCATCATTGTCATTATCAGATCCATCATCATCAGATCCTTCATCACTATGGGTGCCTGACGTGCACTTGTCGTGAGGTGCACTCAAAATAATTTATCCATACAACACTAATACGTAGTATAGTGAAGTAAGGTTCGTATCCACAGTGAAAGGAATACTTTTCTTTTATGTGAATAGTAACAAGGGGGGTTTTAAGTTTGATTTGATTTGATTTAATTAACACTAAGATGAGCGACTTATATGAGTTTAGTTTATAGAGATGAGGACTTGGTTTTGCTTTTATCCCCTTAATGAAATGTTCGTCGATCCCGGTTATATCTTTAACTATCTTCCTCTCGAATACTCAATCGAGGAGTATATCCAGTTCATCGAGGGTAGTTATTAATAACGAGACGCGTTCATTAATAAAACTTACTACCGAGTTAATATAGAACACGCGCCATATATTCACACGATAGTAGCAATAAACTTGAGATGAAAACGATTGAGATTGATAACCTCAACACAAGCGGTTTATCGGTTTAATCAATATAATTAATTCCCCTTAGATTATTAACCATGAGACGCGTGCATTAATAATCCAAGTTTACTACCGTTGAAGGAACCGAATTAATAACAAGCGTATTAACCGATTGATTCTAGTAATAATTAATATATGAAACAAAACTAGTTGATCCTTTAAGTAATGCTCAAAATATTAATATGAAATATGAATAGGAATTAATTAATACTCAAGGAAGAATATTAAAGAGTATGAATCCTACTATAGTTAATATCAAGATGTTAACTAATTGTCATCTTAGTAACACTCCCCAATATTAACATAGAGGAAGAAATAACTATTACTATAACTAATGTCAAGATGTTAACTAATTGTCATCTTAGTAACACTTCCCAACATTGATATAGAAATAGTATTTAAAGGAAGAATTAATATTCAAGGAAGAAAATTAAAGAGAATAACTCACAACTTACAAATTCATTAAGCTTCAAAGTAGCAAAACCAAGATGGAAGAGTTTAGCTCCTCATTTGGAGACTAAACATGAAGAAAATATAAAGAAAGAACTTGTCTAAACTGAGCTAAGAAGTATATGTGAATTAGTTATTTTATTGTGAAGGAAAGGGGTGTATTTATAGGCTTTTGGGAACTGCAGGGTCTGATACCCGATCGGGTATATAGGATACCCGACCGGGTATCTTAGGAAATTTCCCAGAAATTCACTTTTCTGAGCATACCCGATCGGGTGTGTCGGCATACCCGATCGGGAATGTGACGAATCTTTACGAAAATTTGCTCCCACGATCATTTGTTCCCGGATTTGATTTGTTCCCGGATTTGATTTGGACGATTCATCAGCGGAATCCTCAGCGTCCGTCAAGGTGCCCTCAGCCGTCCGACTCTTCTCGAGAGAGTCATCGGACTTTCCTTCATGGGGCTGATGGGCCATTGGTTTCTGTGGCTTTGGGGCGCTCTTTGAACCCTCACTGACACTCGGCTTGGTCCCCGGGGTAGGTCCAGTTGGGTTTCGCTGAACTGTATGGACCATTTTCTTGAGATCCTCTCTGTATCTAACAACTGCTGGGTTCCTTGGATTGGTGAGATTTAGCAGATAGTCAGGAATAGCCATGCCAATAGTGTCGTGTTTGAAGCTTTTGAAATACTGAACCTTTGGGGCAACGAACTGCTCTTCATCTTGTCACCGCGGGATCCCTTGATTTTCTGACATGTAGTCATTTATGATGAGGGCCAACCATCTAGTGTAAGGGATCGTCATGACGGCTTTATTGTTTTCTTTGGCCTTGACTTGGTCCATCAGCTCCGTCCAGAAAAGTTGTGCCATGTCGTACTTTTTGTTGAAGGCTATCCCATGGAAGATTTGCAGAATTTGCTGGTTACATTTGTCGTGGTCGGCGTGCTTGGAGACAGGAACTTGTTGACGAGGCCAAATAGGGTCTTCCATGGGTAAGGTAGGTTCATTAGCTTAAAGTTGGACATCATCGGCAGGGGTGCATCATAGCCCAGAGTCTCCATTCCTCTGAGCAGTTCAGTCCGTGACGGGAGCGGATCGTACATTGTGTGCACCGGCAGCTCCAGAGTGGTTCTCAGCATAGGTGCAGTTAGTACCAGCCTCCTATTGTGCAACGTAGCAAGGATCTTTGATCTGTCTTTCTTGGAGGACGTGTGCATGGTACTCCACAACTGTTGCAGGTTTCCGGGACAGGTGTTGCTTTGGTGAGTGTCGGCCATATGTAGTGCCCTTGGAGAATGACAGGGATGACAGGGTCTGGGCATTTGAACAGTGCATGGTCAAGCTGATAGTTGTTGTCCTGTAGCCGGACCCAGTTTTCCTTTAGAAACAGCTGACTGTGGGGGGGCTTCGTTCTGCTCTGTCCCTGACATAATGAGCTAAAAAACTGTGGGGTCAGCACAAAGGTTCTCCTTGGTTTGTTTTTTTGTTTTGTTTGATTTTGAATTATCTGATGTTTTTGGATTTTGAAAATTAAAAGGAAAAACACAGGGGGCAGGTTGACATCATTGAACAGCTAAGGCAGAAACTCGAGGTTAGAACTCGAGGGTAGAACGCGAGGTTTGAAACTCGAGGTCAGAAGTCGAGGTATAAAACTCGAGATCAGAACTCGAGTTTAAAACTCGAGTTCATGACCGCGAGTTTAAAACTCGAGTTCATGACCGCAAGTTTGAAACTCGAGTGCATGACCGAGAGTTTAAAACTCGAGTTCATGACCGCGATTTTAAAACTTGAGTTCATGACCGCGAGTTTAAAACTCGAGTTCATGACCGCGAGTTTAAAACTCGAGTTCATGACCACGAGTTTAGAAACTCGCGATCTGGCCTCAATTTGAAAATGACGGATTCTGAAATGAGGTTTAGACAACGAGAAGCTTAATCTTGAGGTCGCCCCAACAAATGACGAAGATTTCCACCTGCAAAAATATCAAAACATATATACAACACGAATCGAAACCCCTTAAACACTTTTTGAGATTGATCGTTTTCAAAACTTTTCGAGTTCATCAGTTCAAACGATTTGGGTATTTCGAAAACAGGTTGGAATTACAGAAGACCCATAGAAAGATGATCGAAACCCTGTTAACTACCTTCTATTTTCGATCGATGGAGGAAAAAAATGAGGAGACTTCGAGATGAGAGAGACTGAAACAGAGTAGATGCCCGACGTTGAGATTCTGAGAGTGCATGAACAATGAAGAAGATGGGTCTAGATCTCGTTTTTATATGCGAAAAACAGAAGGTATGGGCCGTGCGAGAAAAGATTTCGAGCCCAAAGAGGAGTGTTGGGCTCATTTTGATTTGAAGATTATTTTAGGCCCAAAGAAAAATGTAACAGAACAGAACTCCCCCTCAGAAGATGCAAGGAAGAAATAAAAAAACTCACACATGCAACACACGCTATTTTTGTAATTTTACCCTTTTTCTCACCCCTTTGATATATGCAACTCACGCAATGTACATATGCAACTCACACACACTATTTTTGTATTTTTCTGGGTTTTCTCCCCCTCAACACATGCAACGGACACTGTGTACAGATGCAACTCACACACACTCTTTTTGATATTTTTCGCTTTTTCTCCCCCTTGACACATGCAACTCACACACACTATTTACAAGTCCTACACACACCCTTGTACAGACCAGTGGAGATAAAATTACATAGGCTTAAGGTTCAACATGTCTAACTTGGAGACTAGGAACTGGAATCGTTTTTCATCCAGAGCCTTAGTGAACAAGTCAGCCAGTTGAAGCTCAGAGCTTACAAAGTACATATCAATATCTCCTTTCTCCACATGGTCCTTGATGAAATGATAGTGCAAGTTAATGTGTTTGGTGCGGGAGTGGTGAACAGGGTTGCTGGTGATGGCGATGGCGCTCTGTGAATCACTGTAGATCGGGATATGGCGGAATGTGTATCCGTAGTCTTTTAGCTAGGTCTTCATCCATAATATTTGTGAACAACAGCTAGCAGCCGCGACGTATTCTGTCTCGGCTGTAGATGTTGACACACAGTTCTGCTTCTTGGAAGACCAGCAGACTAACTTCTCAACCAAGAATTGGGCGCCTCCCGAGGTACTCTTTCTGTCCATTCAGCAACCTGCAAAATCTGCGTCTAAATATCCGACTAGGTCAAAACCTGAATGCTTGGGGTACCACATGCCTAAGTTCACAGTGCCTTTGAGGTATTGTTAGTCCCTGTTTCTTTCACAGCAATGAATAATCGATCTAACAAGGAAGATTAAACGTAAAGATGAACACAGAATGAATCACCGTAAAACCTTCTTTGATAAACCGTGGAACGTACAACAGAATGATATAAGCGTAAGGCTATGAATAATAAGTACGACGTTCAACCTTTTCCTAAACCTCGGCTCCCTTTTTATAGGCGAGGTTTAGGTTAGGCGTACCAGGCTTTTGGCCTGTTTAAATGGGCCTAACACTTGGCCTTATTTTTATCTAATTTATGCACTATTTAAATACAAGGATTAAATATAAAGCTAATCTATGACCAACTTGATTCACAATAAAATATCTCCAACAATCTCCCCCTTTGTGATCAAGTGCCATTCTCTTATTTCTTCTGTGATTTAAAGTAGTGCTTCCTCAAACCAAGTGCATGTTCATACTGCCTCAGCATATTTCTCTTTTCGAGGCGATCGTCAATGGCTTTTAAAATTTTCTCTACAGTAGAGTGTTCTTTTTGAACATAAGACGATGCCTCCTGAAGATTTTCTTCCAGCTTTGCCTTCATCTGTAGAATCTGCTCTCTGATTATCTTCAGTGTTCCGTCGCAGTACTTCTCGATTTCACTGACTACCATCAGACGCTTTTCGTTCTTGTGGTTCAGATAGGTGACTGCTGGCGGTGTGAAGAAGATGTGGTAGGCTGGGAAATCTTCAAGTTCTGGACCATACACTTTTGGCTTTGTCAGATTTGTCTTCTTTAGATTGCATTCAATAGCCATCTGTAGGTCATGTGAAGAATGTACTCGGATTTGTCTGAGCATGAATCTCTTGATAGCTGCAAGGCCTTCGCTGTAAACTATGCTCTGTCTGACTGGAAGGTATCTGTAGGCCATGAGCATTTGGTAGATGTCATCCGGTTTCAGCATGATAAAGTCGTTCTCTTGACAAGTAAATTCGCTCCCATCGGTGCGTTGAAGTCTGTAAGTGTAGAATGTTACTCCATGGTAGTCTTCAGCCTTTACTTGAAGAATTTGATGAATCGGGAGAATATTCGACTTCAGATCTTGTTCCATCAGTTCTCTCTGTGTACCAGTTGACCTTTGTAGCAACATATGCAGATGACCTCCAGCCTGTTTTCCTTTCAAGTGTGTAAGGCCTCTTAGCTTCAGTTCGTTCAGTGGCTTGACTTTGTCTGGTCTACGCCAGATATGCTCTCTGATTTCTTCTTGGAAGGGGGCTTTGATTCGAACGTTGTCCCAGGGTTTCTCTGTCTTGGGAAGTCTTCCCGCTGATTGTCTTACGACTGATTCAAGAGCTTTCTGGGATTCCTTGTAGTTCTCCCCTTCCTTGCGTTCATCGTCCTCGAGCCGTATAATATCTTCAGAGCATTTGTTAATCAGCTCTCGTAGCCACCAGTTTCTTTGCATGTCTTCTTGCTCGGCTTCAACCCGGAGATCATCCCATTCTGTCCATTTTCTCGGCCATTTGTCGTATATCACCGCCTCCTCCAGTGCATCATGGATGTCTTTTCCTGGGGGGATGTATGGAACTCTTTGCTGCTTTTGAGGCGGTGATTGTTCCTTGGTAACTCTGCCGGGTTCACTTGGATTGCCCGTTGGCATTAGCTTAGAACTAGGTTCCAACTGATGGCCTGATGTGAAGGATGTACCAGTGGTAGCATCATCAGGACTTCCATCCCCTCCTCGAACAGTATCTCTGGGAGATATGCCTCGGGATGTTTTGTCTAGCTCGACCACGCTAGAGAGATAGGCTTGGTTTTGGCAAGGGGATGGTGGTGGTTGGATGATGATAGTCTCAGGTTGTTCGGTTTGGGGGCTATGAGTGGTAGAGGCACCTTGGTCGAGTATCCGTGGCCTCTTGTTCTCCCCCTCATGAGGTTCCGGATCATCGGGATCCTCATGTGAACGTTTCCGACCACGGGGACTTTCACGGCAGGTGCCCTTGGTGTCCGGATTAGCAAGAAGGGCAGTAAGGACGCCTTGCTGGTAGGGAGTGAGGTCAGTGTGGGGTATGTTTAGGAGATGATCCAGCAAGATCGATGCTAGGACTTCGAAGGGTTGGGATAGTAGTTCGATGGGAGGTGTGGTCGGGTGTGGGGATGATACTTGTTCTGTATCATGGGTTCCCCGAGAAGAGATAGGGCTATGGACTTTGGTGGAGGTGGCGGAGATGACTGGAGAGGTTTGAGATTTGGTGTGAGAAGGTGATGGGTGTGGTTCAGGCTGGCTGTGTTCACTATGCACTGCCGGGGTGGTCTTGGATTCTTGTGCCCAAGCGGTAAATGCTTGTTGCACCCATGGCTTAATGGTGGAATCCAAGAAACGGTGCATAAGAACGGTGACGTCTTCGGTAGTGAGGTGTTCAGTTACAGGGGTTGTAACTGTTGTCACAGCATCAGTGAAGAGAGCTGATGTGTGGCCTGCATGCAATGATGGAGTCATTGTGAGCGTAGCAGGGCTTCCGACCGTCATCGTTGGTACTCTGGTCGTTGCTTCCAGGGTGCGTGCACCTGTATGTGCGGTGAATAGTGTAGGTGTCCTAGAAAAATTAGAAAATGTAGGGAGTGTGACACCTAGACTCGATGTGCTCAAGGAAGTGGTGGTGACCTCGGGCTGTTGGCCACTAGTTCGCTCGACTGGTTCGGAGGGAACCAGAGAGGTGGGTGAGTCCCGCTGTTTTGAAACAATAGCCTGTTGGGAGGCTATCGAGTGGCTGGGAGAAGGCTGTGCTTGCGCAGTTGAGCCAGATGCTGCGACTTCTACCCGGGAACCGAAAATATCGGCTCCTGCACTTAAAGATTCAGCTCGGCTTATATTAATGAAGGGTTGACAATCAGCGAAGATATGCATTTCGTCCTCGTCTACAAGGTGTCTTTTGACGAGGCGTCGCTTCTTGGAGTTGAGTGGCTGTGGAGCATCATTTTTTGCATTGATGTGCTGCTCCCTGATGATGCCAGTAGCACTTTCTATTTTGTGACCGGCAGCCGTGGTTTTGATGACGAGTTCTTTGGGGCGTGTAGCAATAATGGGAGCTGCATCCTCAGTGGTGATTTTCTTCGGAGGAGATTCAATAGGCAGCTTACCCTTTTTGATGAGAGCGAAAGTGTGGTCCACATCGTCAACATCATCGTCATCATCATCATCATCATCGTTGTCACTTCTGGCCACGCTATCGGAAGCCTCGTCGTCAGCCTCTTTGTTGGCCGAGGTGAGCGAGTCATCAGCAGATTCCTCAGCGTTCGTCGGTTTGCCCTCAGTTGTCCGAGTCCTCTCGAGAGATTCATCGGACTCTCCTTCATCGGGCCGACGTGCCACTGGCTTTTGTGGCTTTGGGGCGCTCTTAGGACCCTTACTTACTCTCGGTTTAGTCCCCTGGGTAGGTCCAGATTGGTTTTTCTGAACCATAGGGACTGTTCTCTCAAGGTTTTCCTTGTATGCGATGATGATTGGATTTGACTGATTTGCCAGGTTGAGCAGAGCATCCGGAATCCGCAGTCCCTGAGCTGCTTTCTTATCAGCTTTGAAGTATTGGAGCTTTGGAGCTATGAAGTGTGGATCATCAGTACGTCTGGGAATGGTTGTGTTTGCGGTCATGCAGTCATGGATGATCAGCCCCAACCACCTGGCGTATGGAATGGTGCCTGACCTGTTTTTCTCTTTGGCTTTTACAAGGTCCATCAGCTCTGAGAAAAAGAGCTGAGCCATGTCATACTTCTTGTTATATGCAATGCCGTGGAAGACGTAGAGTATTTACTTGTTGCATTTGTCCAGTCCGGCATGCTTTGGAGAGAGGCACTTGTTGACTAGCCCGAATAGGCTCTTCCAGGGACGATAAAGGTATGCTCCATTGAAGTTTGACAGTTTGGGTAGTAGAGTCATAACCCAGAGCCGCGACCTCTTTGAGAAGATCCGGAATAGAAGGAAGAGGATCATAGCTGTCATGTTCGGGGAGCGCCAGTGTAGAGCGTAGAGTTGCTGGAGTCAGGACAATCCTCATGTTGTTGAGCTTTGTGAGGATTTTAGTGCGGTCTTTTGTTGACTCGGTGCGCATATGTCCCCATACTTGTTGGAGGTAGATTTCTGGCACCGACTTTGATTTGTGGAAGGCGGTCCAGAGATAGTGGCGCTTTAGAATCCCGGGTATGACTGGATCCTGACACTTGAAAACAGTCAGATCCAGCTGGAAGTTGTTGTCCAGCATCTTGACCCACCTATCTTGTGGGTAGATGGCGTCGTCAATGTTATGTCTCTTTTGTGTACCTGCCATTTCGAGCTGTGAAAAAAAACATGAGTCAGTGCAAAAGTCCATTTTATTTTTGGTTTCCTGAAATTAGATGAACTGTTGTTTGGTTTGGTTTTGAAAAGTGGAGTGCAGGTGGTGGTCAAAATCGGCTAAGGCAAAAGCTCGAAAACCTTATCTCGAGGTTTAAATCTCGAGATCTCAATCTCGAGGTTTAAATCTCGAGATCTCAATCTCGAGTTTTAAATCTCGAGATCTCAATCTCGAGTTTTAAATCTCGAGATCTCAATCTCGAGTTTTAAGTCTCGAGATCTCAATCTCGAGTTTTAAATCTCGGGATCTCAATCTCGAGTTTTAAATCTCGAGATCTCAATCTCGAGTATAAATCTCGAGATCTCAATCTCGAGTTTTAAATCTCGAGATCTCAATCTCGAGATCTCAATCTCGAGTTTTAAATCTCGAGATCTCAATCTCGAGTTTTAAATCTCGAGATCTCAATCTCGAGTTTTAAATCTCGAGATCTCAATCTCGAGTTTTAAATCTCGAGATCTGAATCTCGAGTTTTAAATCTCGAGATCTGAATCTCGAGTTTTAAATCTCTAGATCTCAATCTCGAGTTTTAAATCTCGAGATCTCATCACGAAGTTCAAACGACGAGATCGAGATCCTGAGCTTTAAAACTAAAGAAATCGAGACGTTTTGCCTTTCGACCGAAGACGAAACCACCTGCAATCAAACAAAAACACATATAATCACAAAAACACAGTTCCGATTTTCTTTGTTTGTTTTGCGAGATTTGGTGAACAACGTCAAGAAAGTTCCTTTGTTTTGATTTAAGACGAGGTTCGAAAACCATGAAGTACAGAGTATCGACTACCTTTATCTTTGGAAGCGAGAGGAGGGAGATGATTTTGGGAGTTAAAAGATCTCGAGAACTCTAAGAAGGCAGAGGCGGTAATGAAAAGCCTCAGGGTTCTCGGGACCCTTTTTATAGACGAAAATTGGGCTTTCGAAACAGTTTGATAATATGGCCCGAAAATAGAGATCTGGGTTAAAAAAACTTTTTGAAAAATTTGGCTCTTAAGAATAAAATTCTCCCCCTCGATTTGGATACCCAAGAAAAACACACATGCAACACACACTATGTACAGAATGCTACGCACACACACTATATTTTTTTTTTTTTATTTATTTGGTTTTCTCCCCCTCAACACATGCAACGCACACACACTATTTTTTTTTGTTATTTTTCTGGTTTTCTCCCCCTCAACACATGCAACGCACACACACTATTTACAAATCCCACACACACACACACTTTTTACAAGTCCCACACACACACACACTTTGCCTGAAAGCGTGCACATAAGCATGTGGAGAAGACAATGTCAGGCCTACTTGATGTGAGATATGTTGGTATATATGTCCTAGCGACAATCATTTCTTTAAAGACATATGTACTTGATCACATTTAGTTTTTATATTTGATATATACACGGTATTACACTTTATGAATGATTGTTTTCGATTGTCAATGTTTTATTCATAATTGTGTTCCCTTGGATTTATGTTGTCAATAAGTAAGTGGGAGCTTATATGATATAACATAAGGTCCTAAAATAGCCCCAATCAATGATCATCAAGAATGGGATATTGATGATATACGATAAGATTGGTATGTGGACTGCATCATACTTTTAGAAAGTATAGTTGATCTCACGACTATGAGTTCCTGTAATTCATGATGGTCACATAGATATTTTAGAGAATATTGGCATACCCACCGAGAAACCATTTGATAAGTTCTATTCATGTGTCTATGGGATTATCGGCGTATAGAGTAGTGTAATAGTCCTCTAACTTGAGGTCAATACGTACTACATGTGCGGAGTGATGTACTTTGACCATGACCAACGCTTGCACTCCAATCGGGGTAGATACGGCATGTGTTGGGTGCATCACGAAGCACATGGAGTAGTAGTTGAGCCAAGAAAGGATTCATTCCTCATAATAGATTAAGAGAGAACATTCTACTTCTCATATCTAGATGGATCATAAAGTCATTGGCCAATGCAAAGATATATTCGTTTTGGATATCGAATATGATCGTTATGGATCATCTAGAAAGATTGAGAGACAGAGACTGAGTTATTGGGATAGACACTATATCATGTTCTAGACTTAGTTGAATGTTCGCTGAATGAAAGGACCGTATCACTATGAGCTCTATATTACAGGGAGTTTGTATAGTCCTCGCAAACGTCCTTATATATTAAGTTTGTCTGGAGAATCGTCTAGGGATTCGCTAAGACCTTAATTTGATTAGTGCTTAATATATAAGGCCCTATGGGTCACACAACAAGTAATTATACCTTCCGATTGAATTGTTAGAAGGAATTAAATATTATTAATTGGATTAAATAATATTTAATTCGTAATACTGAAAATGAATTAAATATTAATTAGATTAAACATATTTAATTCATGAAGCTGAAGGAGAGTTCTATTTGATAGAATTAATTAAGTAAGATAAATTAGATTTATCATACTTAATTAAGATGTATTTATTATTAAATAAAGTAGATATTTTCTTTTGTAATTTGGAATTAAAAGAAAAGTAAATAAAATAAATATTAATATATAATAATTAGAAAGTGGCGTGCAGCCACATCTCAATTATTATTATTATTATTTTGTTTTGTTTTATCTACTTATTTAATTAATTAGGAGTATTGGTCCTAGTAGGATTAGAACTCATTAATTAGAAAGACTTTCATTGTGATTGGGAAACTAGTTTCGAACCAGTATAAATACATCCTTCTCCTTCATAATTTGTAGACCAGATTTCAGATTCAGTATTACCAGTTTATTTCCCTGCGAAGAGATTTCCTAGCCTTTCTCTTAGGGAGATCTAACCGTTATTTCGGAAAGGAGAAATCACGTGGATACCAAAGGTCAAGGATTATCACCGCTAGGCTGGAAGATCTGTAAGTTCTAACTCAGATATGTTATAATTATCATATTCGTTATTTTGTCATAATCAGGAAAGATCTGTTTGGAAAAATTTTAAACTTCCGCTGCCGTACTTTCGAGGTACGTTACATCAATTTCCTAACAGTGGTATCAGAGCCAAACTGATTTTAATGACATTGTACGAATTTGTGATGAAATTTTCGTAGGTTTGGGAACTATATTTTTCAGAAAATATGTTTTTGCCAAATCTGGATATTGAAATTAGATTTGTTAAGATCTGAAAGTAAAAGAAAATTGAGATAGTGATGCCGTAATGTATCAAGCAGCTATTGTTTCTTTCTGTTCTATCTTTCATTTTTTGATGTGCAACGATGAAGATATTCGCAAGTAGCTGAACTTCTTCCGGTCACCGTCTGAAGGATCTGAAGGGGTCGACGGGTTTTGCATGATTACGTTGCTTGGGACTGCCGCATCCGAAGATCTTTCCCCGGTTCTGAGAAATTTGAGCGACTCTAGGAGTCTAGTACCTTGTTTTGCTTTTACAATTCTTCTAAGATTCCAAGTTGTTTTAGATGCTTGACACGTACTGCTGCAGTGCACGTCACAGGACTCCAGGAGTTTTAATTTGCTATGGGCTTGGTCTATTTGGTATATACTACATATAGACTACTAGACTAGTAAGAGAATTACTTTTACAGCAATATTAAAATAAACCTTATTTTAACTTGGTTAATTATCTTTGGGATTGAGTAAGTTTAATTTTAATAAACTTGGTTTATTCAATGATTATATTATTGTGTTTTTGGGCATGCTAATGACGTTCGTCTATTATATGTCTATATCTGTTATAAATTAGATTTATATTGCATGCTTTAACTTATCTGTCTGAGTTAGACCTCACAACCATATTATTTGATAATATGTTTTAGCATCTTAATTAAATTGAATAATTTAATATCCCGCTAAACGTTCCCCATAAATTAAAATTTAAGTCTTATCTAGGATAACGACATCACCCATCATAATTAAATTAGTAGAAATATTTTTTTCGTTGAAGAATATTTCACCCAAGTGTTTATTCCATTCGACAAAATATAGAACTAATTTATAGATACATATGTTTGTGATCGTGTGATGGTTTTGACTTACCTAAATTAGCCCGAGTCGCCCAAGCGTCAGTGTTAATTTAGGGATGTCGATCAATTAAAAATTGATCAACCAAGAATTGCTTGGACGCAATTGGTCTAGGGACCTACCCATTATATTATTGCAGTGATCAGCCCAAGCTGGGACTGTAATAGTATGAATGTGGATCTTGGCCACTATGATTGTGAAAACAATCCATATTCTTTTTATTGGGGTCAAAGAGCATGTAAAAATAGTGGGAGCTAAATAATTAAAAGTCCATATTATTTAGTTAACTAGATGTGATCATAGGAATTAATATATGATTTTAATTCCGTTCTATTTGAACTTCTTTAGGCTTTTAAGTATGTCAAATTTATCATTGAGAAGTATCTTGGATACAAATAATTTGATTGAACCAAACTTTCTAGACTTGGAACAAAATATGCGTTTCGTTCTTAGGCAAGAAAATATCGAACATGTATTTGATACATGTGTACCCGATATCCTTGATGTTAGTTCTTCTGAATTAGCCATGTTTGACAAGGACATTCAGAAGAATCACATTGCTAAGGTACCAAATGATGTATGTCTCTACTGCAAAGAGACAGGACATTGGAAGAGAGATTGTGAGATATACAGGACTAATCTAGCCAAAGCACCGAGTGCTTCTAGCTTAGGCATTTTTGTCATTGATATTAATATGTCTACAACTAACTCTCACTGTTGGGTATTAGATACGGCTTGTGGCTCACACATTTGCAATAGTGTGCAAGGCCTAAATGACAGTAGAGCAGTTAGGCTGGGTGAGATTGACCTACGTGTAGGAAATGGAGCAAAAGTTGCTGCTGAATGTGTAGGGACTTATATATTAGATTTACCCAGTGGTTATAGATTAGAACTAAATAATTGTTATTTTGTTCCTTCTATAACAAAGAACATAATTTCCATTCCTATGTTAGACATTGAGGGTTTTTCTTTTCATTTTGCTAATAACACTTGTTGTTTTTCACAAAATGGTATTGTGTATGGAAATGCTCCTCTTATGAATGGTTTATATGTTCTTAATTGTAGACATGACATATTAAATGTACAAAATAAAAGACCAAGGTTAAGTAATCTGAAAAATACCACATATCTTTGGCATTGTAGGCTTGGTCATATTAATGAAGCCAGAATAGCAAGGCTAAGTAAATTAAATTACTTAACGCCATTTGATTTTGAATCATATGGTAATTGCGATTCATGTCTCTCAGCTAAAATGACGAGTAAACCTTTTCTTGGAAAAGGACTGCGGGCCAAAGAAGTGCTTGAATTGGTTCACACAGATGTATGTGGACCATTCCCAACTCAAGCTAGAGGAGGTTTTTCTTACTTCATCACGTTTAATGACGATTTCTCTAGGTTTGGATTTGTGTATCTTATGAAACACAAATCAGAAGCTTTTGAGAAATTCATGGAGTATAAGGCTGAAGTAGAGAAGCAACTTGACAAGAGTATCAAGACTCTACGATCTGATCGTGGAGGGGAATACTTGAGTAAGGAGTTTCTCGATTACTTAAAAGGTCAGGGAATTCAGTCACAATGGACTCCTCCAAGAACACCTCAATTGAATGGTGTCTCTGAAAGGAGAAATAGAACCTTGTTAGACATGGTTAGGTCCATGATGAATTCCACATCTCTTCCAACATCACTTTGGGGGTATGCATTGCAAACTTCGATATACATTCTGAATAGAGTTCCATCTAAATCAGTGCAAAAGACACCATATGAGTTATGGTGTAATAAGAAGCATGTTCTTTCACATATTAAAGTGTGGGGTTGCCCTGCTTATGTAAAGAAATTGCACACTGATAAGTTAGGAGCTAGAAGTGAGAGATGTTGTTTTGTGGGGTATCCTAAAGAAACTAGGGGATATTATTTCTATCATCCTGAGGAACATAAAATCATTATTTCCAGACAGGCACGATTCCTAGAAGAAGACTTGGTCTTCAAGGAATTCAATCGTGAGAAGATAGTACTAGAAGAAATTCAAGAATCACAAAATAACATAGAGGATGAAGACTTGTTAGATGGTCAAAACAAGGATTCAGTGGGAGGATTAAGCGGAAGTATGTCTCTGGGAGGATATCCTTCAGCTAGTGGGAGTAATATAGGAAGCACCTCGCACCAGCAAGTGGTTCCTATTAGGCATGAAAGAAATGACATGGTTGTCATTCCTTCTGCACCTACTTCTCCTTCTCTGGAAACACTTAAAAGTGTAGCACCAGAAAATTCTCCGAGCATTGGACAGTCCAATGCAAGAGAACCTCTTCACAATCAGAATGAGCAGCCTGAACAATCGCAAAATATTCAACTTCGTAGGTCTACTAGGATTCGTCATGAACCAACTAGGTTTGGCTTCCTCATGGAGGATCATGATGATGTTGAAATTCCTGACAAGGATGAACCTAAGACTTACACTGAAGCAATATTAGATATTGATTCAGAGAGGTGGCAAGAAGCCATGAAATCTGAAATGGACTCGATGTATATCAATCAAGTATGGAACTTGGTTGACTTGCCTGTTGGGATTAGACCCATTGGATGCAAATGGGTTTTCAAGAAGAAAATTGATGCCGAAGGCAAGGTGCAAACATACAAAGCTAGGCTAGTGGCTAAAGGTTATAGTCAAAGAGAGGGAATTGACTATAGTGACACCTATTCGCCAGTTGCAAAACTCAAGTCCATTCGAATTTTGCTTGCGATAGCAGCATACTATGATTATGAAATTTGGCAAATGGATGTCAAAACTGCTTTCCTTAATGGAAACCTCAAGGAGGAGGTGTACATGGTACAACCTGAAGGTTTTATATCCAAGTCAAATCCCAAATCGGTATGTAAATTGGAGAAATCCATATATGGGCTAAAGCAAGCCTCAAGGAGTTGGAATATCCGTTTTGATGAAGCGGTCAAATCGTTTGGCTTCATCAGAAGCAATGAGGATGCGTGTGTGTATACAAAACGCAGCAAGGATAGCGTGGTCTTTATGGTCATATATGTTGATGACATTCTGATCATAGGGAATGATATCCCCTTATTGAAGTCCGTGAAAGAATGGTTATCCAATATCTTCATGATGAAAGATCTAGGTGAAGCCTGTTATATCCTTGGGATTAAGATCTATAGAGACAGAGTTAACAGGATGTTAGGCCTTTCACAATCCACGTATATTGACAAAATACTACATCGATTTAAAATGGAAGAATCTAAGAAAGGATTCCTCCCGATGGGTCATGGGATATCGTTATCAAAGAAGGATAGTCCTTCAACTGATGATGAGATCAAACGCATGAGAGGGATTCCATATGCTTCTGCAATTGGTTCAATCATGTATGCTATGATCTGTACTAGGCCAGATGTGGCTTATGCGCTTAGTATTGTTGGTCGATATCAAAATAATCAAGGAGAACGGCATTGGAGTGCTGTTAAGACTACTCTTAAGTATCTTAGACGAACTAAAGAATATTTCTTGGTTTATGGTGGACAAGAGAAACTAATAGCATCTGGTTACTCTGACGCTAGCTTCATGACAGATAAGGATGACTATAAGTCACAATCAGGATATGTTTTTAATCTCAATGGAGCAGCAGTAGACTGGAAGAGTTCCAAGCAAGACACTACAGCTGATTCGACAACAGAAGCCGAGTACATTGCTGCATCAGAAGCAGCTAAAGTGGCCGTATGGATACGTGAATTCCTCAAAGAATTAGGGGTTGTTCCAAATGATAGTCATCCAATAACCATTTATTGTGACAATACTGGTGCTGTTGCACAAGCAAAGGAACCAAGATGCGACAAGAGGAATGGACATGTGCCGAGGCG
Organism: Cuscuta europaea; assembly: GCA_945859875.1. Classification (NCBI taxonomy): domain Eukaryota; kingdom Viridiplantae; phylum Streptophyta; class Magnoliopsida; order Solanales; family Convolvulaceae; genus Cuscuta; species Cuscuta europaea. The sequence goes on from CAMAPE010000009.1 coordinate 2,640,623, forward strand.
CTATCATGTGATTCGAGAGCAGATAGCAAGAGGAGAGGTTGCAATAGAACGTGTTTCCACTGAGGACAATTTGGCTGATCCCTTCACCAAACCTTTGAGCTGTGAGAAACATACTAGACATTTTGAGAATCTAGGTGTTAGACGCATTGGTGATTGGCACTAGGCCAAGTGGGAGATTGTTGGTATATATGTCCTAGCGACAATCATTTCTTTAAAGACATATGTACTTGATCACATTTAGTTTTTATATTTGATATATACACGGTATTACACTTTATGAATGATTGTTTTCGATTGTCAATGTTTTATTCATAATTGTGTTCCCTTGGATTTATGTTGTCAATAAGTAAGTGGGAGCTTATATGATATAACATAAGGTCCTAAAATAGCCCCAATCAATGATCATCAAGAATGGGATATTGATGATATACGATAAGATTGGTATGTGGACTGCATCATACTTTTAGAAAGTATAGTTGATCTCACGACTATGAGTTCCTGTAATTCATGATGGTCACATAGATATTTTAGAGAATATTGGCATACCCACCGAGAAACCATTTGATAAGTTCTATTCATGTGTCTATGGGATTATCGGCGTATAGAGTAGTGTAATAGTCCTCTAACTTGAGGTCAATACGTACTACATGTGCGGAGTGATGTACTTTGACCATGACCAACGCTTGCACTCCAATCGGGGTAGATACGGCATGTGTTGGGTGCATCACGAAGCACATGGAGTAGTAGTTGAGCCAAGAAAGGATTCATTCCTCATAATAGATTAAGAGAGAACATTCTACTTCTCATATCTAGATGGATCATAAAGTCATTGGCCAATGCAAAGATATATTCGTTTTGGATATCGAATATGATCGTTATGGATCATCTAGAAAGATTGAGAGACAGAGACTGAGTTATTGGGATAGACACTATATCATGTTCTAGACTTAGTTGAATGTTCGCTGAATGAAAGGACCGTATCACTATGAGCTCTATATTACAGGGAGTTTGTATAGTCCTCGCAAACGTCCTTATATATTAAGTTTGTCTGGAGAATCGTCTAGGGATTCGCTAAGACCTTAATTTGATTAGTGCTTAATATATAAGGCCCTATGGGTCACACAACAAGTAATTATACCTTCCGATTGAATTGTTAGAAGGAATTAAATATTATTAATTGGATTAAATAATATTTAATTCGTAATACTGAAAATGAATTAAATATTAATTAGATTAAACATATTTAATTCATGAAGCTGAAGGAGAGTTCTATTTGATAGAATTAATTAAGTAAGATAAATTAGATTTATCATACTTAATTAAGATGTATTTATTATTAAATAAAGTAGATATTTTCTTTTGTAATTTGGAATTAAAAGAAAAGTAAATAAAATAAATATTAATATATAATAATTAGAAAGTGGCGTGCAGCCACATCTCAATTATTATTATTATTATTTTGTTTTGTTTTATCTACTTATTTAATTAATTAGGAGTATTGGTCCTAGTAGGATTAGAACTCATTAATTAGAAAGACTTTCATTGTGATTGGGAAACTAGTTTCGAACCAGTATAAATACATCCTTCTCCTTCATAATTTGTAGACCAGATTTCAGATTCAGTATTACCAGTTTATTTCCCTGCGAAGAGATTTCCTAGCCTTTCTCTTAGGGAGATCTAACCGTTATTTCGGAAAGGAGAAATCACGTGGATACCAAAGGTCAAGGATTATCACCGCTAGGCTGGATGATCTGTAAGTTCTAACTCAGATATGTTATAATTATCATATTCGTTATTTTGTCATAATCAGGAAAGATCTGTTTGGAAAAATTTTAAACTTCCGCTGCCGTACTTTCGAGGTACGTTACATCAATTTCCTAACAGATATAGCAAAGATCCAATGATGGCCCTGTAGTTTGTAGCATCAACTGGCTTCCCGGAGGGGTCTGAGTCCAGTTTGTTGGTTGGGGACATGGGGGTCGTCATGGAAGATTTGCCATCAATGTTGAATCTCTTAAGCATTTCCAGAATATACTTTGACTGATTGATGAAAATGCCGTCAGAGAGTTGTCTTACTTGCAGGCCTAGGAAGAAATTCAGTTCTCCCATCATGCTCATCTCGAACTTGGTTTTCATCAGTTTCTCAAAGTGTTTGCACAGGCGTGGATTTGAGGAGGCGAAGATAATGTCATCAACATAGATCTGAATCAGGATGATGTCAGACTTCTGTCGCTTGATGAAAAGTGTGGTATCAATCTTCCCTTTTGAGAAACCTGAGTCAATCAGAAATTCGGTTAATGCATCATACCAAACTCTTGGTGCCTGTTTTAACCCATACAGAGCTTTCTTTAGCTTGTACACATGGTCGGGATATCTGGGATCTACGAATCCTTCGGGTTGAGCGACATAGACTTCTTCTTCCAAGACTCCATTCGTGCCCTCTTGCTGATTATATCCTTTAGCGACCAGTCGTGCCTTGTTCCTTATCACTATGCCTTCTTCGTCCTTCTTGTTCTTGAACACCCATTTTGTGCCAATGATGGTTTTCTGAGGGGGTTTAGGCACGAGTGTCCATACATCTAGTCTGTCGAATTGATTGAGCTCATCTTGCATGTCAATCACCCAATCTGGATCAGCGAGTGCCTCTGAGACTTTGGATGGTTCATTCTTGTTTAGAAAGCATGCATAGTGACATTCATTTGTTGTTGCTGATCTCGTTCGCACACCTTGACTTGGATCACCTATTATCTGTTCAACAGGATGTGCTCTTGTCCACTTCCTCTCATGAGCTAGAGGAGTTGGAGTAATTATTGGTTGATCTGAGTCCTGATATGAATTTGAAGGCTCTGGGGCAGCTGTGGTGTGTAGTGGAGATGATTCCGGACTTATGGCAAAGCCGTGATCATCCACACCTCTGGGATTGGTTTGAGGGGTTGAGGGTGTGGATGGTACGTCATCTGGTCCTGTGAGGAGCGGAATCTCTGCTGTTGGAGTTGATGTTGACTCTGGAGTGTATGCAGGAGGCGGAGATTGTGAGTTCTCATAAAAGTTTCTGAAGAGAGAGTCGAGAATCACATTGTCGTGTTCGGTGTTTGGTTCAGCTTTATCAGAAGCTACTGGTACAGCAGTGGATGGATCGGTCTGGAGATGTTCAATAGCAAAGTCTGCCATTTCATAGAATGTAACGTTTACACTCTCGATGACAGTCCGCTTGTCTCTGAGATAGACTCTGTAAGCTTTGGATTGCAGTGAGTAGCCAATGAACATGCCTTCTCTGGCTTTGGGATCCAGCTTACTTCTCTCTGTCCGATCATTGAGTATGAAGCACTTGCAGCCAAAAACCTTGAGGAAAGAAATATCAGGAGTTTTGTTGAATAGAATCTCATATGGAGTCTTGTCGAAGCGTTTGTGGATGAAGGTCCTGTTCTGAGTGAAGCACGCGGTATTGATTGCCATTGCCCACATGAAGTGAGGCAGTCTTGATTGGATTAACATGGTGCGTGCTGCTTCAACAAGGGTTCTGTTCTTTCTCTCAACAACTCCGTTCTGCTGGGGAGTTTTAGCTGCTGCAAATTGCTGAGTGATACCGAGTGATTCATAGAACTTGGTGAGAGTCTGATTTTTAAACTCGGTACCATTGTCAGTTCTCACAATTCGAACATTGTGTTGTAACAGTTTCTGGATCATTCTGATAAAGGTCATAATGTTTTCCGCAGCTTCGTCTTTTGATCGTAGAAATTTTGTCCATGTATACCTAGAGAAGTCATCAACGATCACCAGAGTGTATTTGCAACCGTTGATGCTTTGAACTCTCATAGGTCCACACAGATCCATGTGTATTAGCTGCAACTGATGAGTAGATGAAGGTTCAGATTTTGACTTGTGGGAGCTTCGCGTCATTTTGCCCATTTTGCAGGCACTACAATGATTTTCAGCGGAAGACTTTAGCAGAGGAAGCCCCTTGACAAGTTTCTTGGAGGACAAGGTTGATAGATGTTTGAAGTTCAGATGGGAGAGAAGTCTGTGCCATAGGTTGTTTTGTTCAGTTGAAGCTTTGGACAGCAGACAGATGGAAGTGGTGGATTGGACGCTTTTCAGATCAATAGTGTACAGATTTGATGTTCTGTAACACGTTAATAATGTATTCCCTGTGCTGTCAAGAACACAGCATTGTTTTGCAAAGAACCTCACTTCCATCCCGCTGTCACAGAATTGTCCAATGCTCAGTAAATTGTGTTTGAGCCCTTTGACGAATGAGACATCTTTTATTGTAACGCTGGCACAGATGACGTCCCCATACCCAAGGATAGGAGATGAGGCGTCATTCCCAAATCTGACATTTCCTCCGTAGTAGTTGGTGTAGTTGCTCAAAAGGTGCTTTATTCCGGTCATGTGGGTTGAGCATCCTGAGTCCAAGTGCCACACATGACCGTCCTGCAAAACAATAAAAAAGGATTAGGTACCCAACTTGGAGTGGGTCCTTCCTTATTATCAAGAAACACCTTTTTAAAACTTGCTTTGAGCAGTGATCCAAGGTCAGCTGCTCTTTCAACAAAAGATCTATCTTCGATGGGCTTTCCAATTGCCAGATCTGCTTTTGCAGTGTGTCTGGTTTTTGGAGTCCACCTAGCACTTTCAATTTTGGTGGGTCTGATGTTGTGAACCCACCTTTCCATTTTAGTCCGTGTGGGTCTAAGTTTGGGGACCCACCTTTCAGTTGCAGTTATGATGGGTCTTCGATTTGGACTCCACCTGTCAGTTTCAGTTACGATGGGTCTACGATTGGGAACCCACCTTTCAATTTTAGTTTGGATGGGTCTGCGTTTGTGGACCACCTATTCGATTCAGGTTTGGTAGGTCTCATCTTGGGGACCCACCTTTCAGTTTCAGTTTTGACGGGTCTTATCTTGGGGACCCATCTTTTCGTTTTAGGTTCAGGAGGAGAGTAGACAGGTGCTTTGTGATTGAACGGTTGTTTCTTGAGTTTGGTTTTAAAAATCTCCTCCTTAGAAAGCCGATTAACATGTTTCCTAGAATGAACTCTAAGGGCATATTTCATATCTGGAATACAAAACGTTCCCTTAGAAGTTCCTTTCTTGGTTTCTTTTTCAGGTTTAAGCTTTCTGGAAGGCTTAGATTTAACAACATTCATATCACATTCATAATTATGGGGATCTGGAACAGAATAACCATAAGCAACACTTGTATAATAAATAGAACTTTGTCTAGAAGATGTCTCAGAAATATTCAGCTTGGGACTCAAGACTGAACTTTTAGAAGTTTGCTTTGTAGAGACAGAATTACAATTAACTTTTGAGTAAAATATTGAACTAGATCTAGGGCTGGCACTTTTCTCAAAAACTTTCTTTTTGCCATCTGCGATTTCCTTCCTCTTTTTCCTCCACTCATTCTTCTCTTCTCCTTCCTTATTCACTTCATTCCCTGTAAACAAAGGAGAAGAGAGATGAGTGGACGAACCTTTAAAAGCATTGTTTTTCTCATGTGAGGTGTGTGAGCTGTCAGGCTTGGTCGTAGGAGGATCTGTTTTAGCATGAAACTGCTCACTCAAATCATTAAATTTTTGAAGAAGTTCCTGCCAGTTGCGCTTAAAACATTTTTTTTCAGTTTCAAATCTCTCTCTCTCGTTATCAAGAGTTTTTTGTAGATTTTTGAGCTTTTGAGTCATGGGAAAAATACATGGTTCCTCACCAGTTTTAGCAATACCAACTCTTGGAGGAGGATCTAGAGGATGTCCTATGTGAGGAATATCTTTAGCATAGGGGTTTAGGCATTCACTAAAGCAGGAAGTCGGTTTTTCTTCTGAAAGTTGTTTTTCATTTACAGAGGGATAATCACAAGAAATCGCAGGTTTTGGATTCTTTCTCTTTTCTTCTTCTGCTTCAGCATAATCTTCATCACTTCGAAAATACATTTTCTCGCCAAACCCTAGTCCCATGTAATCTTTATTATAGAATTGAAGGCAATTAACTTTCTTAAGATTACGTGGGTTTGTTATGCCCCGACCTGTTTTAGCATTGTAGAATCGATCATCCTTTTGTTTGTTGTTAAGCAGAAAAACAGTTTGTTCAGATTGACCTCTTCTAGCAGTTAGATCTTCTAGTTCTTTTACTTTATTTAAAAGCGTTCTTCTTTTGTTATGCAAAAAATCGCATTCAGCCTTTGCTGTGCTTTTTTCCCGTTCACTGTCCTCAAATTTCTTAGTTAATTCAGCTATCTTAAGTTCAAAGCTTTCAAAATCTGAAGACACCTTTTTTACTTGATCTTTTGCAATTTCAAGTTGAATACTTAAGGAAGACTTTTGGTCTAGATTCTGTTTCAGAACTCTATGATTATTGTTTAGTCTCTCCTTTAGTTCTTTGATTAGATTGTCCTTTTCAAGTAAGGACTGCATTTGATTATTTAAAGAAGTATGGGAGGTACTTACAGAGCTTGTTGAGCACTTGCTTTCGGGGATCGCAGCATTACCCTTTATTTCATCTCCCTCCACACTTGCCATAAGAGCATAGTTGTCTTCCTCTTCCTCCTCCTCAGAAGAATCTTCTGCCCAGTTCTCATTTTCAGCAATCATGGCAGAGGTTTCTTCTTCTTTCTGCACCATCAGCATTTTCTGCTTATTCCACAGCATCTTCTGCTTGTAGAAGTTAGCATCTTTCTTCTTTGGGAGGCGGCAGTCTTTGATCACATGTCCAGGCTTGCCGCAATTATAGCATTTAGGTGCTTCTTCTGCTGATGATGCCTTCCTAGAAGATCCTTGATCATGATTCTTCTGTTTGTAGTTTGAGGAGGAAGTTCTCAGCCTGTTGGAGGAAGTGTTCTTCTTTGCAAATCTTTTGGCCAGCATTGCCATCTTCTTCTGTAAGTCTGCTAGCTCAGCCTCTAGATCAGATTTGTCATCGTCACTCTCATCATCATCTGATTCAACCACCACCTTCTTCTTTTTCTTCTTTAGTGAAGTGGTTGTCCTTCTAGGCTGAGCATCCATTACAAGAGCTAAGGGGTTTGTGGTGTGATGATCCTCAGCGCAGGCAACCTCGTTGACGAATTGCTTCAGATGTTCATAGAGTGTGCAAAGGTCAATTTCGTCCAAATCTATCCGAGATCTGACATCCTTCACTGTCTTTTCCCATGCAGGATGTAGGCTAGATAAAAATCTAATATTCAGTTCCAGATTGGACCTGAATACTTTGATCTTTCTGAGCTCATTTACCAGTTGAACAAGTCTGTTGTAAGTCTCATTCAATGGTTCTCCTGGACCTGCTTTGAAGGAGTCATAAGCGATGAGAATCGTAGTCTTCTTTGTTTTGAGACTGATGCTTGTGCCTTGTAGCAGCTTCTCAATTTCATCCCACATCTCCTTAGCTGTCTGCATGCTATCTATGAGAACATAAACTTCGTTTGGTATTGCTTGAAGGAGGTACGTTTTGGCCATAAGATCACCACGAAGTCTGAGCTTGTCGGCTTCTGTGTATTCAGATGGCACTTTTCTCCTTATTTCTGGAAAAATAGGAGGATTGTTCTCTGGATCTCCACCAACTGAAATCAAGAGTTCAGCTGGTCCTTCAAGCAAAGATTCGAGCATTGCAGAAGAGTTTTCTTTGTGCTCGAGGAAGTTTAGAAATCTGTTCCTCCACTTTGGTATTCTCCCTTCCTGAGGCTAGGAGGGGTACTGTTGTTCCCTTGTGCATTGTATTCTGAACCCATTGCTGTACTAAACTGACCGTTCGAGAAAATTGATCAAAAGATTTTCAGAGGCAGAATCTCGAAAAATCAGATGTCGAGATCTGAATATCGAAATCTCAGATTTCGATAAAGGAGGCCCGGTATCGAGATTTGGGCTCGAGATTAAGGATCTCGAGATTTGGGATCTCGAGATTTCAAATTTCGAGATGCTGATCTCGAGATTTGAAATGTCGAGAAGTTAATCTCTCGAAATCTTAATCTGATGAGTCAAATGTCGAGACCAGATGTCGAAACCTTTTCTTGAAATCAAGATTTCGAAATCCTAGATGTCGAAATCCTCAATGTCGAAATCTTTCAACCTGTAAAAATCAGATAATCAAAATCTGAAGATAGTTTCCTGTAGAGTTGAATGTCGAGATCTTCTGGTAAAGTTTTCAGCTCGAAAAACGTAGCAGAACCTGTGAAGAAGTAGGATGTCGAGATGCCTAGCTCGAGATATCTCGAAATCAAAAATTGCATAAAACACAAACTGAAGTATACCCTTTGATCGCTTTGAAACGGCGATTCCAAAGGTGTATCTTTTACAACTTTTGAACAAGAAACAAAATTACAGAGCAAAAAATCGACAGAATGAACTACGTTAACAAAAACAGAGTATTCTGCAGGAGTTCTTCTGATCGTTCTCGATCGGCTCTGATACCAATTGTTAGTCCCTGTTTCTTTCACAGCAATGAATAATCGATCTAACAAGGAAGATTAAACGTAAAGATGAACACAGAATGAATCACCGTAAAACCTTCTTTGATAAACCGTGGAACGTACAGCAGAATGATATAAGCGTAAGGCTATGAATAATAAGTACGACGTTCAACCTTTTCCTAAACCTCGGCTCCCTTTTTATAGGCGAGGTTTAGGTTAGGCGTACCAGGCTTTTGGCCTGTTTAAATGGGCCTAACACTTGGCCTTATTTTTATCTAATTTATGCACTATTTAAATACAAGGATTAAATATAAAGCTAATCTATGACCAACTTGATTCACAATAAAATATCTCCAACAGGTATCTCAAGATTCTTCTTGCTGCTATCAGATGTGATTTCTTCAGATTCGCTTGAAATCGAGCGCACAAGCATGTGGAGAATACAATATCAGGCCTGCTAAACGTGAGGTAGAGCAGAGATCCAATGATTGCCATGTAGTTGGTTTCATCTACTGGTTTCCCTGAGGGATCAGAGTCCAGTTTGTTGTTGGGGGACATAGGGGTTGTCATGGATGACTTGCCGTCGATGTGAAATCTTTTCAACATATCCATTATGTATTTGGACTGATTGATAAAGATTCCATCTTGTAGCTGTCGGACTTGCAGGCCTAGAAAGAAGTTCAACTCTCCCATCATGCTCATTTCAAACTTGGTTTTCATCAGATTCTCAAAGTGTTTGCACAGTTGTGGATTTGAGGAGGCAAAGATGATGTCGTCGACATACATTTGAATCAGAATAATGTCAGACTTCTGTCGCTTGATGAACAGTGTAGTCCCAATCTTTCCTTTGGAGAAACCTGAATCAACCAGAAACTCTGTCAAGGCATCGTACCAGGCTCTTGGAGCTTGTTTCAGCCCGTAGAGTGCCTTGTTCAGTTTGTACACGTGGTCAGGGTACTTGGGATCTACACATCCTTCGGGCTGAGAAACGTAGACTTCTTCCTCTAAAACTTCATTGAGAAAGGCAGTCTTCACGTCCATTTGAAAGACGGTGAAGTTCTTGTGAGCCGCGTATGCAAGAAAGAGGCGGATTGCTTCAATTCTCGCTACGGGTGAAAATGTTTCATCATAGTCTATGCCCTCCTGCTGATTGTACCCTTTTGCGACCAATCTTGCTTTGTTTCGCACGAGGATTCCTTCTTCGTCTTTCTTGTTCTTGAACACCCATTTGGTGCCTATGATAGATTTCTGAGATGGCCTTGGCACGAGTGTCCAAACTTGTAGTCTCGCAAATTGATTGAGCTCATCTTGCATAGCAATCACCCAATCTGGATCAGTGAGTGCTTTGGAGACTTTGGATGGTTCATTCTGGCTTAGAAAGCAAGCAAAGTGGCATTCGTTCATTGTAGCAGATCTTGTGCGGACACCTTGACTCGGATCACCGATTATCTGTTCAACAGGATGTGCCTTCGTCCATTTCCTTTCATGAGCCATAGGAATTGGAGTTATGATTGGTTGATTCGAGTCCTCATATGGAATAGTGTGCTCTTGAGCAGTAGTGTTGTGTATAGGAGATAATTCTACAGTTGTATCAAACCCTTGATCCTCAACTTCTTCTAGATTGGATTGAGGAGTGGACGACGTAGATGGTACGTCTTCTGGACTGGGTAGAAGTGGGATCAGTGGGGTAGGACTAGGTTGTGGTGAAGGTGTTGGAGTTACGGGACGTGGATTCTCATAAAATTGTTTGAACAGTGAATCGAGAATCACACAGTCAGATGAAGTTTGTGGAATGGCTTCATCAGAGGATTGTTGCGGTTCAGAAGAGGAAGGGTCTGCCAAGAAGTGCTTAGAAGCGAAGTCTGCCATTTCATAGAATGTTACATTCACACTCTCTATGACAGTTCGTCGATCTCTCAAATAGATTATGTATGCCTTTGACTGTGTAGAGTAGCCAATAAACACCCGTTCCCGGGCTTTTGGATCGAGTTTGCTCCTTTCATCTCTATCATTCAGGACAAAGCACTTGCAGCCAAACACTTTAAAGAAGGAGATATCTTGGGTTCTGTTGAAGAGGATCTCATAGGGGGTCTTGTCGAAGTTCAACGGTAGAGATCAATTTATCCTAACCAACGGATAAGATTGATCAGCCAAAAAGCCTATAAATAGAGGCTGAAACGAAAGTTTCTAAAAAAGCCTGAGCATCCTAAGTAGAGAGATATTTCACTGAGCAAGAAGTGCTATTCTATCCACGAATCTCTGCTTAGACTCTTGCTTCACTAAACTTCTCAGTATCAAGTACTCATTGCCAAAATCCTAGAAGTTTAGTTCCTAGTTGGAGGTTAGAACTTTCCTGTAACCACAGTCAGAAATTGTTGTAAACACTTCAGGAGGACAGTTGTTCCCGGCCTGAGTGTAGTTAGATAGGTTAGGAGTACCTTTTGATCCCCACTGGATCAATTGAGAAAAACCTAAAGGATTGAGTAGCTTGGAGTGGTGTTGTACTCCTCGTGAAACACCTTCAATCTAGGCCAGAGTTGTCAAGGCTAGATTGGCACTAAGTGTATTGGGCTTAATACATTAGTGAAATCCATTTGAAATAGGATGGGACTGGATGTAGGAGGATTACACCACCTCTGAACCAGGATATATCGTGTGTTGATTTCCTTAGTCAACAAAGCACACACCCAACACTTCTCGTATAAGAAATTGTAGTTTGCCAGCAGCATTTTAAGCATTTGTCTTAACTGACCCAACTGCTTATCCTACTGCTTAATCACTCACCTTTTCTTGAGATAACCTTTTCACAAGAGCTTCGTAACATCACTGTCTAAAGGTGCACTTTGCCAGAAATCTCTTCTCTTACTGAACCAGGTGGCTCAGCAGTTCCCTGGTATCACTCAACTGCTGAGACCTCTGCTCAGGCAAAAACACCTTAAATTCTCAAGCTCGGTATCCAATCAGGAAGCCCTCATCACATTATACAAGGTCACATAATCACTAGAAGAGTCGCTCTATCAGATTCCAGGAATTCACTCTTCAAGTATAGCAGAGACCTCGGCAGTCCCCTGGTGACCACCCAACTGCTGAGCCCTCTGCTCATACAACCTTACTTCCTGTGAACATCTCAAGTATCATCAGTGTCTCATAACATCTCTAGTATGAAGGCAGTCTACGAATCCCAGTTTATAATACAAGCAGGTGACTCAGCAGTTCACTCAGTACCACCCAACTGCTGAGACCACTACTTCAATACAGATGTAGCTTCCTTTCAACTAAAGGATATTGTTCCACTGCCCTCATCATCCTAAACAATATTCCATCATCATCTTCATCATAAAGTCTGTATTAGTCTAGCAGTTGCCTCAGCAGTTCCCTACCACCTAGCCAACTGCTAGCTATCTAAGTCCAATCTTCCCCAGATCTGAAAGTGGTTAAAGCATTCATTATATATATAAAGGGTAAAGACTTCCGCTGTGCATCTATTAATCTCTCAAAAGATTATAGATCAACTCCTCTAGAGGGAATTCTTTGTAAAGGTCGAAAAGATTCAAAAGTCTAATCACCCCCCCCCCCCCCCCTCTAGACTTTTACCCTATCCGGGACCATCAAGTGGTATCAGAGCAGAGTGTTCCTAGAGTCAGTTTCTGACTAATTTGAACTAAAGATCCAAACCACTCAACTCCCCAAACACTTTCTGAAATGGACAAACGGTTGGCAACAGATTCTTTGCCTAACCAAAACTTGTATGATGACTGGAGAACCAAGGATGTCTGGGATGAGCTCTCAATGATTCAATCAGTTGATGATCAAAAAGGCTCAAGTGATGAAAGCAGTTCATCAGGAGATAAAGAAGAGACTCTGAGTTGTCTCTATGGAATGCACCATGTTGAAAACTTTTCCAATGACTGCTCTATGGTCGGAACTACAAGCAATGATAATGATGAGGTATCATCTAGTTCTTCAAACAGCTCATTTCACTCTAGCTGTTCCAGTGTTGACATGGAAGCTCTACTCCTTCAATTTGAAAACTTTCAAAAGGATCACCTTCTTTTAATGAACGAAAATTGTAGACTTCAAGTTAATCTAATAGTAGCCCAAGCTCAAATGGGTGAAGTGATAAAGAGAAATGATTTTCTTGAACTCGAAAACTTCAGTCTAAAAGAAAGGTTGAGCTCCCTTACTACCCCTATTAGTGAGGAAATCCATCACAACTGGAAGAACACAGGATTGGGATTCACACCCTTATCCAAGCCATTTTAAGACTCTCCCAAATAATATCCTATCACAAAACCCACCACTGATCCACAAGACACAAGGAGTTCAAACCACCAACAACCTCACTCCCAAACTCTGTCAAAGAAAAGGACTCAGTCCTCCTCCAGACCAAAATCCAAACTTCCCCACAATTTCAACTTCCTGAATAACCAACCAAATCAAAGACTTGGTTGGCAACCAATCAAAAAGACCAACAACTTATCTCAGAAAAAGTTGATCACTTATAATGCTCATATTCGTTCACCCCCTCACTCAAGGAATAATGATCGCAATCATATAGTCTTTCCTCATGGAAACATAAATCCAAACGGCTATAGACCCATCAGCTCAAATCCAAATGGTCCTAAATTGGTATGGATGCCCAAAATCATTCAAGGGAAGATGCCCACAAACCTGTGGGCTGTTACTCAAAACCGATGAAAACGGGAAGGTGCTGGAGTAGCCAACATTGAAAAGATTTATCTTCAAGCTACTCCATGCACATGATAGTTAGCAGGGGGCTACTATCAAGTTATGAGATCTGGAAGAAGGACCCAATTTAACAAATTGGGAATGGGAAGAAAAAGGAGAAACAAAAGGAGCTGGAAAATCCAAATCAAATGCGAACTTTCAATACAACCTAGGATTGAAGTTCAAATTCAAGAAGCACAAGCCAGCTCCAAGATAATGTTTACAATATGACATTTTCCATGGACATCTGCTTAGATGCCCAAAACAAAGTTGTGCTAACTGGTAAAGGAATAAGAAGAAGCATGGTATTGATTGGAGTTTACAACAGAAGGAATCTGCTCTCCAAAAGCAGATTCATACATGAGTTGAAAATGGCACCACATCATAGCCATCTCAAGCTCAAAAACCATCAAGTGGTACCATCAGGTGGTATCATCAAGTGATATCTCCATCTCAATTACATAACCAATCAATAAGTAATTGAGTAAACCATGCAAGGGACTTTTCTTGAAGAACACTGGAAAGGCTCCAAGCTGCCCTCCCACAGAAGAAGCTAAAAGACTACTGAACTCTGGAATCAGCAGTTGACTCAAGTAAGCAGACCACTGCCAGCAGAGGACTACAATGGGAGATCACTGCCAGCAGTTGACTCATTCTAAATCAACTGTCCAGACGCTTCAGCTGAACTAAGCACAAAGGCTTAAAAGATCCCAATCTTCACTCTACCAGATGATAAAGGAGGATAAGCAGGTATCTCAAATAAACTACATTGGTTGAACCTACATTCTCCTCAGAAAAATATTGATAACTGGAGAAATCCTACCAAACCCTGACTGCACACAAGCTATGAAAGAAGTAGTCAAAGAACATTTCCTGAAAGCTTGTGTCTAGATCCTATCATCAACATTGAATAGGATAAAGGGATCTCCAGAAAGGAAGGCATCATTGTTAAGGATAAAGCAAAATTTGTGGCCTAAGGGTACTACAAAGAAGGACTAGATTTGAGAACTCGGTAAGTTAAGATCAAGTTGAGAGCGTCTCTCTCTACCTCCCGCGAGGTATTCTTGTTCGCATTTACGAATTTCCGAGCGTTTCTTCTCCATTCTTCTTGATTTCTTCTTGATTCGAGCTTGGATTTTAGTTGTAATACATCAAGCTTCATCCAGGTGTATTACCTCTGAAATTTGGAGCTCGGTTTTGAAGTTTTGAGCAAGAAAACGAAGTTTCCTTTTCCGAAAACACTATTCACAAAATCAGGTCAACGCCTCCACAGCTCATGTTACTTGATCAAACTTTGATCCGAAGGTGTTTTTAGCTTCCCCAAGGAGTGGGGATTAGACAAATATAATTTGTTTCATCATCAAGAAAAGTTGGAAAAAGTCGTCTTCTCCAACGGTTACTTCCATTGGTACGGACTTGAGCTTGGTTTGAAGGTTCATTTCATCCATGCTCCTTAGCGAGGGGGTGGTTACCTCCTAGCAACCAGTTTTACTTGTCTTAGCTCCTTGATTCAATGGGTACGAAGAAAAAGAAAAAAACCCCTCAACCTCTCAAGTCATCTTCTCGGTTAAAGGCTAAAGCTCTCGCTAAGGATGACAAAGAGAGTTCGGAGGTTCTAGCTCAAATTGAAGACCAACAAGGGCAGGGAAAAGAAGTTCTAAACCAAGAAATGTCTTCCAAAGATTTTTCTGGTTCTCCGAAAGCTAGCTCCGACGCTAACCAACAAACAAATGAGGTAACTTCCAAGTCTTGTACCGAGGGTGTTCATGATGTTTGTGATGATGTTATTGGGCAAAATACCAATTGTGCTATTGTGCAAGTGGAGGATGTAGCTTGTATTCCAAATGTTAGTAGCTTGGATGATGTTATCATTGAAGAGGAAACTGAATATGAAATTGATAGTTCGGCTAAAGCTATTATTGAAAACGAGGAAGCAAATGCTATGGTGATTAGCCAAAACGAGGAGGCTATTGGTGAATTGAATGGAGATGATAATCTCCTTACAAAGGATGTTGTAAACCAGGGCACTTCTTTGGAGGTTGGTACTTCCTCTCCTATGCCGCGGCCTATTCAAGCTTCCACGTTGGAGGAGGACATTCCCCCTCCAATGCCGCGGCCTAACCCCAACTCTATGCCGCGGCCTTCACCATGGGTTTCCCTTTTTAAAGACAATAGGAAGCCTACGAAAGGGATGAAATTAAAGTATGTAGAACCTGTGGGGGACTTCATTGATATCTCAACAAGACTCATGCCATCTATAGATGAGATTTGGGGGTTTTGTTTGGTGGGCTACTTTGCGGGGAGATTCCCCGGGATCAAAGCTATACAAGAGATGGTGACTAAATGGGGTGTCAATTGCAATGTCCGTCAACATGACAAAGGATGGGTATTGTTTAAATTTAAAGATGAGGAAGCTAGAGCCAAGGTTTTGATGGAAGGTCCATATTCACTATTCGGTAAGTCTTTATATCTAAAGACTCTATCCGAGAACTTCACCTTTGATAGTGAAGAGTTTTTGAGGGTACCTATATGGGTCAAATTCCCATATCTTCCTATGCAAGCGTGGCAAGAGGACATCATTAGTGAGATTGCATCAAGGGTAGGGGTTCCCTTGACAACCGATAGAATCACACAAGAGAGAGCAAGGTCAAACTATGCACGGGTACTCATTGAAGTAGATGCTTCAAAGCCCCCACCTCTACGTATCAAAGTGAAGATGCCTAATGGGAAGTTTCATATACAAAAGTTGATATATGAAACATACCCGAACTATTGCTTTCATTGTAAAATGTATGGACATCATGCATTTACATGTAGGACATTGGCCGAGAAAGAAAAGAAAGAAAGGGAGGACAAGATCCGTGAACTTGATGGAGGACAAGGGCAACCAAAGTTGATTGCTAATGAGGAGCCTATTGAGACAGTAGTAGGGGCCACTCATAAAGCTATAGAGCCAAAGAGAGGGAAGGGCATGCATACAAAGCAAACCGGGAGCAAAGGAGGCAATGCCGAGACATCTACACAAATTAGCAATGGGGTGCCCGAGACTTTGAACAAGGAAAAGGGAGTAGAAGTACACCCTTTTCTTAAAAGAAGAAGGTTAAAGAAAGTGGAGGAACGAAAAAAGAACATCACCAAATCCAAGGAGAAAGCAAAGGAAGCATCCGAAGTTGATACCATGTCAAATGATGAGGAGGAAAGTGATGTTCCAAGAAAAATTAAGGGCCTAATGGACATTTATGATGATGAAATCATCATTGAAATGCAAACGGAGGAATATGGTGAGCCTACATACGAAGTGAAGCACACAAAAGAAGTGAGTGAACCTATGGTCCGTATTGATCACACATTGAAATTGGTCCAAGAAAGTGAACCCGGGGTTTGGTTCACCCAAAAATGTTTTGAAGGGCTGCCGGGTGTGCATAAAAGGAAGAAAGGCTATGCTTACACAACGGAATTTATGAGGAGTGTTTACCAACACTACCTTAACAGATACTATGAAGATGGGCATCTAGTGGGCAACGGTAACAAGGTCAAAGATATGAGGAAATTCAAAGGAAAAGAAAGCCGAGTGGTCCAAGATATTAGAGAAGCTTACATGGATGATGTGATCACAAAGATTGAGTTTGAAGAGGATGGAAAGGCTAACATCCATTTGATGCATGATGAGCTTGTGAAGGAAAACATAACAAGGCTTGACAACTACCTAGACATTGAATGGAATATCACGAGGAAGGGGCTCATTTTCACCACCGCTTGCTTGAAGTCTCTCCCCGAGGTTTCTTGCATAGATGATGAGTATGTTTTCTCTCCCTACTTTATTTCAAATGTTTATCAATTGTTTCTTGATAGGTACAAAGGGTGTGAGGAGATCCGAGAATGGAGGCAAAGTGAGAGGGACAAGGTGAGGTCCCACAAGAGGAGAGGAGTCTCGGCCCATAATTGATTATGTTTTTAGCTTCATGGAATGTTAGGGGGCTTAACCAAGCCTCAAAACAAAAAATAATTTCTTCTTTTGCAAGGACAAATAAGGTACGAATATTTTGCCTTCTTGAAACTAAAATGTCTTCTAATAATTTTGATAGTTTTGTGAATTTTAGATTTAACTCTTGGAAGTATATAACAAACTTTGATAAGATGAATGGGGGAAGGATGACAATTATTTGGGACCCCAATTTTGTTGATGGTGTAATCTTACAAGTGGATAAACAACATATTCATGCTAGGTTTACTTGTAAGGTTACACAAATGCCTTTTTATGTGACCTTTGTTTATGCATTGTATACAATTGTCCAAAGAAGGGAGTTATGGGAGCATATTACCGAGTTGAGTCAAAATATTCTTGCACCGTGGACTGTTTTAGGTGATTTTAATTGCGTAGGCTCTCCTAATGAGAGGAAAGGTTCTGCCCCTCCTTCGGCCTACGCAATGCAGCACCTAAATGATATGAAAATCCAATCTAACCTTAGTGATGCCCCTTCTACGGGTGAAATTTTTACTTGGAATAGGGGTGCCACTTGGGCTAAATTGGATAGAGTGCTTATCAATTCCTTTTGATGCCAACATAGTGTAACATGTAAAGCTCATTTCCTTGAAATGGAATGTGAATTTGATCATGTGGCATTTTTGGTTACCATAGGAGCCGTGACTTGTAAAGGGTCAAAACCCTTCAAATTTTTTAACATGTGGCTTAAACATGAAAGGTTTCATAGCATCTTGGAGAGTGTTTGGAATAGGGATGTTGTTGGTACGTATCAGTTTAGGCTTGCACGAAAACTGAAACTTCTCAAACAACCCCTTAAACAACTCAATAAGGATGAATTTAGCCACATCACGGCTAGGGCAAAGGTGTCCAAGAAAGAGTACAAGAGAATCTATCAATTAGCTCTCTCGTCTCCTTCGGATGAAGCCCTAAAGGAGGAATTGATGAAAGCAAAAAAGAATGCACTATTTTTGAAAGAGGCCGAGGAATCCTATGTGAATCAAAAGGCTAAGGTCAATCACATTTTGAAATCTGATAAGTGTACTAAGTATTTTCATTCTATTATGAAGAAGAAATATGCACTAAACTATATTGCTTCTTTGAGATTAGAAGATGGAACTTTAACCAAATCTATGGATCAGGTAGCTAATGAGTTTGTCTCCTTTTTCAAAGGTCTTTTTGGTACTAGCATACCTATTCATGATTATAACTCGGATGTGATCAAATCTGGTAGAATTATTGACCGGGCACTCTGTAATGACTTTATTAGCCCTGTGACTGATAAGGAAATTAAAGAGGCTGTTTTTGATATTGGTGATGACAAAGCCCCCGGACCGGATGGCTTTTCATCAGCATTTTTCAAAAAGAATTGGAATCTGGTGGGTATTGATGTTTGTAATGCTGTGAAGGAATTCTTTGTTTCAGGGACTTTGCTTAGGCAAGTGAACCACACGGTGGTTTCTCTCATCCCTAAAACAAACCATTCCCCCACGGTATCTGATTTTAGGCCGATATCATGTACTAATGTAACTTATAAGATCATTACTAAAATCTTATCATCAAGATTGGGACCTTGCCTTTCTGGGGTTATTAACCTTTCACATGGAGCTTTTGTGGATAGGAGATTGATGTCTGACAACATCTTCTTGGCACAAGAGTTAGTGAGGGGATACACTAGAAAAAGGCCCTCTCCTAGATGTATGATTAAAATTGATCTTAGGAAGGCATATGATACGGTATCATGGGATTTTCTTGAAAAAGTTTTATTGGATATTGGGATTCCTAGACTATTCGTGAGATGGATAATGGAATGTGTGACAACTTCTTCTTTCTCTATCTCCATAAATGGATCTCTCCATGGCTGGTTTGAGGGTAAGAGGGGGTTAAGGCAAGGAGATCCTATGTCACCTTTGTTGTTTGTTATTTGCTTGGAGTACTTCTCAAGGTTGGTAGAAATTAGGGCCTCAAACCCTAGCTTCCGTTATCACCCTTTATGCTCCAAGCTTAAAATAACTCATTTGGCTTATGCAGATGATTTAATGTTGTTTTCTAAAGGAAATTTCGAGTCAATCAAGATATTAGTAGATGCGTTGACTGAGTTTGGAAAGGTTTCTAGACTCATGGTTAATCTTGAAAAAACAAATATTTTTCTTGGTGGTAATATGGAGAGTAGAATTCCATATATTCTAGAAAGAGTGGGTTTTCAACAAGGATCCTTTCCGGTAAGATATTTGGGCATTCCACTTGCTCCTTTAAATATATCTGTTGCTCAGTTCTCTCCTTTGATTGACAAGGTGACAGATTATTTAAATGCTTGGAACCCAAAAACTATTTCTTATGCGGGGAAAGTTGAGTTGATTGCTTCGGTTATGCAAGGGGTTCAAGCCTTTTGGCTTGGAATCTTCCCTATGCCGAGGACCATTCTTGATAGAATTACCTCGCTCTGTAGGCTTTTCCTTTGGGGGGATAAACAGACAAAAGTGGCATGGAGTGATGTATGTCTACCCAAAAATGAGGGGGGTTGGGTTTAAGGGATACTAAGGTGTGGAACAATGCTTTATTATCACGTACTCTATGGAACATTCATTCACAACAAGAATCTTTGTGGGTGAAATGGGTACATGGGGTTTACCTCCATGGAAGAGGGGTGTGGACTTTTATTCCACACCAAAAGGATTCTAGACTTATGAAGGCCATTGGAAATGCCCGGGACTTGATTGTATCAAAGTTCCCTTCTCTTGACTTGGCCGTGGAAGGCCTTGGTAAATTTTGCCAAAATGGGAAACTTTCATCTTCTAAAGTTTATGATTTATTAAGAACCAAAGGAAGCATCCACCCTTGGATGTCTTTGATTTGGAAGAGCTATATTCCCCCCAAATTCTCATTCATTACTTGGCTAGCCTTTCGGGGAAGATTAGCCACGTATGATAGGTTGGGGTTTTTGGATATAAATAATGTTTGTCCTTTTTGTAAGGGTGGCCCGGAGACGGTGTCACACCTATATTTTGAATGCCCATTTACAGGACAGGTGTGGGATCTGATTAGAAGCTGGCTTGGACTTTCAAGGCAGATGTCTACATTACTAAGTGCAATAAAATGGATCAAGAAAGAGCATAAGGGAGCACATGCTAAAGCCAAAGGCGTGAGAATTGCGTTTTGCTATACCATCTATTGGATTTGGCGAATTAGAAACACAATATGTTTTGAGAAGACGAAGCCCGTAGTGGGAGACATGGTCAAGCAGATAAAGTTTATGGTGTATAAAGTTTTGTATGCTATGTATCCAATTAATAGGATAACATTCTGATTTTTTGCGGTTTGTCACCAATCTTTTGTGATGGCTAGCGTACAAGAGTAGCTAGATAGATGCATTTTTGGTGGTGATTGGGTATCCTTGCTTGGGATGACCCCGTTTTGTTGATGTTTTGCCACAAACCACATGTACATATACACTTTGGATATATATATATATATTTACAGTTTATCCAAAAAAAAAGAAGGACTAGATTTTGATAAAACCCTTGCCCAAAGTTGCCCCAGTAACGTCCTACTATCAGAATCAGAGTTGCTTCCCTATCTGACCTAAAGACCCAAGAAGATCTATGTTCAAAGCTCTCTGATAAGGTTCTCTGATGAGGCTCTCTGATCAAGGTTCTCTGATGAGGTTCTCTGATGAGGAGCTCTGTTCAAGGTTTTCTGTTCAAGGTTTTCTGTTAAGGTTCTCAGATGAGGTTCTCTGTTGAGGCTCTCTGATGAGGTTCTCTGTTGAGGTTCTCTGTTAAGGTTCTCTGATGAGGTTCTTTGTTGAAATTATCTCTGAGGAGAATCTCTGGTAACTCTTGAACAGAACACCCCAACCTCTGATAAAGTATTCTGATCTCATCAGAAGTGCTCCAAAAGTACTCAACGTATTATGGGCCATTACAACATCATCTATCCAACATCCTTAACAATGAGCTACTCCTAAGCAAATTCACATACTGAATGTGCCTTCCTCAAAACGGTCTACTAAGGAAAGGAGGACTACGTGGAGCAGTCCCCTTGATTTGAAATTATTAGAGATGAAGCATTCAAACTTAATCATTCTCTGGAGTCAGGCAAACTCCAAAAAGAATGGTTAAAAACACTCTCTAAACATTTTGTGAACAATGGGTTCACAAAAGACAAAGTAGACAACATGATATTCAAAGCATGAATCCACAAGGTCTCTACATCAACCAAGCTATTGATTGAACAAGATTCAAAACATCACGACAAGAGCTTGAAATGATCATCAAAGTAAAGGAATCACCCTGCACCCATTCAGGGGGAACTCAACTCATAAATTGAGGGGGAATTCCTAGGCATCTGCTGAGGGGAAACACATACCCCAACTTTTATGAACAATCACTTGCTCATCTACTCAAATTCCGAGTAACAAACTAAGAAGGTGACTGACTCCCACAACAGAGGATGACTACCAAACGAGTCCACAGGATGATTGAGCTACAAAGAAATGATTTCTGAAATACTACTCCCAAGAGTACTCTATGCCTCACTTGGAAACTAGTTAACTCCAATTGACAAAATCCAGAAACCAGATGACTTGACTAACTCTGAGGATCAGGTGGGATTTTTTCAATAAAAACAAATCAATATGGCAGAGACCGGCTAAAGTTCTGGATAACAGAAGGAGACGTTCAAAAGGAGAATTAGTCATAAATGACCAGAAACTCTAGAAAGAAGAAAAAGAGTAAGTATCCGAGCAAATGGTTCAACAGTTGACTGCATCCTAGCAAGCAGAGGGCTCAGCAGGTGACTGACTACTAGATCACTGCTACCTAAACAAAGGAAAGAAGTGGATGCATATCTTTTCAAGAAGGGAAGGATTAAGAAGGAGAGAAAACGGAGGTAAAGACACTGGTTCAAGATTTTGTGCAGGTAACTGCCAGCAGGTGCCTCTCGAGCAGGGCACTGATTCAGGCCAGCAGTTGGTTCAATTTCTGCATCCTCCGTCAAACAAACGAGCAGAGGGCTCCTCCCCTTCTCCGGCAGTTGACTTACACCCCTTGAGTAACCAGAAGCAGACATCATCAAAGTCAAGCCGTGGAAGAAAAAGAAGCTGGTTTAAAACTCTGGGAACATCAAAGACAAGCACGGCTTTTCCACAAGCAAATAAAAGAACATCAAGTTGTCTCTCAAAGAACCAATTCTGGACCCAGAAAGGCTCATGGAACGACAGCACTTGGTTTAAAAGACATTGTGATCCCCTCAAAGAGGTATTGATCCATAAATCTCAGCAGTAAACTCATATCAGCTACCCATTCAAAAAGGTACGGTATTGATCCATAAAACTCAGCAGTAAACTCATATATGGATTGAAAAAGGGGATACTACTTACAAAGATCGTCAGTACCCTAATTTTTTATTACTGTCGAAAAATTAGCCATAAACAAGCTAAAAGAGTATCCTAGAATTCTCCATTTCTGAGCTAACAAAGCATGCTAAAAGAAGTGTCAAAAATATTCCAAAATCCGGTAATCAAAGATGCTCTCTCAACCTCCTCATTAATGAAGCTCTGAGAGAATATTTAATAAATGATATCTCACCCTCGGATCAAGACATTTATTGTCTTAAAGGAAGAGCCAGTCGTAACAACATTAATGAAAGAATAAACACGCTTCGATTACCACCCATTTCAGAATATGAAGAGACATCACACTTCATATAAATGCCTCTCACCCTTAACCACACATCTCATTCAAAATAATCCTTCTTCGGACCTCTGGCTATTCATCTCAAGCTCTCCTTCGTAAAAGTTCCAAAATGAATCCCTCCTTCAGAATGCCCCAAGAACCATCCCTTGAGCTAACACTAGCCCAACCATCCTCCTCCCAACAACCTACCTTGACTCCACGACAACAAATTCAACTTGAAAATATGGAGTCACAAGCCTTGTTCCTCAGAGAAAAGGCTGCTCTGGACAATCAGGTCAGAAGAGTCTTCAGGTGGAGGGAATGGAGAATGGCTCCAATGGAGTTGCTTTCTCAAGTAGCTGCACGCATCATACAAGAAGAACAATTCGTTCTTCACTGGCTCCAAGTTCCAAGCGTCAGAGAAGCTTTGTCCTTACCCACCATTCGTCGTGTTTACTACGAAAAACTGGACAACCTCAGGGAAGCAAACAATCTCAGGAGGAGAAGAACCCCAAACCCGGTCCCTGGGGAGTCATCCAACAGACAAAGAAGAAGGACAGAATAAGTGGGTCATGCTGCCAAAAGAGGGGGAAGAAAGAAGTCAAATATTTTTAATTAATTTTCTTTATTTTGACTTATATTCTTTTGGCATCATCACTAAAGGGGGAAATTGTTAGGCCCCTAGATTTTGATAAACAGTTATTGATGATGCCTAAAGCTCTTCTGTGTTCCTCCCCTCTTTTGTAGCACTAAGAAGTCAAGATATTGTACCATATCTCCAACCAAGTGCTAGTGAAATATTATCCAAAAAGTGTTTCATCCGAACTATCAAATAAATATAAACTGGAAAAACATAAAAAGCAATAAGGTAATATTCTATTATCTTAAAAAGGATTTCTCATAAATCCAACCAGTTAAATTCATTTGTTAGTTCAAATAGTTCGAACAAATAAACTATTTAAAAGAACTGGAATACAAAATGCAATAAGGTAATAATTTTTACCTTAATAGGATTTGTTATCCTACCAGTTAAATACTTGGTTTATGTTCGGAATAAGGGATGGGCTATACACAACCTAGAGTGACCAAAAGTAAAAAGAAAAATATTTGTATTAAGTAAATTATACCAGCAAAGTCAAAATGCAATAAGGTAATTCTTACCTTAAAAGGATATTTAAATCCTACCGGTATATATTTACTTTATCAAAAATTAAATTCGTCACAAAAAGGAAAAGACACAAAGTGGACATTAGAAGTTGATTTATCCTGAAGTGACCCATAAATGTACAATTTGCTGACACAAATAAAATATTACCGGAAAAATAAAAATGCAATAAGGTAATATTTATTTACCTTAATAGGATATTTTAGATCCTACCGGTATATTTTATCTGTACATAAATTTTCTTGGTCACAATAAGAGAAAGGCCCGAAAAATCATACACTGAATATGTGTGATTGGAAGACAAGACTATACCTGCCTTAAATGCTAAAACAGGTACATGGACCTACACGCATGGGACGCACACCCTCAAAAGATGCCCGGCGATTATTGGAGACAGAAACATCCTCCATAAATACTGCAGCACAAGAGACAAAAGTACTGCTCGTACTCGCCAGAAGTTCAACGGTAGAGATCAATTTATCCTAACCAACGGATAAGATTGATCAGCCAAAAAGCCTATAAATAGAGGCTGAAACGAAAGTTTCTAAAAAAGCCTGAGCATCCTAAGTAGAGAGATATTTCACTGAGCAAGAAGTGCTATTCTATCCACGAATCTCTGCTTAGACTCTTGCTTCACTAAACTTCTAAGTATCAAGTACTCTTTGCCAAAATCCTAGAAGTTTAGTTCCTAGTTGGAGGTTAGAACTTTCCTGTAACCACAGTCAGAAATTGTTGTAAACACTTCAGGAGGACAGTTGTTCCCGGCCTGAGTGTAGTTAGATAGGTTAGGAGTACCTTTTGATCCCCACTGGATCAATTGAGAAAAACCTAAAGGATTGAGTAGCTTGGAGTGGTGTTGTACTCCTCGTGAAACACCTTCAATCTAGGCCAGAGTTGTCAAGGCTAGATTGGCACTAAGTGTATTGGGCTTAATACATTAGTGAAATCCATTTGAAATAGGATGGGACTGGATGTAGGAGGATTACACCACCTCTGAACCAGGATATATCGTGTGTTGATTTCCTTAGTCAACAAAGCACACACCCAACACTTCTCGTATAAGAAATTGTAGTTTGCCAGCAGCATTTTAAGCAGTTGTCTTAACTGACCCAACTGCTTATCCTACTGCTTAATCACTCACCTTTTCTTGAGATAACCTTTTCACAAGAGCTTCGTAACATCACTGTCTAAAGGTGCACTTTGCCAGAAATCTCTTCTCTTACTGAACCAGGTGGCTCAGCAGTTCCCTGGTATCACTCAACTGCTGAGACCTCTGCTCAGGCAAAAACACCTTAAATTCTCAAGCTCGGTATCCAATCAGGAAGCCCTCATCACACTATACAAGGTCACATAATCACTAGAAGAGTCGCTCTATCAGATTCCAGGAATTCACTCTTCAAGTATAGCAGAGACCTCGGCAGTCCCCTGGTGACAACCCAACTGCTGAGCCCTCTGCTCATACAACCTTACTTCCTGTGAACATCTCAAGTATCATATTTGTCTCATAACATCTCTAGTAAGAAGGCAGTCTACGAATCCAAGTTTATAATACAAGCAGGTGACTCAGCAGTTCACTCAGTACCACCCAACTGCTGAGACCACTGTTGAAATACAGCTGTAGCTTCCTTTCAACTAAAGGATATTGTTCCACTGCCCTCATCATCCTAAACAATATTTCATCATCATCTTCATCATAAAGTATGTATTAGTCTAGCAGTTGCCTCAGCAGTTCCCTACCACCTAGCCAACTCCTAAGCCAACTGCCAAGCCAACTGCTAGCTATCTAAGTCCAATCTTCCCCAGATTTGAAAGTGGTTAAAGCATTCATTATATATATAAAGGGTAAAGACTTCCGATGTGCATCTATTAATCTCTCAAAAGATTATAGATAAACTCCTCTAGAGGGAATTCTTTGTAAAGGTCGAAAAGATTCAAAAGTCTATTCACCCCCCCCCCTCTATACTTTTACCCTATCCGGGACCATCACCATTGATGCTTTGGACTCTCATAGGTCCACACAGATCCATGTGAAGAAGTTGTAGCGGATGAGTGGATGATGGTACAGGTTTTGACTTGTGGGAGCTTCTTGTCATCTTGCCTAGTTTACAGGCACTAAAATGATTGTCAGCGGAAGACTTTAGCAGAGGAAGCCCCTTTACAAGTTTCTTGGAGGACAAAATGGAGATGTTCTTGAAGTTTCGGTGGGAAAGGCGTCGGTGCCATAGACTGTTCTGTTCAGTTGAGGCTCTGGACAGTAGACAAATGGAAGTGGTGGATTGTACACTTTTCAGATCAATCGTGTACAAGTTTGATGTCCTGTTACACGTTAATAATGAGTTCCCAAAGCTGTCCAACACACAGCATTATTTGGCAAAGAACCTCACTTCCATCCCACTGTCACAAAATTGTCCTATGCTCAGTAAGTTATGTTTGAGCCATTTGACATAAGAGACAGCCTTTATGGTGACGCTGGCACAGATGAAGTCTCCATACCTAAGGATTGGAGATGAGGTGTCATTTCCAAATCTGACATTTCCTCCAAAGCAGTTGGCGAAGTTGCTCAACAGGTGTTTGATTCCAGTCATGTGGGTTGAGCATCCAGAATCTAAGTGCCACACATGACCGCCCTGCAAAACAATTAAGCAGATTTAGGTCCCCATCTTGGAATGGGTCCTTCCTTATCAACAGCAAACACCTTTTTGAATTTCGCTTTTAGCTATGATCCAAAGTTAGCAGTTTTCTAACCAAAAGATTTTTCTTTTGTGAGCTCTGTAATAGCCAGTTCTGATTTTGCAGAGTGTTTGGCCTTGGGAACCCACTTTGTAGTTTCAGTTTTAGTGAGTCCGTTTTTGGGGACCCACCTACCAGTTTCAGGTTTAGTAGGTCCGTTCTTGAGGACCCACCTTGCAGTTTCAGGTTTAGTAGGTCCCTTCTTGGGGACCCACCTTGCAGTTTTAGTTTTAGTAGGGCCGTTTTTGGGGACCCACTTTTGCTTGGTGTTGGGAGAAGTGTAGACATTAGCCTTGTGATTGAATGGTTGTTTGGTGAGTTGAGACTTAAAAATCTTCTCTTTCGAGAGTCTGTTAACATGTTTCTCAGAGTGAACTTTGAGGGGATATTTTTAGATTTGGAAGACAGAAAACTCCCTCAAATGTTCTACTCTTGTTTTCTTTTCTTTGTTTAACCTCTCTCCGAGGTTGCACCTTAACAACATTCGAATCACATTCATAGTTATGGGGGTCTGGAACAAAATAGCCATAAGCAGCAGTTGAATTATAAGAAGCAGATTGTTCAAAAGACAACGCAGAATTTTTCAGCTTAGGACTCAAAGCTGAATTACTAACAGAATGTTTGACTGAAACAGAATTACATTTTTTCTTAGAATAAAAAAGAGAACTGGAACAAGAGTTGGACTTCTTTTCTTCAAAAAAAATCTTCTTTCCTTCAGCAATTTCATTTCTTTTCAGCCTCCACTCTTCCTTCTTCTTCCATCTCTTGTTCACTTCTTGTCCTGTGGACAAAAGAGAAGAGGGATGAGTGGACGTTTCTTTTAAAAAATTAGTTTGGTTAGGAGAGATGGGAGTTTCCTTTTGCGTTGTACTAGAAGTGGATTGAGGAGTTGTCTTAGAGTGGTACTTAATGCTCAGTTGGTTGAATTCATTTAAGAGCATTTCCCAGTTGCTCTCAAAGCCTTTCTTTTCTGATTCAAACCTTTCTCTCTCATTTTCTAAGGTTTTTTGAAGATCTTTGAGTTTTTGGGCCATTGGAAAGATACAAGGTTCCTTTCCAATTTTAGAAATACCTACTCTTAGAGGTGGATCTAAAGGATGTCACAGGTGTGGTACATCCTTGAAACAGCATAATGATCCAAACAATCATTAGTAGAAAATTCTTGCCCTTTGCCTGTGAGACTTTTTTCGTTTAAATCAGTATAATTGCAAGAAATTTCAATTTTTGGGTTCTTTCTCTTTTCTTCTTCTTCTTTAGCATTTTCCTTTTCACCGGTATAATACATTTTCTGACCATATCCTAGTCTCATGTGATCTAAGTCATAAAGCTGAATGCAATCAACTTTCTTTAGATAGCATGGATTTGACATGCCAAGCCCGGATCTGGGATTATAGTACCGATCATCACTAATTTGATTTAAGAAGATAGTTTGTTCAGGTTGACCTCTTGTAGCAATTAAATCCTCAAGTTCTTTGATTTTGCTAAAGAGAGTATTTCTTTGATTGTCAAGAACATTTTTGTCAACCTTTTCTGTACCTAGCTCTATTTCAGTTTGAAAACCTTTATCAGTCAGGTCAGCAACTTTGAGTGTTAGCTCATCAATTTCAAGACTCGTCTTCTTGGCAACCTGTCTTTCATTTTCAAGCTGTATGTTTAAGGAAGCTTTCTGGTCTAGACACCTAACAAACTCTTGGTAGTTATTGTCTAACTTCTCCTTAAGATCATTAATTAAGTCATCCTTATCTTGTAAGGATTGACCTTGATTAGAACAAGAGCATTGAGAATCGGAAGTACTAACCGTGCTATTCAAGCTTTCACTTTCGGGGATCGCAGCATCACCCTTTTCTTTTTCTTCTTCACCCTCTAACAACGCCATCAGTGCATAGTTATCTTCTTCTTCTTCGTCAGATGAGTCCTCATCCCAATGTTTATTCTCAACAAGTAGTGTTGCATTCTCCTCTTCCTTTTTAGCCAGTAACAACTTCTGCTTGTTCCATATTATTTTCTGTCTATAGATGTTAACATCCTTTCTCTTTGGAAGACGACAGTCCTTCTGAAGATGTCCAGACTTTCCACAGTTATAGCATTTTGGAGAATCATCAGCTACAGCTGCCCTGCCAGAGCTGCTTTGATCAAGGTTCTTCTGTTTATACTTAGAACAGGAGGTTGTCAGCTTATTTGAGGAGTTGTTCTTCTTCCCCCACTTCTTGGTTAGGAGTGACATCTTCTTCTGCAGCTCCGCCATTTCATGCTCGAATTCTATCTCATTTTCACTTTCTTCTTCTTCTGACTCAATCACAACCTTTTTCTTCTTCTACTAGACCTTCGTGGACCTCTGTGGATAAGCTTCCATAACAAGTGCTAATGGATCAGTTGAGTACTGACCTCCTAGTTCTGCATCATCGTTCTCAAAGGTTCTCAGATGGTCTCGCAGTGTGCAGAGATCCACTTCATCAAGGTCCAGACTTGTTCTTACATCTTTGACAGTTTTCCTCCACTCAGGATTCAGGCTTGACATGAATCTGATATTCATTCATTTCCATGTTGGATTTGAATATATTGATCTTTCTCAGTTCGTTAATCAGTGTCATGAACCTTTTGTGGGTGGAAATGAGTGATTCGCCTGGTAAGGCTTTAAAAGAGTCATAGGCCGTCAGAGTACTTGACTTTTTTGTTTTTAGTCCAATGGAGGTTCCCTGCAGCAGCTTTGTGACTTCATCCCACATTTCCTTCGCAATCTGCATACTGTCAATCATAATGTAGATATCATTTGGAATGGCCTGTAGCAGGTATGTTTTGACAGTGAGATCAGCCTTCAATCTTTCTCTTTCCTCTGCTGTGTATTCAGTGGGTGTTTTAATCCGTCTGACTAGTTCAATTGGCGGATAATTGTTCTCATTCCCCGGGATAGTTATCCACAGTACTGCAGGGCCTTGAGTGAGGGATTCTAGCAGATCAGAAGAGTTATCCCGATTCTCTAGAAAGTTGAGAAATCGAGTCTTCCACATCTGATATTCCCCATTTCTTAGTACTGGAGGATTGTTGCTGTTACCAAGTGCTGAAGAGTCTGTTGCCATTGCTGTTATAAACTGACCGTTCGAGAATTGATCAGGAAAAAAAAAATTAAGACAGAACCTCGAGTTCCTGAGTGTTGAAATGCTAAACTCGAGTTTTAAGATTTCGAGAAGAGAACTCGAGATTGTAATCTCGAGTTTAGATTTTCGAGTTTTCAAAACTCGAGATATGAAACTCGCAACTTCAAAACTCGAGTAAAGACTTGCGAGTTTTGATGCTGAGAGTTTATACAATGCGAGTTCTAAACTCGAGAGTCCAACTGCGAGTTTAGGAGTTCAAAACCCTGAAATACGAGTTCCTGCAAATAGAAAGTTTCAAGTTTTCAAGATCTGAAAATGGTTTCCTGTACTTCTGGATGTCGAGTTCCTCCTGTGAAAATTTCAGATCAAAAAGCTGAGTGGAGCTTGTAGAACCTGTAGTCTCGAGTTTTCAATGTCGAGTTCCTCAAAACGGAAATTTTGCGTAAAACAGAATCTAAGGTATACTGCTTGATCGTTAAGAGATTGCGAATCTAACAGTATAACTTTTACAAGTATTTGATCAAAAACAAGATTACAATAGCTAAACTCGAAAAACTACAAATAAACAAGAAAACAGCAGTCTTTCGACGATGAACATCTTATCGGTCTCGATCGGCTCTGATACCAATTGTTTGTCCCTGTTTATATGATTACAGCAATATAACGATACTCAAAGATAAGAATAGCAGAAAGATATATGCAGGACATCCTTAAACTCATATTTGATATACCGTGAACTTCAACAGTATGAATGATAAGCTCTGAGGCTGTAAAGATCGAATGCAAAAGTTAACGCAAACCTAAGCCTTATGCGCCTTTTTATATGCGCAGGCTAAGGTTTGCGTAAAGGCTTTCAGCCTGATATATGGGCCTGACACTTTGGCCCCATACCTTTTACTACTCTAATAAATACAACAATAAATACATAAAGGAGTAATAAAGGCTAATACAAGACTCTTGACAAACTTGATACACAATAAATTATTCTTCAACACATGTCCTCCGTAGACATGTTGGAGAATGGATCATACCTCATGTGAGGTATTTTCCTTTGAAAACCAACATCATCAATTTGTTCAAGGTATTCTTCTTGGAGCTTTGGGAAAAAATCCGTAAGATGCCTGTGAGACATGAAAATGTTGCAGGTCTTGGCATCTTGAGCTTTTGAACATAAGATAAACTCCTTGATAAGAGAAGCCAAGACGGAAATTTGACTCTCTAGGGATGATGTGTTGGTATCCATATACTCATGTAAGCTCAGAAAATAGAAAAGAAAATTTTTGTTTTTATATTTTTTTTTATTTTTTTTTATTTTTCTAAAACAAAATGAAAGATAATTGTCTTTCCCCGGCAACGGCGCCAAATTTGACGGGCACTTTGTCGTAGTGCGTCAAAATAAATTCAATACTAACACTTATGCGTAGTATAGCGTAGTAGAGTTCGTATCCATAGGGAAAGGAATACTTTTCTTTTTATGAACTTAGTAAATAAAGGGGGATTTTGGAGTTGAATGATTTAATTTAATTAAAAACTAAGATGAACAACTTATATGTGATTTAATTCAAAGATAAAAAGAACTTGGCTTTGCTACTTTCCACTTGTTGATATATTTAGTCGATCCTTGTTATATCTATAACTTATCCCCTCTCGAATACTCAATCGAGGAGTATATCCAATTCATCGAGGGTAGTTATTAATATCGACCGTTCATTAACAACTCTTACTATTAATCAAATATAGAACAACGTCGTTTACCGATTTAATAGTAGCATTTAATCTTTTTAACTCCTTGATTAAATCAATTGAGATTGATAAGTTCAACACAACGGTTTCAGTTTAACCAACAAAATTAATCCCTCTTAAGTCTATTAACCACGACCGTGCATTAATAAACCGAAGTTACTTACTTATGAAACCATCAACGATTAACCATCGGTTCGTTGATCGTTTCTAGTAATAATTAATGTCAAAGTGTTAACTAATCATCACTTAGAAACACCCCAACATTAATATGGAATGGGGTTAAGGGAAGAATTAATATTCAAGAAGAGAAGTTAAGAAAATAACTCACAACTTTAATAATCAACAAGCTTCAAGAGCAAAACCAAGAAATGGAAGTTTACCTCCTCATTTGGAGACTAAACATGCTAGAAAAATATAAAGAAATGCTATTCTAAACTGAGCTTAAGAGTATATGTGAATTGATTCTTAAATGGGAAGGAAAAGGGGTGTATTTATAGGTGTTTGGAGGTGGCAGGGTCATTTACCCGACCGGGTTTTTCAAAAACCCGATCAGGTTTCCTGAATAATTGCCCGGAATCTTCATTAGTCACATCTACCCGATCGGGTTTTTAATTTACCCGATCGGGTAAAAGACAAATTTTTGTCAAATCTTCGCCATGCACATTTAATTGCCTCCAAATCAGATTTGATCTTCGGGTCAAGTCAAACCCGATTGGGTTTTTGGAAAACCCGGTCGGGTTTTTGACTATTTTCCCAATTTTTCACTTTCTCTTGTTCCCTTGCACTTTTCTTGACCATTCCAGGATCCTTTTGATGATCTTTACCTAGTTTAAGCTCAGAAAATCCCTAATCTAAACAAATTACAAACAACTAGGAAAAATAAAGCATTACACCTAAAGTGTGTAATTTCCCAAATAACAACAAATAAAACTAGTTAAAATTACACACATAAACGAACATAATTCTATACTATCAA
This sequence comes from Cuscuta europaea, assembly GCA_945859875.1. NCBI lineage: Eukaryota > Viridiplantae > Streptophyta > Magnoliopsida > Solanales > Convolvulaceae > Cuscuta > Cuscuta europaea. The sequence continues at coordinate 2,673,117 of CAMAPE010000009.1, forward strand.
TGTTTGCTGACGATATTGTATTGAGTGATGAGACACAATCTGGTGTTAAAGCAAAGTTGGAAGTATGGTGACAAACATTGGAGAGAAAGGGTTTCAGACTGAGCCGAAGCAAGACTGAGTATATGGAGTGCAAGTTCGGTGTAGGTAGAAGTAGTAGCAATAGTGGGATTACTCTTGATGGTAAGGAGATACTGGTGTGTGATATATTCCATTACTTGGGTTCCATAATTCTAAAGAATTGTGAATTAGATGGAGATGTATGCCATAGAATCAAAGCTGGGTGGATGAAATGGAAGAGTGCTTCAAGATTTCTATGCGATAAAGGTATGCCAACTAGACTGAAAGGTAAATTTTATCGTACAGCAATTAGACCGTCATTAATGTATGGTGTAGACTATTGGGCGGTGAAGTAATGCCACATTCAAAAGACGAGTGTGGCAGAGATGTGTATGTTGCGTTGGATGTGTGGACATACCAGAAAAGATCGCTTGAGGAATGAGGTAATCAGACAAAAGGTTGGAGTAACACCTATAGAAGATAAGATGTAGGAGTCTCGTTTGCGGTGGTTTGGGCATGTGCGTAGAAGATCGAGTGATGCACTTGTTAGACGACTTGAGGGGTGGGGAGAAGAGGCAAAGAAGAGAGGGAGGGGAAGACCCAAACAAACTTGGATTAGAGGAATCAGAACTGATATGCGTCTTCTTGGGTTGGATGAGAGTATGGCTTTGGAGAGAGCAAAGTGGAGGGTGCACATCCGTGTGGACGATTGATGTCTTGTCTACCTTTCCTCTCTTTTTTCTTTTATCGTTTATCTTCCTTATCTTTTTATATTCTTATGTTATTTTTATCTTTTAACTTTTTATGTTCTTTTATTTTTTATCTTTTATCTTTCTTATATTATTGTGTTATTCTTATCTTATACTCCCTCCGTTCTTTATTATCTGTCTCGCTAGCCTTGGGCACGGGTTGTCATAGAAAAATAGTAGGGTAAATGTAGAGTGTGTAGAGTAAATGATAAAGTAGGAAAGGGAGTAAATTAAAAAGAGTAAAGTGGTGATAATGTGATGATAAAGTAGAAAAGAGAGTATATTAAGTAGAGTAAAGTTATGATAAAGTAGGAAAGAGAAAGTAGTTTGTAAAAAGTAAGAGGGGTAAAAGTAATAAAAGTGGGGGTATTTTATCAAAAACTCTCCTATAATAGAAAGAGAGACAAATAATAAAAAACGTCCGAAAAATGAATGTGAGACAGTTAATAAAGAACGGAGGGAGTATTTATTTATCTTTATTTTATTCATTTTATCTTAATTTTTTTGCTTCCCTTTCTTGTCTTTCTTCTCCTTTTGGTATCAATATCATAGATCGATTCATGTTAGTTGACCACAAATTCTTTTGGGATTAAGGCTTGGATGTTGTTGTTGTTTTTGTGTCTAAATAAATATATGTCATTCTCCCAATCAAGGTGGGTCCCTAGAATGAATATATTTTACACAATCACAGTTTGATTGCCCTCGAGATTAAAAGTTATCGAGGGCGGTGTTACAGATCTAACTATGCTAACAAGGTTCTATTTCTCCTTTCAAAGATTATCATTTAACTGAGTTCAGTTGAGGTGTTCATAGAGGAGTCAGTTGTGACTGAATTCCTTGGCTCTTTAAGTAATCCGGAAAATCCTTTCTCAAGTATTCACCTTCATGATCAGATCATAGAGTCTTTATATTCATGTCAAATTGCTTCTCTACCTCAACTTCATACTCATAAATTTCTCAAAAACTTCTGATTTGTGTTTCATAAAATACACAAATCCAATCCTAGAGAAACCGTCAGTAAATGTGATGAAGTACGAAAAACCTCCTCTAACTTGAGTTGGGAGCGGTCTGCACACATCTATGTGAATCAACTCAAGCACTTCTTTCATCCGGATTCCTTTTTCAAGAAAAACTTTATTGGTCATTTTAGTCGAGAGACAAAAATAGAAATTATCATATGATTCAAAATGAAAGTGTTAAGTAACGAGTCACTATAAACTAATTGAATCATATGTAATTCATATTCCTGTCTAGGGACCTATTTAATAGTTCCATACTATTTAATTGTACTGATTTATCTATTCGAGACCTGTTGGAGATATTTTAATTGTGAATCAAGTTTGTCATAGATTAGCTTTATTATTATTCCTTGTATTAAATAAGTGCATGTATTAGATAGAATGTGGGCCAAGTGTTAGGCCCATATAAACAGGCTAAAAGCCTTTCTCGCCTAACCTGAACCTCGCCTATAAAAAGGGAGCCGAAGGTTCAGGATTAGGTTAACGTCGTACTTATTCATTATAGCCTTACGCGCATATCTTTCTGTGTACGAGTTCACGGTCTATCAAAGAGGGTTTTACATTGATTCAATCTGTGTTCATCTTTACGTTTAATCTTCTTTGTTAGATTGTTATTCATTGCTGTTACAGAAACAGGGACTATCAATTGGTATCAGAGCCGATCGAGAGTTGATCAGAAGAACGCCTGCAGAAGACTCTGTTTTTCTTTACGTTGTTCTTTCCGTCGATTTTTTACTCTGTAATCTTGTTTCTTGTTCAAAAGTTGTAAAAGTTACACCCTTAGAATCGTCGTTTCAAAGCGATCAAGGGGTATACTTCAGATTTCGTTTTACGCAAATTCTGTACTTGAGATATTTCGAGTAGCCTTTGTCGACATCTAGGTTTTAAGCAGGTTCTGCCAGGTATTTCGAGCTGAAAACTTTACCTGAGGATCTCGACATCCTACTCTACAGGAAACTACCTTCAGATTTTGCTTATCTGTTTTTTACAGATTGCAGGATTTCGACATTGAGGATTTCGACATCTATATCTCGAGATCAAAGATTTCGATTTTTAAGGTTTCGACATCTGGTCTCGACATTTGACTTCTCGAAATAAGATTTCGAGTTTTAACATCTCGACATCTCAAATCTCGAGATCTTCTTCTCGAAATTTGAAATCTCGAGATCCTTAATCTCGACATCCCAATCTCGAGCTCAAATCCCGATACCGGGCCTCCTTTATCGAAATCTCAGATCTCGATATTCAGATCTCGACATCTGATTTTTCGACATTCTGCCTCTGAAAATCTTTTGATCAATTATCTCGAACGGTCAGTTTTATACAGCAATGGCCTCAGAATTCAATGCGCAAGGGAACAGCAGTACCCCTCCCAGTCTCAGGAAGGGATAATACCAAATGTGGAGGAACTCCGCTGCGATGCTTGAATCTTTGCTTGAAGGACCAGCTGAACTCATGATTTCAGTTGGTGGTGATCCAGAAAACAACCCTCCTATTCTTCCAGAAATAAGGAGGAAAGTGGCATCTGAATACACGGAAGCTGACAAGCTCAGGCTTCGTGGTGATCTCATGGCCAAAACATACCTTCTTCAAGCAATCCCCAATGAAGTATACGTTCTCATCGATAGCATGCAAACAGCTAAGGAAATGTGGGATGAGATAGAGAAACTTCTCCAAGGCACAAGCATTAGCCTTAAGACCAAGAAGACCACAATTCTTATTGCTTATGACTCCTTCAAAGCAGGCCTAGGAGAACCTTTGAACGAGACTTACAACAGACTCGTTCAACTGGTCAATGAACTCAGAAAAATCAAAGTATTCAGGTCCAACTTGGAACTGAATATTAGATTTCTATCCAGTCTGCATCCTGCATGGGAAAAGACAGTGAAGGATGTTAGATCTCGGATTGACTTGGATGAAATTGACCTCTGCACTCTCTATGAACATCTGAAGCAATTTGTCAATGAGGTTGCTTGTGCCGAGGATCATCACACCACAAATCCTCTAGCTCTTGTGATGGAAGCTCAGCCCACAAGGACTACAACACCGCTGAAGAAGAAGAAGAAGAAGAAGGTGGTGGTGGTTGAATCAGACGATGATGAAAGTGATGAAGACAAATCTGATCTGGAGGCTGAGCTTGCAGACTTGCAGAAAAAGATGGCACTGCTTGCCAAGAGATTTGCAAAGAAGAACAGCTCCTCCAACAAGCTGAGAACCTCCTCATCTAACTACAAACAGAAGAACCATGAACAAGGATCTTCTAGAAAGGCGCCATCAGCTGAAGATGCTCCCAAATGCTATAATTGCGGCAAGGCTGGACATGTGATCAAAGATTGCCGCCTCCCAAAGAAGAAAGATGCTAACTTCTACAAGCAGAAGATGCTGTGGAATAAGCAGAAAATGCTGATGGTGCAGAAAGAAGAAGAAACCTCTGCCATGATTGCTGAGAATGAGAACTGGGCAGAAGATTCTTCTGAGGAGGAGGAGGAGGAAGACAACTATGCCCTTATGGCACGTGTGGAAGGAGATGAAAGAAAGGGTGATGCTGCGATCCCCGAAGGCGAGTGCACAACAAGCTCTGTAAGTACGTCCCATACTTCTTTAAATAATCAAATGCAGTCCTTACTTGAAAAGGACAATCTAATCAAAGAACTAAAGGAGAGACTAGACAATAATCATAGAGTTCTGAAACAGAATCTAGACCAAAAGTCTTCCTTAAGTATTCAACTTGAAATTGCAAAAGATCAAGTCAAAAAGGTGTCCTCAGATTTTGAAAGCTTTGAACTTAAGATAGCTGAATTAACTAAGAAATTTGAGGACAGTGAACGGGAAAAAAGCACAGCAAAGGCTGAATGCGATTTTTTGCATATTAAAAGAAGAACGCTTTTAAATAAAGTAAAAGAACTAGAAGATCTAGCTGCTAGAAGAGGTCAATCTGAACAAACTGTTTTTCTGCTTAACAGTAAACAAAAGGATGACCGATTCTACAATGCTAAATCAGGACTGGGCATAACCAACCCACGTAATCTTAAGAAAGTTAATTGCCTTCAATTCTATAACAAAGATTACATGGGACTAGGTTTTGGCGAGAAAATGTATTTTCGAAGTGATGAAGACTATGCTGAAGAAGAAGAAGAAAAGAGAAAGAAACCAAAACCTGCGATTTCTTGTGATTATCCCTCTGTAAATGAAAAACAACTTTCAGAAGAAAAACCTACTTCCTGCTTTAGTGAATGCCTTGACCCTTATGCTAAAGATATTCCTCACATAGGACACCCTCTAGACCCTCCCCCAAGAGTTGGTATTGCTAAAACTGGTGAGGAACCATGTATTTTTCCCATGGCTCAAAAGCTCAAAAACCTACAAAAAACTCTTGATGACGAGAGAGAGAGAGAGAGATTTGAAACTGAAAAGAAAGGTTTTGAGCGCAACTGGCAGGAAATTCTTCAAAAATTTAATGATTTGAGTGAGCAGTTTCATGCTAAAACAGACCCTTCTACGACCAAGCCTGACTGCTCACACACCTCACATGAGAAAAACAATGCTTTTAAAGGTTCGTCCACTCATCTCTCTTCTCCTTTGTTTACAGGGAATGAAGTGAATAAGGAAGGAGAAGAGAAGAATGAGTGGAGGAAAAAGAGGAAGGAAATCGCAGATGGCAAAAAGAAAGTTTTTGAGAAAAGTGCCAGCCCTAGATCTAGTTCAATTTTTTACTCAAAAGTTAATTGTAATTCTGTCTCTACAAAGCAAACTTCTAGTAGTTCAGTCTTGAGTCCCAAGCTGAATATTTCTGAGACATCTTCTACACAAAGTTCTATTTATAATACAATTGTTGCTTATGGTTATTCTGTTCCAGATCCCCATAATTATGAATGTGATATGAATGTTGTTAAATCTAAGCCTTCCAGAAAGCTTAAACCTGAAAAAGAAACCAAGAAAGGAACTTCTAAGGGAACGTTTTGTATTCCAGATATGAAATATGCTCTTAGAGTTCATTCTAGGAAACATCTTAATCGGCTTTCTAAGGAGGAGATTTTCAAAACCAAACTTAAGAAACAACCATTCAATCACAAAGCACATGTCTACTCTCCTCCTGAACCTAAAACAGAAAGATGGGTCCCCAAGATAAGACCCGTCAAAGCTGAAACTGAAAGGTGGGTCCCCAAGATGAGACCTACCAAAACTGAAACGGAAAGGTGGGTCCCCAAGATGAGACCTACCAAATCTGAAACGGATAGGTGGGTCCCCAAACGAAGACCCATCCAAACTGAAACTGAAAGGTGGGCTCCCAATCGAAGACCCATCAAAACTACAACTGATAGGTGGGTCCCCAAACTTAGACCCATCAGGACTAAAATGGAAAGGTGGGTTCACAACATCAGACCCACCAAAATGGAAACTGCTAGGTGGACTCCAAAAACCAGACACACTGCAAAAGCAGATCTGGCTATTGGAAAACCCACCAAAGATAGATCTTTTGTTGAAAGAGCAGCTGACCTTGGATCACTGCTCAAAGCAAGATTTAAAAAGGTGTTTCTTGATAATAAGGAAGGACCCACTCCAAGTTGGGTACCTAAACCTATTTGATTGTTTTGCAGGTCGGTCATGTGTGGCACTTAGACTCAGGATGCTCAACCCACATGACCGGAATAAAGCACCTGTTGAGCAACTACACCAACTGCTACGGAGGAAATGTCAGATTCGGGGATGACGCCTATCTCCTATCCTTGGGTATGGGGATGTCGTCTGTGCCAGTGTCACAATAAAAGATGTTTCATTCGTCAAAGGGCTCAAACACAACTTACTGAGCATTGGACAATTCTGTGACAGCGGGATGGAAGTGAGGTTCTTTGCAAAACAATGCTGTGTTCTTGACAGCACAGGGAATACATTATTAACATGTTACAGAACATCAAATTTGTACACTATTGATCTGAAAAGCGTCCAATCCACCACCTCCATCTGTCTGCTGTCCAAAGCTTCAACCGAACAGAACAACCTATGGCACAGACGTCTCTCCCATCTGAACTTCAAACATCTATCAACCTTGTCCTCCAAGAAACTTGTCAAGGGGCTTCCTCTGCTAAAGTCTTCCGCTGAAAATCATTGTAGTGCCTGCAAAATGGGCAAAATGACGCGAAGCTCCCACAAGTCAAAATCTGAACCTTCATCTACTCATCAGTTGCAGCTAATACACATGGATCTGTGTGGACCTATGAGAGTACAAAGCATCAACGGTCGCAAATACACTCTGGTGATCGTTGATGACTTCTCTAGGTATACATGGACAAAATTTCTCCGATCAAAAGACGAAGCTGCGGAAAACATTATGACCTTTATCAGAACGATCCAGAAACTGCTACAGCACAGTGTTCGAATTGTGAGAACTGACAATGGTACCGAGTTTAAAAATCAGACTCTCATTGAGTTCTATGAATCACTCGGTATCACTCAGCAATTTGCAGTAGCTAAAACTCCCCAGCAGAACGGAGTTGTTGAGAGAAAGAACAAAACCCTTGTTGAAGCAGCACGCACCATGTTAATTCAATCAAGACTGCCTCACTTCATGTGGGCAGAGGCAATCAATACGGCGTGCTTCACTCAGAACAGAACCTTCATCCACAAGCGCTTCGACAAGACTCCATATGAGATCCTATTCAACAAAACTCCTGATATTTCTTTCCTCAAGGTTTTTGGCTACAAGTGCTTCATACTCAATGATCGGACAGAGAGAAGTAAGCTGGATCCCAAAGCCAGAGAAGGCGTGTTCATTGGCTACTCACTACAATCCAAAGCTTACCGAGTCTATCTCAGAGACAAGCGGACTGTCATCGAGAGTGTAAACGTTACATTCTATGAAATGGCAGACTTTGCTATTGAACATCTCCAGACCGATCCATCCAGTGCTGTACCAGTAGCTTCTGATAAAGCTGAACCAAACACCGAACACGACGATGTGATTCTCGACTCTCTCTTCAGCAACTTTTACGAGAATTCACAATCTCCACCTCCTGCATACACTCTAGAGTCAACATCAACTCCAACAGCAGAGATTCCGCTCCTCACAGGACCAGATGACGTACCATCCACACCCTCAACCCCTCAAACCAATCCCAGAGGTGTGGATGATCACGGCTTTGCCATAAGTCCGGAATCATCTCCACTACTCACCACAGCTGCCCCAGAGCCTTCAAACTCATATCAGGACTCAGATCAACCACTAATTACTCCAACTCCTCTAGCTCATGAGAGGAAGTGGACGAGAGCACATCCTGTTGAGCAAATAATAGGTGATCCAAGTCAAGGTGTGCGAACAAGATCAGCAACAACAAATGAATGTCACTATGCATGCTTTCTAAGCAAGAATGAACCATCCAAAGTCTTAGAGGCACTCGCTGATCCAGATTGGGTGATTGCCATGCAAGATGAGCTCAATCAGTTTGACAGACTAGATGTATGGACACTCGTGCCTAAACCCCCTCAGAAAACCATCATTGGCACAAAATGGGTGTTCAAGAACAAGAAGGACGAAGAAGGCATAGTGATACGGAACAAGGCACGACTGGTCGCTAAAGGATATAATCAGCAAGAGGGCATAGACTATGATGAAACATTTGCACCCGTAGCAAGAATTGAAGCAATCCGCCTTTTTCTTGCGTACGCGGCCCACAAGAACTTTACTGTCTTTCAAATGGACGTCAAGACTGCCTTTCTGAATGGAGTCTTGGAAGAAGAAGTCTATGTCGCTCAGCCCGAAGGATTCGTAGATCCCAGATATCCCGACCATGTGTACAAGCTAAAGAAAGCTCTGTATGGGTTAAAACAGGCACCAAGAGCTTGGTATGATGCATTAACCGAATTTCTGGTTGACTCAGGTTTCTCAAAAGGGAAGATTGATACCACACTTTTCATCAAGCGACAGAAGTCTGACATCATCCTGATTCAGATCTATGTTGATGACATTATCTTCGCCTCCTCAAATCCACGTCTGTGCAAACACTTTGAGAAACTGATGAAAACCATGTTCGAAATGAGCATGATGGGCGAACTGAATTTCTTCCTAGGCCTGCAAGTAAGACAACTCTCTGACGGCATTTTCATCAATCAGTCAAAGTACATTCAGGAAATGCTTAAGAGATTCAACATTGATGGCAAATCTTCCATGACGACCCCCATGTCCCCAAACAACAAACTGGACTCAGACCCCTCCGGGAAGCCAGTTGATGCTACAAACTACAGGGCCATCATTGGATCTTTGCTATATCTAACATCAAGCAGGCCTGACATTGTTTTCTCCACATGCTTATGTGCACGCTTTCAGGCAAATCCGAAGGAATCCCATCTGACCGCTGTTCGAAGAATTCTGAGATACCTCAAAGGCACTGTGAATCTAGGCCTTTGGTATCCCAAGCACTCAGGTTTTGACCTAGTCGGATACTCGGATGCTGACTTTGCTGGTTTCCGGATGGACCGCAAAAGTACATCAGGAGCAGTCCAATTCTTGGGCGATAAGTTAGTCTGCTGGTCTTCCAAGAAACAGAACTGTGTGTCAACATCTACGGCCGAGGCAGAATACGTCGCGGCTGCTAGCTGTTGTTCACAAATATTATGGATGAAGACCCAGCTAAAGGACTACGGTTACACTCTCCGCCATATCCCGATCTACAGTGACTCACAAAGCGCCATAGCCATCACCAGCAACCCGGTTCATCACTCCCGCACCAAACACATCGACCTGCGCTATCATTTCATCAAGGATCATGTGGAAAAAGGAGACATTGACATGTATTTTGTAAGCTCAGAGCTTCAACTGGCAGACTTGTTCACTGTTGGAGATATTTTATTGTGAATCAAGTTGGTCATAGATTAGCTTTATATTTAATCCTTGTATTTAATAGTGCATAAATTAGATAGAAATCAGGCCAAGTGTTAGGCCCATTTAAACAGGCCAAAAGCCTGTTACGCCTAACCTAAACCTCGCCTATAAAAAGGGAGCCGAGGTTTAGGAAAAGGTTGAACGTCGTACTTATTATTCATAGCCTTACGCTTATATTATTCTGCTGTACGTTCCACGATTTATCAAAGAAGGTTTTACGGTGATTCATTCTGTGTTCATCTTTACGTTTAATCTTCCTTGTTAGATCGATTATTCATTGCTGTTACAGAAACAGGGACTAACAATTGGTATCAGAGCCGATCGAGAACGATCAGAAGAACTCCCTGCAGAATACTCTGTTTTTTGTTAACGTAGTTCATTCTGTCGATTTTTTGCTCTGTAATTTTGTTTCTTGTCCAAAAGTTGTAAAAGTTACACCTTTGGAATCGCCTTTTCAAAGCGATCAAAGGGTATACTTCAGTTTGTGTTTTACGCAATTTTTGATTTCGAGATATCTCGAGCTAGGCATCTCGACATCCTATTTCTTCACAGGTTCTGCTACGTTTTTCGAGCTGAAAACTTTACCAGAAGATCTCGACATTCAACTCTACAGGAAACTATCTTCAGATTTTGATTATCTGATTTTTACAGGTTGAAAGATTTCGACATTGAAGATTTCGACATCTTGGATTTCGAAATTTTGATTTCGAGAAAAGGTTTCGACATCTGGTCTCGACATTTGACTCATCAGATTAAGATTTCGAGAGTTTAACTTCTCGACATTTCAAATCTCGAGATCAGCATCTCGAAATTTGAAATCTCGAGATCCCAAATCTCGAGATCCTTAATCTCGAGCCCAAATCTCGATACCGGGCCTCCTTTATCGAAATCTGAAATTTCGATATTCAGATCTCGACATCTGATTTTTCGAGATTCTGCCTCTGAAAATCTTTTGATCAATTTTCTCGAACGGTCAGTTTAGTACAGCAATGGGTTCAGAATACAATGCACAAGGGAACAGCAGTACCCCTCCTAGCCTCAGGAAGGGAGAATATCAAATGTGGAGGAACAGATTTTTAAACTTCCTCGAGCACAAAGAGAACTCTTCTGCAATGCTCGAATCCTTACTTGAAGGACCAGCTGAACTTTTAATTTCAGTTGGTGGAGATCCAGAGAACAATCCTCCTATTTTTCCAGAAATAAGGAGAAAAGTGCCATCTGAATACACAGAAGCCGACAAGCTCAGACTTCGTGGTGATCTTATGGCTAAAACATATCTCCTTCAAGCAATACCGAACGAGGTTTATGTTCTCATAGATAGCATGCAGACAGCTAAGGAGATGTGGGATGAAATAGAGAAGCTGCTACAAGGCACAAGCATCAGCCTCAAAACAAAGAAAACTACAATTCTCATTGCTTATGACTCCTTCAAAGCAGGACCAGGAGAACCATTGAATGAGACTTACAATAGACTCGTTCAACTGGTAAATGAACTCAGAAAGATCAAAGTATTCAGGTCCAATCTTGAACTAAATATTAGATTCTTATCCAGCCTGCATCCTGCTTGGGAAAAGACAGTGAAGGATGTCAGATCACGGATAGATCTGGACGAAATTGACCTCTGCACACTCTATGAACATCTGAAGCAATTCGTCAACGAGGTTGCATGCGCTGAGGATCATCACACCACAAACCCCTTAGCTCTTGTATTGGATGCTCAGCCTAAAAGGTCAACCACTTCACTAAAGAAGAAAAAGAAGAAGGTGGTGATTGAATCAGATGATGATGAGAGTGACGATGACAAATCTGATCTAGAGGCTGAGCTAGCAGACTTACAGAAGAAGATGGCAATGCTGGCCAAAAGATTTGCGAAGAAGAACACTTCCTCCAACAGACTGAGAACTTCCTCCTCAAATTACAAGCAGAAGAACCATGATCAAGGATCTTCTAGGAAGGCATCATCGCCAGAAGAAGCTCCTAAATGCTATAATTGCGGCAAGCCTGGACATGTGATCAAAGACTGCCGCCTCCCAAAGAAGAAAGATGCTAACTTCTACAAGCAGAAGATGCTGTGCAATAAGCAGAAGATGCTGATGGTGCAGAAAGAAGAAGAAACCTCTGCCATGATTGCTGAAAATGAGAACTGGGCAGAAGATTCTTCTGAGGAGGAGGAAGAGGAAGACAACTATGCTCTTATGGCACGAGTGGAGGGAGATGAAATAAAGGGTGATGCTGCGATCCCCGAAGGCAACTGCTCAACAAGCTCTGTAAGTACTTCACATACCTCTTTAGATAATCAACTGCAGTCCTTACTTGAAAAGGACAGTCTAATCAAAGAACTAAAGGAGAGACTAGACAATAATCATAGAGTTCTGAAACAGAATCTAGACCAAAAGTCTTCCTTAAGTATTCAACTTGAAATTGCAAAAGATCAAGTCAAAAAGGTGTCTTCAGATTTTGAAAGCTTTGAACTTAAGATAGCTGAATTAACTAAGAAATTTGAGGACAGTGAACGGGAAAAAAGCACAGCAAAGGCTGAATGCGATTTTTTGCATAACAAAAGAAGAACGCTTTTAAATAAAGTAAAAGAACTAGAAGATCTAGCTGCTAGAAGAGGTCAATCTGAACAAACTGTTTTTCTGCTTAACAACAAACAAAAGGATGACCGATTCTACAATGCTAAAACAGGTCTGGGCATAACCAACCCACGTAATCTTAAGAAAGTTAATTGCCTTCAAATCTATAACAAAGATTACATGGGACTAGGGTTTGGCGAGAAAATGTATTTTCGAAGTGATAAAGATTATGCTGAAGCAGAAGAAGAAAAGAGAAAGAAACCAAAACCTGCGATTTCTTGTGATTATCTCTCTGTAAATGAAAAACAACTTTCAGAAGAAAAACCGACTTCCTGCTTTAGTGAATGCCTAGACCCCTATGCCAAAGATATTCCTCACATAGGACACCCTCTAGACCCTCCCCCAAGAGTTGGTATTGCTAAAACTGGTGAGGAACCATGTATTTTTCCAATGGCTCAAAAGCTCAAAAACCTACAGAAAACTCTTGATAACGAGAGAGAGAGATTTGAAACTGAAAAGAAAGGTTTTGAGCGCAACTGGCAGGAACTTCTTAAAAAATTTAATGATTTAAGTGAGCAGTTTCATGCTAAATCAGACCCTTCTATGACCAAGCCTGACAGCTCACACACCTCACATGAGAAAAACATTGTTTTTAAAGGTTCGTCCACTCATCTCTCTTCTCCTTTGTTTACAGGGAATGAAGTGAATAAGGAAGGAGAAGAGAAGAATGAGTGGAGGAAAAAGAGGAAGGAAATCGCAGATGGCAAAAAGAAAGTTTTTGAGAAAAGTGCCAGCCCTAGATCTAGTTCAATTTTTTATTCAAAAGTTAATTGTAATTCTGTCTCTACAAAGCAGACTTCTAACAGTTCAGTCTTGAGTCCCAAGCTGAATATTTCTGAGACATCTTCTAGACAAAGTTCTATTTATAATACAAGTGTTGCTTATGGTTATTCTGTTCCAGATCCCCATAATTATGAATGTGATATGAATGTTGTTAAATCTAAGTCTTCCAGAAAGCTTAAACCTGAAAAGGAAACCAAGAAAGAAACTTCTAAGGGAACGTTTTGTTTTCCAGATATGAAATACGCCCTTAGAGTTCATTCTAGGAAACATGTTAATCGGCTTTCTAAAGAGGAGATTTTCAAAACCAAACTCAAAAAACAACCGTTCAATCACACAGCTCCTGTCTACTCTCCTCCTGAACCTAAACCGAAAAGATGGGTCCCCAAGATAAGACCCGTCAAAACTGAAACTAAAAAGTGGGTCCCCAAGATGAGACCTACCAAACCTGAATCGAATAGGTGGGTCCACAAACGAAGACCCATCCAAACTAAAATGGATAGGTGGGTTCCCAATCGTAGACCCATCATAACTAAAACTGATAGGTGGGGTTCAAATCAAGGACCCATCAGAACTGCAACTGAAAGGTGGGTCCCCAAACTTAGACCCACAAGGACTAAAATGGAAAGGTGGGTTCACAACATCAGACCCACCAAAATGGAAAGTGCTAGGTGGACTCCAAAAACCAGACACACTGCAAAAGCAGATCTGGCAATTGGAAAGCCCATCGAAGATAGATCTTTTGTTGAAAGAGCAGCTGACCTTGGATCACTGCTCAAAGCAAGTTTTAAAAAGGTGTTTCTTGGTAATAAGGAAGGACCCACTCCAAGTTGGGTACCTGATCTTATTTGATTGTTTTGCAGGACGGTCATGTGTGGCACTTAGACTCAGGATGCTCAACCCACATGACCGGAATAAAGCACCTCTTGAGCAACTACACCAACTGCTACGGAGGCAATGTCAGATTTGGGAATGACGCCTCATCTCCTATCCTTGGGTATGGGGACGTCGTCTGTGCCAGTGTCACAATAAAAGATGTTTCATTCGTCAAAGGGCTCAAACACAACTTACTGAGCATTGGACAATTCTGCGACAGCGGGATGGAAGTGAGGTTCTTTGCAAAACAATGCTGTGTTCTTGACAGCACAGGGAATACATTATTAACGTGTTACAGAACATCAAATCTGTACACCATTGATCTGAAAAGCGTCCAATCCACCACTTCCATCTGTCTGCTGTCCAAAGCTTCAACTGAACAGAACAACCTATGGCACATACGTCTCTCCCATCTGAACTTCAAACATCTATCAACCTTGTCCTCCAAGAAACTTGTCAAGGGGCTTCCTCTGCTAAAGTCTTCCGCTGAAAATCATTGTAGTGCCTGCAAAATGGGCAAAATGAAGCGAAGCTCCCACAAGTCAAAAACTGAACCTTCATCTACTCATCAGTTGCAGCTAATACACATGGATCTGTGTGGACCTATGAGAGTACAAAGCATCAATGGTCGCAAATACACTATGGTGATCGTTGATGACTTCTCTAGGTATACATGGACGAAATTTCTTCGATCAAAAGACGAAGCTGCGGAAAACATTATGACCTTTATCAGAACGATCCAGAAACTGCTACAGCACAGTGTTCGAATTGTCAGAACTGACAATGGTACCGAGTTCAAAAATCAAACTCTCACTGAGTTCTATGAATCACTCGGTATCACTCAGCAATTTGCAGCAGCTAAAACTCCCCAGCAGAACGGAGTTGTTGAGAGAAAGAACAGAACCCTTGTTGAAGCAGCACGCACCATGTTAATCCAATCAAGGCTGCCTCACTTCATGTGGGCAGAGGCAATCAATACCGTGTGCTTCACTCAGAACAGAACCTTCATCCACAAGCGCTTCGACAAGACTCCATATGAGATCCTATTCAACAAAACTCCTGATATTTCTTTCCTCAAGGTTTTTGGCTGCAAGTGCTTCATACTCAATGATCGGACAGAGAGAAGTAAGCTGGATCCCAAATCCAGAGAAGGTGTGTTCATTGTCTACTCACTGCAATCCAAAGCTTACAGAGTCTATCTCAGAGACAAGCGGACTGTCATCGAGAGTGTAAATGTTACATTCTATGAAATGGCAGACTTTGCTATTGAACATCTCCAGACCGATCCATCCACTGCTGTACCAGTAGCTTCTGATAAAGCTGAACCAAACACCGAACACGACGATGTGATTCTCGACTCTCTCTTCAGACACTTTTACGAGAACTCACAATCTCCACCTCCTGCATACACTCCAGAGACAACATCAACGCCAACAGCAGAGATTCCGCTCCTCACAGGACCAGATGATGTACCATCCACACCCTCAACCCCTCAAACCAATCCCAGAGGTGTGGATGATCACGGCTTTGCCATAAGTTCGGAATCATCTCCACTACACACCACAGCTGCCCCAGAGCCTTCAAATTCATATCAGGACTCAGATCAACCAATAATCACTCCAACTCCTCTAGCTCATGAGAGGAAGTGGACAAAAGCACACCCTGTTGAACAAATAATAGGTGATCCAAGTCAAGGTGTGCGAACGAGATCAGCAACAACAAATGAATGTCACTATGCATGCTTCCTAAGCAAGAATGAACCGTCCAAAGTCTCAGAGGCACTCGCTAATCCAGATTGGGTGATTGCCATGCAAGATGAGCTCAATCAGTTTGACAGACTAGATGTGTGGACACTCGTGCCTAAACCCCCTCAGAAAACCATCATTGGCACAAAATGGGTGTTCAAGAACAAGAAGGACGAAGAAGGCATAGTGATACAGAACAAGGCACGACTGGTTGCTAAAGGATATAATCAGCAAGAGGGCATAGACTATGATGAAACATTTTCACCCGTAGCAAGAATTGAAGCAATCCGCCTTTTTCTTGCGTACGCAGCCCACAAGAACTTTACTGTCTTTCAAATGGACGTCAAGGCTGCCTTTCTGAATGGAGTCTTGGAAGAAGAGGTCTATGTCGCTCAGCCCGAAGGATTCATAGATCCCAGATATCCCGACCATGTGTACAAGCTGAAGAAAGCTCTGTATGGGTTGAAACAGGCACCAAGAGCTTGGTATGATGGCTTAACCGAATTTCTGGTTGATTCAGGTTTCTCAAAAGGGAAGATTGATACGACACTCTTCATCAAGCGACAGCAGTCTGACATCATCCTGATTCAGATCTATGTTGATGACATTATCTTCGCCTCCTCTAATCCACGCCTGTGCAAACACTTTGAGAAACTGATGAAAACCAAGTTCGAAATGAGCATGATGGGTGAACTGAATTTCTTCCTAGGCCTGCAAGTAAGACAACTCTCTGACGGCATTTTCATCAATCAGTCAAAGTACATCCTGGAAATGCTTAAGAGATTCAACATTGATGGCAAATCTTCCATGACAACCCCCATGTCCCCAAACAACAAACTGGACTCAGACCCCTCCGGGAAGCCAGTTGATGCTACAAACTACAGGGCCATCATTGGATCGTTGCTATATCTCACATCAAGCAGGCCTGACATTGTCTTCTCCACATGCTTATGTGCACGCTTTCAGGCAAATCCGAAGGAATCCCATCTGACCGTTGTTCGAAGAATTCTGAGATACCTCAAAGGCACTGTGAATATAGGCCTTTGGTATCCCAAGCACTCAGGTTTTGACCTAGTCGGATATTCGGATGCTGACTTTGCTGGTTGCCGGATGGACCGCAAAAGTACATCGGGAGCTGTCCAATTCTTGGGCGATAAGTTAGTCTGCTGGTCTTCCAAGAAACAAAATTGTGTGTCAACATCTACGGCCGAGGCAGAATACGTCGCGGCTGCTAGCTGTTGTTCACAAATATTATGGATGAAGACCCAGCTAAAGGACTACGGTTACACACTCCGTCATATCCCGATCTACAGTGACTCTCAAAGTGCCATAGCCATCACCAGCAACCCGGTTCATCACTCCCGCACCAAACACATCGACCTGCGCTATCATTTCATCAAGGATCATGTGGAGAAAGGAGACATTGACATGTATTTTGTAAGCTCAGAGCTTCAACTGGCTGACTTGTTCACTAAGGCATTGGATGAAAAACGATTCCAGTTCCTAGTCTCCAAGTTGGGCATGTTGAACCTCGAGCCCGTTTAATTATATCTCCACTGATCTAAAAAATGTGTGTGTGTGGGATTTGTAAATAGTGTGTGTGCGTGCGTTGCATGTGTTGAGTGTGTGTGAAAAATCAAAAAGAACAAAAAATAGTGTGTGTGCGTTGCATTTGTATATATTGTTCGTTGCATTTTTTGAGGGGGAGAAAACTTTCACTGTTTGAGGGGGAGCTTTTTTTTCACTGATTAAGGGGGAGCTCTCTATTTTTTACTGGTTTGGGCCTCGAAAATCTTTTAAAAGAGCACTGTGTGCCAGCCCAATATTTCGGGCTAAACTGTTAAAGAGGAGGTCCAAAATCTTTTCGCATATATAAGCCCTCGTAAAACCTCCCATCCTTATACTTCTCAGAATTTTTCGCAAAAGATCCGAACGTTTAGACTCTCAGAGCTCCTGCCGCCGTTTCTCCTTCTTCTTCTCCTCAGACCAAATTCGCAATACTCCATCTTCGTTTACCTTTAACAACTACCTGGGTAGTTCTTCGTTCGAAATCTCATTCATCAACATCCTTCGAACTCGAAATCATAATCTTCAATCATAGTTCGAAAACGATCATTCTCGCAAATCGATCAATTTTTCAAAATCAACATAAAAAGGTTTTTGTTAGACTTTAGGTCGAAATCGTTTGTTATTGATTGATATATCTTTGTTTTTGCAGGTGGATTCTTCGTTTCGAAATATCGATTTCGAGTTTTTGGATCTCGAGATCGTCGGTTCAACTTCTCGAAATCAAGATCTCGAGATGGGCATCTCGACTTCTTGATCTCGAGATTTGAATCTCGAAATCAAGATCTCGAGATCTGTATCTCGATATCTTGATCTTGAGATTTGAATCTCGAAATCAAGATCTCGAGATCTGCATCTCGACATCTTGATCTCGAGATTTGAATCTCGAAATCAAGATCTCGAGATTTGGATCTCGAAATCATGATCTTGAGATTTGAATCTCGAAATCAAGATCTCGAGATTTGGATCTCGAAATCATGATCTCGAGATTCAGATCTCGAGATGTGGACTTAGAAATTATTTCAAAATTCCACCTGCATAAACCTATCTGACAAACGCAAATCAAATTCTTTCAAAATCAAATCAAACAGTTGAACTTCATGTGCTGACCCCATGCTTCTACAGTTTAAAATGGCAGGAAACACGAAAGCACAGATCGATGATGCCATCTACTCACAAGACAAATGGATCAAGGTGCTGGACAATAACTTCCAGTTAGACCTTGCAGTCTTCAAATGCCAGAACCCAATCATTCCAGCCATCATGAAGGGTCACTATCTCTGGCCTGCACTTCACAACTCAAAACCGGTGCCAGAGATATACCTACAACAGTTCTGGGGGCACATGCATACAGAATCTCCAAAGGATCGATCAAAAATAAAGACCAAGCTGAATGGCATGCGCGTGATCCTGACGCCATCAACACTGCAATCTACTCTAGCGCTGCCAGTTCACGATACATATGATGCACTGCCAACCATCCCCGATCTGCTCAAAGACGTGGCATCCCTTGGCTACACATCACTACTGCCACAACTGTCAAATTTCAACGGTGCATATCTCCGTCATCCGTGGAAAAATCTTTTCGGGCTGGTGAACAAGTGCCTGTCGCCGAAGCATGCCGGATTCGACAAATGCAACAAGCAGATCCTACTCATCTTCCATGGCATTGCCTTCAACAAGAACTACGACATGGCACAGCTCTTCTTCTCAGAGCTAATGGACCTGGTCAAGGCCAAAGAAAAGAATAGGCCAGGTACCATTCCATACGCTAGGTGGCTTGGGTTGATCATCAACGACCTCATGGCAGAGCATTCAACAATACCAAGACGCAGTACAGATCCTCACTTCACAGCACCGAAGCTGCAGTACTTCAAAGCAGACAAGAATCCCTCTTACGGTCTGAAGATACCTGGATTTCTGCTACAGCTGGTAAAATCTTCAAATCCAGCAGTCCAACAATACAAAGAAGCCACCGAGAAGACCGTCCCTATGGTTCAGCAAAACCCAGCTGGACCTACCCAAGGGACAAAGCCGAGTGTTAGTAAGGGTACTAAGAGAGCCCAAAAGCCACAGAAACCAGTGGCCGGTTTGCCCAATGAAGGGAAGTCTGACGACTCTTTAGAGACGAGTCAGGCGGCTGAGGGCACCGAGGAAGACGCTGAGGAAACGGCCAGTGAATCGTCTAGTGGAGCCCAAACAAACACTGACGACAAGGCCTCCGAGAGCGTGGGCACGGAGAGTGACAAATCAGACTCGGATGATGACAGTGATGACAATGATAGTGATGATGTGGAGCTCACATATGCACTAATTAGAAAAGGGAAGCTGCCCGTCGAATCTCCAAAGAAGAGAAGAATCACTGCTGAAGACGCAGCACCAATCATAGCTCGCAGACCTCAAGTCTTCACTATTAAAGAAACAGCTAAACCAAGAGCTGATCCGAGCGAGACAAATTGCTCAAAGGATGATTACGACGAGGCAGCTCACTCCATCAAGACATCAATCAACCAGGAAGAAGTTGTCATCCGAGAGACAAGGGCTAAAGTCAAAAATGACAAGGTTGCTAAGGCCAGGCCCCAGCCCCGAGCGAAAAAGAGTCTGTTTGATAAGGCAGACGAGCACATCTTTGCTGGGTGCGACTCCTTTATCCAGATAAGCCGAGCCGAATCCCTAAGCACAGGAGCCGATCTTTTCGGTTCCCGAGTAGAAGTCGCAGCATCTGGCTCAACTACGCATGCACAGCCCTCTCCCAGCCACTCAATTGCCTCTCAAAAGGTTATTGTTTCAAAAGAACGGGATTCAACCCCCTCGCTGGTTCCTTCTGAATCAGTTGAGCATACAATTGACCTATCTCCCGAGGTCAAAACCCCTTCTTCACTCACATCGAGTCTAGGTGTCACATTTCCCACATTTTCTTCTTTTTCTAGGACACCTACACTATTCACAGCACATACAGGTGCACTCACCCTGAACACAACAACCAGAGCGCAAGCTATGACGGTTGGAAGCCCTGCTACGCCCATAATGATTCCATCATTAAATGCAGGCCACACATCAGCAATCTTCACTGATGCTGTGTCAACAGTTACAACCCCCGTAACTGGTCACCCTACCTTTGAAGACGTAAACGTTCTACTAAATCGCTTCCTAGATTCCACCATTAAACCATGGGTGCAAGATGCAATGACCGCTCTAGCACAGGAATTTAGGACCACCCAAGCGGTTCGGTCTGAACAGACACCACCCCAACCTTCCCCTGAACCGTTCATCTCCCATACACAACCCATATCCTCCACCCCTCTATCCCACCAATCCATCAACCAAATTCCTATCCCTTCTATTTCTCGGGGAACCCAGAATACAGAACCAGTATTCTCCCCACACCCGACCACACCCTCCATCGATCTCTCCTCCCTATCCTTTGACACCCTAGCTTCGGCTTTGCTGAATAACCTCTTGAATACCCCAGAAGACGACCTCACTCTTCATCAGCAAGCCATACTAGAAGCTCTTCTTTCCTCACCTGAAACCAAGAGTACTTGCAAGGAGAGTCTTCGTGGTCGCAAACGTTCCCATGAGGACCCCGATGATTCGGATCCTCATGAGGGGGAGAACAAGCGACCTCGATCACTTGAGCAAACTACTCTTCCAAGCCAAACTCCACAGCCAATTCAACCTGAAACCTCAACAAACCAACAGCCACCATCCACAGCCAAACTCTCTAGCGTGGTCGAGCTAGAAATAACATCCCGAGGCGTATCTCCTTGAGATACCAACCGAGGAGGGGATGGAAGTCCTGATGATGATACCACTGGTACATCTTCTCCATCAGGCCATCAGTTGGAACCTAGTTCTAAGCTGATGTCAACGGGCAATCCTAGTGAACCCGGTCGTGCTACACAGGAACAATCACCGCCTAAACAAAGAACTCCATATATCTCCCCAGGCAAAGACATCCATGATGCACTGGAAGAGGCGGTGATATACGACAAATGGCCGAGAAAATGGACAGAATGGGATGATCTCCGGGTTGAAGCCGAGCAAGAGGACATGCAAAGGAACTGGTGGCTACGAGAGCTTATAAACAAATGCTCTGAAGATATCATTAGGCTCGAGGACGATGAACGCAAGGAAGGGGAGAACTACAAGGAATCCCAGAAAGCTCTTGAATCAGTCGTAAGACAATCAGCGGGAAGACTTCCCAAGACAGAGAAACCCTGGGACAACGTTCGGATCAAAGCCCCCTTCCAAGAAGAAATCAGAGAGCATATCTGGCGTAGACCAGACAAAGTCAAGCCACTGAACGAACTGAAGCAAAGAGGCCTTACACACTTGAAAGGAAAACAGGCTGGAGGTCATCTGCATATGTTGCTGCAAAGGTCAACTGGTACACAGAGAGAACTGATGGAACAAGATCTGAAGTCGAATATTCTCCCGATTCATCAAATTCTACAAGTGAAAGCTGAAGACTATCATGGAGTAACATTCTACACTTTCAGACTTCAACGCACCGATGGGAGCGAATTCACTTGTCAAGAGAACGACTTCATCATGCTGAAACCAGATGACATCTACCAAATGCTCATGGCCTACAGATACCTTCCAGTCAGGCAAAACATAGTATACAGCGAAGGCCTCGCAGCTATCAAGAGATTCATGCTTAGACAGATCCGAGTACACTCCTCACATGACCTACAAATGGCTATTGAATGCAATCTGAAGAAGACAAACCTGACAAAGCCAAAATTGTATGGTCCAGAACTTGAAGACTTCCCAGCCTATCACATCTTCTTCAAACCGCCAGCAGTCACCTACCCGAACCACAAGAACGAAAAGCGTCTGATGGTAGTCAGTGAAATCGAGAAATACTGCGACGGAACACTGAAGATAATCAGAGAGCAGATTCTACAGATGAAGGCAAAGCTGGAAGAAAATCTTCAAAAGGCATCGTCTTATGTTCAAAAGGAACACTCTATTGTAGAGGCAATTTTAAAGGCCATTGACGATCGCCTCGAAAAGAGAAATATGCTAAGACAATATGAACATGCACTTGGATTAAGGAAGCACTACTTCAAATCACAGAAGCAATAAGAGAATGACACTTGATCACAAAGGGGGAGATTGTTGGAGATATTTTATTGTGAATCAAGTTGGTCATAGATTAGCTTTATATTTAATCCTTGTATTTAATAGTGCATAAATTAGATAGAAATCAGGCCAAGTGTTAGGCCCATTTAAACAGGCCAAAAGCCTGTTACGCCTAACCTAAACCTCGCCTATAAAAAGGGAGCCGAGGTTTAGGAAAAGGTTGAACGTCGTACTTATTATTCATAGCCTTACGCTTATATTATTCTGCTGTACGTTCCACGATTTATCAAAGAAGGTTTTACGGTGATTCATTCTGTGTTCATCTTTACGTTTAATCTTCCTTGTTAGATCGATTATTCATTGCTGTTACAGAAACAGGGACTAACAATTTAAGGCATTGGATGAAAAACGATTCCAGTTCCTAGTCTCCAAGTTGGGCATGTTGAACCTCGAGCCCGTTTAATTATGTCTCCACTGATCTAAAAAGTGTGTGTGTGTGGGACTTGTAAAAAGTGTGTGTGTGTGGGATTTGTAAATAGTGTGTGTGCGTTGCATGTGTTGAGGGGGAGAAAACCAGAAAAATAACAAAAAAAATAGTGTGTGTGCGTTCCATATGTTGAGGGGGAGAAAACCAGAAAAATAACAAAAAATAGTGTGCGTGTGTTGCATGGGTTGAGTTTGTGTGAAAAATCAAAAAGAACAAAAAATAGTGTGTGTGCGTTGCATTTGTACATATTGTTCGTTTCATTTTTGAGGGGGAGAAAACTTTCACTATTTGAGGGGGAGCTATTTTTCACTGATAAAGGGGGAGCTCTCATTTTTCACTGATAAAGGGGGAGCTCTCATTTTTTTACTGTTTGGACCTCGAAAACCTGTTAATAGGACATTGGTTGCCAGCCCAATCATTCGGGCTCAACTGATACGGAGGAGGTCCATATTCTTTCTCTCGCATATAAAAGCCTCGCCCTTCTCCCTCTTTTTCCACTCTGATTTTTTCAAAGCACAAAAGATTTCGCAAGGCAGAGCTCTCAACGTTTCTTCTTCCTCGATTCCTCAAAAACACCTTCGTTTTCGAAACCTCAAAAATTCCTTCCTTATTCGCAACTACTTCAAAGGTAGTAATCCGTTCGAAATCAAGATCTTCAAACTCCTTTCGAAAAACGAATGATAGTTTCTCGCAGAACATCAACTTTTCTCAAAAACACAATCATTTAGGGTTTTTCGATTAATACAGGTCAAAATCGCTTGTTAATTATTTGATTTATCGTTGTCTTTGCAGGTGGATTCTTCGCTTCGAAATCGATTTCGAGATTTTGGATTTCAAGATCTCGAGATCGTCGATTCATCTTCTCGAAATCAAGATCTCGAGATGGGCATCTCGACATCTTGATCTCGAGATTTGAATCTCGAAATCAAGATTTCGAGATCTGCATCTCAACATCTTGATCTCGAGATTTGAATCTCGAAATCAAGATCTCGAGATCTGCATCTCGACATCTTGATCTCGAGATTTGGATCTCGAAATCAAGATCTCGAGATCTGCATCTCGACATCTTGATCTCGAGATTTGAATCTCGAAATCAAGATCTCGAGATCTGCATCTCGACATCTTGATCTCAAGATATGAATCTCGAGATTTGAGATTTGAACTTAGAATTTTTTTCAAAACTCCATCTGCATAAACTTATCTGAAAACAGCAAATTAATTTCTTTCAAAATCAAATCAACAGTTGAACTTCATGTGCTGACCCCATGCTTCTACAGTTTAAAATGGCAGGAAACACAAAAGCACAGATCGATGATGCCATCTACTCTCAAGACAAATGGATCAAGGTGCTGGACAATAACTTCCAGTTGGACCTTGCAGTCTTCAAATGCCAGAATCCAATCGTTCCAGCCATCATGAAGGGTCACTATCTCTGGCCTGCACTTCACAACTCAAAACCGGTGCCAGAGATATACCTACAACAATTCTGGGGGCACATGCATACAGAATCTCCAAAGGATCGATCAAAAATAAAGACCAAGCTGAATGGCATGCGCGTGATCCTGACGCCATCAACACTGCAATCCACATTACCGGTGCCAGTCAGAGATACATATGATGTGCTGCCGTCAATCCCAGACCTACTGAAAGACGTAGCATCACTAGGTTACACGTCTCTACTGCCACAACTGTCGAACTTCAACGGCGCATATCTCAGTCACCCGTGGAAGAATCTCTTCGGGCTCGTGAACAAATGCTTGTCGCCAAAGCATGCTGGCTTCGACAAATGCAACAAGCAAATACTGCTAGTCTTCCACGGGATCGCCTTCAACAAACACTACGACTTGGCGCAGCTCTTCTTCTCAGAGCTAATGGACCTGGTCAAGGCCAAAGAAAAGAATAGGCCAGGTACCATTCCGTACGCCAGATGGCTTGGGCTGATCATCAACGACCTCATGGCAGAGCATTCGGCTATCCCACAACGCAGCTCTGATCCACATTTCAAAGCCCCAAAGCTGCAATACTTCAAAGCGGACAAGAACCCGACCTACGGTCTGAGGATTCCTGGGTTTCTGCTCAACCTTGTGAGGTCTTCAAACCCAGCTGTTCAGCAGTACAAGGAAGCCATCGAGAAGACCGTCCCTATGGTTCAACAAAACCCAGCTGGACCTACCCAAGGGACAAAGCCGAGTGTGAGTAAGGGTCCTAAGAGAGCCCAAAAGCCACAGAAACCAGTGGCCGGTACGCCCAATGAAGGGAAGTCTGACGACTCTCTAGAGACGAGTCAAGCGGCTGAGGGCACCGAAAAAGACGCTGAGGATATGGCCAATGAATCGTCGAGTGAAGCCCAAACGAACACTGACGACGAGGCTTCCGAGAGCGTGGGCACGGAGAGCGGAGATTCTGGCTCGGATGATGACGACGACGACAATGACAGTGATGATGTGGAGCTAACATATGCTCTAATCAGAAAAGGGAAACTGTCAGTTGAATCTCCTAAGAAGAAAAGAATAACTGCTGAAGATGCAGCACCAATAATCGCTGGCAGACCCAAAGTCTTCACCATCAAGGAGAAAGCTAAGCCGATAGTTGTTTCCAGCGAGACAAACTGCTCAAAGGACGACTATGACGAGGCGGCTCATACGATTAAAGCGTCAATCAACTCGAAAGAAGTTGTCATCCGAGAGACCAGGGCTAAGGTCAAAAATGACAAGGCTGCCAAGGCTAAGCCCCAGCCCCGAGCCAAAAAGAGTCTGTTTGATAAGGCAGACGAGCACATCTTTGCGGGCTGCGACTCCTTTATCCAGATAAGCCGAGCCGAATCCCTAAGCACAGGAGCCGATCTTTTCGGTTCCCGGGTAGAAGTCGCAGCATCTGGCTCAACTGCGCATGCACAGCCCTCTCCCAGCCACTCAATTGCCTCTCAAAAGGCCATTGTTTCAAAAGAACGGGACTCAACCCCCTCGTTGGTTCCTTCTGAATCAGTTGAGCATTCAATTGACCTATCTCCCGAGGTCAAAACCCCTTCTTCTCTCACATCGAGTCTAGGTGTCACATTTCCCACATTTTCTTCATTTTCTAGGACACCTACACTATTCACTGCACATACAGGTGCACTCACCCTGAACGCAACAACCAGAGCGCAAGCTATGACGGTTGGAAGCCCTGCTACGCCCATAATGATTCCATCATTAAATGCAGGCCACACATCAGCAATCTTCACTGATGCTGTGTCAACAGTTACAACCCCCGTAACTGGTCACCCTACCTTTGAAGACGTAAACGTTCTACTGAATCGCTTCCTGGATTCCACCATTAAGCCATGGGTACAAGATGCAATGACCGCTCTAGCACAGGAATTTAGGACCACCCAAGCGGTTCGGTCTGAACAGACACCACCCCAACCTTCCCCTGAACCGTTCATCTCCCATACACAACCCATATCCTCCACCCCTTTATCCCACCAATCCATAAACCAAATTCCTATCCCTTCTATTTCTCGGGGAACCCAGGATACAGAACCAGTATTCTCCCCACACCCGACCACACCCTCCATCGACCTCTCCTCCCTATCCTTTGACACACTAACTTCGGCTTTGCTGAACAATCTCTTAAATACCCCAGAAGACAACCTCACTCTTCATCAGCAAGCCATACTAGAAGCTCTTCTTTCCTCACCCAAAACCAAGAGTACTTGCAAGGAGAGTCTTCGTGGTCGCAAACGTTCCCATGAGGACCCCGATGATTCGGATCCTCATGAGGGGGAGAACAAGCGACCTCGATCACATGAGCAAACTGCTCTCGCAAGCCAAACTCCACATCCAATTCAACCTGAAACCTCAACAAACCAACAGCCACCATCCACAGCCAAACTATCTAGCATGGTCGAGCTAGAAATAACATCCCGAGGCGTATCTCCCAGAGATACCAACCGAGGAGGGGATGGAAGTCCTGATGATGTTACCACTGGTACATCTTCTCCATCAGGCCATCAGTTGGAACCCAGTTCTAAGCTGATGTCAACGGGCAATCCTAGTGAACCCGGTAGTGCTACACAGGAACAATCACCGCCTGAACAAAGAATTCCATATATTTCCCCAGGCAAAGACATCCATGATGCACTGGAAGAGGCGGTGATATACGACAAATGGCCAAGAAAATGGACAGAATGGGATGATCTTCGGGTTGAAGCCGAACAAGAGGACATGCAAAGAAACTGGTGGCTACGAGAGCTGATCAACAAATGATCTGAAGATATTATACGGCTCGAGGACGATGAACGCAAGGAAGGGGAGAATTACAAAGATTCCCAGAAGACTCTTGAATCAGTCGTAAGACAAACAGCGGGAAGACTTCCCAAGACAGAGAAACCCTGGGATAATGTTCGTATCAAAGCCCCCTTCCAAGAAGAAATCAGAGAGCATATCTGGCGTAGACCAGACAAAGTCAAGCCACTGAACGAACTGAAGCTAAGAGGCCTTACTCACTTGAAAGGAAAGCAGGCTGGAGGTCATCTGCATATGTTGCTGCAAAGGTCAACCGGTACACAGAGAGAACTAATGGAACAAGATCTGAAGTCGAATATTCTCCCGATTCATCAAATTCTACAAGTGAAGGCTGAAGACTATCATGGAGTAACATTCTACACTTACAGACTTCAACGCACCGATGGGAGCGAATTCACTTGTCAAGAGAACGACTTCATCATGCTGAAACCGGATGACATCTACCAAATGCTCATGGCCTACAGATACCTTCCAGTCAGGCAGAGCATAGTATACAGCGAAGGCCTCGCAGCTATCAAGAGATTCATGCTTAGACAGATCCGAGTACACTCTTCACATGACCTACAGATGGCTATTGAATGCAATCTGAAGAAGACAAATCTGACAAAGCCAAGACTGTATGGTCCAGAACTTGAAGATTTCCAAGCCTACCACATCTTCTTCACACCGCCAGCAGTCACCTATCTGAACCACAAGAACGAAAAGCGTTTGATGGTAGTCAGTGAAATCGAGAAGTACTGTGACGGAACACTGAAGATAATCAGAGAGCAGATTCTACAGATGAAGGCAAAGCTAGAGGAAAATCTTCAAGAGGCATCGTCTTATGTTCAAAAGGAACACTCTACTGTAGAGACAATTTTAAAGGCCATTGACGATCGCCTCGAAAAGAGAAATGTGCTGAGACAGTATGAACATGCACTTGGTATGAGGAAGCACTACTTCAAATCTCAGAAGCAATAAGAGAATGGCACTTGATCACAAAGGGGGAGATTGTTGGAGATATTTAATTGTGAATCAAGTTGGTCATAGATTAGCTTTATATTTAATCCTTGTATTTAATTAGTGCATAAATTAGATAGAAATCAGGCCAAGTGTTAGGCCCATTTAAACAGGCCAAAAGCCTGGCACGCCTAACCTAAACCTCGCCTATAAAAAGGGAGCCGAGGTTTAGGAAAAGGTTGAACGTCGTACGTATTATTCATAGCCTTACGCATATCATTCTGTTGTACGTTCCACGGTTTATCAAAGAAGGTTTTACGGTGATTCATTCTGTGTTCATCTTTACGTTTAATCTTCCTTGTTAGATCGATTATTCATTGCTGTTACAGAAACAGGGACTAACAAAGGGTGATGCTGCAATCCCCGAAAGTGAATGCTCAACAAGCTCTGTAAGTACCTCTCATACTCCTTTAAATAATCAAATTCAGTCCTTACTTGAGAAGGACAATCTAATTAACGAACTAAAGGAGAGACTAGACAATAATCACAGGGTACTGAAACAGAATCTAGACCAAAAGTCTTCTTTAAGTGTTCAACTTGAAATTGCGAAAGATCAGGTCAAAAAGGTGTCCTCAGATTTTGAAAGTTTTGAACTTAAGATAGCTGAATTAACTAGGAAATTTGAGGATAGTGAACGAGAAAAAAGCACAGCAAAGGCTGAATGCGATTTTTTGCATAATAAGAGAAGAAAACTTTTAAACAAAATAAAAGAACTAGAGGATCTAGCTTCTAGAAGAGGTCAGTCTGAACAGACAATTTTTCTTAATCGAATAAAGGATGACCGATTCTACAATCATAGAATAGGACTGGGCATAAAAAACCCATGTAATCTAAAGAAAGTTAAATGTCTTCAAATTTATAACAAAGATTACATGGGACTATGGTTTGGTGAAAAAATGTATTTTCGAAGTGATGAAGAAAACGCTGAAGCAGAAGAAGAAAAGAGAAAGAATCCTTAATCTGCGATTTCTTGTGATTATCCCTCTGTAAATGAAAAACAACTTTCACAAGAAAAATCTAGTTCCTGCTTTAGTGAATGTCTTGACCCTTATGCTAAAGATATTCCTCACATAGGACATCCTCTAGACCCACCCCCAAGAGTAGGTATTTCTAAAACTGGAGAGGAACCTTGTATTTTTCCTATGGCTCAAAAACTCAAAAACCTTCAGAAAACTCTTGATAACGAGAGAGAGAGATTTGAAACTGAAAATGTTGGTCCCGTTTGTAATGGGAACAGTCTTGAGGGGGGGTGAATAGACTGTTCAGGAATTTAAACTTTTCTCTAAGTCAAAACTAACTTAACAGTGATGGTCGAAATCTGGTGACAGAGAAGGTCAAGTTCTGATGGCAGAACTGGACCTGGCAGCGGATTAAGTTCTGTCCGGGTAGCCTCAGACAACACTAAGGCAAATGCCTTTCTGATAACTCTTAAGGGAGATCTGCTGAACACAGAGTCCAACCTTTTGAGTTAATCAGTAGAACCTTAAGTGCGGAAATTAAAAGCTTAAAGTAAATGACACCGGGGTTTTTATAGTGGTTCAAGGAACAACGTGTTCCTCTAGTCCACTGTTCCACTAAGCTTGCAAAAACAACAGTTTACAACGCCTTAGTCCCTAGAACTTAGGAAGCACTCCTCGTCTTCTTCAAGTCTAGTTGCCATCCGGGATGCAGTCCTGCTTCCTGATGGCTGGTCTCGTTTCACTGAGTCTCTTGAAGTATCCCCACTTCACTTACTCGAGCTAGTTTGAGACGTCCCTTCTTTTTCAAGAAGTGTTTGATTCAAAATCAGTTTTCTCCAACGTTGCTTCTTCACAAAAGATGAGTAGATGAAGTTTTCGAAGTGTTGAAGAACTGAGGAACTTTGTAACTTGCTAGTTGGATGAGGGATTAGAAAATATATCTTCCAACTGTAGCCTTTTCTTGTTAAGAATGAAGTTTGAATCTCAAGAAGGCTTTGAGGTATTTGAGTTGAATAATCTGAGCAAGTTCGTCTGGCAGATGTTGTAGCAAAGTTATCCTTGTAGTTCTTCAGAGTGTATCTTATATACTGGGAGCAGTCTTCTCGTTGGAGTGTAGAAGACAGCTTCATTAAATGCTTGTACTGTTGACTTGACCGGTTGGACCTTCGACTTGCTATTTTGGGGGCGTGAAGATACTCGCATGGTCAATCATCAGCTTTAAATATCTCTTCGTACGTACAGCATTAAATGTGCATTTAATGTGTGTACAGTACCATGTTTCCGTTGAAAGGTTTGTAACCGTTAGGGGATTTCCCGTTAGTTTAACGACCGTTGGTAAGTGCTTTCAGAATCTGGTGTGTTTAGCAGAGTCTTATGAGGCTCTCTGGTTCAATCTTTGAAGTCCGCCTCTGTTGCCAACTCTGGTACCAACACTGATGATCAGTTTCTGATGGCTTCTCTGGTGAGCAACTCTGGGAGCAACTCTGGTAGAAGCAAGGTGGATCTCTGGTAGACAGACTAAGCTAAAACTTACAAAAGAAATTCTAATACAAAATTTCTAACGGGGTACTTTCAAATTCTAATTAACCTAGCATCATCAAAATCTAAATACATTTATTCCTTACAATTTCCCCCTTTTTGATGATGCCAAAATCCTTTAACTATTTCCAGAGAAGTGCCTTTCACCATAAAAAAAGGTTTAAAACTTTTCATTAAAATCTTGGTGGGCAACTTAGCATAGGAGAATAGTAAGAGTACGATACAATCAGATAGCAATTAAAGCAAATAAGGTAACAGAATAAACACGAGAAAGGTGAATAAGAACAGACATTTGAGTAAGCCATGCAAAAAGAGGCAGAGTTGGTATCTTATTTATCTGAGAGAGAAAATAAAAAAGTTACAGAGTCAGAGA
Organism: Cuscuta europaea; assembly: GCA_945859875.1. Lineage (NCBI taxonomy): Eukaryota > Viridiplantae > Streptophyta > Magnoliopsida > Solanales > Convolvulaceae > Cuscuta > Cuscuta europaea. The sequence goes on from CAMAPE010000009.1 coordinate 2,704,155, forward strand.
TAGAGAGTTAGAGGTCTTCTTCATCTACCTGTGGTCCTGCTCTGTCAATCCTTTCGAGTTCTGCATTTACCTTAGCTCTGATTGAGGCTAGATCCCTCGGATTCTGATAGTCAGCCCAATGAGTTGCAAGTTTGCAGTCCAAATAATTTCTAACAGCTTCTGCAGTGTTCTTGCCAGTGAGAACCTTCATTCGGTACCACATTTCTGCTTCTTGGATAGAACCACCATGGTTGATCTGGACAAGTCCATCACTATCCATGAACAGATTCTCTCTTTGAAGGGGAGTCATCAGCTTCCTCATTTGTTCAAACTGAACTCTGTCTGGCCTTGACAGACCGCTCTTCATCCAATCATTGAATGAAAATGAGGAGGTCTTTTTCTTTGAGCTTCTTGGAGGAGGAGGTGGAGGTCTGGTACCTGCAGCAGTTAGTCTCTTCTTTCTGGTTGCATCAAAGTATGGAGCAGGATCAACAGTAGAGGAGGGTTCTCTGATAGATAGAGCTGTAGTGCTAGGTCCTTCCTCTTCTCTGGTATCTTCCCCCTTTTTGGCATCACAAAGATCGCCAAGGAGGAGCTCAATCTTTGAGAACTCAGAGGCTTGGGCATCTCTGATTTCATCAAGAGTCTCTGGCAGAGTCTGAGTGACAGAGGCAAGTCCTTCAATCAGGCTCTGTTGTTTGTCGACTGCAGATTGGAGATCCTTAGTGTTGACTTCTAGAAGAACCATCTTCTGGTATTGTTCCTTATCAGACTTGATGAGAGCTAGGCCTTGCTCATGATGCTCCTTGCAGAGGGAGTGTAAGACTGTGAGTTTCTGTGATGAGCTATCAGCAGATTTTTAAAGATTATTAACAGAGTCTGAGATCTGCTTAATTGTCTGGTGCTGGGCAAGTAGAGCTTGAGAGTGAGAGTGGAGAACAGAGTTGATACCACTGACATCTCTGGAGACAGAATCTATTCTCAATGTAGATGAATGCATGAAGTTATGCAGAGTTTCTGATAGTGCAGCAACCTTGTCTGTCATATGATGGAATCCGATTGTGATTTGAAGGTTGGTATGTGTTATCTCTTCATGATGCTTGTCGTTCAGCTCAATGATCTTGCTCAGATCATGAACTAACAGACCACCAAATGCTTCTGCAGATTTCACAAACCGGTTGAAAGAAATCTGGGGTTCTTCAGGTGTAAATCCTGGCATCTCTAATCATCTGCCCTTGGGAAATGGAGGGGCTCTGGTGGATGGTGTAGGGGAAGGAACTCTTGGGGGTGTCCTTCTCCTTTTAGATGTTTCATCAGCCGCAAGGGAGGAGGTGAGGAATCCATCATTGTCACTGTCTGAAGAGGGGACTCTGAAGATTGGTTTCTTCTTGGGTGTAGAGGCTGCAGAGTGGTGGGATGAATTCTGTGGTGAGGCAGATCTGGAGGGTGATAAGGATTTCTGATGATGTGAACTCTGGGGAAATGGGATTATTGGTTGAGGAATAGGTTGGTGTGAGGGGGATGGTGGGGGTGAAGGTGATCGATTTCTGGTGTTTGAGGGTTGTTTGCAAGGTGATGAGGGTCTGGAGTTTGGTTTCTGGTGAGATGGAGTTCTGGTGGAGGTTGAAGTTTTCTGGTTTGGTGAGAGGGTTTTCTGTTGGGGTGGAGATGAAGGTTTAGAGGGGGATTTGGAAGGTGATGGTTGAGTAACAGGAGATTTGGGAGGGGAAGGAGGAGGTGTAGGGATTACCTCAAGAACAATTTCTGAGAACATGGATTCTCTCCATTCCTTGATCAGCTTCTCCATGGTTAGAGCAATGTCATTTGCTGTGGAGGGTTCTCCTTCCTCAAAGGCACTATGACGAAACTTGATGAGAGATTCTTTTCTCTTTTTCTCCATCAGCCATGCATCAAATTCTTCCATCTCATCCTCTTCCAAAGCTCTGACATGCCTTTCAGGAGACAGGGCAGTTGTTGGAGCTTTACCTTGATATTTTTCTTTCTTCTTCTGTAGGACAGAGATGAGAAAAGCAAGGTTGAAGCACTGTGACACATCTTCTGTGCCTACCCAGTGAAGAACTGCGGCTTCTTCTTCCTCATAAGCATCAAAGAACTGAATGATTTTCTGGAGTGGTCCCATTCTCCATCTTCTCCATGCTAAGACTCTATCAAACTGCTTCTGCAGAATGATGTTGTAGTCAGTCTCTGGTTCCTTCTCTGGTGAGGCTTCACGTTCTGGTGAGAGAGCAGAACTTGGCAACTCTGGTGCAGATTCTTGTTCAGCCTCAGGTTGAGTTCTAGATTCTGGTTCAAGTTCCCCCTGAATTTCTGATCTCTTGACAGGTGAGATTTCCTTTGTCTTCCTCTTCTTCTGTTTTGGTTGAGGGCTCGAGTTGTCAGAGTCACCACTCTGTACAACTGGCTTTCTTCTTCTCTTCTGCTTTAGCTTTCTGGCAGGAGATTTTCTGGTGGCTTTTGGGGAGGGCAACTCTGATGCAACCTCATCTGTTGCATCCTTTTCAGGTATTGACAGTTTGTCACTCTTCTTCTTCTTCCTGACTTCCCTTACAACCTGCGACTGCTCAGGTTGTTTTGAAGTCTCATTGGGTTTCTTGGAAGTTTTCTTTAGAGCAGTTTTGGGCTTAGCAGCCTGTTCCTCTCTCTTCTTTTCTAGCCTTTCCTCTCTCCTTAGCTCAGAAGAGATGGCTATGTTGAATTTTGGAGAGGCTGTGAGGAAGATTGTTTTGGAGTGATCAACTGGGAGGGTATCCCTGAGTTGAACTCCTTGGGCAGCAAGGATGGCAGAAATGAGAAGTCCATGTCCCATTTTGGTAGAGAATAGACCTGTTTCAGAGTCTTTCTTCTTAATGAATTCAGTCAAGGAGCCAAAGATTACCTCGCCCCAGTTGATGTTAATGCCATGGTGAACTGCAAAAATCGCCTTGGCATTGTTCTTGTTCATTTCGTCAATTGAAGCAGTTTTGCACCATAAGCACCGGTGCAGAATGCTGACAAGTTTTTCATAGTCCTTCTTCAGCAAAAACTTTTTCATGTACAGCTTGTCCAGTCCGGCGGCCTCCGGGCGGCAGTAGGTCTGTACAAATCCTTCAGTGGAGATTTCCACTGAATCAAGAGTAAGAAGATTGTTGGCTTCCGGGTCTTGGGAGTCTAGTTGTACCCCAAAGAACTCGTTTAGAGCCTCTGCATTTAGAAAAATTCGTTGACCCTGCACCTGGGAGTGAATGCCAGTCTTTGAGATGGTGGCGTTGAGGAAGAACTCAGCCACATCCTTGATGCTGAAGTGCTCGTAGGGATGAGCAACAACCTTTGAGAGTTGTGAGTCTGTCATCCCCTGGATAATCTTGGTCATCCTCTTTTGGTTTTCTGCCAGTAGTAGTAGAGATGACATGTCGACCTTCATGCCGGAGACAACATTGGCGATGATGGTCTTTGCTTCTTCCTTGGTGAGGTCGTTGATGTTTAGGAAGTTCATTTTCAGAGAAGGATTGCGAAATATTCTGAGGATTGAGAGCTTGAATGCTAGAGCAGTTTTAGTGAGATAAAGAAGCAGTAGGGATTTAGGTTGAAGAAGGTGGATATAAAAGGTTTAGAATAGTGGACGTTTGAGGTATTGGCGGTTTCGAGGTAGCATTTAATGAAATGCGGGCGGAAAACGTTTCCATTAGAAGAGTAACGATCAGGGGTATCTTGGTAAAAGACCGTTTCAATTAATTAGGTCTTGCCCGTACCTCGAAATGTTGCTAAGTCCACATCCGTATCTGCTGTATCTCTGATAGGGATCTCTGATCAGAGGAGGGGGTTTCTCTGATGTGAGATTCTGATGAACAGAGATAGGGGTTCTCTGATGTGAGTCTCTCTGATGCAGAAGAAAATAGTTCTGGCTCAGTGAGTCTCTGATTCAGGCATCTCTGGGAAGATCATCCATCATTTCCAGTTCTTCCCTTAGCTTGTTAAACCTTGCCTCAGGTAAAGGCTTGGTTAGGATGTCTGCAAGCTGGTCTTCTGTAGATACATGCTCCATACAGATGTGTTTCTTTTCAACATGATCTCTGATGAAGTGATGTCTGATTTCAATATGTTTTGTCCTGGAATGAAGAACTGGATTCTGAGAGATAGCAATGGCACTAGTGTTGTCACACAACAGCTTGATCTCCTTAGCTTGAATCCCATAGTCCTTCAACTGTTGCTTCATCCAGAGTAACTGAGCAACTCCCAGCTGCAATGTACTCAGCTTCAGCTGTATTTGTTGAGATTGAGTTCTGCTTCTTGCTAAACCAGGAAACAAGCCTTCCTGCTAGCAATTGGCAATGACCAGAGGTGCTCTTCCTGTCCAATCTGCAACCTGCAAAGTCTGAGTCAGAGTAACCAATTAGTTCAAAGTTACCTCCCTTTGGATACCATAGGCCTACATTTGGATTTCCTTTGATGTATCTGATGATTCTCTTTGCAGCACTTAGATGGCTTTCCTTGGGCTTTGATTGGTATCTGGCACAGATTCCAACAGAAAATGAGATATCTGGTCTGCTTGCAGTCAGGTACAGCAGAGATCCTATGATCCCTTTTATGTTGTTGCATCGACATCTTTTCCTTCATCATCTGGACCAATTCCTTGTGATGTGTTCATGGGAATCTTTACTGATGATTTGCCTTCCACTCCAAACTTCTTGATTAGATCTCTGGTGTACTTTTCTTGGTTGATGAAGATTCCTTCTGGAATTTGTTTCACTTGAAGACCTAGGAAGTAGCTTTGTTAGTCCCTGTTTCTGTAACAGCAATGAATAATCGATCTAACAAGGAAGATTAAACGTAAAGATGAACACAGAATGAATCACCGTAAAACCTTCTTTGATAAACCGTGGACACGTACAACACAATGATATGCGTAAGGCTATGAATAATAAGTACGACGTTCAACCTATTCCTAAACCTCGGCTCCCTTTTTATAGGCGAGGTTTAGGTTAGGCGTACCAGGCTTTTAGCCTGTTTATATGGGCCTAACACTTGGCCTGATTTCTATCTAATTCATGCACTAATTAAATACAAGGATTAAATATAAAGCTAATCTATGACCAACTTGATTCACAATTAAATATCTCCAACAATCTCCCCCTTTGTGATCAAGTGCCATTCTCTTATTGCTTCTGAGACTTGAAGTAGTGCTTCCTCATACCAAGTGCATGTTCATACTGCCTCAGCACATTTCTCTTTTCGAGGCGATCGTCAATGGCCTTTAAAATTGTCTCTACAGTAGAGTGTTCCTTTTGAACATAAGACGATGCCTCTTGAAGATTTTCCTCTAGCTTTGATTTCATCTTTAGAATCTGCTCTTTGATTATCTTCAGTGTTCCGTCACAGTACTTCTCAATCTCACTGACTACCATCAAACGTTTTTCGTTCTTGTGGTTCAGATAGGTGACTGCTGGTGGTGTGAAGAAGATGTGGTAGGCTTGGAAATCTTCAAGTTCTGGACCATACAGTCTTGGCTTTGTCAGATTTGTCTTTTTCAGATTGCACTCAATAGCCATCTGTAGGTCGTGTGAAGAGTGTACTCGAATTTGTCTAAGCATGAATCTCTTGATAGCTGTGAGGCCTTCGCTGTATATTATGCTCTGCCTGACTGGAAGGTATCTGTAGGCCATGAACATTTGGTAGATGTCATCCGGTTTCAGCATGATGAAGTCGTTCTCTTGGCAAGTGAATTTGCTCCCATCGGTGCGTTGAAGTCTGTAAGTGTAGAATGTTACTCCATGATAGTCTTCAGCCTTTACTTGTAGAATTTGATGAATCGGGAGAATATTCGACTTCAGATCTTGTTCCATTAGTTCTCTCTGTGTACCGGTTGACCTTTGTAGCAACATATGCAGATGACCTCCAGCCTGCTTTCCTTTCAAGTGAGTAAGGCCTCTTAGCTTCAGTTCATTCAGTGGCTTGACTCTGTCTGGTCTACACCAGATATGCTCTCTGATTTCTTCTTGGAAGGGGGCTTTGATGCGAACGTTATCCCAGGGTTTCTTTGTCTTGGGAAGTCTTCCCGTTGTTTGTCTTACGACCGATTCAAGAGTCTTCTGGGATTCTTTATAATTCTCCCCTTCCTTGCGTTCATCGTCCTCGAGCCTTATAATATCTTCAGAGCATTTGTTGATTAGCTCTCGTAGCCACCAGTTTCTTTGCATGTCCTCTTGTTCGTCCTCAACCCGAAGATCATCCCATTCTGTCCATTTTCTTGGCCATTTGTCATATATCACCGCCTCTTCCATTGCATCATGGATGTCTTTTCCTGGGGAAATATATGGAATTCTTTGTTCAGGCAGTGATTGTTCCTGTGTAGCACTACCGGGTTTACAAGGATTGCCCGTTGACATCAGCTTAGAACTGGGTTCCAACTGATGGCCTGATGGAGAAGATGTACCAGTGGTAACATCATCAGGACTTCCATCCCCTCCTCGGTTGGTATCTCTGGGAGATACGCCTCGGGATGTTATTTCTAGCTCGACCATGCTAGATAGTTTGGCTGTGGATGATGGCTGTTGGTTTGTTGAGGTTTCAGGTTGAATTGGCTGTGGAGTTTGGCTTGGTAGAGCAGTTTGCTCAAGTGATCGAGGTCGCTTGTTCTCCCCCTCATGAGGATCCGAATCATCGGGGTCCTCATGGGAACGTTTGCGACCACGAAGACTCTCCTTGCAAGTGCTCTTGGTTTCGGGTGAAGAAAGAAGGGCTTCAAGTATGGCTTGCTGATGAAGAGTGAGCTTGTCTTCTGGGGTGTTTAAGAGGTTGTTCAGCAAAGCCGAAGCTAGTGTGTCAAAGGATAGTGAGGAGAGGTCGATGGAGGGTGTGGTCGGGTGTGGGGAGAATACTGGTTCTGTATCCTGGGTTCCCCGAGAAATAGAGGGAATGGGAATTTGGTTTATGGATTGGTAGGATAGAGGAGTGGAGGATATGGGTTGTGTATGGGAGATGAACGGTTCAGGGGAAGGTTGGGGTGGTGTTTGTTCAGACCGAACCGCTTGGGTGGTCCTAAATTCCTGTGCTAGAGCGGTCATTGCATCTTGCACCCATGGCTTAATGGTGGAATCCAGGAAGCGATTCAGTAGAACGTTTACGCCTTCAAAGGTAGGGTGACCAGTTACGGGGGTTGTAATTGTTGACACAGCATCAGTGAAGATTGCTGATGTGTGGCCTGCATTTAATGATGGAATCATTATGGGCGTAGCAGGGCTTCCAACCGTCATAGCTTGCGCTCTGGTTGTTGCGTTCAGGGTGAGTGCACCTGTATGTGCAGTGAATAGTGTAGGTGTGCTAGAAAATGAAGAAAATGTGGGGAATGTGACACCTAGACTCGATGTGTGAGAAGAATGGGTTTTTACCTCGGGAGATAGGTCAATTGTATGCTCAACTGATTCAGAAGGAACCAGCGAGGGGGTTGAGTCCCGTTCTTTTGAAACAATAGCCTTTTGAGAGGCTATCGAGTGGCTGGGAGAGGGCTGTGCATGCGCAGTTGAGCCAGATGCTGCGACTTCTACCCGGGAACCGAAAAGATCGGCTCCTGTGCTTAGGGATTCGGTTCGGCTTATCTGGATAAAGGAGTCGCAGCCCGCGAAGATGTGCTCGTCTTCCTTATCAAACAGGCTCTTTTTGGCTCGGGGCTGGGGCTTGGCCTCTGCAACCTTGTCATTCTTGACCTTTGCCCTGGTCTCTCGGATGACGACTTCTTCCGAGTTGATTGATGCCTTAATGGAATGAGCTGCCTTGTCGTAATCATCCTTGGAGCAATTTGTCTTACTCGGATCAGCTCTTGGTTTAGCGTTTTCTTTTATAGTGAAGACTTGAGGTCTGCCAGCTATGATTGGTGCTGCGTCTTCAGCAGTAATTCTTCTCTTCTTCGGAGATTCGACGGGCAGCTTCCCTTTTCTGATCATGGCATATGTGAGCTCCACATCATCACTATCGTTGTCATCATCGTCATCATCCGAGCCAGATTCTCCGCTCTCCGTGCCCACGCTCTCGGAAGCCTCGTCGTCAGTGTTTGTTTGGGCTTCACTTGACGATTCATTGGCCGTTTCCTCAGCGTCTTTTTCGGTGCCCTCATCCGCCTGACTCGTCTCAAGAGAGTCGTCAGACTTTCCTTCATTGGGCGAACCGGCCACTGGTTTCTGTGGCTTTTGGGCTCTCTTAGGACCCTTACTCACACTCGGCTTTGTCCCTTGGGTAGGTCCAGCTGGGTTTTGCTGAACCATAGGGACGGTCTTCTCTGTGGCTTCCTTATACTGCTGAATTGCAGGATTTGAAGGTTTTACAAGGTTGAGCAGAAACCCAGGGATCCGCAGACCGTAGGTAGGGTTCTTGCCTGCTTTAAAGTATTGCAGCTTTGGGGCTTTGTAGTGTGGATCGGAGCTGCGTGTTGGGATTGACGAATGCTCTGTCATGCAGTCGTTGATGATCAGTCCAAGCCACCTTGCATATGGGATGGTACCTGGCCTATTCTTTTCTTTGGCCTTGACCAGGTCTATTAGCTCTGAGAAGAAGAGCTGTGCCATGTCGTAGTTCTTGTTGAAGGCGATGCCATGGAAGATAAGCAGGGTCTGCTTGTTGCACTTGTCGAATCCGGCATGCTTCGGCGACAGGCACTTGTTCACTAGCCCGAAGAGATTCTTCCACGGGTGACGGAGATATGCACCGTTGAAGTTTGACAGTTGTGGCAGTAGTGATGTGTAGCCAAGGGATGCCACGTCTTTGAGTAGATCTGGGATGGATGGCAGTGCATCGTACTCATCATGGATTGGCAGCGATAGAGTAGCCCGTAGAGTAGATGATGTAAGGATCACCCGCATGCCGTTTAGCTTAGTCTTGATTTTGGAGCGATCCTTCGCTGATTCAGTATGCATGTGCCCCCAGAACTGTTGTAGGTATATCTCTGGCACCGGTTTTGAGTTGTGAAGTGCAGGCCAGAGATAGTGACCTTTCATGATGGCTGGAATGATCGGGTTCTGGCATTTGAAGACTGCAAGGTCTAGCTGGAAGTTATTGTCCAGCACCTTGATCCATTTTTCTTGAGAGTAGATGGCATCATCGATTTGTGCTTTTGTGTTTCCTGCCATTTTAAACTGTAGAAGCATGGGGTCAGCATATGAAATTCAACTGTTTGATTTGATTGAAGGAGTTTGATTTGCAGTTTTCAGATAAGTTTATGCAGGTGGAATTTTGAAAAAAATTGCCCAAGTTCAAATCTCGAGATCTGAATCTCGAGATCAAGATGTCGAGATGCAGATCTCGAGATCTTGATTTCGAGATTCAAATCTCGAGATCAAGATGTCGAGATGCAGATCTCGAGATCTTGATTTCGAGATTCAAATCTCGAGATCAAGATGTCGAGATGCCCATCTCGAGATCTTGATTTCGAGAAGATGAATCGACGATCTAGAGATCTTGAAAACCAAAATCTCGAAATCGTGATTTCAAAGCGAAGAATCCACCTGCAAAGTCAACGATATAACAAACAATAACAAGCGATTTCGACCTAAAGTTTAACAGAAACCTTTTTATGTTGATTTTGAGAAAAAAAACTATTGAGATGCCAATCTCGAGATCGTTCGTTTTCGAACGCAGTTGAAGATAATGATTTCGAATTCGAGTGATGAGAAGATTTTTCATTTGAGGCATCGTTATTGAACTCGAAATCGATGGAAATCTACCTTATAGTGATTGCGAAAGTGAATCGGAGAAGGAAAAGTTTTTCGAAAACACGGTTTTGAGAAGAAGAAGAACAGTCGGAGAGCTCTGCCTTTGCGAAAAGTTTACAACAGAAAGGGAAGGGCTTTTTCGAGGTTTATATACGCGAGAGAAAAAATATGGACCTCCTCCGTATCAGTTGAGCCCGAATGATTGGGCTGGCACACAATGCCCTTTTGACAGATTTTCGAGGTCCAAACAGTAAAAAAATAGAGAGCTCCCCCTTAATCAGTGAAAAATAGCTCCCCCTCAAACAGTGAAAATTTTCTCCCCCTCAAAAAAATGCAACGAACAATATGTACAAATGCAACGCACACACACTATTTTTTGTTCTTTTTGATTTTTCACACATACTCAACACATGCAACACACGCACACTATTTTTTGTTATTATTGATTTTTCACACACACTCAACACATGCAACGCACACACACTATTTTTTGTTTTTTTTCTGGTTTTCTCCCCCTCAACACATGCAACGCACACACACTATTTACAAGTCACACGCACACACTCTTTTTACAAGTCCCACACACACACACTTTTCAGATTAGTGGAGACAAAAGTTAAACGGGCTCGAGGTTCAACATGCCCAACTTGGAGACCAGGAACTGGAATCTTTTTTCATCCAATGCCTTAGTGAACAAGTCAGCCAGTTGAAGCTCTGAGCTTACAAAATACATGTCAATGTCTCCTTTCTCCACGTGATCCTTGATGAAATGATAGCGCAGGTCGATGTGTTTGGTGCGGGAGTGATGAATCGGGTTGCTGGTGATGGCAATGGCGCTCTGTGAGTCACTGTAGATCGGGATATGGCAGAGAGTGTAACCGTAGTCCTTTAGCTGGGTCTTCATCCATAATATTTCTGAACAACAGCTAGCAGCCGCGACGTATTCTGCCTCGGCCGTAGATGTTGACACACAGTTCTGTTTCTTGGAAGACCAGCAGACTAACTTATCGCCCAAGAATTGGACGGCTCCCGATGTGCTTTTGCGGTCCATCCGGCAACCAGCAAAGTCAGCATCCGAGTATCCGACTAGGTCAAAACCTGAGTGCTTGGGATACCAAAGGCCTAGATTCACAGTGCCTTTGAGGTATCTCAGAATTCTTCGAACAACTGTCAGATGGGATTCCTTTGGATTTGCCTGAAAGCGTGCACATAAGCATGTGGAGAAGACAATGTCAGGCCTGCTTGACGTGAGATATAGCAAAGATCCAATGATGGCCCTATAGTTTGTAGCATCAACTGGCTTCCCGGAGGGGTCTGAGTCCAGTTTGTTGTTTGGGGACATGGGGGTCGTCATGGAAGATTTGCCATCAATGTTGAATCTCTTAAGCATTTCCAGAATATACTTGGACTGATTGATGAAAATGCCGTCAGAGAGTTGTCTTACTTGCAGGCCTAGGAAGAAATTTAGTTCGCCCATCATGCTCATCTCGAACTTGGTTTTCATCAGTTTCTCAAAGTGTTTACACAGACGTGGATTTGATGAGGCGAAGATAATGTCATCAACATAGATCTGAATCAGGATGATGTCAGACTTCTGTCGTTTGATGAAAAGTGTGGTATCAATCTTCCCTTTTGAGAAACCTGAGTCAACCAGAAATTCGGTTAATGCATCGTACCAAGCTCTTGGTGCCTGTTTCAACCCATACAGAGCTTTCTTTAGCTTGTACACATGGTCGGGATATCTGGGATCTACAAATCCTTCGGGCTGAGCGACATAGACTTCTTCTTCCAAGACTCCATTCAGAAAGGCAGTCTTGACGTCCATTTGAAAGACGGTAAAGTTCTTGTGGGCCGCGTACGCAAGAAAAAGGCGGATTGCTTCCATTCTTGCTACGGGTGCAAATGTTTCATCATAGTCTATGCCCTCTTGCTGATTATATCCTTTAGCGACCAGTCATGCCTTGTTCCGTATCACTATGCCTTCTTCGTCCTTCTTGTTCTTGAACACCCATTTAGTGCCAATGACGGTTTTCTGAGGGGGGTTTAGGCACGAGTGTCCACACGTCTAGTCTGTCAAACTGATTGAGCTCATCTTGCATGGCAATCACCCAATCTGGATCAGTGAGTGCCTCTGAGACTTTGGACGGTTCATTCTTGCTTAGAAAGCATGCACAGTGACATTCATTTGTTGTTGCTGATCTTGTTCGCACACCTTGACTTAGATCACCTATTATCTGTTCAACAGGATGTGCTCTCGTCCACTTCCTCTCATGAGCTAGAGGAGTTGGAGTAATTATTGGTTGATCTGAGTCCTGATATGAGTTTGAAGGCTCTGGGGCAGCTGTGGTGTGTAGTGGAGATGGTTCCGGACTTATAGCAAAGCCGTGATCATCCACACCTTTGGGATTGGTTTGAGGGGTGGAGGGTGTGGATGGTACATCATCTGGTCCTGTGAGGAGCGGAATCTCTGCTGTTGGAGTTGATGTTGACTCTGGAGTGTATGCAGGAGGTGGAGGTTGTGAGTTCTCGTAAAAGTTTCTCAAGAGAGAGTCGAGAATCACATCGTCGTGTTCGGTGTTTGGTTCAGCTTTATCAGAAGCTACTGGTACAGCAGTTGATGGATCGGTCTGGAGATGTTCAATCGCAAAGTCTGCCATTTCATAGAATTTAACATTTACACTCTCGGTGACAGTCCGCTTGTCTCTGAGATAGACTCTGTAAGCTTTGGATTGCAGTGAGTAGCCAATGAACACGCCTTCTCTGGCTTTGGGATCCAGCTTACTTCTCTCTGTCCGATCATTGAGTATGAAGCACTTGCAGCCAAAAACCTTGAGGAAAGAAATATCAGGAGTTTTGTTGAATAGGATCTCATATGGAGTCTTGTTGAAGCGCTTGTGGATGAAGGTTCTGTTCTGAGTGAAGCATGCAGTATTGATTGCCTCTGCCCACATGAAGTGAGGCAGTCTTGATTGAATTAACATGGTGCGTGCTGCTTCAACAAGGGTTCTGTTCTTTCTTTCAACAACTCCGTTCTGCTGGGGAGTTTTAGCTGCTGCAAATTGCTGAGTGATACCGAGTGATTCATAGAACTCAGTGAGAGTCTGATTTTTGAATTCGGTACCATTGTCAGTTCTAACAATTCGAACACTGTGCTGTAGCAGTTTCTGGATCGTTCTGATAAAGGTCATAATGTTTTCCGCAGCTTCGTCTTTTGAACGGAGAAATTTTGTCCATGTATACCTAGAGAAGTCATCAACGATCACCAGAGTGTATTTGCGACAGTTGATGCTTTGTACTCTCATAGGTCCACACAGATCCATGTGTATTAGCTGCAACTGATGAGTAGATGAAGGTTCGGTTTTTGACTTGTGGGAGCTTCGCGTCATTTTGCCCATTTTGCAGGCACTACAATGATTTTCAGCGGAAGACTTTAACAGAGGAAGCCCCTTGACAAGTTTCTTGGAGGACAAGGTTGATAGATGTTTGAAGTTCAGATGGGAGAGACGTCTGTGCCATAGGTTGTTCTGTTCAGTTGAAGCTTTGGACAGCAGACAGATGGAAGTGGTGGATTGGACGCTTTTCAGATCAATAGTGTACAGATTTGATGTTCTGTAACACGTTAATAATGTATTCCCTGTGCTGTCAAGAACACAACATTGTTTTGCAAAGAACCTCACTTCCATCCCGCTGTCACAGAATTGTCCAATGCTCAGTAAGTTGTGTTTGAGCCCTTTAACGAATGAAACATCTTTTATTGTGACACTGGCACAGACGACGTCCCCATACCCAAGGATATGAGATGAGGCGTCATTCCCGAATCTGACATTGCCTCCGTAGCAGTTGGTGTAGTTGCTCAAACGGTGCTTTATTCCGGTCATGTGGGTTGAGCATCCTAAGTCTAAGTGCCACACATGACCGTCCTGCAAAAAAATCAAACAGATTTAGGTACCCAACTTGGAGTGGGTCCTTCCTTATTATCAAGAAACACCTTTTTAAATCTTGCTTTGAGCAATGATCCAAGGTCAGCTGCTCTTTCAACAAAAGATCTATCTTTGGTGAGCTTTCCAATAACCAGATCTGCTTTTGCAGTGTGTCTGGTTTTTGGAGTCCACCTAGCAGTTTCCATTTTGGTCCTGGTGGGTCTAAATTTGGAGACCCACCTTTCAGTTGCAGTTTTGATGGGTCTTCGATTGGGAACCCACCTTTCAGTTTCAGTTTGGATGGGTCTTCGTTTGGGGACCCACCTATCTGTTTCAGTTTTGGTAGGTCTCATCTTGGGGACCCACCTCTCAGTTTCAGCTTTGACGGGTCTTTTCTTGGGGACCCATCTTTCCGTTTTAGATTTAGGAGGAGAGTAGACAGGTGCTATGTGATTGAACGGTTGTTTCTTAAGTTTGGTTTTGAAAATCTCCTCCTTAGAAAGCCGATTAAGATGTTTCCTAGAATGAACTCTAAGGGCATATTTCATATCAGGAATACAAAACGTTCCCTTAGTAGTTCCTTTCTTGGTTTCTTTTTCAGGTTTGAGCTTTCTGGAAGGCTTTGATTTAACAGCATTCACATCACATTCATAATTATGTGGATCTGGAACAGAATAACCATAAACATCACTTGTATTATAAATAGAACGTTGTCTAGAAAATGTCTCAGAAATATTCAGCTTGGGACTCAAGACTGAACTACAAGAAGTTTGGTTTGTAGAGACAGAATTACAATTAACTTTGGAGTAAAAAATAGAACTAGATCTAGGGCTGGCATTGTTCTCAAAAACTTTCTTTTTGCCATCTGCGATTTCCTTCCTCTTTTTCCTCCACTCATTCTTCTCTTCTCCTTCCTTATTCACTTCATTCCCTGTAAACAAAGGAGAAGAGAGATGAGTGGACGAACCTTTAAAAGCACTGTTTTTCTCATGTGAGGTGTGTGAGCTGTCAGGCTTGGTCGTAGAAGGGTCTGTTTTAGCAAGAAACTGCTCACTCAAATCATTAATTTTTTGAAGAAGTTCCTGCCAGTTGCGCTCAAAACCTTTCTTTTCAGTTTCAAATCTCTCTCTCTCGTTATCAAGAGTTTTCTGTAGGTTTTTGAGCTTTTGAGCCATGGGAAATATACACGGTTCCTCACCAGTTTTAGCAATACCTACTCTTGGGGGAGGGTCTAGAGGATGTCCTATGTGAGGAATATCTTTAGCATAAGGGTCAAGACATTCACTAAAGCAGGAAGTAGGTTTTTCTTCTGAAAGTTGTTTTTCATTTACAGAGGGATAATCACAAGAAATCGCAGGTTTTGGTTTCTTTCTCTTTTCTTCTTCTGCTTCAGCATAGTCTTCATCACTTCGAAAATACATTTTCTCGCCAAACCCTAGTCCCATGTAATCTTTGTTATAGATTTGAAGACAGTTAACATTCTTAAGATTACGTGGATTGGTTATGCCCAGTCCTGATTTAGCATTGTAGAATCGGTCATCCTTTTGTTTGATGTTAAGCAGAAAAACAGTTTGTTCAGATATACCTCTTCTAGCAGCTACATCTTCTAGTTCTTTTACTTTATTTAAAAGCGTTCTTCTTTTGTTGTGCAAAAAATCGCATTCAGCCTTTGCTGTGCTTTTTTCCCATTCACTGTCCTCAAATTTCTTAGTTAATTCAGCTATCTTCAGTTCAAAGCTTTCAAAATCTGAGGACACCTTTTTGACTTGATCTTTTGCAATTTCAAGTTGAATACTTAAGGAAGACTTTTGGTCTAGATTCTGTTTCAGAACTCTATGATTATTGTCTAGTCTCTCCTTTAGTTCTTTGATTAGATTGTCCTTTTCAAGTAAGGACTGCATTTGATTATTTAAAGAAGTATGTGAGGTACTTACAGAGCTTGTTGAGCACTCGCTTTCGGGGATCGCAGCATCACCCTTTCTTTCATCTTCCTCCACACGTGCCATAAAGGCATAGTTGTCTTCCTCCTCCTGCTCCTCAGAAGAATCTTCTGCCCAATTCTCATTCTCAGCAATCATGGCAGAGGTTTCTTCTTCTTTCTGCACCATCAGCATTTTCTGCTTATTCCACAGCATCTTCTGCTTGTAGAAGTTAGCATCTTTCTTCTTTGGGAGGCGGCAGTCTTTGATCACATGTCCTGGCTTGCCGCAATTATAGCATTTAGGAGCTTCTTCTGTTGATGATGCCTTCCTAGAAGATCCTTGATCATGGTTCTTCTGCTTGTAGTTTGAGGAGGAAGTTCTCAGCCTGTTGGAGGAGCTGTTCTTCTTAGCAAATCTCTTGGCAAGCAGTGCCATCTTTTTCTGTAAGTCTGCTAGCTCAGCCTCTAGATCAGATTTGTCATCGTCACTCTCATCATCATCTGATTCAACCACCACCTTCTTCTTTTTCTTCTTTAGTGAAGTGGTTGTCCTTTTTGGCTGAGCCTCCATTACAAGAGCTAAGGGGTTTCTGGTGTGATGATCCTCAGCACAGGCAACCTCGTTGACGAATTGCTTCAGATGTTTATAGAGTGTGCAGAGGTCAATTTCGTCCAAATCTATCTGAGATCTGACATCCTTCACTGTCGTTTCCCATGCAGGATGCAGGCTGGATAAAAATCTAATATTCAGTTCCAGATTGGACCTGAATACTTTGATCTTTCTGAGTTCATTTACCAGTTGAACAAGTCTGTTGTAAGTCTCATTCAATGGTTCTCCTGGACCTGCTTTGAAGGAGTCATAAGCGATGAGAATCGTAGTCTTCTTTGTTTTGAGGCTGATGCTTGTGCCTTGTAGCAGCTTCTCTATTTCATCCCACATTTCCTTAGCTGTCTGCATGCTATCAATGAGAACATAAACTTCATTTGGTATTGCTTGAAGGAGGTACGTTTTGGCCATAAGGTCACCACGAAGTCTGAGCTTGTCAGCTTCTGTGTATTCAGACGGCACTTTTCTCCTTATTTCTGGAAAAATAGGAGGATTATTTTCTGGATCTCCACCAACTGAAATCAAGAGTTCAGCTGGTCCTTCAAGCAAAGATTCGAGCATCGCTGAAGAGTTCTCTTTGTGCTCGAGGAAATTTAGAAATTTGTTCCTCCACATTTGATATTCTCCCTTCCTGAGGCTAGGAGGGGTACTGCTGTTCCCTTGTGCATTGTATTCTGAACCCATTGCTGTTCTAAACTGACCGTTCGAGAAAATTGATCAAAAGATTTTCAGAGGCAGAAATTCGAAAAATCAGATGTCGAGATCTGAATATCGAAATCTAAGATTTCGATAAAGGAGGCCCGGTATCGAGATTTGGGCTCGAGATTAAGGATCTCGAGATTAGGGATCTCGAGATTTCAAATTTCGAGAAGCTGATCTCGAGATTTTAAATGTCGAGAAGTTAATCCCTCGAAATCTTAATCTGAGAAATCAAATGTCGAGACCAGATGTCGAATCCTTTTCTCGAAATCAAGATCTCGAAATCCTAGATGTCGAAATCCTCAATGTCGAAATCCTGCAACCTGTAAAAATCAGATAAACAAAATCTGAAGGTAGTTTCCTGTAGAGTAGAATGTCGAGATCTTCGTGTAAAGTTTTCAGCTCAAAAAACGTAGCAGAACCTATGAAAAAGCAGGATGTCAACAACCCCTGCTCGAGATATCTCGAAATCTGAATTTGCGTAAAACACAATCTGAAGTATACCCTTTGATCGCTTTGAAAAGGCGATTCCAAAGGTGTAACTCTTACAATTTTTGAACAAGAAACAAAATTACAGAGCAAAAAATCGACAGAAAGAACTATGTTAACAAAGACAGAGTATTCTGCAGGAGTTCTTCTGATCGGTTCTCGATCGGCTCTGATACCAATTGTTAGTCCCTCTTTCTGTAACAGCAATGAATAATCGATCTAACAAGGAAGATTAAACGTAAAGATGAACACAGAATGAATCACCGTAAAACCTTCTTTGATAAACCGTGGACACGTACAACACAATGATATGCGTAAGGCTATGAATAATAAGTACGACGTTCAACCTATTCCTAAACCTCGGCTCCCTTTTTAAAGGCGAGGTTTAGGTTAGGCGTACCAGGCTTTTAGCCTGTTTATATGGGCCTAACACTTGGCCTGATTTGTATCTAATTCATGCACTAATTAAATACAAGGATTAAATATAAAGCTAATCTATGACCAACTTGATTCACAATTAAATATCTCCAACAAGCTTAGTTCTCCCATCATGCTCATTTCAAATTGACTCTGCATCACTTGAGAGAATTTCTTGCACAATTCTGGATTAGTACTACCAAATATAATATCATCAACATATATTTGTACTAACAGAATATGATTAGCAACAGAGATTTGAAATAGAGTTTTGTCAACCTTTCCTTTAGTAAACCCATGGTTCACTAGGAAGAGTGACAATGTGTCATACCATGCTCTGGGAGCTTGCTTAAGACCATAGAGAGCCTCTTTAAGCTTGTAGACACAGGAGGAAAGAGTAGGAATGACAAAACCTGGTGGTTGTTCCACATAAACTTCTTCTTCAAGATCTCCATTCAGAAAAACACTTTTGACATCCATCTGGTAGACCTTGATGTTGTTGTAAGCAGCATAGGCTAGGAAGATTCTGATGGCTTCAAGTCTGGCAACTGGTGCAAGAGTCTCATCAAAATCAATTCCTTCTTCTTGACAATATCCCTTGGCTACCAGCCTAGCTTTATTCCTTACAATGTTGCCATCTTCATCTGCTTTGTTCTTGAATACCCATTTGGTTCCAATGACATTCTGGTGCTTTGGCCTAGAAACAAGTTCCCATACCTTGTTCCTTTCAAACTGAGTAAGCTCTTCTTGCATAGCATTGATCCAATCAGAGTCTGCAAGAGCTTCTTCCACAGTCATAGGTTCCATTTGAGATATGTAGCAGGTAAGCATTGCTTCCCTCTTTGATGTAGCAGATCTGGTCTGGACTCCACTTCTGATTTGTCCAATTACTTGATTAGGAGGATGATAAGGGTTGTCTTGGATTCTCTTGTTCTCCTTCTGATTCTTCATCACTATCTTTGTCTTGTAGGATGGGATTCTGATGGTGTATTGGTATGGCAGAGTTAGTTACCAATTCTGATATGTCCGTCTCTGGTGATTCCAGTTCTGGTGATTCTTCTAGATTCGCTTTCATCAAGTTTTCAATTATGCTCTCAACAGAGTTGAGATCATCAAACTTGACATGAATCGATTCTTCTACAAGTAGGGTTCTTTTGTTGAGTATTCTGTAGGCTTTGTTGGTGCTTGAATAGCCTAAGAATATTCCTTCATCAGCTTTTTCTTGAAACACCTTGAGGTGATCCTTTCCGTTGTTGAGTATATAGCATTTGCATCCAAATGCATGAAAGTAGCTGATGTTGGGTTTTCGTCCTTTCCATAATTCATAGGGGGTTTTCTGATGAGCTTTGTGAATCATGCTCCGGTTCTGGGTGTAGCATGCAGTGTTGATAGCTTCAGCCCAGTATCTGTAAGGTAGACCTGATTCAGCAATCATGGTCCTTGCAGCTTCCTTCAAGGTTCTATTTCTTCTTTCTGCAACTCCATTCTGTTGAGGAGTTCTGGCTGCAGAGAGTTGATGCATTGTTCTGTTTTGATCACAGAACTCTTGTATGACCTTGTTGACGAACTCTGTTCCTCTGTCTGATCTGATGGCTTTGACTTTCTGATTCTGCTCATTCTGTAGTAGCTTTAGCAGAGATGGTAGTTTTTGCAGAGTTTCATTTTTCTTGGTCAGAAAGATAGTCCATGTGAATCTGGAGTAGTCATCCACCATGACTAAGGTGTATCTCTTGCCACCAACACTTGGAGTTTCCACTGGTCCAAATAAATCCATGTGGATCAGATTTAAAGGACTAGTAGAGAGGTCTCCAGCAATGGGTTTGAAAGAGTTCTTCACTTGTTTTCCTTTCTGACATGCACTGCACAAGTTCTCCTTCTTATATACAAGGTTGGGTAGACCTTCAACAATGTGATCCCTTGCTAGCTTGTTGATTGTTTTGAAATTCAAGTGACTCGGTTTCTTGTGCCATTCCCAACTGAGTTTTGAATCTCCTTTAGCTATCAGGCAAATTCCATCTTTTGCAGTTGACCAATCAACTACATAGATGTTTTTCTTCCTTGTTGCTGTTAGAACCACTTCTTTCGTTGTCTCATGTTTGACAGAACAGCCTTCCTTGGAAAATTCGACTGTGTAGCCTTTGTCACAGAATTGGCTAGCACTCAGCAAGTTGAATTTCAATCCTTTGACATAAGAGACATCATCAATGATTATCTGGTTCTTTATCAGCTTCCCTCTTCCTTTTGTCTGGCCATCTTTATCATTACCTCCAAAGGTAACTCTGGGCCCTTTGACTTTCTGGAACTCTGTTAGGCAACTCTTGTCACATGTCATGTGTCTGGAGCATCCACTATCAATGTACCAATCTTGCTCAGAGATGGCTCCAGCACACAGTTCCTACAAAATTAAAAGGAAGATTTAGGTACCCAAGCAATGTTGGGTCCTAGGGGGTCATGCAGTCTTGGCAGCCGGTACCACTTTGGTCTCATCAAGTGAAACCTTGGTGGGTGGTACCCATTGTCCACCTGGTAGTCATAGTAAACGGAAGTGTGATTCACTTTGGGCAGATGCTTATGAGGATCATGCTTCCGGTTTACATACTTCTGCATAGCCTTTTTGGTTGGGTAGAAGTCCCATATACTATCAAGAGCAGAGGGACGGTTAGCTTTGGGCTTCTGAAGTTGACCAGCCAACCTCTTCTGCCTGAAGTTAACTCTCTCTTGATACATGCCCTTCTGGTGATCATTTCTGGCACGATTGACATGAGGTTGTCTGTCAATGAATGGTCTCTTATTTTTGTTATCTTGAAAACCTTTTCTGTTGTTAGGTTTTCTGCCAGGTTCATTATTTTTCAAAAAGGGTTTCTGTTGAACCTTTATCTTTCCCTTTTCTGGTCTGACTTCCTCATGAACAACCTTGGTGCCAGATACACCAGCTTGACAAATGGGGCTAGAAATCAGTGGCACTATGACCTTGTCTGCCTTAGCAACTCTGGTGCTAGGCATTACAGAAGGCTCACCTGATTCTGTTGAGCCATAACCAAGACCAAAACCAGTGCCAATTTGTTGATCAAGTACAATCTTTTCCATGGAAGACTGGGCCTTCTGGTAAGCTTTGTACTTAATCTCAAGAGGCTCTATTTCTCTTATTCTCTTGAGAAGAGAAACATTTTCAGCTTCCAGCTGATCTCTTTCCTTAATTAGAAGATTGATTTTGATCTCAACCTCCTTTCTCAAGTCAAGAATTTCAACTTTAAGCTTACTGTTTTCTTCTTTAACAGAGGAATAAGTGGTTTGAATGGCTTGAAACTCTTCCCAAAATTCTGACATTGAGTCAGAATCAAAGGCTCTGCCTACCGAGGAAAAACTAGAGTTAGAAGTAGAGGATACCTCATCATCAGATTGACCCATAAGACATAGGTCTTCAGTCTCTGTATCGAGGCAACAGAATGCCTCATCGGATTCTGATTCTGAGCTGGACTCTGTCTCAGAGAGGGGGTCCTTCTCTGGTTGTTCAGTGATGAGTGTCTTCCTTCTTCGGTGCTCATATTTCTTTTCTCCTTCCTGGCCTTGCCTTTTGGAGACTATGGGGTGTGGACAATTGGCTTTGAAATGCCCTGGTTGTCTGCAGTTGTAGCAGAGAAGCTCTCCACTACTCTCTGATGATTTGGACTTCTGGTGTGGCATTCTGCTAGAGAGTGGACTTCTGCTACCCTTAGGCTTCAAGAATTTCCTGAACTTCCTAGCAAAAGCTGCCATATATTCGTCAATTAAAAGAATAGAAGGGTCAAAGTTATTTACCTGAGAGGTGCTGGCAGTGAGGGCAGTAGTTGTTCTGTCCTCAACTTCTTCTTTCTCTTCTTCATTCATCTCAAACTCATAAGATTTGAGATCAGAGATGAGTTTCTCAGTGCTGTAGGTTCTGAGATCCTTGCTATCTCTCATGGCAGTGACCTTCATCTTCCATTGTGAAGGTAGACCTCTAAGAACCTTCAAGTTGATCTCCTTGGGAGTAAGTTCCTTCCCAAGTTCTGATATCTCAGCAGTGAGGGTGAGCAAGCGTGCATACATCTCAGCAATGCACTCTTTGGGTAGAAGTTTGAAGTCTTCAAACTTCTTCATGGCAATGGTAAGTTTGTTGTCTTTTTCTTGCTCATCTCCAGCTCCTATCAGGGTTAGAGTATCCCAGATTTCCTTGGCAGATTTGCATTTCTTGATCCTTGTGAAGTACTTGTCATCTATGGCTTTGTAGAGGATATCCTTGGCAATGTTGTCAAGGTTGTATTTCCTCCTCTCTTCATTGGACCATTCATGTCGCAGTTTGGTGATCATCTGAGGTAGACCACACCAGTGATGTATTCAGGGTTGACCTTGGTGAACTCTGTGAAAGGACCTGCATCGAGAACTTCCCACATTTCATCATGGAGTGCGCAGAGGTGAGCTTTCATGCGAATCCTCCAGTCATCAAACTTTGTCACTGAGAACATAAGATTCTTTGAAAGAGTGTTATCCATAATATGAGATTAAAGAGGCTAAAACAAGTGGATCTCTTGTTTAGTAAGTACCCTAAAAGATTACAAGAACAAGGAGGCTCTGATACCACTTGTTGGTCCCGTTTGTAATCGGAACAGTCTAGAGGGGGGGGGGGGGTGAATAGACTGTTCAGGAATTTAAACTTTTCTCTAAGTCAAAACTGACTTAACAGAGATGGTCGAAATCTGGTGACAGAGAAGGTCAAGTTCTGATGGCAGAACTGGACCTGGCAGCGGATTAAGTTCTGTCCGGGTAGCCTCAGACAACACTAAGGCAAATGCCTTTCTGATAACTCTTAAGAGAGATCTGCTGAACACAGAGTCCAACCTTTTGAGTTAATCAGTAGAACCTTAAGTGCGGAAATTAAAAGCTTAAAGTAAATGACACCGGGGTTCTTATAGTGGTTCAAGGAACAACGTGTTCCTCTAGTCCACTGTTCCACTAAGCTTGCAAAAACAACAGTTTACAACGCCTTAGTCCCTAGAACTTAAGAAGCACTCCTCGTCTTCTTCAAGTCTAGTTGCCACCCGGGATGCAGTCCTGCTTCATGATGGCTGGTCTCGTTTCACTGAGTCTCTTGAAGTATCCCCACTTCACTTACTCCAGCTAGTTTGAGACGTCCCTTCTTTTTCAAGAAGTGTTTGATTCAAAATCAGTTTTCTCCAACGTTGCTTCTTCACAAAAGATGAGTAGATGTAGTTTTCGAAGTGTTGAAGAACTGAGGAACTTTGCAACTTGCTAGTTGGATGAGGGATTAGAAAATATATCTTCCAACTGTAGCCTTTTCTTGTTAAGAATGAAGTTTGAATCTCAAGAAGGCTTTGAGGTATTTGAGTTGAATAATCTGAGCAAGTTCGTCTGGCAGATGTTGTAGCAAAGTTATCCTCCTAGTTCTTCAGAGTGTATCTTATATACTGGGAGCAGTCTTCCCGTTGGAGTGTAGAAGACAGCTTCATTAAATGCCTGTACTGTTGACTTGACCGGTTGGACCTTCGACTTGCTATTTTGGGGGCGTGAAGATACTCGCATGGTCAATCATCATCTCTAAATATCTCTTCGTATGTACAGCATTAAATGTGCATTTAATGTGTGTACAGTACCATGTTTCCGTTGAAAGGTTCGTAACCGTTAGGGGATTTCCCGTCAGTTTAACGACCGTTGGTAAGTGCTTTCGGAATCTGGTGTGTTTAGCAGAGTCTTATGAGGCTCTCTGGTTCAATCTTTGAAGTCCGCCTCTGTTGCCAACTCTGGTACCAACACTGATGATCAGTTTCTGATGGCTTCTCTGGTGAGCAACTCTGGGAGCAACTCTGGTAGAAGCAAGGTGGATCTCTGGTAGACAGACTAAGTTAAAACTTACAAAATAAATTCTAATACAAAATTTCTAACGGGGTACTTTCAAATTCTAATTAACCTAGCATCATCAAAATCTAAATACATTTATTCCTTACAGAAAAGAAAGGTTTTGAAAGCAACTGGCAGGAACTTCTTCAAAAGTTCAATGAATTAAGTGAGCAGTATCATGCTAAAACAGACTCTTCTACTTCTAAGACTAATAGTTCACACACCTCACCTGAGAAAAACAAGGTTTTAAAAGGTTCGTCCACTCATCTCTCTTCTCCTTTGTTTACAGGAAATGAAGTAAATAAGGAAGGAGAAGAGAAGAGTGAGTGGAGGAAAAAGAGGAAGGAAATCGCAGAAGGCAAAAAGAAAGTTTTTGAGAATAGTGCTAGTCCTAGATCTAGTTCTATTTTTTACTCTAAAGTTAATTGTTATTCTGTCTCTGAGAAACAAACTTCTAGTAGTTCAGTCTTGAGTCCCAAGCTGAATATTTCTGAGACTTCTTCTAGACATCGTTCTATTCATAATTCAAGTATTGCTTATGGTTATTCTGTTCCAGACCCCCATAATTATGAATGTGATGTGAATGTTGTTAAAACAAAGCCTCACAGAAAGCTCAAACCAGAAAGAGAAACCAAGAAAAGAACTTCTAAGGGAACATTTTGTATTCCTGATATGAAATATGCTCTTCGAGTTCATTCAAGGAAACATCTTAATCGGCTTTCTAAAGAGGAAATTTTCAAAATCAAACTTAAGAAACAACCATTCAATCACAAAGCGCGTGTCTACTCTCCTCCCAAAGCTAAAACAGAAAGGTGGGTTCCCAAGATAAGACCCACCAAAACTGAAACGAAAAGGTGGGTCCCCAAGATGAGACCTACCAAACTTGAAACGGATAGGTGGGTCCCCAATCGCAGACCCACCAAAACTGAAACAGAAAGGTGGGTCCCCAAATTCAGACCCACCAGAACTAAAACGGAAAGGTGGGTTCACAACATCAGACCCACCAAAATTGAAAGTGCTAAGTGGGCTCCAAAAACCAGACCCACTGCCAAAGCAGATCTGGCTATTGGAGAGCCCACAAGAGAAAGATCTTTTGTTGAAAGAGCTGTTGACCTTGGATCACAGCTAAAAGCAAGATTTAGAAAGGTGTTTTTTGTTAATAAGGAAGGACCCACTCCAAGATGGGTACCTAAACCTGTTTGATTGTTTTGCAGGATGGTCATGTGTGGCACTTAGACTCAAGATGCTCAACCCACATGACCGGAATAAAACACCTATTGAGCAACTACACCAACTGCTACGGAGGCAATGTCAGATTCGGGAACGACGCCTCATCTCCTATTCTTGGGTATGGGGACGTCATCTGTGCCAGTGTCACTATAAAAGATGTTTCATTTGTCAAAGGGCTCAAACACAACTTACTGAGCATAGGACAATTCTGTGACAGCGGGATGGAAGTGAGGTTCTTTGCAAAACAATGTTTTGTTCTTGACAGCACAGGGAATACATTATTAACGTGTTACAGAACATCAAATCTGTACACTATTGATCTGAAAAGCGTCCAATCCACCACTTCCATATGTCTGCTGTCCAAAGCTTCAACTGAACAGAACAACTTATGGCACAGACGTCTCTCCCATCTGAACTTCAAACATCTATCAACCTTGTCCTCCAAGAAACTTGTCAAGGGGCTTCCTCTGCTAAAGTCTTCCGCTGAAAATCATTGTAGTGTCTGCAAAATGGGCAAAATGACGCGAAGCTCCCACAAGTCGAAAACAGAACCATCATCTACACATCAGTTGCAGCTAATTCACATGGATCTGTGTGGACCTATGAGAGTCCAAAGCATCAACGGTCGCAAATACACTCTGGTGATCGTTGATGACTTCTCTAGGTACACATGGACAAAATTTCTCCGCTCAAAGGACGAGGCTGCAGAAAACATTATGACCTTTATCAGGACCATCCAGAAACTGCTACAACACGGTGTTCGAATTGTAAGAACTGACAATGGTACCGAGTTCAAAAATCAAACTCTCACTGAGTTCTATGAATCACTCGGTATCACTCAGCAATTTGCAGCAGCTAAAACTCCCCAACAGAACGGAGTTGTTGACAGAAAGAACAGAGGCCTTGTTGAAGCAGCACGCACAATGTTAATCCAATCCAGGCTGCCTCACTTCATGTGGGCAGAGGCAATCAATACTGCGTGCTTCACTCAGAACAGAACATCCATCCATAAGCGCTTCGACAAGACTCCTTATGAAATCCTCTTCAACAGAACTCCCGACATCTCTTTCTTCAAGGTTTTTGGCTGCAAGTACTTCATACTAAATGATCGGACAGAGAGAAGTAAGCTGGACCCCAAAGCGAGAGAAGGCGTGTTTATTGGCTACTCACTGCAGTCCAAAGCTTACAGAGTCTATCTCAGAGACAAGCGCACTGTCATCGAGAGTGTAAATGTTACATTCTATGAAATGGCAGACTTCGCGATCGAACATCTACAGACTGATCCATCACATGTTGTACCAGTAGCTCCTGATAAAGCTGAACCAAACACCGAACACGAAGATGTGATTCTCGACTCTCTTTTCAGAAACTTCTACGAGAACTCACAACCTCCACCTCCTCCATGCACTCTAGCTTCAACATCAACTCAAACAGCAGAGATTCCGCTCCTCACAGGTCCAGACGATGTACCATCCACACCCTCAACCCCTCAATCCAATCTCAGAGGTGTGGATGATCACGGTTTTGCTACAAGTCCAGAATCATCTCCACTGCACACCACAGCTGCTCCAGAGCCCTCAAACTCCTATCAGGACTCGGATCAACCCATCATTACTCCAACTCCTCTAGCTCATGAGAGGAAGTGGACGAGAGCACATCCCGTTGATCAAATAATAGGTGTTTGAGTCAAGGTGTGCGCACAAGATCCGCAACGATGAACGAATGCCACTTCGCATACTTCCTAAGCCAATCAGAACCATCAAAAGTCTCTGATGCGCTACTTGATCCAGATTGGGTGATTGCGATGCAAGATGAACTCAATCAGTTTGACAGACTGGATGTATGGTCACTGGTACCCAAGCCTCAGAGAAAGACTATCATTGGCACGAAGTGGGTATTCAAAAATAAAAGAGATGAAGAAGGAACAGTTGTAAGGAACAAGGCAAGGTTGGTCGCAAAGGGATATAATCAACAGGAAGGCATAGACTACGATGAAACGTTTGCGCCCGTAGCTAGAATTGAAGCAATCCGCCTATTTCTTGCATACGCGGCACATAAAAACTTCACAGTCTTTCAGATGGACGTGAAAACAGCTTTTCTAAATGGGACTTTATAAGAAGAAGTCTATGTTGCTCAACCAGAAGGATTTGTAGATCCAAAATTCCCAGACCATGTATACAAGCTCAAGAAAGCTCTCTATGGGTTGAAACAGGCACCCAGAGCTTGGTATGATGCCTTGACCGAATTTTTGATTGATTCAGGTTTCTCCAAAGGAAAGATCGATACTACTCTGTTTATCAAGTGACAGAAATCTGACATCATTCTGATTCAGATCTATGTTGATGACATCATCTTTGCCTCTTCAAATCCGCGCCTATGCCAACATTTTGAGAAACTGATGAAAACAAAGTTCGAGATGAGCATGATGGGTGAACTTAACTTCTTCTTAGGCCTGCAAGTAAGACAACTCTCTGACGGCATTTTTATCAACCAGTCCAAATACATTCTGGATATGCTAAAGAGATTCAACATTGAAGGCAAATCCTCCATGACGACCCCCATGTCCCCAAACAATAAACTGGACTCAGACCCCTCCGGGAAGCCAGTTGATGCTACGAATTACAGGGCCATCATTGGATCTTTGCTATATCTCACGTCAAGCAGACCCGACATTGTCTTCTCCACATGCTTATGTGCTCGCTTTCAAGCCAATCCGAAGGAATCTCATCTGACCGATGTACGACGAATTTTAAGATACCTCAAAGGCACGGTGAATCTAGGCCTTTGGTATCCCAAGCATTTAGGCTTTGATCTAGTTGGATACTCGGACGCTGATTTTGCTGGTTGCCGGATGGACCGCAAAAGTACATCGGGAGCCGTCCAATTCTTGGGCGAGAAGCTAGTCTGCTGGTCTTCCAAAAAGCAGAACTGTGTGTCAACATCTACAGCTGAGGCCGAATACGTCGCGGCTGCTAGTTGTTGTTCGCAAATATTATGGATGAAGACTCAGCTCCAGGACTACGGTTACACATTCCGCCACATCCCGATCTACAGTGACTCTCAAAGTGCCATCGCCATCACAAGCAATCCTGTTCACCACTCCCGCACCAAACACATTGATCCGCGCTATCATTTCATCAAGGATCACGTGGAGAAAGGAAACATAGATATGTACTTTGTAAGCTCAGAGCTTCAATTGGCTGACTTGTTTACTAAGGCATTGGATGAAAAAAGATTCCAGTTCCTGGTCTCCAAGTTGGGCATGTTGAACCTCGAGCCTGTTTAATTTTTGTCTCCACTGGTCTGAAAAGTGTGTGTGTGTGGGACTTGTAAAAAGTGTGTGTGAGTGTGATCTGTAAATAGTGTGTGTGTTGCATGTGTTGAGGGGGAGAAAACCAGAAAAAGAACAAAAAATAGTGTGCGTGTGTTGCATGTGTTGAGGGGGAGAAAAATAAAAAAGAACAAAAAATAGTGTGTGTGCGTTGCATTTGTACATATTGTTTGTTGCATTTTTTGGGGGGGAGAAAATTTTCACTGATTGAGGGGGAGCTCTAATTTTTACTGGTATTGGGCCTCGAAAATCTTTTAAAAAGGGCATTGTGTGCTAAGGAGGTCCAAAATATTCTCGCGTATCTAAGCCTCGCGAAAAACCCTTCTCTTCCTATTATACTTTTTTCACGAAGGCCAGAACTTTTCGCACCTCAGAGCTCTCAGACCTCCTCTTCATCTTCTTCCCAGAACTTCCGTTTTCGCATTCTCCTTCTCCGTTTCTCTTTCACGACAACCTTACTAAGGTAGTACTTCGATCGTTTTCGAGATCCATAAAAACGCTTACAACGGACAAACGTTCTCGCAGAACGATCGCCTTTTCTCAAAATCAAAATCAAAAATAGGGTTTTTCGTTTGATAATAGGTCAACATCTTTTAATTTATCGTTTTGGTATATCGTGTTTATGTCTTTGCAGGTGGATTCGTCTCTTCGAAATCTATGATTTCGAGATTTTGTTCTTCAAGATCTCGAGATCGTCGATTCATCTTCGAGCAAGATCTCGAGATTTGTATCTCGACATCTTGATCTCGAGATTTGAATCTCGAAATCAAGATCTCGAGATTTGCATCTCGACATCTTGATCTCGAGATTTGCATCTCGACATCTTGATCTCGAGATTTGAATCTCGAAATCAAGATCTCGAGATTTGCATCTCGACATCAAGATCTCGAGATTGGAATCTCGAAATCATGATCTCGAGATTCAGATCTCGAGATTTGGACTTTGCAACTTTTTCAAAATTCCACCTGCATAAATTTATCTGAATCCTGCAAACCAAACTCTTTCAATCTAATCACAGAGAAATCAAACCGTTGAATTTCATATGCTGACCCCCTGCTTTTACAGTTTATAATGGCAGGAACAACTCAAACGCAGATCGACGATGCCATCTACCCCAAGGGAAAATGGATCAAGGTGCTGGACAACAATTTCCAGCTAGACCTTACAGTGTTCAAGTGCCAGAACCCAGTGATTCCAGCAATAATGAAAGGTCACTATCTCTGGCCCGCACTTCACAACGCAAAATCAGTGTCAGAAATATACCTACAACAGTTTTGGGGTCACATGCATACGGAATCACCGAAGGATCGTTCCAAGATAAAGACCAAACTGAACGGCATGCGCGTGGTTCTGACACCATCAACACTGCGTAAGACATTAGCGCTGCTAGTCCGAGACACGTATGATGCGTTGCCATCAATCCCCGATCTACTAAAAGACGTGGCATCCCTCGGCTACACCTCCTTACTGCCACAGCTCTCAAACTTCAACGGAGCATATCTTCATCATCCGTGGAAGAGCCTCTTCGGGCTGGTGAACAAGTGCCTGTCGCCGAAGCATGCCGGGTTCGACAAGTGCAACAAGCAGATCCTGCTCATCTTTCATAGCATCGCATTCAACAAGAACTACGACATGGCACAGCTCTTCTTCTCAGAGCTAATGGACCTGGTCAAAGCCAAAGAGAAGAACAGGCCAGGTACCATCCCATATGCAAGGTGGCTCGGGCTGATCATCAACGACTGCATGGCAGAGCATTCTTCAATCCCAAAACGCAGCTCAGATCCACACTACAATGCCCCGAAGTTGCAGTACTTCAAAGCAGACAAGAATCCTGTCTTCGGTCTGCGGATCCCTGGGTTTCTGCTCAACCTTGCGAAATCTTCAAATCCAGCAGTTCAACAGTACAAGGAAGCCACTGAGAGAACTGTCCCTATGGTTCAGCAAAACCCAGCTGGACCTACCCCGGGGACAAAGCCGAGTGTAGGTAAGGGTCCAAAGAAAATCCAAAAGCCACAGAAACCAGTGGCCGGTTCGCCCAATGAAGGAAAGTCTGACGACTCTCTAGAGACGAGTCAGGCGGCTGAGGGCACCGAAACAGACGTTGAGGAAACTGCCGATGAGTCGTCAAGTGATGCCCAACAAAACACTGACGATGAGGCATCCGAGAGCGTGGGCACGGATAGCGAGGAATCTGGCTCGGATGATGATGATGACAATGACAGTGAAGACGTTGAGCACACATATGCTCTGATCAGAAAAGGAAAGCTGCCTATCGAATCTCCACAGAAGAAGAGGATCACTGCTGAAGACACAGCACCGATAATAGCAGGCAGACCCTAAGTCTTCACTATCAAAGAGCTGGCTAAACCAAGAGCCGATCCCAGCGAAACAAACTGCTCCAAGGATGACTACGATGAAGCAGCTCATTCTATAAAGAATTCCAAAGACGTCGTCATCCGGGAGAAAAGGGCCAAGGTTAAGAATGACAAGGCTGCTAAGTCAAAGCCCCAGCCCCGAGTCAGAAAGAGCCTAATTGATAAGGCAGACGAGCACATCTTCGCCGGCTGTGATACCTTTATCCAGATAAGCCTAGCCGAATCCTTAAGTACAGGAGCCGATCTTTTCGGTTCCCGGGTAGAAGTCGCAGCATCTGGCTCAACTGCGCAAGCACAGCCCTCACCCAACCACTCGATAGCCTCTCAACAGGTTATTGTTTCAAAAGTGTGGGACTCAACCCCCTCACTGGTTCCTTCCGAATCAGTTGAGCGTACAATTGACCTATCTCCTGAGGTCAAAACCCCTTCTTCAAGCACATTGAGTCTAGGTGTCACATTCCCTACATTTTCTTCTTTTTCTAGGACACCTACACTATTCACTGCACATACAGGTGCACACACCCTGAAAGCAACAACCAGAGCGCAAGCTATGACGGTTGGAAGCCCTGCTACGCCCTCAATGATTCCATCATTGCACGCAGGCCACACATCAGCTATCTTCACTGATGCTGTGACAACAGTTACAACCCCCGTAACTGGTCACCCAACCTTTGAAGATGTCAACGTTCTACTAAATCGCTTCCTAGATTCCACCATTAAACCATGGGTGTAAGATGCAATGACCGCTCTAGCACAGGAATTTAGGACCACCCAAGCGGTTCGGTCTGAACAAACCCCACCCCAACCTTCACCTGAACCTTTCATTTCCCATACAATACCCGTATCCTCCACCCCTCTATCTCACCAATTCATTAACCAAATACCCGTTCCTTCACATTCTCGGGGAACCCAGGATACAGAACTAGTATTCTCCCCACGCCCGACCACACTCTCCATCGATCTCTCCTCACTACCCTTCGACACCCTTGCATCAGCTTTGCTAGACAACCTTCTAAACATCCCTGAACCCAAACTTACCCTTCACCAGCAAGCCATTCTCGAAGCCCTCCTTTCTTCCCCCGAAACCAAGAGCAAATGAAAGGAGAGTCCTCGTGGTCGCAAACGTTCCCATGAGGACCCCGATGATTCGGATCCTCATGAGGGGGAGAACAAGCGCCCACAATCACTTGAGCAAACTGCTTTACCTCGCCAAACTTCACAGCCCATCCAACCCAAAACCTCTACAAACCAACAGCCACCACCCATAGCCAAAATATCTAGCCTAGTCGAGCTAGACTCAACATCCCGAGGCGTATCCCCTAGAGATACCAACCGAGGAGGGGATGGAAGTCCTGATGATGCTAACACTGGTACATCTTTTACATCAGGCCATCAGTTAGAACATAGTTCTAAACTGATGTCAACGGGCAATCCAAGTGAACCCGGTTGTGCTACCCAAGAACAATCACCGCTCCAATAGTAGCAAAGAGTTCCATACATTCCCCCAGGCAAGGACATCCACGACGCACTGGAGGAGGCGGTGATACATGATAAATGGCCAAGACAATGGATAGAATGGGATGATCTCCGCAATGAGGCTGAGATAGATGACATGCAGAGAAATTGGTGGCTACGAGAGCTAATCAACAAATGTGCTGAAGATATCATCAGGCTCGAGGACGATGAACGAAAGGAAGGGGAGAACTACAAGGAATCTCAGAAAACTCTTGAATCCATCGTCAGACAATCAGCGGGAAGACTTCCCAAGACAGAGAAACCTTGGGACAACGTTCGAATCAAAGCCCATTCCAAGAGGAAATCAGAGAGCATATTTGGCGTAGACCAGACAAAGTTAAACCGTTGAATGAACTGAAGCTAAGAGGCCTTACCCATCTAAAAGGAAAGCAGGCTGGAGGTCATCTACATATGCTATTACAAAGGTCAACCGGTACTCAGAGAGAGCTGATGGAACAAGACTTGAAGTCCAATATTCTCCCGATTCATCAAATTTTACAAGTGAAGGCCGAGGATTATCATGGAGTGACATTCTATTCTTACAGGCTTCAACGCACTGACGGGAGTGAATTTACTTGCCAAGAGAATGATTTCATCATGCTTAAACCAGACGACATCAATCAAATGTTCATGGCCTATCGGTACCTTCCAGTCAGGCAAAGAAAAACATACAGCGAAGGTCTTGCAGCAATCAAGAGATTCATGCTCAGACAGATCAGAGTACACTCTTCACACGACCTACAGATGGCTATTGAGTGCAACTTGACAAAGACAAACCTTACAAAGCCAAGACTGTATGGTCCAGAACTCGAAGACTTCCCACCTTACCACATCTTCTTCACACCGCCAGCAGTCACTTATCTCAACCACAAGAACGAAAAACGTCTGATAATGGTCAATGAAATTGAGAAATACTGTGACGGAACGCTGAAGATAATCAAAGAACAGCTTCTAAAGATGAAGGCACAGCTAGAGGAAAATCTTCAGGAGGCATCGTCATATGTTCAAAAGGAACACTCTGCAGTAGAGACCATTTTAAAAGCCATCGACGATCGCCTAGAAAAGAGAAATATGTTAAGGCAATACGAGCATGCACTGAATATGAGGAAGCACTACTTCAAGTCACAGAAGCAATAACAAAGTGGCACTTGATCACAAAGGGGGAGATTGTTGGAGATATTTTAATTGTGAATCAAGTTTGTCATAGATTAGCTTTATTATTATTCCTTGTATTAAATAAGTGCATGTATTAGATAGAATGTGGGCCAAGTGTTAGGCCCATATAAACAGGATAAAAGCCTTTCTCGCCTAACCTGAACCTCGCCTATAAAAAGGGAGCCGAAGGTTCAGGATTAGGTTAACGTCGTACTTATTCATTATAGCCTTACACGCATATCTTTCTGTGTACGAGTTCACGGTCTATCAAAGAGGGTTTTACATTGATTCAATCTGTGTTCATCTTTACGTTTAATCTTCTTTGTTAGATTGTTATTCATTGCTGTTACAGAAACAGGGACTATCAAGACCTACCTATCTAGGGACCTACCTATTCTGCTATTGAAGTAATCAATCAAAGCTAGTAATCAAATAGTTAAGTAGGTCTCAAACAGATAAATTAAAGCATGTTATATACGTAATACTACCTCCGTTCTTAAATAAATGCAACACTTTGACTTTTACACTATTCACATGTTTTACTTTGACTACGTACGTGTTATTTATTAATATAATAATATTTTTTAATGGAATAAATATTGTTAAACTTGTCTCATTGTAAATTTTCATAATCTATTTTTGTTTAATTTTTTACTAATACAAAATCATATATATTAATGGTCAAAGTTGTGTCTCGCCAAGTGTGAAATGTTGACCGTTGCATTTATTTAAGAACGAACGAAGTATATTAATCCTTCAAAATTAAGGAATATTGCATTGCATAAACTCATACGAAGTACTTATCCTGTCGTGTGATTAATCATGAATAAGAAAGAGTCGGCCTACTAAGCTATGGATTGTTTGGAAAATGTTGTTTCACTCAAAAATGATGGTTTGATCCTTTTTAGCATTTTCAGTAAGTGAAAACGTTGTTTGGAAATTAAATAGCTATCGATACTAGAGTTTTGAATGGAACCGTTAAAATGGAAACGCTGCAAATATGAGAGTTTTGGGTTAGCGTTTTGAAATATGACGTTTTCTATTAACTGTTATGAGCAAACAGGCAATTTACCAAACATCTTCTGAAAACCCGCCAACTTATTTCGCTAATTAAACCCGTTTATTGAATCTGCTGTTGACAACTCACTAAGATAATATGTTATTCCCTAAGTGTAACTGCCAAATACTCTGCTACAAGTCCGGATTCTTGGAAAAATTTCAAAACATTTACTTCAAGGCAACTAGCAGAAGTCCGAGACATAGAAATCCTCCTCGATGGCAATCTCTCTGCCCTCTTGTTCTTGTAAAGAAAATTACTCACTGTTTTCCTAGCATCTTCAATTAAATTTAGTATTTTACTATCAGTTTTTCCATTTATTTCTAGATAAATATCTTGTGCAATTCCCATATCTTATTTTTTATTGTTAGAAGAAATTATCAATTTCTTGCTTAAATAATTTGACACTGTCTGTGGGAAATTCGCACAAAGAAGAATTGATCATGTCCGGAAGCACAAATCCCTTGCTAGTAGAATTTCACGAGCAACTTTAAACTGCCAAGGAAGAAATCCGGCGTGAAATGGCTCAGCGGATTGCTCTTCTCCAGCGAGAAAATGACGTATTGCGCTCTCAAGTGCAATCGGTGACGTCCATAGCTTCCAACTCAAGATTTAGCCGAAGAGGTGACGCCATGACAGCAGCAACGAGGTTGGATTTAGACCTCATTCCAATCTCGACCGAACCACTCACAATACGACGGACTCGCTATCTCTTACGTTGGGGTTGTCATCGGCCGGCAATCACCAACCCACAGTTATGTCGCAGAATCCCAGAAGGAACATGTTTCAGAGTCTATTTCCGGAACCTCAGAGACGACGAGTTCCAATACATGTGGACATCAACAACCATAGACAACAAAAGCCTGAAGTCATCATGATACCATCGCCAACCATGCAGGAGGCAACCCACGCAATGATGCCACCAACCTCGATGACAAGACAGATGCAATCATATCCAACAGACCCCTTAGCCGTCATCATGGAAGAGCTGAGGGAAATGCGAGAGAAGATCAATGGCATTCCCGGGGTTCCACCACCATTGGACGTCGCTTCACAGACTTGCTACGCAGATTCCCTTTTCGGACGACACATCACGGACATCGAGATTCCAAGAAATTTTGTTGCCCCCTCAATGAGATTATTCGATGGAACTACCGACCTCCTGGAACATGTCGCTCAATACAAGCAGCAGATGCTTGCCGTCTCGGTCAGAAAAGAACAGCGGGAGGCTTGTATGTGCAGGGCATTTGGGACGACATTGACAAGGCTAGCATTGACATGGTTCGTCAACCTACCAAATGAAGGCATCAACTCGTTCACGGAGTTAGTCAATCTATTCAATCAGCAATTTGCGAGCAGTCGGGTTCTAGAGAAGCAAACCAGCGATCTCTACCGAGTAGTCCAAAAGTGGAACGAGTCATTAAGAGACTACCTCTACCGCTTCAACAAAGAGAAGGTGTCGATCCCGAAATGTGACGTCTCTACCATCGTTGAGGCATTTAGAATAGGTTTGTATGAAGATTAAGAGTTGTATCACGAACTGACAAAATACCCTTGTCGGTCCTTCGAAGATGTCCAAGCAAAGACGTTGGCTTTCATCCTTCTAGAAGAAGACTTACGATCCCGTCGAAGACAGATTGAGCACGAAGGGGGGCATGGGAAATCAGAATCTCCCAGGAGGCATGATTGCAAGCATAAAAACCCATATTCGAGACCTGAGGAACAAGTCATCACGAGATAGATCAGACGACATGATCGAAGTCGTCAGACGGGGGGCATGTCGTCCGATGCTAGACGGGTTCTGAAAAGCTGCAATACGGTACCTTTAAAGTTGTTTCATTTTTAGTTTAATATTTTCTTTTACATAGTGTTGTCACTCTTGTGACGAGATAAACCTGACGATATGATTGAAATCGTCTGACTACAGACAGGTTCTGACAGTAGATGTTTATTTAGTTTCATATATGTGTTCTCAATTTATTACTTTTCTTTACCTATAAGTGATCACTAACTTAAGCATCAGAGGGCCGTTGGCTTTATCCAACGGCCGAAGTTAGCAAATTCTTTTTTACACAGGAACAATCAACAATTGACAATGGATGAGATGATGTCCTGACTTACGTCATACAAATCCTTACAACGCGTCAAAACACAATTGATAGGGCTTACATCAGACGAAGCCTTACAACACGTCAAAACACAATTGACGGGATTACAGAATTTTAGGGGAAGAAGTGGGGTTTTCATGTACGTTAAACATGAGTATAAACACCACCGATTCTCCGCAATGTTTTGGCCAAAACAACAACAGTAAGTGACATCATCATGTGAAGCAACAACCACATCAAAACTACAAAAACACACAACATAAGCATATGCTCCAAGGGCATGACGACATACGCTCCAAAACATAAGGAGACAATACAAACGACATTGACATTGATCATAAATATTCATGTCGACGATATTACTAACACCATAAATGAAACAGAATTTAAAGTTTTTACAGGATTTTGATTACGTTCATGCAACCCGGCTCGCCATCTCTAGCAATGGACATGTCAACATCCCATGCATGTCGACATCCCCAGAAATGTCGACGTCGACCTGGACGAAGTTTCAACGCGTCAACATTGCCTAGTTATGACCATTTATGCACAAATTCGGAGGACGATGATAAGAGATCAGCTTTCGTTCTTCGTCGCTATAGTCAAAGAGACGGATTAGATCATAGACTGCTTGCATGGAAATTAACGAAGTCGTCTCATCAGACAAGTGACGGGTTGAAGGAATCATGTCATCAGAAAAGTGACAAGTTGACAAAAGCGTCTTGTTATACGAATGACAGGTTAACAGCATGTCTCGTCAGACAGATGACGAGTTGATAAGTGTAACAGTTGAGGATGACAAGTATGGGTGCTTTCGAGATTTCGAAAAGTTGATGCTCAACAGGACGACATGTGCGCTCATACGCCTCAACTTCTCGAAAGGGGGCAAATGTTGGGCCCATAAAATAATTATTTCATATGCGCTAGAAAATCCTAGCGGCTAAGAGTCTGACCCAATGATTGAAGTCACCATGTGTGTGGCTTGATAAGTGGATAGACAATTCAAAATTAGAGATAAAGATGGGAGGAGATAATGGCTTGAGGAGAAGCCTATTTCGTAGGAGGTGCCACCTTTTTGGTGGGGAGTTAGAACCTAGTCATGCACATCTTCTTAGAATAAATATGGAAGCAGGAAGCGTTGTAAAACACGCGATCATTCTTGATTACAAACTCACTCACACTCTTGTTCTTGTAAAGAAAATTACTCATTGTTTTCCTAGCATCTTCAATTAAATTTAGTATTTTACTATCAGTTTTTTCATTTACTTCTAGATAAATATCTTGTGCGATTCCCATATCTTATTTTTTATTGTTAGAAGAAATTATCAATTTCTTGCTTAAACATCCACATTCCAAGAAATTGCAAGAAAGCCCTTAAAGTTTATCTACTTTACAAGAAAGAATATACTTCGTACATAACAGGTCCCATCTTCAGTCTACTTTCAATTTACAGCAACGTGCTTTCGCTGAGTTAGAAGCTTGGAATTTGGAGTTTTTTCCGTAATTAATGCTAATTAAATAAATAATTACGAAAATAGGGTTGGGTTAAAAATAATTCTCAAAATACTGCTGACTGAAACTGTGGTTAAACAAAGCCGCCACTTCAAGGGGCTACTTACCTGCGGAACTTTTGAGTACAACGTAGCACGTACTCAGTTCGTACACCATGCAACCGTCCCACAGTGCGTATGGTATTTCATCCCGTAGTGGGCCCCATTAGTTTTTATTTCTCTTTTTTTTAATGGTAATAATTTTTTTATTTTTGATCCGATTTTTATAAAATTTATATCAATTTTTTTTATTTTTCATGATCTTTCCAATGAGACCAATATCGCGTATGTAATTTTAACATATTATCGAACTATTATATTAACCATTATTAAATATGTAACTTTATGTGTAAAAATATGTAACTCACATTCAGTCAGACCAAATGCAACTCGTGTGTATAAATATGTAACTCTACGTGTAAAACTATGTAATTTTACGTGTAAAAATATGTAACTCGCGTTCAGACGGGTCAAATGCAACTCGTGTGTATAAATATGTAACTCGCGTGTATAAATATGTAACTTTACGTGTAAAAATATGTAACTCGCGTTCAGGCAGGCCAAATGCAACTCGTGTGTATAAATATATAACTTTACGTGTAAAAATATGTAACTTTACGTATAAAAATATGTAACTCACGTGTATAAATACATAATACAATAAATTTTTATATACACAATTTTAAGATAATTGTGATTTACACAATTATTTTTATGTATTAAATTTAGTTCAATTTTCCTTATAATCCAATAATCATTAATATAATAGTTCGATAATTTGTTAAAATTATGATGGAGTATATGGCCCAGGAACCCCCGGCCCATAGACTCCTACTATTCTAAGGGAGGCCCAAATCACAGTGCCCCAGGTACTAGGCAACCTACGTGGCACACTAGGGGTGCCTTCGGCCCCCTGGCCGAAGGCTCCAGTTCTCACAGGATGGCCAACTCAAGCAAACAAAGTCACTGGGAAAACGGCGAAAATCAGTAGCCCTCGGCACCTAGAACCCTCGACACTAAGGAGGTCCCCGGTACTCAGAGCCCTCGGCTAATCACCTGCAGCCGAGGGCACCTTTCTCGACATAATATCCTCTCCGCATGCGCCTGAATCACCGCACCGAGTACGACGTCACATCCAACAGCCGCATTAAATGCGGCCACATGCGACTACCAGCGCCAACCAGTTGATGTGACTTCTCAGCCACTGGATGCTTGACATGTGTCCCTGTCTGGCATTTATTACTACTATAAATAGCACCCCGTTTCCCCCATTGTAAACCACACTTAATACATATCGAATATACACTCTCTCTTATTTATTTGCTCTGACTTCTCTCTAGTTATTCTCCGCAATAACCCCTCGGATGAGCTACCCCCGGGTACACTATCCATCAAATTACATAAGCAATATTGGTCTCATTTGATAGATCATGAAAAAAATTAAAATAAAATTTATAAAAATCAGATATGAAATAAAAAAGTTATTACAATTTTTAACAACAAAATGAATAAAAAATAATGGGACCCAATGTTATTGTTGTTACGGAGCTTGCCAAAAATAAAGACCGGTATACGGTGCGCACCGTATAGCGGTCATATAATTTATACCGCACGCACTCCATATGAAAACTTCAAAGGTGGGACCAAAGATTTAGAAAAACAATTATTTTCCTTAAATGAATATAACTTTTTTATTTTTGCTCCAATTTGTATAAATAATATATCAAAATTCATAATTTTTGTGATCTTTCATTTGACACCAATGTTGAATATATAATTTTTTCTGTAAAAAAATGAAGAACATACGGTGTCCCATTGAAATATCAAAATTCACCAGACTATGTCGAATTGAAACTTTTTCCCACCAGACTATGTTTAGGCTAAAAAATCATTGCATAAGTCATAAATTTTTATGGTCCACCATTTGACACCAATGTTGCATAAGGAGTATATAACTTTTTTTAGATTTGAATTGCATTCGTTGTTCAATTGAAATATCAAAATTCAAAATTGTATCTCCAATCAAAATTGCATTCCCAATGAACCAAGTTAAGGCAAAAATATTGTGTCAGAATTCATAATTTATGATGATATCTCATATGAGATCAATATTGCATACTCCCTCCGTTCCTAAATAAACTTCCAACTTTCATTTTTCGTCCGTTCCAATTAAAACTTCCATTTTCCCTTTTTGGTAAAAAATTTGTGGTTCACAACATTTCTTACACATTTCTCTCTCCTCTGCACAACTCTCCACCACACAATATCCACTATCTTAAACTTTGTGCCAAACCCATTTGGAAGTTAAAATGAGAACGGAGGTAGTACTTCGTATATAACATTAAAAAAATTAAAATTTCTTTTTTACCGGACCAATTTTAGGCTTACATTTTTAATGTTATATATGCAATACTGGTCATATGATAGACCATAAAAAATTACTCCATATGAAGTATGCTATGATTTTTTAACCTAAACATAGTCTAATGGAAAAAAGTTTCAATCCGAGATACTCAGATACACTTTCGAATTTTTATACTTCCTCCGTCCCTTATAACTTTGCCAACTTTCCTTTTTTGGTTGTCCCAAAAACTTTGCCACTTTCCCTTTTAATCAATCTATTTGTGACTTCTTTTACTTCTCTCTCCTCTCCACAAATCTCTACCACACAGTTTTTACTTTATTATTCTACGTGCCGGTCAAACTTGGCAATCCTTTTAGGGACGGAGGGAGTATTTCAATCGAACACAGTATGTTCTTCATTTTTTACAGAAAAAAATTATATATTCAACATTGGTGTCAAATAAAAGATTACAAAAAAATATGAATTTTGATATATTATTTATACAAATTGGAGCAAAAGTAAAAGAGTTATACTCATTTAAAGAAAATTGTTTTTCTAAATCTTTGGTCCACCTTTGTAGTTGTCCTATGGAGTGCTCAGGTGTAATCAAAAGTTCCGCAGGTAAGTCGTCACTTCAACCACAAGTTCCATCCAGCAACATTTTCGAAATTATTCTTAACTCACTAGTATTTTGGGAATTATTTATTGAACTGACATTAATTCCGAAAAAACTCTGGAATTTGCTAATGAAAAACAAATTTTTCTTTAAAATTTTATTTTTAAAAAAAAATCGTAGTCTAATTGATGATCCTTCGTCCTTAATGGAATTTTCGAACAAGGGCTTTGAAGGATCAACA
Source organism: Cuscuta europaea (assembly GCA_945859875.1). Classification (NCBI taxonomy): domain Eukaryota; kingdom Viridiplantae; phylum Streptophyta; class Magnoliopsida; order Solanales; family Convolvulaceae; genus Cuscuta; species Cuscuta europaea. The sequence continues at coordinate 2,745,281 of CAMAPE010000009.1, forward strand.
CATTGTTCAGCAACGGTCACTAAATATGTCACTTTTTTGGACAATTTTAAAATAAGTCAAGTTTATGTTTTTTGAAATAAATTTAATAATACTCATGGAAAAAGGCCAAAAAATTGCCCTTAAGATTTTCATTTAATTACTACATTGCTACCTTCATTCATATTCATTCTTCACGATTTATTTAGAGTCCGTTTGGTGACTCTGTTTTTCGGCTTATCAGGTTTATCAGCCAACTTTTTAACCAAACACGTAACTTTTGATTTTGCGCGTTGAATTGTGTAATAATAAGAAAAAGTAAGGTTAAAGTTACTTTTCTGGCTGTATTGGATGAAGTTACCGCAGATGATCATTTTAGTTATTTTTTCATATAATTTTTTCTTTATTTTATTAATAAAGTATACTTTAAATATAATATTTTCATAAATCAACAGAATCAGCCAATACAGGTAGAACTTCATAAATTTCAATAGAATCAACCGATCAGCCGATTTCAGTGTTATCAAACGGGAGTAAATTATATGGTACAGCCGGCTGTACCATGAGCATGGTACAACCGACATTTTTGTAATTTGATTCAACTTTCAAGTTACGTAGTACGGAGTATTAGTTAGGTTAGTGATGTGTTTCATCCCCCAATTTTTTCGCCGCACGCATGCACTCTTCGGTCTCCCTGAGTTGAATGGTTTTTAACTCTTTGTTTTCGTTTCTTTTTTTACTTTTTTCTTTATTGTTTGCTCTCCTTTTTATGGTTTGTTCTCATTTCTTTTTTTTGTTTTTTTCTTCAAGAGCCTTTCATTTTAATTTTATACTCAATTATTATGAACATTTATAATATTAAAAATTATACAAAATATTATTATATGTTCCCGTTTATTTATTTTTTTTCTTTATCCAATAAAACTTCTAACTTAAATATTTTTAAGGGAAAATGGAAACTAATAATCCAACCTTTTAGCGGTCTTCTTACAATAGTCCCACCTTTTGATTATTCAAGAATAATCCAACCTTTGCACCTCATCTTCATTCAATGGTCCGTGATCAGTTGATGATCTGCTTTTTCAAGTTATTTTCTTATCTTTGCAATATATTATACCATAAATTTCACCTTATGGTCACATAATGTTTTGCCAAGATAAGAAAATAACTTGAAATAGCAGGTCATCAACCGGTCAGGAACTATTGAATGAAGATGGGGTGCAAATTTTGGATTATTCCTGAATAATCAAAAGGTGGGACTATTGTTAGAAGACCGCTAAAAGGTTGAATTATTAGTTTCCATTTTCCCTATTTTTAATATATGTATTATAAAATATTTTAGATATTAATTTTCTATTTTTCTATTTTTAATTTAAGATGAAAATTTATTAGTTTATTAAATATCGTGTGTTAATTACTAACATGACTTTTGTGTTATACTAAAATGTGTAGTGTAAAATAAATATGGATGAGTAAACGATACGGAGTATAAAAGAACCCGCACGATTATATTTGTAATTCGAGAACAAAAGACTATAAATTGTTGGGAAAAGTACGGAAAAGATACTTGTGGTTGGGTCCGTTTTCAGATCGGGTCATGTGTTTCATTCTTTATCAAAGTAGTTCATGTGTTTGAATTTCGTTATCACAAGAGGGTCACGCCGTTAAAAACGTCTGAAAAAGACCGTTAAAACTAACTCCGATTTTCAAAAGTGGCAGTAAAATTAAAAGAAAAATATTGAAAGGTGTGTATGACATCCAAACCACCTTCGCCTTTGGATTTTTAAGATCCGTTTGAATTATTTTTTAAAAATGATTTTACTAATATCACTTTTCAGATGGACTTTCCGGTGACAAGGGTGACTGAAAACAAAAAAGAAAGATGGCCTAGCGGTCGTCTTATTGAGGCGCACCTTCCGGTATTTTTCTTTTTATTTTGTGGGCACTTTTGAAAATCGGAGTTACTTTTAATGGTCTTTTTCTGACGTTTTTTACGGCGTGACCCTCTTGTGATAACGGAATTCAAACACATGAACTACTTTGATAAAGAATGAAACACATGACCCTATTTGAAAACAAGCTCAACCACAAATATATTTTTCGTACTTTTCCCTAAATTGTTTTTAATATAAAATTACAATATTTTTCATTACTATATTTGTCATTATATGTGCACAAATGAACACTTGAACATATTAGAGAATTCAAACGAGCATTTGAATTTTTGGATACTCATTTTGTATGTTACGTATGTTCGTCTGATACTAGTTTTATGCTCATTTTAAAATGTCATATCAATGCATATTTCGAATATAAAGTAGCATATTAGATTCACATAAAAGTTAGATTATATACTCCGTACATGGGAGTAGAGATCATGATACTCAATTGCATGCTTCGGATACTCAGTAGAGGAGGTCTCATGTTCAATGAAAATGTCTTGATGCTCAACTAACAAAGCTTACGATTTTAATATCATTGCTCATTTGATAAGTTATGTATGCTCATTTGGTATTGACGTTATTAGGGGTGGGCAAAATAACCGAACCGGCATGGTATCGAACCGGACTGGTATGGTACCGCACCGGAAAACGGGATTTCAAACAGTTCTCAAAAATTTTGTCCCGAACCAGACCGGACTGATTCCAAACCATGCCATGACCGATTCTCATAAAATGAGAACCGGTGCCGGACCGAACTGAACCGAATTTTAATTTTATTAATTTATATAATTTTATAATTATATATACATGTATACCATATTACCATCAATTACTTTGATTACTCATTTGCACTTTGCTAATTGCTAGTTAACTGGATCGGTAAAAATGAATAGTATTATATGAAACTCATTAACTATGTTATTGTTAGTTATTTATGTTTTGTACAATTATGGTTTATAAGAAATTCATTAACTATATAATACTACCTCTGTCCCAAAAAACTTTTCCATTTTCAAAACTTTGACCAATTATATTTTTTATTGAGAATTATTTATAATATAAAAATTATATGAAAATGTTCTTTGTTAAAAATACTTTCATAAAAGTATAAAATTTATAACTTCCATAATACTCTATACTAATCAAAACCATGATTCAATTTTTTTGAAATGACAAAGTTTTTTAGGACGGAGGTAGTATGAAAATTGATAATTGTGTGGATTTTTGGATTATGACTACGTTTTAATTTATCGAAAAAAGTGGCATTGTTTGGCATGATACTGAACCGTTTGAAAATGAAACCGGACCGAACGGGTTTAGGTCTAAGACCAAACCAAACCAAACCGTTTCAATAGTAACGGTCCGGGTTCGGGTTCGGTAAAATATTGGACCGGACCGGACCGCGCCCACCCTTAGACATTAGGCTCATTTTAAAATGTTATAACAATGCATATTTCAAAAGTATCATATTACATTAAATTCAAGTTGGAGTTGATTATAGATACGGGAGCAAATATCATCATACTCAATAGAGAATGTTTGATACTCAATTAAAACGTTTTGATGTTCGACTAAGAAATTTATGATTTTCATATCAATGCTCATTTCGTAAGTTACGTATGCTCAATTTGTGATGATGTTATGCTCAGTTTTAAAATGTCATGTCAATGCACATTTCAAAAGCATGCATCATATTACACTAGATTCGCATATTGAAGTTCAAAGGAGTTGATTATAAATATAATTTAATAAGTTTTATAAAAGAAAAAATAAGAAAAGCATGTGAATTAGAATATATGAAGCAGAGATCTAAAAGTGAATCAATGTTCATTTATCAATAGACGTGATTTTTAATTAAATTACAAAAATGCCACCAGCTGTACAATGGGCACTGTACGGTTGTATGATATAGGCTTCTATTAAACACGCTCTTAATATACTCTCTCCGTCCCTTAAAAATTTTTCAACTTTCCTTTTTTGGATGTCACACTAACTTTGTCATTTTCCCTTTTAAGTAATAAATTTGTGATTCTAGTTAATTCTCTCTCCTCTACACAAACCTCGACCACATAGGTTTTACTTTATTAATCCTCGTGTCAAACTTGACAAATTTATAAGGGACAGAAGGGGTATTAGATGAGATAAGTCGATTTTATTGGCATTTGTCTTGGACTCTATTCTTACGATCATCATATATACTCCCTCCGTCCCTTAAAACTTTGTCATATTTCCTTTTTGGGACGTCCCAAAAAACTTTACTACTTTCCCTTTTAATCAATTATTTTTTGGTTTCTGTTATTTCTCTCTCCTCTGCACAAATCTCAACTACACAATTTTTATTTTATTATTCTCCGTGCCGGTCAATTTTGACAAAATTTTAAGGTAGGGTAGTATATACACCACTCACTCACTCTCAATTCTCAGGGAAAGTACATATACCTACTATAGGACTAAGATCACATCTGCCCCCTATAACCGTGCAGATAGTGCTTCAAGAGTGATGTTGACCATGATTATTACAGCAAATTGAGAGATCTCTATACACATATGTGACATGCATCATCGCCTGCCTGCCCTCATCGGACTCATACGCGGGTGGGTACTGGGCACAAATTATAGCCGCATGGAGTTGTCGAATTGTTTCAAATACATTCTGATCCTATTAAGGTTACCATATTCCCTATTCCATTTTGACAAGTTTGTGTAATTCTAAAACACTTTTAATTTATTTTTATTTTACTAATTCGTTATCAGTCACATAAATTCATTTTTGTTAATAAACGCATCGATGGATCGCCGACCCTAGGGGTAGTTGGAATCCGGGAAAAGTAAAGGAGAAGATCGGAAAAGCTAAGCGAGATCAAGTAAATATTTCAGCAGGGTAACATCAAGAGAGTTCAATTGCGGATCCGTTTCCACAAGTTGGAAGGTGATATTTATACTAAAGGAGTAATACTTGGTGCCCAAGTAAAAAAGATGTTATTCTATTGTGGAGAGGACGCGTGTCTTGCCTGTCTAACAGACTAAACAGACTGATCTAATGACATGTTGCCACATGTATGGGTGCTTGGAGAGATAAATGGGACAACTAGCTGATTGGAACTGTATGTAACAAACTTGTATCGGAATACACGTGCGGACTAAATGTGTATTATCCGGAATATTCTTCTTTCAATTCTACCCGTTCGGAGTGACGTGGCACCTCTCAGAGTACTGATGATGTGGCGGCAGCTTATGCAGCGCTTGCTTCCGTGTAATGCTTAAGTCCACAGTGTCTGGTGAGACTCTGAGCTCCTTGAGGTCAGAGCTGGGAGGCTCGCGCTCATTGCTAGAGGATATATCTTTGGTCTTCGGTCTTGTCTCGTAATGTTGACTTTCTTTTTGACTTTGGGTTACCTTGCGTTAGTGGCAGAGGTCGGAGTTGGTACTGGGCTCGGTGTGCCCGAGGTCGGCCTCATACCTTGACTTGTATGGGTGATTCCCCAGCTCGATGTTTCCACAATTCCACCAACCTCGGAGGGTCGAGGTCGGGATCGACTGGTCTGATGTCCTTTGTCAATTCGTCGTCTTGTTCATGGTCCCGACCTCGGTGGGTCGGGGTTGGGGTTCGGCCTTTGTTGGGAGCCTGGTACGTTAAGTATTTTGAGATGCCTTTGTGACCTTTTAACCGGCGATTATGATACCCTGGGGTATATGGGAATATACTCCATCACACATTGATCACCTCATTAGACTCCAATGTTACTCGGACGGAGACAGTACATTCAGAGGCGGATCTAGAAATTAACTATCGAGGGCACCAATAAAGAAGTTTAGGAAAATTTTGAATACAAAATATAAATTGACTTCAAACAATAATATAACCAAAATACCAAATATCAGCAAAATAGAAAATATTAACATTTAATACAATTTGTTATGTATGAGTTTTCAGGTCTTGTAAACTCATACAAGACAAATGAAATAATCATTCAAAATCGGTTGCTAATTCTACCGCGCAAACTTAATTTGACATTGTTCACCTAGAAAAGATTCTTTCTACTGCAGGGGTTGCAACGGGCAAAGTAAATAATTTAAGAAGTCATATATTCACCGAGAATCAACCAAGATTAACCCAAATTTAAAAAATTGAATTCATAATTTAAAAAAATACCAACTACGTTCCCCATCTTTGTCCGATTTAACTTTCTTAGCTTGTTCGTCTCGTTAACTTTTTCGCATAGCATTTTTAATAATCACACAATTTCATTTTTTAATAATTGCACCAAGCCACCTCCTCTTATTCTAATTCTACAAAATAGAGTAATATAAATTCCTCATAAAATAAAACTCAAACTCACACCACTAAAATGTCAATGAATGTTACCGAACTCATTTGGAACACAAAAAGTTAAATTATAAGGAAAATCTACAAATTAAATTTTGAAAACTCTAATTCACAAAATGGAAATAACTAATTCTAAAAAACATTAATGAATAATGGATTAATAAAAACGTAATTACCGATTAAGAAGATAACAAGCAATGTTGAGATGTTGACCATCCCACATCTATTGGGGCCTCCCTGATTTCTATTGGGGGGCATCAATTCATTTGTATAAACAAATATCTATACATTAAGATATTACTAAATAAGAGGGAATCATTTGGGGCATGTGCCCCCATTAAATATAAGATGGATCCGCCTGTAGCTCAGCTGGTAGATAAGGGTGTCACAAAGGGTGATCTTGAGCTTGAATCTTGACAATTGCGATGAGAGATTACTGTGTAAAAAGACATAGGACCTTTGCATGTATTTGGTGTAACATTGTTTTGAATTAATCAATAATAATGTCTCATAAGTGTTGCAATAATGGCGGATATATGTAACAATTTCTGTTACAAGAACCATCTTGATGGTAGGTGACTATATAAGTGCTCCATGGTCCTCCCACTCCTCCACGCATGCATAGCTCCATAGTTCAATAGGCTCAAAGCAATTAACACCATCTAGATAGTGAGGAGTGAAGTGGGAGACGAAAAGGCTTTCCAGACGTTCTTCTACGTTCTTCACACGTTCATCAACAATATGGCTTGAGGTTAGCGATCCTTGTATTTCTGCTACGTTGATATGATTTTAGTCTAACATTTGGTACAAGAGCCTTTTTGTTGTACGAACATCATGAAATTTGATATGAACAATCGGTATATACATGTTCATATATGTGTTCATCACTTCACACACACATACATACATACATATATATATATATATATATATATATATATATATATATATATATATATATATATATCTGTGTGTGTGTGTGTATGTGTGTGTTTGTTTTGTTCGTATATTATAAATATATATATATATATGTGTGTGTGTGTGTGTATGTGTGTATGTATACATTTGAAATGATTACACGTGCATACATGAATATGATGAATTTTAATATGTATGAAACATGTCATACGTATATTTGGGAATTGGGAGTGTGCTCATATATATGTATATTCGTATGTATTCATATGGAATGCATGAATATTTGTGTGTGATATACTTTTTACATGTTTATATATAATCATGTGTATAGATACATATATTGTTCGAAAATTATATATTAATTTTTCGGAAATCATATATATTTATATGAGTTTATGGATTGAAATTGCTACATGTATATATATTTGATCGTGAGAGATATATACACATGTTTTTCTCAAGTTTATATGTTAACCTTTTAAATTCATATCCTTATGATTGATGGAATGACTATGGTTACATTTAATTCTTGAATATATGTATTCTAAGTGAATTACATGTATATACAAGTGCTTTGCAAATTTTATGATTCTTCTATCCATATATAATTTGGAAAATATGAAAACGGATGCCTAGTTAATAATTTTTTTGGTGTATTCTGCATGCATACATATGGTGTTCCTACTAACCTCTCCAGGCCATATGTGGCTCGCATTTGTGTGGAGCTAGACCTAACAAAGGAAATGCCTAATAAAATCTGGATTAGCAGTGGGACCACAAGTTTTTCACAGTCCGTTTGCTATGAAAACAGGCCTTTGTATTGTGTGCATTGCCTTCATTTGGGGCATTTGGAAGCCAAATGTCTCAAGAGAGAATAATCAGAACATAATACAACATCAAATGCACTTACAAAAGAGAAATGGGTTGCTAAACCTAGTGCTACTCAAATTAATAACACTCAGGCCACAAACAAAATTACAGCTCTGGAGAAAGGTAAAGGGTAATTAACCATAACAGAAAAATCACACTCTCAAAAGGGACATATTCTGGAGGAACCTGGTTCAGATATTGAGAAAATCACTATGAACAAGCCTCAATCATAATATGCATCTTCTTCTGGAGTTGGGACATCACAAGGAATAGTGGATTCTATAATATTAGATCATATTACTCCTACCATCAATTGTGCGGAAGTGGCAAAGAAGGAAGTAGAACACCACATCACCTATGAAGAAGACAAAGAGAAAGAATCAGAGAAATCAACCTTCTCAACCAAGCAACTCTTATGTATGGAAATTCCTGGACTGGTACCTTCCAATGGATCTGATATTACTTCACCCTCAGATGACTCTAGCCTTCATCACATAAGGACCAGTATGGAATTTGATCCATCTTTACTAGCCAAAGGATATGCCTCTGAGGGAGACAACCCACCACAGATATGTAAAAAGGAAGTTTGGGTTGAAGAGTTGACCTCATTACAAAACAAAGTTGCATACATTGTTAAACAAAAAGAAAACTTAAAAGCTCAATTAGACAAGAAAGTTGATGGAAGCCCAAATAATATACACTTACAACAGACATATATCAATGATGGTTTTATTCAAGTTGTGATAGTCCCTGTTTCTGTAACAACAATGAATAACGATCTAACAACGAAGATTAAACGTAAGGATGAACACAGATTGAATCAATGTAAAACCCTCTTTGATAGACCGTGAACTCGTACAACAGAAAGATATGCACGTAAGGCTATAGTGAATAAGTACGACGTTAACCTAATCCTAAACCCTCGGTTCCCTTTCTATAGGTGAGGTTTAGGTTAGGCGTGAAAGGCTTTTAGCCTTGTTATATGGGCCTAACACTTGACCCAAGTTCTATCTAATCATGCACTAATTTAATACAAGGAATAATAATAAAGCTAATCTATGACAAACTTGATTCACAATTAAAATATCTCCAACAATTGGAGGGGTTGAGGGTGTGGATGGTACATCGTCTGGTCCTGTGAGGAGCGAAATCTCTGCTGTTGGAGTTGATGTTGAAGCTGGAGTGCATGCAGAAGGTGGAGGTTGTGTGTTCTCGTAGAAGTTTCTGAAAAGAGAGTCGAGAATCACATCTTCGTGTTCGGTGTTTGGTTCAGCTTTATCATAAGCTACTGGTACAGCATGTGATGGATCAGTCTGTAGATGTTCGATCGCAAAGTCTGCCATTTCATAGAATGTAACATTTACACTCTCGATGACAGTGCGCTTGTCTCTGAGATAGACTCTGTAAGCTTTGGACTGCAGTGAGTAGCCAATAAACACACCTTCTCTGGCTTTGGGGTCCAGCTTACTTCTCTCTGTCCGATCATTCAGTATGAAGCCCTTGCGTCCAAAAACCTTGAAGAAAGAGATGTCGGGAGTTCTGTTGAATAGGATTTCATATGGAGTCTTGTCGAAGCGTTTATGGATGGATGTTCTATTCTGAGTGAAGCACGCAGTATTGATTGCCTCTGCCCACATGAAGTGAGGCAGTCTGGATTGGATTAACATGGTGCGTGCTGCTTCAACAAGGGTTCTGTTCTTTCTCTCAACAACTCCGTTCTGTTGGGGAGTTTTAGCTGCTGCAAATTGCTGAGTGATACCGAGTGATTCATAGAACTCAGTGAGAGTTTGATTTTTGAACTCGGTACCATTCTCAGTTCTAACAATTCGAACACTGTGCTGTAGCAGTTTCTGGATGGTCCTGATAAAGGTCATAATGTTTTCTGTAGCCTCGTCTTTTGAACCGAGAAATTTTGTCCATGTGTACCTAGAGAAGTCATCAACGATCACCAGAGTGTATTTGCGACCGTTGATGCTTTGGACTCTCATAGGTCCACACAGATCCATGTGAATTAGCTGCAGCTGATGTGTAGATGATGGTTCGGTTTTCGACTTGTGGGAGCTTCACGTCATTTTACCTATTTTGCAGGCACTACAATGATTTTCAGCGGAAGACTTTAGCAGAGGAAGCCCCTTGACAAGTTTCTTGGAGGACAAGGTTGATAGATGTTTGAAGTTCAGATGGGAGAGACGTCTGTGCCATAGGTTATTCTGTTCAGTTGAAGCTTTGGACAGCAGACAGATGGAAGTGGTGGATTGGACGCTTTTCAGATCAATAGTGTACAGATTTGATGTTCTGTAACACTTTAATAATGTATTCCCTGTGCTGTCAAGAAGACAACATTGTTTTGCAAAGAACCTCACTTCCATCCCGCTGTCACAGAATTGCCCTATGCTCAGTAAGTTGTGTTTGAGCCCTTTGACAAATGAAACGTCTTTTATAGTGACACTGGCACAGACGGCGTCCCCATACCCAAGAATAGGAGATGAGGCGTCATTCCCGAATCTGACGTTGCCTCTGTAGCAGTTGGTGTAGTTGCTCAATAGGTGCTTTATTCCGGTCATGTGGGTTGAGCATCCTGAGTCTAAGTGCCACACATGACCGTCCTGCAAAACAATCAAACAGGTTTAGGTACCCAACTTGGAGTGGGTTCTTCCTTATTATCAAGAAACACCTTTCTAAATCTTGCTTTTAGCTGTGATCCAAGGTCAGCAGCTCTTTCAACAAAAGATCTTTCTCTTGTGGGCTCTCCAATAGCCATATCTGCTTTTGCAGTGGGTCTGGTTTTTGGTGTCCACTTAGCAGTTTCTATTTTGGTGGGTCTGATGTTGTGAACCCACCTTTCCATTTTAGTTCTGGTGGGTCTGAATTTGGGGACCCACCTTTCTGTTTCAGTTTTGATGGGTCTTCGATTGGGGACCCACCTATCCGTTTCAGGTTTGGTAGGTCTCATCTTGGGGACCCACCTTTTCGTTTCAGTTTTGGTGGGTCTTATCTTGGGGACCCACCTTTCAGTTTTAGCTTTGGGAGGAGAGTAGACATGTGCTTTGTGATTGAATGGTTGTTTCTTAAGTTTGGTTTTGAAAATCTCTCTTTAGAAAGCCGATTAAGATGTTTCCTTGAATGAACTCGAAGAGCATATTTCATATCAGGAATACAAAATGTTCCCTTAGAAGTTCTTTTCTTGGTTTCCCTTTCTGGTTTGAGCTTTCTGTGAGGCTTTTCTTTAACAACATTCACATCACCTTCATAATTATGGGGGTCTGGAACAGAATAACCATAAGCAATACTTGTATTATGAATAGAACGATGTCTAGAAGATGTCTCAGAAATATTCAGCTTGGGACTCAAGACTGAACTACTAGAAGTTTGTTTTGTAGAAACAGAATTACAATTAACTTTAGAGTAAAAAATAGAACTAGATCTAGGACTGGCACTATTCTCAAAAACTTTCTTTTTTCCTTCTGCGATTTCCTTCCTCTTTTTCCTCCACTCATTCTTCTCTTCTCCTTCCTTCTTCACTTCATTTCCTGTAAACAAAGGAGAAGAGAGATGAGTGGACGAACCTTTTAAAACATTGTTTTTCTCAGGTGAGGTGTGTGAGCTGTCAGTTTTAGACGTAGAAGGGTCTGATTTAGTATGATACTGCTCACTCAATTCATTGAACTTTTGAAGAAGTTCCTGCCAGTTGCGCTCAAAACCTTTCTTTTCAGTTTCAAATCTCTCTCTCTCGTTATCAAGAGTTTTCTGTAGGTTTTTGAGTTTTTGAGCCATGGGAAAAATACAAGGTTCCTCTCCAGTTTTAGCGATACCTACTCTTGGGGGTGGATCTAGAGGATGTCCTATGTGTGGAATATCTTTTGCATAAGGGTCAAGGCATTCACTAAAGCAGGAAGTAGATTTCTCTTGTGAAAGTTGTTTTTCATTTACAGAGGGATAATCACAAGAAATCACAGCTTTAGGGTTCTTTCTCTTTTCTTCTTCTGCTTCAGCGTTTTCTTCATCACTTCGAAAATACATTTTCTCACCAAACCCTAGTCCCATGTAATCTTTGTTATAGATTTGAAGACAGTTAACTTTCCTTAGATTACATGGGTTTTTTATGCCTAGTCCTATTTTAGGATTGTAGAATCGGTCATCCTTTATTTGATTAAGAAAAATTGTCTGTTCAGACTGATCTCTTCTAGCAGCTAGATCCTCTAGTTCTTTTACTTTGTTTAAAAGTGTTCTTCTCTTATTATGCAAAAAATCGCATTCAGCCTTTGCTGTGCTTTTTTCTCGTTCACTATCCTCAAATTTCCTAGTTAATTCAGCTATCTTAAGTTCAAAGCTTTCAAAATCTGAGGACACCTTTTTGACCTGGTCTTTTGCAATTTCAAGTTGAACACTTAAAGAAGACTTTTGGTCTAGATTCTGTTTCAGTACCCTGTGATTATTGTCTAGTCTCTCCTTTAGTTCTTTAATTAGATTGTCCTTCTCAAGTAAGGACTGCATTTGGTTATTTAAAGGAGTATGAGAGGTACTTACAGAGCTTGTTGAGCATTCGCTTTCGGGGATCGCAGCATCACCCTTTCATTCATCTTCCTCCACTCGTGCCATCAGGGCATAGTTATCTTCTTCCTCCTCCTCATCAGAAGAATCTTCTGCCCAGTTATCATTCTCAGCAATCATTGCAGAAGTTTCTTCTTCTTTCTGCACCATCAGCATTTTCTGCTTATTCCACAGCATCTTCTGCTTGTAGAAGTTAGCATCCTTCTTCTTTGGGAGGCGGCAGTCTTTGATGACATGTACTGCCTTTCCACAATTGTAGCATTTTGGAGCATCTTCAGCTGATGGTGCCTTTCTAGAAGATCCGTGTTCATGATTCTTCTGTTTGTAGTTAGATGAGGAGGTTCTTAGCTTGTTGGAGGAGCTGTTCTTCTTAGCAAATCTCTTGGCAAGCAGTGCCATCTTCTTCTGTAAGGCTGCAAGCTCAGCCTCTAGATCAGATTTGTCATCATCACTTTCATCATCATCTGATTCAACCACCATCTTCTTCTTTTTCTTATTTAGTGGTGTGGTTGTCCTTCTGGGCTGAGCCTCCATCACAAGAGCTAAGGGATTTGTGGTGTGATGATCCTCGGCACAAGCAACCTCATTGACAAATTGCTTCAGGTGTTCATATAGAGTGCAGAGGACCTGCTTGTAAGTCGGCACAAGAGTTCATTGACCAGTTGAACGAGTCTGTTGTAAGTCTCATTCAATGGTTCTCCTGGACCTGCTTTGAAGGAGTCATAAGCAATAAGAATTGTCGTTTTCTTTGTCTTAAGGCTAATGCTTGTGCCTTGAAGAAGTTTCTCTATTTCATCCCACATTTCCTTAGCTGTTTGCATGCTATCTATGAGAACGTATACTTCATTGGGGATTGCTTGAAGAAGGTATGTTTTGGCCATGAGATCACCACGAAGCCTGAGCCTGTCAGCTTCCGTGTATTCAGATGCCACTTTCCTCCTTATTTCTGGAAGAATAGGAGGGTTGTTTTCTGGATCACCGCCAACTGAAATCAAAAGTTCAGCTGGTCCTTCAAGCAACGATTCAAGCATCGCAGCGGAGTTCTCTTTGTGCTCAAGGAAATTAAGGAATCGATTCCTCCACATTTGGTATTCTCCCTTCCTGAGACTAGGAGGGGTACTGCTGTTCCCTTGCGCATTGAATTCTGAGGCCATTGCTGTATTAAACTGACCGTTCGAGATAATTGATCAAAATATTTTCAGAGGCATAATGTCGAAAAATCAGATGTCGAGATCTGAATATCGAAATCTAAGATTTCGATAAAGGAGGCCCGGTATCGAGATTTGAGCTCGAGATTAGAGATCTCGAGATTAAGGATCTCGAGATTTCAAATTTCGAGAAGAGGATCTCGAGATTTGAAATGTCGAGAAGTTAAAACTCGAAATCTTAATTTTGAGAAATCAAATGTCGAGACCAGATGTCGAAACCTTAACTCGAAATCTTGATCTCGAAATCCTAGATGTCGAAATCCTCAATGTCAAAATCCTGCAAACTGTAAAAGTCAGATAAGCAAAATCTGAAGGTAGTTTCCTGTAGAGTAGAATGTCGAGATCCTCAGGTAAAGTTTTCAGCTCGAAAAACGTAGCAGAACCTGTTAAAAACCTAGATGTCGACAAGGGCTACTCGAAATATCTCAAATACAGAATATGCGTAAAACGAAATCTGAAGTATACCCCTTGATCGCTTTGAAACGACGATTCTAAGGGTGTAACTTTTACAATTTTTGAACAAGAAACAAGATTACAGAGTGAAATATCGACAGTAAAAACAACGTAAAGAAAAACATAGTCTTCTGCAGGCGTTCTTCTGATCGGCTCTCGATCGGCTCTGATATCAATTGATAGTCCCTGTTTCTGTAACAGCAATGAATAACGATCTAACAATGAAGATTAAACGTAAGGATGAACACAGATTGAATCAATGTAAAACCCTCTTTGATAGACCGTGAACTCGTACAACAGAAAGATATGCACGTAAGGCTATAGTGAATAAGTACGACGTTAACTTAATCCTAAACCCTCGGTTCCCTTTTTATAGGCGAGGTTTAGGTTAGGCGTGAAAGGCTTTTAGCCTGGTTATATGGGCCTAACACTTGGCCCAAGTTCTATCTAATTCATGCACTAATTTAATACAAGGAATAATAATAAAGCTAATCTATGACAAACTTGATTCACAATTAAAATATCTCCAACAAGTTGCAAGGAAAAAAATACAACCCAGGATACCCCCAGAAGCTTCTTCCATTCTTACCAGACATGCAACCAAAAGGCTTTTACAAGCTTCTTTACATGTTTCCCAATGAATAGCATGCATCTTTTGGAATACTAGAGGTCTTGTTTCCTCTTGCCCAAGACTTTCTAGTTTAATTAGGCAGTGGGACATTCATTTTGTATCTATTATGGAACCTATGATGGACAATTCTAAGGGTGAAGTTATGATGAGATAACTTGATCTTTCAATTTGCTTTTTACAACCTTCTCGTAAAATTTGGTTGTTTTGGAACTCTTCCATTCTTACTATTGACAACATAACTTGGAGAGAGCAATTGGTTCACTGTCAGGTTACTTGGGGCACGTTATCATTCTAGGTAACTTCTGTTTATGGAAAATGCTCATTGTGGGAAAGAAAGGATCTCTGGGATTTTATTACCAGTTGGTATGATAATAATTCAGGGCCTTGAATCATAGGAGGGGACTTTAATTCTATTACTTCTAATGGAGAGCACAAAGAAAACTCTATCCCTAATTATGACAGTATGGAAGACTTTAGTAACTGCATTGCCCATTGTGAGCTTTCTGATTTGCCTTGGATGGGTAGCCAATTTAGCTGGACTGGGGTCATGAGGAGAAATGGTAGGGTTTGGAGGAGGCTGGATAGAGTTTTGGTGAATAATGATTTTCAGGACTTGTTTGACAATATTCTCATTCAATACCTTAATAAATCCTCCTTTGATCATTCTCCTATTCTTTTTAAATGCAAACCCAATCAAAACTCAGGTCCTAAGCTTTTCAGATTTCAAAACATGTGGACTAGTCATCCTAATTTTATGGATTTGGTGAGTAAAAGCTGGGAGACCCACAATTTTGGAAAAGGAATGAGAGACATTTTCCTTAAATTGAAATTTCTTAAAAAAGACCAAAAGGAGGGGAATTCTGTGATTTTTGGTAATATATTTGAAAGAGTTCAAATATGTGAGCTCAATGCTGGAAATGCTGAGAGAAAATGTGAAGATAATGGAAATGAGATTCATAGGGCTGATTGGCATAAAGCACAAGCAGAATTGATATTAGCTTACAAGCAAGAAAAACAATTTTGGACGCAAGAGGCAAAGATCAAATGGTTTAAGAGTGGAGACAGTAATACCAAAACTTTTCATAATTTTGTGAAAGGGAGATATAAAAGACAATACATTTCATCTATTCAGAAAGATGATGGTACCTGGGTAAATGATTCCAATCAGATTGGGTCTTTAGCAGCTCAATACTTTAAAGAGCTTTTCACAGGCACAGACTCGGACCTTTCTGATCCTGAGATTGACCAAGTGCTCAATTATATTCCCTCTCTGATTAACCTGGAAGACAATGAAATGTTAACTAAATTACCAAGTGTAGAGGGAGTTAAAGAAGCTGTTTGGCAACTTATGTTGGAAGTATGCTCTAGGACAGTCATAGTTTATGATTTGTCAATGAATATTTAATGTTAATTAATTAATAAAGTCACAAACTCATTTTATGTTAATTATTATTGTACGTTTTCTTTATTAATATTTAGTCCCTAAATATTATGTTTAGTAGCTAATTAAGTACGTGACTTAATTGTGGAATGCTACACTTTAAAATAAGCATAATATTCTAATTGTCCCTAATCTAATATTATTAATTTGGGACATTAACAATTAATAGACCAGTATGTGATTAACTGATGCCTATATTCCACTAGCCATGAGTATAGAGATATCAAGTTAATAACATAGATGCTTGTTAGTGAACAAGTTCATTTGACAGACCCAACTTGAGGACAATGATAGGTTATATGTCATCAGTGTTGTCCTCAATACTGATGAGGTGATATATTCTTATACTTGACATAATCACGGTTACTTGCATGGGAATTAATATGTATTAAGGTTGTTTTTACTTGGACTGTAATTCATCCCAGACCAGACCAAACCAGACCAGACAAGACCAAAACAGACCAGACCAGACCAGACTAAAACAGATCAGACCAGACAAGACCAGACCAGACCAGACCAGACCAAACCATATTTTATTATTATTATTATTTTATTTTTTTATCCCGGAAGGCAAACCACCAAAATCAGTGGGGTAAATGCCGGGAGTCAGATACCAGAATTTTATTAAAAGAGAGATAGATACAAAAATGAGGGGGACTAGGCCAAGACCTCATCAGAAAAAAAATAAAGAAAACCAGAGTAAATGAAATAGTCTAATGCAAACGAAAAGAGGCTAAGCCAAAAAAATCCATATAGTAAGCCCGTCTAACCATCTGGGGCAGATCAACCGTATTAGAAAATTCATGCATTGCGCCCGAATGGAGATGGGCCAGATAATGGGCTACACCGTTAACCTCCCTATATGCGTGGTGCAAGGTAAGCCCTTTCCTAATCAGAGTCTGTATAGTTTCCTGAATAACGTCTTTCCACCTTCTCGCATCAGGATCCAGGAGAAAACTTATCGCCGTCGCTGAGTCTGATTCCACTTCAAATTCGCTATATCCTGCTCCGGCCGCCCATCTTATAGCTCGACAAATGGTTTTCAACTCCGCTTCAAGTTCTTAGGAAGCCTCCACATTAAAGCTAACTGCACGAAGAAAGTGACCAGTTCGATTTCTCAATATTGCTCCCCTGACGTTGAGCCAGATAAGTAACTAGCATCCGTGTTTAGCTTCATCAAACCTTCCGGTTTAGACCATTTTAAAATCTGTAGATTATAGTTTTTGCAACTGAAATCCTTTCGAATTAGATGCTCTTCATACAAAATTTTGTCAACTGATTGAAATTTGATCCCCTTCAGCGAATATGTCCAGTTCTGAGTATAATGCTTAATAGCAGAAATGATTCCTTCAGAGGTTGAATTGACGTTCCCCTCACCCCATTGAAAATTCGAAAAGACCTTCCAAATATGCCAGGATATAATACCTGATATATTATGTTTGAAAAGATCCAGCATATCTAAACAACCAGCACTGAGCCAACAATTTCTGAAAATCTGACTAATAGATGAAGATGTCCTAGGTATAGGAATACCTAGTATATTCATGAAGTAATCCCAGACAGGTTTCACAGTTTTGCATTTATAGAACACATGGTCCAAAGATGCACTGTTATTTCTGCATAGATGACAAATAGAAGGATTTGCGGTGATATGAAGTTGATTTAACTTTTCAGGGAAAGGCAATATATCTTTGAGGATCTTCCATTGCAAAAGAATAATCTTAAGCTCCTGTCTTGGATTCCAGAGGTGTTTGAAAAAAAAGTAGGTAATAAAGTATTTCTCACAGCATTGTATGCAGTTTTCAGGGAAAATTGACCATTTGATTCCTCATTCCAGGTGATGGTGTCATTGGAGGAAATTGAGCACAAAGAGGAAGCATAGTCATGGATATGACAGATTCTTTTCCAAATAGAAGAATCAACAATTTTAGGTACCATATCAGTTATGTCATATCTATTTTTCATAAAAACTGTCCAAATGGAATTACCTGTTCTCCATTTCCACCGGAGCTTGAGAGAAAAAGCTTTTTCAACTTCATTAAGTGATCTGATTCCTAATCCTCCCTCATCAGTAGGGTAGCATAAATTCTTCCAATTGATCCAATGAAATTTTTTCTTCTCACTAGAGGAGCCCCAAAAGAAAGAAGCCATCTTGCTATTAAATATTTTTACAACTTTCTTGGGTAGGGTATCAACAGCTAAAACATGTAAGGGGCTGGAGTTTAAATTATGTTTGATCAAGATCAGTCTACCTCCTTGGGATAAATTTTTTTGATACCATGTTGTAAGCTTCTTTTCAAATTGATCAATAATCTTGCCACAGAATTCAAACCTGTTTACTCCTTTATGCAGATTGACACCCAGATATCTGAGAGGAAGATTTGTATTTTTCATGCCCAAGAAATCCTTAATCTGATTGATTCTCCTTAAGGTAGTTTTCCCACATAAAAACATGCTTTTGTCCAAATTTACAGTCTGCCCAGAACTGTTTTGATAATCCTGCATGAATTTTTTGAAATTCAATATAGACCTTGAATCTCCATTAAGGAAAATTAGAAGGTCATACGCAAACCCTAGATGTGAAATAGGAAAGCCAGATGTTCCCAACCAGTAAGGCTTGATTTTCCTTTGCTCCACCAGCTGTAAAATACCCCTTGAGAAGGCCTCAGAAGCTATAATGAATAAAAAAAAGGGATAAGGGGTCCCCTTGTTTAACCCCTCTACTAGGTTTAAAGAAACCATAAGGAGACCCATTAATCAAAACAAAAAGTCTGGTAGCTTGAAGATTATTCAGAATCAGCTTGACAAACATATCAGAAAAACCAAACTTCAAAAGAACATTAGTTAAAAACTGCCAAGATAATTTATCAAAAGCCTTGGCCATATCTAACTTCACCACCAAATTGGAACCCCTTATTTTTTATCTATACTATGAATCATCTCTTGAGCAATAAGAACCTGATCAGCGATGTCTCTTTGCTTCATAAAACCAGCCTGTTCTTTAGATATGATTTTGGGTAGGATATTGTCAAGCCTTGTAACCAAGACTTTAGTGCACACTTTGCTCAGAAAGGTAGACAGACAGATAGGTCTGAAGCCAGAAAAGGTATTAGGATTTTCTTTCTTAAGAATAAGCACCAACATAGCACTTGACATTCCCTTAGGAATAGGTAAGCCCAAAAAGAATTCCTGAACTGCTATCAAAACATCTGTCCCCAAAATAGACCAACATTTCCTAAAGAATTTCCCATTGTAGCCATCAGGTCCAGCTGCACTACTAGGGTTAAGACTCCAAACTGCTTGTTTAACTTCTTCCATATTAGGGATGCTGACAAGATAATCATTATCTTCTTTAGAAATCAAATTAGGAATATAATCCAAAACTTGATTATTTTCAGAAGGTTGTTCTGCATTATAATGTGAGGAGAAAAAATTCACTGCTGCATCACCAATATCAGAGGGAGAAGTGAAAGTATGGCCTTCAGTATCACCAATTGAGGTTATAACGTGCTTCATGTTCCTTACTTTTACATAGTTGTGGAAAAACCTGGTATTTGAGTCACCTTCTTTGATCCACCTAATATTTGCTTTTTGTTTCCAGATTTTTTTTTAAATTTGTATTTCTGAAGTAATAAGCCTCTTTTAAAAGACCAATCAGCCCTATTTATCTCACTGGGATCTTCCTCAAATAGTTTTTCAGCATTTAGAACCTCTTGTTCACAGGCTTTAATATTTTCAAAGATATCTCCAAACACATTTTTGTTCCAAATTCTGAGGTCCTTTTTTAGCTGCTGGAGTTTGTAAATCATTCCTCTCATGCCTCTAACAGTAGAATATGATTTCCATTTGGTATCCACAAAATCCAAAAAGGAATAATGAGCAGCCCACATATTTTGAAATCTAAACATTTTAGGACCAGTAAGAGTAGAGTTTTTAATTTGAATCAACATAGGACAATGATCTGAAGGGGATCTATTGAGCATATCAATTTGAATATCATCATAGCTTTCCACAAAATTTCTGATTAAAAAGACATCTATCAATCTTTCTCCAAACTCTCCCCCTAGCCCTGATTCCAGTCCATGTATAGTGGTGTCCAGAATGAGGAAGCTCAGTGAGATTAGATGTAGCAATAAAATCACAAAATTCATTCATACCATAAGAGATGGGTAAACTATTGCCCTTATGATCACTGAAACTAGTAATTTCATTGAAATCACCTCCCACTATTCAGGGTTCATTCATGTTTCTAGAGATATGTATAATGTCTTCTCATAGCTCTCTTCTTAAGATGTAAGTATGACCACCATAGATTGTTGTACACCATCCTTTAAAATTATTGCTCTATACTCTAAAGTGTGCAAACTGGGAATGCCAAATCACTTGTGAAATATTAACACTGTTATTGTCTCAGAATATCCAAATTTTTGCAATAGGGAAATAAGCTGCCTCATTCATTCCCAGAACGTTTTTGAATTGATCTGCCCTTGAAATATTAACCATAGGCTCAATTATAACTAAAAAATGTAATCTCCATTGATTTACTAGGGAATTAAGTCTAGAGCTGGAGGAATCTAGACCCCTAGTATTCCAAATCAGCCAATTCATTGAGAAACAGGTAATGGAGGTAAATTTTTTGCTGCACTTCTAGAATTCCTTTTCTGAGTGTTATCCTGTGCAAAATTTGTTCTTTTTGAAGCCTTTCTTTCCACTTTAGTAAAACCTTCATTTTCATCATTCTGATTCTTATCATTCTCTGCAGGGAAATGTGGCAAAATTCCCCTCCCCACATGATTATCATATTCTTCCTCTGGATTAACACCATTTCCAAATTGCAGGTTAGAAGAATCACTTTCATCACCCTGATTCACCTCTGTTTCAACTGATTGCTGTGATGTTTCCACTTGATTATCTGACTTGTTTTCAATATTAGTATCAGGTACTATCTGCATGTAATTGTCATCTGTGCTTATTAAACCTTGTGCAGTAAAACCTTCTCTAGTATCTTGATTGAGCACCCCCTCTAGATCAGCTGCATTATTAATAGCTTGATTAAACCCTTTCTCTGCAGCCATTCTTTTGGACATTATTTCTACCCTTTCTTTTATTTCTTCCCAATTGTCTAGAAGATTTATACACCTTTGTGGTAGTTCTTTATCTCCATCAGTAAATTGGGTTTTACTAATTAGTATTGGATCCTTCTTCAGGTCTGGCTTCATTACAGAAGTGTATATATCATCCTTGCTAATGTAAGATTTAGGATCCCAGCTGGCTTTCTCAGATATGCAGAAAGTGTCCACACCAACAGTAGGAATGTTGGCTGCCTGTGTAGGGATAGTAACCTCCACGTCCATAACCTCCTTGGAAGAAGAAGGAATATCCAGGGCATTTGTTTTTGAAATGATATGTTGTGTAACTTTTGCTTTTGCCATATCAATTGCTTTCCCATTCCCCTTATGCCCGTCTGTAATAAGCTTCTTGTCCTTTAAATACGTTGTTTTTGCCACTCAGATCTCCTTTGAGACCTGTCCATCAATTATAACCCCCCCCCCCCCCATTTCTTTTGGGACAGTTAGCCCCCGAATGACCCAAGTGATAACACTTTGTACAATACAAAGGCCTGTTCTCATACAAAACAGGTTGGGCAAATCCATGTGATCCACATTGGATCCAAAGCTTATTAGGCATTTCACCTGTCAAATCAAGCTCAACATAAACTCTAGCCAGAGATGGTCTCGCTAACGATGCAGTAGCAGCATCAATTTTTAGAGGCCTACCAATCATCCCTGCTATATCAAACAAAGCTCTTTTATCATGTAAATGAATCGGTAAATTTTCAAAAGTTAACCAAACGGGAACCACAGGAGATTCAATATTTGGTTTAAAATCAGGCTTCCATTTGGTAACACGCATAGCATTCCCAAATATATCCCAAACCTGACGATTCCAGCATCTAACAAAATCATCCTCTAATTGAAATCTGATTAAAATGTGTTTTTTCTCCAAAACACCCAACTGAAACTTCCCCTTAAACCCAATCAGATCAAAATCCTTACGTAAGGTATTCATTGGAGGTCGTCCTGTGAAGAAATAACCTACCAAATCTTTAGGGTGATTGGATGCTAACAGTTTAATTTCCTCCTCCGGAAAGGTGATGGAAGGCATCCCTTTAAATCTGGCTGGTTCCTTTTTCGACAAAGGTAAATCTTTCTCACCCGCTACCACTGCAGCGAAAGACCGACCTCCCCACACCTTAGCAGGCGGAGGAGGAGTCGCTACCCTTCCCGCCGTCGAGTCTGTCATGTACGATCACCAATCTCCAGAGCTTCTCTCTCTAGGTGAAAATCTGATTCATCGTGAATTTTATTTATTATTATTATTATTATTATTATTATTATTAGTAGTAGTAGTAGTAGTAGTAGGGGTGTGCACCGGTTCAAAACCGGACCGGATATCATTCCAGTTCGATCCGGTTCCGGTTGTTCCGGTCCGGTTCGGTCCGGTTTTCCGGTTTAAACCGGATAGTGCACACCCCTAATTATTATTATTATTATTATTATTATTATTATTATTATTATTATTATTATTATTATTATTATTATTATTATTATTAGGGGTGTGCACCGGTTCAAAACCGGACCGGACCGTACCGAACCGGACCGGATATCATTTCGGTTTGATCCGGTTCAGGTTTTTCCGGTCCGGTTCGGTCCGGTTTTCCGGTTTAAACCGGCTAGTGCACACCCCTAATTATTATTATTATTATTATTATTATTATTATTATTATTATTATTATTATTATTAGGGGTTTGCACCGGTTCAAAACCGTACCGGACCGTACCGAACCGGACCGGATATCATTCCGGTCGATCCGGTTTTGTGGTTTAAACCGGATAGTGCACAACCCTAATTATTATTATTATTATTATTATTATTATTATTGTTGTTATTAATATTATTGTTATTATTATTATTATTGTTATTGTTATTGTTATTATTATTTGTAATTAAAAATGAATAAAATATAATTATTTATGGATTATAATATATATAAAAAATTAAATCTTTATGCAAAAAATATATAAATAAAATTTCAGACCATACCATACCAGACCAGACCAGACCAAAACAGACCAGACCAGACCATCAAATTACAGTCCAAGTAAAAACATCCTAACATCATTAAATGTTATCTTTAAATGGGTAATTATAAAGGTGGTGATTGTACATCTTATGAACCATGTAGTGGTATGTGAATTATCAAGATAGTTTTTGTCACTCTCGTATAGCGAGAGAAAGATAGCTATTGGGCCCCTTGACAAGTAAGATTAATTAGCATGGCCATGCTCAAATGAGGTGTCATTTGTTCAAGATTAATCATTAAAAGGTTATGTCAGATTTAATTGACATTTATATATTTTGGATAGTCATAATGCCTTGCTAGAGGTCGCTTATGATTTGCGGGGCTTGAATTAATTTTCTAGCCCACTGTCAACGATATATAAACCTATAGGGTCACACATCTAAGTGATTTGGATCATTTATGTTTGTTAATAACATTAAAATAGCATGATTAGCCCAATTCGAAATAGGTTTTCGAATGGTATTGGGCTAGGGCCTCCAGGAGAGTTTTATTAGCTATAGAACTCCTTCTTTCCTCCTCTTATAAATAGGGATAAGGAGACCCACGAATTTTAAGAGTTAAAATTCACATCTTAAAACCTAGAGAGAGAGAGAGAAGAGAACGCTAGCACGTTCCCTGTGGCCGATCCAGTCACGTGAACGTGGATACCGGTAGAACTCGGGGTCGTTTTATCGGATTGTCTCACATCCTTGCTTAAGATTGATATGTAAGTCCCTCTCATGTCGTGTAATTTCGTTTATAGGAAGAGCCTCAGATCCGATTGTTTACTTTTGGGCAGTAATTTTTTCGTTTATTCCGATGCATTTTTCAGAAGGATGGTGAATTAGATGGAGATGTATATCATAGAATCAGTAGCAACAGTGGGATTACTCTTGATGGTAAGGAGATATCGGTGTGTGATATGTTCTGTTACTTGGGATTCATAATTCAAAAGGATGCTGAATTAGATGGAGATGTATGTCATAGAATCAGAGTTGGGTGGATGAAATGGAAAAGTGCTTCAGGATTTCTATGCGATCGAGGTATGCCGACTAAACTGAAAGGTAAATTTTATCGTACAACAATTAGACCGGCATTAATGTATGGCGTAGAGTGTTGGGCGGTGAAGCAATGCTACATTCAAAAGATGAGTGTGACAGAGATGCGT
Source organism: Cuscuta europaea (assembly GCA_945859875.1). Classification (NCBI taxonomy): domain Eukaryota; kingdom Viridiplantae; phylum Streptophyta; class Magnoliopsida; order Solanales; family Convolvulaceae; genus Cuscuta; species Cuscuta europaea. The sequence continues at coordinate 2,769,890 of CAMAPE010000009.1, forward strand.
ATGTTGCGTTGGATGTGTGGACATGCCAGAAAAGACCGCCTGAGAAATGAGGTAATCAGACAAAAGGTGGGAGTAGCACCTATAGAAGATAAGATGCAGGAGTCTCGTTTGCGGTGGTTTGGGCATGTGCATAGAAGACCGAGTGATGCACCTGTTAGACGACTTGAGGGTGGGGAGAAGAGTCGGAGAAGAGAGGGAGGGGAAGACCCAAACAGACTTCGATTAGAGTAATCAGAACTGATATGCGTCTTCTTGGGTTGGATGAGAGTATGGCTTTGGAGAGAGCAGGGTTGAAGGCGCACATCCATGTGGACGATTGATGTCTTGTTTACCTTTCCTCTTTTGTTTCTTTTATCGTTTATCTTCCTTATCTTTTTATATTCTTATGTTATTTTTATCTTCTAGCTTTTTTATGCTCTTTTATTTATTTCTTTTATCTTGGTTATATTCTTGTGTTATTGTTATCTTATATTTATGTATCTTTATTTTATTCATTTTATCTTACTTTTTTTTCTTTTTCTTGTCCGTCTTCTCTTTTTGGCATCGATATCATAGATCGATTCATGTTAGCCGACCCCAAATTCTTTTGGGATTAAGGCTTGGAAGTTGTTGTATTCCGATGCATTTTTCATCAAAATGGTTTTGTGCCTTGAAGAAAAGAATGTTTGGATAATCATATGATGGTGACCAAACAAACCAAAAGTCATATATGATATGATTAACAAGAGTTGTTTACCTAAATAACTAATGTTTAAGTGATAAGCCAAAGCTTACTTAAATTTTAGTGAAATATGGATCTTGGACCGCTATATTTGGGAGTTTCTATTTAATATAGTGGGAATTATTTTGAGCATTATTTAAAATTCTTTGCATTATTTGTTGTAGGTAAATACAACTTTTTCACTGCGATCAATCCTTGAGAAGGAAAAACTTAATGGAACAAATTACATGTACCGAGATAGGAATTTGAGAATTGTTCTCAGGCAAGAGCGTAAAGAATATGTCATTGACCAATCAATTCTTGTTGAACCAACGGCCAATGCTCTCAGAGCCACTAGAGATGCTTATGAAAGGTATGTCTGTGATGAAGTTGATGTCACTTGTCTGATGTTAACCATCATGGAAGAAAATCTTCAGAAATAGTTTCTGAATCGCCCTGCACATGACATCTCTAATGAACTCAAGAACTTGTTTCAGAAACAAGCGCGAATCGAAAGGTTCGAGACAAACAAAGCTTTGTTACACACAAGGCTTACTGATGGGAGCCCAGTTGGACCTCACGTACTCAAGATGATTGAGTATAGGGACCACTTGGAAAGACTTGGATCTCCAATTAGTCAAGAGTTCGTTACTGAAGTGATTCTCGCATCACTCACCCCCGCATATGACCACTTCATCGTGAACTATAATATGCATGGTCTTGAGAAGACCTTAACCGAATTGCATGGAATGCTCAACTCTGTTGAGCAAAACATCAAGAAAAATCGGGGTGATGTTTTGATGATCAAAAAGGGAAAGGGATTCAAGAAGCCTGGTAAAGGCAAGGTTGGTGGTGTAAGGAATAATTGTAATTAGATTTTGATGATGCTATATTAATTAGGATCTTAGAGTACTCCTTGTTAGAAATTTGTATTAGAAATTTTCTTTGTAATGTTTCCTAGAATAGTCGATTGATAGAAGACCTCCTGACAGAAAACCCTCTGATAGACTTAGTCTGAACAGAAGACCTTTGGCTCTCTGTTGGTTCATATTCAAACAGATACCTCCTGGTTCTCTGTTGGACTTCAACAGAATCTGTCAAGACCCTCTGTTGGCTCGCACATTGACAGAAGACCTAAGGACCCTCTGGTAGCTTATCCCAACAGAACTGTTCGAGACCTTCTCTGGTTGACCCTCTGCTGAAGATACCAGAAGGCCTGACACTTAGTTAATTTCCATGAATCTATCTTAGCCGGTGAAACCAACGGAAGATTCCTTCAACGGCTAGAAGACTTCAACGGAAAAAGCTACAGTACGTGCATTAAATTCTCATTTAATGCATCCCGAAACCCTGAAAAGTAAAAGCTGATGATTGGCCGACATTACAGGATAGCTTTATCCCAAAATAGCAACTTGCCAACTTTACTGGGTCCTACTGGTCAAGTCAACTGTACACGCATTCAATGCAGTTGTCCTCCTTCTCCAACGGGAAGACAACCCCAGTATATAAAATATACTACTCGAAGAACAAAAAAAAGTGGAAGATTTGCTCAACTCTTGCTCGAACAATACATTCAAATATTCAAACGCACAAGCCTTCTTGAGATTATTAACTTCATCTCCATCAACAAGAAAGGCGGACGTTGGAAAGATTATATTTTCACATCTTCACATTCCAACAAGAGCAAAGAGTCCCAACTGTTCTTCAACACTTCAAGCACTTCAACTACACATCATTTGTAACGAAGCAAGTTGGAAAACCCATGTTCTCACAAGAACTCTTCTCTAACGAGGAGGACGTCCAAGTAACTGGAGTAGTGAAGTGGTGATACTTCAAGGAAGCTCAGTGAAAGGACCAGACTTAAAGGAAGCAAGGAAGTGCATCCCAGGAGACATCTAGGCTTGAAGAAGACGTGGAGAGCTTCTTAAGTGCTAGGACTAAGGCATTGTAAACTGTCGTTTTTACAAGCTTAGTGGAACAGTGGATTAGAGGAACGAGTTGTTCCTTGAACCACTATAAAAATCCCTGGTGTCATTTACTTACTGCTTTTAATTCTCGCATTTACTTTCAATCGTTTAACTCCAGAGATTTGGTCTCTGTGTTCAGCAGAACCTCTTCTGCGAGTTAACAGAAGGCCTATTGCCTTTGCTCCTCTTAGAGGCTAACCGGACATAACCCCTACCAGAAGACCATCCGCTGCCAGTCTGTTCTGCCAACAGAACATGCTATTCTGTTAAATCTGGTACTTAGCTTGAAAAAGTTAAAAACCAGTACAGTCTATTCACCCCCCCCCCTCTAGACTGTACCCAGTACAACCGGGACCAACAAGTGGTATCAGAGCCTCCTTGTTCTTGCAATCTTTTAGGTTACCTGTTGAACAAAGATCCACTTGTTTTCTCTGCCTCTGTTTAATCTCTTATTATGGATCACTCTCTTTCCAAGAATCTTATGTTTTCAGATCTTAATTTTGATGATTGCGGGATCCGGATGAAGGCACATCTCTGTGTTCTTCATGGTGAGATGTGGGAAGTACTTGACATAGGGCCATTCACCAACTTCCAGAAGGTGAATCCAGAGCATGCCATTGACAACACAAAGCCTCAGATGATCAACAAAGCTAAATCTGAGTGGACCATTGAAGAGAGGAAAAAATACAATCTGGACAACATTGCAAAGGACATCCTCTACAAGTCCATTGATGACAGATACTTCAACAGAATAAAGAAGTGCAAGACTGCCAAAGAAATCTGGGATACTCTTGAGCTCATTGGAGCAGGTGATGAGCAAAAAGAAGGACAACAAGCTAACCATTGCCAACAAAAAGTTTGATGACTTCAAACTTCTCCCTGGTGAAAGCATCTCCAAGATGTGTGACAGACTTCTTACTCTCACTGGAGATATCTCTGAACTTGGCAAGGAACTCACCACCAAGGAGATCAACCTCAAAGTGTTGAGAGGTCTACCCTCAGCATGGAAGATGAAGGTGGTTGCTGTTCAAGCCAGCAAAGATGTGAAGACCTATCCTACAGACAAGCTCATCTCAGACCTCAAAGCTCATGAGTTCGAGATGATTGAAGAAAAAGAAGATGTACCAGAAGAAAGGACCACTACAGCCTTCACAACTAGTTTGATTGACCTTTCAATTCTTTTAACTGATGAATATATGGCTGCCTTTGCCAGAAAATTCAGTAGATTCATGAAGCTCAAGGATGGCAGAAGTCCATCCTCCAGCAGAAAGCCACACCAGAAGACCAAGTCTTCAGAAAGCAGTGGAGAGCTTCTCTGCTACAACTGCAGACAACCATGACACTTCAAGGCCAACTGTCCTCACCCCAGAGTGTCCATGAGACGAGGACAAGATGGAGAAAAGAAATATGAAGACAATTCTAAAAGAAGGAAGGCGTTTGTCACAGAACAGTTCGAGAAAGACCCCCTTTCTGAGACAGAATCCAGTTCTGATTTTGATTCTGATGAGGCCTTCTGTTGCCTGGACACTGAAACAGAAGACCTATGCCTCATGGCCCAATCTGATGATGAGGTAACCTCTACTTCTACATCTAGTTTTTCTTCGGTAGGCATAACTTTAAATGATGATGCAATGTCATCATTGTGGGAAGAGTTTAGAACTATTCGGACCACTTATTGTTTAGTCAAAGAAGAAAACAGTAAGCTAAAAGTTGAAATCTCAGACTTAAGAAAAGAGACTGAGGTAAAAATCAATCTCTTAATTAAGGAAAGGGATGAACTTGAAGCTGAAAATGTTTCTCTTCTAGATAGAATAAGAGAAATTAAGCATTTTGAGGTCAGATACAATAGCCTTATGAAAATGCAAACTTCTCTAAAGGTTGTTGATATTGATCAAATGTTTTCCCCCGTTTCTGATCTTGGATATGTTACAACAGAATCCGGTGAGCCTTCTGTAAGGCCTAGCACCAAAGTTGCTAAGGTTGATAAAGTCATAGAGCCACAGACTTCTAGCCCCATTTGTCATGTTGGTGTATCTGGCACCAAGGTTGTTCATGAGGAAGTTAGACCAGAAAAAGGTAAGATAAAGGTTCAACAGAAACTCATTTCTAAAATTAATGAACCTGGCAGAAAACCTAACAACAGAAAAGGTTTTCAGAAAAATCAAAGGCAAACCCACAACAGACAACCTCATGATAACCATGCTAGAAATGATCACCAGAAAGGCAGGTATCAAAAGAAAGTTAACTTTAGGCAGAAGAGGTTGGCTGGTCAACTTCAGAAGCCCAAAACTAACCGCCCCTCTGCTCTTGATAGTATATGGGACTTCTTTCCTACCAAGAAAGCTATGCAAAAATATGTAAACAGAAAGCATGACCCTCACAAGCATCTGCCCAAAGTGAATCACACTTCTGTTTACTATGACTACCAGGTGGACAATGGGTACCACCCACCAAGGTTTCACTTGATGAGACCAAAGTGGTACCAACTACCAAGACTCCATGAGCCCCTAGGACCCAACATTGCTTGGGCACCTAAATCTTTCTTTTAATTCTGCAAGAACAGTGTGCTGGAGCTATCTCTGAACAAGAATGTTTTATTGATAGTGGATGCTCCAGGCATATGACAGGTGACAGAAGTTGCCTAACTGAGTTCCAGAAATGCAAAGGACCTAGAGTTACCTTTGGTGGTAATGATAAAGAAGGTCAAACAAAAGGAAGAGGCAAGATGATCAAGAACCAGATAATCATTGATGATGTCTCATATGTCAAAGGCTTGAAGTTCAACCTACTAAGTGCTAACCAATTCTGTGATAAAGGCTACACTGTTGAATTTACCAAGGACTTCTGCTATGTGAAGCATGAGACAACAAAGGAAGTGGTTCTTACAGCAACAAGGAAGAAGAATATCCATGTGGTTGATTGGAAAACTGCTAAAGATGGAGTATGCCTGATAGCCAAGGGAGATTCAAAACTAAGCTGGGACTGGCACAAGAAGCTTAGCCATTTGAATTTCAAAACAATCAACAAATTGGCAAGAGAACACATTGTAGATGGACTGCCAGACATAGTATACAAGAAAGAGACCCTCTGCAGCTCATGCCTGAAGGGAAAACAAGTGAAGAACTCTTTCAAACCCATTGCTAGAGATCTTTCCACTAGTCCTTTAAATCTCATCCACATGGATTTATTTGGACCAGTTGAGACTCCAAGTGTTGGTGGCAAGAAATATACACTAGTCATGGTAGATGACTATTCCAGATATACATGGACTATCTTTTTGACAAAGAAGAATGAAACTCTTCACAAGTTGCCCTCTCTTTTAAAGCAACTTCAGACTGAGAAGAACATGAAAGTCAGGACGATCAGATCTGGCAGAGGAACTGAATTTGTCAACTGACATTCATGTAAATTACATATTTATTTCTGTGTTTTTAATTAGTTTTGATTGATTATTACTTTGGAAATTACATACTTTTGGTGTAATAGTTTAAGTTGTAAAAATGTTTGTAATTTGTTTAGATTAGGTTTATACTGAGCTCAAACAGGTCCAAGATCACTCTAGGGACCATTGGTGAACATCACAAATGGAAGGAAGGTGCAAAAATCTCAAGATTCTGATTTTTGGTGTTGTACCCGGTCGGGTGACCTATACCCGATCAGGTACCTTGTTGAAAAATCAAATCGGATCGGATCCGGGACAAGGCAACATGCAGGGGAGATTTTGGCACGATCGAGTGTTTATACCCGATCGGGTGGCCGACATACCCGATCGGGTATAACCCAGTTTTTTATACTTCCGCGAAGCAACCAAGTACCCGATCGAGTGCCCTTACAGCCCGATCGGGTACAAGACCCTGCAAGACTAAAAAGCCTATAAATACCCCCCTTTCCTTCCCACAAAGATCACCAATTCCTTTATACTCCTAAGCTCAGTCTAGAATAGTTCTTCCTTTATATTTTCATCATGTTTAGTCTCCAAATGAGGAGCTAAACTCTTCCATCTTGGTTTTGCTACTTTGAAGCTTAATGAATTTGTAAGTTGTGAGTTATTCTCTTTAATTGTCTTCCTTGAATATTAATTCTTCCTTTAAATACTATTTCTATATCAATGTTGGGGAGTGTTACTAAGATGACAATTAGTTAACATCTTGACATTAGTTATAGTAATAGTTATTTCTTCCTCTATGTTAATATTGGGGAGTGTTACTAAGATGACAATTAGTTAACATCTTGATATTAACTATAGTAGGATTCATACTCTTTAATATTCTGCCTTGAGTATTAATTAATTCCTATTCATATTTCATATTAATATTTTGAACATTACTTAAAGGATCAACTAGTTTTGTTTCATATATTAATTATTACTAGAATCAATCGATTAATACGCTTGTTATTAATTTGGTTCCTTCAACGGTAGTAAACTTGGATTGTTAATGCATGCGTCTCATGATTAATAATCTAAGGGGAATTAGTCATATTGATTAAACCGATAAACCGCTTGTGTTGAGGTTATCAATCTCAATCGTTTTCATCTCAAGTTTATTGCTACTATCGTGTTAATATACGACGCGTGTTCTATATTGACTCGGTAGTAAGTTTTATTAATGAACGCGTCTCGTTATTAATAACTACTCTCGATGAACTGGATATACTCCTCGATTGAGTATTCGAGAGGAAGATAGTTAAAGATATAACCGGGATCGACGAACATTTCATTAAGTGGATAAAAGCAAAACCAAGTCCCCGTCTCTATAAATTAAACTCATATAAGTCGTTTACCTTAGTGTTAATTAAATTCAATCAAATCAAACTTAAAAGCCCCCTTGTTACTATTTATATAAAAGAAAAGTATTCCTTTCCCTGTGGATACAAACCTTACTTCACTATACTACGTATTAGTGTTGTATTGATAAATTATTTTGAGTACACCTCACGATAAGTGCACGTCAAATTTGGCGCCGTTGCCGGGGAAAGGCAATTATTTTTTCTTTTATTGTATTTCAAGAAAACAAAAAAATATATATAAAGAGTTCTTACTTTCTCTATTTCTGAGCTTGGTGAAGTATATGGTTAAACACCGTTCTATAAACGAGATCACCTATCAAACAAACCCAGAAATAGAACAAACTTTCGAGCGGTTGAGAAGTAAATTTTCTAATACCGACTCGGAGGAATCATCTATCAGAGATTCAACCAGCGCTAGTTCTCATTCTAGCGAGACCGAAGAGTCAATAACCATGGCTCTTGAGACAAGAACACTACGGGAGCTCACTGCTCCAGATCTCAATCAACAACCATTGTGTATTACCTTCCCTACACTCGATGAAGGTAATACATTTGAGCTAAAATCTGGGCTCATACATCTACTTCCATCCTTTCATGGCCTAAGAGGAGAAGATCCGAACAAACACCTTTCGGAGTTCCATATTGTGTGCACAAGCATGTGCCCCAGTGGTGTCTCGGAAGAACAAATCAAATTGAGGGCTTTTCCATTCTCCCTCAAAGACACTGCAAAGGATTGGTTATTCTATCTTCCTTCGGGAAGTATAGACACATGGGCAACAATGAAAAAATGCTTCTTGGATGGGTACTATCCCGCCTCAATCTCATCTTCTTTAAAAAAACAAATAAGCAACATTGAGCAAAAAGAAGATGAAACATTGTATGAATATTGGGAGCGTTTCAAAAAGTTGTGTGCTAGTTGCCCATATCATGGGTACACCGAGCAAGTCCTCATCCTCTATTTTTATGATGGTCTTGCGGATCAAGATAGGTGCATGGTGAATGCAGCATGTGGAGGGGGAATTGTTAACAAAACCCCTTCTCAAGCAAGGAATTTCATCTCGGAGTTGGCAGAGAACTCCAGACATTACAGTGGGCGATCCTCAACTCGAAGGGTTGCCGCAGCAGAATCCAACACCTCGTTGGAAAGCCAAGTTGCCGGTTTGACTTCTCTGGTCAAAGAACTTCTTCTGAAACCAAAGACTCAGGAGGTCAAAGCTTGTGGCATTTGCACAGCAACCGGGCACCCCACTGATTCGTGCCCATCCCTCCAAGAAGAACAAGTCAACGCCTTGGGTTTCCAAGGCCATCAACAGAAGAGGTATGATCCATTCTCAAATTCTTACAACCCTGGATTGCGGGATCATCCTAACTTGAGGTATGGAAACCCTCAACAATCCAACTCATCTTCTCAATCTAGTATGTCAACTGATGACATGATCCGGACTTTGACCTCAAACATGGTTACCATTGATATGGTTATATTTTACACACTTTTTAGGCTTAGTTTGTTGTTAATTTTAGTTATTAAAGTTGTACTTTTGTACATATTTTTATTATTTGTCGTTAGTTTGTACTTGTGCAGTCCTACACGGGTATTTTGTAATTTCAGGTACTTTTAATGCTATTTGGATCATATGTGCATCAATTAAAGAAGAAAATAAAAGTTCAAGTTGAAGGTTAATAAAAGTGAAATTTTCTTCAAAGCAAATAAGGAGTACATTGAAGAAAAGAAGCAAAACATGAAAAAATGGAGTTAGAATTCAAACCCAGCAAAGAAAAGAAGACTAAAAAGTTGGAGTCAGAAGCGAACCCGCAACTTCCAGGATAGCTTAAGCACTTCATCCGCTGGGCTACTACACACTGTTGTAACATCATTGCGCTTTGTTGTACATAAACTCATCTGTTCCGTAAATTCCAGCAATTAATGATTAATCACCTTATCATTATATTGCCTTAATCCATCTTCCTCCACACATAAGCTCGGACCAACCTCTCTCTAAACATCCCAGAAACATTTCCTCCTCCTTCTCTTCATTTCTCAACCCCAAATCATCAACCCATCTTCAACCATAACTAATCACTTTCTCATCCAAGATTAAGTCAAGATTAGCATCAAAGCTCCAAGGATTGTCATCTATCACAAGTTTGATCTTCCTTATCTCATTAAATCTTGTACTTTAATCATGGATTCATCTATTTCTATGTTTCCCAACATGTATAGCTAAATAAATTTGGGGCTAGCAATTGGTTAATTAATTGTTCTTATAATGTTTTAATTTGTATTGATTTTAATTGTTAAGTTTGTTCTATTTAGATTGTTGTGTCCAGAAAATTAATTATGTTGTGTTTATGATATATATTATGAGTGCTCAATCATAACATATTGTTTGTTAAATACACAAATGAACACTTTCTGAACACACCGTTAAACTTCTTTTACCTTGTCCCGGATTGAAGTTTTACGGGAGAATTTAATTATTTAATTATATTATTTACACCACGGGGTTGGGTAAATAATATAGTTAATAATTAAGGTTGTCGTTGCACTTGAACAACTAGTCTCGTTTTGGCCATCACTGGGAAATGTTGAGTAGTTACTTATTTTAGGTGACTTGTGTTGGGTCCTAAAATATTTATCTACAACTTCTCACAATCTATCTAAGAATAAAATTAGCAATTATGTCTTACAAATGAGCATGGAACAATTAGTTGCCAATTTCTACCCCTACTTGCTATTGGTTGAACTTTGTGTTGATAAAAATCTCCTCTCAATCACTTTTATTTAATTACTTTTCCAAGCAAACAAAAATCAAAAGAAACGCACTCCCAACTTTAATCCTTAGTTTGTGCTTAATTATTTTATTTCTCGCTTCTCTGTGGTTCGACACCCTACTTCCTTGGGTAAAAAAAAAATAGTTGTGTGCCCCTTATATGCTACACACCAACTTGGCGCCGTTGCCGGGGAAGCGGTTTTGAAAAAAAAAATTGAGAGCATAAACTTTCGATTTTAGTTATTGTAAATTGTGTGTATATTATTTTGTTGTTATCTTTTTACCTTTGCAGGTTAAAAAAAAAGTGATTAATTAAAGTTCAAAAAAAAAATCAAAAAAAAAATCAAAAAAAAAATCAAAAAAAAAATCAAAAAAAAAAATGGACTGTGATTAATCATCTTACCTGAGCATTGGAGTTGGACTTGTTGACTGAACATATATGGACATTCAGACCATTGAACATATTTTTACATTTTAATTAAAAGGATTCTCCGCCTATATGGTCGGACCGCTTACTTGTACATTATAATTCAAAGGATACTCCGCCTATATGGTCGGACCGTTTATTTTTCTTTTTATGGTGGTTCAAACCCCAACTTTTTAATTTCTGCACTTTAATTATCGCAATTTAATTTGTGCACTTATATTATCGCAATTTAATTTCCGCACTTTAATTTCAGCATTTTTTTTAAATTTTGCATCCCCAAGCTTGTCGGCCGTGTCCACTTGTTGGTGGAGTGCACTTTTTATTTTTATTTTTTTTTCTTAATAATCCCCAGACTGTCGGCATAGCTGCATCTTGGTGGAGACTGTATTTATTACTATAGCTATTTTTTTCTTCCCTCAAATCACCATATCTGTCGGCCTAGCCGCATCCTGGTGAATTACTGTATATATTCATACTGCTTTAAGGGCTCACTAGTCTTATTCGGTTTATACCAATTGACTACGTGCGAATCTTAATTAATTAATTAATTCCGCATTTATTTTTTCTTTTCATCTCTCTCTCTCTCTCTTTCCCCAATCCCAATTCCCTTCTGCTTATGCTCACACGTTCACGTGGTGCGAATTGTGAATTTTTATTCTTCTCTGACATTGAAAAGCACATACGTGAACAGAAAAAAATAAAAAAAATGTCAAACGATATTGTTGTTAATGAGCAGGTATCCGATCAACAAATCGTGGATCAGGTTATGAGGACCAGAAAACCGCTGTATGATTATGTTACGCCTCCCGTGGATGAGCATGACAGTGTTATTCCACCAGAGGTTAACATGAATCACTTTGAATCATTCATATGGTTTCAAATACTCAATTTGGCGGAGCGCCAACGGAGGATCCAAATAATCACATCACAAAGTTCCTTCGAGCTTGCAACACCTTCAAAATCAATGGTGTGCCAACTGATGCTGTCAGACTACGCCTGTTCCCATTCTCTCTACGGGATCGAGCTCAGAGTTGGCTTGACTCTTTTCCGGATAATCACTTCTCCACTTGGGATCAACTTCATGGTGAATTTCTCAAAAGATTTTTCCCGCCATCTAAAACGGCGAAAATCCGAAGAATGATTCAAAATTTCAAACAAAATCCCAATGAGCCCCTCTACGAGGCTTGGGGAAGATTCAAAGATCTTCAGCGACAGTGTCCACATCATAACATCCAAAACTGGCACTTGATGACGACTTTCTATGAAGGCCTACATGAAAATTCTCGGATACTCGTGGACGCGTCAGCAAATGGATCATTCATGTGCCTGGAACTTGAAGAGGCAGAAGAATTGATGGAGCGTATTTCATCAAATGGATCAACATGGTATTCTGAGCGATCATCTGATCCACCAAAAATCGGAGGCATGTATGAAGTTGATCAAATGTCGGCCATAACCACAAAGGTCGATAGCATGATGAATCTTATCCAAAAGATGGCACAAGTCTCTCTTGTGCAAAACTCAACATCAACTCCAGCTCCCATTCCCGTTCTTATGTGTGAATCTTGCGATGGACAACACAATCAGTCTACTTGTCCATGGGAAGCAATGGAACAAGTTGACTATGTCAACTACAACAGGCAACCCCAACAAAATCAATTTGGTAATTTCAATCCTCAAGGAAGAAACCATCCCGGTTTTTCCTGGAGCAATCAAAATGGAGCTGCTAATCCACAACCATCTTATCGGAGTGCACCACCCGGTTTCCAAAACCAACAACAGCAATTCAGAGGTGGCCAAGGTATTGTGAACCAGCAACACTATAAACCCACTCAAAATCTTCCATACCCTTCAAATCAACAGCAAAAACCACTTCTGCCCACTCATGAAACAACCCAAACTCCTGTCTTAGAAAACATTGTTGACCAACTTCTCAAGTCCCAATTATCTCAAGCTGAAACCCTGAAATAAATCACCGATGAACTTGGTCAACTTCGAGCTCACAACAAGATGCTTGAGAATCAAATTGCTAATCAAGCATCCACATCATCAACTAAAGTGACGGGTAAGCTTCCTGCTTGTCCTGAAAACCCGAGGGAGCAAATCAATGTTGTCACTACTCGGAGTGGGAAACAACATCAATCCTCGCCCCGTTCTAGTGATGAACAAGAACATGAAGTGTTGGAGGAAAGGGCCGAGCAACAACAGAAAGGTGGAAACAACAACAATGAACTTGATGTCGGTACCATGCCGAAATCATCTGATGACCGTGAAGGGTCGAAGAAAGAAAAAAGCAGTTCGGTAAGGAAATATATTCCCCCAGTTCCTTATCCGAACAGGTTGAAGAAAGCTAATATGGAGGAGCGGAGAACTAAATTTTTGAATGTTATCAAACAGTTGGATATCTCAATTCCTTTGCTTGATGCCATTACAGAAATTCCTTCATATGCTAAATTTCTCAAAGATATTCTCACAAAGAAGAAGGAGAATCCAACCACTGTTGCAATGAGCCAAGAATGTAGTGCCATAATCCAAAACAAAATTACACCCAAGTTACGTGATCCTGGAAGCTTCTCAATTCCATGTATCATTGGTGGATCTAAAGTTAACAAAGCTCTTTGTGATCTTGGTGCAAGTGTTAGCTTAATTCCCTATTCACTATGTCAAAAGCTACACTTGGGGGATCCCAAACCAACAACAATGGCGTTACAATTGGCTGATCGATCTGTCAAATATCCTATCGGCATTCTTGAAGATGTTCCTGTCAAAATTGACAAGTATTATATCCCGGGAGACTTTGTTGTCTTGGATATGGAGGAAGATGCTCGAGTTCCTGTTATTCTCGGGAGACCTTTTCTAGCCACGGCAGGAGCAATTATCAATGTAAAAAAGGGTACCCTTATCCTTGAGATTGGGGATGATAAGATCGAATTCAATGTACAAGAGCTGAGTAAAGACATTTGATAAGTCTTATTGGCTTTCTAAAGATCCCATGGAGTACACTATACGAGAATCTATTGCAGATGAGCAAGCCAATGAAATGGTGAATTTATGTCTCGAAATGTTGCAAAGCATATCTTTACTGATGCCTAAAGCACTTAAATTTGAAGTGCTTAATCTTGAAGATCAATCCTTGAATGTCAAAGGAAAAGCACCTGAAGTAGAACTCAAACCACTTCCATCTACTTTAAAATATGCTTTTCTTGGCCCAAATTCCACTTATCCTGTCATTGTGAATGCTGATTTGGATCTTCAACAAGTGGAAAGAATATTGCAAGTCTTACGAAGTCATCGAAGAGTTATTGGCTACACCATTGATGATATTGTTGGCATAAAGGCATCTTATTGCATGCACCGCATTTACTTGGAGGATGATCACAAGCCGAGCATTAAGCACCAAAGACGCCTCAACCCGAACATGAAAGATGTTGTTAAAAAAGAAATTCTTAAACTATTGAGTTCGAGTATCATTTTCCCCATTTCGGACAGTAAATGGGTAAGTCCTATCCATGTGGTACCAAAGAAAGGAGGAATTACTGTTGTAAAGAATGACAAAAACGAGCTGATTCCTACACGAATAGTCACTGGATGGTGCATGTGCATTGATTACCGCAAGCTAAACAAGGCTACTCGGAAAGATCATTTTCCACTTCCCTTTATTGATCAATTGCTGGAGAGGATGGCTAAGCACAAATATTTCTGTTTTCTTGACGGATTCTCTGGATTTTTCCAAATCCCAATTCATCTGGATGATCAAGAAATGACGACATTTACATGTCCTTATGGCACTTTTGCATATCGCAGAATGCCGTTTGGATTATGTAATGCACCAGGAACCTTTCAAAGATGTATGCTAGCTATTTTCTCGGATCTTGTCGAGGAAATTATGGAAGTTTTTATGGATGATTTCTCGGTTTATGGGATTTCATTTGATGATTGTCTTGAACATCTTGATAAAGTGCTGAGCAAATGTGAAGAAGTAAATCTTGTCCTCAACTAGGAAAAATGTCATTTCATGGCAACCGAAGGCATTGTGCTTGGGCACAAAATTTCTGAAAAGGGCATTGAAGTAGACCCGGCAAAGATAGAAGTAATTGATAAATTGCCACCCCCTTCTTCCATCAAGGGGATTCGCAGTTTTCTTGGCCATTCGGGATTTTATCGACGGTTTATCAAGGATTTTTCAAAAATATCAAAGCCTTTAACCAATCTTCTCTCAAAAGATGTGGAATTTAATTTTGACGAATCTTGCTGCGCCGCATTTTCAAAACTCAAGTTGGCCTTAACTACTGCACCAATTATTAGACCACCTGATTGGAGTCTTCCTTTTGAACTCATGTGTGATGCGAGCGATTATGCCGTGGGAGCCATTCTGGGTCAACGCAAAGGCAAAGAAGTATATGCCATTTATTATGCAAGTCATACTCTTGATGATGCCCAATCAAATTATGCCACCACTGAAAAAGAGTTCCTTGCCATAATTTTTGCCATTGAAAAATTCCGATCTTACCTTATCGGTAGCAAGATTGTTGTCTATACCGACCATGCGGCTATCAAATACATCATCAACAAAAAAGATGCAAAACCGAGGTTGTTGCGGTGGATCTTGTTACTACAAGAGTTTGACATGGAAATCCGTGATAGAAAAGGATCTGAAAATGTTGTTGCCGATCATTTATCTCGACTTGAGATTCCTTGTGATACCAAGATGCCAATCAATGATTATTTCATTGGGGAACAACTTATGGCTGCTCAAAATTTCGATCCATGGTTTGCCGATATTGCAAATTACCTTTCTCATGGGGTAATTCCACATGGTGCTACACATGCTGAAAAGAAGAAGTTAAAATATGACTCCCGCTACTATCATTGGGCAGAACCTTTTCTCTATAGAAGGTGTGCCGATGGAGTCATTCGACGGTGTTTGCCCGAAGATGAAGTTTCAAATGTCTTGCACCATTGTCATTCCTCAGCATATGGGGGACATCATGGAAGCTCTCGTACTACTGCAAAGATTTTACAATCGGGTTTCTTTTGGCCCACTATTTTCAAAGATGCAAGCAAATTTGTGAAAAACTGTGATCGTTGCCAACGTACCGGCAATATTGGAAGAAAGAATGAAATGCCTCAACATGGCATACTTGAAGTCGAATTGTTTGACGTGTGGGGGCTCGATTTTATGGGGCCATTTCCAAAATCAAATGGGAAATAGTTCATCCTTGTAGCTGTTGATTATAGTTCTAAATGGGTAGAAACAGCTGCCACACCGACAAATGATGCCAAAGTGGTGATCCAATTCATTCAGAAAAATATTTTCTCCCGATTCGGAGTTCCACGATCTTTCATCACCGACAATGGTACTCATTTTTGTAACAAAGCATTGGAACGTGTCCTTTCCAAATATGGGATTCACCACCGACTCTCAACTCCATACCACCCGCAAACAAATGGCCAAGTGGAACTTTCAAACCGAGAAATCAAAACAATTCTCGAGAAAGTTGTTAATCCTTCCCGAAATGATTGGGCCGAAAAGCTTGATGATGCACTATGGGCATATCGCACTGCTTACAAAAATCCCATCGGCACCTCACCATTCAAATTGGTGTATGGGAAAGCATGTCACCTTCCTGTTGAGGTTGAACACAAAGCATATTGGGCAATCAAGACACTCAACATGGATCTTGCATTGGCGGGTGAGAAACGACTGTTGCAGCTAAATGAACTTGAAGAATTCAGACTTGCAGCTTATGATAGCTCAAAACTCTACAAGGAGAGAACAAAAGTTTTGCATGACCGGGTGATCAGCCGAAGAAAATTTGAACGGGGAAATAAAGTTATTCTATTTAACTCACGTTACAAATTCTTTCCCGGAAAGCAAAAGACCCGATGGTTGGGTCCATTTGAAGTACTTGAAGCATTTCCATCCGGAGCACTCCTGTTGTTAAACAAAAGCGGCCAAAAACTCATGGTAAATGGACAACGGTTGAAAGTATACCATGATGGTGAGAGGCAAGAGGCAACTTCTGTGTATTGCCTCACTGATCCGAAATATGAATGAAGAGGCATGGGTCAAGCTAATGACCTTAAACGAGCGCTTCTTGGGAGGCAACCCAAGTTTGTAAATTTCAAAAAAAAAACAAAAAAAAGCAAGAAAAAAAAAAGAAAAAAAAATGTCTAGGTTTTTGTTTTTTGACTCTAAAGGGGCCACATCCGCTCGAAAGGACATCTCAACATCATCCGTCCGCACTTCAGGGAAGTTTTATTTACACTTCTTTAATTTATTTTCCACTGAGGACAGTGCAAAATTTAAGTGTGGGGGAGTGGGTAGTTCGACCCTAATTTCTTTTTTTTTTCTTTTTCCTTGCTTGTTTGTGTGATTTTATTTTCTTTTATTTTTATTTTGTGTGTTTGTTTGGAAAAGTAAAGACCAGTCTTGTCCAAAATACAACAATAGACAAACAACACATTAGTTTACACTTTTTGTTACTAGTTACTTCCATAACTTTTTAAAAGTATTCATTCACCTCTTTTGACGAAATGTGGTTTGAGTTTGAGAAGTGTCACTATAATTTTTTGAGAGTAACTTAGTATTAACTTTGAACTTGATTCTTTTTAACACTTTAACATTAAACACCTTAGATTTAGTTGAATTAGTGAAAGTTTGTGCAGATTAAGATGTTCATACATTTATTCTCCTTGAAATTTTATTTGAACTTGACACATTTAGAAATGATTTAGGCCATCTTTGTTTACCCATGAAGCCAAACACTATCCCTTTGTAAATAAATAACACTTTCCCTAGTAATCCCGTTCGAGCCTTTTCAGTGTACAAGTGTAAAATATCTTACTTCACTTGTTACTAATTTTTTTTTATTTGTAACCTTGTAAATACATAACCTTCTGAAGCCCTACCCAAAGTTAATCTTTTCTAATCCTAGAGTAGATTGTCTTGTTACTTGAGAGTGAATAAATGGAGCTACTATTAAGTGTCATATGAGTGAAGTACATATTTGTTTGTAAATTTTGGGGTTAGTTTTTCATTGTAATGTTCAGTGTGTGCCCTCTTTGAAAAACAAAATCAAAAAAAAAGAAAAAAAAAAGAGAAGAAAAATTGAAAAAAAAAAGAAACAAAAAAAAACAAAAAAAAACAAAGAGGCACATTAAATTCTTGTTGTAATTTCTTTTGTAAAACCCCATTTTTTACTTTTCATGTTTATATTTCTCATTGTTTTGTATGCTCCAAGTTTTTGTAAATTCTTGTGATGATCCGCTCAGTATTAGTACAATCTAACTCTCTCTGTATATTCTTACACCAAACTTTCCTTCCAACTAGCCACACTCATTAATCTCGCCACTCACCGAAAAAAGTCCTAATTGATCTATTTGTGTCATTTTTTTGAATTTAGCGGATTGGAGAAACTTGTTCTGCATAACCCGAACTAATTTAGATCTATAGGTGTTTGTGTTAAAAGTTTGATTTGAAAATCTTAGTGATAGGCACAAATACTCAGTTTACTCTCATTGCGTTATTTTGTGACATTTCAGGGTATTGGACCGTTTAGTGGACATTAGAGATGTATGAGTGATTTGTTTAGTTATGTTTGTAAATTTTACCAAATTGTGTATATTTTTGTGTTTGTTGTTTGTTTTACTTGAGGACAAGCAAAAGCCTAAGTGTGGGGGATTTGATATGGTTATATTTTACACACTTTTTAGGCTTAGTTTGTTGTTAATTTTAGTTATTAAAGTTGTACTTTTGTACATATTTTTATTATTTGTCGTTAGTTTGTACTTGTGCAGTCCTACACGGGTATTTTGTATTTTCAGGTACTTTTAATGCTATTTGGATCATATGTGCATCAATTAAAGAAGAAAATAAAAGTTCAAGTTGAAGGTTAATAAAAGTGAAATTTTCTTCAAAGCAAATAAGGAGTACATTGAAGAAAAGAAGCAAAACATGAAAAAATGGAGTTAGAATTCAAACCCAGCAAAGAAAAGAAGACTAAAAAGTTGAAGTCAGATTCGAACCCGAAACCTCCAAGATAGCTTAAGCACTTCATCCGCTGGGCTACTACACACTGTTGTAACACCATTGCGCTTTGTTGTACATAAACTCATCTGTTCCGTAAATTCCAGCAATTAATGATTAATCACCTTATCATTATATTGCCTTAATCCATCTTCCTCCACACATAAGCTCGGACCAACCTCTCTCTAAACATCCCAGAAACATTTCCTCCTCCTTCTCTCTTCATTTCTCAACCCCAAATCATCAACCCATCTTCAACCATAACTAATCACTTTCTCATCCAAGATTAAATCAAGATTAGCATCAAAGCTCCAAGGATTGTCATCTATCACAAGTTTGATCTTCCTTATCTCATTAAATCTTGTACTTTAATCATGGATTCATCTATTTCTATGTTTCCTAACATGTATAGCTAAATAAATTTGGGGCTAGCAATTGGTTAATTAATTGTTCTTATAATGTTTTAATTTGTATTGATTTTAATTGTTAAGTTTGTTCTATTTAGATTGTTGTGTCTAGAAAATTAATTATGTTGTGTTTATGATATATATTATGAGTACTCAATCATAAACATATTGTTTGTTAAATACACAAATGAACACTTTCTGAACACACCGTTAAACTTCTTTTACCTTGTCCCGGATTGAAGTTTTACGGGAGAATTTAATTATTTAATTATATTATTTACACCACGGGGTTGGGTAAATAATATAGTTAATAATTAAGGTTGTCGTTGCACTTGAACAACTAGTCTCGTTTTGGCCATCACTGGGAAATGTTGAGTAGTTACTTATTTTAGGTGACTTGTGTTGGGTCCTAAAATATTTATCTACAACTTCTCACAATCTATCTAAGAATAAAATTAGCAATTATGTCTTACAAATGAGCATTGAACAATTAGTTGCCAATTTCTACCCCTACTTGCTATTGGTTGAACTTTGTGTTGATAAAAATCTCCTCTCAATCACTTTTATTTAATTACTTTTCCAAGCAAACAAAAATCAAAAGAAACGCACTCCCAACTTTAATCCTTAGTTTGTGCTTAATTATTTTATTTCCCGCTTCTCTGTGGTTGGACACCCTACTTCCTTGGGTAAAAAAAATAGTTGTGTGCCCATTATATGCTACACACCATGCAACAAAACATGGGACAATTTCAACAAACCATGATACAATTTCAACATGAGACAAGGTCAAGCATTAACAATTTGGAAACTCAAGTTAGTCAAATTGCAAATGCCGTGAACCGACTTGAAACGAAGGACTCGGGTAAACTCCCATCTCAAACGGAGCAAAACTCGAGACAACATGTGAATGCCATCATGTTGAGTAGTGAGACAACATGGAAGGAGGTAGATCAAGAAATTAAGGAGGTGGACCTTGAAGAAGAAGTTCAACCGGAGGAGGGGGTCACAACAGCCAAGCTCCTTCCACTGTCATCATATGAACCAGTAGCCCCGTTTCCTGAGGCACTGAGAGAGACAAAGAGACCGGAGAAAGATTCTGACATCTATGAGACTTTCGCCAAGTGTGAGGTAAACATTCCGCTCCTTAACTCAATGAAAAGTGTTCCTCGTTTTGCTAAATTTTTAAAAGAATTATGCAAAAACAAAAAGGAAAAATAAATTGAAAGAGAAACAAGAGATTAAGGTTAGTGAACAAGTCTCAGCTATTTTCCAAAATAAACTCCCCGAAAAATGTAGCGACCCAAGCATGTTCACTATTCCTTGCACGATAGGGGGCACCACATTTCCTAGGGCCTTGTTGGATTTAGGGGCATCAATAAATGTCATTCCTTATTCCGTTTATAAATCCCTACAACTTGGCCCACTACATCAAACCGGTGTAGTAATTCAACTAGCGGATCATTCTAGCACTTACCCGAAGGGTGTGATAGAAGATGTGCTAGTAGAAGTGGAAAATATGGTTTTCCCTGTCGACTTCTATGTCCTCGAAATGGGAAATGATGATCAAATAACACCTGTCCTGTTGGGTAGACCCTTCTTAAAGACCTCAAAAACTAAAATTGACGTATCTAGTGGTTCATTGACCTTAGAATTCAATGATCAAAAAGTAGAGTTCAATATCTTTGACTCTATAAAAGACCAAATTAAAGATCACTCTCTGTGCTCTTTAAATATTTTTGAACCACAGGAACCGATATTTTTGGAGAAACCTTATAAAATCCCAATTTTTCGAGAAGAGGAAAAAATTGAACGTAGAAAGTCATCATTGGTTGAGATGTTGACAAGAACGAAAGTTCGGCCTTACTGGAAAAGGCCAAAAAATAAAAATGAAAAATGGCAAAATAGGGCCTTGAAAAATGAAACAAGGGATGCTCATGACCCCACATAAAACAAAAAAAAAAGTGAATAACGTCGTGTCGCGACGTTAAATAAGGCACTTCTTGGGAGGCAACCCAAGTTTATATTTTGTTATTTTCATTCATATTTGTGTGTGTTCTTGCATTTTCAAAAAAAAATGGTGTGAGGCATGATGCCCGATCGGGCAACACATGTACCCGGTCGGGTATAAGCAAAAAAATCGAATAAGCCTGGATCGGGCAACCCATACTTGATCGACTCAGGGGTTGAAAATAATAATATACCCGATCGGGTACCACTACCCACCCGGTCGGGTATTGCTAAAAAAATCAAAAAAAATCTCGTAGCAACTTACCCGATCGAGTACCCGACCTATTCGATCGGGTATCAACTCCTGGGCTGAATTTAATAAAACAAGCACATACCCGATCGGGTGTACACATGTACCCGGTCGGGTATATTTTGAAAAAGGCTAATTTAGTTCGTAGCAAAGTACCCGATCGGGTACACCCATACACCCGGTCGGGTAAATTAAATTTTTAACGGGGAATTAGTTCGCACCAAATCGCCCGATCGAGTATACCCCAACTCGATCGGGTAGGAGCCCGGATTTTGAAGAAATACACGAATACCCGATCAGGTATGTCAGGCCACCTGACCGGGTACACCAACTTTTTACCCAAATCAGACCCCAAAATCGACCACTTCATCTTCTCCAACTTCCTAAATTCGAAACCCCTCTCCCAAACCGACCATTTTCGAACCTTCTTTCTTCAATTACTCCCTCATCTCTCACCCAAATCACCTCATACAACAACCAAAATCTTCCCCTCACTCTCCTCTACAACCTCATACCCACAAAACCATCTCTCTCACCATATACCGCAAAAACCGAAACCCTACCCATCTCACCCCTTCTCCGAAAATCAAGCTTCAACAAACACACCAATGGCACCCAAAAGAGACAAGGCTGAGAGTTCAACTGCAAGGGGACCAATTCCCGGATTTGAGGATGTCCGGTTCGGCCCGGGGAATCAAAGGCAACGGTTCTTGGCTCAAATAAAAAGGTAAGTAATCCCCTCCAAATTTCTATGTCATGATGCTCTCACTGCTTTAGGCCTGTTGAAAAAAATGCACAATTTATTTCATGAGTTGGATATGAACTCTATTTTTGATATGAAGTATAATTGTAATGAGAGGGTGATTTATGAATTCTTGAGCTCGGCTAAGTTTGTTGAACGTGAGGAAAGGGAGGAGTTCAATAACGACACACTCACATTTCGTTTATTCAACAATGAATACACAATAACGAGATGTGAGTTTGCCCAACATTTTGGCATCCCTGTGGCCCATGAGAGGGGAATACCGGAAAATACAATAGATAGCCACACCTTATGGGCTAAAATGACCGGAGAATTGAATGTGAGCGCGTCTAAACTTTCCATTAGTCACGTTTAACATCCTATTCTCAGACTTTTCCTAAAGTTTTTGGCCAATTGTTTGCTTGGTCGCCCTAACAACCACCACACTCGGATGGGGGACGTGGCCATCCTCACCCTAGCCCTCTTCCAAATACCCGTGCCATTCAACCTTTGCAACCTAATGTGGGATCATTTGGAGAAAACTTGCAACAAAACGGGTAATATTGTTGTCGGGGGGGGGGGGGGGGGGGGGGTCATTATGCATTTGGCCTCCAAATTCGGCTATGTGGATGATGAACCAATAGTCGATCATTGTTTGATGAATTTGACTTGGCTTGGAAATGCGGGGTGCATCTCCTTCGCCCACAA
Source organism: Cuscuta europaea (assembly GCA_945859875.1). Lineage (NCBI taxonomy): Eukaryota > Viridiplantae > Streptophyta > Magnoliopsida > Solanales > Convolvulaceae > Cuscuta > Cuscuta europaea. Next base: position 2,792,686 of record CAMAPE010000009.1, read on the forward strand.
AGACTATAACGGGAGAAACCACTACAAGTGGCATATCCTACCCAAACCAACCATCTACTTCCCTATCCCCTCCAAAGAAATACCTAAACTTAGGTATAAAAGGGCAAGTTTTGAAATCACACATTACCTACTTCCTAATGCCATACCACCACATTTTCAAGCCCAAGCCGAACAACCCGAACAAATTGAGCATCAAGAAGCCCAGGGAAATGCCCAACATGATATTCCCGACCCCCCTCAAAACCCACCATCACAACACATCCCCAATCCTCCTTACAACCCTCCTCCAACCGACTATTTCCAACAACTCTTGGAGGGCCAACAAGCACTACTTGCCGGGTTTAACACAATGAACCTCAACTACACAAACATGGGTGAACAACTTGCACAAGTCCGAGAGGAGCAACGGACGGGCTTCCAAAGAATGGAAGAGCTACGGCAAGCCGACCTCCACCGCTATGAAGAGGACTATCGTAGGACTTATGGTCTTATGTACTCATATATGGCCCATCACGAGAATTTCTCTTCTATGGCCACTCCTCCTCCACCACCGTCTTGGTATGACCCCTCTCAATGGGATAACTTTGGAGGTTCGAGCTACGGTGGTGGGGGCTATGATGACGGGATGGGAGATGACACTACCATGGGTGAAGGGGGCAATGAGGGCGGCACCGGTGGAGGCTTTGGAGGAAGTTTTTATGGCGGTGAAGGCGGGCACTAAGGATAGTGCCTTGATCCAAGTGTGGGGGAGGAAGACTCATTTTTTGGTATGTTAAAATCCCTTTTGTTTTACCTCATACTAAGCATTATTTTCTTGTACTCTTTGTACGCACACACACACACAAAAAAAAAACAAAAAAAGGAAATAAATGCTAGTTAGGTTGAAAACCCAAAAACGGGCAATCTAAGCAACAAGGGATTAAAAAAAATGAGTGAGTCGGAAAGGAAGGAAAAACAAAAAGAGATGCTAGGATGAAAACCTGAAAAGGCTCCTAGGCAAAACGAGAGATATGAGAGAAATTTGTTTTTGCAGGACATCATCTATTGAAGAAAAGAAGAAGAAGAAAAGGAGAAGAAGAAGTAAGGAGCATAGAAGACCCTTAAACCCAAGGAAATGTTGTTCTGTAAACTCATTTACAATATTGGTGGTCTTAGTTTCTTATTTCTTACTATCTTTGAACTTATGATCTTTTGATGAACATTGTATAAACATTTGGTTTTACTCGAGGTCGAGTAAAGAAACTAAGTGTGGGGGAGTTGACATTCATGTAAATTACATATTTATTTCTGTGTTTTTAATTAGTTTTGATTGATTATTACTTTGGAAATTACACACTTTTGGTGTAATAATTTAAGTTGTAAAAATGTTTGTAATTTATTTAGATTAGGTTTATACTGAGCTCAAACAGGTCCAAGATCACTCTAGGGACCATTGGTGAACATCACAAATGGAAGGAAGGTGCAAAAATCTCAAGATTCTGATTTTTGGTGTTGTACCCGGTCGGGTATGACCTATACCCGATCGGGTACCTTGTTGAAAAATCAAATCGGATCGGATCCGGGACAAGGCCACATGCAGGGGAGATTTTGGCATGGTCGAGTGTTCATACCCGATCGGGTGGCCGACATACCCGATCGGGTATAACCCAGTTTTTTATACTTCCGCGAAGCAACCAAGTACCCGATCTAGTGCCTTTACAGCCCGATCGGGTACAAGACCCTGCAAGCCTAAAAAGCCTATAAATACTCCTCTTTCCTTCCCACAAAGATCACCAATTCCTTTATACTCCTAAGCTCAGTCTAGAATAGTTCTTCCTTTATATTTTCATCATGTTTAGTCTCCAAATGAGGAGCTAAACTCTTCCATCTTGGTTTTGCTACTTTGAAGCTTAATGAATTTGTAAGTTGTGAGTTATTCTCTTTAATTGTCTTCATTGAATATTAATTCTTCCTTTAAATACTATTTCTATATCAATGTTAGGGAGTGTTACTAAGATGACAATTAGTTAACATCTTGACATTAGTTATAGTAATAGTTATTTCTTCCTCTATGTTAATATTGGGGAGTGTTACTAAGATGACAATTAGTTAACATCTTGATATTAACTATAGTAGGATTCATACTCTTTAATATTCTGCCTTGAGTATTAATTAATTCCTATTCATATTTCATATTAATATTTTGAACATTACTTAAAGGATCAACTAGTTTTGTTTCATATATTAATTATTACTAGAATCAATCGATTAATATGTTTGTTATTAATCCGGTTCCTTCAACGGTAGTAAACTTGGATTGTTAATGCATGTGTCTCATCATTAATAATCTAAGGGGAATTAATTATATTGATTAAACCGATAAACCGCTTGTGTTGAGGTTATCAATCTCAATCGTTTTCATCTCAAGTTTATTGCTACTATCGTGTTAATATACGGCGCATGTTCTATATTGACTCGGTAGTAAGTTTTATTAATGAACGCGTCTCGTTATTAATAAGTACCCTCGATGAACTGGATATACTCCTCGATTGAGTATTCGAGAGGAAGATAGTTAAAGATATAACCGGGATCGACGAACATTTCATTAAGTGGATAAAAGCAAAACCAAGTCCCCATCTCTATAAATTAAACTCATATAACTCGTTTACCTTAGTGTTAATTAAATTCAATCAAATCAAACTTAAAACCCCCCTTGTTACTATTTATATAAAAGAAAAGTATTCCTTTCCCTATGGATACGAACCTTACTTCACTATACTACGTATTAGTGTTGTATTGATAAATTATTTTGAGTGCACCTCACGATAAGTGCACGTCATCAACCAAGTCATTAAGGACTTCTGTGATCAAAATAGAACCTTTCATCAACTCTCTGCCGCCAGAACACCTCAACAGAATGGCGTAGCAGAAAGGAGGAACATAACGTTGAAAGAAGCTGCAAGGACGATGATTGCAGAATCAGGATTACCAATGAGATACTGGGCTGAAGCAATCAACACTGCATGCTACACCCAGAATAGAAGCATGATCAACAAGAATCATTAGAAGACCCCTTATGAAAGGAAGGAAACCCAACATCAGTTACTTCCATATATTTGGATGCAAATGCTATATTGTGAATAATGGAAAGGAGAATCTAAAGGTATTTCAAGAGAAAGCTGATGAAGGAGTATTCATAGGCTACTCGAGCACCAGCAAAGCCTATAGAGTACTCAACAGAAGGACTCTACATGTTGAAGAATCCATACATGTAAAGTTTGATGATAGCACCTCTGTTGAAGATATAACAGAGACCCTGAAGGAAGTCACTCTAGAAGACAGAACACCTGAGTCAACGGAAGAGATAGCAGTTAACCCAGTGTTTCAAACACCTGCACCAAACCCCCTTCTGTTAAATGAAGATGAAGATTCAGAAGATGAGCAACCAGAGAAACCCAGACAACAACTAACATAACCTGATCTAACTTGGTTAAGATATCATCCTCCTAATCAAGTGATTGGACAAATCAGAAGTGGTGTACAGACCAGATCTGCAACAACAAGAAGAGAAGCAATGTTTGCCTGCTACATATCTCAAATGGAACCTATGACTGTGGAAGAAGCCCTTGCAGACTCAGACTGGATCAATGCAATACAAGAAGAGCTTACACAATTTGAGAGGAACAAAGTATGGGAACTTGTTCCTAGACCAAAGCATCAGAATGTCATTGGAACCAAATGGGTATTCAAAAACAAAGCAGATTAAGATGGCAACATTGTAAGGAATAAAGCAAGGCTGATAGCTAAGGGATACTGGCAAGAAGAAGGAATTGATTTTGATGAAACTTTTGCACCAGTTGCCAAACTTGAAGCCATCAGAATCTTCCTAGCCTATCCTGCATACAACAACATCAAGGTCTATCAGATGGATGTCAAGAGTGCATTCCTGAATGGAGATCTTGAAGAAGAAGTTTATGTGGAACAACCACCAGGTTTTGTCATTCCTACTCAATCTTTGTAACACCGACCCCGAGCATATTTAATTTTAGTAGACGATGTAATAAACCTTGAAAGATGATTTATGAATTTGCGTAATTGTTAATTTTTACTATTTCTTTTACGTGAATAGTAAATTGCATGTGGGGCCCACAGCGGGGCCGGGGACCGCCCGATAATTCTTGAACCACATATCATATTCATCTCGGTCTAGATAATATGTATACGGTGGTGGATATCTTATTTGGGCCATAAGAAAGGCATGGAGTTGACCGGTGGGTCAAACGAGGCCCAATTACCGGTATTGGTAATTTAGCGGATAACAGCCCGAAATGAGTATCGGAGACTCCTAAATTAATGTTGGGGAATGTACATCTATTCTAAAGGCCCACAATTATTAGGAACGCGTGATATATTTTATTTGGCCCGATAAAATAAAATATAATTAAAACGGTCCGAGAAATACAACTTTCGGGGCCGATTATACACACCGGGACATAATGGGATGACCTCCCACATAAGGAGGGGCCACCCCACGTTTTTAGGTGACCAGATTGACAATTTGAAGGGGAGGGGCGTGCATGAGGAAGCCTCATGGAGACAAGTCTACACCCACCCATTAACTCCCTTGTCTTACTCCCTCAATCATCCCTCAAATTGATTGAGGAGAAGATATCCCCCCATTCCATTTCACCCGCACAAGCTTAACCTCAAGAGAGAGAGAAGCTCTGGAGTTGACTTCTACAAACCTCAGCCACAGTTGGAGAAAGCTAGGAGGAAGGAAACCCAAGAGAAACCAAGTTAAAAGAAAGGTAAGAATCCAAATAGTTCTTTTAACTAGTTTTTGGTGTATGATTTTTAAGAAATCATATGGTGGATTAAACATGATGTTCTACACGTTTAAAAGTGTAGAATATTGATATAAAGTGGTGTTATTTAACTTAGGAGAGTTGGTGAATCGATAGGAGTCGAAATCGCCGGAAACCGCCACTTTAAAGGAGCTGCTCGTTTCTGCAGACCACGAAAGCCGCCCGGCTTTCGTGAAAGCCGCCCGGCTTTTGCCCAGCAGTCCAGTTTTACACCTTCAATCGGCCTAGAACGGGGATTGATCGAGGGGCTTAGCAAAGGCAACTATTTCAGCACTTCATAAGGTGAGGATGGCTGACTATATTGCTTATAATTAGTGAGTTAATTTCATGAGATTACCGAAGGTAATTAAATGTGTTTTTATGGATTATTAACGATTAATAATGCCTAAAAATGAAAAGATTAAATGTCTAGAGAAAAGGGAGCATGATATACAAATTTAGGAATAAATTGTGTATGTTCATGTATTATGAGTATGTTGACTTGAAAGTGGAATTTGTTATGAAACATGTGTTGAAATATACTTTTTCTTCATATTAGAATATATGAGTGATTAAAAGTGATATTTTGGATATTGACATAAATGATATTTTCAAAGGAAAATCAGTTGGAATTGTCTATATGACTATAAGTTGAGAACTTGGTCTGTTGATATTAATTTGACTAGTATTAAGATGCTAGTTGGACATTAAAATGAAATGTTGTTAAGATTGATCCTAAGGTTGGATTGTGAAATATTATGCCTTAAGTAGTCTTAAGAGATGCTTTAAGGTAGGAAAGTATGAACTTTAAGTTATACTAGGGGTAGGCCTTAAGGGATACCCAAGATAGTGTGAATATTAAATTGATCCTAAGTATAGGATTGGCCTACGGGTGTGATCGGTGATTCTTGTGGATAGCCGGTTGAATTATGGAAATAGTAAGGACCATGGCCCTTCCCGACTCTAGAGAGCGGGGTTGGATAGCATGGACTTACATCGTGATCACGGGTTAGGGTGGAATCCGAATCGGAGACCTAACTAGGTTCCGGTAGCGGTAACACATAAGATAGGACCCCGAAGGGCCTTACCTTCCTACGGGATGATGGGTACGAGTCCAGGGGCGGGATGTTGGAGTCCGAACCGGGAGCCTCATGAGGTCTCGGACAGCGGTAGCAAGTCCCGTAGAAATAATAGGACCCAAGGGTTGGGTTGTGCAAATGATAAATGAAAAGGGATATATAAGAAGGGCCGTGTGCCGACAAATAAATAAATTTACTTATTATAAAGATAATAAGTGGGAAATATAAATTACTATTTATATTATGATATCACCCTATTTTGAGGGTCTTGGAAATTAAAACGTTGATTATACTTAGTATAGTTGCTATTGTACTTGTCAAATATTTCCAAGTACTGACCTCCCCTTCACGGGGGAGGCCACCTCACAGTTTCAGGTAGAACTTGAAGGTTGCTACCGGCGCCCGTTGCTTCGGGGATATTCAAAGGAGAAGACGTGGTTCGTGCTTCTTCTGTTTCCTGTTTTCAAAATAATGATAACAACGCTCATGGACATTATTTTTGAACAATTACTTTGGGGGGCTTGTATGCCTAGTTATGCCAAGTGTGGCTTGAACAATTGTATTAATGCTTCCGCTGTTTTAAATGAATGTTTTACATTATGTTTGTTTGTGGATGTACTATGTGTGAATGATATTCATGACGCCTTGTATAGTATGGATGAGTTGGACTACGGTTGACTATTCGTACTGTACGGCGGGTTGTTGACGTGTCCGGCTAGGTCCGGGGCGTGACAATTTAATTGGTATCAGAGCCTTAGTCCGTAAACATCATAATGAAGCTTCAAAACTTCTTTTTGAAAATGAATTTGAAAACCATGAGCATAAGGTTTTGTACTTATAGAACTTTTGGTACTTGAGTTGCAATGTCTCTAATTGTTAAGATGGTACCCTTAGCAATTGGTATGGCGGTGATTTGAGCCAAAGGATGTCTTTAAGTGCCTATCCGTCAATTGACATTTGATACGAGTCTAATGACTCATTCTAAATTTCTTTCAGAAATGGAACGTACCGGGAAAGTTACTCGACGGAACCCGACTAGCCAGGCACCGGGAGGATCCCAACGTGGCAGCCGGGGAGGGTCGAGGGTGTCTCCGGGACAGGGCCGTGCAGGCCACTCACTGACGGTGAGTGACGGTCATGTGGAGACGAGTGATGAACAATATGAGTCCGAGGAGGATTCAACTTACCGACCGGGGACTGAGCCGGTTGAGACCCCATATGATGGGGAATACGAAGATGCTAGTGACGAGAGCGATGATAATGAAGCTCTCGAACGGATTGAGGAATTGCTCCGGCAATACCACCAAGATCGCCAAAGGCGCCGGGCCAGGCGTGCTTTGGAAGGGGCTTCAAGAAGAGGAAGCCGTGTGACTCCCCGGGAGATCATAGAATCCCGAGGAGGGGGAGGTTCTGAGGTCCCTATAATAAGGATCTCAAAGTACCTCAAGGAGGCAAGAGACTTGGGATGTAAACCGTTTGATGGAATGGGGGACATCTCCGTGGCGGCCGAATGGATCAAAAGATTCAACGAGGCGGCCCTCAGTATGCAACTACCACCCCACATGAAGCTGAGGGTAGCCACGAGGCTACTAGAAGGCATGGCGTCCACATGGTGGGATGGAACAAAAGGGAAGTACGGTGAGGCCGTCACTTGGGAGAATTTCAGACAGGAGTTCTTCAGCCAATACTACTCCGACTTCGAGGTGAACTTGATCAGCTTGGATGAAGTCCGGTGACGCCTCTAGAATGAATATTCTTTGGAGAATAGGAGACGCCCATGGAATTCATCTTCAGGACACGAGTATTTGACCTCTGTCTCCTCCACAATGTAGTCTTTTTGACTATTTGGAATGAATGCATTTGAGGAGAACTTGTCGGTGGCACAGCGGAACATAATGATGGTTGATTTGTGAGTGTAGCTGACCATTTGATTTGAGTTGCGAAGATAGTAGAGAGGGTGTTGAATTTTGTGATGGAGGAGTGAAGTGTCCCAGAATGATTTGTTCAGTGTTTACAGCATGTGGACCACTCTCCCCCTCATGACGATCCGATGAATCGGGACGTCATGCTTTTATTCTTTTATTCTGCGGAAATAAAAACATGAAAAACAAGCAGAATCTAAAAAAGATAACGTAGCCCCCCGGGGTCGTGAAGACGCCCGTTATCATCACTATAGAGATAAACTCTAAAGCAATGGCCTGAAAATGTTGGTGATTCTTATGTTGCAACAGCAGGACTTCCTTCCAATTATTGGTCTACATCTGTATTAGATGAGCCCTATGGAAGTTCTCGCAAGTCTTGAAGACTAGCAACTGACTCTAAAATGTGTCTGTGTCCTAGAAAATTTCAAAACATTTGGGAAGTGAGTAACTAGACACGACGTGATCAATGAAAATTCAGTGGCATGGGGCTGAGGCCACTGTAGTCAGTATTACTTGCCTCGGAAGGAGACAGTAATGAGAGATGCGGTTCCCCGTGAACTATGATTAAACACCTGTCTGTTGGGAGAAAAGTGAGTGGTCTAGGGTAGGGTTGTGCATGCGCCGTTTGGACAAAATGCAGCGACTTCTACCCGGGATCTGAATAAATTCAGTCCTGAACCTATGGGGATAGTCCAGAGTATTTTAGTGGCTAGGAGCAAATGTTCAATTCATAACAGGCAATTGAGGTAGCAGACTCATCATTGATAATTGTTTTTCTTCTCACTTGAGCCTTCTGCTTCCTAATGCTCATAATGTTCACTCACTCACTCGCTCACTCACGCACTTACGCTCGGCTTTGTCCCTTAGGTAGGCTTAGTTGGGTTTACTAAGCCATAGGGACATGTTCTCTCATTACTTTCTTCATTTTCTCTCTGTACTCCCCCTCAACTGGAGCACTCGGTATGCTTTGTCATTGTTAGGCACCGGGGAGGATAACATTGAACACTCCCCCTAAAATGTTGCATCCTTTGAGAGATTCCTTGCTTTGTCGGTGTAAGGCGCCAGAAGGAGAAAAACTGAAACTCCCCCTCAGAATGTGCAAGGTTTGATTGCTCACAGCTTGTCATACCCGCCATGTGTGTGGAGCAATCTGAACATGTACCACACATGACGGTTTCCTGAGCTCACCATGTAGGATTTCAGCATATTGATGATCACATAATGTTGATGAGTCAGGGGAGGCTTCAGCAGTTGATTGTTGATTTGTTGTAAGGTGACCGTTGACGCGAGGTTGATTGAATTATCTACGATTTTCAGACCTTTACATTGAAGTTTAGAAAAGCTTTGACCTCAGATTTGACAATGAAAGAATTTGAACAGATTTGCCTAAGTTTTGACCTGGACATCGGTGATTTACAATGTTTGTCGGAAAACTAACGTTTTGACCCTCAAAGACTGCGAGTGAGGGCGCGTGAGAATGGGTTCTGGGGCGTATCCCGAGGATTAACGTATATCTTCTCGTTAGCTTTCCAACAAAAAAAAGTTTGCTCAAATCGGATCACCGAGTCAAAAGTTATGGCCAAAACAGTGCAGTGTCGCAGAAAATCTCTAATTTTGAGTTTTTGAGGAATTTCTTCGAAGATGAGGTGCTCGATGTTGAATGTCGAGAGCAGGTGGATTTTAAACAAAATTCTAGAGATTGCCTCGAAGAATAATGGCCAAATCCATCTGCAAAACAAACCTCAGAATATCGAAATCTGCAGAATTTCAAAATGTTTGAACATCGAAAACTTTGGAGTTTCGAAAACCTCATAATCTCGAAAACTTGCTGTTGAAAAACATCAGAACATCGAAAACTCATGAAACATATATAAGCAGGGAATCATTTAGAGATCCTTATAATGTAAAGCTTCGATGAACTGCAAAGGATGTCAAGATTCGAATTATGAGTTCCAAGAAACTGCAAACTTTGAAAGATTCAAAACATCGAGAAATTTTGAAAATCTCGAAATCTTCAGAATGTCGAGATCCAAAACATCGAGATCCCAAATGTCGAAATCCCAAAACTCGAAATTCCTAAACTCGAAATTCCAAATCTCGAGATCACAAATCTCGAGATCTTGATTTCGAGATTCAAATCTCGAGATCTTGATTTCGAGATAAGGTTTCGACATCTGGTCTCGACATTTGACTCATCAGATTAAGATTTCGAGAGATTAACTTCTCGACATTTCAAATCTCGAGATCAGCATCTCGAAATTTGAAATCTCGAGATCCCAAATCTCGAGATCCTTAATCTCGAGCCCAAATCTCGATACCGGGCCTCCTTTATCGAAATCTGAAATTTCGATATTCAGATCTCGACATCTGATTTTTCGAGATTCTGCCTCTGAAAATCTTTTGATCAATTTTCTCGAACGGTCAGTTTAGTACAGCAATGGGTTCAGAATACAATGCACAAGGGAACAGCAGTACCCCTCCTAGCCTCAGGAAGGGAGAATACCAAATGTGGAGGAACAGATTTCTAAACTTCCTCGAGCACAAAGAAAACTCTTCTGCAATGCTCGAATCTTTGCTTGAAGGACCAGCTGAACTCTTGATTTCAATTGGTGGAGATCCAGAGAACAATCCTCCTATTTTTCCAGAAATAAGGAGAAAAGTGCCATCCGAATACATAGAAGCCGACAAGCTCAGACTTCGTGGTGATCTTATGGCCAAAACATACCTCCTTCAAGCAATACCAAACGAAGTTTATGTTCTCATAGATAGCATGCAGACAGCTAAGGAGATGTGGGATGAAATTGAGAAGCTGCTACAAGGCACAAGCATCAGCCTCAAAACAAAGAAGACTACGATTCTCATCGCTTATGACTCCTTCAAAGCAGGACCAGGAGAACCATTGAATGAGACTTACAATAGACTTGTTCAACTGGTAAATGAACTCAGAAAGATCAAAGTATTCAGGTCCAATCTGGAACTAAATATTAGATTCTTATCCAGCCTGCATCCTGCTTGGGAAAAGACAGTGAAGGATGTCAGATCACGGATAGATCTGGACGAAATTGACCTCTGCACACTCTATGAACATCTGAAGCAATTCGTCAGCGAGGTTGCATGCGCTGAGGATCATCACACCACAAACCCCTTAGCTCTTGTAATGGATGCTCAGCCTAGAAGGACAACCACTTCACTAAAGAAGAAAAAGAAGAAGGTGGTGGTTGAATCAGATGATGATGAGAGTGACGATGACAAATCTGATCTAGAGGCTGAGCTAGCAGACTTACAGAAGAAGATGGCAATGCTGGCCAAAAGATTTGCAAAGAAGAACACTTCCTCCAACAGACTGAGAACTTCCTCCTCAAACTACAAGCAGAAGAACCATGATCAAGGATCTTCTAGGAAGGCATCATCGGCAGAAGAAGCTCCTAAATGCTATAATTGCGGCAAGCCTGGACATGTGATCAAAGACTGCCGCCTCCCAGAGAAGAAAGATGCTAACTTCTACAAGCAGAAGATGCTGTGGAATAAGCAGAAAATGCTGATGGTGCAGAAAGAAGAAGAAACCTCTGCCATGATTGCTGAAAATGAGAACTGGGCAGAAGATTCTTCTGAGGAGGAGGAAGAGGAAGACAACTATGCTCTTATGGCACGTGTGGAGGGAGATGAAATAAAGGGTGATGCTGCGATCCCCGAAGGCAACTGCTCAACAAGCTCTGTAAGTACTTCACATACTTCTTTAGATAATCAACTGCAGTCCTTACTTGAAAAGGACAGTCTAATCAAAGAACTAAAGGAGAGACTAGACAATAATCATAGAGTTCTGAAACAGAATCTAGACCAAAAGTCTTCCTTAAGTATTCAACTTGAAATTGCAAAAGATCAAGTCAAAAAGGTGTCCTCAGATTTTGAAAGCTTTGAACTTAAGATAGCTGAATTAACTAAGAAATTTGAGGACAGTGAACGGGAAAAAAGCACAGCAAAGGCTGAATGCGATTTTTTGCATAACAAAAGAAGAACGCTTTTAATAAAGTAAAAAAACTAGAAGATCTAGCTGCTAGAAGAGGTCAATCTGAACAAACTGTTTTTCTGCTTAATAACAAACAAAAGGATGACCGATTCTACAATGCTAAAACAGGTCTGGGCATAACCAACCCACGTAATCTTAAGAAAGTTAATTGCCTTCAATTCTATAACAAAGATTACATGGGACTAGGGTTTGGCGAGAAAATGTATTTTCGAAGTGATGAAGATTATGCTGAAGCAGAAGAAGAAAAGAGAAAGAAACCAAAACCTGCGATTTCTTGTGATTATCCCTCTGTAAATGAAAAACAACTTTCAGAAGAAAAACCGACTTCCTGCTTTAGTGAATGCCTTGACCCTTATGCCAAAGATATTCCTCACATAGGACATCCTCTAGACCCTCCCCCGAGAGTAGGTATTGCTAAAACTGGTGAGGAACCATGTATTTTTCCAATGGCTCAAAAGCTCAAAAACCTACAGAAAACTCTTGATAACGAGAGAGAGAGAGATTTGAAACTGAAAAGAAAGGTTTTGAGCGCAACTGGCAGGAACTTCTTCAAAAATTTAATGATTTGAGTGAGCAGTTTCATGCTAAATCAGACTCTTCTACGACCAAGCCTGACAGATCACACACCTCACAAGAGAAAAACAATGCTTTTAAAGGTTCGTCCACTCATCTCTCTTCTCCTTTGTTTATAGGGAATGAAGTGAATAAGGAAGGAGAAGAGAAGAATGAGTGGAGGAAAAAGAGGAAGGAAATCGCAGAAGGCAAAAAGAAAGTTTTTGAGAAAAGTGCCAACCCTAGATCTAGTTCAATATTTTACTCAAAAGTTAATTGTAATTCTGTCTCTACAAAGCAAACTTCTAACAATTCAGTCTTGAGTCCCAAGCTGAATATCTCTGAGACATCTTCTAGACAAAATTCTATTTATAATACAAGTATTGCTTATGGTTATTCTGTTCCAGATCCCCATAATTATGAATGTGATATGAATGTTGTTAAATCTAAGCCTTCCAGAAAGCTTAAACCTGAAAAGGAAACCAAGAAAGAAACTTCTAAGGGAACGTTTTGTATTCCAGATATGAAATACGCCCTTAGAGTTCATTCTAGGAAACATGTTAATCGGCTTTCTAAGGAGGAGATTTTCAAAACCAAACTCAAAAAACAACCGTTCAATCACACAACTCCTGTCTACTCTCCTCCTGAACCTAAACCGAAAAGATGGGTCCCCAAGATAAGACCCGTCAAAACTGAAACTAAAAAGTGGGTCCCCAAGATGAGACCTACCAAACCTGAATCGAATAGGTGGGTCCACAATCGTAGACCCATCATAACTAAAACTGATAGGTGGGGTCCAAATCAAGGACCCATCAGAACTACAACTGAAAAGTGGGTCCCCAAACTTAGACCCACAAGGACTAAAATGGAAAGGTGGGTTCATAACATCAGACCAACCAAAATGGAAAATGGTAGGTGGACTCCAAAAACCAGAAACACTGCAAAAGCAGATCTGGCAATTGGAAAGCCCATCGAAGATAGATCTTTTGTTGAAAGAGCAGCTGACCTTGGATCACTGCTCAAAGCAAGTTTTAAAAAGGTGATTCTTGATAATAAGGAAGGACCCACTCCAAGTTGGGTACCTGATCTTATTTGACTGTTTTGCAGGACGGTCATGTGTGGCACTTAGACTCAGGATGCTCAACCCACATGACTGGAATAAAGCACCTTTTGAGCAACTACACCAACTGCTACGGAGGCAATGTCAGATTCGGGAATGACGCCTCATCTCCTATCCTTGGGTATGGGGACGTCGTCTGTGCCAGTGTCACAATAAAAGATGTTTCATTCGTCAAAGGGCTCAAACACAACTTACTAAGCATTGGACAATTCTGTGACAGCAGGATGGAAGTGAGGTTCTTTGCAAAACAATGCTGTGTTCTTGACAGCACAGGTAATACATTATTAACGTGTTACAGAACATCAAATCTGTACACTATTGATCTGAAAAGCGTCCAATCCACCACTTCCATCTGTCTGCTGTCCAAAGCTTCAACTGAACAAAACAACCTATGGCACAGACGTCTCTCCCATCTGAACTTCAAACATCTATCAACCTTGTCCTCCAAGAAACTTGTCAAGGGGCTTCCTCTGCTAAAGTCTTCCGCTGAAAATCATTGTAGTGCCTGCAAAATGGGCAAAATGACGCAAAGCTCCCACAAGTCAAAAACTGAACCTTCATCTACTCCTCAGCTGCAGCTAATACACATGGATCTGTGTGGACCTATGAGAGTACAAAGCATCAATGGTCGCAAATACTTTCTGGTGATCGTTGATGACTTCTCTAGGTATACATGGACGAAATTTCTCCGATCAAAAGACGAAGCTGCAGAAAACATTATGACCTTTATCAGAACGATCCAGAAACTGCTACAGCACAGTGTTCGAATTGTCAGAACTGACAATGGTACCGAGTTCAAAAATCAGACTCTCACTGAGTTCTATGAATCACTCGGTATCACTCAGCAATTTGCAGCAGCTAAAACTCCCCAGCAGAACGGAGTTGTTGAGAGAAAGAACAGAACCCTTGTTGAAGCAGCACGCACCATGTTAATCCAATCGAGACTGCCTCACTTCATGTGGGCAGAGGCAATCAATACCGCGTGCTTCACTCAGAACAGAACCTTCATCCACAAGCGCTTCGACAAGACTCCATATGAGATCCTATTCAACAAAACTCCTAATATTTCTTTCCTCAAGGTTTTTGGCTGCAAGTGCTTCATACTCAATGATCGGACAGAGAGAAGTAAGCTGGATCCCAAAGCCAGAGAAGGCGTGTTCATTGGCTACTCACTGCAATCCAAAGCTTACAGAGTCTATCTCAGAGACAAGCGGACTGTCATCAAGAGTGTAAACGTTACATTCTATGAAATGGCAGACTTTGCTATTGAACATCTCCAAACCGATCCATCCACTGCTGTACCAGTAGCTTCTGATAAAGCTGAACCAAACACCGAACACGACGATGTGATTCTTGACTCTCTCTTCAGAAACTTTTACGAGAACTCACAATCTCCACCTCCTGCATACACCCCAGAGTCAACATCAACTCCAACAGCAGAGATTCCGCTCCTCACAGGACCAGATGACGTACCATCCACACCCTCAACCCCTCAAACCAATCCCAGAGGTGTGGATGGTCATGGCTTTGCCATAAGTCCGGAATCATCTCCACTACACACCACAGCTGCCCCAGAGCCTTCAAATTCATATCAGGACTCAGATCAACCAATAATTACTCCAACTCCTCTAGCTCATGAGAGGAAGTGGACAAGAGCACATCCTGTTGAACAAATAATAGGTGATCCAAGTCAAGGTGTGCGAACGAGATCAGCAACAACAAATGAATGTCACTATGCATGCTTTCTAAGCAAGAATGAACCATCCAAAGTCTCAGAGGCACTCGCTGATCCAGATTGGGTGATTGCCATGCAAGATGAGCTCAATCAATTTGACAGACTAGATGTATGGACACTCGTGCCTAAACCCCCTGAGAAAACCAGAAAAATAACAAAAAAAAATAGTAATGTGTGTGCGTTGCATGTGTTGAGGGGGAGAAAACCAGAAAAATAACCAAAAATAGTGTGTGTGCGTTGCATGTGTTGAGGGGGAGAAAACCAGAAAAATAACAAAAAATAGTGTGCGTGTGTTGCATGTGTTGAGTATGTGTGAAAAATCAAAAATAACAAAAAATAGTGTGCGTGTGTTGCATGTGTTGAGTATGTGTGAAAAATCAAAAATAACAAAAAATAGTGTGTGTGCGTCGCATCCTGTACAAAGTGTGTGCTGCATATGAGCGTTTTTTTTTCAAATCGAGAGGGAGAATTTTTTTGCGAGGGCCAAATCTTTCAAAAGCCTTTTAAAAACCCTGATCTCTGTTTTCAGGCCAAACTACCACGTTTTTCGAAAAAGCCCAAAATCTTCGCGTATAAAAGGCTCCCGAGAACCCTGAAGTTTCTTCATTCTCTCATTCCCGTCTCTACCTTCTCAGAGCTCTCGAGATTTTTAATCTATCTCCCTCCTCTCTAATCCTTCTCCCGTCTTCTCACCTTCCGAACTAAGGTAGTCTAACGTCTTCAACAAACTTCATCATGGTTTTCGAAAACAAAAACATAACGAAACACTCGATTCTGTCTTGCGAAATCTCGCACACGAATGATGAAACTCGGAACTATGTTTTTATGATTATATGTGTTTTTGGTTGATTGCAGGTGGTCTCGTCTTCGGTCGAAAGGCAAAACGTCTCGATTTCTTTAGTTTTAAAGCTCAGGATCTCGATCTCGTCGTTTGAACTTCGTGATGAGATCTCGAGATTTAAAACTCGAGATTCAAATCTCGAGATTTAAAACTCGAGATTGAGATCTCGAGATTTAAAACTCGAGATTGATATCTCGAGATTTAAAACTCGAGATTGAGATCTCGAGATTTAAAACTCGAGATTGATATCTCGAGATTTAAAACTCGAGATTGATATCTCGAGATTTAAAACTCGAGATTGAGATCTCGAGATTTAAAACTCGAGATTGAGATCTCGAGATTTAAAACTCGAGATTGAGATCTCGAGATTTAAAACTCGAGATTGATATCTCGAGATTTAAAACTCGAGATTGAGATCTCGAGATTTAAAACTCGAGATTGAGATCTCGAGATTTAAACCTCGAGATACGGTTTTCGAGCTTTTGCCTTAGCCGATTTTGACCACCACCTGCACTCCACTCTTGAGAACCAAACCAAACGACAGTTCATCTAATTTCAGGAAACCAAAAATAAAAATGGACTTTTGCACTGACCCACGTTTTTCCACAGCTCATAATGGCAGGTACACAAAAGAGACATAACATTGACGACGCCATCTACCCACAAGATAGGTGGGTCAAGGTGCTGGACAACAACTTCCAGCTGGATCTGACTGTCTTCAAGTGTCAGGATCCAGTCATCCCCGGGATTCTGAAGCGGCACTATCTCTGGACCGCCTTCCACAAATCAAAGTCAGTGCCAGAAATCTACCTCCAACAAGTATGGGGACATATGCGCACCGAGTCAACAAAAGACCGCACTAAAATCCTCACAAAGCTCAACAACATGAGGATTGTCCTGACTCCAGCAACTCTACGCTCTACACTGGCGCTCCCCGAACATGACAGCTATGATCCTCTTCCTTCTATTCCAGATCTTCTCAAAGAGGTCGCGGCTCTGGGTTATGACTCTCTACTACCCAAACTGTCAAACTTCAATGGAGCATACCTTTATCGTCCCTGGAAGAGCCTATTCGGGTTAGTCAACAAGTGCCTCTCTCCAAAACATGCCGGACTGGACAAATGCAACAAGCAAATACTCTGCGTCTTCCACGGCATCGCATATAACAAGAAGTATGACATGGCTCAGCTCTTTTTCTCAGAGCTGATGGACCTTGTAAAAGCCAAAGAGAAAAACAGGTCAGGCACCATTCCATACGCCAGGTGGTTGGGACTGATCATCCATGACTGCATGACCGCAAACACATCCATTCCCAGACGTACTGATGATCCACACTTCATAGCTCCAAAGCTCCAATACTTCAAAGCTGATAAGAAAGCAGCTCAGGGACTGCGGATTCCGGATGCTCTGCTCAACCTGGCAAATCAGTCAAATCCAATCATCATCGCATACAAGGAAAACCTTGAGAGAACAGTCCCTATGGTTCAGAAAAACCCATCTGGACCTACCTAGGGGACTAAACCGAGAGTAAGTAAGGGTCCTAAGAGCGCCCCAAAGCCACAAAAGCCAGTGGCACGTCGGCCCGATGAAGGAGAGTTCGATGAATCTCTCGAGAGGACTCGGACAACTGAGGGCAAACCGACGAACGCTGAGGAATCTGCTGATGACTCGCTCAGTTCGGCCAACAAAGAGGCTGACGACGAGGCTTCCGATAGCGTGGCCAGAAGTGACAACGATGATGATAATGATGATGATGACGATGATGTTGACGATGTGGACCACACTTTCGCTCTCATCAAAAAGGGTAAGCTGCCTATTGAATCTCCTCCGAAGAAAATCACCGCTGAGGATGCAGCTCCCATTATTGCTACACGCCCCAAAGAGCTCGTCATCAAAACCACGGCGGCCAGTCACAAAATAGAAAGTGCTACTGGCATCATCAGGGAGCAGCGCTTCAAAGCAAAAAATGATGCTCCACAGTCACTCAACTCCAAGAAGCGACGCCTCGTCAAAAGACACCTTGTAGACGAGGACGAAATGCATATCTTCGTTGATTATCAACCCTTCATTAATATAAGCCGAGCTGAATCTTTAAGTGCAGGAGCCGATATTTTCGGTTCCCGGGTAGAACTCGCAGCATCTGGCTCAACTGCGCAAGCACAGCCTTCTCCCAGCCACTCGATAGCCTCCCAACAGGCTATTGTTTCAAAACAGCGGGACTCACCCACCTCTCTGGTTCCCTCCGAACCAGTCGAGCGAACTAGTGGCCAACAGCCCGAGGTCACCACCACTTCCTTAAGCACATCGAGTCTAGGTGTCACACTCCCTACATTTTCTAATTTTTCTAGGACACCTACACTATTCACCGCACATACAGGTGCACGCACCCTGGAAGCAACGACCAGAGTACCAACGATGACGGTCGGAAGCCCTGCTACGCCCACAATGACTCCATCATTGAATGCAGGCCACACATCAGCTCTCTTCACTGATGTTGTGACAACAGTTACAACCCCTGTAACTGAACACCTCACTACCGAAGACGTCACCGTTCTTATGCACCGTTTCTTGGATTCCACCATTAAGCCATGGGTGCAACAAGCATTTACCGCTTGGGCACAAGAATCCAAGACCATCCCGGCAGTGCATAATGAACACAGCCAGCCTGAACCACACCCATCACCTTCTCACACCAAAACTCAAACCTCTCCAGTCATATCCGCCACCTCCACCAAAGTCCATAGCCCTATCTCTTCTCAGGGAACCCATGATACAGAACAAGTATCATCCCCACACCCGACCACACCTCCCATCGAACTACTATCCCAACCCTTCGAAGTCCTAGCATCGATCTTGCTGGATCATCTCCTAAACATACCCCACACTGACCTCACTCCCTACCAGCAAGGCGTCCTTACTGCCCTTCTTGCTAATCCGGACACTAAGGGCACCTGCCGTGAAAGTCCCCGTGGTCACAAACGTTCACATGAGGATCCCGATGATCCGGAACCTCATGAGGGGGAGAACAAGAGGCCACGGATACTCGAGCAAGGTGCCTCTACCACTCATAGCCCCCAAAACGAACAACCTGAGACTATCATCAACCAACCACCACCATCCCCTTGCCAAAACCAAGCCTATCTCTCTAGCATGGTCGAGCTAGACAAAACATCCCGAGGCATATCTCCCAGAGATACTGTTCGAGGAGGGGATGGAAGTCCTGATGATGCTACCACTGGTACATCCTTCACATCAGGCCATCAGTTGGAACCTAGTTCTAAGCTGATGTCAACGGGCAATCCAAGTGAACCCGGCAGAGCTACCAAGGAACAATCACCGCCTCAAAAGCAGCAAAGAGTTCCATACATCCCCCCAGGCAAAGACATTCATGATGCACTGGAGGAGGCGGTGATATACGACAAATGGCCGAGAAAATGGACAGAATGGGATGATCTCCGGGTTGAAGCCGAGCAAGAAGACATGCAAAGAAACTGGTGGCTACGAGAGCTGATTAACAGATGCTCTGAAGATATTACACGGCTCGAGGACGATGAACGCAAGGAAGGGGAGAACTACAAGGAATCCAGAAAGCTCTTGAATCAGTCATAAGACAATCAGCGGGAAGACTTCCCAAGACAGAGAAACCCTGGGACAAAGTTCGAATCAAAGCCCCCTTCCAAGAAGAAATCAGAGAGCATATCTGGCGTAGACCAGACAAAGTCAAGCCACTGAACGAACTGAAGCTAAGAGGCCTTACACACTTGAAAGGAAAACAGGCTGGAGGTCATCTGCATATGTTGCTGCAAAGGTCAACTGGTACACAGAGAGAACTGATGGAACAAGATCTGAAGTCGAATATTCTCCCGATTCATCAAATTCTACAAGTGAAAGCTGAAGACTATCATGGAGTAACATTCTACACTTTCAGACTTCAACGCACCGATGGGAGCGAATTCACTTGTCAAGAGAACGACTTCATCATGCTGAAACCAGATGACATCTACCAAATGCTCATGGCCTACAGATACCTTCCAGTCAGGCAAAACATAGTATACAGTGAAGGCCTCGCAGCTATCAAGAGATTCATGCTTAGACAGATCCGAGTACACTCCTCACATGACCTACAAATGGCTATTGAATGCAATCTGAAGAAGACAAATCTGACAAAGCCAAAACTGTATGGTCCAGAACTTGAAGATTTCCCAGCTTATCACATCTTCTTCAAACCGCCAGCAGTCACCTACCTGAACCACAAGAACGAAAAGCGTCTGATGGTAGTCAGTGAAATCGAGAAATACTGCGACGGAACACTGAAGATAATCAGAGAGCAGATTCTACAGATGAAGGCAAAGCTGGAAGAAAATCTTCAAAAGGCATCGTCTTATGTTCAAAAGGAACACTCTACTGTAGAGGCAATTTTAAAGGCCATTGACGATCACCTCGAAAAGAGAAATATGCTAAGACAATATGAACATGCACTTGGATTAAGGAAGCACTACTTCAAATCACAGAAGCAATAAGAGAATGACACTTGATCACAAAGGGGGAGATTGTTGGAGATATTTTATTGTGAATCAAGTTGGTCATAGATTAGCTTTATATTTAATCCTTGTATTTAAATGGTGCATAAATTAGTTAGAAATCAGGCCAAGTGTTAGGCCCATTTAAACAGGCCAAAAGCCTGTTACGCCTAACCTAAACCTCGCCTATAAAAAGGG
The DNA here is from genome assembly GCA_945859875.1 of Cuscuta europaea. Lineage (NCBI taxonomy): Eukaryota > Viridiplantae > Streptophyta > Magnoliopsida > Solanales > Convolvulaceae > Cuscuta > Cuscuta europaea. The sequence continues at coordinate 2,813,503 of CAMAPE010000009.1, forward strand.
AGCCGAGGTTTAGGAAAAGGTCGAACGTCGTACTTATTATTTCATAGCCTTACGCTTATCATTCTGCTGTACGTTCCACGGTTTATCAAAGAAGGTTTTACGGTGATTCATTCTGTGTTCATCTTTACGTTTAATCTTCCTTTGTTAGATCGATTATTCATTGTTGTCAAAGAAACAGGGACTAACAAGGACAAAGCACATTGAGATCAGACATCACTTCATCAGAGATCATGTTGAGAAGAAGCACATATGCATGGAGCATGTGTCAACAGAAGACCAACTTGCAGATATCTTAACCAAGCCTTTGCCTGAGACTAGGTTCAACAAGCTGAGAGAAGAATTGGGAATGATGGATGAAATCCCTAGAGATGGTTTAAAGGAAGACCTTCTGTTGCAAAATCTCTGTTACAGAAACCCAGGTACAGAACCCCTTCTGTTCCTCACCTTGAACAGAGAACCTCCGTTCCTACCAGAACACCTCAGCAACAGAAACCCTTCTTACTCCTAACAAAAGGTTGTGGACTTAGAAATATTTCGAGTAAATGGGAGACCTAGTAACTTATTGATGGTCTTTTATTCTTTTACCCCTAAAACGGTATTATAGCCGCAAAACATTTACTGCGCCCCTTTTTCCATTTATTGGTACCTCGAAACCGCCAATAATCTCAAACGTCCACTAACCTAAACACATAAATTCTATTCTCTTCAAACTAAACCGCTACTGCTCTCCTTATTCTCAAGCTTTTGAACTCCCCTATCTCTCTAGCTCTCAAACCTTCAAACTCTCTGTAATGGCTTTCATCAACATCAATGACCTTACTACTGAGGAAGTAGACATGCTAGTTGCCAACATCTACACAGGGATGAACTGCGACTTATCCGCACTTCCGGAACTCGCATCAAACCAGGACACCATGAGGAAGATAATCCAGGGAATGGAGGATTCCCAATTGAATAAAGTGGTAGGATACCAGTTCAACACCTACAACACGAAAGATGTGGCCGAGTTCTATCTCAATGCCACATTCGACGGAGAAATCATTCGTTCCCATGTCAACGGTGATGACATAATTCTCACACCAGAGACCATCAACACCCTCTTCGAAGTAGTGGAGGAGCCTCAAGAGGAAGATACTCAGGGATTTATTTCCCTAGATGATGTACAAGTCTCTGTAGAAACTTTTGTCCAGCAATACTGCAGGCCAGAAGTCGAAGATGTTCCCAAGTTGAACATGAAGAAGAACCTGCTTCAGGGTGATTATGAAAAGCTGGTGAATATACTCCACAGGTGCGTCTGGAGCAAGAGCACCTCCACTGATGACATGACACTCCTAAATGCAAAGGTTGTCCTTGTTGTTCATCATGGAATGAACATCAACTGGGGACAGGTAATTGTCAAATCCCTAGTAGATTTCATAAAGAAGAAGAACAAAGAAACCAGTCTTTTCAAAACTCCCATGGGTTATGGCCTTCTGCTGTCAGAGCTTATACTAAAGGCAAGAATAGGGCTGAGGAACCCCATTGAGGCTGATTACACCAAGCTCCTATTCCTGAATACATCTAAGGATAGGAAAGTAGCTCTCAAGGCTGAGCAGAAAAGGTTGAGGACCTTGAGTTCAACAAAGAGAAACTCCAACAGAAGGTGGTAAAGCCTAAGAAGGCTGGTGACCAACAGAAGAAGGCTGTGAAGAAGCAGCAACAACCCTCCATCCCCTCAGAATCTGAGGAAGAAGAGCCCCTGGTAACAAAACCAGTCAAGAAGGCTCTTATCAAGAAAGCAACTCCTGCTAAAGTACAAAGGCTGGTGGCAAAGAAGGCTGTCATCAAGAGGAAGCAACCCTCTCCTATCTCTGCAGAAAATACCCCTTCTGCCTCTCCCATTACAAAGAAAGCCAGAATTGTGACTCCTGTTATTCAGGGGGAACTTGATGACTCCACTCCCTCTGTCCAGCCAAACAGAAATGCCTGGCAAGGCAAGAGGCTTGTATTTGAGTCCAGTGACTCAGAAGAAGAAGTAGTAGTGCAGGATGCCGCTACTCAAGGGGAACCTCACAGCTCTCCCTTTGCTGCAATTCAAGATCAACCATTGATGATTCCCTCACCAGAACACCAAGAAGTCAGTAAAAGAACCCCTAGGACTACAGAACCTCAGGTGAACAATCTTACTCCCCTGGACAAGCAGTTTGTCAGAGTACTTGCCTGGAGGAGATGGAGAGTGGGACCACTTTCTGAACTAATAAGGAAATTCACTTTCTGACCTAAGTTCTACCTCCCTGAGGGTTTTCCTGACATAGAAGATGGCATGTTGGATGCCATCTTCCTCCCGGATTAGAAATAAGCTGATGGCCGCAGGGCTAACGCCAAGATAAAGATATAATGTTTCCCCCGCCTTGGGCTTAGAGAGCACAAGGGGTGAAGACAAGTACTGCTTTAATTCTTCAAAGGCTTCTTGACTCTCTGTTGTCCATTGGAAGCCGGTTGTCTTTCTCATGATCTGGAAGAAGGGGAGGGCTTTTTCTGCTGACTTAGAAAGAAAGTGATTGAGGGCTGCTAGGCGGCCCATCAACTTTTGGACTTCTTTGACGTTGCGTGAAGGCTCCATGTTGATGATGGCCTGGATTTTCTCAGGGTTGGCCTCAATACCCCTTCGGCTTACCATGTAGCCCAAAAACTTGCCTCCTTGCACGCCGAAGGTGCATTTCTTTGGGTTTAACCGGAGATTGAATTTTTGCATGATGGCGAAAATTTCTCGGAGGTCCTCGACATGGATGGTTGATCGTTTCCTTTGATGATCATGTCATCGACGTAAGCCTCCATGGTGCGCCCTAGGATGGCTTGAAAGACTCTAGCCACCATCCGGGTGTAAGTGGCGTCTGAATTCTTTAAGCCGAAGGCCATAACTAGATAGCAGAAGATGCCTCCGGGAATCATGAAGGTTGTTTTCTCCGCGTCTTCCTCGTGCATGTAGATTTGGTGATACCCTCGGAAGGCATCGAGGAATGACATGATCTCGCAGCCTGCCATTTTTTTTTTGGTCCCAGAGCAAACCACGCGCGGTGGAGGAAGTGCCGCGGAACACTTCCAAATTTTATTAATAATTATTTAGAAATACTTGAAAGATACAAGGAAATAAAAAAGTACAAGTGGGTAATGAGAAAGTAGAGATAAGAGACACATTAGCAATTAAAGTTCCTTGTCGGAATCCCCACAGAGGATGATATAGTCCTGTTGTATTTGTTGTGGAACCTTATTGCATTCCGCAGGTACGGTTGGTAAGATTTGGCGTTCGGGTGGGATGTTTTGTATCTTTGAAGCGCCTCAGCCAATTGATGTGGCGATTCAAGCCTCACGTCAACCGGGTAAAGGAAGTAGTCAGTTTCATCTTGGGGTTGCTTGGATTGACTTCTTGTGATCATGGGATGAGAACTGTATCCCACCTCATAGTATAGTTGTATGTCCTCTTGGGGTGTCTTTGATAGTTTTTTTTGTTGATTACCTGTGTGAATCCCTCTGGACAGTCGGGCTCGGTGCCTTGAAAATCTGTAACATTAGAAAATTGATGGATAGTATGGGGCTCGCAGCCTGCCGTTTCATCCACCAGCTGGTCAATGCTCTGTAGAGGGAAAGGATCCATTGGGCATGCCTTATTGAGGTCCGTGTAATCCACGCACATGCGGAAGGTGGGTGGTTTCTGGGCTAGGACCACATTAGCTAGCCATGAAGGGTATATTACCTCATTGATGTGTTTGATGGAGAGGAGCATAAAGACTTCCTTCTTCACGAAGTCCCTCCTTTCGGCCGAGAGGGGTCTTCTCCTTTGCTGCACAGGTTTCGAGGAAGGGTCCACCGCGAGACGATGAGTGGTCATCCTTCGGCTGATTCCAGGCATGTCCTCCGGCCCCCATGCAAAAACAATGGAGTGGTCGCGGAGGGCTTCTGTGATGCCAGTCTTCAAGTCTTCGGGGTGCTTGGCTCCAATCTTTACGACTTTCTCCGGCTTGGCCTGGTCGAGCGCAAAGTCTTCCACCTCCTTACCTGGTTCCGCCCTCGGCCTCTTCTCCTCTCCTTCTAATGTTCCGGTGATGGTGTCCACACGGAACTCATCCTTGCTAACCTTCTTTGTTATTTGGAGGTAGCAGGCGCATGAGAGCTTCTGGTTCCCCCTCGAGTACCCGATGCCTCCTTCGGCTAGGAACTTGAGGCATAGGTGTTTCGTGGAGATGATTGCCTCCCGGTTCTCGAGGGCAGGTCAGCCGAGGATGATGTTGTGGGCGCAATCTATGTTGACGATGACGAATTCTACTTCGAGCTTGGCTCTATGGAGCCCGTCTCCGAAGAGAACCGGGAGGGATATTACCCCCTCGGAGTCTATGGTGTCTCCAGTAAAGCCGGATAGAGGGGCCTGGATGGGCCGAAGGGATCCTCTCTCCAAATGCAGCTCCTTGAACATGCTGAGGTACATTGTGTTGACGGAACTGCCCGTGTCAACGTAAGTTCTGTGGACAATGGTGTTATTGATCTCACTCTGGATTACTAACGCGTCCCTGTGGGGGAAGGAACCTGGGGGGAGATCGGCATTGGTGAATATAATGGGCTCCTCCCTCAGCCACTTTACGGGGGGCATATGAGTGACTTCCCCTACGTAAAGGGATTGCGCCCACTTCTTTCTTTGGCCGGTGGAGTCTCCTCCCGTATTGCCACCGGTGATCATGTGGATGTGACGCTTCTTCTCTTGGCACTGGTTGTACCCTTCTTCCTCGCTGAGGTTGCCAATCTCCCTTTTCTTACCCTTCAGATCGCTGAGGGGGATGATGTTTAGGTTAACCCAGCCGTTTGCCTTTGCAAGAGGGCCTTGATGAGGGTACCCCCTTATGAATTGGGATAACTGGCCCCGTTCTATCATTTTCTCGATGGCTGCCTTCAGCTGGTGGTAGTCATATGTTCGGTGGCTAGGTGTCGATGGAAACGGCAGTAGGGTTTCTCGGGGTTGATGGCGTAGACCTCCCGGGGCGCCCTAGAATCTCGCTCCACTAACCCCCTCTCCTCGACGTAGTCCAGAATGACGCTGATGGGGTGCGTCAGGGGGGGGTCCGAGGGTGCTCCAGAAGGATGGGTTTGGCCCAGGCCTTCGGGTTGTTCTTGTAACCTCCCCCGGACTTGGCTTGGCCATGCCGGGGGCGATCCGCAGAGGGGACTGAACCTTTGGATTGGTGGAATGGAGCTCCCGGTCCCCGGTGGTTCTTGTCATCTTCCTGAGGACGTTGTTGCTCGGGGTTTTGGTGGCACTTTTCCACCTCCTCGACCTCTGTGTACCGGTCTCCCCGCTGGAGGGCCCTTATGTAGTCGCGAGGGGGTTCGATGATGAGGCTCCTTGAGAAGTTTCCAGTGCGGAGAACCGTTTGTAGGAGAGCCATGAGGGTCCCGTCGTCGGCACCGTCGACCTTATCCGTCTCCAGCCTCCAGTGTTCCAAGAAATCCCAGAGGGTTTCCTCCTTCCGTTGCCTCACCGTTAGTAAGTGGGAGAAATGTTTCCTTGACCGGTGCCTCCCTGCAAATTGCGTCAAGAAACGTTGGGCAAGCTCTTGCCACGAGTTAATGCTGCCTTCGGGAAGTCGGTTGAACCATTCGTACGCCGGTCCTTCCAAGGTGGAAAGGAACCAACGGTACAAATATTCATCCGATGCCCCCATCATCATCATGCTATTTTGATACTTGCTATAGTGTTCCTGGGGATCTGTCTTCCCCTCATAGGGCTTTATGGGTTGTCCCCAATACTTACCGGGGATCTGAGCTGCCAATACCCTTGGGGTGAAAGGCGTCTTTGTGCATAGCTGGACGACAAGTTCCCCAGAGCCCTCAACAATCTTCCTTTACATTTCCTCCATTTTGGCCAGCATGGCCTCATATTTGGGATCCGCATGGGAGGCAAGAGCGGTTGTGTGCGCTTGGCGAGCCTCCATTTCATCAAGCCGTGCGTTAAAGGGCCTCAATGATGTCATCCCGGTGATCCTTCAGGAATGGTTCCGCTCTCTGTGATTGTGCACGGGCTGAGTGAGCTTGGTTTATTTGGTGTCTGGTGTCATCCGCATGAAGGAGTCCCTTGCCCTTGTCCCGAGGGGGCGCCTCTCGTCTGCCCTCGAGACGGATCCTCCGCTCTCCTGAGATTTATGGAATGCTTTACCACCGAGGCGGTCTTGGACCCCTCGGTGATCTTGCACTCCTCCGAGCCTCTCGAGGGCGGAGGTTCGGGGCCTATCTTTGTTCGCCCCGCGCTGGTCCCAGGACTGAACCTCCTGGGAGGCGGTATCCTGAGCAACGACCCCTTCGTTGTTCCCGTTCTGAAGGATAGGGCTTACGAAAGGGGTGGAGGTGGGGGAGGAACGATGATCTCCCCGACTTGTGGCTGAAATGGTACCAGAATGCCGAAGGCCCCCGGGTTCTGGGTGAGCGTCTGTATGAAGGCAGAGAACGCTGACTGTACGTCGACAGTGAGGACCGGAGGGCTTACTTGGTTTTCGCTCCGGTCCTTCTTTCGAGCTTCGATGCCTAGGCGGGCATCGGGGGCATTCTTCTGGAGCTGAAGACGTAAGTCGACAGCAGCCTGTTCCAACCTGGCGATGACTCCGCCCTCAGGAACCCTGTTGGAGGCTCCAGGGGCGTCGACCTCGTCGAGGGCCAGGTTGTTGTCTTCAAGGGTCTTGGACTGGGCACGAGTGGTTCTTCCCATTTCGATAGGTATTCTTGTGTATGGTGAGGGGGAGACTTTCTTACTTGATTATTCGGACTCTCAACGAGAGCACCAAATGATGGATAGTGTACCCGGGGGTAGCTTATCCGAGGGGTTATTTCGGGGAATAACCTAGAGAGAAGTCAGAGTAATAAGTAAGAGAGAGAGTGTGTATTCGAATAGAAAGTTGTGTCTCCATTACAATGGAAAGTGGCTGCTATTTATAGTAGCCATAAATGCTAGGAAGGGACACGTGTCAAGCATCTGACGGCTGAGGGTTTCCTCAATCGGGGTAACACCGGCACTCGCATGTGCACCGCATTAAATGCGGTGGTTCGATGTGACGTTGTACTTGACGCGGTGATTCAGCGCATGTGGGAGAGCAGATCTTGTCGATAAGAGCGCCTTCGGCTGTATGTGCCGAAGGCTCCACATACCGGGGGCATTATGTGCCGATGGCTGTATGTGCCGAAGACTAGGTTTTCAAGCCTTGTTCTCCTATGATGTTTATTGACTTGGTTTCATGAATGCAAAGCCTTTGAGCATGGGGCCGAATACAGGCCTTGTGTATTATGAGCTGCCTGGAGTCATGTTCGTTGGGCTTGGCCCATTTGGACTTGTTTGGCTTGATCGTAGTAGTCGAAGTATATGGGTCGGGGGTTCCTGGGCCATATACTCTATCAGGCCTAATTGTTGGTCTCGTTTCTAATGGGAACAATCTAGAGGGGGGGGGTGAATAGACTGTTCAAGATTTTTCAATCTTTTCTCTAAGTCACTACTGACTTATCAGAGATGGTCGAATTCTGGTGACAGAGAAGGTCAAGTTCTGATGGCAGAACTGGACCTGGTAGCGGATTGGTTTCTGTCCGGGTAGCCTCAGAAAACACTAAGGCAAGTGCCTTTCTGATAACTCTTAAGGGAGATCTGCTGAACACAGAGTCCAACCTTTTGAGTTAAACAGTCAAGTTCTTAAGTGCAGAATTAAAAGAGTAAAGTAAATGAAACCGGGGATTTTTATAGTGGTTCAAGGAACAACGTGTTCCTCTAGTCCACTGTTCCACTAAGCTTGCAAAAAGATCAGTTTACAACGCCTTAGTCCCTAGAACTTAAGAAGCACTCCACGTCTTCTTCAAGCCTAGTTTCCACCCGGGATGCAGTCCTGCTTCCTGATGGCTGGTCTCGTTTCACTGAGTCTCTTGGAAGTATCCCCACTTCACTTACTCCAGTTAGTTTGAGACGCCCCTTCTTTTTCAAAGAAGTGTTTGATTCAAGATCAGTTTTCTCCAACGTTGCTTCTTCACAAAGGATGTGTAGATGATGCTTTCGAAGTGTTGAAGAACTGAGGAACTTTGCTACTTTTTAGTTGGATGAAGGATATGAAAGTATATCTTCCAACTTGAGCTTTTCTTATTGAGGTAAGTGAGTTTTTGATCTCAAGAAAGCTTGACGGTTTTTAGTTCAGAGCAAATAAGTTGAGCAAGGTTGTATAGCGAAAGTTGTCCTGGTAGTTCTTCAGAGTGTATCTTATATACTGGGAGTAGTCTTCCCGTTGGAGTGTAGAAGACAGCTTCATTAAATGCTTGTACTATTGATTTGACCGGTTGGACCTTCGACTTGCTATTTTGGGGGCGTGAAGATACCCACATGGTCAATCATCAGCTTTAAATATATCTTCGTATGTACAACATTAATTGAGCATTTAATGCATGTACAGTACCATGTTCCCGTCGAATGGCTCCTAGCCGTTAGAGGATTTCCCGTTAGTTTTACGGCCGTTGGAAGTGCCTTCGAGTTCTGTTAAGTAGGAGCAAGTCTGATGATGCTTTCTGATCCGAACTCTGATGACTGCCTCTGATGCCAACTCTGGTACCCAACTCTGGTAGCTTCTCTGGAGAGCAACTCTGGGAGCAACTCTGGTAGATATTCTGATCAAGAAGACCAAGAGGGTTTCTGGCATGTCGACTATGCTAATACTTACAAAGAAATTTTCTAATACAAAAATTCTATAGGGGTACTTTCAAATTCTAATAAGCCTTGCATCATCAAAATCTAATTACATTTATTCCTTACAATTTCCCCCTTTTTGATGATGCCAAAACCCTTTAACTATTTCCAGAGAAGTGCCTTTCACCATAAAAGAATAAAGTTAAAAACTTTCATTAAAATCTTGGTGGGCAGCTTAGCATAGGAAAATAGTAAGAGTACAGTACAATCAGATAGCAATAAAAGGAAATTAAGGTAACAGAGCAAACGAAAGGAAATCACAGAAAGTAAGGAAGAACAGATAATTTAAGATGTCATGAAAAATAGAGACAGAGATGGTATCTTATTATCAGAAAGTTAAATACAGAAACAGAGATGGAAGATTAAGTTTCTTCTTCATCTACCTGGGGTCCTGCTTTGTCAATCCTCTCAAGTTCTGCATTGACCTTAGCTCTGATTGAGGCTAAGTCCCTTGGATTCTGATAGTCTGCCCAGTGAGGTGCAAGCTTGCAATCCAAGTAGTTCCGGATTGCTTCTGATATGTTTTTTCCCGATAGAACTCTCATCTGCCACAATATTTCAGCTTCTTGTATTGATCCACCATGGTTGATTTGGACAAGTCCATCACTGTCCATAAACAAGTTTTCTTGTTGTAGTGGAGTCATAAGCTTCTTCATCTGAGTAAATTGAGCTCTGTCAGGCCTAGACATCCCACTCTTCATCCACTCATTAAAAGTAAAGTTTGAGGACTTCTTCTTAGAGCTTCTGGGAGGTGGAGGAGGAGGTCTGGTGCCTGCAGTATCTAACTTTTTCTTCTTTGCGGCTTCGAAGTAAGGAGCAGGATCAACAGTAGATGAGGGTCCTCTGATAGATATGGCTCTAGAGCTTGGACCTTCCTCTTCTCTGGTCTCTTCCCCCTTTTTGGCATCAACAAGATCGCCAAGGAGGAGCTCAATCTTAGAGAACTCTGACGCCTGAGCATCTCTGATCTCATCTAGAGCTTCTGGCAAAGTTTGGGTAACAGAGGTCAGTCCTTCAATCAGGCTTTGTTATCTCTCCATGGTTGATTGAATGCTTTGAGTACTGGCTTCAAGGAGTACCAACTTCTGGTAACGCTCCTTGTCCTTTTGAAGAAGATCTAAGGCTTGCGCTTTGTGTTCTGTACAAAGAGTTCCTATCTCCATAAAGCGCTCTGAAGACTGATCAGCATTCCATTGTAGAACTTCTAAGGCTTCAGTTATCTCCTTCAGTGTCTCGTTCTGATTATTTAGAGATTGGGAGTGAAAGTAGAGGACAGAGTTGATTCCATCTACTTCCCTGGAGACTGCATCAATCTTTTTATTGGATGAGTTCATGAATGCGTGCAGGGACTCTGTCAGAGTGTCAAGCTTTTCTGATAGCTGTTGTAAGCCCTGGTTGAGATTGATGTTGGTGTGAGTCAGATGCTCATAATGCTTGTCATTTATGACTATAAGCTTGTTCATGTTGTCCAGCATCTGGCCACCAAACTCTTCTGCAGATTGCACAAACTGGTTGAAGTCTATCTGAGGCTCTTCTGGAGTAAACCCGGGCATCTCCAAACCTCTTCCCTTAGGGAATGGAGTATTGTTTCCAGTTGGTTCAGTAGAAAGATCTCTAGGAGGTGTCTTCCTCCTTTTGGATGTGAAATCAGCCGCAAGAGAAGATGTGAGGAATCCATCATTGTCAGCATCTGAGGAGAGTATGCGGATGGGAATCTGTCTCTTGGGCGTTGATGCTACAGAGAGCTGAGGAGAGATTTGGGGTGTGGCAGCTCTGGTGTTGGACATGGGTTTCTGCTGAGGGGGTGAGCTCTGGTGAGAGGGGGTTTTCTGATGGGGAGAGCTCTGATGAATAGGGGATCTCTGATGAGAGGAGCTCTGATGGGTGATGGATTTCAGAGGTTTAGGGGAGGGTGGAGGTGAGAGTGAGCGGTTTCTGGGAGGTGTAGGTTGTTTGCAAGGTGATGGAGACTTTGATTTGGACTTCTGTGGAGTTGGATTTCTGGTGGGGGTGGTGGAGGAGAAGAGGTTTTCTGGGGTGAAGGGGTTTTCTGTTTGAGTGGGGATGGGGATTTTGTAGGTGATTTGGGAGGTGAGGGGGATCTAGGTGTAGAGATTTTAGGTGGGGGTGATTGAGGAGCAGTAGAAGATTTGGGAAGGGAAGGAGGAGGTGTAAGGATTACCTCAAGAATAGTTTTTGAGAACAAGGATTCTCTCCATTCCTTGATCAGCTTTTCCATTTCCAGAGGAAAGTCATTTGCAGTGGAGGGTTCCCCTTCTTCATGAGCGTTGTGGCGAAATTTGATAAGAGATTCCTTCCTCTTCTTCTCAATCAGCCACTCATCAAAGACTGCCATTTCATGCTTCTCCAGGGCTTTGACATGCTTCTCAGGAGATGATGTAGTCAAAGGTGCTTTACCTTGATGGAGTCAAAGCACTGGGACACATCTTCTGTGCCTACCCAGTGAAGAACTGCAGCTTCTTCTGCCTCATAGCTGTCAAAATATTGTATAATCTTCTGGAGTGGTCCCATCCTCCATCTTCTCCAGGCTAAGACTCTCTCAAACTGCTTCTGAAGGATTGTGTTGAAGTCAGTCTCTGGTGCTCTGTCAGAGATGACTTGAGGTGCTGATAGATCAGCAGTGATGGACAAGTCTGGTACAGAAGAGGGTTGTGCAGCAGATTCAGGTTCCCCCCTGAGTTTCTGATCTCTTTGCAGGTGAAACTGCTTTCTTCTTCTTTTTCTTCATGGGTTGGAGACCGGAGTTGTCAGAGTCCTCATTCTGAACAACTATCTTCCTTCTCCTTTTCATTTTCTGCTTCTTAGCAGGAGAAGATCTGATTGGCTTTGGGGGGGCCAACTCTGATGCGCCCAGCTCTGGTGCATCCACTTCTGGTAAAATCCTCCTATCATTCTTCTTTTTCTTCCTGACATCCCTTGCAACCTGCGACTGCTCAGGTTCTTCTGAAGTCACAGTGGGCTTCTTGGAGGTCTTCCTAGGAACAGGTTTGGGTTTCATAGCCTGTTGTTCCCTCTTTTTCTCTAGCCTTTCCTCTCTTTTCAACTCAGCAGAGATGGCTATATTCAACTTAGGTGATGCAGTTAGGAAGATGGTTTTGGAGTGGTCAACTGGGAAAGGATCCCTAATTTGAACTCCATGGGCAGTGAGGATGACAGAGAGAAGAAGACCATGACCCATCTTGGTTGAGAAAAGGCCTGTTTTCTGATCCTTCTTCTTGATAAATCCAGTTAAAGAATCGAAAATTACCTCGCCCCAGTTTATATTCATTCCATGGTGAACAACAAAGATTTCTTTACAGTTGGCTTTGTTGATCTCGTCAGTTGAGCCAGTTTTGCACCACAAGCTCCTGTGCAAGATGTTGACCAGCTTCTCATAGTCCTTCTTCAGTAAAAACTTCTTCATGTACAGTCTGTCTAGATTGGCGGCCTCAGGGTGGCAGTAGGTCTGAGCAAATGCTTCTACCGAGACATCCACTGACTCCAGGTCAATGAGAGTAAGGGTTTCAGGATCTTGAGAGTCCAGTTGGACTCCAAAGAATTCGTTAAGGGCATCAGCATTGAGAGTGATGCTTTTTCCCTGCACCTGGGAGTGAACTCCGTTCTTGGTGATGGTGGCATTCAGGTAGAATTCAGCCACATCTTTGGTGCTGAACTCTTCGTAAGGATGAGCAACGATCTTGCTCAGTTGAGACTCATTCAACCCTTTGATGATTTTTGCCATCCGTTTCTGGTTCTCTGCAAGTAGTGGTAGTGCTGACATGTCCACCTTCATGCCAACCACGACGTTGGCAACAATAGCCTTGGCTTCCTCCTTAGTGAGGTCGTTGACGTTGATGAAGTTCATTTTCTGAGGGATTTGTTGAAAGATTCTGGAGACTTAGGAGTTTGAAGATTTGAGAGCAAGTGTACGTTTAGAGAGATGAAGAGCAGTAGCGGTTTAGGTTGAAGAAGGTGGGATTAAATGGTTTTGGGTTAGTGGACGTTTGAGATTATTTATGGTTTCGAGGTAACATTTAAAGAAATGCGGGCGGAAAAACGTTTCCGTTAAAGGAATAATAATCAGGGGTAATCTGGTAAAAGACCTGTTCAAGTTAAAAGGTCTTGCCCGTTCCTCGAAAAATAACTAAGTCCACAAGGATCTCTGATGGACTACATATAGGGATCCCTGTATCAGAGAATGGGGTTCTCTGATGAAGGGTACTCTGGTGATCAGAGATGGAGATACTCTGATGTAAGGTTCTCTGTTCCAGAAAGCAGTTCTGGTCCACAACAACTCTGGTTCATACATCTCTGGGAAGATCATCCATCATTCCCAGTTCTTCCCTTAGTTTGTTAAACCTTGCCTCTGGTAAAGGCTTGGTTAGAATATCCGCTAGCTGATCTTCTGTAGGTACATGCTCCATACAGATATGCTTCTTCTCCACATGATCTCTGATGAAGTGATGTTTGATCTCAATGTGCTTTGTCCTGGAATGAAGCATTGGATTCTGAGTGATTGCAATGGCACTGGTGTTGTCACAGAGCAGCTTGATCTCCTTTGCTTGAATGCCATAATCCTTCAGTTGTTGCTTCATCCAGAGTAACTGAGCACAGCAACTCCCAGCTGCAATGTACTCAGCTTCTGCTGTACTTGTAGAGATTGAGTTCTGCTTCTTGCTAAACCAGGAGACAAGTCTCCCACATAGCATTTGGCAGTGACCAGAGGTGCTCTTCCTGTCTAACCTGCAACCTGCAAAATCTGAGTCAGAGTAACCAATTGGTTCAAAGTTACCTCCCTTGGGATACCATAGGCCTACATTTGGATTTCCTTTGATATATCTGATGATTCTTTTAGCAGCGCTTAGATGGCTCTCCTTGGGCTTTGATTGGTATCTGGCACAGATTCCAACAGAGAATGAGATATCTGGTCTGCTTGCAGTTAGATAGAGGAGAGATCCTATGATTCCTCTGTAGGTTGTTGCATCGACATCTTTTCCTTCATCATCTGGACCAATTCCTTGTGAGGTGTTCATGGGAATCTTCACTGAGGATTTGCCTTCCACTCCAAACTTCTTGATCAGGTCTCTTGTGTACTTCCCTTGGTTTATGAAGATTCCTTCTGGAACTTGTTTTTACTTGAAGTCCTAGGAAGTAGCTCAGTTCTCCCATCATACTCATTTCAAATTGACTCTGCATTACTTGAGAAAATTTCTTGCACAGTTCTGGATTAGTACTACCAAATATGATATCATCAACATATATTTGTACTAGCAGAATATGATTAGCAACAGAGATTTGAAATAGAGTTTTGTCAACATTTCCCTTAGTAAACCCATGGTTCACTAGGAATAGGGACAGTGTGTCATACCATGCTCTGGGAGCTTGCTTAAGACCATAAAGGGCCTTTCTAAGCTTGTAGACACAGGAAGATTGAGTAGGAATGACAAAACCTGGTGGTTGTTCCACATAAACTTCTTCTTCAAGATCTCCATTCAGAAATGCACTCTTGACATCCATCTGATAGACCTTGATGTTGTTGAAGGCAGCATAGGCTAGGAAGATTCTGATGGCTTCAAGTCTGGCAACTGGTGCAAATGTCTCATCAAAATCTATTCCTTCTTTTTGGCAGTATCCCTTGGCTACCAGTCTAGCCTTATTCCTTACAATATTGCCTTCTTCGTCTGCTTTGTTCTTGAATACCCACTTGGTTCCAATGACATTCTGATGCTGAGGTCTAGGAACAAGTTCCCACACTTTGTTTCTTTCAAACTGAGTGAGCTCTTCTTGCATTGCATTGATCCAATCTGAGTCTGCAAGAGCTTCTTCTACTGTCATAGGTTCCATTTGGGAGATTTAGCAGGCACACATTGCTTCTCTTCTGGTTGTAGCAGATCTGGTTTGTACGCCACTTCTGATTTGTCCAATCACCTGGTTTGGAGGATGATCCCTTAACCAAGTTAAGTTAGTTTCTGATAAGGGTTGTCTTGGTCTCTCTTGCTCTTCTTTAGGTTCTTCATCACTATCCTTGTCTTGCAGAATGGGATTTTGATGATGAATTGGTATGGCAGAGTTGGTAACCAACTCTGATGTTACCACTTCTGGTGATTCTTCTAGATTCGTTTTCTCCCAGTTCTCCGTTATGTTCTCAACAGAGTTGAGATCATCAAACTTGACATGAATCGATTCTTCAACAAGTAGGGTCCTTTTGTTGAGTATTTTGTAGGCTTTGCTTGTGCTTGAGTAGCCTAAAAACATTCCTTCATCAGCTTTCTCTTGGAACACTTTGAGATGTTCCTTTCCATTATTGAGTATATAGCATTTGCCTCCAAATGCATGAAAGTAGCTGATGTTGGGTTTCCTTCCTTTCCAGAGCTCATAGGGGGTCTTCTGATGAGTTTTGTGAATCATGCTCCGGTTCTGGGTGTAGCAAGCAGTGTTGATTGCTTCAGCCCAGTATCTGTGAGGTAGACCAGATTCAGCAATCATGGTCCTTGCAGCTTCCTTGAGTGTTCTATTTCTTCTTTCTGCATCTCCATTCTGTCGAGGAGTTCTGGCTGCAGAGAGTTGGTGCATTGTTCCATTTTGGTCACAGAACTCTTGTATGACTTTGTTGACGAACTCTGTTCCTCTATCTGATCTGATAGATTTGACTTTCTAATTCTGCTCATTCTGTAGTAGCTTCAGCAGAGATGGTAGTTTCTGCAGAGTTTCATTTTTCTTCTTCAGAAAGATTGTCCAAGTGTATCTTGAATAGTCATCCACCATGACTAAAGTATATCTTTTTCCACCAACACTTTGAGTTTCTACTGGTCCAAATAAATCCATGTGGATTAGATTTAAAGGACTAGTAGAGAGGTCTCCAACAATGGGTTTGAAGGACTTCTTCACTTGTTTTCCTTTCTGGCATGCACTGCACAGATTCTCCTTCTTGTACACAATGTTAGGTATACCATCAACAATGTGATCCCTTGCTAGTTTGTTGATTGTTTTGAAATTCAAGTGACTCAGCTTCTTGTGCCATTCCCAGCTGAGTTTTGAATCTCCTTTAGCTAACAGGCAAATTCCTTCCTTTGCAGTAGACCAATCAACAACATAGATGTTTCTTTTCCTGGTAGCTGTCAGAACCACTTCCATAGTTGTCTCATGCTTGACAGAACAGCCTTCTTTAGAGAATTCAACGATGTAGCCTTTATCACAAAACTGGCTAGCACTTAGCAGGTTGAATTTCAGGCCTTTGACATAAGAGACATCTTCAATGATTATCTGGTTCCTGATCAGCTCCCCTCTTCCTTTAGTTTGGCCATCTTTGTCATTACCACCAAAGGTAACTCTGGGCCTTTTGATTCTCTGGAACTCTGTAAGGCAACTCTTGTCACCTGTCATGTGCCTGGAGCATCCACTATCAATGTACCAATCTTGCTCAGAGATAGCTCCAGCACACAGTTCCTACAAAAATTAAAAGGAAGATTTAGGTACCCAAGCAATGTTGGGTCCTAGGGGGTCATGCAGTCTTGGCAGCCGGTACCACTTTGGTCTCATCAAGTGAATCTTTGGTGGGTGGTACCCATTGTCCACCTGGTAGTCATAGTAAACAGAAGTGTGATTCACTTTGGGCAGATGTTTGTGAGGATCATGTTTCCGGTTTACATACTTTTTTTCCCCCCGGAAGGTCAACCACCAAAATCAGTGGGGCAAATGCTGGGGGACATTTGCCGAGTTTTATTAAAATGAGGGATTACAATTGTAGAGGGGGACTAGGCCAAAACCTCTCCAAAAGAAGCAAACAAGTGCAAAAATTAAATGCAAACAAACAAATCCAAATCCAAATTGGGGGCTAGGCCTGACCAAATTGGAAAAATAAAACACAAACAACCCAATTAACGGGCTACACGAAGCGAAGGAATCCCAAAGAAGTCCATAAAATATGCATTACGGGCTTGATAAGGTAAATCCTGGACCTGGGAAAAAGTTTTGGGCTGGTCCGTAGGAGTAAGTGCCAAGAAGTGGGCGACCCAATTCCCTTCACGAAGAATAACGGAAAAGGAAACCGCTCTACATTCAGACAGATCCAACAAATGTTAGACCTCACCCCTCCATCTTCCATTTCCTCCCTTTTGCAGATAAGATAGAGCCTCCTGAGAATCCGTTTACACCCGGAGGCCCCTGAAGCCAGCATCTAAAGCCCAAGAAGTCGCATGAAGAATAGCGAGCAGCTCAGCTTCGAAAGAAGAAGATGCTAGGGTTGGGAATGAAGTCGCCATCACCATCCTTCCGTCGCTGTCTCTTAGAATAGCACCTGCTGCAGTCCTCTGAGGTGAGAAACTCGCATCCACATTAAGCTTGTAAGATTGTTTAGGTTTTCTCCATATAATAGCTTGAATAGAAGGTCTGGGCAGTCGAAAGTTTCTAAAAATTAGATGTTCTTCATAAAAAATCTCCCCAACCTGAGAAATCTTACTAGCAGATAGGCTAGAAGCCCAATTTTGTGTAAAAAGTTTGATTTGATGAATAATAGACGCCGAAGTAGGAGAAGCCTCCGAGCCCCAAACCAGGCCAACATAAATCTTCCAAATCTGCCAGCAAATGATTCCTGGCAAACAGTGTTTAAAAATATCCTCCAATTTCTTGTAACCTGCTTTAATCCACCAGGATATCAGAACTTGTCTTATTGTAACTGTCTGATGTAAACGAGGAATTCTCAAAATTCCCATAAAGTAATCCCAGATTGGTTTCACTTTAACACAATTATAAAAAACACAATTTCGGTTTACATACTTCTGCATAGCCTTTTTGGTTGGGTAGAAGTCCCATATACTATCAAGAGCAGAGGAGCGGTTAGCTTTGGGCTTCTTAAGTTGACCAGCCAACCTCTTCTTCCTAAAGTTAACCTTCTCTTGATATTTGCCTCTCTGGTGATCATTTCTGGTGGGGTAGTCATGAGAGTGTCTGGTCGAGTTTTGTTCTTGTTTTCTGTTATTTTGAACACCTTTTCTGTTGTTAGGTTTTCTGCCAGGTTCATTAGTTTTCAAAACTTGTTTTGATTGAACCTTTATCTTTTCTTTTTCTGGTCTAACCTTCTCATGAATAACCTTGGTACCAGATACATTAGCTTGGCAAATGGGGCTAGAAATCAGTGGCACTATGACCTTGTCTGCTTTAGCAACTCTGGTGCTAGGCATTATGGAAGGCTCACCTGATTCTGTTGAGCTATATCCAATACCAAAACCAACGCCAATTTGTTGATCAAGCACAAACCTTTCCATTGAGGCCTGGGCCTTCTGGTAGGTTTTATACTTAATCTCAAGAGGCTCTATCTCTCTTATTCTCTCTTAATCAGAAGATTGATTTTGATCTCAACCTCCTTTCTTAAGTCAAGAATTTCAACCTTAAGCTTACTGTTTTCTTCTTTAATAGAGGAATAAGTGGCTTGGATGGCTTGAAACTCTTCCCAAAATTCTGATATTGAATCAGAATCAAAAGCTTTGCCTACCGAAGAAAAACTAGAGTTAGAAGTAGAGGATACCTCATCATCAGATTGACCCATAAGGTATAGGTCTTCAGTCTCTGTATCCAGGCAACAGAATGCCTCATCGGATTCTGATTCTGAGCTGGACTCTGTCTCAGAGAGGGGGTCCTTCTCTGGTTGCTCAGTGATGAGTGCCTTCCTTCTTCTGTGCTCATACTTCTTCTCTCCTTCTTGACCTTGTCTTTTGGAGACTATAGGGTGTGGACAGTTAGCTTTGAAGTGTCCTGGTTGTCTGCAGTTGTAGCAGAGAAGCTCTCCACTACTTTCTGATACTTTGGGTTTCTGGTGTGGCTTTCTGCTTGAGGATGGACTTCTGCTGTCCTTTGGCTTCAAGGATGTCCTGAACTTTCTGGCAAAGGCAACCATATATTCGTCAGTTAAAAGAATAGAAGGGTCAAAGTTATTTACCTGTGAGGTGCTGGCTGTGAGGGCAGTGGTTGTCCTGCCCTCCACTTCTTCTTTCTCTTCTTCATTCATCTCGAACTCATAAGATTTGAGATCAGAGATGAGCTTCTCAGTGATGTAGGTTCTGAGATCTTTGTTGTCTCTCATGGCAGTGACCTTCATTTTCCAGGGTGAAGGTAGACCTCTGAGAACCTTCAGGTTGATCTCCTTGGGAGTAAGCTCCTTCCCAAGTTCTGATTTCTCAGCAGTGAGGGTGAGCAGGCGTGCATACATCTCAGCTATGCACTCTTTGGGTAGAAGTTTGAAGTCTTCAAACTTCTTCATGGCAATGGTCAGTTTGTTATCTTTCTCCTGCTCATCACCAGCTCCTATCAGGGTGAGTGTATCCCAAATTTCCTTGGCAGAGGTGCACTTCTTGATTCTTGTGAAGTATTTGTCATCTATGGCTCTATAGAGGATGTCCTTGGCAATGTTGTCAATGTTGTATTTCCTCCTCTCTTCATTAGACCACT
This sequence comes from Cuscuta europaea, assembly GCA_945859875.1. NCBI lineage: Eukaryota > Viridiplantae > Streptophyta > Magnoliopsida > Solanales > Convolvulaceae > Cuscuta > Cuscuta europaea. The sequence continues at coordinate 2,832,677 of CAMAPE010000009.1, forward strand.
CATGACGCAATTTGGTGATCATCTGAGGTAGACCACCACCAACAGTGTATTCAGGATTGACCTTGGTGAACTCTGTGAAAGGACCAACATCAAGGACTTCCCACATTTCATCATGGAGTGCGCAGAGGTGAGCTTTCATGCGAATCCTCCAGTCATCAAACTTAGTCACTGAGAACATAAGATTCTTTGAAAGAGTGTTATCCATAATATGAGATTAAAGAGGCTAAAACAAGTGGATCTCTTGTTCAGCAAGTAACCTAAAAGATTACAAGAACGAGGAGGCTCTAATACCACTTGTTGGTCCCGTTTCTAATGGGAACAGTCTGGGGGGTGAATAGGCTGTTCAGGATTTTTCAAACTTTTCTCTAAGTCACTACTGACTTATCAGAGATGGTCGAATTCTGGTGACAAAAAAGGTCAAGTTCTGATGGCAGAACTGGACCTGGCAGCGGAATGGTTTCTGTCCGGGTAGCCTCAGAAAACACTAAGGCAAGTGCCTTTCTGATAACTCTTAAGGGAGATCTGTTGAACACAGAGTCCAACCTTTTGAGTTAAACAGTCAAGTTCTTAAGTGCATAATTAAAAGAGTAAAGTAAATGACACCGGGGATTTTTATAGTGGTTCAAGGAACAACGTGTTACTCTAGTCCAATGTTCCACTAAGCTTGCAAAAACAACAGTTTACAACGCCTTAGTCCCTAGAACTTAAGAAGCACTCCACGTCTTCTTCAAGCCTAGTTGCCACCCGGGATGCAGTCCTGCTTCCTGATGGCTGGTCTCGTTTCACTGAGTCTCTTGGAAGTATCCCCACTTCACTTACTCCAGTTAGTTTGAGACGCCCCTTCTTTTTCAAAGAAGTGTTTGACTCAAGATCAGTTTTCTCCAACGTTGCTTCTTCACAAAGGATGTGTAGATGATGCTTTCGAAGTGTTGAAGAACTGAGGAACTTTGCTACTTTTTAGTTGGATGAAGGATATGAAAGTATATCTTTCAACTTGAGCTTTTCTTGTTGAGGTAAGTGAGTTTTTGATCTCAAGAAAGCTTGAAGGTTTTTAGTTCAGAGCAAATAAGTTGAGCAAGGTTGTGTAGTGAAAGTTGTCCTGGTAGTTCTTCAGAGTGTATCTTATATACTGGGAGCAGTCTTCCCGTTGGTGTGTAGAAGACAACTTCATTAAATGCTTGTACTGTTGATTTGACCGATTGGACCTTCGACTTTCTATTTTGGGGACGTGAAGATACCCGCATGGTCAATCATCAGCTTTAAATATATCTTCGTACGTACAACATTAATTGAGCATTTAATGCGTGTATAGTACCATGTTCCCGTCGAATGGCTCCTAGCCGTTAGAGGATTTCCCGTTAGTTTCACAGCCGTTGGAAGTGCCTTCGAGTTCTGCTAAGTAGGAGCAAGTCTGATGAGGCTTTCTGATCCGAACTCTGATGACTGCCTCTGATGCCAACTCTGGTACCCAACTCTGGTAGCTTCTCTGGAGAGCAACTCTGGGAGCAACTCTGGTAGATATTCTGATCAAGAAGACCAAGAGGGTTTCTGGCATGTCAACTATGCTAATACTTACAAAAAAAATCTAATTCAAAAATTCTATAGGGGTACTTTCAAATTCTAATAAGCCTTGCATCATCAAAATCTAATTACATTTATTCCTTACACTAATGATTAATTTTGTTGAGAATTTTAAAATTTAAAACATAGATAAAAAGTCCTAAACAGAGACAAGTTTAAAACAGAATATATACATTAATTTTTAGCAGCATCGGTTGTAGTTTTTAAAAGCAATACAATTGTTGCTGCATAAATAAAAGACACGTCTCTCCAGTCCTCACATCTTTTTAGCTTTTAAGATTTTTTATTCAATTCAACTAAATTATAACATAACAAATTTATATAATTATTTTGGAGCCCATTTCTCTCAAATTTCAATCCAATTATTCATTTGTTTCCAAATTTCAATAAGCTATATCTGAGTTCTTAATAGTAGTTTTAGAGGACGTCAAATTTGCAATCTTCTTGCGCGAGTCCTCTTGGCAGCCAAACATTTTGTCTTTTTGAAAACCTTCATTCTTTCGAGACTTCAAACTTTAGACTCTCATCAGCGGTCATCAAATTATTCTCAACTTATGAATTGAATATGTGGTAATATTTCTTTTCATTTATCCTTTCAAAAGAAAGTTTACTGTTGTTATATGTGACAATTTTATTGTTTGTCATATTTATTAGTGGAAAGAAGGTTGCCTATAAAGAAATTATTAATGAAGAAGGTTGTTATATGTGACAATTTTATTGTTTGTCATATTTATTAGTGGAAAGAAGGTTGCTTCATATTGGTCTACGAGAAACGTTTTTAAGTAATATTTTTTCTTTTTATTCGATACTCGTGTTGTTACTTTTGCCCAAATATGTAACTTATATAATAATAAAGTGATTCTCGTCTTTATTTTATGAATTTCATTGCCCAAATATGGTTTACTTTTTTGTCATGGATATAGGCCCAAAATAATGTACCGTCCATAGACGCAGAAATGGACAGGACCGGCCCTGATTCACATACATACATTAGAACATGTTTGAGCGTGTACAAAAAAATTTCCTTTTCCTAAACTAAAATTTAAGAGCCTGTTTGGTGAACATGTTTTTCGGCTTATCACCCAACTTTTTCACTAAACACGTAACTTTTGATTTCACACGCTGAATTGTGTTATAATAAGAAACAGGAAAAACTGTCAATTTGGTCCTCGTACTATCACGAAAAAGTCAATTAGGTCCTCGTATTTTTAAAAAAATCAATCAAATCATCGAAATTTGTGAAAATGTTCAATTGAGTCAATTTGAAGGTTGCTTGCCATGTCAACAGGTCACCCGGTGTAGTGGCGCACGCGTGGCAGCCCAATCAGGAGTGACTTGCTGATGTGGCACACATTTGGAAGCTCAATCAGTCATTTGTTGATGATGTGGCACAAAAGTGGACCGCCACATGTGCGCCACATCAGCGGGTGACATGCCGACATGACAAATAACCTGCAAATGGACTCAATTGAACATTTTTACAAAGTTCGGGGATTTGATTGATTTTTTTAAAAGTATGATGACTTATTTTGACTTTTTTATTATAGTACTAGAGCCAAATTGACAGTATTCCCTAATAAAAAGTAAGATTGTGGTTATTTTTCGAGCTGTATTGGCTGAAGTCATTGTACAAAATCATTTTAGCTATTCTTTCATACTACGTATAATTTTTTTCTTTATTTTATTAATAAAATACATATATTAAATATAAATTTTGCAAATACAACGCCAAAACTTCTTAAAATTTAACAGAATCTGCGAATTTTGATATTTCCAAACCTGCTCTAAGTTTTCATCTTACATCTGACCACCAGAATCAGTAAATTACAACTTACTGCAGCAAAAGAAAATCATCAACTCGCTGTTCGCCATTAGAAAGACGATCGCCTTCTTTCTGGAGGAAGAAAGACGACGAAGAATACAGTTTACACTTAAACATGGCTCCTCCAGCTCATGCTCAACGATCGCCTTCTCCTTCTCAGCCGTCTGGGTATTCTTCTTCATCAATATCTTATTGTGTGTATGTAGATGCATTGTGTATACTCGATCTCACTTGTTTGGGTGACAATACATATGCGCTGTTCTGCTGAATTTGGTTGTTCTTAGTTGAGTACTCAAAGCTGCTGGGTCAGCCCTCATTTTTGAAATGGTCCGGAAGGGGCATTACTCATCTTTATCCATGCGTTAATATGATCAAAGAGTTCAGGTTTAGTTTAAACAGGGTTTGGGTTTAGTTTAACTTGAACTGGATAAAATGTTTGAAATTCTTCTAGGCTGTGTTTCGATTATATCTGTTGGATGCAGAATTTTGATATTGATCAGAAGAGAATATACAAATTCGTCTGGGATGGGCATACCCCAGAAAAAATGAACAAAACTCACAGAGGAAGCAACACAAAACATAAGAAAGACACCTCCCCATCAGGGGAATTTTGGAACAATCAAGCAACATGATTGCTTTACAATTGAGGGAGGTAGACTGGTAGTGATACCTAAGTTAAAATGTGCGAGTTTTATCGCTTAGCTGTACATATATTGATACATGTGTACAGTGCTCAAGCTATAAGCTCTGTTTGGATGCATATTTGAATCTTTTCTGAATAGGTGATAACTGTACCATTATGTTTACTTTGTGTTAGAAGTTCATGATTATTGGAAAATGTTATAATGGATCCAATAACCAATATGTTAATGTTGATTTGATTTTTCCAGGAAAGGGGAAGTGTCAGACTTGAAGTTGCAGCTCCGGCAACTGGCCGGAAGCCGAACTCCTGGGGCTGATGATGCAAAGAGAGAGCTATTCAAAAAGGTCATCTCTTACATGACTATCGGGATTGACGTGTCATCGGTTTTTAGTGAAATGGTTATGTGCTCAGCAACCTCAGACATAGTGCTAAAAAAGATGTGTTACCTCTATGTTGGGAACTATGCAAAGTACAATCCTGATCTTGCACTTTTGACGATAAATTTTCTTCAAAGGGACTGTAAGGATGAGGACCCAATGATTAGGAGTTTGGCTCTAAGGAGTTTGTGTTCACTTCGAGTGGAAAATTTGGTGGAGTACTTGGTTGGCCCATTGGTTTCAGGGTTGAAGGATTCAAACAGTTATGTAAGGACAGTTGCTGCATTAGGGGTCCTAAAGTTGTACCATATATCTGCTTCAACTTGTGTCGATGCAGATTTTCCCACACTTCTTAAACAATTGATGCTTAATGACCCAGATTCCCAGGTCAACTAATTTTATTTAGTTATTATATTCTTGTTCTTTGTCATTTGTACCGTAGGAAGATTTGTCATTTTTAAGATAAAACAAGGAAAAATGGTTGCCGACTAATTTACACACCGCTAAAGTTCATCTGTGGGAACTGATTTTGCTTTGCTTAAATTTCTCATAGATTGATATATATCACTCTGATTTCAATTTTTATGTGTATGTGGAAATATATAAATTAATATGGACATGTGTGTAATTGTGTATTCATTATATAATACGGAGTATTAAAACTAAAACGATTTAACACTCGATAGTTGCACTCCATTCCACCAAAAGTTATTGTTCTCCGGTTGACTTACTGTGCAGTTTTAATTGCAGAGGCTAAGAGAAAGTGCATATATATTTGAAGTAGAGCTATAAAAGGCTGACAAGAAAAAGTGATTGTATATTTTAAGCAGCGCCTATATTTCTCAAAGCAAATTAGTAACCCATCTCTATGGTCAAGGACTGAAGCATGTGAAATCCAAGCTGTAAAAATGTGCTCCCTTATTAGAGTAGTTGATTGAAACTTCCCTTACAGTTAGATCTCGAAACTACCAATACCATGCAATTTCATGACCTGGAATAGTTCCTTCTACATACACTCTCATTATTGCACAGAAATTTTCAATGAAGATCATTCTGACACTTATAGAGATGAGCTATGGATAAGATTTAAGTCGACCAATAGTAAGGAAGTTTAACTGAAATACATATTTGTGTTTCTTTCCTCATTCTTTTCTCATCAGGTTGTTGCCAATTGTTTGTCTTCCCTACAAGAGATTTGGATTTTGGAAGGATCGAAATCTGAGGAAGCATCAAGGGACAGAGAGATATTGCTAAGCAAGCCAACTATATATTACCTTTTGAATAGGTAATATCGAACTATTGAAATGGTACAAAATATTATTGAAGTGGTATAAAATTTTATTCTCTGGTAGGATGATATTCAGAACTCTCTTCATACAATGAGATCTCTCGTCATAGAGATGTCATTGTATGCAATTCAGAACTTTCATCCCCAAGACATATATATATATATATATATATATATATATATATATATATATAATTACACTACAAAACACTGATATTATTACCCTGGCAAGTTCACATGTTCGTGTTATAGAACTAAAGGCCAATTCATCTGCATAATAAAATAAGGGGTGCCTGGCCAAGTTTTGGCTCCCAAAAATCCAAAATGCTTTTTAAAGTAAAACACTATTGTAGTGTTCGCCTCAGCATTTTGATAAAGCTTAAAACACTCACAAAATGCTACGGTCTAGAAGCTACATGTGGATTTGAGTTTCATTTTGCATTATGCTATGTTTAGATGATCTCTCTCCAGCCTTTTGTTCTCCCTCAATGGCTCTATCTTCTTTTTCTTTTCGGATATCCCATCTTTCTATTTGACTGTGTAGGATCAAGGAATTTAATGAATGGGCACAATGTATTGTCCTTGAGTTGGTTGCCAAATATGTGCCCTCAGATAGTAATGAGATATTTGACATTATGAATGTTCTCGAAGATAGGCTCCAACATGCTAACGGAGCTGTTGTCTTATCAACTATCAAGCTGTTTCTACAGTTGACACTATCCATGACTGATGTTCATCAACAGGTGTCTATAAGGCTATAATAATTCAGCATATACGTATTATTCAACTGATGGAGATGTGTTTTTATTATAGGGTGCCACTGTTTAAGCTTTTATTGATTTCTCTTTCAGCTAAAATCCCCTTTTAGGTGTTGATCTGTTGTTTTTTAAAATTCAACTTCTCATTGTTATTGGTTGCGCTGCTGTTTTTAAAAATCTTGACTATTGAAATTCTGCCAGTACTTTTATGTGATAAAAGTTCCGTCACCAAATATTGTTGATAAGGAAATTACTTTCTAGCTGTAGAATGGGATATCTAGTCTTGCTTATGAAAAATGTAATCAAACTATAGAAACATGCCTTAGAATTGATACTTTTACATGCAGCTGTAGGGAAAGTAAATTTCTTTCATCTTGAACCAAAATATTAAATATCTACCGATTGCCAAAAGCACCACTTGGGTATAATAGATGACAAACTGTCACTAGTATTTAGTGCTTTTGAACATATAATGATATTGAAGTGGTATTCTTTTTTATGATGGCTATAAGTGTTATATTGGAAGTTTCTAGTCATAGAGAAGTTTTATTTTTATCATTCAGCCTTTCTTTGTTCTGGTCTAAAAAAAGATGGAAACGTCTTATTACTTAAAATTTTCTTTGTGGTGCTTCTGTTTAGGTATATGAGCGCATTAAAGCCCCCCTGCTTACACTAGTGAGCTCAGGAAGTCAAGAGCAATCTTATGCCGTATTAAGCCACTTGCATCTGCTAGTGATGCGTGCACCTTATGTATTTTCATCGGACTTCAAACACTTCTACTGCCAGTACAATGAACCATTTTATGTGAAAAAGTTAAAGCTTGAGATGTTAACTGCAGTGGCAAATGAAATCAATACCTACGAAATTGGTCAGTATAATCCGAACTGATTAAACATTAATGGTGTTCTTGGAGCAGTTACATTTGAAGCTGATATGGACGTATCTCTTTGTTAATTGTTGTTATTATTTCTGTTCTTGCTGTACTTGTTATTATTATTATTAGTTTCCTATTATTATTATTATTAGTAGTAGTAGTAGTAGTAGTAGTAGTAGTAGTAGTAGACTAGTAGTAGTAGTTTCCTATTAGTATGAGTATTCTTTTTTTTGTTAATATTCTTAATAAAAGTATTGCAATAGATTTATGGTTATTTAGAGCCTCTTTGGTAATCTCTAGTTTAACCTTCCTTATCAGCCAACTCTTTTTACCAAACACGTAAATTTTGATTTCGTGCGCTGAGTTGTGGAATAATCAAAATAAGCAAGGTTGGAGTTACTTTTCTAGCTAGATTGACTGAAACCATTGTAGTGTATCATTTAGCTGTTTTTATATTTTTATTTATTTATTAACAAAATATATGTTAAATATAATCTTTCCACAATTCCATAGATTTCGCCAATTCAGCCGCTTCAGCCATAAATTCATCAATTTCAGCATATTCAACCAATTTCAGGGTTACCAAACAGGCTCTTAATATTAATATGGGACAAGCAAGCCCCTTGGGCGTAGTATAAATAGATGTGTTCTATTCATTCATAATATCATCAATAATTTTGAAGTTATTCCTTGGAGCCTTGATAAGTTCGGAGTTCGGACGCCACCTTCTCTTGCCTAAAACAGAGAAGTTGTTCATCTTAATTGATTCGATCTTCTTTTATCTCCTAACCTTATCCATAAAAACTTTAGAAATTGCTCTAAATAGGAGCAAAAACGTTTTGAAATTCCAAAATAGGAGTATCATGTTTTTTATTCCCTGAATAGGAGTAATCTGCCAAGTTTGGAAAACAATGCCATGTTTAAAAAAGCCTAGTAATGCCAAACTTGGCAGAAATTTACTCTTATTCAAGAAATAAAAAACATGATACTCCTATTTTGGAATTTCAAAACTTTTTTACTCCTATTTAGGTAATTCTCTCTAAAAACTTTGTATCAGGCTCATCAAGGTCCTACCGCTTTTCTGTCTTATACCCTACCTTTTTGTTATCATTTTTTCCCTGCCCAAAATCTGGGGAAAGAGTAGAGAGAGACGACCCTGAGAAACCAGAGTTCATCATCATCATCATCATCACCACCCCAGTGGCGCAAAGGCTCCCACCTACGGTGGGGTAGGGGGTTGATTAGTAAGGACAGAGTTCAGACAGAAAGAAATGATATCCGTTGCTATCTTTCTCGCATAGAGTAACAAATTTTCCAGAATCACCGCGTAGCAAACTATCAGAATGCGTCAACCATCGAGGCAACTTCAGATGTGGAGCTCATCTTCACTAGTAAGCCACACATGCTTCCTGATCTGTTCCATCACCCAAGGTTGCTGTTTTACTTTTTTGTTTTGCTAGTCGATTAGTCGGTCGTTTAGCAATTTTGAATTTAATTTTAAATGCCCCTCTGCTGTAAAAAAGTGCCTCAATTTAAAATGAAGTTAAAAAAACAGAAAAAAGAAAGGGAAAAAAAGAACTTTCAGCCAACTTGTTCTTCCAGCTTTTCTAGCATGAACAATAATTGATAATGACACCAGGGAAATAGTCCAACACAGTGCAATTTGGCGCAGAGCATGCAAGAATGTTTGGGGGGAAACTTATAAAATTGAGTCTATCTCTAAGACAACAAAGGCTCTTACTACCAGTCTACGGCTCTACCACCATGGAGCGTCATATTTCTGCTACAAAGCAACTTGCTTTCGTTACTCCTCCTTCAACACAAACTTTTGTAACCTTCATAGAGGATCTTGGTTCCGTCACTAAGAAATTCACTTTTACTGAAATTACCCAGCATGCCATATGCTTAACCCCGGGCGGAAACAATTATCATGTGCTGATGCGGGTCATGCGGCAGCAGGGCAGGCCAAGGGTTTTTATTATAATTGTGATGAACGATGGAAGTTGTGGACCCATAAGATACATTCGCACATCCTACACTGTCTGCTCTTTAACTGCCAGAAATTCAGATGTTATCGCTTCCACTAGGATTTAATTTTATAGCCTACATCTCTGCCAACTCAATCGCTGCCATTAACCGCGTTGCTGCCATAAAAAATTGATGCCCCACCTTTGCCCTAACTAGTGGTGATCATCCTACCAAATATCTCTATAATAAAAGTGTAGAAAAATGTAGCATATTCATGTTATTTTATTATGTGTACATCCGGAACTGTATAGATAGGAAGTAGAGTTGATTTAGGACTCTAACTCTTAGATTAACACACAGTGTAGATAAGAATAGATAGATCCTAAATATTAGGATCTGTAACAAACCTTAGCTTATCTGTAATTTTGTATTTATATCATTGCCGGATGGCTCAATAACACATGGAAGATTAATTCTTCAAACCTACATGGTATCAGAGCCTCGGTTTAAACAATGGTAGAAACCAGTGAAGCTGATTCCTCACACACTACCAACCCTAACTCCCAAATTAGCTCTATGACAAATTACCAGTCTCCTATTCATTCATCTATGATAATCACTAGTCATAGATTGAATGGAACAAACTATCTGGAGTGGTCTCAATCTGTCAGACTTGCAATTGATGGGAGGGGAAAGCTGGGTTACATCACAGGAGAAATCCAACCAAAAATACCTGCAGAAGAAGGGTACAGTACATGGAGGTCAGAGAATTCACTCATAACAGCTTGGCTTCTCAACTCCATGGAGCCCCTAATTGCCAAACCTCATATGTTTATGAAAACTGCAAAGGAGGTATGGGATTCTATTAAGGAAACTTATTCAGACCTTGAGAACTCTTCTCAAATTTTTGAACTCAAAACTAAATTGTGGCAATCTAAACAAGGAAATAGGGATATTATTTCATACTACAATGAAATGGTATCTCTGTGGCAAGAATTAGATCAATGCTATGATGATGAAGAGTGGGAGAGTGCTAAGGATCTGGCCAGACATAAGAAAAAAGAAGAGAATGATAGGGTCTATATGTTTCTAGCAGGGATCAATAGGGACCTAGATGAAGTTAAGGGGAGGATACTTGGAAAAAAAACCTCTACCTTCTATCAGGGAGGTATTTTCTGAAATCAGGATGGAGGATAGCAGGAAGAAGGTCATGTACAACACCCCAGCACCTAATGAGGAACCTGGGGAATCTTCAGCTTTGGTGGCCAGAAGTGATGACAACAAGAAAAAACCTTGGTGTGATCACTGCAAGAAACTGTGGCACACAAGGGATACATGCTGGAAACTCCATGGAAAACCACCAGGAGCTGGGAAGAAGAAAGTAGAAAGGGCCCTACAAACTACTGTGACTGAGACTCAACAAGAGGCAGGAGTTGAACCTAAACAGCTACCATTCACTCAGGAACAGATAGAGTACCTACTCAGATTCATACCTACCCAGAAAATCTCCAATCCTGAAAACCCTACCTGTTCTTTTGCCCAGAATGGTAAAATAACATCATATTTTTGTTCTGAAAAAACTAAAAACACCTGGGTCATTGACTCAGGTGCAACAGACCACATGACCTATATTCCAAAGTTTTTTTCTTCTTATCAACCTTGTGCAGGAGATAAAAAAGTTAGAGTTGCAGATGGCTCTTTCTCGGCCATAGCAGGGATGGGAAATATTAAAATTTCCTCATCCATTAACCTTTCCAAAGTCTTACATGTTCCTAAACTTTCCTGCAATCTTATCTCTATTTTTCCCTCTTATTGCATTTTTCAGGATCTGGTATCAGGGAAGATGATTGGCAGTGCTAGAGAGGAAGATGGCCTCTATACTTTTGATGAAGGAACACAATTGAATAAACAAGGTCAAGAAAAAACTTGTTTGCAAACTGTTTTTCCTTGTAATAATGAAGTGTACCTAATGCACTATAGATTAGGTCACCCAAGTTTTTCCTATTTGAAAATGTTGTTTCCTAAGTTATTTCTTAATAAAAATCCTTCATCATTTCATTGTGATATGTGTGCACTTGCCAAACATCATAGGAGTTCTTACATCTCTCATAGTTACAAACCAACTAGTCCTTTCACTATTGTACACAGTGATATCTGGGGTGCATCTAGAGTTTCAACTCTGAAAGGAAAAAGGTGGTTTGTAACTATCATAGATGATCACACAAGGGTCACATGGGTGTTTTTACTTAAAGAAAAATCTGAGATTGAAGAGGTGTTCAAACAATTTTACTCAATGATCCAAACTCAATTCAACACTAATATCAAAATTGTGAGAAGTGATAATGGACTTGAGTATTTTTCTAAGAAGTTAAATACTTTTTTTGCTGAAAAAGGGATTGTTCATCAAAGTTCCTGTGTAAATACTCCTGCTCAGAATGGAATAGCTGAGAGGAAAAATAGACATTTACTTGAAGTTACTCGTGCAATAATGTTTTCTGCCAAAATTCCAAAATATTTATGGGGAGAAGCTGTTTTACATGCTACCTATCTAATTAATAGGATGCCATCAAAAACTCTAGGATTCAAAACTCCTATTGATACTCTTCAAACTTGTTTTCCTGAAACTAGACTAATTAATTCTCTTCCCATAAAAATTTTTGGGTGCACAGTTTTTATTACCAATCCTGACAGAACTGCAAGTAAATTTGACCCTAAGGGAAAAAAATGTGTTTTCTTAGGACTCTCTTCAACTCAGAAAGGCTATAAATGTTTTGACCCTATAACAAAAAAGATGTTTATAACTATGAACACTGTTTTTGTAGAAGATCAACCTTTTTTTGGTACTCATCTTCAGGGGGAGATTCCTAATGAAGATGGTAATAATGTATCACATATCCTTGAAAAACTAGAACCTCTTGACATTAATCTAGATGCACAGTATAATAGACAGTTAGATGCACTAGAAAATAGTCAAGAGTCAAAAGAAAATGAATTTTTTTTTTCTGAAACAAGGAAAGATGATGAACAGCAGACAAGTAAGTTTTTTGGCAAGGTTTATGAAAGGAGAGTTCCAAATCACAGAATAGAGGACATCCCTGATCCTGCCACTGTCAATGAATCTGACTCAATGCCAGAAAATGACAAAGGTAATAATTTCAGTGATCTAAATCTACCCATTGCTCTCAGAAAAGAAAAAAGGTCATGTGTTAAATACCCTATCTCAAACTATCTGTCCTATTCTCAGTTATCTACATCATTTGCAGCTTTTACCTCTAGCCTTTCCATTGTCTCTATTCCCTTAACCATACAGGAAGCCCTATCTATACCTGAGTGGAAGAAGGCTGTTTTAGAAGAAATGAATGCCCTTGAAAAGAATCAGACATGGCAGACTGTAGAGGTACCCAAAAATAAACCAAGGGTTGGATGCAAATGGGTGTTTACTCCTAAATTCAAGGCAGATGGTACACTTGAAAGATATAAGGCCAGACTGGTTGCCAAAGGATACACACAAACCTATGGCATAGATTATACAGAAACTTTTGCACCAGTTGCAAAATTAAATACTATAAGGATTCTACTATCTCTAGCTTCTAACCTAGACTGGCCTCTTCAACAGTTAGATGTGAAGAATGCTTTCCTAAATGGGAAGCTTGAAGAGGAAGTATACATGAGCCCTCCTCCTGGGTTTGAGGAACAATATGGCTCAAAGGTGTGCAAGCTAGAGAAAGCCTTATATGGGCTTAAACAGTCCCCAAGGGCTTGGTTTGAAAGGTTTACTCAGTTCATAAAGAAGAAGGGATTCAAGCAAGCCCAAACAGATCATACACTATTCATGAAATTCTCCATTAAGGGAGAAATTGCAGTACTAATTATTTATGTGGATGATATAATTCTTACAGGAAACTATTGTGAAGAGATTGAAGACCTGAAGAAGAAGCTTGCTCAGGAATTTGAAATCAAAGACCTGGGAGAATTGAAGTATTTTCTTGGCATGGAGATAGCCAGATCAAAGAAGGGAATTGTGGTATCCCAAAGGAAGTATGTACTAGACCTACTTCATGAAACAGGTATGAGTGCATGCAGACCAATAGATACTCCAATTGACCCTAATCAGAAGTTAGGAAATGTCAAGGAAGGAGTACCAGTTAATATTCACCAATATCAAAGATTGGTGGGAAGGTTGATTTATCTGGCACATACAAGGCCAGATATTGCCTTTGCAGTCAGTATGGTTAGTCAGTTCATGCATAATCCATTCCAAGAACATCTAGATGCTACCTACAGGATCCTAAGATATTTGAAAAGTTGTCCAGGGAAAGGATTATTTTTTAAAAAACGAAGTGACAATAGAAGTGTAGAAGCCTTTACAGATGCAGATTATGCTGGGTCAATAACTGATAGAAGGTCTACATCTGGGTATTGTACTTATGTATGGGGGAATCTGGTGACTTGGAAGAGTAAGAAGCAGAATGTTGTTGCCAGAAGTAGTGCAGAATCTGAATTTAGATCTATGGCTAATGGAATCTGTGAGCTACTTTGGATCAAGAGAATGATGACAGAGTTGAATATGGAAATGAACCTACCTATGAAATTATATTGTGACAATAAAGCAGCCATTAATATTGCTCACAATCCTGTGCTACATGATCGTACTAAACACATTGAGGTGGACAGGCATTTTATCAAAGAGAAGATTGAAGTTGGAATTGTGTGCACACCATTCATATCTACTAAAGAGCAGACAGCTGATATCTTTACAAAGGGGCTGTTTAAACCAGTGTTTGAGTTTCTTATAAGCAAGTTGGGAATGTATGATATATACTTACCAACTTGAGGGGGAGTGTAGAAAAATGTAGCATATTCATGTTATTTTATTATGTGTACATCCGGAACTGTATAGATAGGAAGTAGAGTTGATTTAGGACTCTAACTCTTAGATTAACACGCAGTGTAGATAAGAATAGATAGATCCTAAATATTAGGATCTGTAACAAACCTTAGCTTATCTGTAATTTTGTATTTATATCATTGCCGGATGGCTCAATAACACATGGAAGATTAATTCTTCAAACCTACAAAAAGTACTGTAATAGTCTTAGCTTTACTCTAATAGTGGGGCACCAGGACTCTTTGGAGTAATATAAATAGAAATTAGACAACTCGCAACGTCTAAGATTTTCTGTTGCAAAAGATTTGATATGGATCATTCCATACCCCTCATTAGATCATCATCATCATCATTACCCCAGTGCCTCAAAGGCTCCCACCTACGGTGGGGTAAGGGGGGTCGGATGTACGCAGTCTTACCCTTGTACTAAAGCACAAAGAGACTATTTCCGGATGACCCATAGTGAAAATCGCGTTGAAAATTGCATGAACTGATTGCTGCTTCATAACAAAGAAGCGCAGACAGTTTAGTGAACCATTTTGCTTTATTCCATCATATTCCCAAGCCAAAAAAAATAGCGAGTCTTTGGCTCCATTGCAAGATATAAAGTATTTTATTATTGTAAGGGAATCCCCAAGTTCTTATCTTCCTTGCTGGTGTTGCTTGTTAAAGCACCTAATTAAATGCGCAAATTGCCTTTTTATCAATTTCAGTGTCTGAACTGTGTGAGTATGCTGCAAATGTTGATATTCCTATGGCAAGGGAATCTATCAGGGCTGTTGGTAAAATTGCTTTACAACAATATGATGTAAACGCTATTGTTGACCGGCTGCTTCAGTTTCTGGAAATGGAAAAGGATCATGTGACTGCTGAGGCTCTGGTAAGCAATGGATTTTACTGCATAGAGCCCATTCAACCATTTCATTTCCTGGATTAAGTATTATATTCAAAATCAGGCATGAGGTAAAGTGCATACACCTATAACTTTGGCAATTTTCAACTTTCATATGTTTGTTAAAAAATCTCATTTCAAACCAAAAAAGGTTCCTAAGTTATTTTCGTCCGAAACAAAGTCATATTTCAACAGAATAAGTGTTAACATTAAGGGCTCGTTTGGTAATTTGCACGTTAAAACTTTGAACACAAAATGATTGCATGCAAGTTTAGGGAATCAATAACTTTGCATCTAAAATAAAAATACATTGTTTGGTTAGGTGTGTAATTTACTTTTAAATTACGTGCAAAGTCATGGCAGTACTTTATAAAAAGCATGCAAAGTAGTTTACCACCCCCAATGTTAAATATTTTACATGGTACAATGCGAAATGCTTTAAAAAAATGTCCTGGAGTTTACGTTAAATAATCAAAACAAATGGTGTAATTTTTCTACATTTCACATGCAAAAGTAATTATTTTTCATTCTTCCAAACACCTTCCAAGTCAAATATGTCAAATGATAATCCCCTTGAGGTTTGCTCATATTTACTAGTTCAACCTTGTGTTTTCAAAAGTAAGTTATTTATCTTCAAGTTTTGACTATTCTCGTTGTGTACCCTCCTTTTAATATTTTTCCCGTTTGCATCATATATTTTCAAATCTGACTAAGGTTGTCTAAAATATGCGCTCGTAAAAGTCAAAACAATTCATCACCATAGTTGATGCACTTTACTTCTTTTTTTCCAACTCACTGAAGAAATTTCATTGAGATTAGCTTATGTAGTGGAGTGACATGTAATAGTCATGGCTTATACTAATTGTGAAATATAACTCTCATTCTGATTATTGATATGAATACATTACAACAATAATTATATTATAGCTACAACTAGGGTAACTTTACAAAGTGGGCTAAGCCCAATGCAACTAGGGTAACTTTACAAAGTGGGCTAAGCCCAATGCAACTAGGGTTAGGGTTTCAACACTCTTCCTTAAGTTGGAGCATATAAATTGCATGCACCAAGCTTCTTACAAATGCAATCTATTCTTGGACCTCAAAGAGATTTTGTTAAAACATCTGCAAGTTGATCTATCTTGCTAACATAACTCGTGATAATTTGTCGATTTCAAATCTTCTCTCGGATGAAGTGCCATTCAACCTCAACATGTTTTGCCCTCTCATGAAATACTATGTTAGATGCAATGTGAATTGCAGCTTAATTATCACACATCAGTTGCATTGATTTCATATTTCTGTACCTCAATTCTTAAAGAAGGTGTTTTAACCATGAATTCTCACATGCAACAAGGGTCATTGCACGGTATTTTGCTTCAGCACTTGATCTCGCAACGACATCTTGTTTCTTACTCTTTCATGAAATCAAGTTTCCACCAATCATGATACAATATCCAGAAGTAGAACGTCTATCTGAACATCCAACCCAATCTGCATCACAATACCCCACAATGTTATTATGGTCTCGGTTTTCGTAGAGTAACCCTTGACGTGGTATTTTCTTCATGTATCTCAAGACTTGGGTAGCTTCATCCCAATGGCCATAACATGGCTTATCCAGAAATTGACTAAGCACACTTACAATGGAAGATATATCTGGTCCAATGGTTGTGAGATAGTTCAGTTTCCCAATGAGTCTTCTCTATCTCTCTCGGTCTTGTAAAAGCTTCCCTTGTTTGTGTATGAGTTTGACATTTGGATCCATCGGTGTATCTACTAATCTACACTCCAACTGTTCAACATACATGTTTCCTCAAGAATATCCAACACATACTTTCTTTGGGAAAGGACAATACTGTTGCGAGACCGTGCGACCTCAATACTAAAGAAATATTTTATCTTCCTCAAATCTGTTGTTTGGAATTCGCTAAAGAGTGATATTCCTTGACTTGTGTGATTCCCTTTTCATTGTTACCTGTAATGACAATGTCATCAACATATACAACCAAATAAGTGCACTTGTTTCATGTGGAATGTCTAGAGAAAACCAAATGATCAACATTACTTTGGATTATGCCAAATCCATCACCAAATCTCCCAAACCACGCAAGCGGAGATTGCTTCAAACCATATAAGAAACGATGTAACTTGCACACAAGACCAAACACCCTCTGAGCAACAAAACCCGATGGTTGCTCCATATAAACGTCCTCCTCAAGATCACCATGTAGAAAAGCATTTTTATTTCCAATTGGTGCAATGGCCAATGACTCATGGTCGCCATAGACAAAAGTAAACGAATAAATGCCATTTGACCAAAGGAGAATATGTATCGGTAGAATCTGTAGAATCCAACCCATAAATTTGAGTATACCCCTTCTCTACAAGACGTGCTTTAAAATGATTATTTTTTAGGTCCAACCTGCACAGTATAAATCCATTGACAGCCAACCACTGATTTTCTTGAAGGAAGGGGAACTAATTCCCACGTCCCACTAGAATGTAGAGCTTCCATCTCAGTCAACATGGTGTTGCACCACGCCAGATGTGACAATGCCTCACATGTGGTTTTAGGAATATGCACATCAGGTAGGTGTGAAATAAATGTTTAGTAAGGGTGGAGAGATGACGATTGCCCATTCCGAAGGGCAATGGGCAGATAATCAGGAGTGACATCTGGCTTTGGGGTACCTGATTGCATGGAAGTTGAATTCGTAGTAGGGGAATCAATAGGCATGACATATGTGGCCTCATCGGTAGTGATAGCATGGGTAGTTTGTATAAGTGGAGGATGAGGGCGAAGATGGTAGACTTGGAAAGGACGAGGAGAGATGTGAGGATTATATGAACAGGTGAGAGAATGAGTAATCTTGCTAATAGGTACAAGATTAGATGGACTATTTGGAACATACAAGACATTTTCTAAGGGTAAAGAGGATTGTGGAAGAGCTGACCTATTCCCATAGCCGGAGTTTGATGTCCATTAGCAAGGGTGACATGCGGTAAATGTGAAGATTTAGATAAATTTGATATAAGGTAAGAATTACCAGAAACGTGATCAGAAGCACCTGAATCAAGAATCCACTGACTGGAAGTGTTTGAAACACAAGCTCTAGACAAACTTTGGGAAAGATTTCATGTTTTAAATTTTGGTAATCTTCAAATTCGTCTCGTGAAAGAACAACATGAAATGGTGAAAAATTGGCTGATTTAGTAATGAAAGTTGGCATGTTCATCAAGGACATAGGGTTTTGGAATTTCCGGCGGTCTCGCATGTGTTTTCTGGCAGCGGCAAAATTACACCAAAACTTTTGTAGAGGGTTGCTGGATGATGGCCTATCGTATGGTATAGGTGGTGATGAAAACGGAGCAGTGCAGAAGAGTAAATCTGGTGAAGAGAATTGCAGATTTCTCATACCGCCGGTGGCGTGTGGAATGGTGCAGCGGCGGCTAGTTTCCAGGCGGTAGGTCGCTATGGTGAGCTGAACGCGACGGTTGGTTTATTTCACTAGCAAAAGCACTCTAATGCCAATCGCGGCCACTATTCACGGCAGAAGTTCTTCCCGGAATCTAAGCCGGGAGGAGGACAACAATACCTTATATTAGCCACTTTGACTATGATACCATGTGAAATATAGTTCTTATTATTGATAATGAAAACATTACAACAATAGCTATATTTATAGCTACAACTAGGCTAACTACACAAAGTGGGCTAAGCCCAATGCAACTAGGGCGACGGTTTCAACATTGATGAAGGAGAAATGTTTTGACTTTTAAGAGTAAATATTGTAGACAACCTTTATTATCAAATAAGGTTCATTGTGTGTTAATTTGTATAAACTTTAAATCTAATCTAGAATATGAGCTCTTTAAAGTCAAATCACTTCTCGTTTACTGATACAAGCAATATCTGTGACTTGTAATTTCTCTGCCAATAAGAAGGAATAATGAATATCAACTATGACTTATAATTGCGATGGTGAGTTGTTTTGACTCTTAATAGCTGATCAATTAGACAACCTTAGTTAGATTTGGCAGTTTTAGGAAGTTAAATGAGATTAATAATGATGGCAGGGGTAAACGGTGAGAATAATCAAAACTCGATTGAAAACACAATATTGAACTCGTAATTATGACCTAACCTCAAAGGCTAATGGTAATATTCTCTTACATATATATGATTGAAAACTTTAAGGTCTGTGCCTTGTTTTTTTTTTTTGCCGAAGGACACAATTTTATTAGAGGAAAAGCAGAGGAAAGTACATAGAAGATACAAAAGAGGAAAGCAAGAGAAGGAAAACCCAGCCCGTAGTGCAACTACGAAAACCACCCAAGAGAGCAATAGGAGTTCATTCTAGATTGAAGAGGTCCACCCGAGATTGGGATCGAGTCCTCATTGTGTGTGATATCGCTGATGCTTTTTTCTATATAATTTAATTTGAGTATTCAAATTTGATGTAGGCAAGTAGTTATCCCGGTCTGTGCCTTGTTAAAATTCATAGGATGTAATTTGATGAAGTGCGACTTTCATTTTGTGGGATGCTGGGGGTATGAAAGTACCCTTTAGTTCTACTCAAGCGACCATTTCCTGATGGATGCTTAGCCCCCAAGAAGATGCTTTTCCTTCCGACTAAATATTTAGGAAGTGTTTTTCCCCTTTGTTACTATACAATCAAATTACTTAAACCACCTTAAAGGCAGGAGCTTATGCGTTTAATATCTATGAAGTTGTATAAGATGTCTGAGGTAACATAAAGGCTGCATTGTGCTATTGTTGACTAGATGAAAGTGTATTGTTTTTCTTTTAGGTACTTGTGAAAGATCTTCTCCGAAAATATCCTCAATGGAGTCATGATTGTATAGCAGTTGTTGGGAATAGTAGTAGCAAAAATATCCAGGAGCCCAAAGCTAAGGCAGCACTTATTTGGATGCTAGGGGAGTATGCTCAAGACATGCAGGATGCTCCTTACACATTAGAAAGTCTTGTCGAGAATTGGGAAGAGGAGCACTCCGCAGAGGTAAGATCATGTTAGTTTGTACTTGCAATCAACCATTGTTTTCAAACTAAAATATTTGAAATATTTGCATTAGTGACCCACTGTTAGATATGGCCCTTTTTTCTACTTTCCGAAGTGAGATATTCCTGAGAATGATGAAAAAAATTAGTCGGATGCCCATATATTTAAGTTCTTTATAAAGTCTGTTTACCTTTATTTGGTTACTCCTACTGCACACAAAAAACCAAACTACTCCACATTTTTTTCTATGTAGGGGGATTTGACTTTACATCCCATATTTTGGTAACATTTGGACTTTGCACCCTATTTTAAAAAAAAAAATAATGTGTGCACCCATCTGATTAAAAAACATAATGTTTGCAGTTTTGCACCTCATTCCTTCACAAACTTTGGAACCCACGGAGTGCATTCATTATTTTTTTTTCTCGAAATAGGATGCAAAGCCCAATATTGCCTAAAATATGGTGTACAAAGTCAAAATCTCCCTTTAAAAATTTATATCATGATGTTATTTTCCATGACAGTATGAATTTTGATAATACAATATCCATTTTATGTGCATGTTGATTTTATAATATTTCCTACGTCCCTACATCTTTTTTAAAAGTAGAAGCAGAAGTTTCAACTAAACACTCCAATAATTGTTTCTGCATACTGAATGAGCAGAAGCAGTTATAAAAAGCACATCCAAACACCCCCTTAATAGCACGACTTACGAGAAATAAAGAACTGGAAATTATGTGATTTAGATTTGTGCAGAAAAGAGTATCAATATAAACTGGAAAAAGAAATATAGATAAAGGGAGGTATCAATTTTGTGAAGGGACATAACTATAATTGCTATCTAAACCTTTCCCCCCTAATAATATTCTCCATGCAAGTACAGAAACTCTGTAATGATGGCGGTTTCCGGATTCCATTTGATTATTCCTCTTTCGGAAGATTGCGACATGATGGACATCCTGTAAACTTTACTCATATGTTGTTTTGCATGAGTTTATAAGATTGACTAATTTTAATCAATTAATTGTCACTATGTATTAAGCATCTTCTACTGCACCCTCACAAGTAACTTATTATCCTTGAAATGTTTCAAGATAAATCTTAACTGACTAGATTCATCGGGAGTATTAAAAAATGGTATTAACAGTAATGAGCCATATGTACTAAGCAGGTTTGCTTAAGACGTTTTCAAGCAGTCTGTTTTGATTACTGTGTTTACAGTAATCAACACATTGTAAATATGCAGGTCCGCTTACACTTACTAACAGCAGTAATGAAATGTTTCCTAAGACGACCACCAGAGACACGGATGGCTTTGGGTGCTGCACTGGCGGCTGGCATTAGTGATTTTCATCAGGTCTGTACTTGAGTAGTTGTATTTTTTCAGGTCTTGTCTTTATTATTTACAAAATCGCCCTCATTGTTATTGTTGAGTTTCCTACATTGGTTGTCAACTAGGCTTTAGTCTAGTACTCTTGTATATACACCTCTGGAGGATGGCCATGTATGCCCAATTTAACATAGTATCATACTATTTTTTTTTTGGATAAAACATAGTATCATACTATGAGTAAGGGTAAGGAGACTTTAAATGTGGGTGTTCCAGGAAGTATGATACACACTGTTTGGACGATGATCATATGTCATAGCCAATGAAAGTGTGCCACGTAGGATATCTCCTCCCTAAGAGCTCGGTTGGGGTTCATTTTTTCAGGTATCTTTCCGGCTTGGGCTGGGGGGATCAGTTATCTACTAGGTTTAAGTTGAGCATATAATGATATAAGCTGGGTTTAAGTCTATCATACAAATACTTAAATAAATGTGAGGCCAACATCAGTACATCACACCTCTTGAGTATCCTTTTGGGTGGGTTAGACCAAATTTAACTATCCTCACCATCATCAGCTCCTTAATCCCAACTAATTGAGCCCAGTATTTGAATTTGCAGGATGTTCATGATAGGGCATTGTTCTACTATAGACTCCTTCAGTACAATGTTTCTCTGGCAGAACGTGTGGTGAATCCTCCAAAGCAAGCTGTTTCTGTTTTTGCCGATACACAGAGTAGTGAAATCAAAGATCGTATTTTTGATGAATTTAACAGTCTCTCTGTTGTATATCAGAAGGTAATACTGGTGCCTGTTTTCTGGTTTCTATTATCAGGAATACTTTTGTGGTGATTATTGATCCTTGAATTTTTGTGACGACCCGATTTATTCAATAAGAATTAAGAATAATATGCTCATCTTAAGGCTTAGTATGATTTTCTACTTTTTGTAATTTGTGAGAGAAGCAAAACACCTGGTAACTATCGATGAAAAAACGTTGAAGCTAGCCTTAATTAGAGCCTGTTTGGATGTGCTTCTAGACATTCTCTAAAGCGCTTGTAATGGGTCCAAAGTGCTTTTACATGATACTTTGACAACATTTAGAAAAGTTCTTTTAAAGACTAACTTGGCACTCAAAACTCAAAAGTGCTTTTGAAAGAAGCACTTGATGACCTGATAGGTTTCTTCCAAAAGTGCTTTTGAGAGGACTGCATATACATAAGTTCCATTTAAAGAGCAATTTGTAACTATGGCTCTTTTAGGTAGTCTTATATTGCAGAATGAGTAGCTTTGACTTATTTATTTGGCTCAAGGTGTTGCTGAACACTTTTTCTTTGCAAAAATTTAGCAGTTTCAAATTTTCAATCATTTGAGCTAAATCACCCTTGTTAAACAGGCTTCATATTATCAAAGCTATACTGCTTTTTAGTATAACCGTCAACAAAAGCACATCATAACAGTACTTTTTAGAAGTGTTCTAACAACAGAAAACTTTGCAGCCCTCGTACATGTTTACTGACAAGGAACATAGAGGGCCATTTGCCTTCTCAGAAGAACTTGAGCATTTGTCTACCGCAGAAGAGCCCACTGATAATATGGCTTCAGTGGCTTCAGCTGAGTTAGTGAATGCAAATGAAAAGGATTTACTACTAAGTACTTCAGAAATAAAAGAAAGCAAAACACCTTGCAACAACTATGGTTCGGGATATAATACAAATGCTACACAGTCCCGTACGGATCTTGTTTCCTTAGATTACAATTACAAATCCACCGCTAGTGCATCTTCTACCAGTTTTGCCATTGATGACCTTCTAGGCTTAGGGTTGCCGGCTATAGCAAGCCCTGCTCCTCTTTCGCCTCACACTGTGTCACTTGCTCCTAAAGCTGCTTTGGCTCCAAATGTTTTTCAGCAGAAATGGCGACAGCTTCCAATATCAATATCACAGGTTCAGATTATGTTTTGTTTTCCTTCTCCGCTTGAATGATATACCACATTTGTCCTGTCATGGGTGGTTTCTTTGCATGCATTACGCATTAGGCCTAGGTTTCAGCTTTCATTTGGCTCAAACGAGGGAAGAAAGTGGAAGAGTTTAAAAGCTTATGTGTGGATGAGAATAGTTATTGATGGTAGGATGTGGTTCATATTGAAAAAGGGACTTTGGGATTGATCTGTTTTGATATCAACAAAAGTGATTGATATTTGCTAAGTTTTCTCCTCTCCCTTTCAGAAAAGGATTATTTGATTGATATTGTTCTCTCCTAATATCAATCACATTGATTTCACTTTCTTAAAGGAGAACAATTTTGACTCAAAAATTGAAAAGAGTTTAATTGAAAATACAAGTCCTCGGAAATGCCCCAATTTTGAATCCATAAATTATAAAACACTGAATTTTTAACTTTGATTTTGTTTATTAGCCTTCGCCTGTACATCACACGAGTTTTTTGTCATTTTGTCTTTCTGTATGTGTGAATTGGACAGGAGATATCGATGAATTCGCAAGGAGTGGCCGCACTAACAACTCCACAGTCCCTAATAAAGCACATGCAAGGAAACTCAATAAACTGTATAGCTTCAGGAGGTCAAGCCCCTACCTTCAAGTTCTTCTTCTTCGCCCAGGATGACCACCTGTGCACCTATTTGGTGGAGCTTGTAGCTAATTCAGCATCGTCCAAAGCACAAGTAAAGATTAAAGCAGATGATCAGACCACCTCTCAGCCCTTCTTTGAATTGTTCCAGTCAACCTTATCCAAGTTCCGTTGAGCCCTCCCTTCCCAGCCACATTCTATATATGTATCCTCTTTATAAGCAAACATACCCTCTTTCGTTTTTCAGAGAGGGAGGCAGAATAAATTAAAGAAATTTAGTCGCAAAATTGCAAAAGTGTGTGTAAGGATTTCGGGAGGCTGCCTTTAAATCAAATACATGCACTTTGCTATGGAGTAGCTGGTGCTATGGGATTTAATTGATTGTTAGTATTTTCATTTATTGTTATCATTACTCCACATTAGTAGCTGCCACCGCCGGCGTTTGTGTTGTTGTTGTCGTCGTTGTCGTTGTCGTCATCATTATAATAATAATAATTATTATTATTATTATTATTATTATTATTATTTTGATGGTATTATTATTATTGTTATTATTTTTTGATGGTATTATTATTATTATTATTATTATTATTATTATTATTATTATTATTATTACTCCCTCTGTATCTAATTAGATGACCCGTTTGTTTTTCACGGAGTTTAAGACAATTACTGTAGATTTTATAAAAAGTAAGAGGTTTTTGGTACTGTAGTGGTACTGTAGCCGCTTTTTGAGTGGGATTCTTTCCAAAAAAAGAAATGAGACAATTAATTTGATACACCAAAAAGGAAAGCGTGACAAGTAAATAGATACAGAGGGATTATTATTATTATTGTTATTGTTATTGTTATTGTTATTGTTATTGTTATTGTTATTGTTATTGTTATTGGTATTGTTATTGGTATTGGTATTGGTATTGGTATTGGTATTGGTATTGCTATTGCTATTGGTATTGGTATTGCTATTGGTATCGCTATCGCTATCGCTATTACTATTACTATTATTATTATTATTATTATGGAAAGGCATTTTATTAGGATAAGAAAAGTTGAAAGATTACAAATGACAAGTAGGGAGCCTAGCAACCAATTGAGCTCCAACACCTTTCTGAATAGCTAATCCTATCCTAATAAAAAGAAAATTACCAACTTTCAAGGTAGAATCATGTCTAGAAATATGACTCTTAACGTGTTTAAGAAACAAAACAGCCTCTAGACCAATCTCTCCCAAAGTAGTGAAGCCTAAGGTGCCAAAACTATGACCATTAGCTTTACAAATCTCATTATACTTATGCTGCTTCCTCTCTATGGCTCTGGTAAGTGCTAGTCCGGGTTTGAAGTGTTCAAGGTCTACTTCTCCTGCAAAAGGGGAAACAACAGTGACATCCAAGCATGTATCAACACCCTTATCGGCCTATCCCAACCATATAGGAGAATATAAACTGGTTTTGCACCTCCACCATGTTGTGTAAGAAACCCAAGAGGAGCCTCTACTCTATGCGCAATTCGAGCTCGAAAACACATGTCAACAACTGTATCCCAAACTAGATTGTGTCTAAATTTTGGGCCTATCAAACTAGAGCAATGGAGAGCATGGTCCCCCAGACATCCATACTACCAAGACAACAGGAGCAAGTAGCACCCTCTTGAAAAAGAGGAATACCTAACCTATAAGCAAGAATAACAGTAAACTGTCTAGGACTAATAGTTTGTCCTAAACCTTCGGCTGGAATGGCAAGAAGGAAATCCAAAGCATGTTTCAGCTTATTACTCTCCCAAAGAGCAAGATCTCTGCTATTCATACTAAACTTGGAAGCCATATTCTTAATAACACAAGAAAAATACTGTAAAGCCAAGGTTTTCATAGGGTGTGGGGCAATAACAGTATTCTCTTGGGTAGCAGAAAGGTCACAAACCAGGTTAAAGGTGATCTGAGCTTGCTGAAAAGGTGGAAAACAATTAGAAAAAGAAGAATGACAAAGAATCTGAGCCTGTAACTCATTGGTCTGAATGTGAGAAGCTAGATATTGTTATAAAAGAGTGTCTTGCAAACAATAGATGCCCAGACCTCCATCATGAATTGGCAAGGTAGACACTTATTATTATTATTGTTGTTGTTGTTGCTGTTATTATTTATTTTTTGATGGTATTATTATTATTATTGTTATTCTCACCACCACCCCCACCACCACCACCACGATGATGACTGCGACTGTGAGTATTATTATTACTATTACTATTATTATTATTATTATCATCATCATCATCATCATCATCATCATCATCATCATCATCATCATAATCATCATTTTCATCTTCATCGTCACTGTCATCATCACCGCCATCGTCATCGTCACCATCATCATTATTATTACTACTACTATTACTATTATAGAAAAAACTGTTTGTACTCACCATTATACTCACTTTTATACCCTCCATGTTTGTGCAAAGTTTTTTTTTGTCTGTGAATCTCGTTCACAAATAAAATATATATGTGCAAATTTTGCACAGACAAAATAAGACATATTTTGTCTGTGAAACGGATTTACAGACAAAAGAAAACATTCACATACATTATGGGTATAAGGTGGGCATAAGAGTGGGTGTAACAAGAATGATTGCACTATCATTATTGTTGTTATTTCTTAAACTCAGTAGAAATAATTTGATGTCTTAATCTTTATCTTGTATTAATGAAATGTTAAAACATGGCACTAAGTTGGCAACATATTAATACAGCATGGAGTTGGAGTAAATGCTTACGTAAGAGCTAAGTAGTCATTTACTCTAGCTCCATGGCAAAAGAGTTTTTCTTATTTTTATTTTTAATTTATTAGATGTTTTTATTTTAACTGATTGCTCAATTAATTTATTTGATCATTTTTTTTTGGGATAAGAGTCAGATAGGGCTTCGAGCTTACAAAAAAATGTTAAATAAGGTCTTATATAAGATAATCTCTCCGGCCGACGCCATTTGGGGCGGTTCCCATTGAAACTTTTTGATGATTTTTTTTTGAGAATCTTATTCATTAAGTCTAGTTTAGTCATACCAAATTTGAACTAAAAATTCAATCGATAAGGCATTCAAATAAATTCTTGAAGATAACTGTGCTTTTAACTGCGCAGTTATTTTCAAGAATTCATTTGAATGCCTTCCCGATTGAATTATTAGTTCAAATTTGATATGAGTAAACTAGACTTAATATATAAGATTGCTAAAAAAATTCATCGAAAAATTTAACCGAGAACAACCCCAAATGGCGTCGAACGTACAGAGCATACTGACCTTATTTGACATTTTTTTGTAAGTTCGAGGCTCTATCTGACCTTGATCCCCCTTTTTTTTCAAATTGTGTACATGATAATAAGAAAGAGGCCAAAGGGGACGCTTACATTTTTCTATTCAGTTCTATTTGGATTAAATTATGTCTAGATTAAGCAATTTTGTTGAGAAGGATGTTTACTTCATATTTTGAATAAACAAACCACATTGAGTAAAGTAATCAATTTAAAATTATTATTGCAATACATTGTTAATGAACAATGTTACTACCTCTCCCCATAAAATTCTTCCCACTTTGACTTGGCACGGAGATTAAGAAAGTGGAATAAAGTGGAAATGTATTATTGTGATTGTGTAAGAAAAAGGTGAAATGAATGTGAACCACACAAATTGTCCAAAAATGGTAAGTGGGAATTTTTTTGGGACGACCCAAAAAAGAAAGTGAGAAAAATTTTATGGGACGGAAGGAGTATTTATTAACATACA
Organism: Cuscuta europaea; assembly: GCA_945859875.1. Classification (NCBI taxonomy): domain Eukaryota; kingdom Viridiplantae; phylum Streptophyta; class Magnoliopsida; order Solanales; family Convolvulaceae; genus Cuscuta; species Cuscuta europaea. The sequence continues at coordinate 2,860,480 of CAMAPE010000009.1, forward strand.
TCCATTCCACGATCGATTTAAAAAGGTTGGCTGAATAGAAGACCTTAATAAACATCTATTACAACTCAATGATCAAGCTAATTTTTTACTAAATGAATAAGTCATGCTTTCAATTCAATCGTAAATAAACATTGACTAAATGATTGAATGATCAACTCATTAGCCTGATTAAATCCATCAAGTCTTTATTCTAATTAAGTCATATACCTAAAACAATCCTGAGGTGTAGCTCAATTGATGGGAACATGGTTGGGAAGATGGTGCCAAAAGGAAGATAGTCCAAATAAAGTTCCATGCAAAGACTTGAACCACTCTCTCCATCGATATGTGATCAAACCTTAATTACATCCTCCCAGACAAGTGTCCCGCCGGTTTTGGCTTTTCAAAATTTTCATGATCATCAAGAGAAAAACAATACTAGTATAAAGCATTAAAGATTCTGCTTTTGTCTACAAATGCCAGCCGTGATGCTTCCTGTCATCTCTTCAAATTTCTCCAACTTGCTAAATTGATCACAAATCTCAAATGGGTGGTGGTGGTGGGAACTGATTAGTATTTATAAATATCACAAATCTTGGCCTTCGTCTTTTTTTTGCAGAAAGGAAGTGAACCACTGTTTCCAAGCAGCATCTTGCTGCTGTTCAATCCATGAGAGAAAGCAGCTGTCCAGCAAGCAGAAGAAGTTGACATACAAGAGTTGATACCTGACCGGAACAAACCGGAAGTTGGCCACCTGGACGATTGGCCATATTCCTCCCTCCAGGATTAAGGCGGGGAGGAAGTCCCTCTTCACGTCTTCCTTGACTTGAGCGGTGCTTTTTCCACTTGCGAAGCCCATGTAGCTGAAGAACACAAACAAATCCAATGGCCCAAAAATTATCCCGTCAAGTGCTACTTTCATGCCCACAAATCTTAATGATTTGGGCTGGTATTGGAGCCCGAACCTCATATATCGATCCAACCCTTCATACCTGTTGTTCACATTTTGAAATATCAGAGACTTGACAGAGTGTTATCAATTTGTTTCACAACGGGTAAATATGATATATGTTAATTTACCCACAAATAAATTTTATTCATAAATAGAAGTATGATTTTTAGGACTTTCAACAGTTGTACCTTGCAGGCTTCCCCCCCCCCCCTCCCCCCCCCCCAACAAAAAAATGTAACTTCATTGAACACGACTCGACAAAGAGTGACTCAATACAATTACTTTCATAGGTCAAAACAATCCTTTTTTATAAAAAATATCTTCCATTTCATGTTATTTCTTTGAGTTTTTGCCACTATCAGTCCTGCGACTATAATGTGAGTGACACTTTTGGTACTCGACTTTTTCAAAGCCATTCGACTTTGGTACTCGTCTTTAAATTTTTCCATAATTTATCCTTCGACTTTCATAAAAGTGACATTTTTGGTCCTCAACTATTATCATAGTGACATTTTCAGTCTTCCACTTATTGTGCCAAAATCATAGTGGAAGGAAAAAGTGGCAAAACGCTTATTTCTTTGGAGGAAAAAGCAACTATTTTTATCATGAAATTATATTCTATTTGATGTTATGTCATTTAAAAACTGACATCATTAGTTATAAACTTGCCAAGACATCACTGCAAACTTTCAAAAGCTCAGTGGGCTCCTTAGCTCAAGGCATATTCTCATTGCGTGTAGGTGACTATAAGGAGACATGAATAAGTTAGGGGAGATTTCCCAAAATAGGAGTAAATGAAGTTTGAAATTCCAAAATAGGACTACTTTGTTTTTATTCCTGAAATAGGACGAACATGGCAATATTTACTGTCATCGTGTAGCCGTGACTGCCAAATAGTTGCAGTACAATGCATTTAACATGACAGTATTTATTATAATTAATGACAGTATTTTTCAATCATGGCAGTATTTTTCATACATGAAAGTAATAACTCCTATTTCGGGAAGAAAAACACATTGGTCCTATTTTTAGAATTCCAAGTGTCATTTGCTCCTATTTTGGGTAATTTCCCATAAGTTAGGGGTTGGAATAAGTTGGATAACATGAATTGACATGTTAATACAATCTTTGTTATGCATGTATTAACAAGCTTTAACTGATCAACTTTCTTTATCTTGTCCCAAGCTAGGATACAGGAGAAGGGTGTTTTGGTAGGCGCGTGACGAGGAGACTATACGGAGACTGAAAAAATTTAATATTCAGAAAGTAAAAAGATATGGTCAGGTGAGTGCACAAAGAAAGTTGATCAGTTAAAACTTGTTAAAACAATCGTAACAAAGTAACAATTTGATTATATATGCCATCCTTTGAAAAGAAGGAAATGAAAACTCACCCTCTGCACAGATATTTTCATCTGGAATAAAAATTAGCATATATGGGATCTTCAAGTATGAGAGAAATAACTAACCAGAAATGGCCAATTGGCCCAACAAATGCAAAGCCAAACAAGCTTGTTGTAGCAACTCTTCTCCAGTTTATCTCAAGTTCTTTCTTTTCATCCTATATAGTTTATGTACATCAATTTACAGTATTGAATGAGCAAGGTGATGAAGACTCGTAATGTTGAAGTGCATATGATAAATGCTAAGGAATAGCACAAAATCAAGTTCCAGAACAATTTTTTTAAGGGCGGGAATAATGTCATTCTGATGTTTGCTTCAAAGCATATAAAGAGTTAAGACAACAATGTAGGTAGAAGGTTATTACCACTGCACTGACCATCTGATATGCATGATGGCATACGTTTACTGCACAGGGGCTTGTTATTTGGGGGTTGGGGGGGGGGGGGGGGGGGTTGGGGTTGGTTTTTTAACTAGGTTAGCTCAATTTGCTAGTCTTAGACGGAAAAAATGTTTGATTAAATCATGGTGTGCTATATAATTTTTCATCTTCACTTCATTTTCAATCATCTCAATGTAAGAACAAAGCAATAAATCAACAAAACAAAGAGAGTCTTGCCCACCCAAATCCCCCCCCCCCCCAAAACAACTTAGCCATTAAGTGTACTAGATGCACAACACTATAAACATTCCACGTGTGGGCCCTTGACGCTCCTCTTCAAATCTCCAACTTTTGAATACCACAAGAAAGAACCAAGGCAAAAGATTCTCTATTGTGAAAGGGGTAAGCCTAATAAACCTACAAACAAGAAGCTTGCTGTTCAACAACGTCCATATTTCTTTCAAGCAGACAAAGGCATGCCAGCTAGGCCACACCATTCATAAAGATGGCGGTAAAGAAGCCAAAAAAGGAAAGAAAAAAAAAACATTGCAAATAAACAAGAATCAATGATTTTTTATATTAATTTATTTATGATTACTTATTAAAAAACAGTTGGGCTATGTATGGATCCCGGAAATGCTAGGCGAAGAAGAGAAAATGAACTTGAGCAAATAAACATTAACGATTTAACTTGATGGGTTGAAACCAATGTTTTTATTTTATTCTGACATTTTCTTGCCTTGCAAACTTCATTGATAGTTTCATCAAGATTTTCTATACATAGCATTTGTCGAGCAGACCCGTAGAGGTTATCAAGATTAAATAGAGTGGAAACAAAAAAAGAGAGGGATGATTGATGACGTACGGAGGGAAGGAGATTGTGGCGGGGAGCGTAGTGAGTGACGGATTGAGCAGAAATGTCGCCCAACCCCCAAATCAAGCCGGAGCTGATGACCTGCGTCTTCACTGGATGCACTGCCAAGCAGTTCTGGTACCATTTCCACGCTCTCGTCAACAACATCTCATCCGAAACTAATCCGCCTTTTTCTCGTTTTTCTTACTTTCACTAGTAAATATGTAAACAAAACTTTGTATGCGGTGGCCGTCGGGTTGAAAACTCTGAGCTTTGATTACAATCCGTTTCTCAGTTCTCACTAGGATTTAGGAAATCGGGCTCACTTGCCGGCCTGCCCTTTGTTTGTGATTCCAAAATTGTTCGGGAGCTTGAAAATAATGGAAAAGTATATGTTGAAATTGAAGTCATTTTTGCCCTTGCATCTCATGACGGCCAAAGGACATCTCCCATGTCCCACCTTTTTTACTCGAGAGATTTATCTAAATAAGACTAAAACATATGAAAAATTCAATTATAGGACTATTAGTTTTATCTGAAGTAGCGTAAGACTAAAATAACAGTAGAATGCCAAAATTGCCTTGTGTCTCTCTTCTTCCGTTCGCCACTTGCGAGCCCCTCCTACTATCTCAAGCCCTGCTACAGTTTTTCCAAGTAAGTTCTCCTCCTCTTCTTTTTCTCTTCTCTTCTTTTCTCCTCTTCTCTTCTCCTCTCTTCTATTTTCTTCCTGCTCGTACTCTGTTTCATTTTTATTGTGAGTTATTAATTTTCAGTCCACTTTCAGTCAAATTTTATTTATTAATTTGTATTTTTTAAGTTTGAATTTTTATTTATTCAGCAGAATGTCACTTTTATAATCTGAGAATGTCAAAATTATTGGTTATTTGAAAAAACTATCATGTTTGTGGTAGTATATTCGCAAATTATACCGTACACCCGGATGTACGGTCCTCACCGTACATCTGGGTATTTTTGAAATTATTATCAACATCTCTGTCTGATGATTTAGGCTTCCGTTGCTTCTTTCATGGAGCCCGAGTCCGCTAGCGTGCCCTGTTCTCCGCTCGAAGAGTATCGCTTCAAATTGGGGAAAAAGGAAAAGTTACTCAAATTGGACGAAATCGGTGTCAAAAGCTTCGCCTCAGCAAGACGAGTCCAGAACAACTCTCAGAATTTGATTTAAACGTGTCGTTTGGGAGGTACGAACAAAAAAACAGACTGCTCTGAACAGTGGTGCGCACAACGGCTCTTTGCTAACTCCGGCCAAACAGCACCTCCGGCCACCGGAAAAGGGTTGGGGAGGTGCGCCTAGAGGTGGCGACCCCCACAACACTCTTTGATTCCAACAACAACCGTCAAATTTTGGATTAAAGACCAAAAAATCAAAACTGTGAATAGTAAATTGATGCGCACAAATCTTCAGAAATCCGTCGTTTTCCAGCTAAAAAACCCAAATCTTCTGAATCCAATCGATGGAAAAGAAAAAGGAGGAAAATCCGAGCTAGGAGAAACAAGATTTAGGAAGAAAGATCGATCAAAAGAGCCAAAAGAGAGCAGCTGAGTCCGAGCAAGCTAAGAGGAAAAAAGGCCGCTGGAAAATTTTCCTTCTCAGTGAGAGAAGCTCTCGTGCGCAGACTCAATGTGTCTTTAAGCAATATGCCGTTTTTTCTATTTTTCTAGTTCCCTCCTTACGATCTTGTTTTTCTATATCTCATTTTGTAAGTTACGCATGCTCATTTAATATTCATTTTATGCTCATTTTAAAATGTCATATCAATACACAAATGAATATTGGGCACATATTGAGCACAAATAGAAATGAGTTTTATTTTAAATTCAAATGAGTATAACTTCCAAATTGAATGAGCATATTATTTATGTTAAATGTGCATTGCTGTAATTTTAAAAAAATAAGCACAATAAAATTGGTTGGTCTAAAATAAGAAATTGGTGCTTTTTTATGTTCTACTGATATGAGCATACTCGAGATTTTTGTTTTTTATGTTCTACTAATATGAGCATACTCGAGATTTTAAATGAGTTTTTTAAATTTTTCGATGCTCATTTTGTAAATTATCAATACTCATTTGATGTTGGTATAATGCTCATTTTAAAATCAGCATTACGCTAGGCAACTTAAAATGTCATATCCATGCATATTGGTGTAATGCTCATTTTAAAATTTTCAATACTCATTTCATACGTTATGTATTCTCATTTAATATTTGAGCATACTAGAGATTTCAAATGATCTTTTTGAATTTTTCGATGCTCATTTAATAAGTATGTATGCTCATTTGATATTGGTGTAATGCTCATTTTGTAAGTTACCTATTCTCATTTGGTATTGATGTTATGTTCATTTTTAAAATGTCATATTAATGCTTCAAAAGTATCATATTACATTAGATTTACATATTGAAATTCATAAGAGTTATAATTTAATAAGTTTTTATTAAAAAATAAGAAAAAGAAATTCAAAGATATGAAGCAGTTATCACGATGCTCATTGTTAGGCTCCTAATGTTCAACATAATATACTTGATTCTCACTAAAACTGTCATAACATTTTAATATGAACACTATTACGTATGAACTATTGAAATAAGTTTTTTATATACTAGAATGAGCATAATGTTTAACATAAATGTCTATTGATGTAACATTACGACACTAACAAAATAAAGTTTAAGTCTTGAATAGCGTATTACGGAGTTGTCGGAGTATAAAATTGTTGATGAATTTGTTATAATGGGGTGAGGATTGTGAGAGATAAAATAGCTGTCTGCGTGCCTCTCTTCATATAATTCAATGGAAATTAGCCAAGATAAGCCAAAAGGCGGTGGAGATGGCTGGAGACGCGGCTGACTCAAATTACACCGTACACCCGGATGCACGGTCCTCTCCGTACATACGGGTATTTTTGAAATTATTATCAACTTGTCCATCATCCGCATCTGTCCCGATTCCTTCTCTCAGGCCATTCCTCCTTTGGAGATTAGTTGCAGACGTGTTTGCTGGTGATGATAGAGAGCTCCGGAGCTGCCAGCTCGTGACATGCTTAAGAAGTGGGGTCCACCATCACCTCAATTTGCTAATTTAATTAGGTTGTGAATATGGATCACACATGTCTCATTCTTTCATACTTCATATTTGGGTACAGTTAATATGACTTATTCAATATTACTATTTGTGTCCCGGAATAAATATTACCTTGAAATATTCAAATTTGATTAATGCAAGAGAAGATTTGATACTCAATTAAAATGTTTTGATGTTCAGCTTACAAAACTTACGATTTTCATATCAATGCTCATTTTGTATGTTAGATATGCTCAATTGGCATTGATGTTTTGTTTTTCTATATCTCATTGTGTAAGTTACGTATGCTCATTTAATATTCGTTTTATCCTCATTTTAAAATGTCATATCAATACACAAATGAAATGAGTTTTATGTTAAATTCAAATGAGTATAACATCCAAAATGAATGAGCACACAAAAATGTGTTTTTAAATTTTTTGATACTCATTTCGTAAGTTATGTATGCTCATTTGGTAGTAATGATATGCTCATTTTAAAATGTCATATCAATAATGCATATTTTAAAATTATTATACTACATTAAATTCGCAGATGTTCAATAAAATAGGTCAAATGCTCATTAAAAGTACATTATTGCTCATTTAGCGGAAACCATCCGTTTTCGTTTAAATTACAAAAATGCCACCGAATTTCTTTTAGCCTGAATCAGTTACTGGGCTGTCTCCCTTAATTGGGCCGGGTGTACGTACACCCGGATGTACCATATAGGCACTCTAGTATATTTATCAGAATGACAAAATGAAAATGTCATGTCCATAAGAAAATGACATTATTATGGCATTCTATGTCATTTTTATGACTTATCTAAGAATGACATAACTAATTTTAATTAGAAATGACATGTTTTTTGACATGTTTTTCAAATGATGTCATTTTTATTGCAAACTCTCTCTTTAAAGATGGCTATTTGTAATTGTCACATTCATGACATTTTGAGAACAAACACAACATTTCAAAAAAAATCGAGGAAGAAGAAGAAGATACATGGAGGAGACAAAGAGAAGGAGGAGAAGGAGAAGAAGAGGAATAGAAAGATAAACAGAACTATGGTGGAGGGCAAAGGCAGCGAAGTGGAGGTGAAGGCAGCGAAGCAGAGGCGACGCAGGCAGAGCAGGGAAGGCAACTTGCGGTGGAGAAGTCGATGTCGTGCGATGGAATCGACAGATCTAAGGGGAGATGATGAGATGCGGTGGAATCGGCAGATTTACTTTGGGTCTAGAGAAGGAATCGATCGATTATATGACTGCAGGGATAAAAAGAAGATTAAATGATTGCAGGGGTAAATTTGGAATGACTATTTTCGTATGTTTAAGAATATGAGTAAATTGAGAAGAAAACATAAGAATTCCTATTTTTGCATTTAACCCTTGTTTTGGTCTTATATACCACAATTTTTTCTTTTTCGTTGTCAGGTTTTCCGTAAATTATTATTCATCTCTCCATAGACCACTTCATCTCCATAATCCCTAAAACTCCATCCACATGTGAAACGGAATTCAACGATGTCACAGATCCCTCCGACTTCATTGCAGATCCTCCGCTATTGTGGTCTCTTGAAGTCTGCCGTCGTATGCATCGGTCTTGGAGCATATTGCCCAAAGAAGAAGCAATCTCGGAAGATGACAAACGTCGTGAAGAAGGAGGTCGGTTGACGGTTCCGTGGAAGAAAAAATAAAATTACAGGAGGTGAGCCACTAACTACGAATCACCAAGGCAATATAAAAACAAGAGTCAAGATCAATAGGACTCCAGCGACGGTTTACACCGGGAGGCTCCTCCTCCCCCTCCTCCTCCCCCCCCCCCCCCTCCTCCTCCCCCTCCTCCCCCTCCCCCTCCCTCTCCCCCTCCCCCTCCTCCCCCTCCTCCTCCTCCCCCTCCTCCTCCTTGATTAATTTGAATTTCTGTTATCAATTGGGAAAAGGGGAATATAAGGCCACGTACTAACCAAAAAAGGTCAAATAAGGCCTTATTTATGAGACTCTGTCCGGCCTTCGCCATTTGAGTTGGTTCTCGCTGGAATTTTTTGAGCATCTTATTCAGTAAGTCTAGTTTACTCATACCAAATTTAAGCTAAAACTTCAATCGGGAAGCCATTCAAATGAATTCTTGAAGATAATTGCGCAGTTAAAAGCGCAGTTATCTTCAAGAATTCATTTGAATGCCTTCTCGATTAAATTTTTATCTGAAATTTGGTATGAGTAAACTAGACTTAATGAATAAGATGGTCAAAAAAATTAATCAAAAAATTCCACCGAGAACCACCCCAAATGGCGAAAGCCGGACAGAACCTCATAAATAAGGCCTTATTTGACCTTTTTTTGTTAGTACGTGACCTTATTTGCCCCTTTTCCCTTATCAATTTGATTAATTTGAATCTCAAGATGCCACTTTTTGATTCTAGAAAATGGCACTTTTTGAATAAGAAAATTTCATAATTATTGGATATTTTTAAAAAATGTCACTTTTATGTCATTATAATATTTGAAAATGTCATATTGAGAATGTCATATTTTTATATGAAATTGTCATTATTGTGTCATTAGTGGTCATTTTTAAAAAATGTCACTTCTATGTCATTATAGTATTTGAAAATGTCATATTGAGAATGTCGTGTTTCTATATGAAATTGTCATTATTGTATCATTGTGCATATTAAGTGACATTCTCGTATATGAAGTGACATTCCTCATGGAAGTCTGCACAGACTCACTGGAGGGCAGATCTTTGTTGGAGAATGACGTTAGTGTACTCGCTGAGAGGTGGCGGTGGTGGCAGACCCCTATGGATGGTGGCAGTGATGCCAATGGTGGAGGCGTCAACTCCAAACCTGCGAACACGACACACTTGCACAACAAGGGGAAGGGGAAACCTGCGCAGCACAGGGGAAGGGGAAACCTGCGCAGGATCTTGCTTAATTTTTTAATTAAGGATATTTAGTCAGTTTAGCTTTTTTTAGTCCTATTTTTATCCAATAAAACATAGTAGTCTTGTTTTTAATTTGCAATTACACCTTCTTTTAGTCTTATTTAGGAAATTCTCTCTACAAATAAAAATATCATTATATATTGTTATAGAATCAAAATTATACTTTAAAATATTATGAGAGTGTATTAAATGCTTAATAAGTAGTATTGTTAGTTGATTATTATGAATAATAACTGTTTTTATTATAATTTTGTATATGATTATATGTTTATTACGGAGTATTTTATAGACGTATAATCGTTGACCGATTTTCCAACGTTGATCGGGTTGGCCCACTGGGTCCGGGTTAACCCGTGACCCAGTCACTTGACCGGGTCGGTCACCGGTCCGATTTTTACAACATAGGTTTATACGAAGTGTTATATGCTTTCAATTGTAGTCCAATGCTTTATACTGATCACTTTTCTTTTAAAATTTAAATGGCTTCCATCAAGTTGAGGGTAATTTAGTCCAGTCAAAGGTTTATTTTTGTTTCTTCTTATTTGCCGTGTTGGTCAATATTAGCAAACCATTCCGGGACGGAGGGAGTAGGAAAGTTCTAAAATAAGAATACTCCCTAATATATTACTTTTTCAGATGGATACAGTTTTACTGCTCATGGTCAAACTGGATGATATATGGTTGTCTAATTGCACTTTTACACATAGGGATGTGTGTGGTATTCAAATTTGTTCAGATGCATCATATGTGTCTTTTATACAAAGTATGAGTGAAATTTTGCATCTGTACAAACCGGACCATTCTTTTATAATTTCTTATATTGTTAATGATTATCCATAGCCAGTTCATATTCATGATGAAGACACCTTCAAATTCTATCTTCAACTCAAAGTTCTTCAAACTGATTTTGAGAAGCTTCCTCTTTGTATTTAGTTTGTTAATAATGAAGTTGTCAATGCTTCCTTGCTACTTCACAACTCAGTTCCTCATTGTAATAAATCAAAGGTTTCTTCTTCCTTTTCTGAACCTTATATTGAATCTGGTATTTATGTTTCTGATCATGAGGATGTGCACAACCTTGAACCACATGATGATGATTCATCATCTGAGCTTTCTGATGTTCCAGAAACCTCAGTTGTTATCTCTTCTTCTGTTAGTTCAAAATTGTCTTCCTCTAAAAGTTATTCCCTTCATCATAATGTTGAGGTCGTTACACATCATCATCCTACTTGCTTTATTCATCTTGCCATCTATAAAGAGAAGCTTTCTCTTATCCACCACTTGAAAATGTATGTGATCAATAACAGTTTGCAATATGAAACTCGTACATCAAGGAAAAAATGTCTTCATGTTATTTGTAAGGATGTAAAATGCAAATGGACTGCATGCGCAGTTAGGTTATCTAGAGTCAATATGTTTCAGATTAGAAGGTGTTCCCAATTTTCATTACTTTGCTTTTATATATTTGTCATTTATTGCCATAAGTTTAGTTCAAATGTTTGTCACAAATCTATATATTTGTCATTTGTTATAAAGAACTTATCAAAGCTGCATCTAAATTTTTTCCACGTGTTATTCATGGTTTCTGTGTGGAACACCTTAGACATAATCTTATTCATAAATTCATAGATTCTGGTGATGGACTTGGGTGGAAGTTTAAGGCTGCTTATATGGCTCCCATTGTTTCTGAATATGAAGAATACCTAGGCTATGTTCGATTATGATAATGTCAGGATTCGTCCATGGTTAGATAAGATTGGGAGACAAATGGGCTAGGTGTAGTATGGCTGGTCCACGAAGATTTGGCGTGCTTACCTCTAATTGTGTCGAGTCACTGAATAAGGTTAATGTGACTGCCAGAGAGTATTCGATATCTAAGCTCATTGACTTGTTACGTCAACACATGCAAAAGTGGTTCACAGAAAGACTTGAAAAGGCTTCTAAAAAATCTACCATTTTGCCCGGTAAATGTGGAAAAACATTAGTGGCATTGCAATATGCATCTACACACATGCTAATATTACTTTTATGTCCCTGAATTATTGTGTATTACCTTCATGTTTTTGGTAGATAATGTATTCTGGCAAATTAAGTCATACTTTAAAGCCATGTTATTTTGTCTTTAATGCCATTTAGGAATTTTATATTTACTTTCTATCCCATGTTTTATGTTGTATCATGTTGAAGATCATTTTATTGTGAATCAAGCTTGTCATATGTCTTGTAATAGCTTAGCTTTTATTATATCCTTTGTTATTAATGTTTGTATTTATTAGGGTATAAAAGATATGGGGCCAATGTGTCAAGCCCATATCAGGTTGAAAGCCTTTACGCAAACCTTTAACCTGCGCATATAAAAAGGCACTTTAGGTTTAGGTTTGCGTTAACTTTCGTACTCGATCAAAATAGCCTTAGCGCATATCATTCTCTGTACGAGTTCACGGTATATCAAAGAGGGATTTCATCGTGTTCATCTTTCTGTTGTTTTACTCTATGATAGATCATATTATATTGATGTTATACAAAATAGGGACCAACAAATGGTATCAGAGCCGTTCGAGAACTGATCAGAGGATCAACGACGAAGACTCTGTTTTTTTTCATCGTTCATCTGTTTTTTTCGTTTTTATCATCTGTACTCTTGTTCTTGATCAAAAAGCTGTAAAAGTTATACTGTTGAGATCGCACTCTTTAGACGATCAAGCAGTATACCTTAGTTTTCTTTATTCGCAAACTTCTTGTTTTAGAGATCTCGACATTGAGGATATCGACTTTCGGAACTTGACATTTGGGTTTCGAATTTTCAAGATCTCGACATCTAGATCTTGACTTTTGATTTCTCGAAATTCAAAATCTCGAAGTGTATATCTCGACATTTGAAATCTCGAGATCTAAACTCGACTTTTGAAATCTCGAAACACAAATCTCGACATCTTTATCTCGAAGTTCTTATATCGAAATCCTAAATCTCGAGGTTGATCTTCGATTTTCAGGATCTCGAGGTTCTGCCTTAGAATTTTTTTGATCAATCTCGAACGGTCAGTTTTCTACAGCAATGGCTACAGACTCTAATGCACAAGGAAACAGCAGCACTCCTCCGGTTCTAAGGACAGGAAAATATCAAATGTGGAGAAATCGATTCGTAAACTTTGTTGAACACAAGGACAATTCCGCTGCAATGCTTGAATCACTCCTTGATGGACCCGCTGAGCTGATGATTTCAGTTGGGGGAGATGCAGAGAATAACCCACCTATCATTCCTGAACAGAGACAGAAAGTACCATCAGAATACACTGAGGCAGACAAGTTAAGGCTGAGAGGTGACCTCATGGCAAAAACATATCTGCTCCAAGCCATCCCAAATGAAGTCTATGTGTTAATTGACAGCATGCAAACAACAAAGGAGATGTGGGACGAAATTGAAAAGTTGCTCCAAGGCATCAACATCAGTTTGAAGATCAAGAAAGCAACCACATTGTTTGCTTATGACTCCTTCAAAGCTGCTCCTCGAGAACCACTAAACAAGACATGTAACAGATTTGTCCAACTCATCAATGAACTGAGGAAGATCAAAGTGTTCAAGTCTAATATGTAATTGAACATAAGATTTCTGTCCAGTTTGCACCCCGAATGGAGAAAGACTGTAAAGGATGTGAGGCAACATATTGACTTTGATGAAATTGATCTCTGCACCCTTCATGAACACTTGAAGCAGTTTGTCAATGATGTTGCTTGCTCTGAGGATCAATCCAGCACAAACCCATTGGCTCTAATGATGGAAGCACAACCTCGACGAACAACCAAACCACTGAAAAAGAAGAAGAAAGTGGCGGTTGAGTCAGAAGATAAAGAAAGTGATGAAGAAGAGCCTGACCTCGAGGCTGAACTTGCTGACCTTCAAAAGAAGATGGCATTGCTGACCAGGAAATTTGCAAAGAAGAATGGATCCTCAAACAAACTAAGAACCTCCTCCACAATCTACAAACAGAAGTATCATGATCAAAGCTCTTCTGGGAGGACACCTACAGCTGAAGATGCGCCAAAATGCTATAACTGTGGGAAGGCCGGACATGTCATCAAAGACTGTCACCTGCCAAAGAAGAAGGATGCAAACTTCTACAAACAGAAGATGATGTGGAATAAGCAGAAGATGCTCATGGTGCAGAAGGAAGAAGAAAATTCTGCAATGCTTGCTGAAAAGGATCATTGGGCTGAAGACACTTCTGATGAGGAGGAGGAAGAAAACTATGCACTGATGGCACGGTTGGAAGAAGAAGAAGAAAGAAAGGGTGATGCTGCGATCCCCGGGAATGAATGCTCCACTAGCACTGTAAGTAATTCTAATCTCCCTTTCTCAGAACATAACCATTATCAATCCTTACTTGAAAAGGACAACATCATTAAAGAACTAAAGGAGAGATTAGACAATAATTACAGGGTGCTGAAACAGAATATGGACCAAAAGACGTCTCTAAGCATTCAATTAGAAAATGCAAAAGAGCAGGTCATAAAAGTCTCCACAGAATTTGACAGTCTTGAACTTAAAATAGCTGAGACAACTAAGAAATTGCAAGATAGTGAAAGACAGAAAAACACAGCAAAGGCTGATTGCGATTTTCTTCAAAACAAGAGAAAGACCCTTTTAAACAAGATAAAGGAACTTGAGGACATAATAGTCAGGAGAGGACAAACAGAACAAACAATTTTTCTGAATCAAATAAGTGATGACCGGTTCTACAATCCTAGGACCGGACTTGGCATAACCAACCCGTGTAATCTAAAGAAAGTTGACTGTCTTCAGAATAATAACAAAGATTACATGGGACTAGGGTTTGGTCAGAAAATGTATTTTAGAAGTGATGAAAAAAATGCTGAAGAAGAAGAAGAAAAGAGAAAGAACCCAAAGGCTGCAATTTCTTGCGATTATCCTACTTTAAATGAAAAAAGCCTCACAGGGGAAGACCAAAGTTTTTGTACTAATGAGTGTCAGGATCCTTATGCTGTTGCGAAGGATGTACCACACCTGGGACATCCATTAGATCCACCTCCAAGGGTAGGTATTTCAAAAATTGGAGAGGAACCCTGTATCTTTCTGATGGCTAAAAAACTCAAAGACCTTCAGACAACTCTACAACGAGAGAGAGAGAGAGATTTGAAACTGAAAAGAAAGGTTTTGAGAAAAACTGGGAGGAACTTCTTAATAAGTTCAATGAACTGAGTGAACAATATCATTCAAAAACAACTTCTCAACCCATTTCTAATATTGAGTTAAAAATGTTCACACCTCTCCTGACAAAACTAAGTTTTTCACAGAATCATCCACTCATCGCTCTTCTCCTTTGTTCACAGGACAAGAAGTGAAAAAGAAGGGAGAAGGGAAGGAAGAGTGGAGGAAGAAAAGGAAAGAAATCGCTGAAAGGAAGGAGAAAGTTTTTGAGAATAAGACTGGCTCTAGATCCAGCTCTATTCTGTATTCTAAAGTTAATTGTAACTCTATCAGTGTCAAACCAACTTCTAACCATTCAGTCTTGAGTCCCAAGTTGAAAAATTCTGTGACATATTTTGAACAATGCTCTCTTCATAATTCTAGTATTGCTTATGGCTATTCTGTTCCAGATCCTCATAATTATGAATGTGATGTGAATGTTGTTAAAGTCAAACCTCAAAGAAAGTCCATACCAAGAAAGGAAACCAAGAATAAAACTTTTAAGGGAATATTTTGCATACCTCATATGAAATATCCCCTCAAAGTTCATTCGGGGAAGCATCTTAATAGGCTTTCTAAGGAGGAAATTTTTAAAACTCACCTCAAGAAACAACCATTCAATCACAAAGCCCATGTCTACTCTCCTCCCAAACTTAATCAAAGGTGGGTCCCCAAAAACAGACCCACCACAATTGAAAATCAAGGTGGGTCCCCAAAAAAAGACCCACCACAACAGAAAATGCAAAGTGGGTCCCCAAACATGGACCTACTAAAACTAAAACTGCAAAGTGGGGTCCCACAACTAGACCCACTGCAAAGGAAGATCTGGCTATTAGAGAGCCCGCAAAAGAAAAATCAGTTGGTGAGAAAGCTGCTGACCTTGGAACACAGCTGAAAGCAAAGTTTAGAAAGGTGTTTTCTATTGATAAGGAAGGACCCATCCCAAGGTGGGTACCTAAACCTGCTTAATTGTCTTGCAGGACGGTCATGTGTGGCACTTGGATTCTGGATGCTCAACCCACATGACCGGGATCAAACATCTGTTTAGCAACCTCACCAACTGCTACGGAGGCAATATCAGATTCGGGAACGACGCCTCCTCTCCTATTCTTGGATATGGGGATGTCATCTGTGCCAGTGTCACCATAAAAGCTGTTTCATATGTCAAAGGGCTCAAACACAACTTACTGAGCATAAGACAATTCTGTGACAGCGGGATGGAAGTGAGGTTCTTTGCCAAACAATGCTGTGTGCTGGACAGCGTGGGGAACTCATTATTAACGTGTTACAGGACATCAAACCTGTACACGATTGATCTGAAAAGTGTACATTCTACCACTTCCATCTGTCTGTTGTCCAAAGCTTCAACAGAACAAAACAACTTATGGCACAGACGTCTTTCCCATCTGAATTTCAAGAATCTTTCCATCCTATCCTCCAAGAAACTTGTGAAGGGGCTTCCTCTGTTGAAGTCTTCTGCTGAAAATCATTGTAGTGCCTGTAAAATGGGCAAAATGACGCGAAGCTCCCACAAGTCAAAACCAGTTCCATCATCTACTCATCCGCTGCAGCTGATTCACATGGATCTTTGTGGACCTATGAGAGTCCAAAGCATCAATGGTCGCAAATACACACTCGTGATCGTTGATGACTTCTCAAGGTACACATGGATGAAATTTCTTCGTACAAAGGACGAGGCAGCAGAAACCATTATGACCTTCATCAGAACCATCCAAAACTTGCTACAGCACAGTGTTCGAATAACCAGAACTGACAACGGTACCGAGTTCAAGAATCAAACTCTCACAGATTTCTATGAATCTCTCGGTATCACTCAGCAATTTGCGACAGCCAAAACTCCCCAACAGAACGGAGTTGTTGAAAGAAAGAACATGACACTTATTGAAGCAGCACACACCATGCTTCCAATCCAAATTGCCTCATTTCATGTGGGCAGAAGCAATCAATACTGCGTGCTACACTCAGAACAGAACATCCATCCACAAACGCTTCGAAAAGACTCCTTATGAAATTCTTTTCAACAGAACTCCATGTTGGGTTTCAGGCACAAAAACGCAGCGGAATAAACAAAAAAAATACTGCCCAAAAGTAAACAACCGGATCTGAGGTTCTTACTATAAATGAAATTACAAGATATAAGAGGGACTTACATAGAAATCTTAATCAAGGATGTCAGACAGTCCGAGAAAACGATCCCGAGCTCTACCGGTATCCACACGCACGTGATTGGATCGGCCGCAGGGAACGTGCTAGCATTCTCTTCTTTCTTCCTCTCTACTCTAGGTTTTAGAAGTGAATTTTAACTCTTAAAATTCGTGGGTCTATATAGCCCTATTTATAAGAGGAGGAAAGAAGGAGTTTTATAGCTAATAAAACCCTCCAAGAGGCCCTAGCCCAATACCATTCGAAACCCTATTTCGAATTGGGCTAATCAGGCTATTTTAATGTTATTAACGAACATTAATGATCCAAATCACTTAGGTGTGTGACCGTGTAGGTTTATATATTATGGGCAGTGGGCTAAAAAATTAATTCAAGCCTCACAAATCATAAGCGGCCTCTAGCAAGGTATTATGACTATCCAAAATATATAAATGTCAATTAAATCTGACATAACCTTTTAATGATTAATTTGTGCTAATAATTCTCTTTTGTCAAACGATATCTTAATTGAGACAAAGTTAGGTCATGTCATCCTTGTTATTCTCAATTAATATTTCTTGATTACCATGTAAGATTAATTTTGAACAAATGACACCTCATTTGAGCATGGCCATGCTAATTAATCTTACTTGTCAAGGGGCCCAATAGATATCTTTCTCTCGCTATACGAGAGTGACAAAAACTATCTTGATAATTCACGTACCACTACATGGTTCATAATATGTACAATCACCACCTTTATAATTACCCATTTAAAATAATATTTAATGGTGTTAATACATATTAATTCACATGCAAGTAACCATGATTATCTCAAGTATAAGAATATAGCACCTCATCATTATTGAGGACAACACTGATGACATATAACCTAGCAGTATCCTCAAGTTGGGTCTGTTTAATGAACTTGTTCACTAACAAGCATCTATGTTATTAACTTGATATCTCTATACCCATGACTAGTGGAATATAGCCATCAGTTAATCCACATAATGGTCTATTAATTATTAATGTCCCAGATTAATAATATTAGACCGTGGACAATTAGAATATTATGCTTATTTTAAGTGTAGCATTCCAAAATTAAGTCACGTACTTAATTAGCTACTAAACATAATATTCAGGGACTAAATATTAATAAAGAAAACTCACAATAATAATTAACATAAAATGAGTTTGTGACTTTATTAATTAATGAGCATTAAATATTCATTGATAAAATCATAACGTATGATTGTCCTAGGGCATACTTCCAACAGTCTCCCACTTGCACTAGGACCAATCGTGAATAAAACGAATGCCTAATGCACTAGTATGACGTTCATGCTTTGCTTGGGTATAAAATATGCCAAATGGTGTAATAAAATATCCGCTCTATCCTCCTCTATTTCATTGCTTGGGTATATAACTCGTATCAATTATCATCTAAAAAAGTATTGTGTGAGCCAAACATGAGAGAAAAGTTAAAACCCTTTTTTTGTTTATCCATTTTTCTGTCCCAGCTTCTACTTTTTATAGTAGTTAAGCTCTAAAATCAGAGAATCTAATTAAACAAGTATTATGTAGATTCATAGTCACAACAAGCTCACCTATTTTCCATCTGATTTCATCAGGAGTCGTTTTATTTCCTGAAGCTACTCTTCCTTTACGAGTAGTTCAGTCTAATTTTGTAGCGGCTATTGAAAAAGCCTTGCGACATAGTAATGGTTATTATACTATTGGTGTGGTAAGCATACTTGTGGAGTTACTTTTTTCATACTTGTAGCAATGTGTTATTTATTTATATATTGAAATACACCTTTAAGTTGGATTTCTGGGAATTGATTTTCAGATTCGAGTTCACAAGGATCCTCATAATTTGAGGATAAAATTTGCTACAACTGGGACAACTGCTGAGGTGCCAATTGTTACTTGGTCAATCTTGTAGTGCTACTAATATATTACTGATAGTTTTCTGCTGATCCACAGTATCTAGTATCTACTATGAGTGTAAAGCTATTGGGGTCATTTGATATGGTTTGCAAAACATGTAGACACACAAACTGTTCATCTATCAACTCGTTCATCATGATTGCCTTAATCCCAAGAAGTTGGGGTTAGTGACATGAAATTGTAGTGCCAAATAATGGTTAATTAGTTTACACTATAATTTTAGTGCAATAAAATCAATGTGGCAATGTTTTACGCATGATTCTCTACATATTGCAGCCTTCTTATGAAAAATTAATGAGATGAAATCCTAAAACAATTACTATCATTATTTCCACGTGCATAGAAATTATCATGAGACTGCTAGAGCTGAGGTAGCTGATGAAATTCATGATTGATATTGAAGAATCAACATGCAAATCATGAAACACAATTACTCTATCAATTCTTTGATCAGTGATTTTTTTGTTGCTACTTAATAATGCGATTACACAATGTTGTAGATTCGGCAATATCGGCGGTTGGAAGATGGTTCAGTGAATCTAGTTACCCGTGGCCAGCAGCGTTTTCATCTGAGACGCCGCTTCATAGATGTGGACGGATCGGTGAGACATTCTTAGATGTGAATACTCCCTTTTTATTGAATTCTTACTTTGCTCATTTGATTTACGGCACTTCTTTTGAATAGCCTTGTGGAGAAGTTCAAATCATCCAAGAAGACATTCCATTAAGGACGCCTCGAGATACTATTGGGAGATTGACACCATTGAGAAGATTCCGAGCTTTGTCCAGTGTGCCATTGCAAACAAAATCATTAAATATTTCTCAAACAGAGCATTATTGGTGTGGAAATGGGAACAATGATGATGATAATGTTGATGAAGTAGTGGATATCCAATTGGAAAGAAGTCGCCTGCATGATTTTGTAGGGTCTTTGCATACACGACGCGATGAAGAGCATATGCATCCTAATCAGGGAGTTGAAAAAATATCCATTTCAGATAGGCCATCTTGTAAAGACAATGGATGGATAAATCATGCCATTAGTCAGACGCGTGATGTTTCCAGGGCTTATTTGCCCAATTGGGTGTATCAGATGTATGATTCATATACTCTTGCTCAGAAGGTAGCAGGTAGCTTTTTTCCCTTTTCTAGCCTGCTATAGATTTTACTTGTTCAATATGGCTTTCTTTGAAATTCCCTCTTAATTAGATCATTAGATATTTACATGTTTTGGAGATTGGGTTTGCTAGTGATCATCGTTATAAACTCCATAGTCCCAACTAGTTGAGGTTGGTGACACAAAATTTAGTGTCAATCAATTGTCTAAAGTTAGTCTACACTATATATTCATGCAAACTGTCCATCATAGGTTATTTCCACTTGCATCAAATTTGTTAGTGATGATTTCTCAACTTTGGCTAGGGACAGTTGTATGAAGGCTACACTTTGATGTCCAGTTCCAGACTTCATTAAAAAATATATAAGAAAACTAGTTTGCAGTTTTACTAGTTTTTTAGTTATGAATCATGTATGACATGAATCATTTAGGTATATGATATGATGGGCCATGCAACTCATTTTAGGCTTTGAAATTTGAACTTGAAATGTCCTAAAAGAGAGTAAATATCAAAAGTGTTGCTTATGCATGATAGGGATCTACCTATCTTAGGAATTGGGCCTACTAGATTGTTAAGAATTGGGCCTCATAGACCAAGAATATTAATAAGTGTAATAGACTAGTATAAATAGAAATAAGTTGGGAATAGTGAGGAGGCTGTTTTTTAGACTTTGACTTTGGGACTTTGGGAGATCGAGAACTATTCTCTTTCCCATGACTAGTGGAATATCTCTATACCCATGACTAGTGGAATATAGCCATCAGTTAATCCACATAATGGTCTATTAATTATTAATGTCCCAGATTAATAATATTAGACCGTGGACAATTAGAATATTATGCTTATTTTAAGTGTAGCATTCCAAAATTAAGTCACGTACTTAATTAGCTACTAAACATAATATTCAGGGACTAAATATTAATAAAGAAAACTCACAATAATAATTAACATAAAATGAGTTTGTGACTTTATTAATTAATGAGCATTAAATATTCATTGATAAAATCATAACGTATGATTGTCCTAGGGCATACTTCCAACAGTCTCCCACTTGCACTAGGACCAATCGTGAATAAAACGAATGCCTAATGCACTAGTATGACGTTCATGCTTTGCTTGTGGTAGTGGCTTGGTGAGTGGGTCAGCCACATTTGCATCTGTTGGTACTTTGCATATCTTGACGTCACCTCTATTGACTATCTCTCGAATGAGATGATATCGCCTGAGTACATGCTTTGATTTCTGGTGTGATCTAGGTTCTTTGGCTTGTGCAATGGCTCCATTGTTATCACAATATAAGTCGATTGGTCCAACAATACTAGGAACGACACCGAGCTCAATAATGAATTTCCTTATCCATACTGCTTCTTTTGCTGCTTCTGAAGCAACAATGTACTCAGCTTCTGTTGTAGAATCAGCCACCGTGTCTTGTTTAGAACTTTTCCAGCTCACTGCTCCGCCATTGAGGCAAAACACAAATCCTGACTGTGATCTAAAATCATCATTATCGGATTGAAACCCAGCATCTGTGTAACCATTTACAATGAGTTGATCTTCACCGCCATAGACCAAGAATACATCCTTAGTTCTTCTCAAGTACTTTAGAATATTCTTGACCGCTATCCAGTGACTATCACCTGGATCTGACTGGTATCTACTAGTCATGCTTAGAGCGCAAGCTACATCAGGGCGAGTACATAACATAGCATACATGATAGAACCTATAGCAGAAGCATAAGGGACTCTATTCATTCGATCTCGCTCATCTTGTGTTTGTGGACACTGAGTCTTGCTGAGATGTGTGCCATGTGACATTGGCAAGAACCCTCTCTTGGAATCTTGCATATTGAACCTATGTAGGACCTTGTCAATGTAGTTACTTTGACTTAGTCCTATTAGCTTTCTAGATCTATCTCTATAGATCTTGATCCCTAACACATAGGATGCATCACCCAAGTCTTTCATCGAGAAACACTTTCCAAGCCAAGCCTTTACAGACGAAAGCATCGGAACATCATTCCCAATGAGAAGTATGTCATCTACATATAGAACTAGAAAAGTGATTGCACTTCCACTCAATTTCTTGTAAACACAAGGTTCCTCTTCATTTTGATTGAAACCAAACTCTTTGATTGCAGCATCAAAACGAAAATTCCAACTCCAAGATGCTTGCTTCAGACCATATATTGATCTTTTGAGCTTGCACACCTTCCCAACATTGATTGGATGTTCAAAACCCTCAGGTTGTATCATATACACGTCCTCATCTAGATTTCCATTTAGGAAAGCAGTTTTGACATCCATTTGCCAAATCTCATAATCAAAATGAGCGGCAATTGCTAAGAGAATCCGAATTGATTTAAGCATGGCAACTGGCGAGAATGTTTCATCATAGTCTATACCATGAATTTGTTTGTAACCTTTCGCCACTAAACGTGCTTTATAGACATCTACATTGCCATCTTTGTCTAATTTCTTTTTGTAGATCCATTTGCACCCAATGGTTCTACAACCATCAGGTAGATCAACTAAGTCCCAGACTTGATTGTCGACCATGGATCTCATTTCGGATTTCATGGCTTCTAGCCATTTATCGGAGTGAGGGCTCGATATTGCTTCTTGGTAGGTCAAAGGTTCATCTTCGTCTATTAATAATACGTCACGATGCTCAGTTAAGATAAACATGTATCTAACTGGCTTGTTACGTACCCTAGATGACCTCCTTGGAGCGAGTGCTACCTCAGGTGTATCCACAACAACTTGTGGTTGAGATTGTGGAACTGCTTGCATAGTCTGACTATCTAGAACTTCTTGAATTTCTTCAAGCTGTATTTTACTCCCACTGGTTCTTTCAGAAAGAAATTCTCTTTCTAAGAAAATACCATTACGAGCAACAAACACTATGTTCTCTGATGGGTTGTAAAAGTAATATCCTTTTGTTTCCTTAGGATAACCCACAAATAAACACTTATCTGATTTGGGTTCAAGCTTATTTGAAAGTAAACGTTTTACATAAACTTGACACCCCCAAATCTTCACAAAGGTTAGACTAGGAACTTTTCCTGTCCATGTCTCATATGGTGTCCTTTCTGTAGCCTTTGTTGGAGCCCTATTGAGTATGGATGCAGCGGTTTCAAGAGCATAACCCCAGAAAGAGATTGGTAGTTCAGCGAGACTCATCATGGAACGAACCATGTCTAACAAGGTCCGATTTCTCCGTTCAGACACACCATTCCATTGTGGTGTACCTGGCGGAATGAGTTGTGAAACAATTCCACAACCTCTTAGATGATCACTAAATTCCTGACTCAAATATTCACCACCTCGATCTGATCGAATGGCCTTTATTGTTTTGCCAAGTTGATTCTGAACTTCATTCTGGAATTCTTTGAACTTTTCAAAAGCTTCATGTTTATGCTTCATTAGGTACACATAACCAAACCTACTGAAGTCATCAGTGAATTTTATGAAGTACTGAAAACCTCCTCTGGCCATTGTTGACATTGGGCCACATACATCCGAGTGTACGAGGTCCAATAAACCGTGAGCTCTTTCACCTTTACCAGTAAATGGTGACTTGGCCATTTTACCTAATAAACAAGATTCACACTCCTCGGTTGATTCAAAATCAAAAGAGTCAAGAAATCCACTAGAATGGAGTCTTTTAATGCGCTTCTCATTTATATGGCCTAGTCTACAATGCCAAAGGTATGTTGGGTTTGAGTCGTTAGATTTAAACCTTTTGTATTTATTTGATAGATGGGCATTTCAAGATCTAGAACATAAAGTTCATTTATAAGACTAGCATTACCATAAAAGATCTCATTAAAATAAATAGAACAAGTGTTGTCCTTTATTATAAAATGAAATCCTTTCTTGTCCAAACAAGAAACAGAAATTATATTCCTACTAATGGAAGGTACATGATAACAATTATCAAGTTCTAAAACTAAGCCCGTGGGCAAACTTAAAGTAAATGTTCCTATTGCTAATGCTGCAACTTTTGCACCGTTGCCTACTTGTAGGTCAACTTCACCTTTAGCCATCCTTCTACTCATTGTCAGTCCCTGCACATTTGAACAAATGTGAGAACCACAACCGGTATCTAATACCCATGAAGTAGTAGTAGTAACATTTACTTCTGTCACATAGATACCTGAATTGGAAGCATCACCATGCCCCTTTCTTTTCAGTTCTTCCAAATACGCCTTGCAATTCCGCTTCCAATGACCGGTTTTTGTTGCAGTGGAAACATTTTTGCTCTTCTTTAGAAGTAGAGCTGGCAACAGATTTGCCTTTACCCGAGTTCTTAACCAGAGTTTTGGATTTCTTGTTTCCACCAACCTTGCCTTTTCCAGGCTTCTTGAATCCCTTTCCCTTTTTGATCATCAAAACGTCACTCCGATTTTTCTTGATGTTTTGCTCAGCGGAGTTGAGCATTCCATGCAATTCGGTTAAGGTCTTCTCAAGACCATGCATATTATAGTTCAGGATGAACTGGTCATATGTCAGGGTGAGTGATGCGAGAATCACATCAGTAGCCAACTCTTGACTAATTGGAGATCCAAGTCTTTCCAAGTGGTCCCTATACCCAATCATCTTGAGTACGTGAGGTCCAACTGGGCTCCCATCAGTAAGCCTTGTGTGAAACAAAGCTTTGGTTGTCTCGAACCTTTCGATCCATGCTTGTTTCTGAAACAAGTTCTTGAGTTCATTAGAGATGTCATGTGCACGATGATTCAGAAACTGTTTCTGAAGATTAGCTTCCATGATGGTTAACATCAGACAAGTGACATCAACTTCATCACGGACATGCCTTTCATAAGCATCTCTAGTGGCTCTAGGAGCATAGGCCGCTGGTTCAGCAGGAATTGGTTGGTCAAGGACATATTCTTTACGCTCTTGCCTGAGAACAATTCTCAGATTCCTATCCCAGTTCAT
This sequence comes from Cuscuta europaea, assembly GCA_945859875.1. Classification (NCBI taxonomy): domain Eukaryota; kingdom Viridiplantae; phylum Streptophyta; class Magnoliopsida; order Solanales; family Convolvulaceae; genus Cuscuta; species Cuscuta europaea. The sequence continues at coordinate 2,885,457 of CAMAPE010000009.1, forward strand.
GTAATTTGTTTTATTAAGTTTTTCCTTCTCAAGGATTGATCGCAGTGAAAAAGTTGTGTTGGTGGCCATATTAACTACAACAAATAATGCAAAGAATTTTAAATAATGCTCAAAATAACTCCCACTATATTAAATAGAAAGTCCCAAATATAGTGGTCCAAGATCCATATTTCGCTAAAATTTAAGTAAGCTTTGGCTTATCACTTAAACATTAGTTATTTAGGTAAACAACTCTTGTTAATCATATCCTATATGACTCTTGGTTTGTTTGGTCACCGTCATATGATTATCCAAACATTCCTTGCTTCAAGGCCCAAAACCATTTTGATGGCCTTGTAAGTCCAAACCAATATTAAGACCCGAGAATGACGATCATTCAAAACATCTTCCTAAGATAGTGTGAAATGCTCTGCTTTGGCAGACACATAACACGACTAGCATGGTATAAATGGTGGTCATATTGGGAAAGCAATTTAGACTTATAATTAATAGGGACTAATTATTAAACACATGCAGCAATCATAGATTTAAATAAATAATTTAAAACTAGTGTAGTGATATAGCATGACCCCTAATACTTCATATCTCCTTAGCATCTTCAACCTGTGCAGTAGACTACTAAATATCTACGAGGTTGAAAACATTACAGGGGATATTCGGAATAACGACACGTAGGCCGTAAAACAACATAATATAAAACATACATTCGGATCATGCTATACCACCAATTCAATCTGTCCTGTGACGAAACAAAATAATTGCGCATGCACAGATTGAAAATTTAATTTTAAAATCCGCAAGTAATATGTAATTAATTTGGATCTCATCCGAAAAATAAACATACATATTAATGAATTCTAAAATAATTCGTATTATATATACACATGTACAGATCATATCCGTAATATAGATCAGTACACATATATAAATACGAATAAAATATAATGAACTTAAATTCGAATTTGGCTGAACACTTGATCAAATCATTTGAATTATAATATGGGAGATTTGTCACGGCTTTGCCTTGATTTGTGTAGAGCTCGTCTTCCCGTTTCTGAAAAGTACTTATGGGTCGGAAACGGATTAACGAGTCAAAAGTTACGGCCAAAACAAGATTGTCCGATCCACAAAAACAGCTCATTAGCCGACGGTTGCCAAAATAATTCGGATCTCATCCGAAAAATTAGAAACCAAATCTCCTAAAACTAAAATAATATTCTGAACCAGATCTGATTAAAAAAAACTGAATTTTTGATATCCACTCAGATCTGTTCCGAATAATTAGGCAGTAGAATTTTATCCAATTCCTATTTCCATTCAGATCTGATCCGAAAAATAATAAATAATATCATAAAATATTCTTAACATAAATTATGAGTATCAATTCGGATCCAATTCAAACTATTGAACTTTCATGTCCATTCAGATCTCTTCCGAATAATTAGGCTGTATGATTTTATCCAATTCCTAATTCCATTCAGATCTGATCCGAAAAATAATAAATAATATCATAAAATATTCTTAACATAAATTATGAGTATCAATTCGGATCCAATTCAAACTATTGAACTTTCATGTCCATTCAGATCTCTTCCGAATAATTAGGCTATAGGATTTTATCCAATTCCTGATTCCATTCAGATCTGATCCGAAAAATAATAAATAATATCATAAAATATTCTTAACATAAATTATGAGTGTCAATTCGGATCCAACTCAAACTATTGAATTTTCATGTCCATTCAGATCTCTTCAGAATAATTAGGATGTAGGATTTTATCCAATTCCTAATTCCATTCAGATCTGATCCGAAAAATAATAAATAATATCACAAAATATTCCAAATATAATTGTGAATATATATTGGATCAAATTCGAAATATTCGAATATCACATCCTTACCAAAAAATTCGGAATATAAATACACATAAATTCCGAAATTAAAAAAAAAAATTAATTCCGAAATTAATAAAAATTAATTCCGAAAAATCCCAAAATAATCAAATTACTGATTATATATAAAATCAGGTAACCCGAATATAATAAAGAACCGTAGGCTCTGATACCATTGTTGGGTTTCGGGCAGAAAAACGCAGCGGAATAAACAAAAAAAATACTACCCAAAAGTAAACAACTGGATCTGAGGTTCTTACTATAAACGAAATTACAAGATATAAGAGGGACTTACATAACAATCTTAATCAAGGATGTCAGACAGTCCGAGAAAACGATCCTGAGCTCTACCGGTATCCACACGCACGTGATTGGATCGGCCGCAGGGAACGTGCTAGCGTTCTCTTCTTTCTTCCTCTCTACTCTAGGTTTTAGAAGTGAATTTTAACTCTTAAAATTCGTGGGTCTATATAGCCCTATTTATAAGAGGAGGAAGATGGAGTTTTATAGCTAATAAAACCCTCCAAGAGTCCCTAGCCCAATACCATTCGAAACCCTATTTCGAATTGGGCTAATCATGCTATTTTCATGTTATTAATGAACATTAATGATCCAAATCACTTAGGTGTGTGACCCTGTAGGTTTATATATTATTGGCAGTGGGCTAGAAAATTAATTCAAGCCTCACAAATCATAAGCGGCCTCTAGCAAGGCATTATGACTATCCAAAATATACAAATGTCAATTAAATCTGACATAACCTTTTAATGATTAATTTGTGCTAATAATTCTCTTTTGTCAAACGATATCTTAATTGAGACAAGGTTAGGTCATGTCATCCTTGTTATTCTCAATTAATATTTCTTGATTACCAAGTAAGATTAATTTTGAACAAATGACACCTCATTTGAGCATGGCCATGCTAATTAATCTTACTTGTCAAGGGGCCCAATAGATATCTTTCTCTCGCTATACGAGAGTGACAAAAACTATCTTGATAATTCACATACCACTACATGGTTCATAATATGTACAATCACCACCTTTATAATTACCCATTTAAAATAATATTTAATGGTGTTAATACATATTAATTCGCATGCAAGTAACCATGATTATCTCAAGTATAAGAATATAGCACCTCATCATTATTGAGGACAACACTGATGACATATAACCTAGCAGTGTCCTCAAGTTGGGTCTGTCCAATGAACTTGTTCACTAACAAGCATCTATGTTATTAACTTGATATCTCTATACCCATGACTAGTGGAATATAGCCATCAGTTAATCCACATAATGGTCTATTAATTATTAATGTCCCAGATTAATAATATTAGACCATGGACAATTAGAATATTATGCTTATTTTAAGTGTAACATTCCAAAATTAAGTCACGTACTTAATTAACTACTAAACATAATATTTAGGGACTAAATATTAATAAAGAAAGCTCACAATAATAATTAACATAAAATGAGTTTGTGACTTTATTAATTAATGAGCATTATATATTCATTGATAAAATCATAAAGTATGATTGTTCTAGGGCATACTTCCAACACTCCAGATATCTCATTCTTCAAGATATTTGACTGCAAGTGCTTTGTATTGAACGACCGAACTGAGCGAAGTAAGCTGGACCCAAAAGCCAGAGAAGGCGTGTTTATTGGCTACTCACTGTAGTCCAAAGCTTACAGGGTCTATTTGCAAGAAAAGCGAACGGTCATTGAGAGTGTGAACGTAACATTCTATGAAATGGCTGACTTTGCAACCGAACACTTATAGGTTGTACCAGAGGCTTCTGATAAAGCTGATTCGAACTCAGTACACGAAGGTGTGATTCTCAATTCTCTCTTCAGAAACTTCTACGAGAATTTCCAACCTTCATCTCCTCCATGCACACCAGCTTCAACATCAGCAACTCCACAACAACCCACTCTCACTGTAGAGATTCCACTTCTTCTCGGTGCAAGTGATGTACCGTCTACGCCTTCAACTCCCCAATCCAACTATGAAGAAGCGGATGATCATGGTTTTGCTACAACACCAAAATCACCTCCACCGCACACCACAGCTACACATGAGACAACAATTGCTTATGAGGGCTCGGATCAACCAATCATCACTCCAATTCCTATGGCTCATAAAAGGAAATGGATGAAGGCCCATCCTGTTGAACAAATAATTGGCGATCCGATTCAAGGTGTGCGGACGAGATCGGCCACGGTGAATGAATGTCACTTTGCCTGCTTTCTAAGCCAGAATGAACCGTCCAAAGTTTCGGAGGCACTTACTGATCCAGATTGGGGTGATTGCTATGCAAGATGAGCTCAATCAATTTGACAGACTACATGTGTGGACACTCGTGCCAAAACCCTCTCGGAAAACTATCATAGGCATTAAGTGGGTGTTCAAAAACAAGAAGGACGAAGAAAGCATCGTTGTGCGCAACAAAGCAAGACTGGTCGCAAAGGGGTACAACCAGCAAGAGGGCATAGACTATGATGAAACATTCGTGCCCGTAGCGAGAATTGAAGCAATCTGCCTCTTTCTTGTGTACGCGGCACACAAGAACTTCACCGTCTTTCAAATGGACGTGAAAACAGCGTACGACAACTCTCGGACGGCATTTTCATCAATAAGTCCAAGTATATCCTGGAAATGCTTAAGAGGTTCAACATTGATGGCAAATCTTCCATGACGACCCCTATGTCCCCAACAATAAACTGGACTCAGATCCCTCAGGGAAACCAGTTGATGCAACGAACTACTGGACTTAGAAATAGTATTCCTTCAAAATTGTTTATGCAGACCCTTCATTTTTGTTTAAAGAACAACTTAGAGTGGAACAAAATTAGTCATTGTGCAGTTTTCTTAAAGGTTAACAAGTGCTAATTAGATTATTACATTCAACTAAAGATTTAAAGAAGAGCTTACCGGAAGACGCTATCAAGGTGCCACCCTTATTTGAGTAATTTGAGTTCAGCTTCTATCAAGTAAGTTCACTACCACCCGTACATGTTTGTTCAACCAAATGAAAGAAGTCTGGTTGATTTTAATAGATGATTTTAGACTATTTGCTATTATGTGAACTTGGTGAACTAATTGATGAGTTATTTTAACTGTTGTATTAAGTTATGCTTATTATCTGGCATAGGTAAGATTTTGACAGTACTTTTGTTTCCCGATTTAATAATTTTTTTATTCAAAACGTCACCATAAAAAGAACTAATATTTAAAGTGAAAGATCGGGTGATATGTACTCAGGAACAAGTTCCCTCAGATTATCAGTTTATCAGTTTCAGAGAGTCCGATATGTTTAGTGGGTCGCTCCCGTGAGCTGTCGGATTGGCACCTTTGAGTACATATCACGGGCCCATAGAAAGTTTATGAGATCCTTTTGAGATCTCTTTCAGAAAGTATTACAGAGATGTTATGAGAAATAAATTTTGAGATCTCTCCAGTAGTTTTGAGAAATTATTTTAGAAAATATTTTCGTTTGGGATATCTCTCAGAATTTATTTAAGAAGCTATTTGTTAGTTGTTTGTTTAGTGCATGCTTATGACCTAAAGTTATCTATTGATAAATTAGCATAGACTTCTCAGATATTTTTGTGGATCCATAGTGACTTACTAAGCGTAAAGCTTATCAGTTTTTTTTTCTCCGCATGTACAGATACTAAAGGTAAGGCCAAGGCCTATGAAGATGATGAGAGAGTGGAACGTGTGCCGAAATGAGTTAACGGGAACGACCTTGGCAGCTTCTAGCTAGTTATTATTTTATTTAAGTATTTCAGATGTTATAATAAAGTGATTATTGTTACTCTATTTTATTTGAGGATTTGAAGTTTTAGTAAATTCCTGGATCCAGGTGGTTATCACATTTGCTGGTGATAACTAGATTTTATTGAGTTTTTAGTTGGAGTTATATTTTAGTTATATTTGAGATTTTATTAGGGTTATTCCTTAAACAAAAGGCCGTTATATTGCAGTTTATTTTTAAAAGTAGTATGCTAATCTAACGTTTCCTTTAACCCTGAGAGGGGCGTTACACGCTAATATAACCGAAAGGCTATTTATTCTTTTGTTTAACCGCATGGAGCTAAAGTGACAATTGAATTCTTTCTGATTGGCACGTTACTTGATTGTCCATTATTTTCTCCCTTAAAATAGGATCCCTAAGAGTATTAATTTTCTTTTTAAATGCCAAGCTACTATCTTAATTCAGGAGAGTTAGTGATGCATGAACATCACAATTGACCCATTCTCAAAGACAAATCTTTACATGTACCTTCTCCCATAAACCATCGTTAGTTAAAATGTTTTATGTATATATATAAGTCTCTTACGCCACCATGGAGTGGTATACTGCCGTATTATGTTCTTCCAAAACCGTTGGATTACAAAAACATTTTCTTCCTCGTAGTTCTGTGTCCGGCGACTCACCGAAGGGCTCATTATATCCTGGGGAATGATTTCCGTCTGCTGGAAATACTTTCTGAGGACAGTGTTTACGCGTCTTGATCCATGTTATTTGTTGTTATTTTCAAACAAACTGCTATGCAAGAAGAAAAGAGGACAACCAGACATGAGCCTGGTGGAGTCTTCATGTAGCTGCAAATTATCAGAGAAAAAGGAAGAATCATTTTTCCGGAATGCTATGTGTGTACGGACGGAACCGGACAACTAGAAGGAGGTGGCGATATTTTCCCCAACAATCTCAGAAAGTATGTCATCGGAAACTGTCGCCCCAAATTGAGGGAGAGAAGGAGATGTCAGTCACCGGAGTGACTATCGTCAACTGAATAAGGTCACGATCAAGAATATGTATCCTTTACCTAGAATTGATGACTTGTTTGATCAGCTCCGAGGAGCAACAGTGTTTTGGAAGATTGACTTGAGGTCGGGATACCATCAATTGAAGATAAAGGAGGATGACATACCGAAGAGTGCTTCCCGCACAAGGTATGGTCACTTTGAGTTCCTAGTCATGTCGTTTGGGCTAACAAATGCCCCGACGGCATTCATGGACTTGATGAATCGAGTATTTCATAATACTTGGATCGGTTTGTAATTGTGTTCATAGATGACACATTGATTTACTCAAAGAGTGAAGAAGAGCATGAGGAACACTTAATACTTGTTCTTGAGACACTACGGGAGAAACAACTCTATGCTAAATTTTCCAAGTGTGAATTTTGGATAAGGGAGATTGGCTTTCTCGGGCATGTGGTTTCGGGATCGGGAATTGCAGTTGACAACAAGAAGATTGAGGCCATTACCGAATGAGAGAGGCCAAAGAACGTGAAGGAAACTCGTAGTTTCCTTGGATTGGCAGGTTACTATGGGAAGTTCGTGGAAAAGTTCTCTGTTTTGACATCACCATTGACGAAGCTCACTCGAAAGGAGGCTAAGTTCATATGGGATGACCGATGTGAGAAGGGATTCTTGGAACTGAAGAAGAGGTTAACTGAGGCACCGGTACTCGCCTTACCAGAACAAGGTATAGGGTACGATGTCTATAGCGATGCGAGCATCCAAGGGCTTGGATGTGTATTGATGCAGAATGGGAGGGTGATTGCCTACGCTTCACGACAGTTGAAGAAACACGAGGTAAATTATCCTACTCATGACTTATAATTGGGTGCAGTGGTTTTTTCACTAACGAAATGGAGGCATTATGTCTACGGAGAGACGTGTCACATGTACACTGACCACAAGAGTTTGAAGTATGTGTTTACTCAGAAAGAGTTAAACATGAGACAACGACGGTGGATGGAGTTAATAAAGGACTACCACCTAGTGATTGATTACCATCCAGGAAAAGCAAATGTTGTGGCTAATGCCCTTAGTCGGAAGAGTTCATCGGGGGCATTGATAACCAACTTAATTGAGAGCATTGAGAGCTCAATAGGAAGTATCTACTAATGGCGCCTTAGTGGTGAGATTTGAGGTGAGACCTACCTTACTTGATGAGGTCAAGAAGGGACATGAACTAGATGACGAACTCAAGAAGGTCCGAGAACGCATGCTAGCGGAAACAGGTTGAGGATTTCAGGGAGAGAGACGATGGTCTCCTATTATTTCGTGACTGAGTGTGTGTACCATCGGATGATGAGCTCCGAAAGTCCATTATGGAGGAGGCTCACTCATCGGCGTATGCTATGCACCCGGGAGGCACGAAGATTTGAAAGAAAGCTACTGGTGGTCTGGTATGAAAAGAGAAATAGCAGAGTACATTAGTCGGTGCCTTACCTGTCAGCAAGTTAAGGCAGAACATCAGCACCCAGGGGGCTTATTGCAGACACTTTCCATCCCTGAATGGAAGAGGGAGGATGTGACTATGGATTTCGTGGTAGGCTTACCACGGATGATCAGGAACTATGACGCAGTTTGGGTTGTTGTTGATAGGCTCATGAAGAGTGCACACTTTTTACCTATCAACACCACTTACCCACTCGAGAGGTTAGCCAAATTGTATACGGACGAGATCATGAGGTTACATGGTGTTCCGATGACAATCATATCCGATAGAGACCCACGATTCACGTCACGTTTTTGGCCAAAATTTCAAGAGTCTATGGGAACGAGGTTGAAGTTCAGTACTACTTTCCATTCACAGATGGATGGGCAGTCTGAAAGAGTTATATAGATATTAGAAGATATGTTGAGGGCTTGTGCATTGGAGTTCCAAGAGAGTTGGGACAATCACTTAGCACTTGTGGAGTTTGCCTATAACAACAGTTATCAGGAAAGTATCGACATGCCTCCATACGAAGCATTGTATGGGAGGAGGTGTCGTACACCGTTATGCTGGGACGAGGTTGGCATGGCCAAACTCGAGAGTACTGAGTTGATTGAGATCACCAAGTCAAAGGTGAAGTTGATTCGAGAGAGACTTAGAGCGGCTCAAGATAGACAAGAGAGTTATGCAGATAAGCGTCGGAGAACCTTAGAGTTTAAGGTCGATGATGAGGTACTCCTAAAAGTTTCTCCTTGGAAAGGAATCATTCGATTAAAAGCCGAGGGAAGCTTAATCCACGCTACATAGGGCCGTTCAGAATTCTGGAGAGAATTGGGGCCGTAGCATATCGTCTACAGTTGACTCTAGAGTTAGAGAAGATACACAATGTGTTCCACGTATCTATGCTGAAGAAGTATGTACATAATCCCTCTCATGTATTGGAAAAGCCGCCAGTGGAAATACGTGAGGATTTGAACTACGCCGTACAATCGGCCAAGATCACCGATAGAAGGGTAAAGAAATTGAGGGGTAAAGAAGTTCCAATGGTTAAAGTCCTTTGGAAAAGTGACCGAGTTGAAGAGGAGACTTGGGAAACGGAAGCTTGATGAGGGAGCAATACGCTTTCCTATTCGAGTAGCATTGTGAATTTCGGGGACGAAATTCATGTTAAGGGGGGGTGAACTTGTGACACCGCACCTGAACGTCCTTGAAATTCAAATTAAATTTCAAAGCTTATGTATTGAATTTCCCTATTATCAAACAATTGTAAAACGATTAAAGTCTTACGTAACGGGTGATTAATCATATTACTCTTTGGGCTCGTATAATAGTAATGGACTTCCAAATAATTAATTGGGTATCTTATTGATATTGGGGCCCAACATTCTTAAATAAAGATATATGACCCCTCGATACAAAGTAAGAACGGTCGGGCATCCCAAATGTTATTTTGGGCCTAACCTGCTAAAAATAGCAATTATTCAAGAATAGCATCCTAGACCCACTGGAGGGTAACCCACACGGCTAGTAGCCGAGCTATATGAATAGTAATGTCATAAATAAGTGATAGAATGATTGGAGAAGAATACAAATGCCTATGGTCCCATCTTTGGCATTATTAAGCTAAATAATGGGGGTATGGTTTTCTTTTATAATTATACATCATATAAATTATTGGGATGATCCTACACATATTGGAGATCAATAATATGATGTAGGGAGTTGACTTGGTCTATATAAATTAGAATGAGTACAAAAGGACATCCTATGACAAAAGGTAAAACAATAGGACCCATCTTTCCATCTTTGGGAGTATTGGTGGATATTTTGGACCCCAAATTAATTAGGGTCACTTGGAGACCACCCCACACCTTCCTAGCACCTGAAAAATAAGTACAATGATGTTAGAATGGGGGAGGGGGTGGACATAATAGACTTGAGGGCTGCACATGACAAAAGAGATCAAAAGTGAGACCCCACCCATGTCTAAAAACATCTCATGGAGATCATACCAATTCATTACACTCCACACACCTTATCTAAACTTATTGAGGGGTCTTAGACGCTCCTACAATCCCCCCATTCGCACTCCCACTCATTTAGAGAAGGATAAGAACTCATATCACAAAAGAGAGGTGGAGAGCGCTGCTGGCCGCACAGCTGAAGTCCATCACATTGTTTGATTCGTATATGGAACTATACTCATCCAAATAAGGCTTGTTAGGTGACAAAAAAGCTCTCAAGATACGGAATTCATATAGGTTCGGTTTGCATAAATCGGAGCAGTTTAAGGCCTCCAAAACATCGAAGGAAAATGATACCTCGTAGATTACGTTTTTGTATTCAAAGTAAGTTTGAACCCAAAACTCTCCTTTTCTATTGACTAAATCATATAAATGATTGAGGAGCTATTTTACACTATTTCAAGTGTATAAAAATGTTATTATAATGTTACTTTATTGTTGAAAAGGTTAGATACTAACCTAGACAAAACCGTGAAAGGTTAGGGAACGAATTCGCCGGAAAATACCCGTTCTAGGGACTGTTTTTGTGTCTTCGGTTAGGAGTTGATCTAGCACCTTGAGGAGGCTGTTTAACACTCATTTATAAACAAGGAATCAAATCTCAAACTCCCTTAGTCGAAGCTTGAGCATTGAGTTGAGAAGGAACAATTTAAAGCTCATTTGAGGTGAGGATCGACATCTAGTTGCTTACAACTTGTAGGTAAAACATGAGATTACCTAAATGTCTAAATCATGTTTTCATGGACTATAATGAATGATTTTTTATGAAATATTGATATATTAGATAAGGAGTGAAATTGGAAATGATTTGGAATCATATTGAAAAAAATGGAGTTAAATGAACTATTGTGTAAAATAGGCATTTTTACACATGTGTGAATTGTGTAGATACATAAATGATTATTTATGTATTACATTGGATGATTAAGTTGCTGCTACATATCTCTAAATATGTAGGGATTTACAAATGGAATATATGATTGATAGGAATAATCTTAATAGTATTGAAATACTAGTTAATGATCGTTTGTATTTGTTAAGGAATTGAATCTAAGGATTTGATAGTAAGTGATGTACTTGCTTGTGATTCAAGTGACTAAATTGATGTAATATGATGCTAAGATCATGATTGGTCAGTCTGTAAGGATGTCCCAAAATATATTATTGATATTTCAATTCTAGACATAGGTTTGCTTAGGAATTGAGTCTATGTCATGGCACAGTGATGTACTTGAGTTGGACTCTAGAAGTGCATGGGTAGACAAGGAGTGGTGATTGATGACATGCATGGTGATGTACTTGAGTTGGACTCAAGAAATGCATGGGAGACATGAGGCTGTAGCCTATGATGTGCATGGTGATGTATTTGAGTTGGACTCAAGAAATGCACGGTGTAGTAATTAACTTGTGTCATATGATTTGCATGGTGATGTACTTGAGTTGGACTCTAGAAATGCAAACATATGTGTTAGGGTTGAACCCTATGAATTGTCGTGACTTGTAGTCACAGGGTATTGGGTTGATGTTTTTGTAAACAAACCTTGGGCATACGGGCCGACTACTTGACTTTATATATAAAGTAAGTATATTTTGAAAAGGGGTAACTTGGGGTTACGGCCTAGATTATATTATCACCCTATTTGAGGGTCTTGTGTTTGAAATACTTCTTGTATATCTATTAGATGCCATTCACACCAGTACTTTATAGCCGTATAGAGTACTGACCCCCTTTCGGGGGGCGTCCCACCACCATTTCAGGTTGAGGCTAGCGCTTGCTACCTGTGCTCTTTGCTCGGGCGATCATCTTGGAGTGAAGACTTGGTTCATGCTTCTTCCATTCTGTTTGAACATTTATAAAACATGCTCATGGATATTTTCACTATAGAGCCTGCGTGCTCATGTTTGCCCCGTGTGACATTTGTTTTTAAACTATGTTTTCACCTGCGTATTGAATTGCTTATTATGTATGTTTATGGATGACTTACGTGTGAATGATATTCGAGACGCCTTGTATAATATGGATGTGTTAGACTGTGGTTGACTATTCGTATTGTACGGCGGGTTGTTGACGTGTCCGGATAGGTCCGGGCGTGACATAATAAGACAACAAAACCACACTATTGGTATTAAGGGCCATTGTTTTTATCTCCTGCGTCAGGTTAACATGTTATCAAATAGAAAAACTGTCAGCTATCACTATCAGCTAGTTTATTTCAAAAACAAACTTATTTGTACTTTATTTAATCTGAAAATTACTAAGAAAAACTGGTATTTTATTTAAATCCAATCATTTGTTGCGTGTCTACTCTTCTCTTGGCTCACCTCTTCTGTGTTTGGTTTTGATGAGTCTGAAGGAGAAAAGGAAGAGAGGTATGCTTCACTTGAAGACAAAGAATACAGAGAAGATTATGTTTGGACACTTTGAACATGCAGATGTTTTGGCTTATTTTTCAGTTTATAAAGTCTTCCATGTAAGAACACTTTGAGCTTTGGTGGTTTACAAGTTATGTGTTATGATTCTATGTTTAGTTCTAAGTTTTAAAATCTTTTTATGTTGCTTAAATTAGTAAATATACCTTAGTATTTTACTTCTTACATCCAGTTTATTTAAATTTAACAATTATAAATGTCATTTATGTTTACCTAATCTGTTATGCTCCCGCTATATACCGCAATGATATCCACTATATTTTCATAGCGGTTTATTGGCTTTCTGCCACCATCGGCTATTCATAACACCGGATTACACATTCAATCACCATAGTTCCTAAAACCAAAGAAGTCTTTAGAGGAATAAGAGGTGATTAAAGTAATAAAGTTCTTTTCTGGTGCTTAAGATAACAATGAGATATTTATAACTAATGATGTTGCTCTAATCCTTCAAACAACTTTCACTTTATATGGAATATGATGTATAGGTGATCAGTTATTGGAACACGGTCTCTCAAGCTGTTAACTCCTTTAGAATCACCAGGCAAGCAGAAACTCTAGTGAGAAATCTACCCAATAACCGAAATTTCACTAAATAGGTATTAAACATTAAACTGGGTTGGTTGCATTTCAAATAAGAGAACCTGTGTTATGATATTGGGAAGCATGAAAAGCAGAAAGCGTAGCACTGCAAACAAAGATAGAGATGTAAATGCCCTTGCAGGTGTTAGATTCCCACCAAGTAAAGTGAACACCCCGAACGAGACCACAATCACAAAAATTGGAATGATGTTCAATATGAAATTGTTCAACTGCACAAAACAATATATGAAGTTAAATCATGCCAAGGCATCAGGTTGAAAGAATCAAAACATTAGCGAGGTCATGAACATTTTATCACTACACAGTAGAGAAAAATGAGCCACAATGCTCTGTTCTTCTACATGCTATTTAAACTGTGCAATGCCAGAAAAGGAGAGTTAGAATGCAACCATGAGTGTTATTGTAACAGAGTCATGCAAGAGAAATTTCTATATAGTCTTAAATAGTACATGAATTTACAGAAAGAGAATGGTTCATAACATACTGCTCCTAGCATAACAGAAAGGAATAAAACAATGACTATCAAATATTGATAACTAATAGAAAGGAAATAATATAATTCTAAATCATAAAGATATAAAATAGTAAACCCCCTATTTCATTAAATAGCATTTCCATAGAGTACACACGAATTGAGTTTTAGAGCCTCAAAGGAGTCATGTAGTTTAAACTTTTTGTCTGCAAATAGAGAAACAAGCATTAGAAACCTAAATTATCAACCAGGAGCAATTCAATAAACTAAAAGCTCTAGCAGCAAAACCAAAACCCAGATATGGAGTAGACACAAATTAGTCAACCCCCCTCTCTGTGCCACCCCAAGAGCATACCTGGTGTTTAGACTCACAAATTAGAAAAAACCTTTACTGCTTGCCTGCCACTTTAGAGCTTTAGGTGGATAGGTCTTTAAAGACTCGATTTTAGACCAACAGAGAAGTCAAAGACTCACATATCGGCGGTGGCTGTGAAGCGTTTGGGTTTCGGACCTCTAGCGGCGGGTGGCGGGGCGACTCAGAGTTCGGAGTTCGGCGTTGCTGCTTTCCTCCTCACAACCCTAGCTAGACTTGGCGGAAGACTCCTCACTCCTCACTACCTCTGTACCAACACCACCACCCACCATTCGAACACTCCAACAGTGACCGAAGGGACAGAGAAGCGACACAAAGATGGTTGGTCAGAGTTTCTGTGGTGGAGCGAGCAACAACGCCAAATCGACCCATCTTAGGCGAATTGACAGTGGCCGTTTTCAAGTGGGTCAGAGCGTCTTCAATCCTACGATGTGCACGGTGCACATGTGTCATAAGACAGATAGACACAAAAGATTGATTTTATGACATTTCTCTCTCCGCCTTTCCACGGTCTTATGTGTTTTTGGTAAGTTGTTCCCAGCAATGTCAACCACAATGTCTAAATCTAGACACTGTGCTTGACATTGTGAAGAAAAACTTACCAAAATGATATAAGATCCTTCAAATAAGGAGAGAGATATTCTATTTATTGTTTTTTCATTGGCTATCTCTCATGCCACGTATGCACCGTTAACATTTTAGCATTGAAGATGCTCTGAGCAATCAAACGAGGGAAGAAAACGGAAGTTTAAAACGTGAGAGTTGTAGCAACGGAAACAGGCACATGCTAACTCTCTTAGAACTTTTATATATATTAGGATACGTAACCGATGATTCTAGAGACTAATAATTAGGGTTTCTGCCATTACATACATGCGTTATAAGATAGAAGGGCAAAAATAAAAAAAATAAAAAAATTAAAAATAGAATAGGTCTTCATATACTACCTCCATCCCGGTGGACTTTGTCAAGTGCAAAGTAGGTGAGAAATAAGAATAGTAAAAACTGTGTGGTTGAGATTTGTGCAGAGGAGAGAGAAATGTGCATAACCACAAATTAGTTGCTTTAATAGGAAAGTGGCAAAGTTTTATGGTATAACCAAAAAAGGAAAGTTGACAAAGTCCAATGGGACAGAGGGAGTATATATTAAGCATAACAACAAAGTACTACGTGTAATTTATATGGCGTGGTGTAGGATATGTATGTATTAATGCATATTATAGTTTGAAAAGTCAACTCTTGTATATATACATATTTGTACACATTCATATACGGCGCTTCGAATTAGAATTTCTTAAAATGTCACACTTTAAACCAAAATTTTATCTAGTTAAGATTATTAATAGTGTCAAATAGTTATATTTTTATTTTGTTTAAATTTTCGGAGTGTCACATCAACGGGAGGCGATTCCCCAGCGTGAGAAGGATCTTTAGGCCGCTCCGAAGGCAGCTTTCGGGAAAGTGTCCACCGCTGAGCGGATCATTCTCTCTTGACCCCAACCTTGGTCCCAGTGTCGAGGCCAATGCTGATGCCAACGCCGATGCTACCACCCATGCTAAGGCCGCTGCTACTGCCCCTGCTTGGCGTGCTGATCCCGCTTGTTATGAGAAGACGACCATGTTTGAGGCCGCCACTCAGTGGTATGCTCGAGGTGTCGTCGACGACCTTTTTGAGGATGAGCTATCCCGAGTGACAAAAAAGGAGCACTTAGGGCATGGAACCAGGGTCCTAATGCGGACTCTGCTCGTCCACTGGTTCCTTCTTGATATCAGGTCGGATCGCTCGGCAAAAGGCTACTATGATGTTGTTGAGACCCTAATGTCAATCCTCCTCAAGGGCTTTGGCGAGCAGTTCTCCATGGACGAGCATATTGATGGCATCTTCTTGGTGGACACTGCCGACAAGCTGGCCTAGAATCAAGCTAAGGCCAAGGCTAGGGCCATGGGAGAAGAGCCCGACCGATTGACCGAAGATGAAGAATCTGAGGAGGAGGAGGAGGTCGAGGAGAAACAGACGGAGTAGAGCCCTCCCCTCCCATGATTATACTATGCGCTTTGTTCCCTTCTTTGTATATTCCAACCGGTAGCACCTAAGAATGAAAAACACTTCTCGCTGTTACCCATTTCTCGTATATGTGTTCATGTTTTTGTTCATACTTGATCTTGTGCAAAGTATCGGGCAACACTCGTCTTTTACACGCGTTCATGTTTTTCTTTATATTTGATCATGTGCAAAGTATCGGGCGATGTTCATCATTTATGCCTCGTGTTTATTCTTTGAACCTTTAGCTTGGTGATTGGGCTCATTGAGCGGGCCATAGCCATTCGTCTAGCTTGGTGGTTGTATCCACATTTTTATGACGCCCGTCTAGAGATTCCTTGACGGATTCTTACAAGACTGGGTCGCCACTCGTCGCTTACCCCCATGGTACGTGGCTCTCGGTCTTGTGTTCGACGTTTGTCGTGGGCGAAAGGTGGGAAAGACTCCTCTGTGGCCCCCAACCTTGATGCGGGAATCGAAGCGACACGTTCAACTGCGGGGTCCGCCCGTCAGTGAACGCCATGTGCCACCTTTTAATTGGGTGGGTCTGGCGGTCTCACTTATAAGTACCCCTAACTCCAAAAATTCCACACTTGCCTTTAGTTCCATGTCATTACTCTACCGATTTTCTCTTTCTCTATCCCCGCCTTTTTTCTCCGGTAAGCCTCATGTTTGGATCATTCTTTTCTTTAGAATGTTTGACTGCTCGGGATCTTCTGTTTCGATAAATCTTGATACCATGGAGCTCACCTGTAAGGCCCGAGGCAGCTCAGCATCTACATCCAATCACTTGACGAACATGCGGATGGTGGGTGCCTCTCCAGGGACGATGTGGAATATTACGAGCGGGGAATGCCCGCTAGACCCCCTCGTTATTCCCTTCATTTCACCTGCATTTGGCGTGAGCGCCAATGTTTGTTCCGTTGTGATGTAAATATGATAAGCCACCTTCTGCACACTCCTTGAGTTTGGGATGCACGCTTCATCTGTCATCCAATGCCCCGTCTGCCCCGCCATGTGATCATCCACTTGGACTTGGTGGTGGCTGGCCTAGGTTTCCCCCTCCATCCGTTTCATGTTGAACTCTACCGGCAGCTCTGTATCGCCCCTGCTCAGCTCATACCAGCTGCTTATCGCCTAATTGCTGGCTTCATAATTCGGTGTTATAGTGTGGGAGTTGTCCCCACAATGGACTTATTCCTCCATTTCTTTCGTGTTTCTCCCTTCACGCGAACGGGGTACCTAGGTTTGACCGCTCGTCTAGGAAGAATTCTCTTTACCAACAACGCTCCACACACTGGTGGTTGGGAGAAGAGATTCTTTTTAGTTGAGGTTGGCTCTCCGATGCCCCTTTTAGATCGATGGAAAACTTATTCGGTCAAGTTTGACTCTCCAACCCTGACCGATGAATAGAAAGCCCATGCCACACGTATTGCCTTCATCGGTACCCAAAACCTCCGGATGCTCATTGTTGCCTCCCTTACGGTGAAAGATGGGATATGTATGCCCATTCGCAGCTCGGGTTTTTGGACTTTATGTATTTGCAGCTCTAAGCCTCTAACCGTACTTTCCCTTTCTTGCAGGTGTCTATACTAATCCCCTTGCCATGGGTCGTAGCAACACGGTCCCCCGCGTCCCTGGATCACTTGATAAGGGCAAGGGGAAGCTCGTCATTGAGGACGAACGGCTCAACCATCTAATATTATGGAGTAATATATATTTTATCGAGTAAAAGTTGACTTTTTCATCGCTCAACCATCTAATATTAACATATAAATTTTATATTTTCCCTCCTCCCCCCTGCACCTCTCCACCTCCTCCCCGCTAATAAAAAACAGGTCAGAAGTAACTACAAAAAATTAAATTATTCATTATTATATCAAATTTTTTGGCTTTTTGTTATTATTATTCGCAAAAAATTGACAATAATTTGATGTACAATAATAAACACGTGTTTTTTAATTAAAACACTTTGTTAGGTGAATATATTGACAACACTAAATTACATGAAAAAACTTAATTGAGTGGAGAATTTTATTTATTGGCATAGTGAGTTGCATTAACATTAGAGAATTTAGTCTAAACAAATTTATAGCTACTCCCTCCGTTCCACTCAACTTTGTCTATTTTTTCTTTTTTGTGTGTTCAAAAATTTTTGTCACTTTTCTTTAAAAACAATGAATTTGTAGTTTCACTTGTCTATCTCTGCTTGCACAAACGTAAACTACACAACTTTTATTTTTCTTATTTATTATTATCACTTAATTATTACTCCCTCTGTCCCACTATAATTATCTTATTTTTTCTTTTCCGTTCGTCCCAATGTTCCACTAAAATTGTCTCATACCATATATGATAATACTTGTGTGACTAATTCATTCTTACTTTATTCTCGCTTTATTAGAAAATGTAAAGTTCATTAACCCATTTACCCGCGGACAAGTGAAGGGGAGTTTGGGAGTTTGGAGGGAAGGGAAGGGGAAGACTTTGAAGGTATGTTGGTTAAGGGAAAGAGATGAGAGGTGGATGAAACCCTTCTTTGTATTTGGGAGTAAAAATTTTGAATGAAGAGAATTTTCGAATGAATTTTAATTAAAATCACTTTGAGATATGACAAATTCAAAATTGATATTTATTATTTTAGTTGAACTTAAATTACCATTTCATTAATTATCCTTTAAAACTCTCAAAATTGGGAAATTAAAAAGTTGAAGTATTTAGAGGATTTTAAGAGTAACCTGTCCTCCTCTTTCAAAAGTAACTCTCAACCACACCAAATTTTATCTTTCCGTGGGTCCCTTAGTATATACTCGACTCGGTATACAAAGTTCAATACCCCTGATATTGAATGACCATTTCGTTACCAATTGCAGGAGTATTAGCGAGGAAGACAATGGACGACGAGATTAGTTACCAAATCGAACAGATACGGCAGATCGAATCAGAGGAATTGCTTGTTGAGGAAGTCGACGGAGAAACATCAGAGGATGACGATAACGTGTAACAATCTAACTCATCACTATATGTCTACATCTTGGATTATGTTGTATTTCGTTGTGGTCTAATAATAAAATCAGTTACCTACTCGCATACATAATGCACTAGCGGTTTCGATTCGACAATCGCGCTAGCTCGAATGTAAGAAATTGAAGCAGGAATGGGCCGAATGGCTCAAACGTACTAGGGTTGCTTGAACTGTGCCCATTCAATTTGATTTACTACAGTCAATCAGTCAATGGATTTTGGGCGCACAAGGCTTCACTTAACGTAACCTTTTGGGCATACTTGCATGAGCTGGCAGAGTGGAGAGGCTACTGTATACTTAGTGTATCTATAAAATCAATCAATACCAAAAAAACAAAATATTTTTCCCTTGGAGTTTCAGCTTTGAGTTGATAAGTAAACAATAGAAGATGATTATAAATATAATGTTCTATGCTCTAAAATCTTTAAACAGGAAACGTCCTCCCATCTTTTTAACAGTTATCTATCTACATTGACCATACCACATAGTTCAAGAGAAAATACCGGGACCATAATTTATGTTTAATGCACCAAACTCTCTTGTGATATATGATAGTATAAATTGTGCTCATTAGTTCCACGTGATTCAAAAAATACACCGAACTTGTGTGCTATAAGTTTATCTCTAATTATACACATAACACCCTCAGAGAACAAATTACTTTTATCAAATACGATAAAAGTGTTTGCTATTTTGTACAATTTAGAAATCTTTACAAACTTATATGCATCGCTAACCACAACCTTAGGCACGTTTTTTTAGAGTACTAAATTTGTTGCTTGAGGGTGTTATATGTATGATTAATTATAATACAATGGGGTTTGATGAATTTTTAAATCATGAGTGGCTAACACGCGTAATCTGTATATGATGAGAGGGTTTGGGGCATTAAACCCTCATAATTGTAAAAAACAATCAATATAATGTGTAACATGACCTCACCAAAAGCTATGATTTGATTTGTGTTATTGGGAAAAATGATGAATTCAATAGTATATATAAATGGTAAAGATAAGATGCAAGAGTCTCGATTGCGGTGGTTTGATCATGTGCATAGAGGATTGAGTCATGCTTCTATTAGACGAGTTGGGAAGCAGAGGGAGAGCAATACCCAAACAGACTTGGATTAGAAAAATCAAAACTAATATACTTCTTCTTGGGTTAGATGAGAATATGACTTTGGAGAGGGCAAAGTGGAGGACGCATATTCGTGTGGAAGATTGATCTCTTCTCTCTCTTTTTCTTTTATCTTTTACCTTCTTTATCTTTCTATGTTCTTATGTTATTTCTATCTTTTAACTTTTTTATTTTCTTGTATCTTTTTGTCTTTTATATTTTTATGTTCTTATGTTATTTTTATCTGATACTCCGTAGTTATTTTTATCTTACCTTATCTTTTTAATTTTCTTATCTTCTCTTTTTGGCTGTGATATCATGGATCGATTCATGTTAGCCAACCCCAAAATCTTTTGGGAATAAGGCTGGAATGGTGTTGTTGTACATAAATGGTATACTAGGGAAAAATATTTAATTTGCATGCATTTCATAATGGACAGATAAAAAACTTTGTCAACCTAGAAAGATAAATACGAAAGGGGAGCATATGCCAAGGTCAAATAATTGAACTGAATGAGCAAAGTGGTCTGTTGTTACTTGGAAGGGACAATTATCATTATCATATATAGTTGTTTTTCTGCTCTGTTTGAAACTCACTTTATTTTCTACACGAACTGATTATTGATTAGGAATCACTTTAATTATGTTTGGATTTTTATATTGGGATACATCATAGTTTGAGGGAACCAACTTCACCAAGTGAATTCAATTACGACACCTCTTTGGCTGCATTGCATTCATATCTTGGTGGTATGTACACTTAAAGACATTTTATGCTCTATTTATGTTGAATTTTTTATTGATGTTTCAAATGCACTTGAACTGTTTAAGCACGTGCTCTATTCAGATATTGAAGACACACATAATAGGTTATCCTTCTTGGATGGTGGAGCAGTGATAGTTGTTCCTTTATTATATCTTAAAGGTGAATATTCATATGAAGTTTAGGGTTAAGCCAAATATATAAATTTGCAACTATTTTAATGTGTGTTTGCATTTTACCATGTTTGGCACTTTGGCTTCAACATTATCAAGAAGCACGTTCTCATTTACCAAAGCTGTGGGCATTTGGTTTATTACTTTTAAGAAGGCCAATTAGAATCAAATGCTAAAAATCCTAAAATGGGTTTTACTTTTTATTTTTTAGTCAAATCTTGGCAGTGAAATGTTCAAGAAATATTTACATTGATTATTTGATCGGTCAACATTAATTTTCACTATGGGTCATCCAGAAACTCTCTCTGTGCTTTAGTACCGGGGTAAGGCTTCGTACATCCGACCCCCTTACCCCACCGTACGTGATGATGATGATTTGATTGGTCAACACTACTATCCTAGATCCATGAATTCCATGGGATCTTTTCTGCTACTGCCTACCGCTGCTTTTTATAAAATTGTTTTTAGTTTTTTTGTAGATACGGTGTGCAAATAATGGAGATGAAGGGAATACATGTTCTCTTGTATGACTTATTGTAGATTAATCTAGATACTCCTGTTTTTACTATCCAAAATTTTGTTGTTGTTTGACCCATAAATCAATAAGAGTACTTTTTTATTTTTGTAATTTGTCCCAACTTTAAATGCAGCATAGCCAATACTTGAATATCAAAGACAAACACTTCCATCCTCCCAATTTATGGGCCTCAATATGCCTTTGAAGCTGGCACACAATTATGACCACTTTCGTTTTCTAAAAGACCATTATATTTCAATATTTCTTAGTATCTCCGTTAAGTATATCAGTCAATTGATAGGTAAATGGACGTGTCAAGCAATGTGAATGGACGTGTAATGCACCCTAAACTGATCTTTTCCCCTATGAAATGACGACCAGCTTCTATATATTAGCCTTTTCAATGTGCACCTGATTCGGAGCAATGTGTAATGCTGCATGATTTTATAATATATGTGTCCTCTTGGTAGTATTGCCATATTGTAATTCCTGGAGCTGGAATAAATGACAAAACAGTCAAAACCATATAAGCTCACATCTAGCAAGATCCATAAAATGATATCTGGTTAAATTAAATCTAGGATATCATATTATCACCAATCACCAATAAACTAAATTTAGCCGAACCATCTTGCTTCTAACATTTTCACGAAATCTTATTACCATTTACCACCAATAAATATCAATATCTCGAAGTGGATCATCCATCGAATGGGCAATTCACCCAATCAGTATCAGGACATCCAACAATCTGAACTATGGTCTTTGTCTTCATACATTAATGATCTCTTTCTTGGTGTACCTTAAACATGAGCAATAGAGTCCTAATGACTGAGACATGTAGAGTTCTTAGAAATATGGTCAACACACTAACAACAAAGTGTTTATGATCAGATTATTGAGTTTTTATAACTCATGAAATCATGGGTAGGTTATTCTTCATTATTCCTTCACTTTATGTATCCTTGCATAATCCTGTTCTACTGCTTACCAAATAAACACTAGAACTATGTTTCCTGACCTATTTGTTTAAGAACCAAATGGTGTAATAAAATATCCGCTCTATCCTCCTCTATTTCATTGCTTGGGTATATAACTCGTATCAATTATCATCTAAAAAAGTATTGTGTGAGCCAAACATGAGAGAAAAGTTAAAACCCTTTTTTTGTTTATCCATTTTTCTGTCCCAGCTTCTACTTTTTATAGTAGTTAAGCTCTAAAATCAGAGAATCTAAACAAGTATTATGTAGATTCATAGTCACAACAAGCTCACCTATTTTCCATCTGATTTCATCAGGAGTCGTTTTATTTCCTGAAGCTACTCTTCCTTTACGAGTAGTTCAGTCTAATTTTGTAGCGGCTATTGAAAAAGCCTTGCGACATAGTAATGGTTATTATACTATTGGTGTGGTAAGCATACTTGTGGAGTTACTTTTTTCATACTTGTAGCAATGTGTTATTTATTTATATATTGAAATACACCTTTAAGTTGGATTTCTGGGAATTGATTTTCAGATTCGAGTTCACAAGGATCCTCATAATTTGAGGATAAAATTTGCTACAACTGGGACAACTGCTGAGGTGCCAATTGTTACTTGGTCAATCTTGTAGTGCTACTAATATATTACTGATAGTTTTCTGCTGATCCACAGTATCTAGTATCTACTATGAGTGTAAAGCTATTGGGGTCATTTGATATGGTTTGCAAAACATGTAGACACACAAACTGTTCATCTATCAACTCGTTCATCATGATTGCCTTAATCCCAAGAAGTTGGGGTTAGTGACATGAAATTGTAGTGCCAAATAATGGTTAATTAGTTTACACTATAATTTTAGTGCAATAAAATCAATGTGGCAATGTTTTACGCATGATTCTCTACATATTGCAGCCTTCTTATGAAAAATTAATGAGATGAAATCCTAAAACAATTACTATCATTATTTCCACGTGCATAGAAATTATCATGAGACTGCTAGAGCTGAGGTAGCTGATGAAATTCATGATTGATATTGAAGAATCAACATGCAAATCATGAAACACAATTACTCTATCAATTCTTTGATCAGTGATTTTTTTGTTGCTACTTAATAATGCGATTACACAATGTTGTAGATTCGGCAATATCGGCGGTTGGAAGATGGTTCAGTGAATCTAGTTACCCGTGGCCAGCAGCGTTTTCGTCTGAGACGCCGCTTCATAGATGTGGACGGATCGGTGAGACATTCTTAGATGTGAATACTCCCTTTTTATTGAATTCTTACTTTGCTCATTTGATTTACGGCACTTCTTTTGAATAGCCTTGTGGAGAAGTTCAAATCATCCAAGAAGACATTCCATTAAGGACGCCTCGAGATACTATTGGGAGATTGACACCATTGAGAAGATTCCGAGCTTTGTCCAGTGTGCCATTGCAAACAAAATCATTAAATATTTCTCAAACAGAGCATTATTGGTGTGGAAATGGGAACAATGATGATGATAATGTTGATGAAGTAGTGGATATCCAATTGGAAAGAAGTCGCCTGCATGATTTTGTAGGGTCTTTGCATACACGACGCGATGAAGAGCATATGCATCCTAATCAGGGAGTTGAAAAAATATCCATTTCAGATAGGCCATCTTGTAAAGACAATGGATGGATAAATCATGCCATTAGTCAGACGCGTGATGTTTCCAGGGCTTATTTGCCCAATTGGGTGTATCAGATGTATGATTCATATACTCTTGCTCAGAAGGTAGCAGGTAGCTTTTTTCCCTTTTCTAGCCTGCTATAGATTTTACTTGTTCAATATGGCTTTCTTTGAAATTCCCTCTTAATTAGATCATTAGATATTTACATGTTTTGGAGATTGGGTTTGCTAGTGATCATCGTTATAAACTCCATAGTCCCAACTAGTTGAGGTTGGTGACACAAAATTTAGTGTCAATCAATTGTCTAAAGTTAGTCTACACTATATATTCATGCAAACTGTCCATCATAGGTTATTTCCACTTGCATCAAATTTGTTAGTGATGATTTCTCAACTTTGGCTAGGGACAGTTGTATGAAGGCTACACTTTGATGTCCAGTTCCAGACTTCATTAAAAAATATATAAGAAAACTAGTTTGCAGTTTTACTAGTTTTTTAGTTATGAATCATGTATGACATGAATCATTTAGGTATATGATATGATGGGCCATGCAACTCATTTTAGGCTTTGAAATTTGAACTTGAAATGTCCTAAAAGAGAGTAAATATCAAAAGTGTTGCTTATGCATGATAGGGATCTACCTATCTTAGGAATTGGGCCTACTAGATTGTTAAGAATTGGGCCTCATAGACCAAGAATATTAATAAGTGTAATAGACTAGTATAAATAGAAATAAGTTGGGAATAGTGAGGAGGCTGTTTTTTAGACTTTGACTTTGGGACTTTGGGAGATCGAGAACTATTCTCTTTCTTTGGGGGGCTTCGGCTCATTGGGGGCTTCGGCCAGTTTCTTGTTACGATTACTGTTCTTGTTCTTCTTCATCAATAAAATTCCTTGTTCTTGTTAATTTTCTGTTAATCGTTTGGATTGCTGGAGATTCCTAACATTGGTATCAGAGCGTGTTCGATCCCTGGATGAGAATTACGCGCGCTAAAATGGAAGGCAGAATTAACGATGTGGAGCGGAATCAGAGAGAGATGGAGACGAGGACTGAGAGGCATCTGCAGGAAATACAGAATACGCAGTTGGAGAGAATGGCGGCGATGCAAACTGACATCGCAAGGTTGCAGGTCAATCGATCGGGACGGTCGGGGAGCCATTCACATCGATCGAGTACGTCGCATCGATCATCTCACCGGCGTTATGCGAAGAATGGCGATAGTTCAGAAAGTTCGGAGTATGAATCAAACCCTACAGCCTATCAACATGATTCCGGACATCGTCGAAGGCACAAATATCATCACCATTCGCCTCACCATCATCGTTCACTTCACCATCATCGTTCAACTCACCATCATAGTTCACGACAAGCAACCAGCTCAGAAGGATCGGAAAACAATTCGGATTACTCTCCTTCACGTCGACATCAACACCGCGATCACCACAGGTATCATCGAAATCATCCTCCTATAGGAAGGAAAATCGAATTACCTCTTTTCAACGGGGAAGACGCAGGCGGATGGTTAGTCAGAATGAATCGCTACTTCCGCTTGAATAGGACTGAAGAAGAGGATAAGATTGACGTTGCAGTCGTGGCCATGGAAGATCAGGCCTTAAGCTGGTTTCAATGGTGGGAGAGGCAGGCTACGCATCAAAACTGGAACTCTTTTACTCAAGCATTGACCAGACGCTTCCAGCCAGGCATGGTCAAGGATCCTCTGGGGCCTTTATTCAGTTTGAAGCAGAAAAATACCATAGAGGAATATCGAGACAAATTTGAGACTGCAATTGCTACACATGGACACTTAACTGAAGAGGTATTGAAAGGAGCGTTTCTTAAGGGCCTCAAGCGTGATGTAAAATCTGAGTTGAAGCTATACTCTACAAGAACTTTGGCTGAAGTTATGGATGTGGCTTCTTTAATTGAGAACAAGAACTCTGAAGCCTTGATTGTTAAGAATAAAGAGGAAGGAA
Source organism: Cuscuta europaea (assembly GCA_945859875.1). NCBI lineage: Eukaryota > Viridiplantae > Streptophyta > Magnoliopsida > Solanales > Convolvulaceae > Cuscuta > Cuscuta europaea. The sequence goes on from CAMAPE010000009.1 coordinate 2,911,744, forward strand.
GAAAAACAGGACAGAGCTATCCTAAATGGGGAGATGGTAGTCGAAATAGTTATAATCTGGCATCTACAAATCAATTGATGAAGAACTCAGATGGTAGCAAGAAGCTGGAAGAGGGATCAAGTTCTGTTTCTATGAAGACAAGTCCCAGATTATCACAGAGTGAGCTGCAAGAAAGAAGTAAAAAAGGGTTATGTTTCAAGTGTGGCGAAAATTGGAACAGGGGTCACATTTGTAGAATGAAAATTTTTACAATGATGCTGGTAGAACAATCTGAAGGTGAGGAGGAATCTGATACTGATTATAGTAAAGATAAAGGAGAAGAAGGAATACATATGGAAGCTAAGACTATGCAATTATCTGTAGTGGACAAAGAAGGAATACCACCCATGAGAACATTCAATGTCCTGGGAAATCTGAAATGGATGACTGAGGAAAAGAAGGTGAATATCTTGATTGATTGTGGAGCTACTCACAATTTCATTTCACAGAAGATTGTTGAGGAATGGAATATACCTTTTAATTGCATTAAGGGGAATAAGGTGCAGATAGGGAATGGGGAATTTCTTCCCAACTATGGTAGGTGTGATGGGTTGACAGTGGATGTACAAGGTAATGCAATTCTGCAGAAATTCTACATTCTGAAATTGGGGGAAATTGATGTCATGCTGGGAATGGAATGGTTAGCTGGCCTAGGAGATATGGCAGTTAACTTTCGGAATCAGACCCTCCAATGGGAGGTGCATGGGCAGAAGGTACATATACAAGGAGACTCTTTATTAAGGCAACTGGAAGCTTATAAGGACATGAAGAGCCTGATAAATAAGAATGGAGAAGGAAAAGGGCTGAACTACCAGGAGTTATCAAAGAATGCAGTCCCCTATGTGGCAACAGGCTGCACCTTAGTCTCCACAGAAGCTGCAGGAATCAATGTTTTGGATAAAATGATATGGCACCTGTGTAACTCTGCTGCAAAGTATTTATGGCAGAGGATAGAAGTAGTAAAGCTCATGATCCAGCAGTCAGTCAAGTATTGGAAGGGAAGGGGGACTAGGATGAGGGGAAAGGAGGAAGTCTTGGCTGTTTCCTATCACCCACCTTGAGGGCAAGGTGGATGTTTAGGGAGGGAGTATTGATAGGGATCTACCTATCTTAGGAATTGGGCCTACTAGATTGTTAAGAATTGGGCCTAATAGACCAAGAATATTAATAAGTGTAATAGACTAGTATAAATAGAAATAAGTTGGGAATAGTGAGGAGGCTGTTTTTTAGACTTTGACTTTGGGACTTTGGGAGATCGAGAACTATTCTCTTTCTTTGGGGGGCTTCGGCTCATTGGGGGCTTCGGCCAGTTTCTTGTTACGATTACTGTTCTTGTTCTTCTTCATCAATAAAATTCCTTGTTCTTGTTAATTTTCTGTTAATCGTTTGGATTGCTGGAGATTCCTAACAATGCATGGCACAATTTGTGTCGTATGATATAGATCCTAAATATTTATTATATGATTTACATTACTAATCTCTCCATTTTGATAAGTTAGTATTATTGCTCACTGGGTTCTCCTTAGTCAGCTGTGTTTACATAATTTTCTTTCATAACGTTGTTTAAGACTGAAGTATATGGCATTGCACTTTTCACTTCATAGAGAAACTGGAATGTGGCTGGTAATTTGCTATTTTACAGAACAGTGGAAACAGATATTTAAGGTGCCAAGCATGGATGCATTTGTGATGAAGCCAGATCTGTTATCATTTCATATTGCCAGTAAAATTCCTGTATCGGAATCAATTAGGCAGGAACTTCTTGATATTGATGGGATCTCTTATAGGTTGCGACGAGAAACTAAATTACTTGAGAGCCTTGATCGTATACGGTGCAAGACTTGTAAAGTAAGGAACTATCATCACACTTTTAAAGTCATGCGAGTTTTGTTTGAGAGATGAGTGCGTTTTTGTAATTTACATGCACTTTTTTATTTTATTTTTTATTTTCTTATATAACAACGCATATTTTGTCGTGTTTTCATTTGAAGTTCTCCGTATTTACAATTATGCTACCGTGTTTTGGCTTTAGAAAGTGAACTTGTCCTTCAACTTCTTCAAATCAATGACAAAGATTACTTCTCATTTTGACCTACAAAGTACTTCCAATTTCAACCAAGTTATATATACTAATATATGCGGGGGAGAGTTCAAATAAAAGGTGGTGTTCCCGTGCAAAGTGTGAACGATTGCACTTTTCACTCAATGTGATGCACTATTTCATGTTTCTGTTGCACGTTTTCACGGTAGCAAAAATCTTTGGTTTATTACGAAATTGTCACCATGTTTTTATCAAATCTAGTGCAATCTTGTCTCATTTTGAGCCATTAGATTATGAATTGAATGCATAAGATTTATTTTCACTTTGCATGGGAAGGTTTCTTTGTATTTGAACCCTCCTCTACACACACACTATTTCGTCTGAATTGCTATGAGTAATTAACCCTACTTATATATCTTTTATTTAATTTGTTCGTTTAACTAAATTTTTCGCATACTATGTCCCCCAAAAGGAGTTATGTTTGTTAATACATTATTTTTAAATCTTGGTTTATCATAGGTAACTTGTTTTGATCTTTTTAGACATTTTTTGACAAATGACACGAAAAACTGCTCCGATCAACCAAATGTGGTGTTGTTTGGGACAAAAAGTGTGAGGCATCTTTTTTCTAAAGTTTGACTAAATTGTGTGTTGCTAATTTGTTATTGTGTTAAATCTGTATAGACTCTGATCGCTAGGCGAAGTAATATGTTGGTAATGTCTAGAGAAGGTCCTCTTGGGGCATATGCAAATCCACATGGTCATGTGCACGAGATAATGACCCTTCTTAAAGCACATGAGTTAGCAGTTGTTGGGAATCCGGTGCGGGAATATAGCTGGTTTCCTGGGTATGTTTTTTTGTTTTATTCTGAAGGCAGTCATTTCTAGGCATTGTTAATGTTTTATACATCTCTACCTTGCATTTACTTCAGAGGTTATTAGTATTTCAGCTGTGCGTTGCGCGGAAAAATTGATAATTAATTGATTATCTCTTTCATAAAGTATATAAGTATAATAATATGATTTCAAAAAAGTGAATATCTTTTAATCCCGAGGAATGTAATTTGAAGAAAATCTACAAAATCATTGAACATGTACATGTCAACAACATTCAAAGCGAGATTGTTTGGTCAATCAACATAAGATAAACTTCAACCAAGATAGGCATGTTATGTTACTCTTGGTATAATGATGTCGATATATCCAATTTGTTACTCTTGAGTATAAACATGATGACTCAAAGTCACCTACTTTTCCTGACAAATGTTTTTGACACTTGAATTGTCATCACAACCCACACTTGGTAGTTGGTACATACAATCTCATACCCAGTGTCCTCTATGATGACTTTTTATGACATGACCTTTAAGTCATTAAGCAATCTCTGTAAGCCCAAGACCTTACACGTAGAACACTGGTTATCTTTGAATAGAATCAACATCCAAGGATCTAATAAAGTTTGATATTTTCATAAATACTCTCTATCCCTGGTAACTTTGTCATCTTTCCTTTTTTGGTTATCCCAAAAACTTTGCCACTTTCCTTTTCAAGTAATTAATTTGTGGTTCTTGTTATTTCTCTCTCCTCTGCGCAAACCTTAATCACACAGTTTTTATTTTATTATTCCATGGGTCAGTCAAATTTGACAAAATTATTAGGGACAGAGCAAGTAAGTGTTAAGCAAAAACTTGTGTCAATGCAGAAAATGAATGGGAAAAAGAATGAACTAACACTTTGCCCCATAGTTGTATGCAATTTAGATAATGACCTCAGAATCCCTCATCCCCGTGACCTTTACAACATTTTGAAATGTTGTTAACGATGTTAAAATTTAGCTCTAAGGATAGATTGGGATAACCACCTTGCAATATCCATAATCCTTATATCAACATAAATATCTCGAGTTAAAAAATATAAAAATGTCAAGTTATATGAATGGTATATCTAACTAAAAGATTATAAATATCATTAGGTCATATAAAATTTGGCAAAGTATATTTTATATAAACAAAATGAACTACACATAAATACGAGTAAATGAAGACACATACACATCACTTAAAAATCACTTTTTAATGAACCATGTTAGTAATCTAAGAATTAAACTGAAATAACTGTAAACAGGAAAATGACTTTGATAAAATGGTCAACATGAGGACATACTCACAATAAATCAATTCATAAAGTTTAAAAGTTGTGAAACAAATTGTGATTTAAAAGTTTAGGACACCTATCAATATAATGTCAACAAACAGTTCCATTAGGCATTGCATCCTTTGAAGTTGCGCAAAAAGGCTCCTTGAACCTTATTTTTGTAGTCAAAGAAAAAGGAACAGAATAGTCTATCATTTAAATTTTCTATATATCCTAGGAAAGCACAATTTCACAATATGAATTCTTACACATTTGGGAAAAGATATAAAAGGAATCAAGAATTAATTTTATAATCTCAGTTTTAAATAATACACTGTACAACCATCATACAATGTATCAAAAATCAACCTTGACAATTAGTGGGGTAGGCTCGCTTAGCCTGAATACGAGTTTGGGTACCTTGACTATTACGGCATGGTTGATCCATAATGTTTTGATACATTATATGATGTTAACATATTGTCCTTCATGGACATACGGATCTAGTTTGGATACCTTATGCTCTATTTTTGATACATTTGCTATATCAGAAAAAATGCTTTCCTGGTAAGTGGCAACAGGAAAGCAGATATGATACGAGTTGATCACAAACATGTCAATCTTTAGTATTGCCCGCTTAGTAAGGGGTTATTTGGATGTATTGAATGAATGTGCTGAAAAAGAGTAATGTTTGATAAAAAATGATTACGTCCAAATAGCAAGTCAAATCTGGCTTAGTCATATTATGTCCATACTCTTGATAAGCAATTTAAGTAGAATAAGCAAATTAGTGCTACCAAACCGTGTCTTCAGTGGTTTATATGGATGACTTATTATTTGGTTATTTCTGTATATATATGCTTTTTGAAATGTAGAAATTGATGTACGTAGGTATGACTGGTCAATCGCAGAATGTGCTAGATGTGGATGCCAGATGGGGTGGCTATTTACTTCTACAAATACGAAATTAAAGCCCAGATCATTTTGGGGCATTAGGTGTTCCCAACTTGCTGACACCACTTAGGCTAAAGCATCCATGGAGTCATGACGGTGATGATTTTGATAAGCTAGAAATTTGTACATAATATGGGTGAGATTATATTTTGGGGGAAGTGGTCTTTGCACGCCATTTTTAATCCAAGTTTGAGTATACATCTTATTTGCAAAATCATTAATATTTGCATACCCAAAATACAAAACAATTTGGACGTGAATTCCCAGTTCCCTCTTTTATTGTTGTTACAGTTCTATGCTTACAATTGTTTCCTAGGTGAGAGGTTTGAGTCTAATACTTGGCTGAAGAATATTCTTCCACTTGGTGGAAGAGAATGAAAATTTGATGGCTTGATTTGCAGCTTTTAAAATCTTTGCAGAGGAGTCATACTTTTCTCCATCTCTATTTCTTTTTAACTCCATCTCTCTCCTTAAAAAAATACTAAACGCAAATTTAAAACAAGAAACTGTGCATTTATTTATAGATATTTATGTTAGTTCTGTACACAGGATGGGTAGATTTCTGTTAGTTATTATTACGAGATAGTGGTGGTAAAAAAAGGCGTGCAAATTTGTACACGGGTATGAACAAAGATGGTTAATTATTTTTTTTTTTAAATAAAAAGTATCTTTAGAGAATCGTCATTAGTGAATACAACTCAAGGGTCAAAACTTGAAGAATCGTCATTAATGAATACAACTCAAGGGTCAAAACTTAAAAGTAAGAAAAAAGGTGCTCAAATACATTCTAGCTAAGTTGGTTAACGGAGCAAGAATGGAATTTTATTGAAGTTGAATCTGATTCTTCAGATGCTATTGCTCAGATAAACAACGGTTCTAGTTGCTCGATTGGGGGGCTTTTAGCTGAGTAGGCATTGTTCTGAGTAGGCATTTTAGTAGCATTACTTTTTCTCATATGTTCGGTGTTCAATGAACACTGTTGCTCATACTCTAGCAGTCTAGCTAGGGCGGAGTGTTCTATGGTTGATTGTTGTATTTGGTTTCCTCCTATTTGTAATTTGTGGTATTAATTCCTTAACTCTAAATCATGAGGTTGAAAGCTACACCAAAATGCAGGGTCTTCACCTATTAAGGACTTCTTCACAGCATCGGATGATTGTATGCACCCATTACGTCTTTAGACATTAAATTTTAAAGTTAAATATTATCCTCCGTTCTTTAATTTAGGGATGGACTAAACCGGGCCAGCCCGACCCGGAACCGGCCCGACCTGTTACTGTTTGGGCCCGGACTGGATCGGGACTGGTTGGTTGGTTCCGGGCTTTTAGCCCGTTTGGGCGGGTCGGGCGGGTCGGGCTCGGGCCCAACTTTTGGTGAACCGGCCCGGGTGGTTCAGGCCGGGCCCGGTTCAATTTTTTTTTGTTTTTTCATTTTTTTTTGCTTTTCTAGGTTAGGGTTGGGTGTTTTGGGGGGGTTTGGGGGGTGGGGGTGAGGGGTCGGGGGGTCGGGTGTTATTTAGAAACCAAAAAAAAAAATTGAACTTGACCCGGGCCCGGCCTGCCCCGGCCCGGACCCGGTATCAACCCGGGCCGGTTCCGGGCCCAACATTTTGAAAAAAAAGCCCGCCCGGGCCTGGACCGGCCCGGGTCCACCCCTACTTTAATTCTTGCAACAGTTTGACATTCACGTTTACCAACACACAACTTTGACTATAATTATATTTATTTATGTATTAGTAAACATTATAAAAATTTGATATTTTGGAAATTCACATTGATAAGAATTTAATAACATTTTATACGTAATAATTTGATTATGTTTATTAGTAGAAAATCATGGTCAAAGTAAGATATGTGAATAGTGCAAAAATCACAATGTTGCAAGAATTAAAGAACGGAGGAAGTATATGGTATTCAAGGTAAATGAATCATTATATTCAGCCATACAAACATTGTATACTTATCGATGAGATCAGGTCTATCGACATCTGGAGAATTCAGAACATCTATGAACTTGGTGAACTTAAAAGTGGTTAGAGGAAACAACGGATGTTTACCATCCGGGCATCCGGCTGGGCATTCACCTTTGTCGTCTAATTAAAATATAATCGATATGGATGTTGTGTTGATCTCCACTTACCTACATTTTCTCTTACACTAAAGTGCATAAAGGCATAGAGTCTTCCCTCTGCAATTTGCTCTTCAAAGACTGGAATGTATTCTTGTGGTATGATAGCTTGAATTCTTGTACCCTTTCCATCATTTGCAATGGAGCCAAAGATTCATTATTTTTTAGCTTGAGATTATGATGGAATAAAGCAAAATGGCTCACTAAATTGTCTGCGCTTCTTTGTTATGAAGCAGCAGTCAGTCCATGCAATTTTGGACGGGATTTTCACTATGGGTCATCCGGAAACAGTCTCTCTGTGCTTTAGTACAGGGGTAAGACTGCGTACATCCGATCCCCCCTTACCCCACCGTAGGTGGGAGCCTTTGCGGCACTGGGGTAAATGAAAATGATGATGAAATGATGAACAACGAAACAAAAGTAGTCAATAAGCACTTCATTTAGTTTTAGCCAAAATCAAATATGAACCATTTAGTTTAACCAATCTGTTTACATAGGAAAAACAAATGACAGATAAGAAAACTATTCAAAAGTAGTAATTAATCACAACATTTAGTTTAGCCAACTCTTTTCAATATTAAAAATAAATGAACATATACAAAGAGTTGAGAAAAGTGCAGCTTAAATGAATGAGAAGTATGAAAAAATATGAACCATTTAGTTTAGCCAATCTGTTTCCATAGGAAAAACAAATGACATATATAAAAAGAGTTATGCTAGAGGTATAAAAACTTTTACAAAAAGTCTTACAAAAGGGGTATGTGGCATCATCACATTATTTAACACATCACATCACATTTACAACACTTTTACATCAATGGTAATTAGAATAGCCACATCAATGGTAATTCAAATATAGTAATTAATCACATCATTTAGTTTAGCCAATCCCTTTCAATATTAAAAATAAATGGACACATACAAAGACTTGAGATAAGTGCAACTTAAATGAATGAGAAGTATGAAAAAGTATGAACCATTTAATTTAGCCAATCTGTTTCCATAGGAAAATCAAATGACATATAGAAAAACTGTTCAAAACTAGTAATTAATCACAGCATTTAGTTTAACCAATCCCTTTCAATATTGAAAATAAATGGGCAGATACAAACACTTGAGAAAAGTGCAGCTTAAATGAATCAGAAGAATGATAAAATATGAACCATTTAGTTTAGCCAATCTGTTTCCATACGAAAAACAAATGACAGATAGAAAAATTGTTCAAAAGTAGTAATTAATCACAACATTTAGTTTAGTCAATCCCTTTCGATAGTAAAGATAAATGGACAGATACAAAGACTTGAGAAAAGTGCAACTTTAAAAGAATCAGAAGTATGAAAAAATAACATTGAGGGAAAAAATGTGAGTGAATCTATGACATTAAGACTTTCAATCAAACCTATTACCCATTAGAATGATGAGGTTAGGTAAAAAACTGTCAACAATTAATCAAACAATGTTTCGAGCTCCATATCAGAAGTACGAAAAATAACAGTGAGGCAAAAAAAACATGTGACTGAATCTATGACATCAACACTTTCAATCAAACCTATTACACATTAGAATGATCCGTTTAGGTAAAAAAAACCGTCAATGGTCAATCAAATCATATTTTGAGCTCCAAATATCTCAACAAAAAACGCTACAATTCATCAATTCCAGTTTTACATTTCATTCATCCAACTGTGTTTTAAAATTCATTCATGCAATTCAAATTTATTGGACGTAAAATGGTGCTGTTATAAGCTCCCCTAAAAGCTAATTAAAGTTAGCCATTAAGCATTAACTTTAGGCGATCAATTTTCATTTTGTGAGCACTAAACGGAGAAGAATTCAGAAACATAAAAATATTGGTGAATCATGTGTTTGTGAATCAGTTTGTGGCTACTAAAGAAAACTGCATCAGTGAATAATTTTACCTCCTCATCTATTAAATCCAACTCAACCGATCTGGTGCCCAACTCCCTATTCTGGAATGGCCGAGACCATTTTCTTGCAACTCGACAGAAAATAGCAGCCTTCTTCTCCATATCACGTTTAACGGTCTGCAAATTGAAATTCAGAGGGGCCATTGTTTATGCTTATAGAATAAGTATGAAAGACAGAAAGAGGTGTGGTGGGTGAAGAAAGAATGTTGTTCGTGTGTTTATATAGAAGAACATGAAGAGCCAAAAGAGGAGTATATGGCAAGGCAGAATATAATAATTAATCGAGTGCAGAGAATAAGAGCTATTGAATCGTTGATTGCCTCCATAAGAGCAGAGTTGCTGAAGCAAGATGATTATATGGCTACACTTGAAGATTGTGATGTTGATTATACATGAAAATTGTAGAATCATGGTGTGTAAATCGCTCAGTTCTCGTTGAAAGAAACGGATGAAGCGGGAAGTGGGAAGCGAGAAATCTGCAGACTTGAAGCCAGAAACGGATGGATTGTTTTATTGCTTCAGGTGAGCAACCATTCAAAAAAATTAAAAGGGCTATTGAAGAACGCAAATGGCTCAGGAGAGAGGCGGGGAGTTTGCTTTTAGGTATAAAATAAATATTGAGTAAATAAATAATAAGGATTTCACATTTTTATTTGGCATTTTCCCATAAATATTACCAAATTAAATCTAAAAGACATAAATATGATATGTTTCGAATATTTTCAAAAAAATGACATATTTAATGACCAATTCTCGGTGACTCATCATTTGCCGATGACATGTCACTCTGAAATAAATTATTGTGACTCTTGTTCAGTTACTCATACATAGTGACTAGTCATATTTTTTTTCAAAAACATAATTACTCATATTTTTATCCGGTGAAACTCTATTAGTAGTATACTTGTCAGTTTTTTCTTTTTGTTTCAAATCTAAGGATGTTTTTACTAGGACTGTTTTGTCCAATATCAGACCAGACTTAAACAGACCAGAATAGATCAGACTTAACTTCTTCATTTATAAAATACACAGAGATAAGACTGATGAATTATATGGGATCAGACCCCATGATCCACATACTCAAAAGACTAAGAGGAAGCATAGCTGTCACCCAGTGGGTCCTTCGTCGGCCAGATGGCCCTCCATATATCGGCCAGATAGATATCAACTCGGAATATGAACCAGGAGCCAGGAAAACCCGGGGTACCTCCGTCAGCCGGGTCTCCGTCGGCCAGGGCTTCGTCGGCCAGAAGGAACTCACAGAACTAGACTTCTATACTTAGTCAATATTTCGAGTGTATTCAGCCCAATAGAGGCCTTATATTGTAATGAGCCTCCCAATCCCAAAGCTTGGGAGCCCAGCCCATATTTTCCCTATAAATACTCCCTATGGGAGCCATGTAAAGGTTTGGAAATCATTTTATACATATCACTTTATTTCTCTAGATCTCCCTTCTCTCTAAGAGTTAATACTCTATCATTTGGTGCTTTCATTGAGAGCTAGAATAAATCAAGTGAGATCCTCCCAACCCATAACAAATCACATGAATGGATGACATGGTACCACCTCGGCTCTACCTGGGCAACATGTCCCTTCGGCCGAGATTATTGCATTAAGCTGGTCAAAGTCTGGTCAAAAGTCCTGACCCCAGCGATCCAACGGCCAAGAACACCAAGTTGTCCTTAGGCTCTATCAGTGATCCAGCAATCCAACGGCCGGGGACATCCCTTCGGCCAAGATCATGGCAGTAAGTTGGTCCCCTCCGGCTTAAGATGGACGTCCGCTCAGCCTCATCATGGAGAAAACAACTCTTGTCTCCACCAGGCGGTCACCGACGTCCAGTTGATGGAGTATATGGTCCAGGGACCCCCGACCCACATACTTCCACTACTACAACCAGGCCCAAACGGGCCAAACCCAGCAAAATAAAGCTCTAAAGCAGCCCATAACACGAAAGAGGGTGCCCTCAGCCCCATGGACGAAGGCCACCAGTGACAGAATCGAGCTCAGAAACATCACATGACAACAAGGCTTGAAAGGATCTCCTCTCCACATGCGCCTGAATCACCGTACCAAGTACAACGTCGCATCCAACCACCGCATTTAATGCGGCCACATGCGAGTGCCGGTGCCACCCCGGTTGAGGTGACCCCTCGACCATTGGATTGTTGACACGTGTACTCTCATTGCATTTATTGCTGCTATAAATAGCAGCCCATTCTCCGTTGTAAATCATCACAAGTTCACACAACGAATACTCACTCTCTCTCTTACCATTGCTCTGACTTCTCTCTAGTTATTCCCCGCAATAACCCCTCGGATAAGCTACCCCCCGGGTACACTATCCATCATTTGGGCTCTCGTTGAGAGGTCGAACAATCAAGTAAGAAACCCTCCCCTTCAGCTCAAAACACCTATCAAAATGGGAAGAACCACCCGTGCTCAGTTCAAGACCCTTGAGGACAACAACCTGGCCCTCGGTGAAGTCAACGTCCTCAGAGCCTCTAACAAGGCTCCCGAGGGCGGGGTCATCACTGAGTTGGAACAGGCTGCTGTTGACCCGCGCCTTCAGCTCCAGCAAAACGCTCCTGATGCCCGCCTTGGCATCGAAACCCGAAGGAGGGACCGGAGCGAAAATCAAGTGAGCCCTCCGGTCCTCACCATTGACGTGCAGTCGGCATTTTCCGCCTTCATCCAGACGCTCACCCAGAATCCAGGTGCCTTCGGCACGTTAGTACCACTTCAGCCGCATGTCGGGGAGAACGCCATTCCTCCCCCTCCTCCACCCCCCTTCGTGAACCCTATCCTTCGGCTAGGGAACACCGAAGGGGTCATGGCCCAAGACACCGCATCCCAGGAAGTCCAATCCCGGGACCAGCGCGGTGCGAACAAAGAGAGGCCTCGACCCTCCGCCCTCGAGAGGATCGGAAGGGTGCAAGATCGCTGAGGGGTCCAAGACCGTCTCAGTGGTAAGGCACTCCAAAGACCTCAAGCAAGCGGGGGGTCAGTATCGAGGGCAGACGAGAGACGTCCCCCTCAGGATAAAGGAAAGGCACCACTGCATGCCAATGACGCCCGACACCAAATCAACCAGGCCCACTCCGCTCGGGTGCGCTCGCTGGGGGCAGAGGCCCTCCCGAGGGATCCCAGAGACGAAGTGATTGAAGCCCTCTAGTGCCGCCTTGATGAGATGGAGGCCCGCCAAGCGCACACTACGGTTTCCGCCTCACAGGCGGACCCCAAATACGCCACCATGCTGGCCAAAATGGAGGACATTTAGAAGAAGATGGTCGAGGGCTCCGGAGAACCCCTCATCCAAGTCCAGACTAGGACGCCATTTACCCCAAGGGTATTGGCGGCCAAGATCCCGGGAAAGTACCGAGGGCAATCTATCAAATCCTACGAGGGAAAGACAGATCCCCAAGAGCATTACAACAGGTACCGGAACAGCATGATGATGGTGGGGGCATCAGATGAATATTTGTGCCGCTGGTTCCTTTCCACCTTGGAAGGACCGGCATACGAATGGTTCAACCGGTTACCCGAAGGCAGCATTGACTCATGGCATGAGCTCGCCCAACGTTTCTTGACACAGTTTGCAAGAAGGCGCCGGTCAAGAAAGCATTTCTCCCACTTGCTAACAGTGAGGCAAAGGAAGGAGGAGACCCTCCGGGACTTCTTGGAACAATGGAGGCTGGAAACAGATAAGGTTGACGGCGCCAACGACGGAACCCTTCTGGCTCTCCTACAAATGGTCCTCCGCACCAGGAACTTTTCGAGGAGCCTCATCATCGAACCCCCTCACGATTACATAAGAGCCCTCCAGCGAGGAGACCGGTACGCGGAGGCTGAGGAGGTGAAAAAATGCCACCAAAACTCCGAGCAGCAGTGTCCGAGGGCACATGATAAAAATCACCGGGGGTCGGGGGCTCCATTCCATCAATCCAAAGGCCCGGCCCCCTCGGGTGATCGCCCCGGCATGGCCAAGCCAAACCTGGGGGAGGTTACAAGCACAACCCGAAGGCCTGAGCCCCGCCCATCCTTCTGGAGCACCCCCGGACGCCTCTAACGCATCCCATCAGCGTCATCTTGGATTACGCCGAGGAGAGGGGCCTCATGGAGCGTGGCTCTCGCGCACCCCTAGAGATATATGTTGTCAACCCCAATGAACCGTACTGTCGCTTTCATCGTAATCAGGGGCACAGAACCGATGACTGCCACTAGCTGAAGGCAGCCATCGAGAGGCTTATACAGGCGGGCCATCTGTCCCAATTTGTCAGGGGCCCTCAGCCTCAAGGGCCCCCGCGAGGACCACCGGCGAGGGCAAACACATGGATCAACCCAAACACCATTCCCTTCGGAGATCCGAACAACAAGAAGAGGGAGATCAGGAACCTCGATGAAGAAGAGGGGTACAATCAGTGCCAAGAAAAGAAAGGTCACATCCACATGATCACCGGCGGCATCACGTGGGGAGACTCCACGAGCCAAAGGAAGAAGTGGGCACAATCCCTTTACGTTGGGGAAGTATCTCATATGCCCCCCCGTACAACGATTGAGGGAGGAACCCATCATATTCACCAACGCAGATCTCCCCCCGGTTTCCTCCCCTCACAGGGATGCGCTGGTAATACAAAGTGAGATCAACAACACCATCATCCACCGAACTTACGTTGACACAGGTAGCTCCGTCAACGTAATGTACCTCAGCACTTTCAAGGAGCTGCTCCTGGAGAGGGAGTCCCTTCGGCCCATCCGGACCCCTCTGTCCGGCTTCACCGGAGACACTATTGATTCCGAGGGGGTCATAACCCTCCCGCTACTGTTCGGCGATGGGCTCCATAGGGCCAAGCTCGAAGTGGAGTTCGTCGTCGTCAATATCGACTGCGACCATAACATCATCCTCGGACGGCCTGCCCTCGAGGACCTGGAGGTCATCATCTCTATGAGGCACCTTTGTCTCAAGTTCCCGGCTGAGGGAGGCATCGGGTACTCAAGGGGGAATCAAAAACTAGCTCGAGCTTGCTACCTCCAAATAACAAAGAAGGTCAGTAAGGCTGAGTTCCGAGTGGACACCATCACCGGAACTGTGGAGGAAGAAGAGAAGAGGCCAAAGGCAGAACCGGCCGAGGAGATAGAAGACTTTGCGCTCGATCCGGCCAAGCCGGAGAGAGTCGTGAAGATAGGAGCCAAGCTCCCTGAAGACTTTAAGACCGGCATCACGGATGCCCTCCACGCCTACCCCATTATTTTTGCATGGGGGCCGGAGGACATGTCAGGCATCAGCCGAAAGGTTATCACCCACCGCCTCGCGGTGGACCCTTCCTCCAAACCTATACAACAGAGAAGAAGACCCCTCTCGGTCGAGAGGAGGGATTTTGTGAAAAAGGAGGTTGCCATGCTCCTCTCCATCAAACACATCAAGGAGGTGAAATACCCCTCATGGTTGGCTAACGTAGTCCTCGCACAAAAACCGCCTACCTTTCGCATGTGCGTGGACTACACGGATCTGAATAAGGCGTGCCCCATGGACCCCTTTCCTCTGCTGAATATTGTTCAACTGGTAAACGAAACAGCGGGCTGCGAGATAATGTCCTTCCTCGATGCCTTTCGCGGGTATCACCAGATCTACACGCACGAGGACGCGGAGAAGACTGCCTTCATGACACACGAAGGCATCTTTTGCTACCTAGTCATGGCCTTCGGCCTGAAGAATTCGGGCGCCACTTACACCCGGATGGTGGCCAGAGTCTTTCAAGCTGTCCTAGGGCACACCATGGAGGCCTATGTTGACGACATGATCGTCAAAAGCAAACAATCATCAAGCCATGCTGACGACCTCCGGGAGATCTTCGCCATCATGCAAAAATTCAACCTGTGGCTAAACCCGAAGAAATGCACCTTCAGCGTGCAAGGCGGCAAGTTCCTGGGCTATATGGTGAGCCGAAGGGGCATTGAGGCCAACCCGGAAAAAATTCAGGCCATCATCAACATGGAGCCCCCACGCAACGTAAAGGAGGTCCAAAGGCTGACGGGCCGCCTGATAGCCCTCAACCGCTTCCTATCCAAATCGGCGGAGAAGTCCTTACCCTTCTTCCAGATCATGAGGAAGACCGCCGGCTTCCAATGGACTACTGAGTGCCAGGTGGCCTTCGACGAGCTGAAGCAGTATCTATCTTCACCCCCTGTGCTCTCCAAGCCCAAGGTAGGGAAACCCTATACCTCTATCTTGGCGTCAATTCCGTTGCCATCAGCTGAGTGCTAATTCGAGAGGAAGACGGCATCCAACACGCCATCTTCTATGTTAGCAAAACTCTCAGGGAGGCGGAACTCAGGTATTCTCCTGTGGAAAGGACGTTGCTAGCCATCGTTTCGACCGTCATGAAATTGGGCCATTACTTCCAAGCCCATCCAGTTCAAGTGCTCACACACCTACCCCTCGGCGCCCTCATGAGGAGCCCCACCAGCTCCTCTAGAATGGTGAAACGGGCGATCTTCCTCAGCCAATACAACATTGACATCCGCCCGAGGCCCGCCATCAAGGGCCAAGCCCTGGCGAACTTTGTGACGGAGTGCACGTCAAGATCAACGGTGGATGAGGAGCCCTCGGCACCCTCGGATGAATGGTGGACCGTCTATACCGATGGCTCCTCAGCCACCAAAGCATGCGGAGGAGGGGTAGTTCTCATTACTCCCGAAGGCTTCCGCGCCTATTATGCCATCCGTTTTCCTTCAAAGTCTCCAACAACGAAGCGGAGTATGAGGCCCTCCTATGTGGCCTTCGGCTGGCAGCTAACATGAAGGCCATACAGATCCACGTGAAGTGCGACTCCAAGTTGGTCGTCGGCCAAATCTCTGGAGAATACGAGGCCAAGGAAGGAAGGATGAAACAGTACAAGGAGGAGGCCAAAGAGTTGCTTAAGGTATTTGAAGCGCACTCTCTCACTCAAATACCGAGGGCTCAAAACTCCGAGGCCGACATTTTATCAAAGCTCTCGGCGGAATCCCCGGAGCACCTCTCGAAGATTGCAAGAATTGAGGAACTCAGCCTCTCAAGCATACACGCCATCCCCGTCATGAACGTACAACAAAGGCCTAAGGACTGGATTTCAGACATCATGAACTTCATCTCCACAGGGCACCTTCCCGAGGATGAAACCCGCGCAAAGCTGGCAAAGCTGAGGGCTCCCAGCTACACCGTCGAAGACGGGAGGCTTTACAAACGAACCTACAATGGGACGTTACTCTGGTGCATTCATCAGGGACCCTTCTCCATATCCCGAAGGCTCATAGTTCAGGGTTACTTCTGACCCACGATGGCTCGGGATTGTGCGGACCTCGTTCGAAGGTGCACCGTCTGTCAACACTTTCAGAAGGCCCCCGGAAGACCAGCAGTCAACTATGCCCCCATTAGCACATCCATACCCTTCTCCAGATGGGGCATCGACCTGGTAGGCCCACTGCCAAGGGGTACCTCCAACAACAGGTACATCATTGTCACCATCGACTACTTCACCAAGTGGGTAGAGGCGGAGCCCCTCGCCAGTATTATCGAAGCCAGATGCCGTCATTTTGTCCTCAAAAACATCCTCACAAGGTTCGGCGTCCCCCAAAAAATCATCTCCGATAACGACACTCAGTTTGAGGCAGCCCCCTTCTGTGCCCTCCTAGAAGCATGGGGCATCAAGCAAACTTTTCTTCTGTTGCCTACCCTCAGGGCCATGGTCAGGTAGAGAACGCCAACTGAACCTTGCTCGAGGGCCTAAAAAAGAAACTGGAAGCCGAAGGGGGAGGTTGGGTCGAAGAACTCCACAACATCTTGTGGGCCTACTGCACCACCCCTCGACGGGCAACGGGCGAAACACCTTTCTCCCTATGTTATGGATTCGAAGCTAAAGCCCCACGGAGGTGACCCTTCCTACCCGAAGGGTGGACCAGTATGAGCCGGAGGTCAACGACGCCAAGGAAAGCTAATGGTGACCCCTCCTCGGCCAAGGTGAACATAAAATGGAAACAACAGAGCAACAGTGGTGCTCCACCCCTCGGCTAAACTGTACCACACCGGGGATCACCTCGGCTACACTATCGGCCGTACAATCATCGGCCATGCAACTGGAAGAATTTCACTCCGGCCAAGATAATCAAACACACATAGGTCAAAAGTGCACCATTGGCGGAGAGAGATGCACCTCCTTCGTCCAAGGTCACTTCGGTCAAACAACGGACCCCCTGCAGTGGCGGCGCATCGGCAGCCAAATCGGCGGACCATCGGCCAGAGTAGGGATGGACTAAACCGGCCCGGCCCGACCCGGAACCGGCCCGTTACTGTTTGGGCCCAGACCGGACCAGAACCGGTTGGCCGGTTCCGGGCTTTTAGCCCGTTTGGGCGGGTCGGGTGGGCCGGGCTCGAGCCCAACTTTTGGTGAACCAGCCCGGGCAGTTCGGGCCGGGCCCGTTCAATTTTTTTTTTCAATTTTTTTGCTTTTCTAGGTTAGGGTTGGGTTTTTTGGGGGGTTTGGGGGGTGGGAGTGAAGGGGGGGGGGGGGGTCGGGTGTTAATTGGAAACCAAAAAAAAATTGAACTTGACCCGAGCTCGGCCCGACCCAGTTAGGCCCGGACCCGGTATCAACCCGGGCCAGTTCCGGGCCCAACATTTTGCAAAAAAAGCCCGTCCGAGCCCGGCCCGGAACCGGAACCGGACCGGCCCGGGTCCATCCCTAGGCCAGAGGAACCTCGCCCACCGCGTCGTCCTTGGTCCCCATCGGCCCCAAATCATGGACTCGTCGCCCAGCTCTTGGTCTCTTGGCCATACGACGGAAGAGTAACAGCGCACCCCAGCCTGGAAGCGGTCTTCCGCCATTGGCCTCACAAGGCTAGATTCCTCAAAGGGGGCAGGCCCTGTCAATTATTCGGCCACCTGGATCCTCTCAGCAGTTCAAACGTCGATAAAAAATAAGAGCTAAGTCCTATGACTCATTCTCCCAATTAAATTATCAAGTAATAGCGTAATTATCATTACTATCACTACCTACTAGCCGGTTAAAATCCCAACACTAGTACAAAAAAAGCTTTTCACATCGGTCAAATAGCCGATGTGGTTCCAACCCATGTGAAAAATATTAACTTTTCACATCGGTCAAACAATCGATGTGGAAATTCTTTCTACACTGGTCGTTCAGTGCCCGATCTAGAAGATAATCCAAAACGGCGTTTTAATGATATTTCACATCGGTTATAACTCATGTAGAACAGAAATCACAACGGTTATTTTACAACTGATGTAGAAAAGCTTCAATTTTTCCCGGAGCATAGGTTTTTCACATCAGTTATAACCCATGTAGAAAAGATTTCACATCGGTCATTTTATCAACCGATGTGAAAAGCTTCATTTTTCCGAAACATATGTGTTTCACATCGGTTATAGCCCATGTAGAAAAGCAATCAAATCGGTTATTTTACAACTGATGTGAAAAGCTTCAATTTTTCGGTATTTTTCAGGGAAAAAAATTACAATATGACCCTGTTTATACTATAATCACATCATTAATAGTCTCGTCAACTACTATGGGGGTGTTTGGAACTAATTCTGATTCTGCTTCTTTTTTAAAGCAAAAGCAGAATTAGTTTTCAGAAGCTGGTCACCCCCAGCTTCTAAAAAAACTGATTCTAGGAGTAAATTAGAGCACCAGAATCACTTCTGCACTTTCACCCAAACACCCCAACTTCTGCTTCTGCTCCCTGAAGGAGCAGAAGTAGTTTTAAGAATCAGATCCAAACACCCCCTATAGCACAATTTTTCACCTGTTCACATGATCCATCTAAAACAATAACACAAACTACTCCCTCCGTCCCTTAAAACTTTGCCATCTTTCCTTTTTGGGACGTCCCAAAAAACTTTGCCACTTTCCCTTTTAATCAATTATTTTGTGGTTTCTGTTATTTCTCTCTCCTCTGCACAAATCTCAACCACACAGTTTTTACTTTATTATTCTCCGTGTCGGTCAACTTTGGCAAAGTTTTAAGGGACGAAGGTAGTATTTTTCAATTCTTCCACAAATGTTAAACAAGTTCAAGTAACAACTTAGTACATAATGTATAACTTAGTACAACTTAGTACAACTTAGTACATAAGCTAAAATAAAACAATCCTTGCACAAGTCTAGAGTAATAACACATTGTATAAAGTTACAAGTCTCATCATCACTCAAAAACTTAAACAAACATGTTCTTCATGTGTCGTTGATGGATTGCGTCATTTCTAAGAAATATGATGTCCAACGAGTTCGTACTTCATCAATCTCTTCTGATGATAATGGTTCCGGATTGACGAATCGCTACAAATTAAATAAGAAGGTTATTAAAAAACATTACGTGGAGCAAACCTATTGAATGTAAATAAAATAATAATGTACCTCATCCCACATTTCAAGAATTACCGCTGAAACACTATTCAACGTATGCAACATCACATAATAACCACATTCATAACTCCCAACTTGCATTCGAGACTACAAGTTAGAATAATAACATAATTACTAATCAGGAATTACGATATTCGACTTGGTGCTACACAAATGAAAGTAAAAATAATATACAAAGTAAAGTGGTAAGTATTTACCATAGGAATAATCCATTTCACTCTTCCCTTTCTTGAGTTGAGCCTACGGCTTACCTCCATTGCACTATGTAATTTATAATATTAAATATATATAATAATAAATTATTTATGTAATTAAGATATACAATATATATTCAAAAATTAAATAAAACGGAATGTACAAAATACTTACGCATAAATAATATTTTTGAATTGTCTATTTGGCTTATTCCCCAAAGAACCAAAAAGACAATAGTGTTTTGGACAGGAGAGAGATAACATTTTATTTATCTATGTCTTTTTAATATTACCTCCGTCCCCAAACAACTTCCCACTTTCCTTATTTGGATGTCCCAAAGTAAACTTCACCTTTCCATAAAAAGTGACTTTTCAGTACAAAATATCAAAACCACCCTTACTTTTTACTTACTTTTTATTTGATTTGACATAAACTAAGGCTGTCATGGGAAAGTCAGCTCCCGCTTTAACTTTTCCCAAAAATGTACCTAAGTCAAAAACGAGAAGCTGTTTTTGGGACGAAGGGAGCATAAAATAAAAAGTGATAACTTTTTATTACTTTTAAAACATATCAGCTACTACAGAGTACAGAGACTTTTACAATCATATCTATTTAATACAGACTAACTTTCAATTTCTACCTGTTTGTCAAATTAAACAAAAACTAGATATAACACTTGCAGAACAGATATCTGAGGGATGCATTTATATATAAATATATTGAGAGAGATGAACAAATCGCATGTGGAATATAAAAGTAGATATTAGATGCATATGCCCTCTATGCACCAACAATTAATGGTTCTTTTTCATGCACTTGGGGGACAAGAAAGCAACAACACAATGTCATGAAAATTTATGTGTATCTCACCTAGCACTGTGGCAGCCTCACCCATACCAAGGGTATCTTGAAAGAACTCAACACTTTGATCATAAGAGGTGAGCATTCTCATGTTAAGTGTCATAGCTCTAACAACGGTTGAACCAACACCTTTCCAGAGAGCTAAAACTCCTTCATATGCAACAATACGATAAAAGGCATGGAAGACATTTTTGTAGTTACGCCGATGGGCAGCAGGTAATGTGGCATCAGCCTGCATAGGGATGAGTGCCAAATCCATTGGACTGCCAACACATGCTCCAATCGCTCCAGCGGTCAGCCCACACAAAGCCTTCTGATACAATGGCAACGACTTCCCATCATTTTCTTGAACAACCTTCCTTGTCAACATTCTAATTATGAAACAATCAGTCACCAAATAAGTCAAAGTCCAATGTCATTAAATATTTATGGAAATTCGTCGACACACAAATAAAACCATATTTTCTATTTTATTATGCCATAACTAAAAAATGAGGCATTTTACGAGAAACACTGATTGAAAGCATTTACTGGTACAAACGAAAATAAAGATAAAAATATTTCAATAAAAACAATCATAACCGACAAGCTTACAAAAGGAAAACATGTGAACAAACACTACATTTAGAAACCCTGATGATGTAAGTCTGTTTATGTAAAATAAAACAAAAACAGAAAAGGTATTGATGTAAATGGAATCTGATGATTGTTAAATGTAGCTGCAGCTGGAAATATGAATATGGAATATAAACAAAATTGGCACATGGAAATTCTAAAGTGCAACTAATCACCACAAGCCTTTTCATTCAGAAAGGTTGCTTTGGTGCTTCTATTACTACTATCCTTCCGCACCAAGACGATAAATTGAGGAGACCGACAAGTTAGAGAAAACAGCTCACTCTCCAGTAGCCTCCCCAGCTCCCAGCTCCCCATCCCCCTCCCCAGCTCACCAGCATCCTCCCCAGTCCCCTCCCCAGCCCACCAGTTCCCTCCCCAGCTCACCAAAACCCTCCCCATCCCACCAGCCCCCTCCCCAGCTCCCCAGTCCCCTCCTCGGCTCACCAGCACCCTCCCCAGTCCCCTCCCTAGCCCACCAGCCCCCTCCCCAGCTCGATCCCCATCCCACTCCCCCAGCCCCTCTCAGCTCACCAGAACCCTCCCTATCCCACCAGCCCCCTCCACAGCTCCCCAGTCCCCTCCCCAGCCCACCAACCCCCTCCCCCAGCTCACCAGCACCCTCCCCAGCTCGCCATGTGACACCGCACCCGAACGTCCTTGAAATTCAAATTAAATTTCAAAGTTTGTGTATTGAATTTTCCTATTACTCAACAATTGTGAAACGAGTAATGTTTTACGCAATGCATGATTGGTCATATTGCCGTTTTAGCTCGTATAATAGTAATGGACTTCCAAATACTTAATTGTGCCATCTTATTGAATATAGGGGCCCAACATTATTTAAATAAAGATATATAACCCTTCGATACAAGTAAGAACGGCCGGGCAGCCCAAATGTTATTTTGGGCCTAACCTGCTAAAAGTATTAAGTATTCATGAAGGCCGTCCTAGGACCACTCAAGAATGGTCCACACGGCTTGCAGCCCAGGAATATGAATTCAATGGTCACAAATAAGTGAATGTGTTGGTTAGAGAAGAATACAAACTCCTATAGTCCCACCTTAGGCATTATTGAGCTAAGTAATGGAAATATGGTTTTCTTCTATAATTATACATCATATAAATTATTGGGATTATCCTACTCATGTTAGAGATCAATAATATGATGTGAATAGTTGACTTGTTCTAAATAAATTAGAATGAGTACAAAAGACATCTTATGACAAAAGATAAAATAATAGGACCCATCTTCCCACCTTTGGAAGTATTAGTAGATATTTTACTCTCAAAAATAATCAAGGAACACAAGTGTGTGTTCCACACCTTCCCAGATCCTTCAAAATAAGTAAAGGACGTTAGAAGAGGGAGAAGGGGGCTGGACTTGACAAAAGAAACAAAGAAGGGAGACCCACCTTGTCAATTCCGCACAAAATGGGTGTGTGGTTTGTCTCCCTCCATAATGAGAGTTGTACTCGTCCAATGAAGGTGATTAAGGTGTTCCTGGATAGCCTTTGAAGTCTAGTTTCATTATTGATTGTTTTCTGAGTAAGAAGAGAGAGCATTAAAGATAACAATCGAGGTTGAGTGAACTGCTGTGTATAAACTCGAACAGTGGGAGTGTTGGTGTTGTTTGGTTCGTATCTTGAGCTATACTCATCCAACTAGGGAGTGTGAGGTGTCTACAGAAAGCTCTCAAGATAAGGAATCCGTGGATGTGCGTTTTTCAGCAAACTGAGTAGTGGAAGGCTTCCAAATTGGCGAAATAAAACGCTGCCTTGCAGAAACGGATTTGCTTCTCTAAAGTGAGTTTGAATCCAAAACCTTTCTTTTCATTATCTAAATGATGTGAACGAATTGTGGAAATATTATACACTATTTCAAGGGTATAATATGTTCTTCATAAGGTTACTTTTTTGAAGTATATGTTAGATGCTAACCTAGAACAAACCTTGAAAGGTTATGAAGCGATTTCGCCGGAAAACACCCATTCTAGGGGCTGTTTTCGTATCATCGGTTAGGAGTTGAGCTAGCACCTTGATGAGGCTCTCTAACAATCATTTATAAGAAAGGAATCAGTTCTCAAACTTCCTTGGTCGAATCTTTGAGCATTGGATTGAGAAGGAAAGGTTTAGAGCTCATTTGAGGTGAGGATCGACATCTAGTTGCTTACAACTTGTAGGTTAAGCATGAGATTACCTAAATGTCTAAATCATGTTTTTCATGGATTATAATGATTGATTATTGATGAAATATTGATATATTTGATAATTAATGGAATTGGAAATGATTTGGAATCATTTTGATAAAAATGGAGTTAAATAAACTATTATGTAAAATATGCATTTTTACTCATGTGTGAATTGTGTAGGGACTTACAAGTAGAATATTTGATTTATAAGAATAATCTTAATAGTATTGAATTCCTAGTTAATTATTGTTTGTAATTGTCAAGGAATTGATTCTAAGAATTTGATTGTAAGTGATGTGCTTGAATGTGATTCAAGTGACTTAATTGATTTAGTATGAAGCTAAGATCATATTATGGGCTTTCCGTAAGGATGTCTCAAAATAGATTATTGATATCTCAATTCTAGGCATAGGTTTGCTTAGGAATTGAGTCTATGCCATGGCACGGTGATGTACTTGAGTTGGACTCTAGAAGTGCATGGGTAAATAAGGGGTTGTGATTGATGTCATGCATGGTGATGTACTTGAGTTGGACTCTAGAAATGCATGGGAGATTTGAGGCGGTAGCCTATGATGTGCATTAGTGCATGGTGATGTACTTGAGTTGGACTCTAGAAATGCGCAGTGGAGTAATTAACTTGTGTCATATGATTTGCATGGTGATGTACTTGAGTAGGACTCTAGAAATGCAAACATATGTGTTAGGGTTGGACCCTATGAATTGTCATGACTGGTAGTCATGATGTATTGGGTTGATGATTTGTAAACAAACATCTGGCCTACAGGCCGACTACTTGACTTTATATATAAAGTAAGTATATTTTGAACGGGGTAACTTGGGGTTACAACCTAGATTATATTATCACCCTATTGAGGGTCTTGTGTTTGAAATACTTGTTGTATATCTATTAGATGCCATCCACACCAGTACTTTATAGCCGTATAGAGTACTGACCCCTTTCGGGGGGCGTCCCACCACTATTTCAAGTTGAGGCTAGAGCTTGCTTCCTGTGCTCGTTGCTCGGGTGATCATATTGGAGAGAAGACTTGGTTCGTGCTTCCTCCATTCTGTTTTTGAACATTTATAAAAATGCTCATGAATATTTTTTACTATAGAGCCTGCGTGCTCATGTTTGCCCCGTGTGGCATTTGTTTTCAAACTATGTTTTCCGCTGCGTATTGAATTACTTATTATGTATGTTTATGGATGACTTATGTGTGAATGATATTTGAGACGCCTTTTATAATATGGATGTGTTAGACTGCGGTTGACTATTTGTATCGTACGGCGGGTTGTTGACGTGTCCGGATAGGTCCGGGGCGTGACAATTTAATTGGTATCAGAGCCTTAGTCCATAAACTTCATAATGAAGTCTCAAAATTCTCTTTTTCCAAATGATTTTGAAAATCATGAGCATAAATGTTTTGTACTTATAGAACTTTTGGTACTTGGGTTTCAAGGTCTCTAATTGTTAAGATGGTACCCTTAGCAATTGGTATGGCGGCAATTTGAGCCAAGGAGTGTCTTAACTACCTATCTGTCAATTGAAATTTGATACGAGTCTAATGACTCTTTCCAAAATTTCTTTCAGAAATGGACGGTGGTGGCAAAGTTACGAGAAGAAACCCGACGTGTCGTGCACCGGTGGCAACCGGGAAGGGAAGCCGTGGGGCCTCTAGAGTATCTAGAGGGGCGAGCCGTGGAGGCTGATCACAGACCGTGAGCGACGGTCTTGTTGACACCGAGAGTGAAACCTACTGGTCCTATGAGGACTCTACCTATCAACCTGAAACCGAACCGGTTGAGACCCCTTATGAAGGGGACGACGATGATGTGAGTGGTGAAGAGGGGGAGAATGACTCCCTAGCAAGAATTGAGGCGCTACTCTAGCAATACCAGCGGGAGCGCGAAGAAAGGAGGGAACGCCGAAGGCGCCAAGGAGGGCAACCTTCGGGTGGGGCTACAAGAGGAAGAAGGCATGGTGACTCTAGGGCCCACATCGAACCACATGGGGGCTGGGGTGATGGAGGTGCAATCATAAGGATCTCAAAATATCTCAAGGAGGCCAGAGACTTAGGGTGCAAACCCTTCAATGAAACAGGTGACATCTCGGTCATCGCTGAATGGATCAAGAGGTTGAACGAAGCAGCCCTTGACATGCAACTCACCCCTGAGTTTAAGCTAAGGGTGGCGGTGAGATTGCTTGAAGGGATAACGTCCACATGGTGGGACGGAGCCAAAGGCAAGTATGGTAGGACCGTGACTTGGGGGAATTTCCGACAGGAATTCTTTGCCCAATAATATTCTGATTTTGAAGTGAACGCTAAGTGGAGAGAGGTATACCCTCTTAACCCAAGGTGGTAAAATGACGGTGAGGCAACTTGAACACAAATTCAGGGAGCTCACGGAGTTCATACCGGAGTATGTTTGTGACGAGAACCGAATGGTTAATCACTTCTGGGATGCCTTAGACTTGGAGGTGCGTGAGAGGGCAACACTGTTGCCTAACCTGACCTTTAGCTAAGTAGTCGAGCAGAGGGTGAAAGGAGAGAAGGAATGGGAAGAAAGAAAGATGAAAAACGCCGAAGAGGCAAAAAAGAGAAAGTGGGAAAACTATGGACCTCAAGGTCCTAACAAGAAGAGAAATCATGGAGGAGGATCCTTTCGGGCACCACCACCGCCATCTAGGGGAAGTCAAGGCCCGAGTGGACATGAACACAGATCACAAGTCTCAAGGGTGACTTGTTGCAAAAATTGCAAGAGGAGACACTTGGGAAAATGCCAGGACCCCCCTAGATGCTACCAATGTGGAAGCACCAGGCACATGAAGATGAGTTTCCCACAACTGAGTGGAGCAAGGGCATCGGGACCAAGCAGTGGTACTACCGGGACACAAAATCAATTCGGGGCTTCCTAAGGATCCAGGGGGCAAGGGGGAGCAAGTTCAAGCAACGCGCCGTCCGTGAACCAAGGAAGGACTCAAGCTAGGGTCTATGCGATGACGGAGGCGGATGCTCAAGCTAACCCGAACTCTGTTGCAGGTATAACCGCTTAACTTCTTGTGTTTTATCCATTCCAAATCCATAAATGGAACTTATAAATCCTAGGGTCCATGTGGAAACCGACTTAGGATTGAACTGGGAAAAATTGGGCCAAAGCATGCTGATACCCGACCGGGTATAATAGGGTACACGAC
Organism: Cuscuta europaea; assembly: GCA_945859875.1. Lineage (NCBI taxonomy): Eukaryota > Viridiplantae > Streptophyta > Magnoliopsida > Solanales > Convolvulaceae > Cuscuta > Cuscuta europaea. Next base: position 2,938,446 of record CAMAPE010000009.1, read on the forward strand.
CGGGTATGCGACCAGAACCAATACCTGCCTTCGATACCTGACCGGGTAGAGTGGAAAATTCCCCACTCGAACACATACCCGACCGGGTATGGTCAGTTACCCGACCGGGTATGATGAAATTTTGATCGGGTACGTTACCCGCTGGGGCTACCAGGCCGGGAAAATCATGAGGATTGCCACTGGAACACATACCCGACCGGGTATAGGGGTTTACCCGACCGGGTATGCTGAAACTCCGAACTGGAACGCTGCCCGCCTGAGCTACCAGACCGGGCAAGGCAAGAGGACTGCCTCTGCAACAGATACCCGACCAGGTATAGATGTTTACTCGACTGGGTATCACTGTATATTGAAAAAATGGACGTTTTTCGTGGGCCAACGGCTCAATTAAGGTAGAGGAGGTACCTTGCATGGTTTATAAATGTAGGAACACTAAAGATTAATGGGAGATGTGCATGAATCCTTATCGATACTGGGGCACAATGTTCATTCGTGAGTGAGACGTTTGCCGAGGGCTTGGAAATACAATTATTTCCGTTGACGCAAACCCTAGTGGTATCAACACCACTAGGAGATGACGTTGAGAGGACTTGTTACTATCCATCTTGTGAGGTGGAAGTCGATGGTCAAACCTTGACGTGTGATTTCGTACCGCCGAGCATGATTGATTTTGATGCGATCCTAGGGATGGATTGGCTAGAAAAGCATCATGCTAGGGTAGATTGCTACGCGAAGGTTCTAGAACTCGAAGGCAATGATGGGATACCCTACGCTTCGAGGGTGATCGAGGCAAATCAAATAGTTGCATCATATCCGTCGTAAGAGCGAGGAGTATGATGAGAAAGGGATGTCACGCATATCTAGCATACGTGGTCTACAAAACTAAGGAGGAACTGAACATTGACAATGTAAGGGTGGTTTGTAAGTACCCAAATGTCTTCCCTAAAGATCTACCGGGGCTTCCACCCGATAGAGAGATTGAATTTGTGATCGAGGTTGAGTCCAACACCAAACCAGTCTCTATACCACCGTACCGAATGGCACCTGCGGAACTAAATGAGTTGAAAACCCAATTGCAAGAGCTATTGGATAACGGTTTCATCAGACCGAGCTATTCACCGTGGGGAGCACCAGTCCTTTTTGTGAAAAAAAAGGATGGGACTCTACGTATGTGTATTGACTACCGACAATTGACTAAGGTCACCATCAAGAATAGGTACCCTTTACCTAGGATTGATGACTTGTTTGACCAACTCCGAGGAGCAATAATATTTTCAAAGATTGACTTGAGGTCAGGGTATCACTAACTGAAGATCAAAGAGAGCGACAAACCGAAGAGTGCTTTCCGCACAAGGTATGGCCACTTTGAGTTTCTGGTTATGTCATTTGGGTTGACTAACGCCCCAGCGGCATTCATGGACTTGATGAACCGAGTTTTTCATAAATACTTGGATCAGTTTCTAATCGTGTTCATAGATGACATCTTGATTTACTCAAGGAATGAAGAAAAGCACGAAAGACACTTGGTTCTGGTTCTTGAAACACTACGAGAGAAGGAGCTCTATGCCAAATTCTCTAAGTGTGGGTTTTGTCTTAAGGAGATCGGCTTTCTCGGGCATGTGATTTCTGAATCAAGCATTGCTGTGGACAACAAGAAGATTGAGGCCATCACAGAATGGGAAAGACCTAAGAATGTGAAAGAGATTCGTAGTTTCCTTGGACTAGCGGGATACTATAGAAAATTCGTGGAGAAGTTCTCAGTTTTGGCATCACCGTTGACGAAACTCACTCGAAAAGGGGCTAAGTTCGTATGGGATGACCGATGTGAGAAGGGATTCTTAGAATTGAAGAAGAGGTTAACTGAGGCATCAGTACTCGCCTTACCAAAACAAGGTATGGGGTACGATGTCTATAACGATGCCAGCATCCAAGGGCTTGGATGTGTATTGATGCAGAATGGGAGGGTGATTACCTACGCTTCACGACAGTTGAAGAAACACGAGGTAAATTATCCTACTCATGACTTAGAATTGGGAGCAGTGGTTTTTGCACTAAAGATATGGAGGCATTATCTCTACAGAGAGACGTGTCACATATACACTGACCACAAGAGTTTGAAGTATGTGTTTACTCAGAAAGAGTAAAACATGAGGCAACGACGGTGGATGGAGTTGATAAAGGACTACCACCTAGTGATTGATTACCATCCAGGGAAAGCAAATGTTGTGGCTGATGCCCTTAGTCGGAAGAGTTCATCAGGGGCATTGATAACCAACTTGAGATCATTGAGAGCTCAATTGGAAATATCTACTAATGGCGCCTTGGTGGCGAGATTTTAGGTGAGACCTACCTTACTTGATGAGATCAAGAAGGGACAGGAACTAGATGATGAGCTCAAGAAGGTCCGAGAACGCATGCTAGCGGGACCGGTAGAGGATTTCCATGAGAAAGACGATGATCTCTTGTTATTCCGTGATTGAGTGTGTGTACCATCGAATGATGAGCTCCGAAAGTCCATTCTAGAGGAGGCTCATTCATCGGCAAATGCTATGCACTCGGGAGGCACGAAGATGTACAAGGATCTGAAAGAAAGCTACTTGTGGTCTGGTATGAAGAGGGAAATAGCAGAGTGCATCAGTCGGTGCCTTACTTGTCAGCAAGTTAAGGCAGAACATCAACATCCAGCGGGTTTATTGCAGCCACTTTCCATCCCTAAATGGAAGTGGGAACATGTGACTATGGATTTCGTGGTAGGCTTACCATAGACGATAAGGAACTATGACGCAGTTTGGGTTGTTGTTGATAGGCTCACGAAGAGTGCACACTTTTTACCTATCAACACCACCTACCCACTCGAGAGGTTACCCAAATTGTATACGAACGAGATCATGAGGTTACATGGGGTTCCAGCGACCATTGTGTTCGATAGGTTCCAGTGTGATGGACTAAATTTCAAGTCTGTGGGAACGAAGTTGAAGTTCAGTACAGGATTCCATCCACAGACATATGGGCAATCTGAAAGGGTTATACAGATCTTAGAAGATATGTTGAGGGCCTGTGCATTAGAGTTCCAAGGAAGTTGGGACAATCACTTAGCACTTGTGGAGTTTGCCTATAACAACAGTTATGAGGCAAGTATCGGCATGCCTCCATACGAAGCATTGTATGGGAGGAGGTGTCATACACCGTAATGCTGGGATGAGGTTGGCATGGCCAAACTTGAGGGCACTGAGTTGGTTGAGATCACCAAGTCAAAGGTGAAGTTGATTCGAGAGAGACTCAAAGCGGCTCAGAATAGACAGAAGAGTTATGGAGATAAGCATCGGAGAAACTTAGAGTTTAAGGTTGATGACGAGGTATTCGTGAAAGTTTCTCCTTAGAAAGGAATCATTCGATTCCAAAGCCGAGGGAAGCTTAATCCATGCTACATAGGGCCATTTAGAATTCTAGAGAGAATTGGGGCCGTAACATATCATCTACAGTTGACTCTTGAGCTAGAAAAGATACATAATGTATTCCACGTATCTATGCTTAAGAAGTACGTACATGATCCTTCTCACGTGTTGGAAAAGCCGCACGTGGAGGTACGCGAGGATTTGAACTACACCGTACAACCGGTCAAGATCACCGATAGAAAGGTAAACAAATTGAGGAGTAAAGAAGTTCCAATGGTTAAAGTCCTTTGGAAAAGTGATCGGGTTGAAGAAGAGTCTTGGGAAACGGAAGCTTTGATGAGGGAGCAATACGCTTTCCTATTTGAGTAGCATTGTGAATTTCGGGGACGAAAATCCTGTTAAGGAGGGGGTGAACTTGTGACACCGCACCCGAACGTCTTTGAAATTCAAATTAAATTTCAAATATTGTGTATTGAATTTCCCTATTACTGAACAATTGTAGAACGAGTAATGTTTTACGTAATGCGTGATTGATCATACTACCGTTTGGGCTCGTATAATAGTAATGGACTTCCAAATACTTAATTGGGCCAACTTATTGAATATAGGGGCCCAACATTATTTAAATAAAGATATATAACCCTTTGATACAAGTAAGAACGGTCGGGCAGCCCAAATGTTATTTTGGGCCTAACCTGCTAAAAATAGTAAGTATTCATGAAGGGCGTCCTAGGACCACTCGAGAATGGTCCACACGGCTTGTAGCCCGGGAATATGAATTCAATGGTCACAAATAAGTGGATGTGTTGGTTAGAGAAGAATACAAACTCCTATGGTCCCACCTTAGGCATTATTGAGCTAAGTAATGGGAATATGGTTTTCTTCTACAATGATACATCATATAAATTATTGGGATTATCCTACTCATGTTATAGATCAATAATATGATTTGAATAGTTGACTTGTTCTAAATAAATTAGAATGAGTACAAAAGCTATCTTATGATAAAAGATAAAACAATAGGACCCATCTTTCCATCTTTGGAAGTATTAGTAGATATTTTACTCCCAAAAATAATTAAGGAACACAAGTGTGTGTTCCACACCTTCCCAGCTCCTCCAAAACAAGTAAAGGACGTTAGAAGAGGGAGAGGGGGGCTGGACTTGACAAAAGAAATAAAGAAGGGAGACTCACCTTCTCAATTCCGCACAAAATGGGTGTGTGGTTTGTCTCCCTCCATAATGAGAGTTATACTCGTCCAATGAAGGTGATTAAGGTGTTCCTGGATAGAATTTGAAGTCTAGTTTCATTATTGAGTGGTTTATGAGTAAGAATAGAGAGCATTAAAGACAATAATCGAGGTTGAGTGAACTGCTGTGTATAAACTCGAGCAGTGGGAGTGTTGGTGTTGTTTGGTTCGTATCTTGAGCTATTCTCATCCAAATAGGGAGTGTGAGGTGTCTACAGAAAGCTCTCAAGATAAGGAATCCGTGGGGTGCGTTTTTCAGCAAACAGTGTAGTGGAAGGCTTCCAAATTGGCGAAATAAAACGCTGCCTTGCAGAAACGGATTTGCTTCTCTAAAGTGAGTTTGAATCCAAAACCTTTCTTTTCATTATCTAAATGATGTGAACGAATTGTGGAAATATTATACACTATATCAAGGGTATAATATGTTCTTCATAAGGTTACTTTTTTGAAGTATATGTTAGATGCTAACCTAGAACAAACCTTGAAAGGTTATGAAGCGATTTCGCCGGAAAACACCCATTCTAGGGGCTATTTTCGTATCATCGGTTAGGAGTTGAGCTAGCACCTTGAGGAGGCTCTCTAGCAATCATTTATAATCAAGGAATCAGTTCTCAAACTTCCTTGTCCGAAGATTTGAGCATTGGATTGAGAAGGAAAGGTTTAAAGCTCATTTGAGGTGAGGATCGACATCTAGTTGCTTACAACTTATAGGTTAAGCATGAGATTACCTAAATGTGTAAATCATGTTTTTAATGGATTATGATGATTGATTATTGATGAAATATTGACATATTTGATAAGGAATGGAATTGGAAATTATTTGGAATCATATTGATAAAAATGGAGTTAAATGAACTATTATATAAAATATGCATTTTTACTCATGTGTGAATTGTGTAGATACATAAATGAATATTTATGTACTCCCTCCGTCCCTTAAAGGTTTCCCAAGTTTGACTGGCATGTAGAATAATAAAGTAAAAACTGTGTGGTAGATATTTGTGAAGAGGAGAGAAATAACATGAGCCACAAATTGATTGTTTAAATGGAAAGTGGCAAAGTTTTTGGGACAACCAAAAAAGGAAAGTTGGCAAAGTTATAAGGGACGGAGGGAGTACTACATTGGATGCTTAAGCTGCTGCTACATACCTCTATATATGTAGGGACTTACAAGTAGAATATTTGATTTATAAGAATAATCTTAATATTATTGAATTACTAGTTAATGATTGTTTGTAATTGTCAAGGAATTGAATCTAAGAATTTGATTGTAAGTGATGTGCTTGAATGTGATTCAAGTGACTTAATTGATTTAGTATGAAGCTAAGATCATGTTATGGGCAGTCCGTAAGGATGTCCCACAATAGATTATTGATATCTCAATTCTAGGCATAGGTTTGCTTAGGAATTGAGTCTATGCCATGGCACAGTGATGTACTTGAGTTGGACTCTAGAAGTGCATGGGTAAACAAGGGGTTGTGATTGATGTCATGCATGGTAATATACTTGAGTTGGACTCTAGAAATGCATGGGAGATTTGAGGCTGTAGCCTATGATGTGCATGGTGATGTCCTTTAGTTGGACTTCAGAAATGCACGGTGGAGTAATTAACTTGTGTCATATGATTTGCATGGTGATGTACTTGAGTTGGACTCTAGAAATGCAAACATATGTGTTAGGGTTGATGTTTTGTAAACAAACCTTGGGCCTATAGGTCGACTACTTGACTTTATATATAAAGTAAGTATATTTTGAACGGGGGGTAACTTGGGGTTACGACCTAGATTATATTATCACCCTATTTGAGGGTCTTGTGTTTGAAATACTTGTTGTATATCTATTAGATGCCATCCACACCAGTACTTTATAGCCGTATAGAGTACTGACCCCCTTTCGGGGGGCGTCCCACCACCATTTCATGTTGAGGCTAGAGCTTGCTTCCTGTGCTCGTTGCTCGGGTGATTATCTTAGAGAGAAGACTTGATTCGTTCTTCCTCCATTCTGTTTTTGAACATTTATAAACATGTTCATGGATATTTTTCACTATAGAGCCTGCGTGCTCATTTTTGCCCCGTGTGGCATTTGTTTTCAAACTATGTTTTCCGCTGCGTATTGAATTACTTATTATGTATGTTTATGGATGACTTATGTGTGAATGTTATTCGAGACGCCTTGTATAATATGGATGTGTTAGACTGCGGACTGTGGTTGTCTATTCGTATCGGACGGCGGGTTGTTGATGTGTCCGGATAGGTCCGGGGCGTGACACGCCAAGCCCTCCCAAGTCCACCAGCCCCCTCCCCAGCCCATCAGCCCCCTTCCCATTCCACCAGCCCCCCTCCCTATCCCACCAGCCCCCTCCCCATCCCATGAGCCAAATGAGTCATTACTTTTAATTTAAAAAAACAGTTCAATAAATTGAAATTATGAGGTCATGAATATGATTGTATTTCAAGTTACCTCACATGCATACGTAGGAACATCAAAGAGTTTAAGTAGGCCAAAGACTCAATTTCACAATACATCACTTATTATTTCTGAATTTCATAATGCTGAGATGTTGAAATATAGGTTATGAGCTTATAAGAAATCACCATTAGTACAACCTTCATTGAATCTTAAAGACTTCTTATACTCGGACTTTGAAATGGCGGTCTTTCAAATCTTCTCTAACTCTCGTATAGGTTAAATTTGTAAAGTTTGTATGACTAAAATAACAAAACGTACTGATAGCATCCTCCTCGACTAATGACAGATGTAAATATCCAAAAAATGTTGTTAATTTAGTCTCTAAAAGACTACATTTTTAACTGGAACCTTTCTAAACCCATAATAACTCCAAACCCATAATTTTTTTGTCTGGTGCAGCTTGTTCAGCCCATAAATATCAGAACTTCAGAAGTCCTTTATGCAGAGAAAAAATGCAACAACAAAAACATGCGTGTAAGGAGGTCGCTTTATTAACATCACCCTACAAAGTTCAAAGAAGCCATAATTCCTCTTAATATGATGAATACAACTCAAACTTAATTACTTTCATTTCAGACCTCAGGGTATTGGTTGCACAATACCACCTATAGATTTAAAGTATGTTCAGAGAAACATGAAACAACATCCTCAATAATTTAGAGGATGATATGTTAGAGCGTGAGGATGCAATTGTGTGTGAGAGATTTTAATGTAAGGATCACAGTTTTCAAATAATTGAGGAAGGGGACCTAACAATCAGAGCTATATTATAGAATTATGGACAACTGAAGGACCAAAACAACAACAGTTCAGCAATTCTAATGCCATACAGATCAGATACAATCACAAATTGACAAAAACACTTAAATATTTAACCAAAACTAAATTTAAAATGAAACATTGTAAAAAAAAGAGATTAGAGCGGAAAGCACAACATTAAATCTAATTATACATCCTAATAGCTAAAGATTCCTATAAAAATTAACATCTTATAAAATAATTCACATAATGATTTCATTTAACAATCTGAAATTTAACATCAGGAGTATTAAATGCAAGTACTATGTACTAAAACACATAAATGTTAAAACATTTCCGATTTACGAAGTATTAAATAATCAAAACTAAGATAATGAATAAGAAAAAAGAAGAAAATTAATCAGTTAGGGTTATAAATTAAAACCCTAAAGTAAGGTAAATGAAGGTTAAAGCCCGCTATAGTGCTTCAGTCCTTCCTTCATCGAAAACATTGACGCCGGGGAGATTGGAACTGATGCTCGCCGACGATGATTACTCCTTCCACTGCTTTGACCGCTGATGCCGAGAAGTTCGACCTTCTGCTCGTTCGCTCCACTCTACGTCGAGGGTTTGACCATCTCGCTCCAGTGGACGTAGGAGTCGGGCAGCCGTATGGCGTCTACACCTTCTTCTAGGCTGGAGTCCGGGCAATCGTACGACGGCTATGCCTTGTGCTAAGTCGGACTGGGGGAGTCGTTCTCTTCTTTGCCTAAGAGTTCAGGGCAAAGGTTAATCTGTAGAAAGACTGGTTATTAATGTAGTCTATATGATTTCAAATCGGTCATAACCCATCTAAAATGGGCGCTTATTATATTACTTCTAAACTTTCCAGATCATTTATGACCGATTTGATTTAAACTCTCTAATAACAAATAGTACACCGTCTTTCTTTTGACATCGGCTTCCGCAGCATTAGATGTGGTAGATTTTGTAAAATTGCAACACATACCCGTTGTTTTATTTTACATCGGTTATACACGCAACCAATGTAGAAAAATTTATAAAAATTATAAAAATGACCCCATGTCATCATTCCACATGGGGTGTCGAATAACACATGTGAAAAGGCCGATGTTAAAAGGTCTTTTTGTATTAGTGCAAAAATGGTGCAACCCGATCTCTAATCTACCGAACATCTTTATTTGATGATTCGGATTATATTTAGGTCCCTCGACCTACCCCAGTCACCTTTATTTGGTGGCTCGGGCATCTAAAAGTGAGAGCCGCTATCGGCCGCATACGACATTATGCCTAAAAGCGGTAAACGATACACCTCATTTTCCGAGACGCTAATCGCGTCTTCCAAAAGCCGTTGCCATGAACAACACACCTATTGTGTTCCGCTTATTTTTTTGTAAATTTAAGTAAAGGATGCCACACAAAAAAGCACATCGTATCGGCCCCTTAGAGCGAAACGCTCAGGTATGGCCGACGATGTCCCAAGAAGAAGGGCCCGTAAAATGGCCCACGTCTTGAAACGAGAAGCTCACCGCGTCGTCCTCGCGCTAAATCGCAGGGCGGCAAGCCTGAAAGAAGGTCGAGGTGACAAAACCTCCACACTTGGGGTTGGGAAACGACAACCGTCAGAAACTGGCCAAAAGTCTAGCCCAACGTCGTAAATTGACGAGGGGACCCCCAAGATTAGGGAAAGTCCTTCACCAGAGGTTGATAAATCCCTCCCGGACTCCCTATCGGCCGAGGGAATAGCAACCCCCTCGGCCGAGCCTGAAAGAAGGATCCCACACTCCTCACTCAAAGAAGTAAAGAGGAAGTCAAAAAAGGAAAGAAAATAGGGAAAGCCGAAGGACTGTGCACTCACCGGCCTCGAGCGAAATCCCCACAAAGAAAAGAGGGAAAGGAAAAGGATCGTGCACTCGCCGCCCTCGAGCGAAATCCCCACAAAGAAAAGAGGGAAAGCCGAAGGACCGTGCACTCGCCGGCCTATGCATTATGGACGAAGCAAGACCATACATGCGGATCAGATGGACGCTCAAGCCTGGTCCTTCATCATCAGACCGGCTCATCAGCGCCGTCCACATCATAAGACGGGCGTCCCACGTCGTCCTTCATTTTTAGACGGGCATCCAACACTATCCTTCATTTTCAGATGGGCTCCTCACCGCCGTTGTCCTCAAAGGACAAGCGTCCAACGCCATCCTTCATCTTCAGACGGACGCTCAGGTCTGGTCCTTCATCATCAGACCGGCTCATCAGCGCCTTCCTCACCATCAGACGGGTGTCCAACGCCATCCTTCATCTTCAGACGGACGCTCAGGCCAGGTCCTTCATCATCAAACTGGCTCATCAACGCCATCTTCATCATCAGACGGGCGTCCCACACCGTCCTTCATTTTCAGACGGGATCCTCATCGCCGTCGTCCTCAAAGGGCAGGCATCCAATGCCGTCCTTTATCTTCAGATGGACGCTCAGGCCTGGTCCTTCATCATCAGACCGGCTCATCAGCGCCTTCCTCATCATCAGACGGGCATCCAACGCCGTCCTTCATCTTCAGACGAATGCTCAGGCCTGATCCTTCATCATCAGATGGGCTCATCAGCGTCGTCCTCATCATCAGACGGGTGTCCAACACCGTCCTTCATCTTCAGACGGACGCTCAGGCCTGGTCCTTCATCAACAGACCGGCTCATCAGCGTCGTCCTCATCATCAGACGGACGTCCCACGACGTCCTTCATTTTCAGATGGGCTCCTCACCGTCGTCGTCGTCAAAGGATAGGCGTTCAAAGCCATCCTTCATCTTTAGACGGACGCTCAGGCCTGGTCCTTCGTCATCGGACCGGCTCTGCCGTCCTTCATCTTCAGACCGGCATCAAAAGCCTGGGCTTTGATCATCGAACCGACTCCGCCATCCTTCGTCTTCAGACGAGCGTCTAAGCCTGGTCCTTAATCATCGAATCGGCTCCACCGTCCATCATTTTCAGACGAGCGTCCAAGCCTGGTCCTTCATCATCAGACCGGCTCCGCCGTCCCACATCTTCAGACGAGCGTCCAAGCCTGGTCCTTGATCATGGGACTGGCTCCGCCTTCCTTCATCTTCAGACGAGCGTCCAAGCCTGGTCCTTCATCATCGGACCTGCTCCATCGTCCCTCATCGTCAGACAAGCGTCCAAGCCTGGTCCTTAATCATCGAACCGGCTCTGCCGTCCTTCATCTTCAGACGGGCGCCAACACCTTGTCCTTCATCAAAGGACGAGCGTCATCAGCGATGTCCTTCATCTTCAGACCGGCATCACAAACCTAGTCCTTCATCATTCGACTAGCCCATCAGCGCCGACGGCCACATATCAAGATGGGCCCTTCGGCCTCAACGTGATTATTTATCTCAAGACCGGCTCCCAGTGCCGAAGTCTTGTTATAGCAATCAGGCTCGCTACTCCATTCCCGGATAGCGACCATCGCCTTTATATGACGGTCGGCCCATCAACACCGACGTCCTCATATCACGACCATCCTCTCGACTACAGCGTGATTATCTACATCAAGACTGGCTCCTCAGCGCCGAAGTCTTGATCTAGTGATAGGGCTCGCCATTCCCTTCCAGGATGGTGACTGTCGCCTTTATAGGACGATCTGCCCATCAGCGCCGATGTACTCATATCACGACCGTTCCATCGGCTACGTCGTGATTATCTACATCAAGATTGGCTCCTCAGCGCCGAAGTCTTGATCTAGCAACGGTGCTCGCCATTCCCTTCCAGGATGGTGACCGTCGCCTTTATATGATGATCGACTCATCAGCACTGACGTCCTCATATCATGACCGGCCCCTCGGCCTCGGCGTGTATTTATCTCAAGACCGACTTCCTCAACGCCGAGAGTCTTGAGCTAGCAATCAGGCTCGTTATTCCCTTCCCGGATAAGCGACTGTCGCCTTTATATAACGATCGACTTCATCATCGCCTCATCATCATTTATTGGATCGGCCCCTCATCGCCGACGTCATCAGATCTCGAATGGCCCATCGACCTCAGCGTGATTCTATATCTCAAGACCGTCTTCCCCAGCACCGAGCGTCTTGAGCTAGCGATCGGGCTCTCCATCCCTTCCAGGATGGGGACCATCGCCTTTTATATGAAGATCGGCTTCATCAGCGCCTCATCATCATTTATTAGACCGACTCCTCATCGTCGTCGTCCTCACATCACGACCGGCCCCTCGGCCTCGACGTGATTATTTATCTCACGACCGGCTTTCCCAGCATCGAACGTCTTGAGCTAGCGATTGGGCTCGCCATCCCTTCCTGGATGGTGACCATCGCCTTTATATGACGATCGGCTTCATCATCGCCTCTTCATCAGATTTCGGACTGGCTCTTCACCATCGTCGTCCGCACATCACGACCGGCCCCTCGGCCTCGGCCTCGGCCTCGGCGTGATTATTGATCTCAAGACCGGCTTTCCCAGCACCGAACGTCTTGAGCTAGCGATCGGGCATGCCATCCCTTCCTGGATGGTGACCATCGCCTTTATATGATGATCGACTTCATCATCGCCTCGTCATCATATTTCGGATTGGCTCCTCATCATCGCCATCCGCACATCACGACCAGCCCTTGGCCGCGGCGTGATTATCTATCTCAAGACCTCAGCATCGAGAGTCTTGAGCTAGCAACTGGGCTCACTATTCCCTTCCCGGATAAGCGACCATCGCCTTTATATGACGATCGGCTTCATCATCTCCCCGTCATCATATTATAGGATCGGATCCTCATCGCCGTCCTCACATCACGACCGGCCCCTCGGCCTCATCGTGATGATCTATCTCAAGATCGGCCCCTCTGCACTGAAGTCTTGAGCTAACAACTGGGCTTGCCATTTCCTTCCTGGATAGCGACCGTCACCTTCATATGATGCACGACTCTTCACCACCGTCGTCCTCATATTCAGACAGACGTCCACCAACCCGTCCTCATGTTCAGACAGACGTCCATCGCATCGTCCTCATATTTGGACCGGCTCATCAGCGCCGTCATCCTCATATTCAGACAGGCATCCCCTCAGCAGACAGACATCGCTGCAGCTCCACACCCAGGCCAAAGGGTTCACCCCTTTTGCTTCATTTTGGGGGCATCCGGTGTACTCTTTTTCCCTCATTAGGATTTTTACCACATGGTTTTTCCTAATGAGGTTTTTAATGAGGCATCTCCCCATTGTGGATCAAAAGGTGTCGACCCTCGCCCCTCTGATTAAGACATGCATTACTCTACTTCTTTTCACCTCATTACATGTGCCTTAAGAAGTGGCGGGTTGGGGGACTGTATCGGCCTCCACACGCTTTAAAAGATTCCTGAGTAAACAAAAGTTCAAAAAATGACAAGGATACCATGTAAAACCGCACCGACACCCCAACGTCCACAAGCGTATGATCCATCAACTAAAGTCAAAGGCACAAAGACAGGACATTCATCGTCCACAAAACCAAGGGCGCACAACGTCCTCTGGTCCAGGACCCCCATCGTCCTCAAAGCCATAAACGCCAAACTACGAATGATTTCACTTCGGCCTGGAGCACCAAAAGCAATCATGGTGCCTCCTCGTCCAGAAGCACAAAAGGCAGTCAACAACGGCCAAAGAGAGGTCATGTCACTCTCACGACTAAGACTGTGCATCGTACTCGAAATGAAGGACATTCACCGTCCGCAGAAACGAGGTACCCACGATGGCTCAATTATGGCACCGCCTCGGCCAGGAACGCCAGAACTCCCAGGTAATCCTCTGTCGGTCAAAAGCATCGAAACAACCAGAATCTACTCCCTTCCACTTCGTCTACATCTCAGCTCAGAGAGTGGGGGACTCCTGATGGAGTATATGGGTCCAGACCCCATGACCCACATACTCAGAAGACTAAGACGAAGCACAGCTGTCACCTAGTGGGTCCTCCGTCGGCCAGATGGCCCTCCATCGGCCAAATAGATATCAACTCGGAATATGAACCAGAAGCTAGTAGAACCCGAGGTACCTCCATCGGCCGGGGCTCTGTCGGCCAGGGCTCCGTCAGCCAGGCCTTCGTCGGCGAGAAGGAACTCACATAACTAGACTTCTATAGTCGATATTTCGAGTGTATTCAACCCAATAGATGTCTTATATTGTAATGTGCCTCCCAAGCCCGCCCATATTTTTCCTATAAATACTCCCTATGAGAGCCATGTAAAAGGTTGAAAATCATTTTATACATATCACTTTATCTCTCTAGCTCTTCATTCTCTCTAAGAGTTTGTACTCTATCACATACTTTAACAACGTCAGAAAAACTTTGAGGATAGAGGTAAGAAGCTATTTAGTAACTTTCTTCCTTCATTTGGATTTCATATGACTTCTATACCGTATGAGGAACCCCTAGAAAATTTCTACATGTTTAGAAATGTAGAATGAGGGGTAGGGTCCGAAGATAGTATGAGGATATACTTTTGGCCTGAGTCTTTTCAACCGATGCCTCACCGCCCGCTGAGCCCGTTCATCCCATCCCAGTCCCCATAAAAGATAGAAAACCCTAGGTAATCAATCTTCTGAGACGGAGAAGATGGTGTTCTACTTCAAAGCCCGTCCCGAAGCGGGAGATTACACCATCTTCATGGGCCTTGACAAATATGAGAACGAAGATCTCATCAAATACGGCTTTCCTGAAGATATCTGGTTTGTTCACGCTCAACCTCTTATCCCTTTCATCCTTCAAACAATTCATACGTCTCCTACTCACGAACCGCACATGTCGCGCTCCTTGTTTCTAGTGGATCATATCTGTTTCAATTTCAATGTTTTTTTAGTGTATTCGTTTATAATCCATTTCCTTTTTATGTTTCTGTTTTGCATTTGAATATGAGATGCTGTTTAAAATTTAAAATAAAACTAAACAAGTTTGGTGAATTTGTGGTTTTTCTCTCTTATTCATCACAGGTGGTCAATGTCGAGGTTCACAGTTGTTCAGTTTATATCTGTTGTTTATTATAGCAGTCAGTAGCTTGCATTTACTTAATTTAGAGCGTGCTTGAAGAGTACTGGTCATGGTAATATCTTTTATATGGGGTTTCAATGCATTGTGGCATTGAGTATTTGAATGAAAGACCTTGTCAGAGCTGGAACTCTTATTCATGAACTTATGTTTTAAACTCTGGGAATTATGAAACGGATAGAAAACTTAAAAGTAGGGCTCCTTTATGCCTATAAGTCAAAGCACTGGATTGTTGACTATTGCTAAGTTTGTTGCAATTGGCTTGTATATAGTAACACTTTAAATTTGTGTCTGGATGTGGTTGCATATGGCTTTCTTGTTTTCTGTGCATTTTATTAATTTGACATTGGATAGTCAGATATATCGCTAGATTATAATTTGTAATGATTAATATTTCATTGGATGCTGGTTGCTTTGCATGAAAAAAATCTATTATGCGATATAGGTTCCATGTTGACAAGATGTCTTCAGCTCATGTTTATTTGAGGTTGACAAAGGGTCAGAGCATGGATGATATACCTGAAGGTGTACTCGAAGATTGTGTACAACTGGTGAAGGCAAATTCCATCCAAGGTACATCCTGCATAAATTATATCATCATAAATTATATCTTTTTTTCAAATTCAATTTGATGCTCTCCTGATGCATGAACTGTGCAGTTTCTTTTTCTGTTGCATTGCTTTAGACAAACCAAGAAAACCTATCAAGGTCTTCATCTGATATTTATTTTGTGAATATGAGATCAGTAGAAAATTAGTTATGTTTGAACACTGCATTCGTGCACACTGTATTTTATGTTTTTTCAAGTGCATCAAATTCCAATCTTATTTATTTACTGTCTTTCAAAAACTCTAAATGCTGTTTTGGATTAGTAATATTTAATTTTTAGATAGTAATTACAGCGTACCAAAAGCTCAATCAAACAGTAAAAACGAAGTGAATATGATAATAGTTTGCTATTCGAATAATAATAACTAATAAGATAATAAAAGGGAGTTTGGTTGACCACATGAATGATTAGAAGGACAAATAAAATGGTCATATGGATTATTTATTTATTTACCTGCTTGCTTGCTTGTAACTTGTTTACTTTTTTTGTGCTGATGCACTTGTATCTATTCAACCTAGTTTTACTCAATAATATAATTTTAGGTATGCTGCAGTTTTGCGCCTTTGATGTTGATCTGTGTGACAGGAAACAAGCTGAACAATGTTGATGTAGTGTACACCCCTTGGCAAAACCTGAAAAAGACTTCTTCTATGGAGGTTGGCCAAGTTGCTTTTCACAACACCAAAATGGTGAGCTGCACTGTAATTACTACTTTGCCTGCATGTGTAGAATCAATAATAATGTAAACATTTTTCAAGTTTACCATAGATGTTAAAGTTAACTTGGTGTTTTAGGTGCGTACTATTAGAGTGGAGAAGAGAATTAATGATATAATAAATAGATTGAACAGGACAAAGGTTGAAAGAAAGACTGACTTGAAGGGTAAGCAATCTACATAAGTTTGATATAATATTATCCCTCTGTCCCACGAGGCCATGACGACAGTCCACTCTCTTTTCGCACATGAATTGAGAAATTGTTGTTAATTTTGATAGAATAATTTTTATTATATGCAATTCCCTTGTTACTGTTGTTACAGTTAACAGTTACCTATGTAGGAGTATATTTTATTTTTATTTTAGATGATTAAGCAGCAGTGAACTTGAAACCAAAAAATGAAATGCATACCGATAAGAAAAATGAATATCTTTGGGAGACGTACCAAAATAGAATAGTGGACTATCTTTGTGGGCTAGATGTAGTAATATTTCTCAAAACTGACATTGATGGGTTTTTAACCGCTCCTTTGTGTCTTTTGGATTAGCTGAGCGTGAGGCCGTAAGTGCTGCTGAAAAGGCAGAGAGGAAGCATCAGCTGAGGGAGAAAGTGAGTTCCTCCATTGCGTTTCTTAGAAACTTTCACCAATTTCAGTATCAGGAAAATTGTTTTATGTTATTGCTGCATTGTTGGTTTCATTGAATATTTAATTCAGTACATAGTCTTTATAGTCTAAAAATTCTTGGTGGTCTGTTTTGGGGTTGTCCCAAGGTATCTATAAAAATGGAAACAGTTTTTCATCTATACCACTTTTTTATGTGTGGCTGCACTAGGGTAGCGTTACACTGTTATGCATAACCTGGTTTCTCTTACTCCCTCCCAAGGCTGAGTAGAAGGTGCTACTTTTTCGTTTTTTTGTTTATACTCTTGTTCCAAAAAAGGTCATGTTTCAAGACCATATTTCCTAAAAAAGTCATATTTCAAAAAGTAAAAGATAATTTCCATTTAACTTCATGTAACATCTCCCAAAAGTTTGTTCAATTAGTTTATGTTGTAAATTCAGTCTAAAACACAACTAAGATTTTTAGTAGGATTCATCACTTACAAGCTATACATGACGTTTTCCGTTTAAAATATTCCAAGCAAGTTAAGCCTGATAGTTAAACAGGTAAACTCTTTTGTAATGCTGATGATTTTTGCCCGAATGTTGTGTTGTACACATCTCTCGTGATTTAGAAGGATATATTTTTAAAAAGAATAATTAATTGCTGCGGATGTAGAAACGTCGTGAGGAGATGGAACGGCTGGAAAAGGAGAAGCATGCTGAGTTGAGGAGCTACAAAAATCTGATGGTGGCTGAGAAGATGACATCAAACAAAAACATTGCTTCAACTGGAAAATCGCTGCAAGAACTGGAAGAAGACTTCATGTAATGGCCCCACCCTGGTATTCTGTGATAACTCAACTTTTTATAGCAAGGTGTAGAAATAATTAGTTGGAAAAGGAGGCCAAGGAAGAATTGTGGAGTATAGTAGGGGATGTGTGGGGATGATTGGGCAAGTTTATGTTGCTTTGTGTAACTTTGATCTCTTTGCTGATCTTATAGTTTATTTTAAATCTACTCCTGACATTGAACAAAGAAGATTCTTCTATGACACTACAAAGAATCAAAGATGATGCTGATTTTTCGTCTCTTGCTCTTTGTGGGTTGAATTCTGCCAGCCTTTTCTATCCTACCCCCGCCGATAATGACCAAGTCTTGGTACACATCGCATGTGTCCTCTTTTAGAGATCTTCTCATATGACATTCATTTACAGTTGGACAACATTTTGTCATTCAGAATAATACATCTTAAATGGACAACATTTACAATTGAGTCCATTAGCGTTTACCTGCCATGTCAGCAAAGTCACGCATGTGTCAGCCCAATTACAGTGACTTTGCAGACACGCCGTGCATGTGGAAGCTCATGTAGTCGTTTCTTGATGACATGGCACACAAGTGGACAACCACATGTGCGTCACATCATGGGTGACCTGCTGACATAGCAGGTAACCTTTAATTGACTCAATTGAACATTTTTTCAAAGTTCGGGGAATTGATTGTTTTTTAAAGAGTTTTTGCCACTTTTAGTCCTCGACTATTGTGTCAGTGACACTTTTGGTACTCGACTTTTAATTGACTATAGTGTGAGAGACACTTTTGGTATCCATCTTTGAAAATTTCCGTATTTAGTCCTTCGACTTTTGTAAAAGTGACACTTTTGGTCCTTCAACTATCACAATAGAGACATTTTTAGTCCTCCACTTATTGTGTCAAAATTATAGTAGGACTAAAAGTGTCAATTTGATAATACTCAAAGGACTAAATGTGGGAAACTTGAAAGTAGAGGACTAAAAGTGTCTCTCGCACAATAGTTGAGGACTAAAAATGGAAAAATTAAAAGTCATGTACCAAAAGTGTCACTGACACAATACTCGAGGGACCAAAAGTGGCAAAAACTCTTTTAAAAAGTATGAGGACCTAATTGACGTTTTCGTGATAGTATGAGAATCAAATCGGCATTTTTTTCAAAAATTAATAAAAAATAGTAAAACCCATAAAAAAATATGGATGTCTTTCCCGCTGCCTCTACCGCCTCTCAGCACCACCACTTCCGATCGATGAAAAATGCCATTTTTTGTAAAAAAAATGGCATTTTTTGTAAAAAAATGTCATCTTTTCTGAAAATGCCAAAAAATGACATTACTACTCTTGATAATGCCAAAATTTTCATTGAGATTGCCATAAATAAAGCATTACTAATACCCCGATGGCATTTTTCTCCGATGATTAGAGCTGGTGGTGTTGGGGTGGCAAATGTGGAAGTGTATTTTTATATGTTTTTTTAATTTTGTTTTTAAAAAAATTGACTTGTTTTTGTAGATGTTTTATTAAATTTTTACAATTGTTTTAAGATTTTTTTTTATGATTTTATTATGAATTAAAACATTTCAAAAGCTACAAGAGTATATATGTCCAAACACACATAAATAGCCCTACTAGAGAATTTAAAACAATGTAGGGGGTGTTTGGAATTGGTTCTGCTTCTGCTTCTTTTTTAAAGCAGAATCAGAATTAGTTTTCATAAGCTGGTCACCCCTAGATTCTAAAAAATTGATTCTAGGAGTACATTAGAGCACTAGAATCACTTTTGCACTTTCACCCAAACATTTCAACTTCTGCTTCTGCTCCTTGGAGCAGAAGCAGTTTTAAGAATCAGATCCACCCGTAGTAGGGCTGGGTCTGAAAAACCGGAAACCGAAAACCGAAAACCGAATCAAATTAAACTGAACCGCGACCAAATAAAACCGAACCGCTAAAAACCGAAACCGAATGTAAAAAACCGAACCGAACCGTAGTAGTTTGGTTCGGTTTTGGTTTTTACCCTTCAAAACTGAACCGAACCGAACAAACCGAACATAAATAAAATATGAAATTTTATTTGTTAAATTTAAACATTAATCTTAATATCATCAATAATCTTTGAATTTCTTGTGCTAGAGAAATAATGTTTATGCTATGTTTAGTTTAGTTTATAAATGCATTTACACATTCATTGCCCATAATAATGTAGCTATATTAATCTATTATGTCTTTTATGTATGTATGTTGCAATTTGTTGCATGATTATATGTTCTTACTAGTTATTAGTAGTAATTAACTTTTATTTTTATGTAACTTAATTCTTTTTTGTAACTTAACTTTTTTATATTGATAAAACAAATATATATTCATCTCGGCTAAATCACACAGGACGTATGTATTCATAAACGTTTTTCAAACTAGTCACAAACATTGTAAATTAAGAATAGATACACACTTTTCTCTCCCGCATACTCATATAATTCAAGACATATTTGTTTATTATTATTTTCTTCATTTGTTCAAGTATGCTTGCATTTTTATGTAATATGTTTGATCCCTCCAACTTTTATATCAATTTTAAATTAAATGATAAATATTTAGTAAAAACCGAAAAAATCGAAACCGAATCGAAACAAACCGAACCAATCAAATCGTGGTTTGAAGTTTTAGAGTGTAAAACCGAAACCGAATCGAACTTTTACTTTGATTCCTTATTTGTGATTTTTGGCCCTCTTTTAGACTTTTAGTCTTATTTAGGCAATTCACTCATTTTGAAAAAGCCAAAATATATTCCAATTTCCATGTGCTCAAACATAGTGATGGACCCAGTCTAGTCCGATTTCAGGCCTGGTACCGGCCGGTCCCGGTTCGAAGAAAGTGGGGCCCGGTACAACGGTACTGACCCGGTTTGATACGGTATCGATTTTGAGTCCAAGTACTCGGGCGGGTCAAGGGCCGGTCCTGGGTCGGTTTTTTTTTTTTAATTTCTTAATTTATACAACAAGTGGACAATAAAAATGAAATGTAGAATACAATTAAAACATCAAATACGTTTGGTAATCGTCGGAATCTCCGTCAGCGTCGATTGTCGTTTTCTCCATGAAATGGTGGTCGGAGGTGAATGCAAAGTTCTTGATTTCTATACCGGGTTTTCAACCAATTGTGGAAATAAATGAGCGTTTCAAGAGATTGTGTGTTCAATCTCATTCTATAATTCGTAGGACATTGCCAGCTTCACTAAATCTTATTACACAGCTAAAATCGAGAATGACAACACTTGTTTCGCCATCTTCGATAAAATCAAGAACACTCATTCTTTGTCCTTCCACCATTTGAGAACGTCAAAGTCTTCTCATTCTTCAACTCATAAGAAAACGTTAAATATAAAAAAAGCTCGCTAATCGAGCTTTGTGCAACAACGGGAGTTGATTTAGTTTTTTTTTCCATAAGATTACCAAATGTACATATGAAATTTGATTTTCCTTTAGAAGAAGAAGTAGTTGGTTTCGGGGGAGGGGGTACGTTACCATAATGTCCATGAAACTCATTACATAATGTATGAAACCAGTTACCAACCTCTTTGCCAAAAAAAGTTACTGACCCCGTTGAATTGCGCTTGAACATTTATGGGTTTTTCTTCGTACATAGGGAATGCACTAAAGAAACAAGTATAATAGTATTCTAAACATGATTGATAAGTAGCAAGTTTGAAATGAGGATCAAGAACAAAGACAATATCACATATATGCGGAATTAAGTTATAATATTTTAAAAAATTTTATTTCATGAAAGAACAAAAATAATGAACATAAAGGGATTCAGAAAATTCTTTGAAAGCACCAGCAAGATTTACAACTTCAACAAAAAGTTGGTTTGCCGCAGGTGTATAAACATGAGAAAAAGTTTAAATTGCGTTATGAAAATAAACCAAAATAGTGCAAAATTTTTCCATAATGTTGATCTCAACCGAGTTCTATAATATAGTTACAAGTTTTTAAAAAAAGCAGGAAATGGTCCTTAAATCGAGAAGTACAAAAATTAATTTATAAGTACTATTCCGGTGAATAGACAAATCGTTAGGAAAATCACAATATCTAACACGTCTATATTTCAAATATTCACGCCATTGTTTTTTAAGTTGAGCCAAATAAGTCTAATACCCCTTTCACGTTCTCCATCACATTTTCTAATGCGGTTAAACCGTCTTTTACACATAAATCAAGAATATGACATGCACAATGCCGATGAATAAATGTACCCGTCAAAGTAGAAGGACTACATAATTCACTCAATTTTGGAATAACATCAATATTATTAGCATTATCAAAACCACTAGCAAACACCTTATCAATCAAATTATTTTCACTTAAAATACGCTCAATAATAATATAAATATTATTACCGGTGTGTCGGTCATTAAACTCTCGAAAAGCAATAACGCGTTTATGCATTTCCGAATTATCATCAATATACTGTGCAGTCACAGCCAAATAATACAAATGATGATACATATTCTCCCATATATCACTACAAATACTAACACACACATCAAAGTTCGTGAAAGACATTTTAAGTCCTTTTCCAAATAATATTGTCTTGTAACTTTTTTTTTTAATTATTTTGCGAATATAATTTCGAAATTGAGGATTTAAAGAACCTTGAGCAACATAGGAAAGCTAGACTTTCAGAAAAAAAAAGACAAATCTTCTTCACATATTAATTCAGACATAGCAGTTAAATGTTTCACATCATCATAAATGAAATAACCAAAGGGTTGATTATTTGCAAATCCTGATATATTTGCGTTTGTGTCCCCTTACCTTTAAGTTTCCGCGGGCCTTCAAATGCCTATGAGCGCCGTTGTATCCCATCGACGTCCCTAAGTTCAATACTTGCTTACAATGTTTGCAAGTTGCATACCACTTGTTGTCGGTCGGGTTCTTAACCTTATCAAACTTATCTACCATAATAAGAGATTTGGGGGTTTTACTGGGTTGGGATGAACCGACGCCTTGTTCCTCCTCCCCGTCGGGGGTTTCCTTGCTGCCTTGTTCCTCTTCATCTGCCGCCGGCTCCTCCTCCATCCCCTCCTCCTCCTCCTCCTCCTCCTCCTCCTCATCCTCCTCATCTTTGTCATTCCCAAGCTCTTCGTCAATCTCAGGAATGTCTTCTTGTTGATAAAATCGTCCATGTCCTTGGACCAACACTTGAGTCAGTTGCTCGTCGGACATATCTATGTGTTGGTAATCTGTATCAAAATCATCTCGACTTTGAGAAGAAGAACCAACATGTCATTTACCTTTGCCTCGTGTTGAAGGATGTTCTTTTGCAATTTCCTTCTTTCTGTTGCGTTGGAGGTTACCCAAATCTACGAAATGTCTAGGTTACAACATCTTAAATGTAACACATATTAAACTCTAATAAATATTTAAAGTTAAGTACAATTAAAATGCAACTAGTACTAAAATGTAACTAAATTGTGAGTTTAATATAAAAATGTAATTAATATACAAACATAACTAAAATGTGAGTTTAATACTAAATTATGAGTTTAATATTAACATGTTACTAATATAAAAAATGTAACTAAAATGTGAGTTTAATATTAAAATGTGAGTTTAGTATGAAAACGTAATTAATATGATAATGTAACTAAAATGTGAGTTTAATATTAAAATGCAAGTTTAATATTAAATGTAACTAATATGATAATGTGACAAGTATAATAAATGTAATTAATATGTGAGTATAGTAATGCAATTAAAATGAAACTATTATTTAATTGTAACTAAAATAAAACAATGTAAAATTATAATGTAAGAAATATTTAAATTGTATTTAAATGCAACTAATATTCAAATGTCACAAATTGTATATGATAATGTGAGAATAATTTAAAATTAAAATGAAACTAATATATTAACGATTTAAAATGTAAATAAGATGACAATAATGTAAAATTAGAATGTAACAAATATTTAAGTATAAATAATGTAAAATTATAATGTAGATATGAAAATGTAACTAATAGGATAATATACTTAAATCTATATAATTTATAATATCAATATATTTTCATAACTAATAGGATAAATGTATTAATGTATATTAATTAATGGGAATGTAAATAATTGGATAAATGTGTAACTAATATTAATGAAAATGTAACTAATAGGATAAATGTGTAAATTATATTAATGAAAATGAAATTAATAGCATAAATGAATAAACTATAAAGTATACATTGTAGTAGTATACTTAATAAATAAATGTAAGTATAATTAAAAGAACTAATATCTATAATCTATAATAATCTATATTAATATAAAGTAACAAGGCGTGGATTTATATTTGGTAATCAAGTTTCCCTCTCAATTCAAATCAAAGTCTCTCTCACATAATCATATTAATTAATTTATAATAATAGGAAAGCAATAACTACACCAATAAATGCATCTATTTATGATGCATAATATTATCTCCGTTAGGGGTGGGATCTCTAAATTCGGGTTTTTGCTAAATTCGGAAATTACCCGTAAGGTCTCAGGTTATGAAAATTAGGGACCGGAACAAAATCCATTATATTCGATTCGAGTGGGGGTTTTCAGTAGCCCGAGTCCGGTCCGGGTTCAGGTTGAGCCGATTAAAGCCCGAACGTGAAATCATCTCATTTTTCTTTTATATTTTAAAACATATTTTCAAATAATCTATAATCTATAATAATGTAAAGTAACAAGGTGTGGATTTATACATAGTATTTGGTAATCAAGTTTCCCTCCAAATTCAATTCAAAGCCTCTCTCACATAATAATATTAATTAATTTATAATAATAGGAAAACAATAACTGCACCAATAAATGCATCTATTTATGATACATAATATTATCTCCATTAGGGACGAGATCTATCAGGTCTAGGTCAAGTTTTTGCCAAATCCAGAAATTACTCATAAGGTCTCAGGTTATGAAAATTTGGGACCGGAACAAAATCCATTATATTCGATCCGAGTGGGGTTTTTCAGTAGCCCGGGTCCGGTCCGGGTTCAGGTTGAGCCGATTAAAGCCCGAACGTGAAATCATCTCATTTTTCTTTTATATTTTAAAACCTATTTTCAAATAAAACTAATTAAAAATACAAGCCGCATATAATAACACAAATATTAGCCACCAAAATCTCCAACAATTCAAATCCAAAGAAGATAATCATCTTAATATTTTGTTTAAGAAGATGAATATAAATAAATAATATAGGTTTTCTAAAATATTACTAAATAAAATTTATGAATAGAAATGTGACTTAAGTTACTATAAATATATTTTCATGGTCATTACGGTATATAAAGTTGAACATATCTGTAGTCACTAAATTAAAAGTTTCTAAGTCATTTTTCATCCACCATGATTATAATCACGTATTAGGAATTTTTTATATATTAGATCATAATATTGATTTTATATTAAAATTCATCGTTTCGGGTTTTCATCGGTCTGGGACGGGTTATAGATTTTAGAGCCCGTTTATGTGCCCGAATATTCGGGTTCGATCCGGTTTTTTATTATTCGTGCTGGTTAAAAAGAAAAAACCCGGATCGGGAACATCATTCGGGCCGGGCTAGGGTCGGTTTCCGGGTTTCAGTCTGGTTTTCCCCACCCCTAATCTCCGTCCCATAGGGTAAAGTACATGTGAATTTGACACGGGTCTTAAGAAAATACTTCATAAAACATGGAAAAAAACTAGGTGTACAAAAATATTACTGAATTAAAACTATTTATATAAATATTACTCCGAAGTGATTAAATTAAAGTTACTATAAGTATAACAGTATGGTAAACATTATAGAAACACGGTAGTCATTACATGCTTAAGAAATCATATTTTTGTTATTAAATTATAGAAATAGAAATATGCATTAGAATTTCATATCTAATGATAAGTTTTTTTTTATTAGCACAGGGTGATACCGGCTTCGCCGAATTGAAGTAACTCTCTGCACTGAAGAACTCATCCATCCCACTGTTGAGAGGTTTAAATTCGAACCGCTCAAACTATTCATTAGATTCCTATGATCATCTAATGACATAATTAAACATATAAACTACACACTTATTGAGAACATCATTCGGGTTAAGAATCTAGTGTAATATAATGTTAATAGTAAAATAATATATAAGTATACTACTATAAAATGAGTAGCACACTTATATTTAATACTTTAATATATATACACATAATATATATATTAAAGTATATATATAAGCTGGATGCCGATTTCCTCTCCAACACCACCGCTCACCTTCATCCCTCACCTGCTGGACTGGATCCCTTCGCCATCGTTCGTCCATCGCCTGAGACTACCAGTCGAAGCCCGTCGCTCATCTGCTAGAACGGAGCCCGTCACTCCTCGCCCCTCGCTGAGCTCCATCACGTCTATTGGGAATCCAACCTTCGCGCTCCCAGTATCTCCGACCTGGATGTCGGCCATCACATATGTTTGGACGCCATAGGGCAGAAACAATCCAGAGCCTCTCGCTCATTCCCCTTGTCCCAAAAGGGTATGTGTGTAAGTAGATATAAGTATATAACTAATAGAAATAGATATAATATATTTTAGGGAAAAAGAATTTAAATACTCCAAAATTTGAAGAGATGTGATCTAAGCACCCCAAACTTTCATATGTAATACGGAAATTATCATTGACCTCCCTCGAGGTTTCAGGTATTATTACTTAGACCCCTGCACTATTAAAAATATATACATTTACCCCCTCCCTATTCTTTAATGAAAGTTTAATAACTATTAATTACGTTTAGCAAACGTATAAATTTAGTTTTATAAGTTTACTCACTTGCAGATTTTATCTGATAATTAATAAATTTACATGTATTAAGAATATTTCCACCATAAAGTACTTTTTTGCAGAAACGCGTACTTTCCAATGAAATAGTCCTTATTATTGAAAAATTTATTAGGTAGATAACTACATATACATGGGAGTAAAATTATAGGACTAGTAGCAGACACAACCGAAAGGTATGAACTTAAAACAATAAATTTCTATTACTTTTAAAAGTTCGAAAATATATATGAGATTGTACACATTTTGGTGAAACTTTTCTAACGAGGGAAAGATGCCCAATAATAACGAAGAATGTTATATTATACCTAAAACAGATGTTGGTGAAGGACTTTTAGGAGACTATTGTTACCTATTATAAATTCGTATGGAAAATATCTACTTGTGTGATTCATATTAGGGAAGGACAAGGCCCGGTCTCGGGAATGACCGATTTTTAAATTAAGAATTTAGGTCGGGACCGAGATCAGACCTGTGAAAAAGAGGCCTCAGGGCTCACTTTTGGGACCGGGATTGGAGCCCATTTTTGACCTCATTCATTTTTTCATTAAAAGCACTGAGAACATTTTAAAATGAGTTATAGCCCATTTAAAAGTTGAAAAATAGGTAGTTAAAATATTTGAATTATCGGGAGTGAACCTAGACCAATTAGGAGATTGGAACCGAAGATAAGGTCATGGGCCGCCATAATTATTTAGCACTAACAAGTTTGGGTGTTGAATCCGTCCTAAACTATAATTGCTTTACCAGTATTTTACATGTAAACATGTTTATATTTTGTAAAATATTAATTTACAAGTTATTATTATACCTATAATGACCTCATTTCCAGTGATAACAAAGAGTGTCTAGAGTGCAAATTGGGAATTTTCTTGCATTCAATTTTTAATGGTAAAATCGAGTAGTAAACTTCACTTTTGAGTCAGTTTGGTTCATTTAAGTTTATTTGTTTCAATTTTTGACAAATTTAGCATATTGTGATCATTTTGAATTGGGTAAGTACTCACTTTACAAATATAAAGACATAAAACGAACTACCTAAAGTGAGGTCAATTTTGGTCATTTTTTTATTTTGTTCGACTTCTGATAAAAAGGTCTTTAGTATGGACAATTTTATTAACTACCCGACCAGATTTGTGATAGAACAAAATTACAGTATTAAAAGCGGGCATAATGAAAAATTATGAAATTACATCTATATAGTTTTCTCTAAATAAAGATTAAGAGTTATTTAACCATCATTAAAGGATAGGGAGGGGGGTAAGATTATATTTTTGATAGTATAGGGGTGTGATTGATAATGCATCAAACCTCAAAGGAGATCAATGATAATTTCCCTATGTAATATTTATATCCCTAAGCACCACCAACTTTCATATGTAATATTTATATCCCGAACTTTATATAAAAAGTAATATTAGTACCATGAACATATGTTTTTTTCTTATACAATGTAAATTTATGACGCTTTAAATACACCACTATAAATGTTTAAGTATTTTAAACCATGTGCTTAACACCATAAGTTTACATTTTCGAATAAAAAAATACATAGTAATGGTGCTAACATAACTTTTTATGTAAAGTTCGGGGTAAATATATTACATATGTAAGTTTGGGGTGCTTACCTCACACCATTTCAAAGTTTGAGGTATTTAAATTATTTTCCCCAGTATTTTGATATAAGTAAATGTAAGATTATAGAATTGTGTAGAGAGAATTCGACAGTATGAAGATGGCTAGAGAGTATTAGAGAGTAGGAAAAATTGGAGAATATGTGTAGGAAAATATTTAGAAATAGGTGTATTTATAGTTTTTTCCATCCCCACACCCACCCCGACCCCAAACCCCCTAAACCCCAACCCCAACGGTCATATAGCCGTTGCCAAAAGCTACCGGCTACATGCCACCCCAACCCCAACGCCGTTGCCAACATGCCACCCCAACCCCACTCTTTTTTTTTTTTAAATAGCCATTGGGACCGGCCGGTTCGGTCCCAAAATGTGAAGCCCGAGCCCGTCCCGTAAATAAGGATGTCCGGTTACCAGGCCGGTACCGTTACCGGGAAACCAGTCTCGGACCGGTACCGTTATTGGGAGACCGGTCCCAAATACTACCGGTCTTGGGTCAGGCTGCCCGTATCCAGTCCATGCCTCATCCACCATCTCCTTGAACTGAAGTTTGAGAAGTGATTCAATACGTAGTCCACAAATATCTTTTTCGAAAAAAAAGTATTTATATTTAGTACACTGTATTTTATTCAAAAAATGCACACAAGAAAGCAAGACATAGATACTGCTTCAAAAAAACAGAACATTGTGTCATGCCTTATTTCATTGGTCACACATGTATTATGTGACAGCTTGCTGCTGTAACAGATTGAGTGAGTTAGCCGTGGGGTTGGTTCACTTGGTTGTCTGTAACGGGTAAGAAACGGCAGGCGGTGGAGCCGTGGAGCAGCTGGCAAGGCAGGGTACGGAGATGAGTGGGGAAAAGTATTTGGCCGAGAGGTATTGGTTAGGGAAAAACTAGGGATGGGAGTGGTGGAGGGAATGAATCCCGAGACAAGCACAAGGTGGCAAACGGAAAAATATTTTCATGAAAACGAAAATGGTGACCGATAAACACCCGTATTTAGGATCCAAACAATGATAACCCTTATAACCATATGCATAGACAAGAAACACACACTAAATGGACCTAGGAGAAAGCTTATTCGAAGAAGTTAAAAAATTGAGATAACAAGCACAATCAAACACAAGTAAAAAGGAACAATTAGGAGATTTTTTAAAAAGTTTTTCATAAGGAGAAAGACAATAAAGAAGATGAGAAGACAATCTATTAAAAATATATGTGACCGTAAAAATAGCATCAACCCAGAAATGATTAGGAATGAAGACTATAATAAGCATTGTCCTAGCCAGCTCTAGGAGGTGATGATGTTTACGTTTAGCAAACCCATTTTGTTGAGGAGTATGATGACAAGATTTGCGAAAATGAATATCATGCTCAGGGAAAAATTGTTGCATACTAGAGTTAACAAAATCACCTCCTCCATCACTAAAAAAAATTAATTTTAGAATTAGAGAGATTTTCAACAACTTTTTTTTTGGAAAAAGATTTTCAACAACTTTAAAAAAATTAAAGTGCCAAAACATTTCTTTTTTGGTGTGCATGAGATACAATCATGTAAAACGAGAGAAATCATCAACGAAATAGAGATAATATTTAAAACCTATATTAAAAAATAACAAGTGACTACCAAATATCAGAATGAATTAATTGTAAAGGCATACATACTGTGTGACTAACATCTGAAAAATGTAATATTTGAGATTTGTCCAATCGGCAAGAAATACAATCATGAGAAAAAGTAAAACTACAACATATATGTCTCTGAGAATGTAGCATGCGTAAAACATTGTCACCACAATGTCATAATATACGATGCCAAACAAAGCTAGATGTGGTGACTGAAGCTAAGACTAAAGTAGAAAGTGGATTGAAGGTGAGGGGATAGAGATGTTCATTATGGGTTATTCGTAGAAGAACCGCCCTCGAAAGTTTGTCCTTAACAAGAAAAGATTTTTTTTTATCAAAAATAACAGTACAGTTGTTATTAATACATAACTTTTGAATAGAAATTAAGTTATACTTATTTGAGGTACATGGTAAACAAATTTTAATAAGAGTGGGCGAATGGAAGTATTTAAGTGAATATTGTCAACATGTTTATTGGAAAGTTGAGTACCATTAGCAACACTAACATATATGAGACCAACATAAAAAGATTTATTAGCCAAAATACCTTCAGATGAAGTCATATGAGCAGACGCACCGGATTCTGGATATCACAAAGCCTTGTTAGATTCCTCGGTAGGAGCCAGAAGAGCAAGGAAAAATGGCTGAGAAAATGAGACGGACAATGAAGAATAGAATGACCTGCAGAAAAATAGATTTAACACACAAGCTCTTGTCAAGGTAAGTATGGATTTCAAAAGCTCTCGTCCGAGACAGAATATTACATACTCGTGGAAATTATATGTAGAAGAAGAAGTGGAGTAAGTATTTCAATTTTGATCTCCTTAGCTATACGTTATTGGTAGAGTATATGAGCCCAGACCGCATGACCCACATACTCGGAAGACTAAATACAAAGACAACTGGCACCCACGTGGTCCTCCATCGGCCAGATGGCCCTCTGTCAGCCAAATATCTATCAACCCAGAATATGGTCCAGAAGCCCGGGAGAGATTTTGGTCCTCCGTCGGCCAACCAGACTCAAGCAGGACTAGATCTTATACGTAGTCAAATAAATCATGTACTCAGTCCATTAGAGGCCTTATTTTGTATCGGGCCTCCCAAGCCCCAGACTTGGGAGCCCAAACCCATATTTTATACAAAACAATAATTTTGGAAAATAATGGCTTACCCTATTGGGTGCCTTGACGTTATATTTATACTAAAACCAGTTTAGGATATTACATAGTAATCCTTATATAATTACATTATTACACCCCATCAATCTGTGCAGGGGATACAACGCACAGATTGAAACGTAAAAATTCAAAACGCTGACTAGATAAATTTTTGGTAAAAATGTCAGCTAATTGCAACTGAGTAGGAATATACTTCACGACAAGATCTCCATGAGCCACCCTCTCTCGAACAAAATGATAATTGATTTTGATGTTTTTACTCTGATCATGCTGAATAGGATTAACAGCTAAGTATGAGGCGGAGACGTCATCACAATGAAGTTGCATTGAAGCCAAAATATAAATTCCCATGTCAGCTAGTAGTGACCTGATAAAAAGTGTGTCCTGAACAGTATATGGAATGGCCCTGTATTCTGCTTCAGTGGAAGATTTGGACACAGTTGGCTGCTTTTTAGACCGCCAAAAGATGAGATTGGATCCAAGAAAAACAGCATAACCAGTAGTGGATCGAGAACTGTCGGGACATCCTGCCCAATATGCATCAGAATAAGCCATAATAACAGAAATATATCTGTCAGATTTGAGCCAAAGCCTGTGAGCTGATGTCCCTTGCAAGTACCTGTAAATTCTCTTGAAAACCAATAAATGAGTAGTACGAGGAGCATGCATAAACTGGGAAACGAGATGAACAACATATGTAATATCAGGTCTAGTTATAATTAAATACTGAAGAGCACCTACCATACTGTGATACTCAGTAACATCTGATAAAAGTTCCCCATCTGTGAGAGAAAGGGTGGTACGTGAGGGAAGAGGAGTGCGAACAGGCTTAACTGTGTGAAGATGGAATCTATGCAAAAGATCAGAAATATATTTAGCCTGTGAGAAAATTAAACCGTGGGGTGTGCGCTTGGCTTGAATGCCCAAGAAATAATGTACATCACCCAAATCTTTCATGGCAAAGTGAAGAGATAAGGTATGAATCATAGACATAACAAACGAAGAAGAAGAACCAGTAATGAAAATATCATCCACATACAGAAGAATATAAACGACCTGTGACTCAGAACGATAAACAAACATAGAAGAATCAGACTTACTCTGTGTGAAACCCCGACTCAATAAAAAATCACTGAAACGATGAAACCAAGCTCGCGGAGCTTGTTTGAGGCCATAATGAGCCTTGTGTAAATGACACACATGATTAGGAAAAAGATGGATGAATAAAACCCTGTGGTTGACGCATATATACCTCTTCAGTTAAATAGCCTCTGCAGGAAATTACATAGTAATCCTTATATAATTACATTATTATATTTTCCCTATAAACACTTCCATTGGGGGTAGTTGTAGGGGGTTGAGAAATATTAATTGTTCACTTTCTCTCTATAGCTCTCACTTCTCTCTAAGGTTAATACTATATCATTTGGTGCTCTCACTGAGAGCTAGAAAATCAAGTTAGTATCCTTCGTCGCTACCAGACACTACTAACTGAAATGGGAAAGACAAGGTCAAACCGCAACCTCATCGGCAAAAATCTCCCCGACCCCCAGGAGAACCAAGAGAGGTTGGGCGACACTACGACCGACAAGATAGTGGAGGAGGAGGTCTTCCAAGAGACCATGGACCCCGCGGCTGACCTTCACAACAAGCTCAACATCAGCGCTCAAGATGCCCGTGTCGGCCTTGAGAAGAAACGCTCGGAGAAGAGCAACCATGCTTCAGGACAACAGACTACTCCCTCTGTTGACCCTCAGCTCCAGGCCGCAGTATCGGCCATCATTGTCAGCATGGCCCAGAACCCTACTGTCCTAAGCGCTCTCATGCCAAGGACGGGATAGAACACAACACCACCACCACCACCTCCACCACCTCCTGTTGTCACCTTCATCAGCAATGACGAAGGCGTTGTAGCCCAAGACACTGCATCCCACACCGCCTCTCCTCCACGAGCTGTGCTGACCCCTGGACGTGGTAAGGCCTCAGCCTCAATAGGCTAGGCGACACGCACCATCGGCCTATGGCAGGAAGATGGCACCATCGGTTCAGTGTCCCAGACAGCGGACTGGCCCCGCATGGACAAAGGAAAGGGCAAGCTGCACGAGGAGGACGTGCGTCACCAAATCAACAAGGCCATGCGGCCGCGCCCAGACTCAGCAAGGAGCCACTACGGCCACAAGGGATCCCCCCGATGAAGTCATCACCCAGCTGGAGAGGCGATTGGCCCAAATGGAAGCAAGGCAGCTCGCTGGTGGAGCCACGACCAACACCTTCAGGGATCCCGGCTACAACGCCCTTCTGAACAAGGTCAGCACCTTAGAGGGGGAGCTGACTGAAGGATGCGGTGACTCCATCATCAAGACCTGGACAAAAACTCCTTTCACAACAATGGTGCTCTCTGCCCCGATCCTAGAGAAATACCGAGGCAACGCCATCAAACCCTATGACGGCCGAACAGACCCTCATGAACACTTCAGCCGTTACCAGAACATCATGATGATGGTAAACACATTGAACGAATACATCTGTCGTTGGTTCCTCTCCACTCTCGAAGGACCGTCGTATGAGTGGTTCAATGCACTACCTGAAGGCGGTGTGGACTCGAGGCAGGACCTTGCACAACATTTCCTCACCCACTTTACCAGGAGGAAGCACGCGAAGAAGCACTTCTCCCACCTTCTCACTGTCAAACAACAACATGACGAACCGCTCCGCAGCTTCCTGGAGCGGTGGAAGAAAGAGATTGACAAGGTAGAAGGTGCCAATGACCGCACTCTCCTCGTCCTCCTTCAAGGCGTCCTTCGTAACAGCCCCTATGCGAGAAGCCTCATCACTGAACCCTCAAGGTCAAATGCGAAGGCACTCCATCGAGGAGGCTTGTACGCTGACGCCGACGAGTTGCACTCCCACAGGAGGGAAGGTGGGCAACCACTCAAGAAGAAGAACAACGCACCAGCTCCCAACGCACTACCGGTAAGAGAACAAGACCCCCGAAGGTAGGCACACCCCGGGACAGAGGGACAATGCCGGGAGAGATGCCAATGGCGCCTCAGGCTGGATATACCACAGACTCCCCTCACTCATCCGATGAACATCATCCTGGACTATGCGGAGGAGCACGAACTTATAGCCAAGGATCCTTGCTCGGCGAAGGAAATTTACGTCATCCACCAGGGCGAATCATACTGCCGCTACCACAAGAACACCTCCCACAACACAGACGACTGCATCACCCTTAAAAGGGCAATTGAACGCCTTATTGGACAAGGTGAACTCTCCCAGTATGTTAAAGGTGCCCCACAAAAAATACCTGTGTGAAAACCGGCAATTGGGGAGGGGAAACCTCGTCGAAGAAGCGGGAGATTGGTAACCTCAGCGATGAGGAGGAATATGATGAAGCCTAGCCGAAGAAGCACCATATTCACCTCATCGCTGGGGGCAACACATGGGGGACTCCACCACTCAGAGGAAGAAATGGGCTCAATCCCTATACATACATCAACGAAGTATCCCACTTCCCCCCCACAACCGAAGAAACAACGGGCAGAAACAATCACCTTCGGTGACAGGGATCTGCCCCCAGGCCCTCCCTCTCACAGGGACACCCTCTTCATCCGGTGTGAGATCGGCGACGCCATCATCCACCGCACCTACATTGACACGAGCAGCTCCGTCAACATCATGTACCTTGATACATTCAGGTAGCTAAAGCTGAACAAGGCATCGCTCAAGCCGATTCGGACGCCGTTGTCCGGATTCACCGGGAACTCTATCGACGCTGAAGACACGATAGTCCTCCCCGTTGAGGTCGGAGACAACTCCCATCGCGCAAAGATCAACATGGAGTTTGTGGTCGTCAACCTTGAATGTGCCCATAACCTGATCTGGGGTGGACCAACATTGTAGGACCTTGAGGACATCATCTCCATGAAGCACCTATGCTTAAAGTTTCCAACCAAGGACGGCATCGGCTACGCCAGCGAAAATCAGAAGATAACAAGAGCATGCTACCTAAAGATGACAAAGAAGGCCACAACCTCTAAACAACGGATCGACACCATCACAGTGGCCGTCACCACGGACGAGGAGAGTCCATGCACTGTGTAACACCCCCTACCCGGCCCGGAAGGCTAGGGCAGGGAGAGCTACCCGCAGTGCCGGAGCACCCAAGCGTTGACTGACTTTTCCATTCGTTTTCATTATTCCAAAAATATTTTTTTTTTCAAAAAAACGAGATAATGATAATAATTTAAGAAATCTCATATTTGCGGAAGCATTTATATTTTATACATAATAAGTAAATGTTTAGTATTGCTGTTACATTATACTAGCATGTTGATTACATATTAATTATGCAAACCAAAATGAGATATTACTAAATGCAAGTGTGACTCTGTGCTGATTGGCAGGTTGCTCCTAAATGTTTTCCTCCTTGAACTTTGTCTCGTAGCAACTCTTGGCAGGTTGTACCTACGCGAAGGACAAAAATCCAACGCGCTAAGCAAATCTTGCTTAGTGGTGTTCATTCTTTCTCGAAACAATTTCAGTATCAAATATCACATCGTAAATCAACAATTAAAAATGACATCACAAATATACTAAATTTAAAAATATAAACTTAACCAGATTTGATTTTACCCGTTTGACTAATAAATCTCAAAAGAATCCATTTTGCTCCAAATAGCAATTCAGTAATACAAAAAGGGCTAGGTCAACCCGGAAATTTGAAAATTCTTTATAACTTATAAATCACAGCTATTCTCTCTATATCTTATCATCAAATATTTAAAGTGAATTTT
Organism: Cuscuta europaea; assembly: GCA_945859875.1. Taxonomy (NCBI): domain Eukaryota; kingdom Viridiplantae; phylum Streptophyta; class Magnoliopsida; order Solanales; family Convolvulaceae; genus Cuscuta; species Cuscuta europaea. The sequence goes on from CAMAPE010000009.1 coordinate 2,974,153, forward strand.
CTTTAAAGTTATATCAAGAATAGTAAAGATTGATCATATTAATTATTTCAAAACATATAATACTATTCCATTCGATGTAATAATTCAATATATAGTCCATTCTGTTCGACATAGTTACTTTAATTTATTTTAAAATGCATAATATCATGATTAAAACTTTGCTCTTTATTTGAGCTTAATTTTCAAAGTACGTATTAGTTTAAAAGCGTAAAATAATAACTTTATTCAACATAAGTTTATCTCGTTGTCTCTCGTATTTGAGACTAACTTATTCTAAAATAATCTTTTGATTAGGACAATCTAATCCATTAATTGAATATAAAGTCACATTCTCTTATCGTCTTTCATTCTTATATTCATATCTCTTACTTCATTCCAATAATTCTATATTCCACATTTTCCCTTTCCATTCTTTCTTTGCCTTCATTTTAACATCTTCACATCATAATCAAAGCTCACATGAGTAATATCGTAGCTCGCTGTAATTCAATATACCATTCGGCATTCTTCTTGTCTCACTTAACTTTTCATTTACTCAATTTTCATCTTTTGCTCATTTTTATTCTCCGTCATATTTGCCCGTTTCCACACTTTTATTCTTTTATCAAATTTCTGGAATTCTACTCCTTGGTTTAATGGACAGGATAAACAGGACGTTCTCATCTTTGGTACTGTCCACTCGATGGCTACGGACCATCAGAGAACTATTTTGGCACGGACCACTCGGTGGCTCTGGCCGGGGTTGGGTTCGTTGGGGTACTGTCCACTCGGTGGCTACGGACCCGTAAACGAACATATTTGGGCACTGTCCACTCGGTGGCTACGGACCCGTATAGAAGCGCGCGTGTATCAAATATCAAGATTTGGGTGCTGTCCACTCGGTGGCTACGGATCCGAAATCATTGATCAAATTCTACGGCCGTGTTAATTATCCCTATTGGCATGCCAACCTATCCAAATCCAATAATAAAGTTTCGAATTCCATTTTTCTTATTTTAAATTAAATCTTTATCATTAATAGTATTATAGCTACTAGTATTATTTTCCGATTCAAAATTGTTATCATTATAATCAACTTAAAATATCATCTGTATCCTTGTTCATACATGTATATAATTTCTAAAATAGATTGTCATATGCAGTATTATATATATTTTTGTTAAATTTACTTATTTATATCTCGATCTCACCTCAATTCAGTCTTTTTATAAACTGATGAAGTTCTCTTCTTAATCAAACCTGTCACTCGTAGTTGTAGAAAATTTATCAAGTAAAATATCACTTCTTTCTAAATTAATTAAATATTTTAATGTCCATTATAGTTCAACACCGTACCATTATACATTGATTATAACATTTTACCATGCATTCCTTTAAATTATAGCATGTATATATATCGTGCATATCTTTGTAAAAACCAGTATGATATTCTTCAACATAAAAATTTAGACATAACAGTTTAGCTAAAAATTACCTCTAAAATGAAATATAGCAATAAAATTACAATAATAACAATATAATATAAAATATAATTAGAAGAAGGAATGAACACAAACCTTAAACTTGTAACCCGATTATTCCCCCATTTCCTTCCATTTCCTCCTCTCCTCTCTTTTTTCCCCTCAAGATTCACTCCCTGATCTTCTCTACCTATCCTTCTCTATTTTCCAATTTGTGCCTTCCCAGAAGACCCCATAAGCAGTATTTGTCTCTTCTCATACTAATTAGATGTACTGTGTATATATATTACAGTTTCCGTTTGTTCTTTTCTAATACTAGTAGTACGAGTATGAAGTATCCAATGCTACTCAAAAGTGTCCCTATTATTATTATTTTTTTGTTTGATTAGGCAATCTATAGCTTAGTGTCCCTTCTAGCATGCATGGATGTACACGTGTTATTCAACTTATGTCTATGTTATTTTGTTTTTTTTTAAGCAAACCGATTGACCTTTTTATTGAAATGAAATGTTCATAAAGTATTACAATGGAGAGAAGCTAAGGTGGTTAAACCAAAAAGAGAGTAAAAATAAAGTTACAAAGGTTCAAAAGGTAGATCCCAAATAAAATAAACCCAGTTGAAAATCGAGTGGGCCTTTTGCTTTGTTCTTAATAATTATGTTTTTCTTTTACTATAAGCAATTTTAACTGTTTTTTTAATACTACTACGTTATTAATATTTCAGTCATCTACAGGAATAAGAAGACATAACTTTTTATGCTTACTTTTAGAATTTTAAAAAGCATAAATTTGAGAATGTTACACACTGAGCCGGTAGAAGATGTTGAGGAAGTTCCCTTATAAGTCTCTCGGCCAGAGCAAGTCCTAAAGATCAGAAAACAATTCCCCGGGACCAACAAAATGACATCCTCCTCATCCTACGGTCATATGCCATCATCTTCGCGCTGGGGTAGAGGATATGTCAGGCATCATCCGGAAGGTGATCACCCATCGGCTCTCAGTGGATCCGGCCTCCACCCTTGTCAAACAGAAGAGACGCTATTTATCCACCGAAAGGCGCGACTTCGTAAAGGGAGGTTACCATGCTCCTCTCCATCAACCACATCAAAGAGGTGAAGTACCCCACGTGGTTGGCGAACGTTGTCCTCGTCTAGAAGCCGCCGACGTTCTGGATGTGTGTCGATTACATCGAACTAAACAAGGTGTGCCTAATGGACCCATTCCCTCTCCCCCACATCAATCAATTAGTGGATGAGACGGCAGAGTGCGAGTTGATGTCATTCCTCGACGCGTTCCGAGGGTACCACCAAATATTCATGCACGAAGATGACACAGAGAAAACAACTTTCATGACCCCGGAGGGAATCTTTTGCTACCTCGTCATGGCTTTTGGAATCAAAAACTTCGTCTCCACTACCACCAGGATGGTAGCCAAGATATTCAGGACTGTCCTTGACCAGACGATGGAAGCATACGTCGATGACATGATCATCAAGAGCAGACGGTCATCTACCCATGCTGATGACATCCGGGAGATATTCAAAATAATGAAGAAGTTCAACCTCCGCCTCAACCCAAAAAGGTGCACCTTCAGCGTCCAGGGTGGCTAGTTCTTGGGCTACATGGTCAACCGAAGGGGCATCGAAGTGAACCCAGAGAAGATACATGCCATCATCAACATGGAGCTGCCACGGAACATCAAGGAGGTGCAAGGGCTGGAGGGATGCCTAGCGGCCCTGAATCGTTTCCCCTCAAGATCAACTGAGAAATCGCTTCTTTTTTCAAATCATGCGCAAGACCACCGGTTTCAAGTGGACGGCGGAGTGCCAGCGTGCCTTAGAGGAGCTGAAGCAATACCTCCCCTCCCCTCCCGTCCTCTCAAAACCTAAGCTCAATGAGACACTCTTCCTCTACCTAGGGGTGAGCGCATCGACCATTAGCTATGTGCTCATCCGTGAGGATGACGAAGTACAAAAGGTCATATTCTACGTCAGCAAGACATTGCGGGAGGTAGAGCTTAGATACTCCCCCATTGAAAAGATAGTACTAGCCATCGTCCATACAGTGAAGAAGCTTGGGCACTACTTTCAGGCACACCCCGTCCACGTCCTCACGCAGCAGCCCCTTGGTGCCCTCATGCGAAGACCCACCAGCTCCTTAAGGATGGTGAAGTGGGCGATCTTCTTGAGCCAATACCAAATTGAGATCAAGCCAAGGCCATCCATCAAAGGACGATCTTTGGCCGACTTTGTGACTGAATGCACGGCCAGGGAATCAGCCGTCACCACCTTTGGCTCAGAAGTAGACGAAGCATGGACCCTATTCACGGACGGTTCATCTGTCGCCAAGGCGTGTGGAGGGGGCGTTGTCCTCATCTCCCCTGAAGGATTCATAGCGTACTACATGATCCGTTTCAACTTCAGGGTGTCCAACAACGAAGCTGAGTATAAATCCCTCCTCAGTGGCCTCAGACTCGGCGTCAGCCTCAATGCACAACGCATCAAGATCATATGCGACTCCAAGCTCGTGGTGGGTCAGATTGAGGGCTCATATGAAGCCAAAGAATGAAGGATGAAACAATACATGAAAGCACCAGCGGAATTGCTCTAGGCATTAGAAACCCATGAGATCACCTAGATACTAAGGGTGGAGAATGCTGAAGCCGACATACTCTCAAAGCTCAACTCAGACACTCCTGAGCACATATCCAAAATAGCCAAGATCGAGGAGTTGAGCATGCCAAACATCCACGTCAGTCCCATCTTATGCATCCAACAACGGCCAAAGGACTGGATAACTGACATCATAATATTCATCACATCCAGGGAACTACCTTAGGACGAGGAGAGGGCCATATTAGCCAAACTTAGGGCCCCAAGCTACACCATAGAGGATGGAAAGTTGTATAAGAGGTCCTATAGCGACACTCTCCTCCGATGGCTACACCCGGATGAGGCCAAAGTAGTGATGGAGGAAGTGCAGTGTGGCATCTGCTCATCACAGCAAGGCCCCTTTAGCATGTCTAGGCGACTCATCGTCCGGGGCATTTCTAGCCGACGATGGAGCGGGATTGTGCCGAGGTGGCTAGGAAATGCACCGTGTGCCAACACTTTCAAAGAGCCCCTGGTCGACCAGCAGTTAACTATACCCCGGTTAGCATGACCATCCCATTTTCCATATGGAGGATTGACCTAGTCGGCGCTCTTCCAAGAGGCGCAGGCAACAACCGGTACATCCTCGTCACCATAGACTACTTCACCAAATGGATTGAAGAGGAGCCACTGACTAGCAACACCGAGGCGCGGTGCCGGAAGTTTGTCCTCAAAAACATCCTCACCCATTTTGGCATCCCTCAGCAGATCATATCAGACAATGGCACTCAATTCAAGGCCGCATCATTCCAAGAACTTCTTCAAGCATGGGGCATCAAGCATAGTTTCTCCTCCGTGGCCTACGCTCAAGGAAACGAGCAAGTCGAGAACGCCAACAGAACCATCTTGGAAGGCTTGAAGAAGAAGCCCGAGAACGAAGGAGGCAGCTGGGTGGACGAGCTTCACAACATTCTATGGTCCTACCGCACTACGCCAAGGAGAGCAATCGGTGAAACACCATTTGCCCTCTGCTACAGCTTCGAAGCAAGGGCCTACGAAACTCACCTTGCCTAGCTGACGGGTCGAACAGTATGACCCCGAAGCAAATGATGAAAGTATGAAGATTGACTTACACCTCATCGACGAAAGAGGCGAGCAAGCCTACCTCAGGACTGAGAACTATCAACGTCAAGTCAAATCTTACTACGAAGCCAAAGTCTGATCCCGAGAATTTCAAGTGAGGGACTATGTCCTCCACCGACGGGAGACCAGCAAGCCAACGGAAGGCGGAAAACTAGCCCTGGAGTATGAAGGGCCCTACATCATCAGTTTTGTAATCAAAGTCGGCACATACAAACTCAGGAACCCGAATGGGTTAGAAGTACCAAAATCGTGAAATGTACATAATCTGGTGAAGTTTTATCAATAATCCGAAGGTAGTGTAGCCGCACAAAGCCCCCACCCCAAGGTCAAAAGCTCACTAAGAAGCTAACTCCTTTGCGGATTATTGGTAGATTACCACCCTTGGCCTTGAGCCATTTATCTATATAAAAAATCGTGATCCACTTATTTTGTGAAATTTAAGTAAAGGAAAACACACACAAACTAAGCATCATCCAGGCCCCTTCGAGGTGAATTACCCAGGTATGGCCGACGATGTCTAGGACGCAAGGCCTAAAAATGGCTGACGTCTTGAAAGGAGAATCTTACCGCGTCGTCTTCGTGAAATACGCAGGACGATAAGCCTGAAAGATTGCCAAGGTAACAAAATCTCCACACTTGGGGCCACTTCCGAGGGACCAAACACGGCAGCCGTCAGAAACTGACCAAAAGTCTAGTCCCGTGTCATAAATAGACGAGGAAAACCCCCAAGGTACGGGCACATCTCACTTAGCTGAGGGACTAGCAACCCCCTCGGCTCAGCTCACGCGAAAGAGCGGAGGAATGAACAAAATCGGGGAATCCCCACCGGCCAAAGGAATAGCAACTCCCTCAGCCCCACCTGCAAACAGGTCACACTCCTCGCTCAAAGAAGTAAAGAGGAAGTAAAAAAATAGAGGGAAGCCACACAAAAAGTACATATCAGGCATTAAAAAGTATGTACGAAGCAAGACCACACACTCTCTGGCCTCGAGCAATAAAAAGTAAAATCCCCACAAATGAAGCTACAAATTTGGCTAAGTACATATCAGGCAAATTCCACACCTTATGGACGAAGCAAGACCATAAAGGCACAATCATGGTCTTAGAAATTTTTACAAAGATTTAAGCCATAATACAAGGCTCTAGTATTGGACAAACCAGATCCTCACACTTCCTCAGACGAAGCAGGCGATATGCCAACCCATATTCACACATGGAAATTTCCTAAGTACAAAAATGCGATCTGGACGAAGAACAGGACAGGCCCTCGGCCAACTCCTGGATTCATACAAAAACCCAAAGCACAACTATGGATTTGGGGAAAATTCAAAACCCCCAAAATAATGTCAAACCTAGACGAGGAAAAACGTCCCATCGGCCATGACACTCAGAACGTCGTCATCATGGGGAGGGTACGAACAAAGTTCAAGAACTCGAAAAAATTCTAAGTACAAGGTCGCACGAAGTAGAGCACATACTAGTGAAGAACAACTATTTCATTGATGAAAGTTTCTAAGTACATAACAGTGGGCTCTTTGGCCTTTACAAAAAGTGGGCACTACGGCCATCAAACAAAGAAAATAAAAGACTAAGCTACAACATCCGTTTGACCTCCATCTTGGCCACCGCCTTCTCCATCTTCATTGGCCTCCCCATCTCCCTCCCCGGAGCCTTCATCATCTATGGTCCTAGAAGCAGCAATATCCTCCAACAGTTCATCATCGCTCCAAGGCTCTTCGATGATGTCGGAGCTAGCAATCAGAAGCTGCCTTTGCTCTAAGGGCAACTCAAGATCGGCCTCTGGATTATTCATCCGACGAGGAAGGTTCAGGCCCAGGGGCTTCATGTCGTGAAACCAGGGATGGAGGCGCTGGTAGATCAGCTTCTGGATCCGGTATTGGCCTAAGTCGAAGAAGACTTTCATCTCCCTCTGCCAGAACTCATGGACGGCAGGATCTTTTATCGTCCAGTCCTGTAGTCTAGCGGCCACCACTTTGTAGCACCACAGATGCCGATCATTAGCCTTCCATCCCTCGGCCATGAACTTATCAATGGTCTTATTAGCAACCACCTCGGCCTCACCCTTGAGCAGCTCATCCTCCATGGCACAACGCTCAGCTGTGTCACGTGCTCCTTCGTCCTTAGTCTTAGCCCCCCCTTCGGCTTCATCGACCTTTTTCTTCAGGCTGTCAAATTCCTTCCAGAGTAGCTCCAAGTTCTTCAGAGCCTCGTCGTCCGAGGCGAACTTCTTCTCAATCTCCCCCAGACGGGCTATCTCGGCCTCCTGCCTTTCCTGATGCTCCATCAAAATGAAAGCACCCTGGACGAGATACACACAAAGTTAGAAAAGCAAAAAGAGAATGAAAAAATGTCCATTACCCTGTTGTACAACTGGGTATCCTTCAGCCGATGCATGTACGCTCGATCCTCGTCGGGAATAGCCTGGGAGACGATCTCATGACTGCTCACAATTTCATTAAAAGGCCACCTCTCGTAGGATAGCAAACCACAACGTGATACAACCCCCTGACCACCTCTCGGCCAAAGCTGACATTGGTGAGGGGAGCCAAAGAAGGTCCCTCGGTCAGATCATCCACCACAACGACCTCAGAAGCATGACCTCCCTCGTCCACGACCTAGACGACAGCAGTCTCGGCACCAGCACTGGTAGCAGCCAACTTCGGCCTCTTGGTGAAGTTGGACGGAGAAAGGCCGACTTCGTCCAATGTCTTCTGGACCTCATCTACTTCAGCTCTTTTCTTCTTGGAGACGGGAGGCTTCTTTGCTGCTAAAGGCGTGCTGGCTTTCTTCGTCTTCACTCCCAATTCAGCACCCTGCATGAGCTTGTGAACTTCATCCCACATCTGTTTAGCTGTCTCCTTGTTATCAATCAGAATGTAAATGTCATTCGGGATGACTTGTAGCAGATAAGTCTTAGCCATCAGATCATCTTTGATTCTGAGTTTGTCAGCTTCATCATAGTCTTCTGGGGATTTCAGTCTCTTTTCAGGATCAACAGGAGGGTTATTTTCGTCATCTCCTCCAACTGTCATCCAAAGCTTAGCGGGTTCTTCCTTCAGGGATTGAAGCATAATAGATGAATATTCCTTTCTTTCAAGAAAGTTGAAGATTCTGTTTCACCACATCAGATATTATCCTCTCCTGAGAATTGGTGGTCTGCTTTAGTTGCCAAGTGATAGTGCGTCCATTTTTGCTGTTGTTTAAAAACTGACCGTCGAGTGGCTGATCGAAAAAGAAGCAGGATTTTAAAACCAAAAGTTCGAAAGAAAATTTTCGAGAAGCAGAGTTCAATAAAGCAAAGTTCGAAAACCTACGTTTGAGAACTTAGAGTTTGAAAAAAATTGAAAAGCTAAAATTTAAAAATAATATTCGAAAACTAAAAAATTCAAAAACCAAGTTTAAAAATCTGAAGTTCGAAAATCTGAAGTTCGAAAAACAAGTTTTGAAAATCAAACTCCGAAAATTAGGAGTTCGGAAAATTAAATCCGAAAATCTGAGTTCGAAATCTAAAAGCTCGAAAACTGTTTTTTCGAGAACTGTCCTTAGAAAAAAATCTTGCTTGTTTGATTTGAAATCCTTTTGTTGTGCGAATTCTTGTTCTTCGAAAACGTCTTGCAAAAACTTATGTTCAAAAAACACTGCCGAAGTCCGAAAAACTCATGTATTCGAAGAACTGAGAAAAATTTGAAAATCTGCAAATCTCCAGAAACTGAAAATGAATATGCAATTAACGTTCGTTTTGAAAAGGTGATTCCAGCAGTATTTCTATCGCAGTTTTTCGAGCAAAAACAGAAGAAAACGATCAGAAATTCGAAAAACTTCAAAAACTGAAAAAACAGAGATTTCTTCTATCGATCTTCTCTCATTTTCTCTGATACTAGTTGTTGGTCCCTATTTTGTAGCTAAATCTAACAGATATGGAAGCACAAGAATGAAATAGACACAAAAAGAAATTTCATTAAAATGATCTTCGAGATTTTCGAATACATGGAAATTTCTACCGTGCTAATATCTAAAAGCTATGTGCGGCTACTGTTCTATTTCTCAAAAGTTATGCGTTGTACACTCCTAAGCGCATATTTATATGTGTATGGTGTATAGCATACCTAAAAAAGCTAAGGCTTGGGATTTGGGCCTTACACAGAAATGACCCTTATCCTTTAAAAGCCTATTCTATTTCTTACAAGATATACCAAAAAAGGTAAATACAACAAGATTAAAATAAAACAACTTGATCACAATAAATAATCTTCAGCACCTATGAATACACCCCTTTCATGCTCAGTTTAGATAAGTTTTTCCGTTATATTTTCTAGTATGTTTAGTCTTTAAATGAGGAGTTAAACCCTTCCATCCTGGTTTTGCTACATTGAAGCTTATGATTTGTAAGTTATGAGTTATTTTATTTAATCATCTTCTTTGAATATTAATTACATTCATATTCTATATACGTATTAATATTTGAGCATTACTTAAAGGATCAGTTAGGAGTAATTATTACTAGATTCGATCGACGAATACGCTTGTTAATCGTTCGATGCTTTCACGGTAGTAAACTTGGATTATTAATGCATGCGTCTCATGGTTAATAATCTAAGAGGAATTAATTATATTGATTAAACCAATAAACCACTTGTGTCGAGGTTATCAATCTCAATCGATTTCATCTTAAGTTTTATTGCTACTATCTGGTCAATATATGGCACATGTTCTATATTGACTTGATAGTAAGTTTTATTAATGAACATGTCTCGTTATTAATAACTACCCTCGATAAATTGGAAATACTCTATGATTGAGTATTCGAGAGAAAGATAGTTAAAGATATAACCGGGATCGACAAACATTTCATTAAGTGGATATAAGCAAAACCAAGCCTCAATATCTATTAATTTAAACCACATAACTCATTCATCTTAGTGTTAAAATTAATTAAATCAAATCAATCTTAAAACCCTCCTTTGTTACTAGTTCATTAAAAGAAAGATATTCCTTTCGTTGTGAATACGAACCTTACTACGCTATACTACGGTATTAGTGCAAGTATTGTATTTATTTTAAGGCACACAAAGACTATAGTGCAAGTATTGTATTTGACGCTGTTGCCAAGGAAAGACAATTTTTTTTTTTATTTCATAAAAATAAAAAAAATAAAAATTGTACAAAAAATACTTTTATTTTCCGAGCTTTATGAGAGTATATGGTAAAAACTCATGAGAATTGAATTTTGGAAAAACATAAGTGAGCCAATTTATAACAACTTTGAATAAGTTGTTAACATGGATACCAACCCATCATCCCTAAAGAGTCAAATTTCCAACTTAGCTTCTCTAATAAAAGAGTTTATCTTATGTTCAAAATCTCAAGATGCCAAAGCCTGCAACATTTGCGTGTATGAACGATTTATCTTATGTTTATCTTACGGATTTTTGCCTGAAACTCCAAGAAGAATACTTTGAACAAAGTAATGATGTTGATTTCCAAGGCAAAATACATCAAAGGAGGTATGATTCATTCTCCAACACATATAATCCATTAAGGAGAGACCATCCATACTCGAGTGCTCATTTTAGCATGTCCACTGAAGACATGGTTCAGACTCTCATTATCAACGTGACAAATATGCAGCGAAATATGGCATAATTCACGCAAGAAACAAGGTCCAACGAACAGAACTTGGAGAATCAAGTGAACCAAATACCATGTGTTGTCAGCTGATTGAAAGCAAAAGATTTTGGAATAATTTCAATGTGAGGGTAATTCAGATGTACTTGTAGAAACCGGGAGAATATCATTTGGATTTCTTTTCATTCACAAATATGCAAGAAATGACATTGCAATTAAGTAGATGATGTTAGTTTTCTCGCACTTTAAAAGATTGTAGAATAGCGGTGAAAGTACGAGTATCGTCTCCACAGGGACGGACAAAAGGGAATCAAGGATTAATTAAATTCAGCGATTAAAAAAAAATAAAAAAAATAAAATAAATGCGTCGTGCGAGATTGGTTGGTTGAATTAAAATTAAACTAATGCGAATGAACGATTAAAATAAAAGATTGGGTTCTCTCTAATTAACGACGAAGGGAACAAGGATTGATTCCGGGGTAATCAGATTTCTGGCAGATCAGGCCTAATTACATGAAATTAATTTAATTGAGCCTAGCTAATCAATACTAAATTCTTACCGCTCTCGCGGCGTAGAGTACAATAATTTAGGGGACCTGGCTGATCTCTCATGCGACAGGATCCTAAATTATTGCCAAGACGAACGAGCTTACGGCCCCTTAATCGCTACTAATCTCTTAGCAAACGATTAAGTGTGTGTGAATGTGTCCTAGAATAAACTAAATCTCTCTTAATTTATTCTATTGCAATTGTAATTCTAGCCGCGGTTCCAGGTTACAAAAGATATCAGTTAAATTATTCAAACACAAATTAAACGGCATTCATGCAATTAAAATGAAAAGAATCTAGCCATCAATCATGATTAACCCCTTCATCAATCCCAAATCCCTAATTAAACTACTCACAATTCATAATTGAAGAATCAACAGAATTGGGAAGAATAGAATAAATTGTCATTAATTAAAAAGATGAACTTACAAATAATCCCAGGGTCTTGGAAGAAAATAGCGTAAAAACGGTGTTAAATTCGTCCCTAGGCCTCTCCGTAATGTTCGTGACCACTAAAAAGGGTTAGGGAGGCCTTATTTATAGAAAAGAGGGGAAAAATCACAATTCTGGTCGATGCAGGAGATTTCCGCGCGTAACTCGGGGCTACGCACGATCGTGAGTCCCTGGCTACGCACGATCGTGCGTAGCAGGCAGTAGCTCCTCCACGGTTTTGGCTCTTACGCACGATCGTGCGTCCCAGACGCACGGTCGTGCGTCCGTGTTCTTCAGACTTTTCTCTAGTCCGAATTTGATAAAACTTCCTTCATGAAAGTTTTAGATAATGAAGTATTCTATCCACCCCAATTTGCCGAATGTGATTTGAATCATCTAATCAAGAGATATGATCAAAACGGTGGAAGGTGTCATTCTGAAATCGCAGCAGAGATCATCTGACTTCGTCATCTGTTTTCACCTTTTTGCTCTCCTATTCTCGTAACGGTGTCTTCATATGATTTACATCCCTTGAAGTTGTCTTTCATATACAACTTGAATCATGTCCATTAGTTGTTTCTACAAAGATATATTCTTGAATGATTGATAGAAGGTCATCCTGATCGTCGTTTTCAAGCTTCATTCATCTTCTTTTGATCCCGAAGCCAATCCTAGAACTCTTTTGTCATCAAATCTTCATCGTAAACCTCCCGCTGACCTCCATAGCTCTCAAATCAATCTCAAATTCTTTTCAACTCATCCCGATTTCTCCTCAAGCGCCAGTGCCGAACTCTAAAATCCTGATTTTGACTCCAAATGACACAAAACTCGAACCAACGCCCGGTAAACATAACTTGAGCTAAAATTGAGACTTGCAGCACCTTAAAGCTAGGGAAAACCATCAAACCCGATCCCAACACGCATAAAATGCATGTCTAAATACGGACTTATCAGATTCCCCCACACTTAAGCTTTTGATTGTCCTCAAGCAAACTGAACAACGGGACTTACGATAATCACCACACAGAATTAAAATAATTAGCATGCACGTGTAGCTAAAGGGATATTCACAGAACAGACAATCTAAACCAAGAAAATTCTTCCCTAAACTACATCTTTGTACTCAAGCTAAACCATTCGAAAAAATTGATCACAACATCCTTAAAGTAATGACATCATACACAAATAAACTAGCTATTGATCAGAAGGACTTGTGAAGATGATTGTGAATGGTGAATGGTAATAAAGAGTCCCTTTCTTTTGAGAGATTGGAATATTCTAACAAAGACTCAATGCATTCAGGAACTTCAGGGCTATTCTTAGGATCAAAGAACTTAGTAGGCCACAATTTAGGAACAATCATCTAAACCTATACAAAGAGTAGACATGGTGTACAACTAAGCTAAACCGCCGCGGCACATTGGTGCTTTGACATATACTTGAAGTACGCGAAAGACTAATGCTAATTTTGCAATAGCCTCCAAGTTCATTAATTATGTTTAGTTTTCCTTGTCATGTTGGCACGAGAACGCCATTTCTTTCGAAAGATACCCAAGTCTCATCTTATTGTGCAGAACACTTACGCTTTTTGATCGGGGCTCCCATTCTCTTTTTCGCAAGGTAAGAGGTCTAGCTATATTAATTTTTCACCTTTCGGATTCTCACTAGACATTACCCCATTCTAATCTCGGCCTCACCAAGGAAAAATAGCAATTAAAGTTCATTTAATCAAAGTGAATCCATGTCTACAATGCAATCCTCGAAAGTATCAAGTTCCTAAAAAGTGACTGCTCTTACCCCATTTGGGGCATAGGAACAATGCCAACGGTGACTCCTACAGAACTTCCCTAAACTTAGCAAATTAATCCCCTCGTTCCCTAAACATCAAGACCATGTCAGAAATATTCACGGGTAAGAAAGCAGGCCATTTGGCTATGGAGCTCAACTAATCGGGTAGACAATAAACGATCAGGCTCAAAGTGGCTTCTCCTAAAGGACCTTTTCAAGTGGGATGGATGATTTATGAATTAATTCAATGGGTGAATAATGCCTTCATCATCTCAATAACTAGATTATAGTGCAAGCAATTTAAGTCTAAACACTTCAAAGATGTTCTAAAAGCATAGTCAAAATGCTAGCTAGCTCACAAAGACATAGTTTAAAGAAAAATTTTCAAAAAATTGACATGACTTTCCTATGAATATACAACTAACACCTGTGCATGCTAACTCTAGTAATCCCATGTAGCAACTACTGACCGAATGCCCAATTCACTCCTCCACACTTAAACTTTGGCATCGCCCTCGATGACCAAATATGCACTATGCACAAGGGGTAAAGAGGAAAGTGTCACACGTGCTCAAAATCAACTCAAGTCATCATATTAAAACAGGCGAGTAAGAGTCATAGGAACTTCCCTAAGGCGCTGGTTAGTGCAGAATTAAACTGAGTCAATGTAAACTGTGGCGCATCATCCCGAAAAGACCTGAGCTACAAAACAAACACAGAAACACAAAAAACACACAAAACAAAAACAAAAAAAACATGCAGAAAACAAAAGTGCAGAAATAAGCTGGGGTTGCCTCCCAAGAAGCGTTATTTTTAACGTCGTTTGCCCGACGATACCTCGTAAGCTCTCAAATAGCAAAGACTGTAATGGTGCACTAATTTTCAAAGCTTCTAACTTTCGCTCCACAAATGCAATTAAGTGGCGCAGACCTCTAAATTCTCGAGTCCACGTAGGCAGCATATGATCTTCATAACCCTCATATTCAAAGTGCATCACAAACGCCTCCTTTACTCTCTCGAATGTACCATGAAAATATTGAGTACCTCCTCTTGACTCGCTGTCACTCTCCATGAAGGCATCCCAATTCGTTTTGTCACTGTTCTTATTAATGTATTCTCGGATGATGTTGTCACTCTCCACACAAAAAGGAATATCATCATCAAGGAGTGAATCAAAGAAATCCAAATCTGAACCCACGTAAGATTGAATCGGTGCATGTGTACAAGAGGGGTAATCTTGCTTGTGGAGTGGGACTTCTTCATTATGAACACCATCTACCTCACCCCCACTCTCTTGAAACGTGTAATCATCTTTTCCCAACTCATCTTCAGTACCCAAACCTACCTCAGTAGCACCATCATCATGACTGATCTTCTCCTGGCCCTCCTCAGGTGTTGAGACTAATGATAAATCAAACGGCTGGGGAGTTTCTGTATGAAGATCACAGTGATTTGTGATTTCATCACTTACAACTTGTACCATTTCGAACCTTTTCCTGTATTCTTGGAAAAATAATTTGACGCTATAATCTTCTTCTTCATCATCTTCAAACATAGGTGGGTCTTCAAATGCATCAGGAAGTGTATCATCCATCACACTCACACCTTCGTTGTCTGACTCAATGCCATGATCATCCTTATTGGTCTCCTGAGGTTGGGCTTCTGTGTCGTTAGGATGAGATCTCCCGGGCTCCTCAGATAGGGCATTAAACAGTTGATCCAAGTGATTTTCCATGTTCTGCATCCTTGCATTTGCTTGTTGATTGTTTACCTCAGAAGCTTGTATGAATTGCTTGAGTGTTTCTTCCAGGTCAGATAGCTTCTCTGAAATTATCTCTTCCAATTCGTCGTCTGAATCCTGCGGCTCATAGCTCAGCAAAGACGTAGGAGTGATTGAAACATTTGTATTTGTAAATTGTGGGGAGGACGAAGTGGGGTATGCAGTTGCCCAGTAAGGATGGTCGTATGGAGGAATGGGGCAAAGAGATGAATGGTGACCACCTCCATAGAAGTTACAAATGCTATTTTTAGGAAAGCAATCAACCAATTCCTCAGGACTTTTAGTTCGAATGAGAAATTCTAGAATGGAGCCACGTTGTACCCTAGGATATTGTGGATAAGGATAATGATTAGGAGAATGAGATTGGGAGTATTGCGTATTTGGAAGAGGGTAAGAATAGGAAGATGGAAATTTTTGTGGTGTTGAAGAGTAATATTGGCGAGTTGTGTAGAATTGAGGAGGAGGAGGAGGAGTGTAAGGAGGGTATGACGTGTATGGTGAATATTCCATGGAGGTGAATGGGTTCATCTCATGCCTTTTAGAAAAATACCTGAAAGGTTAGTACAGAAAAATCCTACGGAAAACTAAAAAAATCTAACTAAAAAAAAATCTCGCTGAAATCAATTAACCCTTAAAACCGACACCGTCCCCGGCAACGGCGCCAAAAACTGATGTTAGTTTTCTCGCACTTTAAAAGATTGTAAAATAGCGGTGAAAGTACGAGTATCGTCTCCACAGGGACAGACAAAAGGGAATCAAGGATTAATTAAATTCAGCGATTAAAAAAAATAAATAAATGCGTCGTGCGAGATTGGTTGGTTGAATTAAAATTAAACTAATGCGAATGAACGATTAAAATAAAAGATTGGGTTCTCTCTAATTAACGACGAAGGGAACAGGGATTGATTCCGGGGTAATCAGATTTCTGGCAGATCAGGCCTAATTACATGAAATTAATTTAATTGAGCCTAGCTAATCAATACTAAGTTCTTACCGCTCTCGCGGCGTAGAGTACAATAATTTAGGGGACCTGGCTGATCTCTCATGCGACAGGATCCTAAATTATTGCCAAGACGAACGAGCTTACGGCCCCTTAATCGCTACTAATCTCTTAGCAAACGATCAAGTGTGTGTGAATGTGTCCTAGAATAAACTAGATCTCTCTTAATTTATTCTATTGCAATTGTAATTCTAGCCGCGGTTCCAGGTTACAAAAGAAATCAGTTAAATTATTCAAACACAAATTAAACGGCATTCATGCAATTAAAACGAAAAGAATCTAACCATCAATCATGATTAACCCCTTCATCAATCCCAAATCCCTAATTAAACTACTCACAATTCATAATTGAAGAATCAACAGAATTGGGAAGAATAGAATAAATTGTCATCAATTAAAAAGATGAACTTACAAATAATCCCAGGGTCTTGGAAGAAAATAGCGTAAAAACGGTGTTAAATTCGTCCCTAGGCCTCTCCGTAATGTTCGTGACCACTAAAAAGGGTTAGGGAGGCCTTATTTATAGAAAAGAGGGGAAAAATCACAATTCTGGTCGATGTGGGAGATTTCCGCGCGTAACTCGGGGCTACGCACGATCGTGCGTCCCTGGCTACGCACGATCGTGCGTAGCAGGCAGTAGCTCCTCCACGGTTTTGGCTCTTACGCACGATCGTGCGTCCCAGACGCACGGTCGTGCGTCCGTGTTCTTCAGCCTTTTCTTTAGTCCGAATTTGACAAAACGTCCTTTATGAAAGTTTTAGATAATGAAGTATTCTATCCACTCCAACTTGCCGAATGTGATTTGAATCATCTAATAAAGAGATATGATCAAAACGGTGGAAGGTGTCATTCTGAAATCGCAGCAGAGATCATCTGACTTCGTCATCTGTGTTCACCTTCTTTCTCTCCTATTCTCGTAACGGTGTCTTCATATGATTTATAGCCCTTGAAGTTGTCTTTCATATACAACTTGAATCATGTCCATTAGTTGTTTCTACAAAGATATATTCTTGAATGATTGACAGAAGGTCATCCTGATCGTTGTTTTCAAGCTTCATTCATCTTCTTTTGATCCCGAAGCCAATCCTAGAGCTCTTTTGTCATCAAATCTTCATCGTAAACCTGTCGCTGACCTCCATAGCTCTCAAATCAATCTCAAATTCTTTTCAACTCATCCCGATTTCTCCTCAAGCGCCAGTGCCGAACTTTAAAATCCTGATTTTGACTCCAAATGATACAAAACTCAAACCAACGCCCGGTAAACATAATTTGAGCTAAAATTGAGACTTGTAACACCTTAAAGCTAGGGAAAACCATCAAACCCGATCCCAACACGCATCAAATGCATGTCTAAATACAGACTTATCAGTAGACATTTGACACCCCCTCTTATGCCAGCAAGATCAAAACCCCTTCCATTGACCATGTTAATCGGTAAAAAAATTCCCTCGCTCTCACAACATAAACCAATGAAAATCTAGATATTTGATCCTAGAAGGATTGTCAAAGTGGGTGGTCGGCGAATTGAGCCCTTCTATAAGAGTCACCGAGGTAGAAATGTGAAGAAGATGATTCATCACGCCCCGAACATGAAAGACTGAAATTGAGAAAAAGAATTTGAACCACGACAATAAATAAGGAACTGCTTGAGAGGTAACCCATGATTTGTGAGTCGTTTCATATTTTTCTTTGATTTTATTAGTGCTGAGAGAAGGGACCCTATTCTTCTTTATTCTTCACACCCCAAATTCTAAAACCCCAAACAGCCTCCATAGCTACACAATTTTTCTTCTTAAAATTCACCCTCCCTTAGTCCCTTTGAACCAAATTCATCCAAAAAAAAATTTGCACGTTTTTTTGTCTCTCCAGATTCTGATTTTGACACTCAAATCAACTCAATACCCGATCAGATATTGCCTATACCTGAACGGGTATATGAACTATTTTTTCAATCTTCTTTTTGTCTTGTCCCTTTGCAATTCTCTTGATCTTTTAGGGTCCAATCTTGGTCCTTTGGATGATCTTGACCTGTTTTAAACTCATAATAATCCTAACTTAAACAAATTACAAGTATCTAGAAAAGTAAAGTAATTGCACCAAAAATGTGTAATTTGCACAACAACCAACAATGAAACTAATTAAAAGTGCAATAATACATAATAAAAATACAACAATATCAACTCCCCCATGCTTAGTTTCTTTATTCATCTTCGAGTAAAGTCAATGTTTCACCAACAATTTAAACAAACATGAACAAGCACAAGACAACCAAGTAATGTTTAAAATGTGTTTTACACAGCGAAATGATTCCACTTATGCACTGCGCACTTCATGATCTTGGGTTTACTCGTCTTCTATGCTTCCCATGTTCTTCTTCTTCATTGTATCGTCAAATCCCTCTAAAAATAACATCTGTCATTTCTCTTTTGATTTTTTCTCTCTCTTTCTTTTTTATATGAATTTGTTTAAGAAAAAAATGTAGAATAAATACCGTATGTACACTAAAGAGCCTTCTCCCCCCTTGCTAAACCGAGCAATATGTTTTATTGATCTTATTCCTTTTCTGTGGATCTTGAACTACTCTGTTGATTCTTACTCGAAGACAAGTAAGAAACTAAGTGTGGGGGAGTTTGATGGTGTGAATTTCTTATTATGTATGTTGGTATTTTAACTAGTTTTTATTATTTGTAGTTTTGGAAATTACACACTTTTGGTGTAATACTTTATTTTAATAGTTATTTGTAATTTGTTTAGATTAGAATTATTCTGAGCTTAAAACGGGTCAAGATCATCCAAGGGGTCCAGATTGGACCTTAAAAGATCAAGGAAAGTGCAAGGAGGCAAGACAAATATTGATTTGGAAAAATTGCTCTTGTACCCAGTCGGGTATAGGCAATGCCTGGTTGGGTATTTGCTTGATTCGAGTGTCTAAATCAATCCGGGAACAAATGATCGTGGGAGCAATATTTTCTAAAGATTTGTCTCATACCCAGTCAGGTATGCCGACATTCCCGACCGGGTATGTCCAGAAAAGTGACTTTCCGGGAAACTGCCTCAGATATCCGATCGGATATCCTATATACCCGGTCGGGTATCACACCCTGTCACTCCCAAAAGCCTATAAATACACCATTTTCCTTCCCAATAAAATCACCAATTCTAATATACTTCTAATCTCAGTTTAGACAAGTTTTTCCTTTATATTTTCTAGTATGTTTAGTCTCCAAATGAGGAGCTAAACCCTTTCATATTGGTTTTGCTACATTGAAGCTTATGATTTGTAAGTTGTGAGTTATTTTCTTTAATCATCTTCCTTGAATATTAATTACATTCCTATTCTATATCCATATTAATATTTGAGCATTACTTAAAGGATCAACTAGTTTTGTTTCATATATTAATTATTAGTAGAATCGATCGACAAATACGCTTGTTAATCGTTTGGTTTATTGGATTATATTGATTAAACCAATAAATCGTTTGTGTTGAGGTTATAAATCTCAATCGATTTCATCTTAAGTTTTATTGCTACAATCTGGTCAATATATGGCACATGTCAATAGTAAATTTTATTAATGAACACGTCTCGTTATTAATAACTACCCTCGATGAATTGGAAATACGCCACGATTGAGTACTCAAGAGGAAGATAGTTAAAGATATAACCGGGATCGAAGAACATTTTATTAAGTGGATATAAGCAAAACCAAGTCTCAATCTCTATTAATTTAAACCACATAAGTCATTCATCTTAGTGTTAAAATTAATTAAATCAAATCAATCTTAAAAAACCCCTTTGTTACTAGTTCATTAAAAGAAAGATATTCCTTCCCCTGTGGATACGAACCTTACTACGTTATACTACGGTATTAGTGCAAGTATTGTATTTATTTTGAGGCACACAACGACTATAGGGCAAGTAATGGGCAGATTTTGGATAAATCGCCCATTTGTAATAGATCTTTTCTTTGTGATTGTGGTGAGAGAGTTTGATGTCTTTGGCATTGCCAAGATGTGTCGTATAAAAAAAACAAAATTCGGCTACAGGCAAATTGTCCCCCTATCCAAATTTGTCCACATAACCGAATTTTGTAGCTATGTGGATAATGACTCCCCCTATCCAAATTTGTCCTCGTGCAGTCCACTCTTTGAAGAGGTGTTCCCACATACGGTTCACAATGTTGTAGTGGGAGAGGGGTATGTCAAACAATGCATTGGCTAGTATGCACACATCACCTATTCTTGCTTGATGATTGTTTGGGCGACCAAACACAAAACTAACTAAGAATTTCAAGAAAATGTGTAGCACCGGGTGTTGGGCATGGGTTACGACTAAATTAGAAGAGCTAAAGGTCATCTCCCTCGTCATTTTTCCCCATAATTCAAAGCCATACCCGGTGTCGGGCTCTTGGGGTTTACGTGGTGGCATAGGTAAACCGAAATGCTCCGCAAACTCAGATTTTGTTATGGAGTGTTCGTTATTGAATAAACAAAACGTGAGTTTATCTTCCCTATCATCATCATCTTTTATCTCCTCAACGGACCCCAAAAACCCATACACAAGTTGATCATTTGGGTTGTATTTCAAACCAAAAATGGTGCTCATCCCCAACAATCCGCACAATTGAAACATCATGGCAAAAGTACCTAGTTCAACCAAAGTCCTATGGCACAAGAAACGAGAATGATGTACCTCTCTTTTGGTTTGGGCCAAGAATTTTCCCCAGTGAGCGGATGAGCTGAAGGTGACGCTTTCATAGCCGGGAACCGGATCTCTAGATGAGGAACTTTCTGCCCTTGACCGCTTAGGTGCCATTGATAGCTTTAGAGAGCTTGATCTTCGCATTTTTTGGTGGTTTTGGGTAGGGTTTTCAGACTTTAGAAATTGGGGGAAAATGTGGTGTTGGTGGGTATGGGGATGTAGAGGGAGATGTGTGGAAGATTTTGATGATGATTTGGAGGGATTTGGTGGAGGTTTGAGGGGATAATTTGTAGAAAGAAGGTGTAACAATGGAATATTTTGGAGGGGGAGTTCGAAATTTGTGGGTGCTTGGGAAGAAGATGGCGTTTTTTGGCGTTGTTTCGTGTTTAAAATCCCGATCAGTTTTCCTGGCAGTGAGCTTCGTAACTCCATTCTTACGCATACCCTACCAGGTAAATAGATGTACCCGATCGGGTATCATCCGTTTTTGCAACATACCTGGGATTTCATTGCCCGATCGGGTACATATGGTACCCGATCGGCTTTTTGAAGCAGTAGCTCTTGGACTTTGATTTCCACACATACCCGACTGGGTATATGGGTTTACCTTATCGGGTATTAAGCCTTGGAGTGCGTATTTTCCCGTTTTTTTTCTTTTACCTGACCGGGTAAGTGTGTGTACCCGGTCGGGTAGACTCCACAGGTCTTAAAAACATGTATTTTCTTCTCATTTTTTAGTGTCCTCTCTCACCATTCTCTCAAACAATTATGAAACATGCAAAAATAAACATTTGGAATAATGAAAAACAGAACTTAGGTTGCCTCCCAAGAAGCGCCCTATTTAACGTCGCGGCACGACGTTACTTTGATTTAAGCGGGATCATGAACATCCCTTTTTCCTTCTTCAAAGCCCTGTTTGGCCATGTTTTAATTTTTTTCTGGCATTTTCCAGTAAGGTTGAGATTTTTTTCTTGTAACCACCTCAACCGCGGGCGGTTTAAATTCACTTTTAGCAAATTTCATCAATTTCCCCCTACCCAAGATGATTCCCTATGCTTAATTGTTTTTTCTTTTTCAAAAATTGGGATTGCCTCAGCTTGTTTTTCAACAAAAATATTTGATGCTTGTGGTTCAAAAACATTTAAAGAACAAACAGATTGGTCTTTAATTTGTCTTTTCATAGAATAAAAAATGTTAAATTCTAGTTTTTTGTCATCGAACTCTAAAGTTAATGAACCATTTGAAACAATTTTTTTGAGCAGTTTTTAAGAAAGGTCTTCCCAAAAGGATGAGGTATATTGGTTATCGGATTCCATTTCAAGAATATAGAAATCAACAGGTAAGACAAGATTTTCGACTTCTACTAGCACATCTTCTACTACATCTTTCGGGTATGTACTAGAATGATCCGCTAGTTGAATCACTACACCGGTTTGGTGTAGTGGTCCAAGTTGTAGGGATTTATATATGAAGTAAGGAATGACATTAATTGATGCCCCTAAATCCAATAAGGCCTTAGAAAATGTGGTGTTCCCTATCTTGCAAGGAATAGTGAACATGCCCGGGTCGCTACATTTTTTGGGAAGTTTCTTTTGAAAAATGGCCGAGACACCTTCGCTAACTTGAATTTTTTGTTTTTCCTTTAAGCGGTGTGTCCTCTTGATTGTGCATAATTCTTTCAAAAATTTAGCAAGTCGAGGGACACTTTTAATTAAATGAAGGAGTGGAATATTTACCTCACACTTGGTGAAGGTCTCATAGATATCTACATCTCTCTTCAGCTTCTTTGTTTCCCTCAACGCTTCAAAGAATGGGGGTAATGGTTCATATGATGATAGTGGAGGGAGCTTTGTTTTTGTGATTCCCTCCTCCGGTTGAACTTCTTCTTCAAGGTCAACTGCCTCAATTTCTTGATCTTTCTCCTCTTCCCCAATTTGCAACTCTTTAAATGCAGGCCAACTCTTCAACATGATTGCATTCACATGTTGTCTCGGGTTTTGCTCCGTTTGAGATGGGAGTCTACCCGAATCTTTTGCCTCAAGTGGACTTATGGCATTCAAAATTTGGCTTACTTGAGTTTCCAAATTTTGAATGCCTGATTTTGTCTCATGTTGAAATTGCACCATGGTTTGTTGAAATTGCCCCATATTTTGTTATATGGTGGCCATATTTGATGGACATACTAGATTTGGGGTTTGAGCCTTGAGTTTTGAAAGATTGTTGCTTATTTTGTGAAAAGAAGGGTTGGGTTGTTGAGAGTTTATATATCTCAAATTGGGATGATCCCTCCATCCGGGGTTTTAAGTGTTAGAATATGGATCATACTTGTTTTATTGATGTCCTTGGAAACACAAAGCGTTGACTTTCTATTCTTGGAGAGTTGGGCAAGAATCGATTGGATGTCCAGGGAATGTGCAAGTGTCGCATGCTTTCACTTCTTGAGTTTTGGTAGGGGTTCTGTCAGATTAGCCTCAGAGAAGCAAAGGCAGTAGGCCTTCTGTTAACTCACAAGACACGTTCTGCTGTACACAGAAACCAAGTCTTTGGAGTTAATCAATTCTAACTAAAAGCGATAAGTAAATGCAGTAAGTAAATGACACCAGGGATTTTTATAGTGGTTCAAGGAACAACTCGTTCCTCTAATCCACTGTTCCACTAAGCTTGTAAAAACGTCTGTTTACAACGCTTTAGTCCTAGCACTTAAGAAGCTCTCCACGTCTTCTTCAAGTCTAGATGTCTCCTAGGATGCACTTCCTGGCTTCCTTTAAGACTAGTCCTTTCGCTGAGCTTCCCAGAAGTATCACCACTCCACTGCTCTAGTTACTTGGACGTCCTTCTCATGAGAGAAGAGTTCTTGATAGAACAGAGGTTTTCCAACTAGCTTCGTTACAAAGGATTTGTAGATGAAGTGCTTGAAGTGTTGAAGAACGAATGGAACTTTGTTTGAGTTGGAAGTAAGAATCTTTCCAACGTCTGCCTTCTCTTGTAGATGATGATAAGGATTTGATCTCAAGGAGGCTTGTGCGTTTTAGTTGTTTAAATGTCGTTGTATTCGCATTGTTGTAGCAAAAGTTGTTTGTTGTTCTTCGTAATGTATCTTTTACACTGAGGTTGTCTTCCCATTGGAGGAGGAGGACAACTGCATTAAATGTGTGAGCAGGTTACTTGACCAGTAGACCCCAGCAAAGTTGGCGGGTTACTATTTTGGGATAGTGTTATCCTGACATGTGCATTTAATGCGTGTACTATAGCTTTTCCGTTCAAGATTCCTAGCTGTTGAAGGAGTCTTCAGTTAGTTTACCGGCTTGGTAAAATTCTCTAAGTGTCAGGCCTTCTGATGTCTTCAACAGAGAGTCGATCAGAGAAGGTTTTGAGCACTTCTGTAGGAAAAGGCTATCAGAGAGTCTTGAGGGTTTCTGTTGAAGAAATGCTCAACAGAGAACCAGGAGGGTTTCTGTCCGTGTAAAGGCTAACAGAGACCCAGAGGTCTTCTGTTCTGAAGTAGAGAGCCAAAGGTCCTCTGTTAGGACAAAGCCTGTCAGTCGACAACTCTAAGAAACTTTACAAGGAAAATTTCTAATACATTAAATCTAAAGAAGGGGTACTCTAAAGTCCTAATTAATATAGCATGATCAAAATCTAATTACAATTATTCCTTACAATTTCCCCATTTTTGATGATGCCAAAACCCTTTAACTATTTCCAGAGAAGTGCTTTCACCATAAAAGAGTTAAAGTTTAAAACTTTCATTAAAATCTTGGTGGGCAACTTGGCATAGGAAAATAGTAAGAGTACAGTACAATCAGATAGCAGATAATAATCAGGAAACCAAACACGCAATCATAATCAGAGAAAAGAGAGAGATATGAAGGAATTGCCTTACAAAGTGAAAGGCGGAGATGTTCTTTTATTAATAGATTACGAGAGTGTTCTATTACAAGTTCTCCCTTTCAGCTGCAGCTAAGGCTTGATCGTCCAGTTCTTGTAATCTTTTTAGCTCAGCATTGACAGCTTCTCGAATTCCTACAAGATTCCCTGAGCTCTGATGTGAGGCCCAGATAGGTGAGAGCTTGCAATCCAGATAGCTGAGAACACCTTCATGAATGTCCTTTCCGGGGAGAAGTTTGTTGAGGTACCAGAACTCAGCTTCTTCTAATGAGCCACCATGTCTGACCTTCACCAGACCATCTTTGTCAAGATATAGATTCTGCTGCTGCATTCGGGTCATCTTTTCCTTCATTTCCTCAAATTGATTTCTATCAATTTTCTGAGAGCCACCCAATCTCCATTCTCTGAAGTTCAAAGCCTTCTTCTTCTTGGTGGTATTTCTGACAGGAGATGGGGGTCTCTGAATGCCGGCTAGCCTCTTCTTCTGAATGGCAGCTTCAAAATACGGTGCAGGGTCAACCGTTGGTTCAGCAGAAGATGATGCTCTGACAGAAGTCATGGTAGGGCGAGGCTTAGGGTGATGAGGGTCTTCTTCCCCCTTTTTGGCATCATCCAGATCGCCAATCATCAAACAAAGCTTCTGTAACTCTGACGCTTGAGTAGAAGCAATCTGTTCAAGCGTTTCTGGCAGAGTTTGAGTAACAGAGGTCAGGCCCTCTATTAATCCTTGCTGCTTCTGAATGGCAGAAAGTATATCTTTGTTACTGGCTTCCAGAGAGTAACTTACCTTGGTCAGAATGCTCCTTGCAGAGAGTGTGAAGATTCTTGAGGTTCTCTTGGAGTCGGACATCAGACCTTTGTAGTGATTGAACAGCTTGGGTGAGGGTTGTAATAGAGGTGTGCTAAGAGTTGAGAGTTTGACTCATGGCAGATAGAACTGCCTTGACATTGACCACTTCATTCGAGATGACATCAACCTTTGCATTGGATGAGTTCATGAAGTTCTGCAGGGAGGTTGCCACAGTATCTGATAGATGCTTGAAACCAGATTCAATGGTGGCATCTACTTGGGTCAGATGTTCGAAGTGTTTATCATTTATCAGCACAAGCTTGTTCATTCCTTCCAGCATCTGTCCACCAAAGTCCTCTGCTGCAGCCACAAACTCGTTGAAAGGAATCTGGTGCTCTGATCCAGTAGAATTGGGCATCTCTAAGCCTCTTCCCTTAGGCAAAAGGTGATGTTCTTGGACAGAGAAGAGAGATTGTACATGCATTTCACGCTCGAGTTGAGTCAGAGGGGGGGTCTTCTGTCTCTTAGAGGTAGCTTGGTTGGACTTGCTGATGATGAATCCCTCCATGTCAGATGAGTCCTCATAAGATTGGGATTCTGTTCCGGATCACCTTTGTCTTTCTGCGAAAAGAAGGATTGGAGGCAGTAGAATGCCTAGAGTAGCCTTGAGGTGCAGAAACAGGGGAGACTGTTGTAGGATCAGAGTTTCTCAGAAACCAGACAGGTTTTTGCTGAGTTGGAGGTTGTTGTGGTGGAAGGGAAGCCTGTTTGGTATTCTGATGCTCAGACGTTTGAGGTGTAGGGGATTTCTGTTGAGATGGTGGAGATGAGGGGATGTTCTGTTGAGGTTGTGTTAGAATAATTTGGCGTTGAGGAGATGGGGGAGGAGAAGGGGATCTGTTCTTTGTGGGGGTAAACTGTTTGCAGGGTGAGGAGGGTTTAGATTTGGGGGTGGGAGATTTTTAGGGAGTGGGGGTCTTCTGTGCAGGTGGGGTTTTCTGTTGTTGTGAAAAGGTGATCTGTTGTGGGGTTGGGAGTTTTTGCACAGAGGGGGATTTGGGAATGAGAGGTTCTGTTGGGATATGTACAGTAGGAGAAGAAGGTATTACCTCAAGGACATGGTCTTTCACCAGAGATGTTCGCCATTCACAGATGAGGTCCCTCATTGCAGTGCCTTCATCCTTGGGTGTAGAGGATTTCCCAAAGGCAAGGTTAGGATCTACAGACTCCTTTGCCTTCTTTGCAAACAGCCAGGCCTCAAAAGTGTCAATCTCATCATCTGCAAGAGGTTTCACTGGCTCTTCTGGAGGAGTAGAGATAAGGACAGCCTTGCCCTTATAGTTGGCCTTCTTCTTCTCAAGAACAGAAATGAGAAAGTTCATGGCAAAGCACTTAGATACATCATCAGTGCATACCCAGTTGAGTACCTCTGCTTCCTCAGACTCATAATAGTCGAAGTATTGAATGATCTTCTGTAGAGGTCCCATCCTCCAGCTTCTCCAGGCTAACACACGCTCAAACTGTTTGTCAAGTGCTGTTCTGTAGACTTTTTGAGGTTCTTGGATATGTGAGGTTAGGTGTTCTGGAGAGAGAGCAGCTCCATGATGTCCTGTCATGTTTGGAGATTTGACAGATGTCTCAGGTTCCCCTGAGTTGTGGCATCCTTCACCACTGATTCACCCTCAGAGTCACTGGACTCGAATGTAATCTTCTTCCCTTGCCAGAGAGAGTTCTTGGCCAGAATGGGTGAGGCAGGTTCTTCGTGTTCCCCCTGAGTTTCTGGGGCACCCTTAGGGATGGGGGTTCTGACCTTCTGTTTCTTAGAGGCTGGGGGTGCAGAAGGGGTAGATGACCTGGACTCAGAAGAGGATTTCTTCCTCTTGGGGTTAGATTTTCTGGTCAATACCTTCTTGACCTTCTCTGGTGCAGCTTTCTTGACAACTACTTTCTTCACAGCTTTCCTCACCAAGGGTTCTTCCTCAGAACTGTTGGAGGTGTTCTGATGAGAGGGTCTCTATTGGAGCTTTTGTCTGTTAATGTCCAATTTGGCTAACCGTTTTACTTCAGCTCTTATAGCTGCTTCTCTGTTGCTTGTGGTGGACATGAAAATCACCTTGGAGTGATCCACCATGATTGGCTTCCGGAGCCCAACTCCTTGGATTAACAGTTCAGAGATGAGGAGGGCATGGCCTACTTTCCCAGAGTAGATGTCAGTGTCTTTGTTCTTCCTCTTGGCTACTTTGACAAATTCAATCATTGACCTGACAATGACCTGTCCCCAGTTGATGTTGGCCTTGTGCAGCACAGCATAGATGGCTTTAGCTTGTGAGATGGTGAATTCGTCAGTGGATGTGTATCTGCACCATACACACATGTGGAGGATGTTCACCAATAGCTCAATGTCTCTCTTCAAGGAGTGCTTCTTTCCGGTGAGCTTTGGAATAGTAACACCTGGTCTGCCATAGTTCATGGCAAATTCCTCAACAGTGAGGTCAGCATCTTCTAGGTCAAAGAGACCGTTTGATTCATTGACAACCAAAATCTTGAAAAGACTGTTGATAGCCCCAGCATCAAAGATGACTTTCTCTCCATTCACAGTGGAGGTGATGACCTCGCCTTCGTAGTCAGCGTTGAGATAAAACTCAACTACATCAACAGTACTGTACTGAGTATAGTTGTAGGTGATTACCTTGCTCAGTTGGGAGTCGTTAATACACTGTAGGATTCTCTCCATGAGTTCCTCATCCTCTGCCAGTTTTGGAAGTGCATAGAGGTCGCACTTCATTCTGGTGAGCACATTTTTTGTTAAAGTTTCCTGTTGAGCCTTTGAGAGCAAGTTGAAGTTGGTAACCACCATTAGAGCAGGGAAAAAGTTTCTGAGAGCTTGAGAGCTATGGAGGTTTGAGAATTTGAGAATATTGAGAGCAGTAACGGTTTAGATTTGAGAGACGGGAATATATGGGTTCGGGTTAGTGGACGTTTGAGATTATTGGCGGTTCCGAGGTTCCAATAAATGAAAATGAGGGCGCAGTAAATATTTTGCGGCTGTAATACCGTTTTAAGGGTAAAAGGGTAAAAGACCTTCATTAAGTTACTAGGTCACCCGGTTTTCTCAAAATATTTCTAAGTCCACAACCTTCTGTCAGAGATAAAGAGGGCATCTGTTGCTGAGGTGTTCTGTTTGTAACGAAGGTTCTCTGTTCAAGGTAGAGAACAGAAGGGGTTCAGCAACAGGTATTCTGTCAGCAGAGAATCTGTAACAGAAGATCTTCCTTTTCAACTTTCTCTTGGAATTTCATCCATCATTCACAATTCTTCTCTCAGCTTGTTGAACCTAGCCTCAGTCATAGGCTTTGTCAGAATATCTGCAAGCTGGTCTTCAGTTGACACATGCTCCATGCATATGTGCTTCTTTTCAACATGATCTCTGATGAAGTGATGTCTGATCTCAATATGCTTTGTCCTGGAGTGAAGAACTGGATTCTGGGAGATGGCAATGGCACTGGTGTTGTCACAGAGAAGCTTGATCTCCTTTGCTTGAATGCCATAATCCTTCGGTTGTTATTTCATCCAATGTAGCTGAGCACAGCAACTCGCAGCTGCAATGTATTCAACTTCTGCTGTACTGGTTGAGATAGAGTTCTGCTTCTTGCTAAACCAGGAGACAAGTCTCCCACCTAGCAATTGGCAGTGACCAGAGGTACTCTTCCTGTCTAACCTGCGTCCTGCAAAATATGAGTCAGAGTAACCAATTAGTTTAAAGTTAGCTCCCTTGGGATACCATAGGCCTGCATTTGGGTTTCCTTTGATGTATCTGATAATTGTTTTTGCAGCACTTAGATGGCTCTCCTTGGGCTTTGATTGGTATCTGGCACAGATTCCAACAGAGAATGAGATGTCTGGTCTGCTTGCAGTGAGATAGAGAAGAGATTCAATGATTCCTCTGTAGGTTGTTGCATCAACATCTTTTCCTTCATCATCCGGACCAATTCCTTGAGAAGTGTTCATGGGAATCTTCACTGAGGATTTGCCTTCTACTCCAAATTTCTTGATCAGGTCTCGGGTGTACTTCCTTGATTGATAAAAATTCTTTCTGGAACTTGTTTGACTTGAAGTCCTAGGAAGTATCTCAGTT
Organism: Cuscuta europaea; assembly: GCA_945859875.1. Lineage (NCBI taxonomy): Eukaryota > Viridiplantae > Streptophyta > Magnoliopsida > Solanales > Convolvulaceae > Cuscuta > Cuscuta europaea. The sequence goes on from CAMAPE010000009.1 coordinate 3,004,057, forward strand.
CTCCCATCATACTCATTTCAAATTGACTCTGCATTACTTGAGAAAATTTCTTACATAACTCTGCATTAGTACTTCCAAATATAATATCATCAACATATATTTGTACTAGCAGAATGTGATTAGCAACAGAGATTTGAAATAGAGTTTTGTCAACCTTTCCCTTGGTAAACCCATGGTTCACTAGGAATAGGGACAATGTGTCATACCATGCTCTGGGAGCTTACTTAAGACCATAAAGGGCCTTTCTAAGCTTGTAGACACAGGAGGAGTGAGTAGGAATGACAAAACCTGGTGGTTGTTCCACATAAACTTCTTCTTCAAGATCTCCATTCAGAAATGCACTCTTGACATCCATCTGGTAGACCTTGATGTTGTTGTAGGCAGCATAAGCTAGGAATATTCTGATGGCTTCCGGTCTGGCAACTGGTGCAAAAGTCTCATCAAAATCTATTCCTTCTTCTTGGCAGTAACCCTTAGCTACCAGCCTTGCTTTATTCCTTACAATGTTGCCATCTTCATCAGCTTTGTTCTTGAATACCCATTTGGTTCCAATGACATTCTGGTGTTTTGGTCTAGGAACAAGTTCCCATACTTTGTTCCTTTCAAATTGAGTAAGTTCTTCTTGCATTGCATTGATCCAATCTTAGTCTACAAGAGCTTCTTCTACTGTCATGGGTTCCATCTGAGATATATAGCAGGCAAACATTGCTTCTCTCCTTGTTGATGCTGATCTGGTCTGCACACCACTTCTGATATGTCCAATCATATGGTTAGGAGGATGATCTCTTAACCATGTTAGATCAGGTTCTGTCAGTTGTTGTCTGGGGCTCTCTATTTCTTCATCTTCTGAATCTTCATCTTTATTCAATAGAAGGGGGTTTGGTGCAGGTGTTGGAAACACTGGATTAACTGCTACCTCTTCTGTTGGTTCAGGTGTTCTGTCATCTAAGTTGACTTCTTTGAGGATCTCTGTTACTTCTTTAACAGAGATGCCATCATCAAACTTTACATGTATAAATTCTTCAACATGTAGGGTTCTTCTGTTGAGTACTCTATAGGCTTTATTGGTGCTTGAATAGCCTATGAATACTCCTTCATCAGCTTATTCTTGAAAGACTTTCAGATGCTCCTTTCCATTGTTGAGAATGTAGCATTTGCATCCAAATACATGAAAGTAACTGATGTTGGGTTTTCTTCCTTTCCAAAGTTCATAAGGGGTCTTCTGGTGATTCTTGTTGATCATACTTCTGTTCTGGGTGTAGCATGCGGTGTTGATTGCTTCAGCCCAGTATCTCATTGGTAGTCCAGATTCTGCAATCATTGTTCTTGGAGCTTCTTTCAATGTCCTGTTTCTCCTTTCTGCTACGCCATTCTGTTGAGGTGTTCTGGCGGCAGAGAGTTGATGAAAGGTTCCATTTTGATCACAGAAGTCCTTTATGACTTGGTTGACAAATTCAGTTCCTCTGTCAGACCTGATTGTCCTGACTTTCAAATTCTTCTCAGTCTGAAGTTGCTTTAACAAAGATGGCAACTTCTGAAGAGTTTCATTTTTCTTTGACAAGAAGATAGTCCATGTATATCTGGAGTAGTCATCAACCATGACTAGGGTGTACTTCTTGCCACCAACACTTGGAGTCTCAACAGGCCCAAATAAATCCATGTGGATCAGATTTAAAGGACTTGTAGAAAGATCTTCAGCAATGGGTTTGAAAGAGTTCTTCTGTTACTTTCCCTTCTGGAATGCACTGCAGAGAGTCTCTTTCTTGTATACTATGTCTGGCAGTCCGTCTAGAATGTGTTCTCTTGCCAGTTTGTTGATTGTTTTGAAATTCAAATGACTAAGCTTCTTGTGCCAGTCCCAGCTTAGTTTTGAATCTCCCTTGGCTATCAGGCATACTCAATCCTTTGCAGTTTTCCAATCAACCACATAGATGTTCTTTTTCCTTGATGCTGTAAGAGTCCTTTGACATAAGAGACATCATCAATGACTATCTAGTTCTTGATCAGCTTCCCTCTTCCTTTTGTTTGACCTTCTTTGTCATTGACGTGGATGGTACCCATTGTCCACGTGGTAGTTATAGTAAACCGAAGTGTGATTCACTTTGGGCAGATGCTTGTGAGGGTCATGCTCCCTGTTTACGTACTTTTGCATAGCTTTCTTTGTTGGGCAGAAGTCCCATATACAATCAAGAGCAGAGGGACGGTTAGCTTTGGGCTTCTGAAGTTGACCAGCCAACCTCTTCTGCCTAAAGTTAACTCTCTCTTGATATCTACCCTTCTGGTGATCATTTCTGGCATGGTTATCATGAGGTTGTCTGTTAATGATTTGTCTTTTATTTCTGTTATTCTGAAAACCCTTTCTGTTGTTAGGTTTTCTGCCAGGTTCATTAATTTTCAAAAGGGGTTTCTGTTGAACCTTTATCTTCCCTTTTTCTGGTCTGACTTCCTCATGAATAACCTTGGTGCCAGATACACCAGCTTGGCAGATGGGGCTAGAAATCAGTGGCACTATGACCTTGTCTGCTTTAGCAACACTTGTGCTAGGCATTACAGAAGGCTCACCTGATTCTGTTGAGCCATATCCAAGACCAAAACCAATGCCAATCTATTGATCAAGCACAATCTTTTCCATGGAAGTCCGGGCCTTCTGGTAAGCTTTGTACTTAATCTCAAGAGGCTCAATTTATCTTATTCTCTTGAGAAGAGAAACATTTTCAGCTTCCAGCTGATCTCTCTCCTTAATTAGAAGATTGATTTTGATCTCAACCTCCTTTCTTAAGTCAAGAATCTCAATCTTCAGCTTACTGTTTTCTTCTGTAACAGAGGAATAAGTGGCTTGGATGGCCTTAAACTCTTCCCAAAATTCTGACATTGAATCAGAATCAAAAGCTAAGCCTACCCAAGAAAAACTAGATGTAGAAGTAGAGGTTACCTCATCATCATAATGAGCCATGAGGCATAGGTCTTCTGTCTCAGTATCAAGGCAACAGAAGGCCTCATCAGAATCAGAGTCAGAACTGGATTCTGTCTCAGAGAGGGGGTCTTTCTCAAGTTGTTCTGTGACGAGAGCTTTCCTCCTTCTGGTATTGTCTTCAAATTTCTTCTTTTCTCCATCATGTCCTTGTCTCTTGGACACTCTTGGATGTGGACAATCTGCCTTGAAATGTCCAGGTTGTCTGCATTTGTAACAGAGAAGCTCACCACTGCTCTCTGTTGCTTTGGGTTTCTGGAATTGCTTTCTGCTGGAAGATGGACTTCTTTCATCTTTGGGATTCTTCATAAATTTCTTGAATCTCCTAGCAAAAGTAGCCATATATTCGTCACATAAAAGAATTGAAGGGTCAAAATCATTTACCTTGGATGTACTAGTTGTGAGGGTTGTAGTTGTCCTTTCTTCTGGTACATCCTCCTCTTCTTCATTCATCTCGAACTCATGAGCTTTGAGGTCTGAGATGAGCTTGTCTGGGGGTAAGTCTTTACATCCTTGCTGGCTTGGACAGCAACCACCTTCATCTTCCATGTTGAGGGCAATCCTCTCAACACCTTGAGATTGATCTCCTTGGTGGTAAGTTCCTTGCCCAGCTCAGAGATCTCTCCAGTGAGAGTGAGAAGCCTGTCATACATCTTGGAGATGCTTTCACCAGGGAGAAGCTTGAAATCATCAAACTTCTTGTTGGCAATGGTCAGCTTGTTGTCCTTCTCTTGCTCATCACCAGCTCCAATGAGCTCAAGAGTATCCCAGATTTCCTTGGCAGTCTTGCACTTCTTTATTCTGTTGAAATATCTGTCATCTATGGACTTGTAAAGAATGTCCTTTGCAATGTTGTCCGGGTTATACTTTCTTCTTTCTTCAGTAGTCCACTCAGATTTGGCTTTATTGATCATCTGAGGTCTGGTGTAATCTATAGCATGCTCAGGGTTGACCTTCTGTAAGCTTGTGAATGGCCCAATATCCAGTACTTCCCACATCTCATCATGAAGAGCACAGAGATGTGCCTTCATCCGGATCCTCCAGTCATCTAACTTAAGATCTGAGAACATAAGATTCTTGGAAAGAGAGTGATCCATAATATGAGATTTAAAACAGAGGCAAAAAGAAAACAAGTGGATCTTTGTTCAGCAAATAACCAAAGAGATTATAAGAACAAGGAGGCTCTGATACCACTTGTTGGTCCCGGTTATATTAGGTACAGTCTAGAGGGGGGGGGGGGGGTGAATAGACTGTACTGGTTTTTGTTAGTACCCAATTTTGATAAGATTTTGATGATGCCACTATACTTTGCACGTGTACATTGTGTCTCATTTTATAGCATTCAAATTTAAGTGACAAATGTAAATGTACAATTTTTGAGACTAAAGAAATATTACCGGAAAAGTAAAAATGCAATAAGGTAATTTTTATTTACCTTAATAGGATATTTAGATCCTACCGGTATACATTACTTTGACTCAAAAATTAATTGTGTGTCACATTTTTAAAAGGAAAGAAGTTCGAAAATCATATATATGATTGAAGACAGGCTTGACTAGCATTGAATGCTAAATTTGTAATGGGGACCGGAGCATTGAAGACGCACATAGAAGAGATACTTCAGCAATCAAAATTAATTGAAGACAATATTAAGACCTGCCTTCAATGCTTAAACAAGTACAGGGGTCTACAACATGGACGCACATTTGGAAAAGATGCTCTCCGCGGCTAAATTATTCAAGACAAACTCTTCAGCCGCATTAAAAGGCTCCAACACAAAAAGACGAAAGTACAATTCGTCCTTGCCAGAAATTTAACGGAAGAGATCAAATTATCCTAACCAACGGATAAGATTGATCAGCCAAAAAGCCTATAAATAGAGGCTGGAACAAAAGTTTTTAATCAAGCTTGAGCATCCTAAGCAGAGAGATATTCTATTGAGCATTCAAGAAATATCTAGCAAAAGAGAAGTGCTATTCTATCCACGACTCTCTGCTTAGTCTCTATCAAGTGTTCATTGCCAAAATCCTAGAAGTTTAGTTCCTAGTTGGAGGTTAGAACTTTCTTGTAACAAGATCAGAAATTGTTGTAAACACTTCAGGAGGACAGTTGTTCCCGGCCTGAGTGTTGTTAGATAGGTCAAGAGTACCTTTTGATCCCCACTGGATCAATTGAGAAAAACCTAAAGGATTGAGTAGCTTGGAGTGGTGTTATACTCCTCGTGAACACCTTCAATCTAGGCCAGAGTTGTCAAGGCTAGATTGGCACTAAGTGTATTGAGCTTAATACATTAGTGAAATCCATCTGAAAGAGGGTGGGACTGGATGTAGGAGGATTATACCACCTCTGAACCAGGATATACTGTGTGTTGATTCATTTTCAGTCAACAAAGCACACACTGAACACTTCTCATAAAAGATTGTAGTTTGCCAGCAAAATCCTAAGCAGTAGTCTTAATTGACCATACTGCTTATCCTACTGCTTAATAACTAACTTTCTTTGAGATACAAGAGCTTTACAATATCACAACTATAAGGTCTGTTCCATTAGATTTCAGGAAATCCTACTTAAGGCATAGCAGTTGCCTCAGCAGTTCCCTGTGGACTACCCAACTGGTAAGCCCACTGCTCACGCAAAAGTGTTTCCTTTGAACATCTCCACTTCACCAGACCTTCACAACTCTATCTCCAAGAAGTCTGTTCAAACTAATCACTGTAGTTCGAAGTGGTAACCCAGCAGTTGCCTCAGTAGTTCCCTCAATATCACCCAACTGCTGAGACCACTGCTCCAGTAAAACTCCTACTTACTCGGACTATTGCACATCTTTAGAAAGCCCACATCATCCTGAGCAACACCATATAATCAATCCTTCCGTACCTTCACTTTTACTTCAGCATGTGCCTCAGCAGTTCCCTGGTTACCACTCAACTGCTGAGACCACTGCTCTCATTAAGATTGATTATCAACCCACCTTGTCATATCATCAGACAGATCTTCCCACTCTAAGAAAGATTTTGAGTTCACTTTCATCATACACTGAGTATTTCGCTAGCAGTTGCCTCAGCAGTTCCCTGCTTTCTAGACAACTGCCAAGCCAACTGCTTACCTTACAAAGCTCAAACTTCATCTATGATAGAAAGTTGTTATACACCATTTATCTAAGAGGTTAAAGACTTCCGTTGTGCATCTATAGATCTCCAAAAACATTATAGATCAACTCATCTAGAAGGGAAAACTTTTAAAAGTCAAAAAAGATTTAAAAGTCTATTCACCCCCCCTCTAGACTTTTACCTCTATCCGGGACCATCAAGTGGTATCAGAGCAGAGTGTTCTTTGAGTCAGTTTCTGACTAATTTGAACTAAAGATCCCAAACCACTATTCTTCCCAAACACTTTCTAAGAATGGACAGGCAGCATACAAAGAATCTATTGTTCAATCAGAACAAGTCTGATGACTGGATAATCAAGGATATCTGGGATGAGCTCACAATGACCCAATCAGAAGATGATCAAAGCAGTACAAGTGATGAAGGCAACTCATCTGAAAGTAAGAAAAAGGCCCTGATTTGCCTCTTTGGAATGCACCGAGCTGATAGCTCCTTCCACAACCATCCCATAGCCAGAGTGAATGAAAATGACAATGATGAGGTATTATCATGTTCCTCAAGTAGCTCATATGATTCTAGCAGTTCCAGTGTTGATATCGAAGCTCTACTCCATCAACTTGAAAATTTTCAAAAGGACCACCTTCTTTTAATAAACGAGAATTGTAAGCTTCAAGAAAATATTATTATTGCCCAAGCTCAAATGGTTGAAGTGATTAAAATGAAAAATTTTCTTGAAATCGAAAACATTAGTTTAAAAGAAAGGTTGAGCTCCCTTACTACCCCTATTGTTGAGGAAGTTCAAAACTGGAAGAACACAGGATTAGGATACACACCTTTATCCCAATCATTGAAAGGCTCTCCCAAATGCTCTCCTATCACAAAACCCACCATAGATCTACAAGAAACAAGAAAACCAAACCAACAAAATTCCCACTCCCAAACTCTGTCAAATAAAAGGAACCAGTCTTCTCCCAGATCCAAAACCAAACTTCCTTACAAACCCAACTTCCTGAATAACCAACCAAATCAAAGACTTGGTTGACAACCAATCAAGAGGACCAACTATATTCCACAGAAAAAGCTGATCACTCCTAACATACATATTCCTTCCCTTTTCATAAGGAATAATGTTCATCAACACATAGCCAATCTTCAGAATGGCTATAGATCCATCAGCTTAGATCCAAATGGTTCTAAATTGGTATGGTTGCCCAAACACATTCAAGGGAACATGCCCACCAACTTGTGGGCTGCTACTCAAAACTGACAAAGACGGGAAGGTGCTGGAGCAGCCAACTTACAAAAATAAATATTCAAGCTGCTCCATGCACATGACAGGCAGCAGGTGGCTACTATCAATACTAGATCTGGAGAAGGACCCAAAACAACCTTTGGGAGTGAGAAAGAAAGAGGAGAATCTAAAGAAGCTGGAAAATCCTTCAATCCAAAACATATCATATGGGATTGAAGTTCAAACTCATAAAGCACAAGCCAGCTCCGCGACAACATTCATAATGTGACAATCTCCATAGGACATCTGCTTGATCAGAGATGTCCAAAGCAACAAAATTGTGCTAACTGGTAGAAGGAAGAAGGATACTGGAAAGGCTCCAAGATGCCTCCCCAGCAAAAATCAACAAAAAGACTGAAGTATGGAAGCAGCAGTTGACTCAAATGGCAGCCCACTGCCAGCAGTGAACTCAAATGGCAGGCCACTGCTAGCAGTTAACTTAAATTGCAGCCAACTGCCAGCAGGTGGCTCAAAGCGCAGATCACTGCCAACAATTGATTCAAAATAAAGAACACTGCGAGCTGCTGACTCATTCTAAAATCAACTCTCCAAGACACTCCAGCTGAAATAAACACAAGGCTTAATAACTCCAATCCTCTTACTCTACCAGAAGATAGTAATGAAGAAGATGTGGATGAGCAGGCAACTCAATTCATTCAAACATCTGACACAAGATGATACAACAAGCATCCTCCTCATCAAAATATTGATCCAAAGGGTTCGTACAAGATCATCAAGCCAGAAAGAAGCAATATTTTCCTCTTTTCTCAAACAGAACCCAAAAGGACTGAAGAGGCCCTACAAACATCTGACTGGATGCAAGCTAGTTCAACAGGAACAATCCTTGAAGCTTGTATGAAGACCCTATCATCAACATATGATAGGAACAAAACGGGTGACTAAAGAAGGCATCATTGTTAAGAAGAAAGCAAAATTAATGGACAAAGGGTACTACAAAGAAGAAGGAATAGATTTTGATGAAACCCTTGCCCCAGTTGCACATTTGAAGCAAAAAATTCTTAACATATGCTGCCCATAAGCAACTCACAGTCTATCAAATGGATGTGAAGAATGCCTTCCTAAAAACGGTCTACTAGAAAAGGAGGACTACGTGGAGCAGTCCCCTTGATTTAAAATTGATAAGAGATGGAGTATTCAAACTTAATCATTCTTCTGAATCAAGCAAACTCCAAACGAAGGGTGTGATACACTCTCTAAGCATATGGTGAAATATGGGTTCATCAAAGGCAAGTAGACAAGACACTATTGTAGAAGGTCCCCACACACTCCTTAAATCTTTCAACTCTCAAGCCTACTTTGAGGTAAGCCTAAAAGGAGAGTTAAACTATTTCTTGGGACTACAAATGGAACATAACTCCACAATGTTCCCACATCAACCAAGCCATTGAATGAAGCTAGATTCAAACATCTTGACAAAAGCTTGGAATGATGATCAAAGCAGGAATATCCATGCACCTATCCAGGGGGAACTCAATTCCAAAAATAAAGGGGAATTCCTAGTCACCTGCTGAGGGGGAACTCTCAGGGGTAGCCACTTGCCAAAGGTAAGTTATCCAGAATCAACAAGAAATGAAGCATCAAGATCCAAGAAAGACTATCTCAGACTTTCAATAAAGAAGAAATCAATATTCAAGCAGTAAGCACAACAGGTGACTGAATTTCAGCAGCACTAGGCTCAGCAAATGCCTAATGAAGAAGCCCAGTGCTACAACTCTTGATACTTACAGGGTAACTGCCAAACAAGCACACAGGATGATTGAGCTACAAAGTAATGATTGCTGAAATACTACTTATTCTTCCAAGAGTATTCTATGCTTCACTTGGAAAGTAGTTAACTCCAATTGACAAAGTCCAGAAACCAGATGACTTGACTAACTCTGAGGATCAGGTGGGATTTGTTCAATAAAAACTAATCAATATGGCAGAGACCGGTCAACGTTCTGGATAACAGAAGGAGATGTCTAAAAGGAGAATTAGCTATGATTCACCAGAAACTCTAGAAAAAAGAAAAGGAGTGAGAATTCGAACAAATGGCTCAGCAGTTGACTGCATCATAGCAAGCAGTGGGCTTAGCAGGCGACTGGCTACTAGCCCACTGCTACCTGTATAAAGGAAGGAATTGGATGCATATACTTTTTTAAAAAGGAGGGAAAGGACTAGAAAGAAGGAAAGAAAACGGAGGTAAAGACACTGGTTCAAGATTTCACGCAGGTAACTGCCAGCAGGTGACTGCCTCTGGAGCAGGGCACTGATTCAGGCCAGCAGTTGGCTCAATTTCTGACAAATGTACATGAAATCTCAGCTCATGGCTTATATCATCTTGATCACCTCATATTAAGGATTCCAAAAAGGTACCTCTTGTTCTCAAAAATCATCAGAAATCTACTCAAAAATGAGCCCCCTGGTACCAGTGTGAACACAGTTAATGCTGAAAAGGCCAGCCGTATTCTCCAACGGCTAGTTCCCGATAGCCTATAAATACTCCCTCCGTACAAATCCTTGACACTTTCTACTTTGCAATCTATCTCTTACCACAGCTAAAGCTCTCAATCATCAAATCTCCACCCCATTTTTGTTCATCGCACTCTCAAATCTCCAAACACAATATGGCCTCCCTCATTGAAATCTCCAAATCCATCTTCACTGGGTCAATTCTAAACACACCTAAAACTCTTGCAAGAGCAAACAACAGTGACCTAATGAGGGAGCTCCTGAGAAAACTTGAAGCAACTGGCCTCATCAAGATGGCTACCTACCCATATCCCTGCTTCTACCCTAAGGTAGTGGCAGATTTTTACGTCAACTCAACCCCCAACACACTACAATCTTTAGTTCAAGGATTCAAAGTGGAAATTTAGGAAGAAGAAATCAAAGATCTTCTCTCCCTACCTGGAGATGAAGCCCCAGATGTAGAAACCCTCAACGTGGACGAGGAGAGCTTCAAAGAACTTGTCTTCCTCCCTAGAGCTCAAAACCTCAATACCCTGAAGATAAAGAAGAAGCTGATGGTTAAAGAGTATGATGTGCTACTGGATATTCTCTACAAATGCATCGACTGCAGAACCACATCATTGGACGAGGTAAATGCACAACGAGCAAAACCGTTGACCGCAATTATCTTCGGCACTCCGTACAATTGGTCAAGATACGTTTTTAAAGAGCTAATACGGTATGTCAATAAATCTCACAAAGATAGAAGAAAGGATGGTTCGCTACCACTGATAGGCTACGGATTCCTCATTGGAGAATTTCTAAAGAGGAAAGGGATACATGTAACTATTAAGGAAGACACTAACTGGAGGAAATTTCTCTTCCAAACATCAAAGACTGGAGCACCAGAGATTCATAAGGAAGATGCTACTCTACTATCTCATGAGCCTCTTCAAATCACATTTGACAAAATCAAGACAAAGGCTGCAAAGAGAATTCGGTCTGGGTGCAAGGCGATTCAATCAAAGAAGCCAAGGACGGCAACCAGAAATCTACAAGATGAACTTGAAGAAGCAGCCTCATCCACACACCACACCCATAAAGAAGCAGTAGCCTCTCCTCTCAACATCATTCAAGAGGCAGCAGTTGCCTCTCCTCTAGCCATCATCCAAGAAGAAGCAGAGTCCTCATCCAACTCTTCAAATGCGAGCAACAACTCTGCCATCCCCCTATCTATACTCATCCCTAGAATAACTCAACAGGGAGAGCAGGTGGCTCCCATAGAAACAGAGCATGCCCTTCTGTTGGTCCCGGTTGTACTGGATACAGTCTAGAGGGGGGGGTGAATATACTGTATTGGTTTTTAGCTTTTTAAACTAAGTACCATATTTTACAGAATAGCCTGTTCTGTTGGCAGAACAGACTAGCAGCAGATGGGGTTCTGGTAGGGGGTTCTGTTGATTTAGCCTCAGAGAAGCAAAGGCAGTAGGCCTTCTGTTAACTCGTAGGACAAGTTCTGCTGAACACAGATACCAAGTCTAAGGAGTTAGACAGTTCTATCTAAGTGCAAATATTAAAGCAGTAAGTAAATGACACCAGGGATTTTTATAGTGGTTCAAGGAACAACTTGTTCCTCTAGTCCACTGTTCCACTAAGCTGTAAAAACTTCCGTTTACAATGCCTTAGCCCTATCACTTAAGAAGCTCTCCACGTCTTCTTCAAGTGTAGATGTCTCCTTGGATGCACTTCCGGCTTCCCTAAGACTGGTCCTTTCACTGAGCTTCCCAGAAGTATCACCACTTCACAGCTCTAGATACTTGGACGTCCTTCTTGTGAAAGAAGAGGTTCTATTTAGAACAGGGGTTCCTCCAACTGGCTTCGTTACAAAGAATTTGTATGTGATGAGCTTAAAGAGTTGAAGAACACTTGAAACTTTGCTTGAGTTGGAAAAAGTATTTTTCCAACTTCTGCCTTCTCTTGTAGAAGATGATGAAGTGTTAATCTCAAGGAGGCTTTTTGCTTTTAAGCGTTTGAATTTCTTGTATGCAGAGTTGTAGCAATGGTTTGCAAAAATTGCAAAGTTATCCGGTTGTTCTTTGTAGTGTATCTTTTATACTGAGGTTGTCTTCCCGTTGGAGGAGAAGGAGGACAAATGCATTAAATGAGCGAGCAGTTGACTTGACCAGTAGAGCCCGGTAAAGTTGGCGGGTTACTATTTTGGGATAAAGTAATCCTGACATTGCGGCCAATCATCTGCAATTACTCTACGGAGCATGGGGAGCATTAAATGAGCATTTAATGCGCGCACTGTAGCTTTTCCGTTCAATACTCCTAGCCGTTGAAGGAATCTTTCAGTTGATTTCCCGGCTTTGTGGAATTCTTCTAAGTGTCAGACCTTCTGGTGTCTTTAACTGAGAGTTGATCAGAGGAGGTCTGGAGCACTTCTGTTGAGAATATATCCAACAGAGACCCAGAAGGGTTTCTGTCAGAGTAAAGGCTAACAGAGACCCTGAGGTCTTCTGTTCTGGAGCAGAGAACCAAAGGTCCTCTGTTTCAACAATGCCTTAGAAGGGTCTTCTGCTCTTGGAGCCTTTCTGCTCAGAAGGTCTTCTGCTCTGAAGGCATTCTGCCAAGTCGATTACACTAAGAACTTTACAAATGAAAAATTCTAATACATTAAGTCTAAAGAGGGGGTACTCTAAAGTCCTAATTAATCTAGTATCATCAAAATCTAAATACAAATATTCCTTACAATTTCCCCCTTTTTGATGATGCCAAAACCCTTTAACTATTTCCAGAGAAGTGCCTTCACCATAAAGAAAGATTAAAGTTTAACAACTTCCATTAAAATCTTGGTGGGCAACTTGGCATAGGAAGATAGTAAGAGTACTGTACAATCAGATAGCAGAAAGTAAATGAAATAAGCAAACACAAACAGAAGGCAAAAAGACAGGAAATGAGGAAAAGCTCTTCAAAGTGAAAAGGCAGAGATGTGATTTTATTAGATAAGTTTTACAGAGATAATACTTACACATTCTCCAAATTAGCTGCTTGCAGAGCTTCTTCCTCCAATCTTTGAAGCCTGAGCAGTTCTTCATTGATTTCTGCTCTGATCTTGGAAAGGTTGCCAGAGCTTTGATAAGATGCCCATATGGGAGAAAGCTTGCAGTCCAGATAGCTGAGAACACCTTCATGTATTGTCTTGCCTGGGACAATATTTTTCTTGTACCATGCTTCAGCTTCTTCTAAGGATCCCCCATACCTGACTCTCACAACACCATCTTTATCCAAATAGAGGTTCTGTTGTTGGGTGGGAGTCATTTTGGCCTTCATTTCTTCAAATTGAGCTCTGTCAATTCTCTGAGATCCACCCAATCTCCATTCAGTAAAGTTAAAGACTTTCTTCTTCTTGGTGCCTTTCTTTACTGGAGATGGGGGTCTAGGTATACCTGCTGCTCTTTTCTTCTGTAAGGCAGCTTCAAAGTAGGGAGCAGGATCCACTGTAGGCTCAGCAGAAGAGGGTGCTCTAGCAGGAGTTCTGTTGGATCGAGGCCTAGTCTGTTGAGGGTCCTCTTCCCCCTTTTTGGCATCATGCAGGTCCTCTATCATCAAGCTTATCTTTTGGAACTCTGAGGCCTAAGAGGAGGCTATCTGCTCAAGGGCCTCTGGTAGAGTCTGAGTGACAGAGGTAAGGCCTTCAATGAGACCTTGCTGCTTTTGAATGGCAGAGAAGATGTCCTTGTTGTTGGCTTCAAGCAGCACCATCTTTTGATATCTGTCTCTGTCAACAAAGAGGAGAAGTTGAGCTTGATCTTGGTGAGCTCTGCACATTTCCTCGATGGAGGTCAGTTGCCTCTCAGTTCTGGCATCAGATTTCTGCAGAGCCTCAAGATTCTCTGAGATAGTGTTGATTGCCTGTCCTTGATTTAGGAGTGTCTGTTGAAAGACAGAGAGGGTTTTGTGGATACCTACCACTTCTGTTGACAGTGCATCTGTTCTGGCAGAGGAGGAGGCTATGAAGTTGTTGAGTGTTTCTGTGAGGTTCTCAAAGTGATCTGATATGAACTGCATTCCCGAATTGAGATTATCATTTACATGAGCAAGGTGCCCATAGTGTTTATCATTGATTTGGATCAGCTTGTCCATGCCTTGGAGGATTTGTCCACCAAAGTCTTCTGCTGATTCAACAAATTTGTTGAAGGGAATTTGATTCTGTTGTCCATCAGATGGAGGCATCTCTAGACCTCTTCCCTTAGGCAAAGGGTGATGTTCTTGGATAGAGGAGAAAGATTGGACACGCAGTTCATGCTCAAGTTGAGTCAGAGGAGGGGTCTTCTGTCTCTTAGAGGTAGCTTGGTATGACTTGTTGACCATGAATCCATCCATGTCAGAAGAGTCTTCATACGAAGAGTATATTGGTATTGTGTTCCTGATGACCTTCTTCTTCTTCCGGAAGGAGGGATTGGGGGCAGTAGAATGCCTAGAATGGACTTGGGGTGCAGAGATGGGGGAGATAGTTGTAGGGTCAGAGTCTCTGAGAAACCAGACTGGTTTAAGCTGATCTGCAGGTTGGTGTGGAGGAGGTGATTCTGGTGGAGGGGTTTGATGTTCAGACTCGGAAGATGAAGAGGATTTCTGTTGGGATGAGGGGTTCTGATGCTGGGGTGAAGTTTGAAGAGGTGAGGCATTCTGTTGAGGAGGAGATGGTGGAGGCGAAGGTGAGCGGTTTCTGAAGGGAACAATTGCTCTGCAAGGTGAAGAGATTTTCTGTTTAGGTGAGTGAGGAGAGGTGGGGGTTTTCTGTTCAGGAGATTTAGGTTGAGGGTTTTCTGGTGGAGGGGTTTCTGTGCTGGTGAGAGGTGAGGGGATATGGGGTTCTGTTGAGATATTAACAGAAGGGGTTGGAGAAATTACCTCAATGATGTTATCCTCAAGCAAAGAAGTCCTCCACTCCTTGATATGTTCCATCATAGCTTGCCCTTCTGTCTTGGGTACAGAAGGCTCTCCCGGGTTGAAGTTGGGTTGCACAGAGTCAGTTGCCATCTTGGTAAACACCATTCTTCAAAAGCTTCTATTTCTCCATCTTCTAGAGGTTTGACTAACTCCTCTGAGGGTGAGGAAATAAGGACAGCCTTTCCTTTGTAGCTTGCCTTCTTCTTTTCAAGAACAGAATGAAGAAAGTTGAGGGCAAAGCATTTGGAGACATCATCAGTCCCTACCCAATTCAGAATGGCTTCTTCTTCTGGCTCATAGTGATCAAAATATTGGATGATTTTGTGGAGGGGTCCCATTCTCCATCTTCTCCATTCAAGGACCCGGGCAAACTGTTTGTCTAGCAAGGCCAGATACCAATCTTTGACAGGACTGGGGTGCTCTGATGAAGTTGTCACCCTATTCTGTTCAGGAGATGCAACAGAGGTGGGGATCTCTGGTTCCCCCTGAATGTCTGCTACTTCCTCAGACACTGTGACTACAGGTTTAGCAACCTTCTTCTTGGTCTTTGTGATCCTCTTTCTCTTCTGTCCAGCCTTCATGGTTGGAGGAGCAACCAGTTCTGCCTTCTTGGTCTTCTTCTTCTTCTTCTTTTCAGCAGAAGGGGCTCTAGAGAGGGGTTTCTGCACCTTCTCTCCTTGTTGTCGTTTAATATCAAGCTGAAGTTGTCTCTTCAGCTCTGCCTTTATAGCTTTTTCCCTGTTTGGAGAGGCAAACAGAAAGATAACCTTGGTGTGATCCAAAGATGTGGCCTTCCTCAAGGTTATACCTTGTTTGAGGAGCAGTTCTAAGATGAGCAGTCCATGCCCTAACTTCCCAGAGTAAAGGCTTGTCTTGGGGTTCTTTTTCTTGATAACCTCAATCAGGGACTTTACCATAACTTGTCCCCAGTTGATGTTTGCCCCATGATGTACTGCATAGAGGGCTTTGGCATTTGCAGTTGTGACATCATCGGTGGAGGTATACTTGCACCATAAACATTTGTGGAAAATGTTAATGAGCAGCTCAAATTCCTTCTTGAGTAGGTTCTTTTTGATATTAACCTTCTCTACTTCCTCACCTTTTCTGCAGAATGTCCTCTTGAATTCAGGCAGAGGGATGTCAGTATCCTCCAAGTCAAATAGAGAGGCCCTGCCTTCCTCTAGTTGAATATTGAAGACCTTGTTGATGATGTCAGCATCAATCAGAACTTCTTCTCCTTGGACGATGGAGGAGATGGTTTCATCCTTGAAGGATGCGTTGAGATAGAACTCAACAGTGTCGATGTTACTGTAGGCCTCATAAGCATGAGTGATGACCTTGCTCAGTTGACACTTTGTCAGGCCGACAACAATGGTGGTCATCCTCTCCTTTTTCTCCGCGAATCTGGGTAGAACATCCAGTTCGAATCTCATTCCTGTCAGCACATTCTTGAGAAGAGTTGCCTTTTGTTCCTTGGAAAGATCAGTGAAGCTCAAGAAAGCCATGGTCGTTTTTAGCGGTTTGAGAGTTTTGGAGAGATAAGAGTTCAAAAGCTTGAGAGTAATGAAAGCAGTAGAGATTTAGGTTGGAAAGAGGGGAATATAAGGGTACGGGTTAGTGGACGTTTGAGATAATTTACGGTTCCAAGGTACCAATAAATGTAAAAAGGGGCGCAGTAAATATTATGCGGCTGGATACCGTTTTAAGGGTAAAAGGGTAAAAGACCTTTAATAATTTACTAGGTCACCCGGTTTTCAGAATTTTCTAAGTCCACAACCTTCTGTTAGACATAAGAAGAGGTTTTCTGTAGGAAGAAAGAGAGGGTTTCTGTTACTGAGGTGTTCTGCCAGGATAGAGAACAGAAGGGGTTAACAGAGGGGGTTCTGCAACAGGTATTCTGTTAACAGAGATTTAGCAACAGAGGGCCTTCCTTTTCAACTTTCCCTTGGAATTTCATCCATCATTCCCAATTCCTCTCTCAGTTTGTTGAATCTAGCCTCAGGAAGAGGCTTTGTCAGAATATCTGCTAGCTGGTCTTCTGTTGACACATGCTCCATGCATATGTGCTTCTTTTCAACATGATCTCTGATGAAGTGATGTCTGATCTCAATGTGCTTTGTCCTGGAGTGAAGAACTGGATTTTGAGTGATAGCAATGGCACTGGTGAAGTCACACAACAGCTTGATCTCCTTTGCTTGAATTCCATAGTCCTTCAGTTGTTGCTTCATCCAGAGTAACTGAGCACATCAACTCCCAGCTGCAATGTACTCAGCTTCAGCTGTACTTGTTGAGATTGAGTTCTGCTTCTTGCTAAACCAGGAAACAAGCCTTCCTCCTAGCAATTGGCAGTGACCAGAGGTGCTCTTTCTGTCTAGTCTGCAACCTGCAAAATCTGAGTCAGAGTAACCAATTAGTTCAAAGTTACCTCCCTTGGGATACCATAGGCCTGCATTTGGATTTCCTTTGATGTATCTGATGATTCTCTTTGCAGCACTTAGATGGCTTTCCTTGGGCTTTGATTGGTATCTGGCACAAATTCCCACAGAGAATGAGATGTCTGGTCTGCTTGCAGTCAGGTACAGCAGAGATCCTATGATCCCTCTGTATGTTGTTGCATCCACATCCTTTCCTTCATCATCTGGACCAATTCCTTGTGAAGTGTTCATGGGAATCTTTACAGATGATTTGCCTTCCACTCCAAACTTCTTGATTAGATCTCTGGTGTACTTTCCTTGGTTGATGAAGATTCCTTCTGGAATTTGTTTCACTTGAAGACCTAGGAAGTAGCTTAGTTCTCCCATCATACTCATTTCAAATTGACTCCGCATCACTTGTGAAAATTTCTTGCACAGTTCTTGATTAGTACTACCAAATATAATATCATCAACATATATTTGTACTAACAGAATATGATCAGCAACAGAGATTTGAAATAGAGTTTTGTCAACCTTTCCTTTAGTAAACCCATGGTTCATTAGGAAGAGTGACAATGTGTCATACCAGGCTCTGGGAGCTTGCTTAAGACCATAGAGAGCCTTTTTAAGCTTGTAGACACAGGAGGAGTGAGTAGGAATGACAAAACCTGGTGGTTGTTCCACATAAACTTCTTCTTCAAGATCTCCATTCAGAAAAGAACTTTTGACATCCATCTGGTAGACCTTGATGTTGTTGTAAGCAGCATAGGCTAGAAAGATTCTGATGGCTTCAAGTCTGGCAACTGGTGCAAAAGTCTCATCAAAATCAATTCCTTCTTCTTGACAATATCCCTTGGCTACCAACCTAGCTTTATTCCTTACAATGTTGCCATCTTCATCAGCTTTGTTCTTGAATACACATTTGGTTCCAATGACATTCTGGTGCTTTGGCCTAGAAACAAGTTCTCATACCTTGTTCCTTTCAAACTGAGTAAGCTCTTCTTGCATAGCATTGATCCAATCAGAGTCTGAAAGAGCTTCTTCCACAGTCACAGGTTCCATTTGAGATATATAGAAGGCAAACATTGCTTCTCTTCTTGATGTGGATCTGGTTTGAACTCCACTTCTGATTTGACCAATCACTTGGTTAGGGGGGATGATCTCTTAACCATGTTAGGTCAGGTTCTGTCAGCTGCTGTCTTGGTCTCTCTGGTTCCTCATCTTCAGAGTCTTCATCTTCATTCAACAGAAGGGGGTTTGGTGCAGGTGTTGGAAATGCAGGGTTATCTGCTACCTCTTCTGTTGGTTCTGGTGTTCTGTCTTCTATGCTGACTTCCTTGAGGATCTCTGTTACCTCTTTAACAGAGATGCTTTCATCAAACTTCACATGTATGGGTTCTTCAACATGTAGGGTCCTTCTGTTGAGTACTGTATAGGCTTTACTGGTGCTTGAATAGCCTATAAAGACTCCTTCATCAGCCTTCTCTTGAAAGACTTTCAGATGCTCCTTTCCATTGTTAAGAATGTAGCACTTGCACCCAAATACATGAAAGTAGCTGATGTTGGGTTTTCTTCCTTTCCAGAGTTCATAAGGGGTCTTCTGGTGATTCTTGTTGATCATGCTTCTGTTCTGAGTATAGCATGCAGTGTTGATTGCTTCAGCCCAATATCTCATAGATAGTCCAGATTCTGCAATCATTGTCCTTACAGCTTCTTTTAAAGTTCTGTTCCTTCTTTCTGCTACACCATTCTGTTGAGGGGTTCTGGCGGCAGAGAGTTGATGAAAGGTTCCATTTTGATCACAGAAGTCCTTTATGACTTGGTTGACAAATTCAGTTCCTCTGTCAGACCTGATTGTCTTAACCTTCAAGTTCTTCTCAGTCTGAAGTTACTTTAACAGAGATGGCAACTTCTGAAGAGTTTCATTCTTCTTTGATAGAAAAATAGTCCATGTATATTTGGAATAGTCATCAACCATGACTAAGGTATATTTCTTTCCACCAACGTTTGGAGTTTCAACAGGTCCAAATAAATCCATGTGGATCAGATTTAGAGGACTTGTAGAAAGATCTCCAGCAATGGGTTTGAACGAGTTCTTCTGTTGCTTTCCCTTCTGGCATGCACTGCAGAGGGTCTCCTTCTTGTACACAATGTCTGGTAGCCCTTCTACAATCTGTTCTCTGGCCAGTTTGTTGATTGTTTTGAAGTTCAGATGGCTAAGCTTCTGGTGCCAGTCCCAGCTTAGTTTTGAATCTCCCTTAGCTATCAGGCAAACTCCATCCTTTGCTGTGTTCCAATCAACTACATAGATGTTCTTCTTCCTTGATGCTGTAAGAACCACTTTTTTTGTTGTCTCATGTTTCACATAGCAGAAGTCCTTTGTGAATTCAACAGTGTAGCCTTTGTCACAGAATTGGCTAGCACTTAGCAAGTTGAACTTCAGTCCTTTGACATATGAGACATCATCAATGACTATCTGGTTCTTGATCAGCTTCCCTCTTCCTTTTGTTTGACCTTCTTTTTCATTACCTCCAAAGGTAACTCTAGGTCCTTTGCATTTCTGGAACTCAGTTAGGCAACTTCTGTCACCTGTCATGTGCCTGGAGCATCCACTATCAATAAACCATTCCTGTTCAGAGATAGCTCCAGCACACAGTTCCTGCAAAATTAAAAGGAAGGTTTAGGTACCCAAGCAATGCTGGGTCCTGGGGGGTCATGGAGTCTGGGTAGTTGGTACCATTTTGGTCTCATCAAGTGAAACCTTGGTGGGTGGTACCCATTTTCCACCTGGTAGTTATAGTAAACTGAAGTGTGATTCAATTTGGGCAGATGCTTGTGAGGGTCATGCTTCCTGTTTACATACTTTTGCATAGCTTTCTTTGTTGGAAAGAAGTCCCATATACTATCAAGAGTAGAGGGACGGTTAGCCTTGGGCTTCTGAAGTTGACCAGCCAACCTCTTCTGCCTGAAGTTAACTCTCTCTTGATATTTGCCCTTCTGGTGATCATTTCTGGCACGATTGACATGAGGTTGTCTGTCAATGAATGGTCTCTTATTTTTGTTATCTTGAAAACCTTTTCTGTTGTTAGGTTTTCTGCTAGGTTCATTATTTTTCAAAAAGGGTTTCTGTTGAACCTTTATCTTTCCCTTTTCTGGTCTGACTTCCTCATGAACAACCTTGGTGCCAGATACACCAGCTTGACATATGGGGCTAGAAATCAGTGGCACTATGACCTTATCTGCCTTAGCAACACTGGTGTTAGGCATTACAGAAGCTCACCTGATTCTGTTGAGCCATAACCAAGACCAAAACCAGTGCCAATCTGTTGATCAAGTACAATCTTTTCCATGGAAGACTGGGCCTTCTGGTAAGCTTTGTACTTAATCTCGAGAGGCTCTATTTCTCTTATTCTCTTGAGAAGAGAAACATTTTCAGTCTCTAGTTGATCTCTTTCCTTAATTAGAAGATTGATTTTGATCTAAACCTCCTTCTTTAAGTCAAGAATTTCAGCTTTTAACTTACTGTTTTCTTCTGTTACAGAAGAATAAGTGGCTTGTATGGCCTTAAACTCTTCCCATAATTCTGACATTGAATCAGAATCAAAAGCTAAGCCTACCGAAGAAAAACTAGATTCAGAACTAGAGGTTACCTCATCATCAGAATGAGCCATGAGGCAAAGGTCTTCTGTCTCAGTATCAAGGCAACAGAAGGCCTCATCAGAATCTGAGTCAGAACTGGATTCTGTTTCTGACAGAGGGTCTTTCTCAAGATGTTCTGTCACAAGTGCCTTTCTCCTTCTGGAGTTGTTTTCATACTTCTTCTTATCTCCATCATGCCCTTGTTTCTTGGACACTCTAGGATGTGGACACTCTGCTTTGAAATGTCCAGGTTGTCTGCAGTTGTAACAGAGAAGCTCACCACTGCTTTCTGTTGTTTTGACCTTCTGGTATGGCTTTCTGTTGAATGATGGACTCCTTCCATCTTTGGGATTCTTCATAAACTTCTTGAATCTCCTAGCAAAAGCAGCCATATATTCGTCAGATAAAAGTACTGAAGGGTCAAAATCATTTACCTTTGATGTGCTGGCAGTGAGGGCTGTAGTGGTCCTCTCTTCTGTTACATCTTCCTTTTCTTCAATCATTTCAAACTCATGAGCCTTGAGATCTGAAATGAGCTTATCAGTGGGATAAGTCTTTACATCCTTGCTGGCTTGGACAGCAACCACCTTCATCTTCCATGCTGAGGGCAGTCCCCTCAACACCTTCAGGTTGATCTCCTTGGTGGTGAGTTCCTTGTCAAGCTCAGAGATCTCTCCAGTGAGAGTGAGGAGCCTGTCATACATCTTGGAGATGCTTTCACCAGGGAGAAGTTTGAAGTCATCAAACTTCTTGTT
Source organism: Cuscuta europaea (assembly GCA_945859875.1). NCBI lineage: Eukaryota > Viridiplantae > Streptophyta > Magnoliopsida > Solanales > Convolvulaceae > Cuscuta > Cuscuta europaea. The sequence goes on from CAMAPE010000009.1 coordinate 3,025,638, forward strand.
GGCTATTGTCAGCTTGTTGTCCTTCTCTTGCTCATCACCAGCTCCAATGAGCTCAAGAGTATCCCAGATTTCCTTTGCAGTTTTGCACTTCTTTATTCTGTTGAAGTACCTATCATCAATGGACTTGTAGAGGATGTCCTTAGCAATATTGTCCAGGTTGTATTTTCTTCTCTCTTCAGTGGTCCATTCTGACTTTGCTTTACTGATCATCTGGGGTCTGGTGTTGTCAATGGCATGTTCTGGGTTGACCTTCTGGAAGCTTGTGAAGGGTCCTATGTCAAGAACTTCCCACATCTTATCATGAAGAGCAGAAAGATGTGCCTTCATCCGGATCCTCCAGTCATCAAACTTAAGATCTGAAAACATAAGATTCTTGGACAAAGAGTGATCCATTATATTAGATAAAAATTTGGAAAATAACGGAAAAACAAGTGGATCTTTGTTCAGCAAATAACCTAAGAGATTATTAGAACAAGGAGGCTCTGATACCACTTGTTGGTCCCGGTTGTACTGGATACAGTCTAGAGGGGGAAGTGAATAGACTGTATTGGTTTTTAGCTTTTTAAACTAAGTACCAGATTTTACAGAATAGCATGTTCTGTTGGCAGAACAGACTAGCAGCGGATGGGGTTCTGGTAGGGGGTTCTGTTGATTTAGCCTCAGAGAAGCAAAGGCAGTAGGCCTTCTGTTAACTCGTAGGACAAGTTCTGCTGAACACAGATACCAAGTCTAAGGAGTTAGACAGTTCTATCTAAGTGCAAATATTAAAGCAGTAAGTAAATGACACCAGGGATTTTTATAGTGGTTCAAGGAACAACTTGTTCCTCTAGTCCACTGTTCCACTAAGATGTAAAAACTTCCGTTTACAATGCCTTAGCCCTATCACTTAAGAAGCTCTCCACGTCTTCTTCAAGTGTAGATGTCTCCTTGGATGCACTTCCGGCTTCCCTAAGACTGGTCCTTTCACTGAGCTTCCCAGAAGTATCACCACTTCACAGCTCCAGATACTTGGACGTCCTTCTTGTGAAAGAAGAGGTTCTATTTAGAACAGGGGTTCCTCCGACTGGCTTCGTTACAAAGAATTTGTATGTGATGAGCTTGAAGAGTTGAAGAACACTTGGAACTTTGCTTGAGTTGGAAAAAGTATTTTTCCAACTTCTGCCTTCTCTTGTAGAAGATGATGAAGTGTTAATCTCAAGGAGGCGTTTTGCTTTTAAGCGTTTGAATTTCTTGTATGCAGAGTTGTAGCAATGGTTAGAAAAAATTGCAAAGTTATCCGGTTGTTCTTTGTAGTGTATCTTTTATACTAAGGTTGTCTTCCCGTTGGAGGAGAAGGAGGACAACTGCATTAAATGAGCGAGCAGTTGACTTGACCAGTAGAGCCCGGTAAAGTTGGCGGGTTACTATTTTGGGATAAAGTAATCCTGACATTGCGGCCAATCATCTGCAATTACTCTACGGAGCATGGGGAGCATTAAATGAGCATTTAATGCGCGCACTGTAGCTTTTCCGTTCAATACTCCTAGCCGTTGAAGGAATCTTTCAGTTGATTTCCCGGCTTTGTGGAATTCTTCTAAGTGTCAGACCTTCTGGTGTCTTTAACTGAGAGTTGATCAGAGGAGGTCTGGAGCACTTCTGTTGAGAATATATCCAACAGAGACCCAGAAGGGTTTCTGTCAGAGTAAAGGCTAACAGAGACCCTGAGGTCTTCTGTTCTGGAGCAGAGAACCAAAGGTCCTCTGTTTCAACAATGCCTTAGAAGGGTCTTCTGCTCTTGGAGCCTTTCTGCTCAGAAGGTCTTCTGCTCAGAAGGCATTCTGCCAAGTCGATTACACTAAGAACTTTACAAATGAAAAATTCTAATACATTAAGTCTAAAGAGGGGTACTCTAAAGTCCTAATTAATCTAGCATCATCAAAATCTAAATAAAAATATTCCTTACACCCTCAATTCAGCGAGCAGATGGCTACTCTAGACGAGCAGGCGCCTCAATCACCAGCAGTGGCCTCACTTGTCCTGACTCCTCTAGAACGATTAGATGCTGAATTCGCCAGGGTCAAGGCATGGAGAGCTTGGAAGCTATCACGAATCCTCCATCAAGCTGAAACTCTCTCACTCTTTATAGAGGAAGAGGACTTTGCGGTAGAATGGCTTGGAACAAGCGATATGGCAGTAGCAACCAAGCTCCTCAAAATCAACAAAGTATATGCCCTGAAGAAAAAGGAGCTGAAAGCCAAAGATGAAATTGAAGATTCAAGTGATGATGATGATGCTGACAATGCACCAAAGGGTCCTCCCAGTTCAAGAGGTAAACAAATCATTCACTCCTCCTCTTCCAGTGATCAAGAACTAAGAAGAGTCATGGAGAAATCAAGAATGGAAACCCAAGGAGGAGGGGAATCCTCCAAAGCTCCTCAGAAGCTACTAGTTGCCACTATCCAGCAGGGGACTGCTCAGCTAGATCTCAATTTGGAACCCCACCAAGATACAGCACCTGAGCAGCCTGCCACATCAAATGAAATTAGAGATCAAATTCAGCATGAGGATGAAGAAGACACTCCTACACTGGCAGAGGTCTTCATCAACGAAAGAAGAGCAACCATAAAATTCATAAGCAATGCTGAGCTTCGCCTGCACAAGAGAGTAATCAAAATGAAGAAGCATTTTGATGAGCTACTAGAAATGAGGTTCGCTGAAGTGCACTGCCATCTAAAGAGCAACTTGATGATACATCAAGTATTCAACTCAGAGCAAAAAGCACAGCTCAACATACAACTCTCAAACCAACGAACTCAAATGGAGGCAATTCGCAAAGAGCTTGAATCCTTGAAAGCCAGGGATGAGGAGCTAGAAGATCAAATCGTAGAATCCTTCAAAGAACTCAGCAAACAGGAGCTAGCAGTTGCCTCCGGTCAAGCAGGTGCCTCCCAGCCAACAGCAGAGGTCTCTGCTCAGGTACCTGCTCTTCCTAATCTTCCCCCCCAACCTTGAGCAGGCCCTCCTGACAATACAAGCACATGAGGAGTTCATACAACATCTCAAGACCAAGGAGCTTCCTGCCATTCTCCATCTCTCACAAAAGTTGGTCTCAAAGCAAGTTGAACACTCTGAGGCAATTGGTCAGACATGAGCTGATGTTGCCAAGCACCTCAATGACCTTCACAAAGCCACTCAGGAAGCTTTCCTCGAGCAAGGAGGGAACTTCCAGAAACTAGGCCAAAACTTGGAGACAGCTACCCAAAGGCTACAACAGCTAGAAAATGAGGTCAAAGATGAGGTAAGAACAGAACTGATGGACATTAACAACTACATCAAAGCCTTATCTATCAAGGTCTATGGCCTGGATCCGGCAAGAAGAATGCAAGAGGAGCCCGAGTCTGACCCGGAAATAGAAGCACTCTTCAGAGAAAGTGAGACCCCTTTTGATGCCAAAAAGGGGGAAAGAACAACACAAGCAGGTCCCTCCTCCAGCAGGTCCCTAGCAGCCAAGAAAGGAGCTGAAACCAGAAAGAAGAACAAGCGGTTGCAAGAAGAAATGGAGATAAGAAGAAGAAAAAATGAAGAAGCAAAAGCTAAGGAAGAGGCCAAGAAGAAAGCAAAAGAGGGAGAAGAATAGAATAGATAAAGTCCGAAACTGACTATAAACTATTGTACCTTAGAAGCTAAGAACAATGTACAGAATATCAATGAAAATCAATAAAAATGTTTGTTACTTGTGTTGTATAGTTTTGGCATCATCAAAAAGGGGGAAATCGTTAGTACCCAATTTTGATAAGATTTTGATGATGCCACTATACTTTGCACGTGTACATTGTGTCTCATTTTATAGCATTCAAATTTAAGTGACAAATGTAAATGTACAATTTTTTAGTCCAAAGAAATATTACCGGAAAAGTAAAAATGCAATAAGGTAATTTTTATTTACCTTAATAGGATATTTAGATCCTACTGGTATACATTACTTTGACTCAAAAATTAATTGTGTGTCACATTTTTAAAAGGAAAGAAGTTCGAAAATCATATATATGATTGAAGACAGGCTTGACTAGCATTGAATGCTAAATTTGTAATGGGGACCGGAGCATTGAAGATGCACACAGAAGAGATACTTCAACAATCAAAATTAATTGAAGACAATATTAAGACCTGCCTTCAATGCTTAAACAAGTACAGGGGTCTACAGCATGGGACGCACATTTGGAAAAGATGCTCTCCGCGGCTAAATAATTCAAGACAAACTCTTCAGCCGCATTAAAAGGCTCCAACACAAAAAGACGAAAGTACAATTCGTCCTTGCCAGAAATTTAACGGAAGAGATCAAATTATCCTAACCAACGGATAAGATTGATCAGCCAAAAAGCCTATAAATAGAGGCTGAAACAAAAGTTTCTAACCAAGCTTGAGCATCCTAAGCAGAGAGATATTCTATTGAGCATTCAAGAAATATCTAGCAAAAGAGAAGTGATATTCTATCCACGACTCTCTACTTAGTCTCTTGCTTCACTAAACTTCTTAGTATCAAGTGTTCATTGCCAAAATCCTAGAAGTTTAGTTCCTAGTTGGAGGTTAGAACTTTCTTGTAACAAGATCAGAAATTGTTGTAAACACTTCAGGAAGACAGTTGTTCCCGGCCTGAGTGTTGTTAGATAGGTCAGGAGTACCTTTTGATCCCCACTGGATCAATTGAGAAAAACCTAAAGGATTGAGTAGTTTGGAGTGGTGTTGTACTCCTCGTGAAACACCTTCAATCTAGGCCAGAGTTGTCAAGGCTAGATTGGCACTAAGTGTATTGAGCTTAATACATTAGTGAAATCCATCTGAAAGAGGGTGGGACTGGATGTAGGAGGATTACACCACCTCTGAACCAGGATATACTGTGTGTTGATTCATTTTCAATCAACAAAGCACACACTGAACACTTCTCATAAAAGATTGTAGTTTGCCAGCAGAATCCTAAGCAGTAGTCTTAATTGACCATACTGCTTATCCTACTGCTTAATAACTAACTTTCTTTGAGATACAAGAGCTTCACAATATCACAACTATAAGGTCTGTTCCATTAGATTTCAGGAAATCCTACTTAAGGCATAGCAGTTGCCTCAGCAGTTCCCTGGGGACTACCCAACTGCTAAGCCCACTGCTCACGCAAAAGTGTTTCCTTTGAACATCTCCACTTCACTAGACCTTCACAACTCTATCTCCAAGAAGTATGTTCAAACTAATCACTATAGTTCGAAGTGGTAACCCAGCAATTGCCTCAGCAATTCCCTCAATATCACCCAACTTCTGAGACCACTGCTCCAGTAAAACTCCTACTTACTCGGACTAATGCACATCTTTAGAAAGCCCACATCATCTTGAGCAACACCATATAATCAATCCTTCCATACCTTCACTTTTACTTCAGCAGGTGCCTCAGTAGTTCCCTGGTTACTACTCAACTGCTGAGACCACTGCTCTCGTTAAGATTGATTATCAACCCACCTTGTCATATCATCAGACAGATCTTCCCACTCTAAGAAAGATTTTGAGTGCACTTTCATCATACACTGAGTATTTCGCTAGCAGTTGCCTCAGCAGTTCCCTGCTTTCTAGACAACTGTCAAGCCAACTGCTTACCTTACAAAGCTCAAACTTCATCTATGATAGAAAGTTGTTATACACCATTTATCTAAGAGGTTAAAGACTTCCGCTGTGCATCTATAGATCTCCCAAAAAATTATAGATCAACTCATCTAGAAGGGAAAACTTTTAAAAGTCAAAAAAGATTTAAAAGTCTATTCACCCCCCCCCCCCTCTAGACTTTTACCTCTATCCGGGACCATCAGTTTTAAAACTTTTTCAAGCTAAATACCAGATTTAACAGAATAGCATGTTCTGTTGGCAGAACAGACTGGCAGCGGATGGGGTTCCAGTAGGGGTTCTGTCAGATTAGCCCCAGAGAAGCAAAGGCAGTAGGCCTTCTGTTAACTCACAAGACACGTTCTGCTGAACACAGAGACCAAGTCTTTGGAGTTAATCAGTTCTAACTAAAAGCGATAAGTAAAGGCAGTAAGTAAATGACACCAGGGATTTTTATAGTGGTTCAAGGAACAACTCGTTCCTCTATTCCACTGTTCCACTAAGCTTGTAAAAACGTCCGTTTACAACGCCTTAGTCCTAGCACTTAAGAAGCTCTCCACGTCTTCTTCAAGTCTAGATGTCTCCTGGGATGCACTTCCTGGCTTCCTTTAAGACTGGTCCTTTCGCTGAGCTTCCTAGAAGTATCACCACTTCACTGCTCCAGTTACTTGGACGTCCTTCTCGTGAGAGAAGAGTTCTTGATAGAACCGAGGTTTTCCAACTAGCTTCGTTACAAAGGATTTGTAGATGAAGTGCTTGAAGTGTTGAAGAACGAATGGAACTTTGCTTGAGTTGGAAGTAAGAATCTTTCCAACGTCTGCCTTCTCTTGTAGAGGATGATAAGGATTTGATCTCAAGGAGGTTTGTGCGTTTTAGTTGTTTGAATGTCGTTGTATTCGCACTGTTGTAGCAAATGTTGTTTGTTGTTCTTCGTAATGTATCTTTTATGCTGAGGTTGTCTTCCCGTTGTAGGAGGAGGACAACTGCATTAAATGTGTGAGCAGTTGACTTGACCGGTAGACCCCAGCAAAGTTGGTGGGTTACTATTTTGGGATAGTGTTATCCTGACATTGCGGCCAATCATCTGCATTTACTCTACATAGTACGGGAGGCATTAAATGTGCATTTAATGCGCGTACTGTAGCTTTTCCGTTCAAGATTCCTAGCCGTTGAAGGAGTCTTCAGTTGGTTTACCGGCTTGGTAAAATTCTCTAAGTGTCAGGCCTTCTGGTGTCTTCAGCAGAGAGTCGATCAGAGAAGGTTTTGAGCACTTCTGTAGGAAAAGGCTATCAGAGAGTCTTGAGGGTTTCTGTTGACGAAATGCTCAACAGAGAACCAGGAGGGTTTCTGTCTGTGTAAAGGCTAACAGAGACCCAGAGAGAGGTCTTCTGTTCTGAAATAGAGAGCCAAAGGTCCTCTGTTAGGACAAATCCTACCAGAGGGTCTTCTGTCAGATGGTCTTCTGTTCTGGAGGTCTTCTGTCAGTCGACAACTCTAAGAAACTTTACAAGGAAAATTTCTAATACATTAAATCTAAAGAAGGGGTACTCTAAAGTCCTGTTTTAAGAGATTTCTTACCCAGTATCAAGGAGCTTCAGGACAAGCAGTCAACTTTGATAAAAGCTCTTTTGTTGTTGGTAAGCATGCTCAGGCAAGAAGTCAGATCATCAAAGAGTTGTTAGGAATGCACAAAACCACTCTTCCTCTGAAATACCTTGGAGCTAACCTACACAGGGGTATAAATAGACATCACCATTGTCACCATATTATTCAACAGTTTGATTCTAAACTATCTACTTGGAAGCAAAAGAATTTAACTCGGGCTGGGAGACTTATCTTGATCAAACATGTGTTAGGTTCTATCCCAATGCACTTTCTAGCTGTTGACCTTCTGCCACAGAAAATTAAAAGGATTTTAAATAAGAAGTTTGCCAATTTCTTTTTGGGATCTGATAATGACAAACCGAAGTATCATTGGATTACTTGGTCCAAGATGTGTTATCCTAAAGAAGAAGGGGGATTGGACATACGCTCTATTAAAGATCTTGAAAAAGCTCATTCTTTAAAACTTTGGTGGAAGTGGAAATCACATTCTGGTTCTTGGTCCCAATTTATGCACAACAAATATCAGAGAGGGGATGATATGCAACCTAAACTTACTGATTCTCCAAACTGGAAAAGAGTATGCAGAATCAATGATTTTGCTCTCTCCTGGACAGAAACTTCAAATGCTCAGAACCTGATTTGGTTACCCTCCTCTGATGGTCTCTTCTCCTACAAATCTGCTTTTAATGTCATTAGACATTTCCAGGGATCTGCATTTTCATACAAACATATTTGGCACCCTAAACAACAACCTAAAGTGAAGTTATTTCAATGGAAGTTATTTAGAGGTATTTTACCTATTTCAGACAATCTTAGAAGATTCCAGATGGTGCTTCAGCCCTCTATGTGCCCTATTTGTAGAAGAAATAATGATACTACTGATCATATTTTCTATGGTTGCTCATTCTCTAATATTATCTGGAGTTACTTCTCCAGGATCTTGAATATTACTATCCCCACTAATCTTTTTTCAATCAGAAATATATTTTTTGTTTGGTGGCTTGAAGCAGGAAGCAAAACCCTCACTGATGTATTCAGACATAATCTTCCGGGCATTATCAGTTGGCATATTTGGAAGGTTTACACTAATCTAATCTGGGGTTCTTCTTGTTCTATCCCTATGGTTGAAAGTATTATCTGGAGAATCAAACTATATACTCAAACCTGGGTCCAGAGTTTTAATTCTTCTAAATTTTGCTCCATTGATAAGATTCTTTATGAAGAAAATCTCATCCCCAGTAACTTTAAATCTAATATGGTTCTTCAACCTATTCGATGGATTAAGCCTAAAAGAGGTATTAAACTCAACGTTGATGCGGCGTATTTACCTGGAAAAGCTTCCGGAGGTGCAATCTTGAGAAATGAACTGGGAGCTTTCATCGGAGCTATCTCTTTTCCCATCGTAGCTTGCTCCAGTCCTCACGCAGAACTGCTGGCACTCCTAAGGGCAACTACATGGGCTATTAACGAAGGGTATGGAAGTTTTCGGGTTGAAAGTGATGCTAGGGAGATTGTGGATTACGTTTCAGGTAGGAAGAGGGATCGGTGGATGGAGGAGATTGATGACTTCAGGAGGTTTTTTTTAAGGAAAGGCATCCGCTTCAGACATATTTTGCGTGAGGTTAACGAGCCGGCCCATTTGCTTGCTCGCTTTTCTTCAGCCCATTTTAGGCATTGGTTTGATCTGAATTTGTTACCTGGGCCTGTTAAGAGTGCTGCTACTTTAGATATGTTTGGTTTACCTTCTTTTAGATTTATGACTTAAAATGTATTATTTGTTGAAAGAGGTATTGGTATAGTCCCCCTCTTTTTGTTATCTTTCTGCTTCTTCAATAAAACCCGACAAATGTCCCCCGGCATTTGTCCCACTGATTTTGGTGGTTTGCCTTCCGGGCGTTAAAAAATATATATATATATATATATATATATATATATATATATATATATATATATATATATATAGCATCATCAAAATCTAATTACAATTATTCCTTACAGGTGGTTTGGGGGAGGAGGTTCGAAATTGTAGCAGAGAATTTGGGGAAGATGAAGTGGTTTGGGCTGTTTTGGGGTTAAATTGTAGGTGTACCCGATCGGGTACCCCATCATACCCGATCGGGTATGTGTCTGTGTTGGGGTTTTGAGCTGTGTGCTCGATCAGGTATTGATCTAGTGATTCAGGCAGGCTTTTTGAATATTCCAGACATACCCGACCGTGTATATTTTGTTGTTCGATCAGGTAAGCCTTTGGGTCTTCATTTCGGCATACACCCGACCAGGTAAGGTAGTGTACCCGATCGGGTATCCTCTGTTTGTGCAATTTGAGCTCTGTAATCGATCGAGTGCTGAAGGCAGGGTTTTTTTGGGTGTTTAAACTTCCAGCACTATCCGACCAGGTAGGAAGTAGTACCCGATCGGGTATTCTTCTTTTTGCACATTTTGAGCTCTGACCCGATCGAGTGCTGGAGGCAGGCTCCTTTTAGTTTCGCCCCTCTGTAAATACTCGACCGGGTATGTAATTGTACCCGATCGAGTATGCATGAATTTTTGAAAAATCTTGCTGCTTCGATCGAGTATTGAACTCGATCCCTCTTTTTTAGCCATACCCGACCGAGTAAAAGATGGTACCCAATCGGGTATATCCCCAGACTGTCAAAACCTGTATTTTCTTCTCCTCCAAAACATGCAATTAGTGCCCTCTCTCTCATTCTCTCAAAAAATTATGAAACATGAAATTAAAACATTTGAAATAATGAGAAACAAAACTTGGGTTGCCTCACAAGAAGCGCCTTATTTTACGTCGCGGCACGACATTATTTTTATTTTATTTTCTGGTTTAAGTGGGATCATGAACATCCATTTTTTCTTCTTTAAGGACCTGTTTGGCCATGTTTCGATTTTATTTTTCGGCCTTTTCCAGAAAGACCGGACTTTCGTGCTTGTCAACACCTCAACCGAAGGTGGATTTAGTTCACATCTAATGATTTTATCCCAACCAACGATGACTCTCTATGCTCAATTTTCTCCTCTTCTTGAAAAAATTGAGGTGTCTTCAAAAATATCGGTTCTTGTGGTTTAAAAACATTTAAAGAGCAAAGGGATTGATCTTTAATTTGTTTTTTCGTAGAGTTAAAGATACTGAACTCTACTTTTTGGTCATTGAACTCTAAGGTTAATGAACCACTAGACACGTCAATTTTTGTTTTTGCGGTCTTCAAGAAAGGTCTACCCAACAGGATGGGTGTTGTTTGGTCATCATTTCCCATTTCGAGAACATAGAAGTCAACAGGGAAAACCATATTTTCCACTTCTACTAGTACATCTTCTATTACACCCTTCGGGTAAGTACTAGAATGATTTGCCAGTTGAATTACTACACCGGTTTGATGTAGTGGGCCAAGTTGTATAGATTTATAAACAGTATAGGGGATGACATTTATTGATGCCCTTAAATCCAACAAGGCCCTAGGAAATGTGTGTTCCCTATTTTGCAAGGGATAGTAAACATGCCCGGGTCGCTACATTTTGCGGGGAGTTTTCTTTGAAAAATAGCCGAGACACGTTCACTAACTTTAACCTCTTGTTTCCTATTCAATTTATCTTTCTTCTTTGTTTTGCATAATTCTTTTAAAAATGTTGCAAAACGAGGGACATTTTTCATTAGGTTAAGAAGCGGAATGTTTACCTCACACTTGGCAAAAGTTTCATAGATGTCAGCATCTTTCTCCGACTTCCTTGTCTCCCTCAGCACCTCAGGAAACGGGGCTACTGGTTCATATGATGAAAGTGGAGGGAGCTTGGCTTTTGTGATCCCCTCCTCTGGTTGAACTTCGTCTTCAGGGTCTACCTCCTCAATCTTTTGATCTCTCTTCATTGTCGTCTCATTTCTCAACATGATTGCATTCACATGTTGTCTCGGGTTTTGCTCCATTTGAGATGGGAGTTTACCCGAGTCTTATGCATCAACTCGGCTCACGGCATTTGAAATGTGGCTAACTTGAGTTTCCAAATTTTTTATGCTTAACTTTGTCTCATGTTGGAATTGTATCATGGTTTGTTGGAATTGTCCCATGTTTTGTTGCATGGTAACCATGTTTGAGGTCTGTGGAGATATTAGAATATTTGGTTGATTATAATGAGATTTGTTCTGATCATGATCTGATTTCCTAGAATCAAGTAGGAGATTTGTATTAATTAGAAGATCTTGTACATAATTACTCTTTCCTTTATTAAGTTAGCCTAGGCCTATAAATTGTATTTAGCTTCTGTATTTGCAATCAATTAAAAAACCTCCATTCTTCAACTTGGTATCAGAGCGTCCCGATTCTAGGGGCTCTACTTCTGCACGCAAACACAAAAAACCCTTTCTTTTTCATCACAAAATTACTGCCACAAGGCTGCTCCTCTAGGTTTTGTTCCAGAGGTGTTTTTTTTCTTCTTTTTTGAAACTGCCACTTTACTATGCCTGATCTCGCAGACAAAACTCTTTCTCTTCCACCATTGACCCACAATGACCTCCCGATATTACAAGGGTCATACCGGTTAGATGGGCGCAACTACCTTCAATGGGCCCAACTTGTTCGTACCACTCTTAGAGGACGCAAAAGAATTAGTCACATCGAAGGCAACGCCCCTGCTGAGACAGATCCAGACTATGAAACATGGGTTGATGAGGATTCTCTCATTATGACCTGATTTTGGCACTCTATGACTCCGGAGGTTAGTAGGAATTATATGTTTTTCGCAACTGCTGGGGAGATTTGGAAGAATCTGGCAGAAACATATTCCATGAAACAAGATCTCTCAGCATGTTTTGAATTGGAAAATAAAGTCTTTAACACTAAGCAGGGAACTCTCTCTGTAACTGACTATTATGGCACTTTAAATGGTCTCTGGATCGAATTAGATCAGTATCAAAGTTTGACAATGAAGTGTGATGAAGACTCCACTGCACTAACCCAATTTATTGAAAGAACATGGATATTTAAGTTTCTCTCTGGGCTCAACTCTGAATTTGATCCCATTCGGGTTCAAATTTTGAGTAATAAGAAACTGCCATCTCTTTCAGAAGTCTTTCACACTGTTCGTGGTGAAGAAAGTATGAGGTCGGTGATGATGGAAGAGAAATCAGTTGATGGTTCAGCTTTAGCCACCGGAAAGGGTTCCATACAAGGATCCACTTTGAGAGGCCCCGTTTTGAAGTCCAACAGTGAAGATCGATGGTGCAGTTACTGTAAAAAATCTGGTCATACAAAGGACACATGTTTCAAATTGCATGGAAGGGATAAAGTCCTTGGACGTATAAGCGGGTCCAAAAATATTGTTCAGAGACATGCAAATCACACTGTTTCTAATCTGGAAATTGAAGGCAATCCACCTACTTCACCCACAGAAGATATCACCGGCCTTAGCAAAGCAGAATTTGAGCGCCTAAGAGCACTTATGGACTCCTTGAGTACACCCACTGGTAATTGTTCTCTAACAATGACTGGTAAGAATTCTACATTCTTATGTTTTGATGCTTTGAGTACTGATCATAGTTGGATTATTGACTTTGGTGCTACAGATCACATGACACCTCACATCTCACATTTATCTTCATATTCCACTTTACCAAACAAACACCATATCACTGTTGCTAATGGATCCCAAACTCCCATTACTGGATGTGGTAACATCAACCTGAATTCATCTCTTCACCTTAAGCATGTGCTTCATGTTCCCGGGCTCTCTAATAACCTTTTGTCTATCCACAAACTCACCAAAGATTTAAACTGCGCAGTAACTTTCTTTCATTCCCATTGTGTTTTTCAGGATCTTGCCACGGGGAAGACGATTGGAATTGCTAAGGAACGGGACGGGTTATACTCTCTGCCGTATAAGGAAAGTATTTGTCATCAAGCGAGTTCAGAACCTTGGAATTCCTCTCAAATATGGTTGCATCACAAACGTCTTGGGCATCCTCCCTTTAAAGTTGTTCGGGCCATGTTTCCCCATTTATTTACAAAATTGTCAATTGAGTCTTTTCACTGTGATGTATGTCAATTTTCCAAACATCACTATTCAACGTTTTTTCCTAGTAATAATAAAAGTGCCCAACCTTTTGATTTGGTCCATTCTGATGTTTGGGGACCGTCCGTTTCAAATATTTCTGGTGCAAAATGGTTTGTCACTTTTATTGATGACTGTTCTAGGATTACGTGGGTTTTTCTTATGAAAGATAAATCAGAAGTGTTTCAACTATTTGTTAATTTTTTCCACATGGTTCAAACCCAATTTGGAAAACCTATCAAACGGTTATGGTCAGACAATGGGAAAGAATATGTAAATCGGAACTTTTCTGATTTTCTGAAACAAAATGGTGTTGTTCATGAATTGACTGGTGTTGACACCCCACAACAAAATGGGGTTGCTGAGCGGAAAAACCGTCACCTTCTTGAAATTGCTAGAGCATTACTCTTTCAAATGAATGTTCCCAAGTTTTATTGGGGAGAAGCTGTGTTGACCGCTACTTATTTAATCAATAGGTTACCATCTAGGGTTTTATCTGGTGGTAGCCCTATACATTTTATAAATAATTTCTTTCCATCAGTGCCCACTATGTCAAGTCTCCAGAGTCATGTTTTTGGTGGTTCTGCATTTGTTCATGTTCATGGTCCTCATCGAAGTAAGTTAGACCCCAGGGCTCTTAAATGTATCTTTATAGGATATGCACCAAATAAAAAAGGGTATAAGTGTTATCATCCTTCTAGTCGTCGTGTTTATATATCCATGGATGTCACTTTTCTGGAAACCAAATCTTTTTATCCTAATTCTCAGGTTCAGGGGGAGAGTAGACAGGAAGTTGAGTCCCCTGAGTTTCCTACTCTTCCTTTAATACATGTACCCTTGAATTCACTTCCTATTCCTGCCCCTAAGGACAGTGATGTTACTGATAATGGTTCTGAACAAATACCAGTGCACAATAATGATGACAGGTACCGTATAAAGTACCAACGAAAAGCTAAACCCGTCCTAATCCATCAGCAAGACCAATCGTCTGACCCAGAGGTAAGTACTCACAACCTAGAGCCTAATAATTCGTGTTTAAATTCTCCTAACTCCGAGCCTAACAAAAATTGTGAGCCAAACCCTGATGACCAACCCATTGCGTTGAGAAAGAAAAAACGATCTTGCACCAAGTACCCTATATCTCAGTTTTTGTGTACTAAGAATCTTTCTGCCCAACACCAGAGTTTTCTTTCAGCTATTGACTCTATTAGAGTCCCTACATCAGTACAAGAAGCTTTAAAAAATAAGAATTGGATTCAAGCCATGAATAAAGAGATGCATGCACTAGAAAAGAATAAAACTTGGGAGATGGTTGAAAAACCAAATAACAAAAAAATAGTAGGCTGTAGGTGGATATACACAATTAAGTATCGATCTGATGGTACACTTGACAGGTATAAGGCAAGGTTAGTAGCAAAGGGTTTCACCCAGACCTACGGGATTGATTATGAAGATACATTTGCTCCTGTAGCAAAAATGAATACAGTAAGGATTATTTTATCCTTAGCAGCCCACTTTGATTGGGAGTTACAGCAGTTCGATGTAAAAAACGCTTTCTTGCATGGAGATTTAGAAGAAGAGGTATATATGGAGATTCCGCCAGGGTATGCCCCTACTTCAGGGAGAAATATGGTTTGCAAATTGAAGAAGGCCTTATACAGGCTCAAACAATCACCCCGAGCATGGTTTGGAAGGTTTACTCAGGCCATGGTATCACTGGGGTATAAACAAAGCCAAGGTGATCATACCCTCTTTATAAAACACACTAGAAATGGCAAACTGACTCTTTTGTTAGTCTAATATCTCCACACTCCCCCTCAAGATGGTGAATGGATGTCTATCATTCCCATCTTGCAAGTAAGTTCTCGAAACCGCTCTATTTGAAATGGTGAGGTGATCATACTCTTATGTACAAGTAGGAGATTTGTATTAATTAGAAGATCTTGTACATAATTACTCTTTCCTTTATTAAGTTAGCCTAGGCCTATAAATTGTATTTAGCTTCTGTATTTGCAATCAATTAAAAAAACTCCATTCTTCAACTAGGTCAAAGTTCGGATCATGTCACCAGTTGACATATTAGATTGAGAATTTGAGCCTTGAGCATTGAAAGATGGTTGAGGAGATGGATTGGATTGTTGGGGGTTTCCATACCTCAAGTTTGGATGATTCCTCAATCCCGGGTTGTAAGTATTTGAGAAATGATCGTACCTCTTTTGTTGACCTTGGAATCCCATAGCGTTGACTTGTTCAGATTCCTCTTGGAGTGATGGGCAAGAATCAGTGGGGTGACCAGTTGATGTACATATGCCGCAAACCTTGACTTCTTGAGTTTTGGGCTTCAGAAGGAGTTCTTTCACTAAAGAAGTCAAACCGGCAACTTAGTTTTCCAACGAGGTGTTGGATTCTGCTGCGGCAACCTTTTGGGTTGAGGACCGCCCATTGTAATGCCTAGAGTTCTCGGCCAACTCCGAGATGAGATTCCTTGCTTGAGAAGGGGTTTTGTTAACAATACCACCTCCACATGCCGCATTCACCATGCGGCGATCATGATCCGCAAGACCATCATAAAAATATAGGATGAGGTCTTGCTCGGTGTACCGATGATATGGACAACTTCTTGAAACGCTCCCAATATTCATACAATGTTTCATCTTCTTTCTGCTCAATGTTGCTTATTTGTTTTTTCAAGGAAGATGAGATGGAGGCGGGATAGTACCTATCCAAGAGAAGCATTTTTTCATTTGCGTCCATGTAGTGATACTTCGTGAGGGAAGATAGAATAGCCAGTCCTTCGTGGTGTCCTTCAGAGAAAATGGAAAAGCCCGCAGTTTGATCTGTTCTTCAGTCACACCGTTAGGACACATGCTTGTGCAAACGATGTGAAACTCCGAGAGGTGTTTATTTTTATCCTCCCCTCTCAGGCCATGGAAGGATGGCAGTAGATGAATGAGCCCAGGTTTTAGCTCAAAAGTATTACCCTCATCGAGTGTAGGGAAGGTAATACACAACGGTTGTTGGTTCAGTTTAGGAGCCGTGAGCTCCATTAGTGTTCTCGTCTCAAGAGCCATGTGAAAGGACTCTTCGGACTCGCTAGAACTAGAGCTAGCGTTGGACGAATCTCCAGGAGATGATTCCTCCGAGTCGGTATTTGAAAATTTACTTTTCAACCGCTTGAAAGTTAGTTCTATTTCCGGGTTTGTTCGATAGGTGATCTCGTTTATGGAACGGTGTTTAACCATATACTTCACAAAGCTCAGAAATAGAAGAAATAAGAACTCTTTATATTTTGTTTATTATAATTTTTTTTCTTTACAATGAAATAAAAGAAAAATAATTGCCTTTTCCCGGCAACGGCGCCAAATTTGACCTGCACTTTGTCGCGTTGTGCACTCAAAATAAATAAATACAATACCACACTTATGTCACGCCCCGGACCTATCTGAACACGTCAACAATCCGCCGTACAATATGAATAGTCAACCGCAGTCTAACTCGTCCATATTATACAAGGTGTCTCGAATATCATTCACACATAAGTCATCCATAAACACACATAATAAGTAATTAAATACGCAGTGGAAATCATAGTTTTGAAAACAAATGCCACACAGGGCAAACACGAGCACACAGGCTCCATAATGAAAACAATATCCATGAGCATGTTTAAATTGTTTAAAAACAGAATGGAGGAAGCACGAACCAAGTCTTCCCTCCGAGATGATCGCCCAATCAACAAGCACAGGTAGCAAGCTCTAGCCTCAACCTGAAATGGTGGTGGGACGCCCCCCGAAAGGGGGTCAATACTCTATGCGGCTATAAAGTACTGGTGTGGATGACATCTAATAGATATACAACAAGTATTTCAAACACAAGACCCTCAAATAGGGTGATAATATAATCTAGGCCGTAACCCCAAGTTACCCCTTTTCAAAATATACTTACTTTATATATAAAGTCAAGTAGTCGGCCCGTGGCCCAAAGTTCGTTTACAAAACATAACCCAAACCCCGTGACCCCTAGTCACGACAATACATAGGGTTCAACCCCAACACACATGTTTGCATTTCTCGAGTCCAACTCGACTACATCACCATGCACATCAATCACAAGTCAATTACTCCACCAATCTTTGATGTCATGTTCACCCATGCAATTCTAGAGCATCGGGCACAAGTACATCTCCTTACATGGGCTGAACCAACTCCTTATGTCTACCCAATGCAATTCTAGAGCATCGGGCTCAAGTACATCTCCTTACATTGGCATAGACCCCAATTCCTAAGCACTCGCTATGCCTAGAATTGTAATATCAATAATCTATTTTGGGACATCCTTACGGACTGCCTCATCATGATCTTACATCATATCACGTCAATTTAGTAACTTGCATCACAATCAAGTACATCAATTACAATCAAATCCTTAGATTCAATTCCTTAACAATTACAACAATCATTAACTAGTATTTCAATACTATTAAGATTATTCTTATCCATCATATATTCCATTTGTAAATCCCTACATATTTAGAGATATGTAGCAGCAACTTAATCATTCAATGTAGTACATAAATAATCATTTATGTATCTACACAATTCACACATGAGTAAAAATGTCTATTTCACACAATAGTTCATTTAACTCCATCTTTATCAATATGATTTCAAATCATTTGCAATTTCATTCCTTATCTAGTATATCAATATTTCATCAATAATCAGTCATTATAATCCATGAAAAATATGATTTAGGCATTTAGGTCATCTCATGCTTAACCTACAAGTTGTAAGCAACTAGATGTCGATCCTCACCTCAAATGAGCTTTAAATTGTTCCTTCTCAACCCAATGCTAAAGCTTCAGCCAAGGGGGTTTGAGAATTGATTCCTTTCTTATAAATTGGTGTTAAACAGCCTCCCCAAGGTGCTTGCTCAACTCCTAACCGAAGACACGAAAACAGCCCCTAGAACGGGTGTTTTCCGGCGAATTCGTTCCCTAACCTTTCAAGGTTTTGTCTAGGTTAGTATCTAAACTTTCCAACAATTAAAGTTACTATATAAAAAATTTTTATACACTTAAACCAGTGTATAATAGTTCTTCAATCATTCATACGATTTAGGCAATAGAAAGGAAGGTTTTGGATTCGAACTTACTTTGAATACCAAAAACGTATTCTGCGAGGTTGCTTTCTGTTCGGATGATTTAGAAGCCTTAAACTGCTCCGTTTTCTTCAAACCTCACTCCTATGGATTCCCCGTTTTTAGATCTTTCAGTGGACACCTCTCACGCCTCTTTTGGATGAGTAGAACTCGAGATATGAGTCGCACAAGAAGGCCAACGCATTGGAAGTTCTCCCTGCGGCCAGAATCTTCTCCCTCTCTCTATCCTCAGGTTTATGCGGCTCTCCCTTCCTCCTTATCCTTTGAGTTCGAATGAGGGGTGAGGGGAGGTGTTTAGGAGCTCTCAAAAGGTTATCCTAACGTGTGGTTCACAAAAATAATAGGTAGGGTGTTTGATTCTAATCAAACATGGGATGGTCCTCCTCTTTTATTTTTGTTTTATATTGTTTGAGCTCTCAACTCAATAGGTCCGCCCCATTTATGAGTTCTAACTTATTCTACTTGTTTTGCGGGTTCTAGGAAGGTGTGGGGCGTACTCTCATGTCCCCTAATTATTTTGGGAGCAAAAAATCTACCAGTACATCCAAAAGTGGAAAGATGGGTTCTATTGTTTTTGTCTTTTGTCATAAGATGTACTTTTATACTATCCCCAATTTATTTAGCACAAGTCAACCTTCTACATCATATTATTGATCTATAATATGTGTAGGGTGGTCCCAATAATTTATTTGATGTATAATTACAAAAGAAAACCCTACTCCCATTATTTAGCCTAATAATGCCAAAGATGGGACCATAGGCATTTTGTATTCTTCTCCAATCATTCCATCATTCATTTATGATATTAATATTTATATATCTGGGCTACCAACCGTGTGGGTCACCCTTCAATGGGTCTATGACGCCATTCTTGAATAATTACTATTTTTAGCAGGTTAGGCCCAAAATAACACTTGGGCTGCCCGACCGCTCTTACATTGTACCGAGGGGTTGTATATCTTTATTTAGGATGTTGGGCTCCAATATCAATAATATGGCCCAACCAATTATTGAGAAGTCCATTACCATTATATGATCTCAAGTAATAATATGATTAATCATACGTTCCGTAAAACTTTAATCGTTTTACAATTGTTCGAAAATAGGGAAATTCAATACATAAGCTTTGAAATTAAATTTGAATTTCCAGGACGTTCGGGTGCGGTGTCACAATTTATACGTAGTATAATGAAGTAAGGTTCGTATCCACATTGAAAGGAATATCTTTCTTTTAATTAAATATTAACAAGGGGGTTTTTTATGATTGTTAATGAACTTAAATGTATTTAAACACTAAGATGAACGACTTATGTGTTTTAGTTAATAGAGATGAAGACTTGGTTTTGCTTTTATCCACTTAATGAAATGTTCGTCGATCCCGGTTATATCTTTAACTATCTTCCTCTCGAATACTCAATCGAGGAGTATATCCAGTTCATCGAGAGTAGTTATTAATAACGAGACGCGTTCATTAATAAAACTTACTACCGAGTTAATATAGAACACGCGTCGTATATCACCCCGATAGTAGCAATAAAATCAAGATGAAAACGATTGAGATTGATAACCTCAACACAAGCGGTTTATTGGTTTAATAAACATAATTAATTCATCTTTGGTTATTAACTCTATACAGCCTCTCGATGATGGATGTCTCTCGGGAGATGATGTTAAGATCTATAACAAGGGAATGCTCGAACGGCCACCTCGCATTCCTTTTCACTTCACCCGCATCCGCAAACAAAAGCAGCGTCTTCCTGAGGACGCCGAACGGCAACTTCGCCAACTTCTGCCCCCGCCTAGGGAATTTTATGCTGGATTCATCAGACACCCAATGAGGCACCGACCGGGGCACGTTCTTGTGCACCTTGATGCCTTGATTGCTGGACTTCGCTTCCCTCTACGTCCGTTCGTTGTGGAGTTCTTGCGTCGGGTCTCCGTACTTCCCGCTCAGTTCATACCCAGCACCTACCGCATTCTGTCTGGCTTCATAATCTGATGCCACGAACTGAGGATCGCACCAAGTGTCGCTCTATTCATGTACCATTACTGCTATCAACCCTATTGGACTACTGGGTATTTGAAGTTGGTGGCCTCGAGCTGACCGTCAGTTATTTACGAATAACCCTACTCCGCCGGCTGATTGGGAGGAACGGTTTCTCTTCGTGCGTATAGGTGACTCACTCCCATTCCCTGATCGGTGGAACGCTTATCCTGTTCGGGACTCTGAGCCCAAACTGGATGCCGTTCTGCGTTCTCAATCCGAATCATTGCATCTGAGAGGATCTCGGAGCCTTAAGGGTTTTATTAATCCCTCCAAAATGTTGGCTGTTGGGATCGGTAAGTTCATTTATTTTTAACCTGGTCGATCTTCCTTCAATTCAGTTTCTTATCTCTTATTTGCTCTTTTGTAGGTGTGATATCCCCTATTCCCGTTCGGCATTCCATATCTGCTGCCACTCCGACTGCCTCCTCTGGAAAAGGCAAGGAGAAGATGGTTGCCGATCATGCGTCTGTTGAACAAACCCGGATGAAACGTAGAGGGAATGATGGCAGCACACTGATCTCGGTCGATCACGTGGTTGATTTGACCGGTCCGGATGACAAGCTGAAAAGACCTATCATTCCTGCCCAGCCCCAGAATTCAGTTCTTAACAACACACCGGTCGACGATTGTATGTTCGTGGAGTTTTCTAATTTGGGGCCCCGAGCAGAGGGAAGGTAGCTGTTCGGGCAGATGTCATCTTCTATGTGGTGCAGTACCTCCTTGAAGGTTCCACCCAATTTTTCTACTCTAACCCATTGATCTGACCTGGTCGAGGCAGGTCATATGGAGACTCTTAAGGTACAGACCACTCAACAACCCCTTTACCCTTGATTCTTTTCTGATTTAGTATATATCATCTAATTTTATTTGTTACAGTTTGTAGGCCGGAGTATACTACCACCGGGCCTTCCTGGCTGCTGAGCAGGAGATGAAGCGTGTAGCCAGTGATCGGGACGATAGTCAGGTTCTCCTTTCCGCTGCTCGGAAACTAGCTGCAGACCTGCAAGTTCGTGTTGATCAAGGTGAAAAAGCAAAGGCTGATCTGGCTGAGATGGAGGAGAGGGCCTGACGTCGTGATCGGGAAATTAGGGATCTCAGAGCCAAGGTGAAAGCGGCTGAATCCGCTGGTGTGACACTGTCCCCAAGCATGTTTACTTTTAGTAAATTATGTAATAAAACTTGAAGAATGATTTATGAATTTGCGTAATTGTTAATTTTTATTATTTCTTTTACGTGAATAGTAAATTGCATGTGGGGTCCACAGCGGGAACGGGGACCGCCTGATAATTCCAGAACCACATATTATATTCATCTTGGTCTAGATGACATCTATATGGTGGTGGATATTTTATTTGGGCCATGGGAAGGGCATGGAGTTGACCGGTTGGTCAAACGGGGTCTAATTACCGGTATTGGTAATTTAGCGGATAACAGCCCGAAATGAATTTCGGAGACTCCTAAATTAATGTTGGGGAATGTACATCTATTCTAAAGGCCTATAACTATTAGGAACGTGTGGTATATTTTATTTGCCCCGATAAAATAAAATATAACTCAAACAGTCCGAGAAATACAACTTTCGGGGCCGATTACACACATCGGGCATAATGGGATGACCTCCCACACGAGTGAGGGCCACTCCACGTTTTTGTGCTCTAATTGATCAATTGAAAGCTGGAATGAGACAACCAAATATAGGGTGGGGCGGACTCATGCAAGAGGGGATGATTGGAGACAAAACCCACACCCCTCATTGACTTGCTCTCACATTATTTCTCAAGTTGATTGAGAAGGAAATATCCCAACCTTCATTCCTAGTCATTCGACCCAAGCAAGGGGAGAGAAGCTCTGGAGAAAAGACTTCACACGGCCCAAGCTTGAAGGAGGCAACATCAAAGAATATCCAAGGAGAAAAGGATCGTTTTTGAGGTGAGAACTCAACAAACAATCTTTAACTAGTATTATTGTGTTGGATTTTTTAAGGAATCATATAATGGATTGAACCATGAGTTCTACACGTTTAAAAGTGTAGAAAAATGATATAAAGTGTTGGCATTTAACTTAGAGGAGTTGGTGAATCGATAGGAGTCGAAATCGCCGGAAACCGCCACTTAAAACGAGCTGCTCGAAAATTGCAGACTGACGAACACCGCCCGGCTTTGGTGAAAGCCGTCCGGCTTTTGTCCAGGCAGTCCAGTTTTGGGCTTCTTATCGGTTTAGAACGAGGATTAATCGGGGAGCTTAACAAAGGCAACTATTTCAGCACTTCATAAGGTGAGGATGGCTGACTATATTGCTTATAATTAGTGAGTTAATTTCATGAGATTGCCTAAGGTGGTTAAATGTGTTTTTTATGGATTATTAATGTTTAATAATGCCTAAGAATGAGAAGACTATGGTCTATATGGAAAGGGAGCATGATATACAAATTTAAGAGTAAATTGTGTATAATCATGTTTTATGAATATGGAAATGGAATTAACTATAAACTCATAATGAAATATGCTTTTTACTTCATATAAGAATATATGAGTGATTCAAAGTGATATTTTGTATATTGGTATAAATGATATTTACAATGGAAATCAGTTTGGAATTGTCTATATGACTATGAGTTGAGAACTTGGATTGATAGAATTAATCCGACTAGTATTAAGGTACTAGTCGGGGAATTGGATAAATAATTAAGCTAGAATTGATCCTAAGGTTGGATTGTGAATTGTTAAACCTTAAGTAGTCTTAAGAGATACTTTAAGGTGGATAAGTATGAACTTTAAGTTATACTAGGGGTACGCCTTGAGGGATGCCCAAAATAAATTGAAAAATAAAATGATCCTAGGTATAGGATTGGCCTACGGGCATGTTCAGTAGTCCTTGAGGATAGCCGGTTGAATTATCGGAATAAGTAAGGACCATGGCCCTTTCCTGACTCTAGAGAGCGGGGGTTGGATAGCATGGACTTGCATCGTGACCACGGGTTAGGGTGGAATCCGAATCGGAGACCTAACTAGGCTCCGGTAGCGGTAACACATAAGATAGGACCCCGAAGGGCCTTACCTTCCTACGGGATGATGGGTATGTGTCCAGGGGCGGGATGTTGAAATCCGAACCGAGAACCTCATGAGGTCTCCGACAGCGGTAGCAAATCCCGTAGAAATAATAAGACCCACGGGTTGGGTTGTGCAAATGATAAATGCAAGGAAATATATAAGAAGGGCCGTGTGCCAACAAATAAATGAATTTACTTTTCATAGAGATAATAAGTGTGAAATATAAATAAATATTTATATTATGATATCACCCTATTTTGAGGGTCTTAGAAATTAAAGCGTTGATTATACTCGGTATAGTTGTCATTGTACTTGTCAAATGCTTCCAAGTATCGACCTCCCCATCACGGGGGAGGCCACCTCATAGTTTCAGGTAGGAGTTGAGCTGCTACCATCGCCCGTTACTCCGGGGAAAATCAAGGGAAGAAGACGTGGTTCGTGCTTCTCCCGTTCTGTTTTAAAAACAGTTATGTTAATGCTCATGGATATTATTTTTGAATAATTATTTGGGGGCTTGTATGCCCATGTTTGCCAAAGTGTGGCTAAGACACTTTTATTAAATGCTTCCGATGTTTTAAATGAATGTTTTACATTATGTTTGTTTATGGATGTACTATGTGTGAATGGTATTCACGACGCCTTGTATAGTATGGATGAGTTGGACTGCGGTTGACTATTCGTACTGTACGGCGGGTTGTTGACGTGTCCGGGTAGGTCCGAGGCGTGACAGCTGGGATGCGGTTCGAGAAATCAGAGGGAGAGAATCCTCCCGAGCCTTATACTGCCAACACGTCCAAGATCACTCAACGAGCCGTGATAGAATATCAGCGGGGAAAAGGGCCGAATGCCGCTCTGGAGAATACCGCTCGGCAGTTCTTGGGACCTCATCTTGGCCAATTCTTGCGTGAGAGCGAGGACCCGATCAAGTCGGGGATAGAGCTTCTAGATAGCACGCCCGAAGGGAAATCTTTCCTGCATGTCCTGACGGAGAAGACTGTGAAGCAAAGTCAAGATCTGCTTCTAGACAGGAACTTTGATCTGATCTTGGAGCATTTCCCCAAACCATTCGATCCTGATGAGTTGGGGTTTGATAACCTATTCGGGAATACTTATGATAAGGTCATGGAGATGAGACAGAAAGCAATCTCTGAAGATGCAGCACAAGCCGGCAGCTCTCAACCTCAATCTTCCCCGAACGGCAATCATTCATTAGACTAGTTCTTTCATCTTTGTAACTTTATTCTTGATTTCTTTGTACTTTTCGGCTAGTAGTGCCGAAGAATAAAGCTCGATTCTATACATAATCTTGTCATCTTAATGCCTTTCTTTCCCTTTCATTCTCTTTTTCAAAGCCGAACTGTTA
Source organism: Cuscuta europaea (assembly GCA_945859875.1). Lineage (NCBI taxonomy): Eukaryota > Viridiplantae > Streptophyta > Magnoliopsida > Solanales > Convolvulaceae > Cuscuta > Cuscuta europaea. Next base: position 3,050,536 of record CAMAPE010000009.1, read on the forward strand.
GTTCTTCCATCCTTATGGTTACCGGACGCGACTCAGGTTCGTCCACACTTATAGTGACATCATCTCCAATCCATTTTGATCAAGTCAATTTCTGCTAGCTGAAATGATGGCTCTCTCCAAACTGTTAACACGTTCGTCATTCGGTCATCCGGAATGATTCTACGTGTTAAAAGCTGAGGTGAGACTCTCTCCCTTCCAAACCCATAATTTTGATGCATTCTGAATAGTTTCCTCTGATTCGTATCATCCATATTAAGGGTTTGAGGTGACCACTTTCAAATTGTAAGCAAGATCACCAGATCGGGTGACTTCCTACTTAAGCTCAAATGGCGACTCGCTTCCAAATCAAGTTAATGACTGAGGCGAGATTTTAAAACCATAGTTCCGATCCCCCGGACGACAATCCATGTTACCGAACGTCGCTTAGCTCGTCCATACTTATGGTTTTGACATCATCTCCAAGTCGTTTTGATCCCTTTATCGTTCGTGATCACAGCGTCAAAGTCTATTAGCTGAGGTGATTCCCTCCAAGCCGCTTTGATCCCTTTATTCGTTGGTGATCACAGGGTCAAATGTTGTTAGTTGAAATGATGGCTCCCTCCAAACTGTTAACATGTTTGTCATTCGGTCATCCGGAATGATTCTATGTGTTAAAAGCTGAGATGAGACTCTCTGGAAGTAATGTCTCCCCGGATGACAATCCATGTTACCGAACGTCGCTCAGCTTGACAATACTTGCTGTTTAAACACCATCTCCAAGCCGTTCTGATCCCTTTACCGTTCGTGATCATAGGGTCAAAATCTGTTAGCTGAGGTGATTCCCTCCAAGCCGTTTTTATCCCTCTATTCGTTCGTGATCACGGGGTCAAATTCTGTTAGCTGAGATGGTGGCTCCCTCCAAACAGTTAACACATAAGTCATTTATTCATTCGGAGTGACTATACATGTTAAAAGCTGGGGTGAGACTCTCTGGAAGTTATGTCTCCCTCTCTTGTTTTTTGAAGAGGTGGCAACAGCCGTTTTTATTGATAAAATTTCCTCAGATGCTCTACATTCCAAGTCCCCGCCGTTCGGCCTTCGGTAGATTGCCGACCGAACGTTCTTGAAGCATATTTTTTGCAGACCTCGTAAGGGCCTTCCCAATTTTGTGCCATCGTTCCTCCTTCGATAGGTTTGCTCTTTTCCCGCTTCTTCAGGACCAAGTCTCCTACCTCGATCGATCGTATTTTCACTTGTTTATCGAAGTATCTCCTTGTCACTCTATGATATTCCTCCATTCGTATTGCAGCTAGATCCCTTCTTTCCTCTATGAAGTGCAGTTCGGCCCGCAGATTATCCTCATTGCGTTCGGGGTCATAATACACCGTTCGATGTGTGGGAACTAGAATTTCTGTTGGAACTTTAGCCTGGAATCCATAGGCAAGGGCAAACGGAGTCTCTCCTGTAGCCGTTCGGGATGTCGTCATGTATGTCCATAAGATATAATTCAATTGGTCCGGCCATGAGGAGGAACAATGCTCTAGTTTTTTCTTCATACCATCCATAATGGTACGGTTCATGTTTTCTACTTGGCCATTCGCCTAAGGGTATGCTACAGACGCTCTGGAATGTTTGATTCGCCATTTGACCAAATAGTTTTCGAAGTTCCTGCTCACGAATTGTCTGCCGTTATTCGTGATGATCTGTTCGGGGAGACCAAATCGGCAAATGATATTCTGCCAGACGAACTTTTGGCATTTGAAATCTGTAATGCTTGCCAGCGGTTCGGCCTCCACCCATTTGGTGAAATAATCTATCCCGACGATGATGTACTTTAGTCCTCCGGGAGCAGTAGGTAGGGGCCCTAGCAAGTCGATCCCCCACCTGGCAAACGGAAGGGCAACTGTCATTGGGGTGTAGAAAGTAGCTGGCTGTCCGGGGACCGGTGCATACAATTGGTAGACCTTACACTTTCTGGTATGAGCAAAGCAGTCTTGTTGGATCGTTGGCCAGTAATACCCCTGCAAGATGATTTTTCTTGCCAATGTTTTAGACCCCTGGTGACTGGAACATATTCCTTCGTGAATTTCTTCCATTATCGCCGCTGCTAGACCAGGTGGTAGACACTTTAGGTATGGTCCCCCAAATGTCTTTTTGTATAGCTGCCCGTCCGCCAGTTCGAACATGGAAGCCCTCCTCTGAATGCATTTCATATTATACGCTGAATTTTTGTCTTGTGGGAGGGTCCCGTCCTTTAGATAGTTGGTCATATCTGTGACCCAACTGGGAATGGCATAAGAGATAGCTTCTACTTGGAGGACCATAGTTGCTGGTGTTGTTAAGGTTTCCCGATGGGCAAACCGCTGAATGTGAGTCGGGATCATCTGTGCCCGGTCATCAAGAGCGGCATTCTCCAATTTGGATAAGACATCTGCTTCATGATTTTCTATTCTAGAAACCTGGTCAAGCACTACTTGTTCAAATTTCCCGATCTGTTCCTCGACCAGTTCCTTGTAAGCTTTCATCCTTTCTTGTTTTGTTTCGGTCGTGCCATTCACTTGGTGGACCCCTAGCTGGCTATCTGACCGGACCTTGAGCCAATCGGCGCCCAGGGCCTTTGCATACTTTAACCCTGCAATGAGAGTCATATTCGGCCTCATTGTTGGTTACCTAAAAGTCAAAATGGATGGAGTAGTATGTCTTAAACCCTTCAGGTGACGTGATCACGGCTCCACCCCCACAGCCTTTAGCACTTGATGCACCATCTACGTACATCTCCCACCATTCACCTACCATGCTGCCTTCCGTCTTGGTCTCCAAAGGCCAAGCAGTACATTCTGCTATAAAATCAGCCAATGCTTGGCCTTTGATAGTGGGTCGAGGTCTAAAATCCACCTCATACTGCCCGATCAGGAGGCTCCACTTCGTGATGCGTCCGCTAGCCATTGGATTTCTCAGGATGGTGGTTAGTGGTTGTGTTGTATATACGGTTACCGGATGTGCCTGAAAATAAGGCGCAAGCCGTTTAATGGCTGCTATCAGGGCCAACGTCATTTTCTCCATTAGGGTGTACCTAGTCTCCGGCCCGTTCAGGGCTTTACTCACAAAATATATAGGCCTCTGGATGCCATCTTCTTCTTTTAGCAACACTGAACTTACGGCTAGATCGGCCACAGCAAGGTACATATACAGGTGTTCCCCTGGGTCAGCGTTTGTTAATACCGGGGGAGAAGATAGATACAACTTGAACTCCTCGAAGGCCGTTTGGCATTCGGCAATCCATTCAAAGGGGTTTGCTTTTTTCATGATCTGGAAAAATGGAATTGCCCGATCAGCCAGTTTGGATAAGAATCTGCTCAGGGCTGCCAACCGACCGGTCAATCTCTGAACCTCCTTCAGGTTCCTTGGAGCCTCCATATCCATGATCGCGTTTACCTTCTCAAGATTAGGCTCAATACCCTTCTCACTCATCATGTATCCCAAAAAATTGCCCCCTTAACAGCAAAGGCGCATTTTTTGGGGTTCAACCTAATGTTTGCTTTCTACATTATCCCGAACACTTTTTCTATGTCCAGGACGTGATTCTCCTTCCTTCGGCTTTTGATTAGGATGTCATCCACATAGGCCTCCATTGTGACTCCCAATACTTCTTTGAAAAGCATTCCAATCATCCTTTGGAAAGTAGCCATTGCGTTCTTTAATCCGAACGGCATAACAATATAGCAAAATACCTCGTCCGAAGTTACAAACGCTGTTTTTCTGCATCGTTCGGGTGCATGAAAATTTGATGATACCCCCGGAATGCATCCATGAAGCTTAACAACTCACATCCCGCCATCTCATCCACTGACAGATCGATCCTCGGCATCGGATATGGGTCCATGGGACAAGCTTTATTCAAGTCAGAATAATCTACACACATTCTCCAGGTAGACCCCTTTGGAGCTAGTACCACATTGGATAACCACTCAACATGGATCACTGGACGGATGTGTTTTATTCTTAGCAAGGTGGCCACTTCCTGTTTTGTAAAATTGCGCCGTTCGGTCGCCTGGTATCTTTTCTTTTGCTGAACAGGCTTGGCATCAGGTCGAACGTCCAGCTTGTGGCAAATTATGTCCGGGTCAATGCCTGGCATGTCTTCTGGCCCTCGGGCAAACAACACCTGAAACTTCTTCAGTACTGTTATTATACCTTCCCGAATTTCAGCCTCCAGATCCACCCCAATGGCCACCTTCCGGTCGGGGGGAGAATCCAGGTCAATTTTCTCGAGGAGGATGGCAGGCTTAGGATGTGACTCGAACTCCGTTCGGCGGGTTTCAACTTCAATGCTGTTAACCAGCATCCCTCGGGCATTCATGTTTTTCAAGGCCTCCCGATAGCACGTTCTGGCCATTATCGGACCAGTTCTGGCCACCCCAACCCCAGTACCCGTGGGGAATTTGATACATGAGTGGCGGACAGAGGCTATCGCATCACAATCTTCCAATCCCGGTCGGCCCAAAATGGCGTTGTGGGCACATTTAATGTCCACCACCACAAACGTCATTCGGACAGATGCCTTGTGCGTTTCATCTCCAAATTCAACCATCAATTGGATCGTGCCCTCAGCTTCGATGCAATTCCCGGTGAAGCTCGCTAGTGGTGTTCTCAGGTGGGTCAGCTGACTTCTTTGCAGGCCCATTTTCTCGAACGGTTGTAAGTATAATACGTTCACGCTGCTCCCTGTATCTACTAGCACTCGTCGGATCAAAGCATTGTATATACACATGCTTATTACCAGCTCATCCCTGTGTGGACTTGGCAAGTTGGGCAAATCTGCAGGCCCAAATGTAATTGGGTCAATCCTTCCCTTCTTCTGGGGTGGCAGGCTACAAAGCCCACGTACAGGCTTCGCTCGAACTTTTTCCGTTCGGCGTTCGAGTCGCCTGTCTCTCCACCCCCAAATATGACTTTCACCTCCATCCTGGGTTTCTTACCCGGGTTCCCTGAACCTTCTGGTTCATCTCTGGGAGGGTTATATACATCATTTCTGGGGCGAGCATCACGCGCTACATCTCGCCTCCAGCTGTTGGATCTCTTGACCGGCTTCATAATACTTGTAGCATTCGGGTTCGTATTTACATATTTACCCAGATGTCCCATCTGGATCAATTTCTCAATGACTATTTTCAATGCCCGGCAGGATTGGGTGGAGTGATCGTTCCTGTTGTGGTACTTGCAAAAAGCATTTCCATCTGCCCCCATATAACCTTTGGTGTCAGTTAGAGGGAGAATGTTGTCCTTCTCGTTCTGATAGATGGTTGCTACAGAAAGAACCAAAGGAGTGAATCGTCCTGCTCTTGAAGGAGGAGCGGCCGCTGGGATAGGGCCCAGCTGATCGGCCAGTTTCATTGGGGTGGGGGTGCAGCTATCTTATTTGTTGGTCCCGGTTGAACTGGATACAGTCTAGAGGGGGGTGAATAGACTGTATTGGTTTTTAACTTTTTCGAGCTAAGTACCAGATTTAACAGAATAGCCTGTTCTGTTGGCAGAACAGACTGGCAGCGGATGGGGTTCTGGTAGGGAGTTCTGTTAGTTTAGCCTCAGAGAAGCAAAGGCAGTAGGCCTTCTGTTAACTCACAAGACAAGTTCTGCCGAACACAGATACCAAGCCTCTGGAGTTAAGCAGTTCAAATGAAAGCGATAAATAAAATGCAGTAAGTAAATGACACCAGGGCTTTTTATAGTGGTTCAAGGAACAACTTGTTCCTCTAGTCCATTGTTCCACTAAGCTTGTAAAAACGACCGTTTACAACGCCTTAGCCCTATCACTTAAGAAGCTCTCCACTTCTTCTTCAAGTGTAGATGTCTCCTTGGATGCACTTTTGGCTTCCTTAAGACTGGTCCTTTCATTGAGCTTTCCCGGAAGTATCACCACTTCACTGCTCCAGGTACTTGGACGTCCTTCTTGTGAAAAAAGAATTTCTGTTGAAAACAGGGGTTCCTCCAACTTGCTTCGTTACAAAAGGTTTGTATATGAAGTGCTTGAAGAGTTGAAGAACGATGAGAACTTTGCTTGAGTTGGAAGTAGGAAGCTTTCCAACGTCTGCTTTCTCTTGTAGAAGATTATGAAGATTTAATCTCAAGGAGGCTTTTTGCGTTTTTTTTGCGTTTGAATATTTTGTATGCGCACTGTTGTAGCAAAGTTATTCGGTTGTTCATCGTAGTGTATCTTTTATACTGAGGTTGTCTTCCCGTTGGAGGAGAAGGAGGACAACTGCATTAAATGAGCGAGCAGTTGACTTGACCAGTAGGACCGGGCAAAGTTGGCGGGTTACTATTTTGGGATAAAGCTATCCTGACATTGCGGCCAATCATCTGCATTTACTCTATAGAGTATGGAAGGCATTAAATGTGCATTTAATGCGCGCTGTTGGGAATATTTTATGGTGTTCAATCTAGTTAGTTATCTTTGTATTTGTGTAGTTATTAATTAATCGTGTAATACGGGCCACAAATGTGTATCAACCCGTGGGCTTCCTTGTAACCCGTAAGTTAGCCAACTTCTCCTATAAAACGAGGCTAACTTACGGGAACCCTATCTATCGTGAGAGGCTTAGAGACGCAGAGGCGTAAAGATAGAGAGAGAGAGGGTTTGCCGCTGCTCTCCTTCTCCAGGGAGAGCAGCGGCCGGTTTTCATACGGTATACCAGATTCGCGTATAATATCTTCATATCTTTCTATCTGCTTCTTCTATAACTGCTATATTTGTTGTTTGTTAAGTATTCTGGGATTATCAATTGGTATCAGAGCCGAGGCGTGAAACAGGTTGAATGTATCTGCGATTTTCTTGGATCTAACGAAGAATGCTCTGCTTTTCTTCTCTTTTTCTTCATATAGAGTTTTGCTCCTGTAATCTTGTTTGTGAACGAAAATCTGTAAAAATTATACTGTTGGAATCGCCTCTCAAAACCGATTCTACAACATATCTTCTTTTTCGTTTTCTGCAAATTTTCATTTTCGAAAAACTCTCCTTGGAAACTCGAGTTTATGCTTTTATATGCCTGCAGAAACGATTTTGACTTGAAACAGATACAGGAGGGATCGCGACCTTCAGGGGTATTCAGAACAGTTTTCAGATTCTCAAAATTCGACAGTTTTCAAAACCGAGAGTTTGTAAACTCGCGGTCATGAACGAGAGTTTGTAAACTCGCGGTCATGAACGAGAGTTTGTAAACTCGCGGTCATGAACGAGAGTTTGTAAACTCGCGGTCATGAACGAGAGTTTGTAAACTCGCGGTCATGAACGAGAGTTTGTAAACTCGCGGTCATGAACGAGAGTTTGTAAACTCGCGGTCATGAACGAGAGTTTGTAAACTCGCGGTCATGAACTCGAGTTTGTAAACTCGCGGTCATGAACTCGAGTTTGTAAACTCGCGGTCATGAACTCAAGTTTGTAAACTCGCGGTCATGAACGAGAGTTTGTAAACTCGCGGTCATGAACTCGAGTTTGTAAACTCGCGGTCATGAACTCGAGTTTGTAAACTCGCGGTCATGAACTCGAGTTTGTAAACTCGCGGTCATGACATCGAGTTTTAAACCTCGAGTTTTTAAAATTTTGAGAGTTTTGGAATTGCGAGTTTTGGAATTTATTTCGAGTTTTAGGAACTCGATGTTTTGGATTTCGACATTCTAAAAAATTTCAGAATTTTCGGAATTTCTCGATGTTTTGAATCTTTCAAAGTTTGCAGTTTCTTGGAACTCATAATTCGAATCTTGACATCCTTTGCAGTTCATCGAAGCTTTACATTATAAGGATCTCTGAATGATTCCCTGCTTATATAAATGTTTCAGGAGTTTTCGATGTTCTGATGTTTTTCAAACAGCAAGTTTTCGAGATTATGAGATTTTTCGAAACTCCAAAGTTTTCGAGGTTCCAAACATTTTGAAATTCTTAAGATTTCGTTATTCTGAGGTCTGTTTTGCAGGTGGACTTCGTCATTACTCTTCAAGGCAAACTCGAAATTAAAATCTCCAGTTTTGGATTTCGAGTTTTTGCCTTAGAATTTTGTTTAAATTCACCTGCTCTCGAAATTCAACATCGAGAACCTCAACCTCGAAGATTTTCCTCAAAAACTCAAAATTAGAGATTTTCTGCGACACCACACTGTTTTGGCCATAACTTTTGACTCGGTGATCCGATTTGAGCAAACTTTTTTTTGTTGGAAAGCTAACGCATAGATCTTTATTTATTCTCAAGGTTTACTCCAGAACCCATTCTCACGCGCCCTCACTCGCAGTCTTTGAGGGTCAAAACGTGAGTTTTCCGACAAACATTGTAAATCACCGATGTCCAGGCCAAAACTTAGGCAAATCTGTTCAAATTCTTTCATTGTCAACCCTGAGGTCAAAACTTTTCTAAACTTCAATGTAAAGGTCTGAAAATCGTAGATAATTCAATCAACCTCGCGTCAACGGTCATCTTACAACAATCAACAATCAACTGTTGAAGCCTCCCCTGACTCATCAACATTATGTGTTCATCAATATGCTGAAATTCTACATGGTGAGTTCAGGGAAACCGTCATGTGTGGTACATGTTTAGATTGCTCCACACACATAGCGGGTATGACAAGCTGTGAGCAATCAATCCTTGCACATTCTGAGGGGGAGTTTCAGTTTTCTCCTCCTGGCGCCTTACACCGACAAAGCAAGGAATCTCTCAACGGATGCAACATTCTAGGGGGAGTGTTCAATGTTATCCTCCCCGGTGCCTAACAATGACAAAGCATACCGGGTGCTCCAGTTGAGGGGGAGCACAGAGAGAAAATGAAGAAAGTAATGAGAGAACATGTCCCTATGGCTTAGTAAACCCAACTAAGCCTACCCAAGGAACAAAGCCGAGCGTAAGTGCGTAAGTGAGCGAGTGAGTGAGTGAACATTATGAGCATTAGGAAGCAGAAGGCTCAAGTGAGAAGAAAAACAATTATCAATGATGAGTCTGCTACCTCAATTGCCTGCTATGAATTGAACATTTGCTCCTAGCCACTAAAATACTCTGGACTATCCCCATAGGTTCAGGACTGAATTTATTCAGATCCCGGGTAGAAGTCGCTGCATTTTGTCCAAACGGCGCATGCACAACCCTACCCTAGACCACTCACTTGTCTCCCAACAGACAGGTGTTTAATCATAGTTCACGGGGAACCGCATCTCTCATTACTGTCTCCTTCCGAGGCAATTAATACTGACTACAGTGGCCTCAGCCCCATGCCACTGAATTTTTTATTGATCACGTCGTGTCTAGTTACTCACTTCCCAAATGTTTTGAAATTTTCTAGGACACAGACACATTTTAGAGTCAGTTGATAGTCTTCAAGACTTGCGAGAACTTCCATAGGGCTCATCTATTACAGATGTAGACCAATAATTGGAAGGAAGTCCTGCTGTTGCAACATAAGAATCACCAACATTTTCAGGCCATTGCTTTAGAGTTTATCTCTATAGTGATGATAACGGGTGTCTTCACGACCCCGGGGGGCTACGTTATCTTTTTTAGATTCTGCTTGTTTTTCATGTTTTTATTTCCGCAGAATAAAAGAATAAAAGCATGACGTCCCGATTCATTGGATCGTCATGAGGGGGAGAGTGGTCCACATGCTGTTGACACTGAACAAATCATTCTGGGACACTTCACTCCTCCATCACAAAATTCAACACCCTCTCTACTATCTCCGCAACTCAAATCAAATGGTCAGCTACACTCACAAATCAACAATCATTATGTTCCGCTGTGCCACCGACAAGTTCTCCTCAAATGCATTCATTCCAAATAGTCAAAAAGACTACATTGTGGAGGAGACAGAGGTCAAATACTCCTGTCCTGAAGATGAATTCCATGGGCGTCTCCTATTCTCCAAAGAACATTCATTCTAGAGGCGTCACCGGACTTCATCTAAGCTGATCAAGAGCAACTTCTGGAAGGCAAGGACTACATGCAAGATACTGAAGGTCCCTCAACCCCCGGCATCAAAGATCAAATTATCAAGAAGACATCAAAGGGGAGATTGCAAGGATTTCTTCAGATAGCCTTCCTCAGAAGTCAAGTTCAAAGACAAAGGAAGTTCAATAACAACAAAGACAAAGATATTTGCGCTGCAATGCTGATTCAACACGATTGATCACCAAGGGGGAGATTGTTGGGAATATTTTATGGTGTTCAATCTAGTTAGTTATCTTTGTATTTGTGTAGTTATTAATTAATCGTGTAATACGGGCCACAAATGTGTATCAACCCGTGGGCTTCCTTGTAACCCGTAAGTTAGCCAACTTCTCCTATAAAAGGAGGCTAACTTACGGGAACCCTATCTATCGTGAGAGGCTTAGAGACGCAGAGGCGTAAAGATAGAGAGAGAGAGGGTTTGCCGCTGCTCTCCTTCTCCAGGGAGAGCAGCGGCCAGTTTACACGGTATACCAGATTCGTATAATATCTACATATCTTTCTATCTGCTTCTTCTATAACTGCTATATTTGTTGTTTGTTAAGTATTCTGGGATTATCACGCGCACTGTAGCTTTTCCGTTCAAGACTCCTAACCGTTGAAGGAATCTATAGTTGGTTTACCGGCTTGGTGAAATTCTTCTAAGTGTCAGGCCTTCTGGTGTCTTTAGCAGAGAGTTGATCAGAGAAGGTCTTGAGCACTTCTGTTGGAGAAATATCCAACAGAGAACCAGGAGGGTTTCTGTCCGAGTAAAGGCTAACAGAGACCCTGAGGTCTTCTGTTCTGAAGTAGAGAACCAAAGGTCTTCTGTTAAAACAAAGCCTTATCAAGGGTCCTCTGTCAGGGGATCTTCTGTTCTGGAAGCTATCTGCTCTGGAGGCCTTCTGCTCGTCGATTATACTAAGGAACTTTACAAGGAAAATTCTAATACATCAAATCTAAAGAGGGGTACTCTAAAGTCCTAATTAATATAGCATCATCAAAATCTAATTACAAATATTCCTTACAATTTCCCCATTTTTGATGATGCCAAAACCCTTTAACTATTTCCAGAGAAGTGCCTTCACCATAAAGAATTAAAGTTTAAAAACTTTTATTAAAATCTTGGTGGGCAACTTGGCATAGGAAAATAGTAAGAGTACAGTACAATCAGATAGCAGATAAGAGTGAAAAGAGCACACAATCAAGAACAGAAAGTAGAGACAGAAATGGAGGAATAGCCTTACAAAGTGTGAGGCGGAGATGTTCTTTTATTAAGGGTAGATTACAAGGATATCTGATTACATAATAGCTCTTGCAGCTTCAGCTCTTGCTTGTTCATCCAATCCTTGTAGCCTCTTTAACTCTGCATTCACCTCTTCTCTGATCCCAATGAGATTTCCAGATCTCTGGTAAGAGGCCCAAACGGGTGAGAGCTTGCAGTCTAGGTAGTTTAGGACACCTTCATTGAATATCTTTTCCTGGAACAATGCTGTTGTGGTACCAAAACTCTGCCTCCTCCAGAGATCCACCATGTCTAACCTTTACATGACCATCATGGTCCAGATAAAGGTTTTGTTGCTGTGTGGAGGTCATCTTCTGCTTCATTTCCTCAAATTGGGTTTTGGTCATCACCTGAGATCCTCCCAGTCTCCATTCTTTAAAGCTTAGAGCTTTCTTCTTCTTAGTTCTTTTCTTCTGTGGAGATGGAGGTCTAGGGATACCAGCTAGCCGTTTCTTCTGGAGGGCAGCTTCAAAATAAGGAGTGGGATCCACAGCTGGTTCAGCAGATGATGAGGCTCTGGTGGTCATGGGTTTGGACAGATGAGGATCTTCTTCCCCCTTGTTGGCATCATCTAGATCACCAAGCAGAAGGGAGAGTTTCTGGAATTCTGTGGCCTGAGTAGAGGCAATCTGTTCCAGGGTTTTTGGTAAGGTTTGAGTGACAGATGTGAGGCCTTCAATCAGCCCTTGTTGTTTCTGGATGGCAGACAGGACATCTTTGTTGCTGGCTTCTAAGAGAACCATCTTCTGATAACGTTCTCTGTCTGCAACTAGGAGAAGCTGTCCTTTAGTAGAATGTTCATTGCAGAGGGTGTTGAGTTCTTGTAACCTTGCATGAAGTACAGAATCAGATTTCTGAAGAGATGCCACTGCGTGGGAAAGGGTTGTTAGTGTGGTATGTTGGGAATCCAGGGTTTGATTCATGGCTGTCAGAACAGTCTTGATAGTATCCACTTCAGTAGAGACAGCATCAATCTTGAAATTTGATGAAGTCATGAAGTCCTGAAAAACATTTGTCAGAGTAGCAGACATGTGTTTGAAGCCGGATTTAACATTGTCATCCACATGTTGCAGACCCTCATAATGTTTATCATTTATCATGATGAGTATGTTCATGCCTTCTAACATCTGACCTCCAAAGTCCTCTGCTGCAGCTACAAAGTCATTGAAGGGTATCTGATTCTTTTGTCCAGTAGAATGAGGCAGCTCTAAACCTCTTCCCTTAGGCAAAGGGTGATGCTCTTGGACAGAGGAGAGGGATTGGATAAGCAGTTCATGCTCGAGTTGAGTCAGAGGGGGGGTCTTCTGTCTATTTGAGGTAGCTTTGTAGGACTTGCTAACAATGAAGCCATCCATGTCAGAGGAGTCTTCGTAGGAGGAGTAGATTGGGATTCTGTTTCTGATTACCTTTTTCTTTATCCGGAAGGAGAGATTGGGGGCAGTAGAATGCCTAGAGTATCCTTGCGGTGCAGAGATGGGGGAGATGGTTGTAGGATCAGAATCTCTTAGGAACCAGACAGGTTTTAGCTGAGCTGGGGGTTGTTGTGCTGGAAGAGAAGCTTGTGGGGTATCAAGATGTTCAGACTTGGGAGGTGAAGGGGATTTCTGTTGAGGTGGTTGTGATGAGGAGATTATTTGTTGGGGTTGGGATTGAATAACTTGTCGTTGAGGAGATGGGGGAGGGGAAGGGGATCTGTTCTTTGGGGGAGAGAACGGTTTGCAGGGTGAAGAAGGTGTAGATTTGGGGGTTGAGGATTTTTGGGGTGTGGGGGTTTTCTGTTCAGAAGAGGGTTTCTGATGTTGTGATGAGGTGTTCTGTAGGGGGTTGGAAGTATATGCACAGAGGGAGATTTGGGAATCAGGGGTTCTGTTGGAATAAGTACAGAGGGAGATGGAGATATTACCTCAAGTACTTGGTCTTCTATCAGAGATGATCTCCATTCTGAAATGAGTTCCGTCATTGCTTGACCTTCAATCATTGGTACAGAGGGTTCCCCAGGAGTAGAATAGGGCACAACAGATTCCCTTTCCTTCTTGGCAAACAGCCAGGCTTCAAACGCATCAACCTCTTCATCTGCAAAGGGTTTCACTGGCTCATCAGAAGGAGTAGAGATGAGGACTGCCTTGCCCTTGTAGTTGGCCTTCTTCTTCTCAAGTACAGAGATGAGAAAATTCATGGCAAAGAACTTAGAAATATCATCTGTTCCTACCCAGTTAAGTACCTCTGCCTCCTCAGATTCATAATGGTCGAAATATTGGATAATCTTCTGTAGAGGCCCCATCCTCCAGCTTCTCCAAGCTAGCACACGCTCAAACTGCTTGTCAAGAGCTGTTTTGTAGTCTGTCTGAGGTTCTGGGATGAGAGGTGTTAGGTGATCTAGAGAGTGAGCAGCTCCATGGTCTTCTGTCATGCGTGCAGACTTGACAGAAGTCTCAGATTCCCCCTGAGATGTGGCAGCCTTCTCCACTGACTCACTCTTGGAGTCACTAGACTCGAAAGTGATTTTCTTCCCTTGCCATAGAGAGCTCTTGGCTTGAAGGGGTAGAGCAGGTTCTGTTTGTTCCCCCTGAGTTTCTGAGGCAACCTTGGGGATAGGAGTTCTGATCTTCTGTTTCGTAGAAACTGGGGGTGCAGAAGGGGTAGAAGATGTGGATTCTGAAGAGGATTTCTTCCTCTTTGGATTTGGTTTTCTGGTCAATACCTTTTTGACCTTCTCTGGTGCAGCTTTCTTGGCAACTGCTTTCTTCACAGCTTTTCTCACCAGAGGTTCTTCCTCAGAACTGCTGGAGGTATTCTGTTGGGAGGGTCTCTGTTAAAGCTTCTGTCTGTTAAGGTCTAGTTTGGCTAACCTCTTGACTTCAGCTCTTATAGCTGCTTCTCTGTTGCTGGTAGATGACAGAAAGATCACCTTGGAGTGATCTACCAGAATTGGCTTCCTGAGCCCAGTCCCCCGCACCAAGAGCTCAGAGATGAGGAGAGCATGACCTACCTTCCCAGAGTAGATCCCTGTGTCCTTGCTCTTCCTCTTTGCCACCTTGACAAACTCTATCATGGACCTGACAATCACTTGGCCCCAGTTGATGTTTGCCTTGTGCATCACAACATAGTCTGCCTTGGCTTGAGAGATGGTGAACTCATCAGTGGATGTGTATCTGCACCATACACATCTGTGAAGGATATTCACTAGAAGCTCAATGTCTCTTTTCAGAGAGTGTTTCTTCCCTATCTGCTTTGGAAGGTTGGCACCAGGTCTGCCATAGTTCATGGCGAATTCCTCAGCAGTGAGGTCAGCATCTTCTAGGTCAAAGAAACCGCTGGATTCATTGACAGCCACAATCTGGAAGAGACTATTGATGGCTCCAGCATCAATGGTGACTTGCTCTCCATTTACAGTAGAGGTAATGACCTCGTCCTCAAAATCAGCGTTGAGATAGAACTCAACCACTTCAATACAACTGTACTGGGTGTAGTTGTAGGTGATAACATTTGCCAGTTGGGAGTCGTTGATGCATTCCACTATACGCTCCATCAGTGACTCATCTTCAGCCAGTCTAGGGAGTGCGAATAGCTCGCATTTCATCCCTGTGAGAACATTCTTGGTTAGGGTTTCCTGTTGATCCTTTGGAAGAGCGTTGAAGCTGATGGGAGCCATTAGAGCAGAAGAAAAGAGTTTCGAAAGCTTGAGAGCTATGGAGGTTTGAGAGTTTGAGAGTATTGAGAGCAGTAACAGTTAAGGTTTGAGAGGCGGGAATATATGGGTTCGGGTTAGTGGACGTTTGAGATTATTGGCAGTTTCGAGATACCAATAAATGAAAATGGGGGCGCAGTAAATATTTTGCGGCTGTAATACCGTTTTAAGGGTAAAAGGGTAAAAGACCTTTAATAAGTTACTAGGTCACCCGGTTTTTCAAAATATTTCCAAGTCCACAACCTTTTGTTACAGGTGAGGTTTTCTGAGGGTAAGAAAGGGAGGGTTGTGTTGCTGAGGTGTTCTGTCAGGAACGCAGGTTTTCTGTTCAGGATAGAGAACAGAAGGGGTTAACAGAAGGGGTTCTGCAACAGGTATTCTGTTAGTAGAGATTTTGCAACAGAGGGCCTTCCTTTTCAACTTTCTCTTGGAATTTCATCCATCATTTCCAATTCCTCTCTCAGTTTGTTGAATCTAGCCTCAGGCAGAGGCTTTGTCAGAATGTCTGCAAGTTGGTCTTCTGTTGACACATGCTCCATGCATATGTGCTTCTTTTCAACATGATCTCTGATGAAGTGATGTCTGATCTCAATCTGCTTTGTCCTGGAGTGAAGAACTGGATTCTGAGTGATGGCAATGGCACTGTTGTTGTCACATAGCAGTTTGATCTCCTTTGCTTGAATGCCATAGTCCTTCAGCTGTTGCTTCATCCAGAGTAGTTGAGCACAGCAACTCCCAGCTGCAATGTATTCAGCTTCTGCCGTACTTGTTGAGATTGAATTCTGCTTCTTGCTAAACCAGGAAACAAGCCTTCCTCCTAGCATTTGGCAGTGACCAAAGGTGCTCTTCCTGTCTAATCTGCAACCTGCAAAATCTGAGTCAGAATAACCAATTAGTTCAAAGTTACCTCCCTTTGGATACCATAGGCCTGCATTTGGGTTTCCTTTGATATATCTGATGATTCTCTTTGCAGCACTAAGATGGCTCTCCTTGGGCTTTGATTGGTATCTGGCACAGATTCCAACAGAGAATGAGATATTTGGTCTGCTTGCAGTCAGATACAACAGAGATCCTATGATTCCTCTGTAGGTAGTTGCATCAACATCTTTGCCTTCATCATCCGGACCAATTCCTTGTGAGGTGTTCATGGGAATCTTCACTGAGGATTTGCCTTCCACTCCAGACTTCTTGATCAGGTCTCTGGTATACTTCCCTTGATTGATAAAGATTCCTTCTGGAACCTGTTTGACTTGTAGTCCTAGGAAGTAGCTGAATTCTCCCATCATACTCATTTCAAATTGACTCTGCATCACTTGAGAGAATTTCTTGCATAGTTCTGAATTAGTACTACCAAATATAATATCATCAACATATATTTGTACTAACAGAATATGATTAGCAATAGAGATTTGAAATAGAGTTTTGTCAACCTTTCCCTTAGTAAACCCATGGTTCACTAGGAATAGGGACAATGTGTCATACCATGCTCTGGGAGCTTGCTTAAGACCATAGAGGGCCTTTTTAAGCTTGTAGACACAGGAGGAGTGAATAGGAATGACAAAACCTGGTGGTTGTTCCACATAAACCTCTTCTTCAAGATCTCCATTCAGAAATGCACTCTTGACATCCATCTGGTAGACCTTGATGTTGTTGTAGGCAACATAGGCTAGAAATATTCTGATGGCTTCTAGTCTGGCAACTGGTGCAAAAGTCTAATCAAAATCTATTCCTTCTTCTTGGCAATAACCCTTAACTACCAGCCTTGTTTTATTCCTTACAATGTTGCCATCTTCATCAGCTTTGTTTTTGAATACCCATTTTGTTCCAATGACATTCTGGTGCTTTGGTCTAGGAACAAGTTCCCATACTTTGTTCCTTTCAAATTGGGTAAGCTCTTCTTGCATTGCATTGATCCAATCTGAGTCTGCAAGTGCTTCCTCTACAGTCATGGTTTCCATCTGAGATATATAGCAGGCAAGCATTGCTTCTCTCCTTGTTGATGCTGATCTGGTCTGCACACCACTTCTGATATGTCCAATTACTTGGTTAGGGGGGTGGTCGCTTAACCATGTCAGATCAGGTTCTGTCAGTTGCTGTCTGGGTCTCTCTGGTTCTTCATCTTCTGAATCTTCATCTTCATTCAACAGAAGGGGGTTTGGTGCAGGTGTTGGAAATGCAGGGTTATCTGCTACCTCTTCTGTTGGTTCAGGTGTTTTGTCTTCTATGTTGACTTCTTTGAGGGTCTCTGTTACTTCTTTAACGGAGGTGTTATCATCAAACTTCACATGTATAGACTCTTCAACATGTAGAGTCCTTCTGTTGAGTACTCTATAGGCTTTACTGGTGTTTGAATAGCCTATAAAGATACCTTCATCAACTTTCTCTTGAAAGACTTTCAGATGCTCCTTTCCATTGTTAAGGATGTAGCATTTGCACCCAAATACATGAAAGTAACTGATGTTAGGTTTTCTTCCTTTCCAAAGTTCATAAGGGGTCTTCTGGTGATTCTTGTTGATCATGCCTCTGTTCTGGGTATAGCATGCAGTGTTGATTGCTTCAGCCCAGTATCTCATAGGTAGTCCAGATTCTGCAATCATTGTCCTTGCAGCTTCTTTTAATGTTCTGTTCCTCCTTTCTGCTACGCCATTCTGTTGAGGGGTTCTGGCGGTAGAGAGTTGATGAAAGGTTCCATTTTGATCACAGAAGTCCTTTATGACTTGGTTGACAAATTCAGTTCCTCTGTCAGACCTGATTGTCTTAACCTTCAAGTTCTTCTCAGTCTGAAGTTGCTTTAACAGAGATGGCAACTTTTGAAGAGTTTCATTCTTCTTTGACAGAAAGATAGTCCATGTATATCTGGAGTAGTCATCAACCATGACTAGGGTGTATTTCTTGCCACCAACACTTGGAGTCTCAACAGGTCCAAATAAATCCATGTGGATCAGATTTAAAGGACTTGTAGAAAGATCTCCAGCAATGGGTTTGAAAGAGTTCTTATGTTGCTTTCCCTTCTGGCATGCACTGCAGAGGGTCTCTTTCTTGTAAACTATGTCTGGCAGTCCATCAACAATGTGTTCTCTTGCCAGTTTGTTGATTGTTTTGAAATTCAAATGGCTAAGCTTCTTGTGCCAGTCCCAGCTTAGTTTTGAATCTCCCTTGGCTATCAGGCAAACTCCATCCTTTGCAGTTTTCCAATCAACCACATAGATGTTCTTTTTCCTTGATGCTGTAAGAACCACTTCTTTTGTTGTCTCATGCTTCACATAGCAGAAGTCCTTAGTGAATTCAACAGTGTAGCCTTTGTCACAGAATTGGCTAGCACTCAGCAAGTTGAACTTCAGGCCTTTGACATATGAGACATCATCAATGACTATCTGGTTCTTGATCAGCTTCCCTCTTCCTTTTGTTTGACCTTCTTTGTCATTACCTCCAAAGGTAACTCTAGGTCCTTTGCATTTCTGGAACTCTGTTAGGCAACTTCTGTCACCTGTCATGTGCCCGGAGCATCCACTATCAATAAACGATTCTTGTTCTGAGATTTCTCCAGCACAGAGTTCCTACAAGATCAAAAGAAGGGTTTAGGTACCCAAGCAATGTTGGGTCCTGGGGGTCATGGAGTCTGGGTAGTTGGTACTATTTTGGTCTCATCAGGTGAAACCTTGGTGGATGGTACCCGTTGTCCACCTGGTAGTTATAGTAAACTGAAGTGTGATTCACTTTGGGTAGATGCTTGTGAGGGTCATGCTTCCTGTTTACGTACTTTTGCATAGCTTTCTTTGTTGGAAAGAAGTCCCATATACTATCAAGAGCAGAGGGACAGTTAGCTTTGGGCTTCTGAAGTTGACCAGCCAACCTCTTCTACCTAAAGTTAACTCTCTCTTGATATCTACCCTTCTGGTGGTCATTTCTGGCACGGTTATCATGAGGTTGTCTGTCAATGAATGGTCTTTTATTTTTGTTATTCTGAAAACCCTTTCTGTTGTTAGGTTTTCTGTCAGGTTCATTATTTTTCAAAAAGGGTTTCTGTTGAACCTTTATCTTCCCTTTTTCTGGTCTGACTTCCTCATGAACAACCTTGGTGCCAGATACACCAGCTTGGCAGATGGGGCTAGAGATCAGTGGCACTATGACCTTATCTGCCTTAGCAACACTGGTGCTAGGCATTACAGAAGGCTCACCAGATCCTGTTGAGCCATAACCAAGACCAAAGCCAGTGCCAATTTGTTGATCAAGTAAAATCTTTTCCATGGAAGACTGGGCCTTCTGGTAAGCTTTGTACTTAATCTCAAGAGGCTCAATTTCTCTTATTCTCTTGAGAAGAGAAACATTTTCAGTTTCCAGCTGATCTCTCTCCTTAATTAGAAGATTGATTTTGATCTCAACCTCCTTTCTTAAGTCAAGAATTTCAGCCTTCAGCTTACTGTTTTCTTCTGTGACAGAGGAATAAGTGGATTGAATGGCCTTAAACTCTTCCCAAAATTCTGACATTGAATCAGAATCAAAAGCTAAGCCTACCGAAGAAAAACTAGATGCAGAAGTAGAGGTTACCTCATCATCAGAATGAGCCATGAGGCATAGGTCTTCTGTCTCAGTATCAAGGCAACAGAAGGCCTCATCAGAGTCAGAGTCAGAACTGGATTCTGTCTCAGACAGAGGGTCTTTCTCGAGCTGCTCTCTCACGAGTGCTTTCCTTCTTCTGGAATTGTCTTCATATTTCTTCTTTTCTCCATCATGCCCTTGTTTCTTGGACACTCTTGGATGTGGACACTCTGCCTTGAAATGTCCAGGTTGTCTGCAGTTGTAGCAGAGAAGCTCACCACTGCTCTCTGTTGCTTTGACCTTCTGGAAGGGCTTTCTGCTGAATGATGGACTTCTTCCATCTTTGGGATTCTTCATAAACTTCTTGAATCTCCTAGCAAAAGCAGCCATATATTCGTCAGATAAAAGTACTGAGGGGTCAAAATCATTTACCTTTGATGTGCTGGCAATGAGGGCTGTAGTGGTCCTCTCTTCTGGTACATCTTCTTTTTCTTCAATCATT
Source organism: Cuscuta europaea (assembly GCA_945859875.1). Classification (NCBI taxonomy): domain Eukaryota; kingdom Viridiplantae; phylum Streptophyta; class Magnoliopsida; order Solanales; family Convolvulaceae; genus Cuscuta; species Cuscuta europaea. The sequence goes on from CAMAPE010000009.1 coordinate 3,070,490, forward strand.
TCAAACTCATGAGCTTTGAGATCTGAAATGAGCTTATCAGTGGGATAAGTCTTTACATCCTTGCTGGCTTGGACAGCAACCACCTTCATCTTCCATGCTGAGGGCAATCCTCTCAACACCTTGAGGTTGACCTCCTTGGTGGTAAGTTCCTTGCCAAGCTCAGAGATCTCTCCAGTGAGAGTGAGGAGTCTGTCATACATCTTGGAGATGCTTTCACCAGGAAGAAGCTTGAAGTCATCAAACTTCTTGTTAGCTATTGTCAGCTTGTTGTCCTTCTCTTGCTCATCACCAGCTCCAATGAGCTCAAGAGTATCCCAGATTTCCTTGGCAGACTTGCACTTCTTTATCCTGTTGAAGTACCTATCATCGATGGACTTGTAAAGAATGTCTTTAGCAATGTTGTCCAAATTGTACTTCCTTCTTTCTTCAGTAGTCCACTCAGATTTGGCCTTATTGATCATCTGAGGTCTGGTGTTATCAGTAGCATGCTCTGGGTTGACTTTCTGGAAGCTTGTGAAGGGCCCAATGTCAAGTACTTCCCACATCTCATCATGCAGAGCACAGAGATGTGCCTTCATTCGGATCCTCCAGTCATCAAACTTGAGATCTGAGAACATAAGATTTTTGGAAAGGGAGTGATCCATTATATCAGATTAAAAATGAAGTAAACAGAAAAACAAGTGGATCTTTGTTCAGCAAATAACCTAAGAGATTATTAGAACAAGGAGGCTCTGATACCACTTTGACATTCATGTAATTTCCATGTTTATTTTTGTATTTTTAATTAGTTTTGATTGACTTTCACTTTGGATATTACACACTTTTGGTGTAATAGTTTAGTTTGTAAAATAGTTGTAATTTGTTTAGATTAGGGACTTTCTGAGCTTAAACTAGGTAAAGATCGTCAAAAGGATCCTGGAAGGTTCAAGGAAAGTGCAAGGGAACAACAAAAAGTGAAAATTTGGGAAAATAGTCAAAAAACCCGACCGGGTTTTCCAAAACCCCGACCGGGTTTGACTTGACCCGAAGATCAAATTTGATTTGGAGGCAATTTAACATGCAGAGCGAAGATTTGGCAAAGATTTGTCTTTTACCCGATCGGGTAAATCAAAAACCCGATCGGGTAGATGTGACTAATGAACATTCCGGGCAATTACTCAAGAAACCCGATCGGGTTTCTGTAAAACCCGGTCGGGTAAATGACCCTGCTACCTCCAAACACCTATAAATACACCTCTTTTCCTTCTCATTTGATATCCAATCCCTTTGTACATCTAAGCTCAGTATAGAATAGCTCTTTCTTTATATTTTTCATCATGTTTAGTCTCCAAATGAGGAGCTAAACTCTTCCATCTTGGTTTTGCTACTTTGAAGCTTAATGAATTTGTAAGTTGTGAGTTATTTTTCTTTAATCTTCTTCCTTGAATATTAATTCTTTCTTTCAAAATACTATCTCTATATCAAAGTTGGGGAGTGTTACTAAGATGACAATTAGTTAACATCTTGACATTGGTTATGGTAATAGCTATTTCTTCCTCTATGATAATATCGGGGAGTGTTACTAAGATGACAATTAGTTAACATCTTGATATTAATCATAGTAGGATTCATATATTTTAATATTCTTCCTTGAGTATTAATTAATTCCTATTCATATTTCATGTTAATATCTTAAACATTACTTAAAGTATCAACTAGTATTATTTCTCATATTAATTATTACTAGAATCAATCGGTTAATACGCTTGTTATTAATCCGGTTCTTTCAACGGTAGTAAACTTGGAATATTAATGCATGCATCTCATGGTTAATATGTCAAGGGGAATTAATTATATTGATTAAACCAATAAACCGCTTGTGTTGAGATTATCAATCTCAATCGTTTTCATCTTAAGTTTATTGCTACTATCAAGTTAATATACGGCGCTTGTTCTATATTGACTCGATAGTAAGTTTTATTAATGAACGCATCTCGTTATTAATGACTACCCTCGATGAACTGGATATACTCCTCGATTGAGTATTCGAGAGGAAGATAGTTAAAGATATAACCGGGATCGACGAACATTTCATTAAGTGGATAAAAGCAAGACCAAGTCTTCATCTCATTGCATTAAACTCATATAGGTTGTTTATCTTAGTGTTGTTAAAACAAACAAATCTAAACCCCCCTTTTTGTTACTACTTTTATAAAAGAAAAGTATTCCTTTCCCTGTGGATACGAACCTTACTGCACTATACTACGTATTTGTGTTGTATTGATTATTTATTTTGAGTGCACCTAACGACGAGTGCACGTCAAATTTGGCGCCGTTGCCGGGGAAAGGCAATAAATTTTTCTTTTATTTTCATATCAAGAAAAATCAAAAAAAAATATTAAATAAAAAATTATAAAGAGTTCTTATTTCTTCTATTTCTGAGCTTAGTAGAGTTTATGGTTAGACATCGCTCCATAAACAAAATCACATACCAAACAAACCCAGAAATAGAACACACTTTCGAGCGGTTGAAAAGTAAATTTTCTAATACCGACTCGGAGGAATCATCTATCAGAGATTCATCCAGCGCTAGTTCTCATTCTAGCGAGACCGAAGAGTCAATAACCATGGCTCTTGAGACAAGAACACTACGGGAGCTCACTGCTCCAAATCTCAATCAACAACCGTTATGTATTACCTTCCCTACACTCGATGAAGGTAATACATTTGAGCTAAAATCTGGGCTCATACATCTACTGTCATCCTTTCATGGCCTAAGAGGAGAAGATCCGAACAAACACCTTTCTGAGTTCCATATTGTGTGCACAAGCATGTGCCCCAGTGGTGTCTCGGAAGAACAAATCAAATTGAGGGCTTTTCCATTCTCCCTCAAAGACACTGCAAAGGATTGGCTATTCTATCTTCCTTCGGGAAGTATAGACACATGGGCAGCAATGAAAAAATGCTTCTTGGATAGGTACTATCCCGCCTCAATCTCATCTTCTTTAAAAAAACAAATAAGCAACATTGAGCAAAAAGAAGATGAAACATTGTATGAATATTGGGAGCGCTTCAAAAAGTTGTGTGCTAGTTGCCCATATCATGGGTACACCGAGCAAGACCTCATCCTCTATTTTTATGATGGTCTTGCGGATCAAGATAGGCGCATGGTGAATGCGGCTTGTGGAGGGGGAATTGTTAACAAAACCCCTTCTCAAGCAAGGAATCTCATCTCGGAATTGGCCGAGAACTCCAGACATTACAGTGGGCGATCCTCAACTCGAAGGGTTGCCGCAGCAGAATCCAACACCTCGTTGGAAGGCCAAGTTGCCAGTTTGACTTCTCTTGTCAAAGAACTTTTTCTGAAACCTAACACTCAGGAGGTCAAAGCTTGTGGCATTTGCACAGCAACTGGGCACCCCACTGATTCGTGCCCATCCCTCCAAGAAGAACAAGTCAACGTCTTGGGTTTCCAAGGCCATCAACAGAAGAGGTATGATCCATTCTCAAATTCTTACAACCCTGGATTGCGGGATCATCCTAACTTGAGGTATGGAAACCCTCAACAATCCAACTCATCTTCTCAATCTGGTATGTCAACTGATGACATGATCCGGACTTTGACCTCAAGCATGGTCACCATGCAACAAAACATGGGACAATTTCAACAAACCATGGTACAATTTCAACATGAGACAAAGTCAAGCATTAACAATTTGGAAAGTCAAGTTGGTCAAATTGCAAATGCCGTGAACCAACTTCAAACAAAGGACTCGAGTAAACTCTCATCCCAAACGGAGCAAAACCCGAGACAACATGTGAATGCTATAACGTTGAGAAGTGGTGCAACGTTAAAAGAGGCAGAAGAGAACGATGAAGAGACTGAGGGTGTGGACCCTGGAAAAGTAGTCCCACCGGAGGAGGAAAACAAAGAAACCAAGCTTCCCCCACCCTCATCATATGAACAAGAAATCTCGTTTCCTGAGGCGCTGAAGGAGACAAAGAAGCTAGAAAAAGACGCCGACATCTATGAAACCTTCGCAAAGTGTGAGGTAAACATTCCGCTTCTTAACTTCATGAAAAATGTCCCTCGTTTTGCTAAATTCTTAAAAGAGTTATGCAAAACAAAAAGAAAAGATAAATTGAAAGGGAAACAAGAGGTTAGAGTTAGTGAACACGTCTCGGCCATTTTTCAGAGGAAACTCCCCGAAAAATGTAACGACCCAGGCATGTTCACTATCCCTTGCAAAATAGGAAACACCACATTTCCTAAGGCCTTGTTAGATTTAGGGGCATCAATAAATGTCATCCCCTATTCTGTTTACAAAACTCTACAACTTGGCCCACTACATCAAACAGGTGTAGTGATTCAATTGGCAGATCATTCTAGTACTTACCCGAAGGGTGTAGTAGAAGATGTGCTAATAGAAGTAGAAAATATGGTCTTTCCTGTTGACTTCTATGTCCTTGAAATGGGAACTGATGACCAAACAACACCCATCCTTTTGGGTAGACCCTCCATGAAGACCGCAAAAACGAAAATTGACGTTTCTAGTGGTTCACTAACTCTAGAGTTCGATGATCAAAAAGTGGAGTTCAACATCTTGGACTCTACGAAAAAACAAATGCAAAATCCAACTCTGTGTTCTTTACATGTTGTTGAACCACAAGAACCGCTGTTTTTCAAAGAAGCGGATAAAATCAGATGTTTTTCGAGAAAGAAACCCCGGCCTTACTGGAAAAGGCCGAAAAATAAAAATGAAAAATGGCCAAATAGGGCCTTGAAAAGTGAAACAAGGGATGCTCATGATCCCACATAAAACAAAGCCAAAAACAAAATGAATAACGTCGTGCCGCAACGTTAAATGAGGCGCTTCTTGGGAGGCAACCCAAGTTTTTATTTTTATCAATTTTCATTTAACTTGTGTGTGTGTGTTAAACATTTTCAAAAAAAATGAAAAAAAAATGAAAAAAAAAAATATGAAGCCTGGGCACAAAACCCGGCCGGGTAAAACCTCATACCCGGTCGGGTAAGAGGTTTAAAAATACAAACCCGAACCAGAAAACCCGCCGGGCAAAGACGATTTCTTAAAAAACCAAAAACACTAAAACCCGATCGGGTATGCTCGAGACCCGACCGGGTAAAAAGGCGAAAAACATTCTATTTTGCAAAAATTGAAAATCCGTCCGGGTAAATGCAAAAACCCGCCGGGTAAAAGTCGAAAAAACATTCTGCCAGCTTCAAAAATCGAAAACCCGTCCGGGTAAATACAAAAACCCGATCGGGTTTACGTATTTCGCCCAATTAAACATGCCACCAGATCGGGTTTTCGACGCCATCTTCCCCAAAAATCCGCCCCTCTCTCCTTCCAAACCTCCATAGCCACGACAACCAAGCTTCCAAATCACCCAAATCCCTCACCCAATCCCAAAATAAACCACACAAATCCCTTCCCCTCATCTCCCTCATCACTACCATACCCTCAATCTCCATTTTTCTCCCCCAAATCCTCAAATCCGAACCCTAGCCAAGAAAAATCCCCAAATTGCAATTTCTCTCAAGAAAAATACTATGCCACCCAAAAGAAGTCGCCCTTCATCCTCCACGGCATCAGTTCCAGTCCCCGAAGTCCCCGGGTACGAAGGCCTGCAATTCACCACCCAAGCTCACCGCAAAAGATTCATCGAGGAAACTAAAAGACAGGTATACCCATGTAGATTTCTCTGCATTGCTTCGTTGAAAGCTTTGTTGCTCTATGACTTGATGATCGAACTATGCAATAGGCTAGGATTAATCTCCTTAATGAACATAGCCTATAATCCGAATGAAAGAGTTATATATGAATTTTTGGGTTCTTGCAAATTTACTGATGATGCCAACGATGAGTATAAGGACAAGCTCACATTCCGTTATCTCAACGATGAAAAAGAGTTAATGAAATATGAGTTTGCAGAACACTTTGGACTGCCAATTTTAGAAAAGGAGGCAAGAGGTAGGAAAATTGACACCTCAGTTGTGCATGAGATGTGGAAAAGAATGACAGGTGAAACAATTGTTAGAACATCTCACATGTATATCAGTCATGTTCAGCACCCTGTTTTTCGAATTATGCTTAAATGGTTTGGTTATTTTGTCTTCGGAAGACCAAATAACCATCAGACTAGAAACACCGATGTGGGCATTCTTGCTATGGCTGCTTTGATGGAATCACCTAAATTAGATGTTGCCTCATTGATGTGGAAACACTTGAGAAAAGAGTGTTGTGATGCCACAGGTGATTTGTTTATTGGGGGTATAATACTCCATATCTGTTCTAAATTTGGGTATACTCAGAGGCAACCAATGCCTGAGTGGGGTCTTGTATGCACTCAATTTCTCCTAAATGCCCATGATTTAAGCTCCTCTCACAACTTCGGGGATAAAAGTTTTTACAAATGGCATATCAACACAACCCCACAAAGGTTCTTTATCCTTCCAACTGAGACAGAACTCCCCACTGACATCTTTGATGCACAATTCGGGAATGGAAGACACTTTTGCCTTCCCGGAGCAATCCCGGAACACTACATCATCCCTGAAGAAATCCCAGCACAGATTGAGCCACCCCCATACATCCCCAACCCGCCACAAAATGAACCTCAACCAGACCCTCACGCCCCTCAATTTAGCCTTTTTTGAGCAACAAATGCTAGCCGGGATGAACCAAATCCATCTTAACCAAACGGCTACGGATGGGAGAATTAATAATCTCTATGAGGAAGTCCGACAGGCACGGGAGGAACAACGCTTGAGACTCGACCGTTTAGAAGAAAATCAACGTAGGGCATTGGGACCTATACATGCCTACTTTGATAATCAGGGCTACTTCTCATCCATACCAGTTCAGCATCAACACCCTACATGCTATGACCCCTCTTTTTGGGGTAATTTTGGTGGAGCAAGCGGGAGCGGAGGAGGCTATGGCGGTGAGGGCAGCGGTTATGGTGGCTACCACGACGAGGCTAATGACACGGAGCACTAGGGACAGTGCTTGGACAAAGTAGGGGGCACTCATTTGGTATGTACACCTTCATTTTCTACCATGATAACTTGCATTATTTTCTTTGTCTAAAAAAAAACAACAAAAAGAAAAAAAAAGAAGGAAAAAAATAAATAAATAAAATAAAAACAAGAAGAGAATGCTAGTTAGATTGAAAACCCAAACACAGGCAATCTAAGCAAAAAAGGGCTTCAAAAAAAATGAGTGAGCGGTAAGGATGGAAAAATAAAAGAGAGATGCTAGGATGAAAACCTGAAGAGGCTCCTAGACAAAATGAGAGATATGAGAGAAATATGTATTTTTTTGCAGAATATCATCTCTTGGAGAAAGAAGAAGAAAAAGGAGGAGGAGGAGAAGGAGAAACAAAGAACATAGAAGACCAACAAACCCAAGAAAATGTTGTTTTGTAACTCATTCGCAACCCTTGGTGGTCTTGTGTTCTTTCTTGCTATTCTTGAACTTATGATCTTTTGTTAACACTTGTACAAACATTTGGCTTTACTCGAGGACGAGTAAAGAAACTAAGTGTGGGGGAGTTGACATTCATGTAATTTCCATGTTTATTTTTGTATTTTTAATTAGTTTTGATTGACTTTCACTTTGGATATTACACACTTTTGGTGTAATAGTTTAGTTTGTAAAATAGTTGTAATTTGTTTAGATTAGGGACTTTCTGAGCTTAAACTAGGTAAAGATCGTCAAAAGGATCCTGGAAGGTTCAAGGAAAGTGCAAGGGAACAACAAAAAGTGAAAATTTGGGAAAATAGTCAAAAAACCCGACCGGGTTTTCCAAAACCCCGACCGGGTTTGACTTGACCCGAAGATCAAATTTGATTTGGAGGCAATTTAACATGCAGAGCGAAGATTTGGCAAAGATTTGTCTTTTACCCGATCGGGTAAATCAAAAACCCGATCGGGTAGATGTGACTAATGAACATTCCGGGCAATTACTCAAGAAACCCGATCGGGTTTCTGTAAAACCCGGTCGGGTAAATGACCCTGCTACCTCCAAACACCTATAAATACACCTCTTTTCCTTCTCATTTGATATCCAATCCCTTTGTACATCTAAGCTCAGTATAGAATAGCTCTTTCTTTATATTTTTCATCATGTTTAGTCTCCAAATGAGGAGCTAAACTCTTCCATCTTGGTTTTGCTACTTTGAAGCTTAATGAATTTGTAAGTTGTGAGTTATTTTTCTTTAATCTTCTTCCTTGAATATTAATTCTTTCTTTCAAAATACTATCTCTATATCAAAGTTGGGGAGTGTTACTAAGATGACAATTAGTTAACATCTTGACATTGGTTATGGTAATAGCTATTTCTTCCTCTATGATAATATCGGGGAGTGTTACTAAGATGACAATTAGTTAACATCTTGATATTAATCATAGTAGGATTCATATATTTTAATATTCTTCCTTGAGTATTAATTAATTCCTATTCATATTTCATGTTAATATCTTAAACATTACTTAAAGTATCAACTAGTATTGTTTCTCATATTAATTATTACTAGAATCAATCGGTTAATACGCTTGTTATTAATCCGGTTCTTTCAACGGTAGTAAACTTGGAATATTAATGCATGCATCTCATGGTTAATATGCCAAGGGGAATTAATTATATTGATTAAACCAATAAACCGCTTGTGTTGAAGTTATCAATCTCAATCGTTTTCATCTTAAGTTTATTGCTACTATCAAGTTAATATACGGCGTTTGTTCTATATTGACTCGATAGTAAGTTTTATTAATGAACGCATCTCGTTATTAATAACTACCCTCGATGAACTGGATATACTCCTCGATTGAGTATTCGAGAGGAAGATAGTTAAAGATATAACCGGGATCGACGAACATTTCATTAAGTGGATAAAAGCAAGACCAAGTCTTCATCTCATTGCATTAAACTCATATAGGTTGTTTATCTTAGTGTTGTTAAAACAAACAAATCTAAACCCCCCTTTTTGTTACTACTTTTATAAAAGAAAAGTATTCCTTTCCCTGTGGATACGAACCTTACTGCACTATACTACGTATTTGTGTTGTATTGATTATTTATTTTGAGTGCACCTTACGACGAGTGCACGTCACACTTGTTGGTCCCGGTTGAACTGGATACAGTCTAGAGGGGGGGTGAATAGACTGTATTGGTTTTTAACTTTTTCAAGCTAAGACCAGATTTAACAGAATAGCTTGTTCTGTTGGCAGAACAGACTGGCAGCGGATGGGGTTCTGGTAGGGAGTTCTGTTAGTTTAGCCTCAGAGAAGCAAAGGCAGTAGGCCTTCTGTTAACTCACAAGACAAGTTCTGTTGAACAAAGATACCAAGTCTCTGGAGTTAAGCAGTTCAAATGAAAGCAATAAATAAAATGCAGTAAGTAAATGACACTAGGGCTTTTTATAGTGGTTCAAGGAACAACTTGTTCCTCTAGTCCACTGTTCCACTAAGCTTGTAAAAACGACCGTTTACAACGCCTTAGCCCTATCACTTAAGAAGATCTCCACGTCTTCTTCAAGTGTAGATGTCTCCTTGGATGCATTTCTGGCTTCCTTAAGACTGGTCCTTTCACTGAGCTTTCCCGGAAGTATCACCACTTCACTGCTCCAGGTACTTGGACGTCCTTTTTGTGAAAGAAGAATTTCTGTTGAAAACAGGGGTTCCTCCAACTTGCTTCGTTACAAAAGGTTTGTATATGAAGTGCTTGAAGAGTTGAAGAACGATGAGAACTTTGTTTGAGTTGGAAGTAGGAAGCTTTCCAACGTCTGCCTTCTCTTGTAGAAGATAATGAAGATTTAATCTCAAGGAGGCTTTTTGCGTTTTTTTTTTGCGTTTGAATATTTTGTATGCGCACTGTTGTAGCAAAGTTATTCGGTTGTTCTTCGTAGTGTATCTTTTATACTGAGGTTGTCTTCCCGTTGGAGGAGAAGGAGGACAACTGCATTAAATGAGCGAGCAGTTGACTTGACCAGTAGGACCCGGCAAAGTTGGCGGGTTACTATTTTGGGATAAAGCTATCCTGACATTGCGGCCAATCATCTGCATTTACTCTACAGAGTATGGAAGCCATTAAATGTGCATTTAATGCGCGCACTGTAGCTTTTCCGTTCAAGACTCCTAGCCATTGAAGGAATCTATAGTTGGTTTACCGGCTTGGTGAAATTCTTCTAAGTGTCAGGCCTTCTGGTGTCTTTAGCAGAGAGTTGATCAGAGAAGGTCTTGAGCACTTCTGTTGGAGAAATATCCAACAGAGAATCAGGAGGGTTTCTGTCCGAGTAAAGGCTAACAGAGACCCTGAGGTCTTCTGTTCTGGAGCAAAGAACCAAAGGTCTTCTGTTAAAACAAAGCCTTATCAAGGGTCCTCTGTCAGGGGGTCTTCTGTTCCGGAGGCCATCTGCTCTGGAGGCCTTCTGCTCGTCGATTATACTAAGGAACTTTACAAGGAAAATTCTAATACATGAAATCTAAAGAGGGGTACTCTAAAGTCCTAATTAATATAATGATGGATAGTGTACCCGGGGGGTAGCTTATCCGAGGGGTTATTACTGGGAATAACTTTAGAGAGAAGTCAGAGCAAGTAAATGTAGAGAGAGAGAGAGTGTATTATAAATGTGGAGCGTTTTCAGCGTGGTTACAAATGGGGAAATGGGGTGCTATTTATAGTAGCAATAAATGCCGGGCAGGGACACGTGTCAAGCGCTCATTGGCCGAGGGGTCACCTCAACTGGTTGGCGCTGGCAGCCGCATGTGGCCGCATTTAATGCGGCTGTTGGATGGGACGTCTGTGCAGGGTACGGTGATCTGTACGCATGTGAGGCGGACATCTTGTCGAGTGAGATGCCTTCGGCCACAGAGCAGTAGCCGAAGGCTCCTCCAACCGAGGGCACCTTGGTGCCGAGGGCTCACAGTACCGAGGGCTACTGTTTTCGCCGTTTTCTCCCAGTTTCTTAGTTTGCTTGAGAAACCCGTTCTGTGAGAGTTTAGACCCTTCGGCCAGGGGGGCGAAGGCACCCCTGGCGCATAGTGCGGGCTGCTTGGTACTCTGGGCGCTGTGATTTGGGCCTGTTGGGCCTTTTGGGCCTGTTGGGCCTTCGCTGGTGTAGTAGGAGTCTGTGGGCCGGGGGTTCCTGGGCCATATACTCCATCAGGAGTCCCTCACTCCTTTTGCCGAAAGGTACTTGAGGGAAAAGGAGTAATTTGTGCTTGCCCTTTGATGTTGTCCCGTCGTGATCTCTGAAGTTGGTGAGGAGTTGTTGCTTTTATGTCCCTGCCGAAGGCAGTCCCTCAGTTACCCACATGTCGGGACTTGAGGGCTTGCTTTGTTGTTTGTTGGAATTTCTACATCTTTTGTAATTTAATGATTTTCCCGAGGGGGTCCTCCAGTCCCCCACTCCTTGAGGCACTTGTATAGTGGTGAAAAGGAGTAGAGTAGTTGCGTTGCTGTTGTGGGACGAAGGCTGACGCTTTTCATTTCATTTTGGGGGGATGCCTCGTTAAAAACCTCATTAGGAAAAACCCTGGGGGAAAAAATCCTAATGAGGGAAAAAGAGTGCACCGAATTCCCCCAATGATGAATCGAAAATGTGGAACCTTGGTCAAAAATGGAGAACAACGGTAATGCTGAAGGCTCTTCCTTGTTCTGAGGGCTCATGTGTTGATTAGCCGAAGGCTTGCTGTTGATGTCCTGGGTGCGCCGAAGGGGAGCCCCTCATTCTGGGGATCGAGGGCACGCTGGATGAGGGCTGCAGAGGAGTTGTTACCGGGGGGTCCACTGTTTGTTGATTAGTTGGTGATGAAGATACCCGAGGGCTCCCATTACCTGTGTGCCATGGGTCACCCGTCAATGAGGCAACTCCCCGGGGGCTACCCGGTTTTGCAGTGCTGAGGGGGAATCCCCGAGGGGTGCCCTGATATGAAGCCTTGGGTTTCTGAAGGGGTGATCTCGAAGGCATCTGCTATGGGGCTGTGTGGGGCACAACCCGGGGGCGTCTCTGGGTAAGTGTACCCGGAGGCTATCCTTGATGGAGTGGGGTGAAGTAGAAAACCCGGGGGCTTCCAGAATATAGCCGTTGGAAATATAGCCGTTGGAAATATAGCCGTTGGAATATGTAACATCAGGTTTTTAGCCGTTGGGGGGGGGGGGGGGGGTACACGTGGCGTGTGATGGCTGGCTGTCCGTGAGCGGCATCACTGGTTGGGCGAAGACGCGGCGTGTGATGATGGCGTCCATCCGGAGGCCCAGTTTTCGGGCCCAAGCCCGGGCTCTGGGGTCTATAAATACCCCGGAGCCAGAGCCATTTCTTCCTCATGCGTCCAAAAATCCTTAGCGAAGCTCTGCCAAAAATTCTAGAGAGAGAAACTCAAGCCCTCGGTCATAGCACTTTCAGAGGTTAGTTCTCCCTTCGCTCCTCAACACTTTTTGTAAGTTCCGCCCTCTGGCCTTAGTTTAGGGTTAGGGTTCCGTAGAAATCCTTCGAAACCTTAGGCACATTTTGTGGCAAAGAATGTCGTCCGAGAGCGATTCCCAAAATATCTCGAGGGAGCCCTCGGTTGAGGATGAGGTTGCTTCCGATGTTGAGTCAAGCAGCAGTGCACCCTCGGTTGCCGATGACGAAGCCGTGGCCTTGGAGTTGCAGAAGGCCCTTGCTGCTGAAGTGGAAGCCGAGGGCTTCGAACAGGAGTGCGAAGATGAAGAACTAGCCCTCGCGTATCAGGTGGCGGAGGACGAAGCCCAAAAGGAGGCGATGACGGTCACTGTTGCTGTGCCACCCCCTCGGACTGACTGTGGTGAGCCTAGTACCTCCAGGCCGTTGGACCCGACGCCTCTGAGAATAGCCCCCGGCAAAAAGAAGATGAAGTCGCAGAGGGCTGCCCCCAAGAAGAAGGGTGTTGCCGCCGGTGTTAGGGGGCCTGTTGAAATGCCAGAGGGGTATACCTGGCTAAACACCGAAGCCCTCGATATCAAGTCGAAGACGGACAGGGTTGACTTGTACGTCACGCAGCTGCACGTTGGGCCCTCGGCCGTAGTGGTGGAGCCAGGCGTCGACGATCTGCTGTCGGTGTCAATGGGCCTCCGGTTCCCCCTGCACCCATTTCTCCGGGAGTACATCAGGTTTGTTGGACTCATCCCCTGCCAACTTACCCCCAACAGCCATTCATACATTGCTGGCTTCCTGCACCTGTGTCGGACGAGGGATGTTACCCCAAGCTTGGACCTCTTCTTCCAAAGCTTCAACTTGTGCCGAGGGGGCACGCGAATGCCGAGGGCTTCGCCAATTTACAGCAGGTAGCAAAGTTCAAGCTGTTTACCGAGGCGCCCTCGTCCAATAAGGGCTGGAAAGACAGATGGTGCTACGTCCGGCTGGCCGAGAATCCCTTCCCGAGGGAGCTACGGGACCGCTTTCGGCGCCACGAGAGGGTGGGGAGTGCTGCCCTAGAGAAGGATGGCTTGAAACTCGCCAAGATTCCGGAGGGCAAGACGAAGGTCGTGACGATCAAAGAATGCACTTTTGAGGAAGACTTGCATGCCCTCGGGTTCCAACGGTACCGGTTCATCGGGGAAATAGATGAGAAGTACCCCGTCTTCACTGAGGCCTTCGGGGGAGCACGAGGTAGGCTACGAGGGCCCTTAGTCTCCTACTTAGGCACTTTCATTTTGCATCCCGATAGTTGTTTGTGGTATGAACCCTTCAGGTTAATATTCTCTTTGCTTTGTTTTGCAGGTATGGAGGCTCTCTTCGCAATGAAAAAGAAGAAGGAGAGGGCGCAGGCCCAGAAGAAGGAGAAGACGGAGCCCTCGGGTCAAAAGCCCATTGATGAGGCTTTCCCGAAGGAGACCGCAGAGCCTTCAGTTGCTGCTGCTCCTGCTACTGCGGCCGGGGGGCCGAAGGCTGATGTGGCAGCCAAGAAGAAAAAGGGGGGCAAGGGGGTGGAGCCCCCGATCAAGAAGCAGAAGGTTGCCGGGGGCGCCGTTGAGAAGGCGGCCCCCCTCATAGTACTCGATGATCAGCCCTCCGCTGACCCCCCGGCAATTGATACTCCGATGGCTCAAACAGACCTTCCCCCGGGGAACCTGCCTCGGGAGATTATTCGGCTCTCCCTCGCTCCGGGGGCATCTGTATTGCACGGTTCAGCCGAGCCGATGTCTTTCCTGAGGGGGATTACCTCGATGATGGACAAAGAAGCCCTCTCCACCTATAACGATGACGCCCTCGAAGCCAGGGCCCTTCGATCAGCTCTGACTGTAAGTGTTTTTACTTTGACTTGATCTCAACACTTAGCATAATCCCAATGTCCGTCTGAACCCTCTGTCTGTTATTCAACAGGCTTGTATAACCTTCGGTGAGCAGGCCCGAAGGCGAGAGGAGTGGTGCCGTCATAAGGCCGAGCTAGAGAAGTCCGTGAAGGAGCTGATTCACGACAAGGACGCTGCCCTTCGGGAGGTGTGCAAGTTGGAGGACGCCCTTCGGCAAGCGGAGCTGCGGCTGAAGGAGGCCAGAGATGACGAGATAGCCGAGGGCAGGGCTGAGGCCGAGAGGGTTGCGGCCGAGGAGAGAAAACAAGCTGCCAAGGACGCCGAGAAGGCCAAGGCTGAAGCTGTTGCCAAAGCCCGAGAAGAGGCCATTGCTGGGTTCACCTCCGAGGGCTGGAAGGCCGAGGGCCAGAGCGAGTGGGTGTCCTCTGTGGTGAAGGCCTCGATCGAGGAGTGGGTGAGGGGCCCCGGGCTCGACTGGATGAATGAGAGGGGTGACACCTACTATCAAGCTGGCGAGTTCTTCACCCTGCACCTGGTTTACCGGAGGCTCGCCCGGCATTTTGGCACCTCCCTGGATGAGTTCAACCCCTCGGTGTACGGCCTCCCCCCGTTGCAGCCAGATGTGCGGGTCCCCCTCCCCGAGGGAGAAGAGCGCCCGGTGATTCATGATTCCATGATGATGGGCGTCGATGATGATGCCGAGGACGCCACCGGGACGGAGGTTACCTCGAAGCCATCGGGGGAGGGTGCCCCCTGGAATGATGTTGTTGATGTGTAATATGCGCTTAGAAATCTCTGAACACATTTTGTAATGAATAACTTTGATCCTTCGGCTTCGGCCTGTTTGTAATTTCACACTCACTCTTGTTTTTGATGAATGCATGCTGCCTCCGGGCTCTTCATATTTGAATGCGCCTTATGTTTTGAATGTATGCCTTCTCCTTTGAATGTATGTTTTAGGACTTAGAATGTTTTCTGATTGTGGCTTGCCCCTGGAAGCCTTCGGTAGCTGGGCACCCTCTGATGGATATGCAACCGACGGTTCAGAAGCAATTAGGACTTAGAATTTTTTTCTAAGTGTAGCACAGCATGAGGCCTTCGGGCGTTTGTAGTAACCCGAATCCTAGGACTTAGAAAAATTTCTAAGTGCAGATTTCCCCTTGAGAGCCTTCGGGATATGGCATCCCTTCCTGATGTGTGAACGTTGGACCGAGGGCCCAATGCACAGGACTTAGAGATTTTTTGCAAGTGTAGTATGTCACGTAGCCTTCGGTTACTGTGGAGCCTCAACTGAAATATTGAGTAGGCCGGGGGCCAATTCTTTAGGACTTAGGAAATTTTCTTGAGTGTTGATTCCTTGTGTACTGTAGCCTTCGATTGGTAGGCAGCCTTCGGCAATTAGGTCCCTTGAGATGAGGGTGAAATATGTAGGACTTAGAAAATCTTCTAAGTGTAGAGTTTCCCTTGGGAGCCTTCGGGAGATGGCATCCCTCCTTGATGTATGAGTAGTTGACCGGGGAAAAACATGTAGGACTTAGAAAATATTCTAAGTGTAGATTTTCCCTTGGGAGCCTTCGGGAGATGGCATCCCTCCTTGATGTATGAGTAGTTGACCGGGGAAAAACATGTAGGACTTAGAAAATATTCTAAGTGTAGATTTTCCCTTGGGAGCCTTCGGGAGATGGCATCCCTTCTTGACTCCACATCACTTTGCCAGATGCCCGGGGGCTGCTCATTTAGGACATAATATATTTTTTCAAGTGTTGTTGTATTGCATGACCTTCGGCTACCATATTCCCTTGGCTGTAATGCTGATTGGGCCGGGGGCCCAATCTTTAGGACTTAGAATTTTTTCAAGTGCTGCTTCCTTGTGTAGCCTTCGGGTGATAGGTGCCCTGTGACCCTACATTACTTTGCGTAAATTGATGTTGAATCATGTTGTTGTGAAGAAAGCCAATGAGGAGTGTGTGCCCTCGGCATACACTCTGAAGAGTTGTAGAGTTTGACTCAGCCAGTTGTGTCCCTTGTAATGGGGTAGGGGCCCTCGGTATTAATGTATAACAGCTGCCTTCGGTACATATTTGAAGGTACCGTCTTAGTGTACTTTCGATAGTCCAGTCCCTTTGTATTGTTGAAGCCTTCGGTGTTTGTGTGACCGGAGGTGACCAGGCAGTGGACTTAGCCGTTCCTTGCTGCTATTTGTTCGAGTAGTATCCTTCGGGAAATAGGAGCCTTCAATTACCGGAGGTGTCCCCGTGGGGAGCCCTCGGCTTGTTGTGATCTGTTGGAGTGTACTCTTTGATTTCTCGCTTAGTCTACTCCCCTTCACCCCCTCTTTTTTTTTTGGTTGGTGGTGAAGGGAAGGCATCAAGAAACTTGGTTTCTTGGTAAGGCTGGGCCTATTAGGAGACCATCAGAATACACCAATGGCTCTCCTCCCTCGGGTTAACCTTCCGAGTTCCGAGGGGATCGAGGGACGTTTCCTGGGCACAAGATATGGTGGTCCGTAACCTGCCTCCCCTTGGGGGATGGCGCGGAAAGCGCCTCATTTTTGAAAGTCGTCCCCTCGGCGCTAGACATAGTTCGTGGCCTGCCACACCCTTGGGGTGGTGGCGCGGGGAGCGTTTCGGTTTGGAAGTCGAATCCTGGGCATTTCTCATGCCTGTCATACCCTGGGCGTAGTGACGCGGATAGCGTTCCGTTTTTGAAAGTCGAATCCTGGGCATTTCTCATGCATGTCATACCCTGGGGGTAGTGACGCGGAAAGCGTTTCAAGGAAGGGTTTTCATTTGCACACTAGTTGCAAATGGTCGGGGGCACTACGTGCCGCCGGCACCGATGGTGGCGCCTTCGGTATATGCGTCCTCGTGGGGTACGGCTTTTAGAAACAACACTTGGTGTTAGTTTCGATGTGTAGCCCCCGGTACTTGGTACTGAGGGGTCTTCAAATGAAACACTTGGTGTTTCCCAATAGATGTTTGGAAGTTGATAGGAGAGCATATCCCTGGCACTGGGTACCGAGGGGTCTTCTTTGAAACATTTGGTGTTTTCTCTTCGTTTCGATGTTTGATGATGGAGGTGTACCCTCGGCACTGGGTGCCGAAGGGTCTTCTGTAGGAACACTTGGTGTTCTCATCTTTTCTTTTTTGATGTTGAAGGTGGGGATGTACCCTCGGCACTGGGTGCCGAAGGGAAATGAAACACATGGCGTTCCTTGTTGTTGGTGATAGGAGTTCCCTCCCTCGGCACTTGGTACCGAGGGGTCTTGACTGAAAACACGTGGTGTTTTCACTGTTTGTAGGTGTTGATGGTGTCCGCCCTCGGCACTTGGTGTCAGAGGGGGTTTTTCTCGCGGTGAGGCCGGGGGCCTGTAGTCAGTATGAGGGCTTGATGTCTTGAATGTATCTTCATTCTTCGAAATTGGAGGCCTTGGGCCATAGGATAGTACATTCACTAGTTATGAGGGCTTGGCCGCTCTTACATTATTGGTAAAATTTAACTAAGTGGTGTACATTCCAGTGCCTAGGGACTTCTTTCCCGTTGGGGCGTTTGAGCTTGTAGGTCCCAGGTTTGATGATGGCTGCTATGATGTAAGGGCCTTCGAATTTTGGTGCCAATTTTCCTCCCCCGGTTGGTTGGCTGGCTTCCCTCCTCCGGAGGACATAGTCCCCCACTTGAAATTCTCGGGTGCGAACTTTGGCATCGATGTAGCTTTTAACTTGCCTTCGGTAGTTTTCTGCCCGGATGAAGGCCTGCTCCCGGCGTTCTGAAATGAGGTGGAGGTCGAGGGCCATGTTGCTGTCGTTGACCTCGGGGTCATATTGGATCACCCTTCGGGTGGGAAGGGTGACTTCCGTAGGAGCTTTGGCTTCAAAACCGTAGCAGAGGGAGAAGGGTGTTTCACCTGTTGCTCGCCGAGGGGTGGTGCGATAGGCCCAAAGGATGTTGTGGAGTTCTTCCACCCAGCCACCGCCCTCGGCCTCTAGCTTCTTTTTGAGGCCCTCGAGCAAGGTCCGGTTGGCATTCTCTACTTGCCCGTTGCCTTGAGGGTAGGCAACGGAGGAGAAGGTGTGTTTGATGCCCCATGCCTCCAGAAGGGCACAGAAGGGGGCTGCCTCAAATTGTGTCCCATTGTCGGAGATGATCTGCTGGGGGACGCCAAACCTTGTGAGGATGTTCTTGAGGACGAAGTGACGGCACTTCGCCTCTGTGATGCTGGCGAGGGGTTCAGCCTCCATCCACTTGGTAAAGTAGTCGACGGCCACAATGATGTATCTGTTGTTGGAGGTACCCCTCGGCAGAGGGCCCACAAGGTCTACCCCCCATCGAGAAAAGGGGATAGAGGTGCTGATGGGGGCATAGTTGACCGCTGGCCTGCCGGGGGCTTTCTGGAAATGTTGACATGCGGTGCACCTCCGGGCAAGGTCAGCACAATCTCTGGCCATGGTTGGCCAGAAGTAGCCCTGGAGAATGAGCCTTCGGGACATGGAGAAGGGTCTCTGGTGAGCTGCGCAAGTGCCACTGTGCACTTCCTCCATTGCGACCTCGGCTTCATCTGGATGAAGGCACCGAAGTGGCGTGCCATTGTAAGATCGTTTGTAGAGCCTTCCATCTTCGATGGTGTAGCTAGGAGCCCTCAGCTTTGCCAGTTTAGCGCGGGCCTCATTCTCGGGTAGCTGCCCTGTGGAGATGAAGGCGGTGATATCTGAGATCCAATCCTCTTGACGTTGTTGTATGTTCATAACGGGGCTTGCATGGATGCTTGAGAGGCTGAGTTCCTCGATTTTGGCAATTTTGGAGATGTGCTCGGGGGAGTCGTCCGAGAGCTTAGATAATATGTCGGCCTCGGAGTTCTGAGCCCTCGGTATTTGAGTGAGAGAGTGTGCCTCAAATACCTTAAGCAACTCCTTGGCCGCTTCCTTGTACTGTTTCATTCTCCCCTCCTTGGCCTCATATTCTTCAGAGATTTGGCCGACAACCAACTTGGAGTCGCATTTGATGTGGATCTGTCGAGCCCTCATGTTGGCCGCCAGCCGAAGGCCACATAGGAGGGCCTCATATTCGGCCTCGTTGTTGGATACTTTGAAGGAGAAGCGGATTGCATAGTAGGCTCTGAAGCCCTCGGGAGTAATGAGGACTACCCCTCCCCCGCATGCTTTGGTCGCGGAGGAGCCGTCGGCGTAGAGGGTCCACCAGTCGTCCGAGGTAGCCAAGGGCTCCCCGTCCGTGGCTGCCCTTGCGGTACACTCCGTCACAAAGTCCGCCAGGGCTTGGCCCTTTATGGCAGGCCTTGGACGGATGTCAATGTTGTACTGGCTCAAGAAGATAGCCCATTTCACCATGCGGGAGGAGCTGGTGGGGCTCCTCATGAGGGCGCCGAGGGGTTGATGGGTGAGGACCTGAACCGGGTGAGCCTGAAAGTAGTGGCCCAACTTCTTGACAGTCCAAACGATGGCTAACACCGTTTTTTCCACAGGGGAGTACCTGAGCTCGGCCTCCCTTAGAGTCTTGCTAACGTAGAAGATGGCATGTTGGATGTCGTCTTCCTCCCGGATGAGCACAGAGCTGATGGCCGCCGGGCTGACCCCAAGGTAGAGATAGAGGGTTTCCCCTACCTTTGGTTTTGAGAGCACGGGGGGTGAAGATAGATACCGCTTGAGTTCGTCGAAAGCCCCCTGGCATTCCGGAGTCCATAGAAAGCCAGCCGTCTTCCTCATGATCTGGAAGAAGGGTAGAGACTTCTCCGCTGATTTAGATAGAAAGCGGTTGAGGGCTGCCAGGCGGCCCGTCAACCGTTAAACTTCCTTCACATTGTGTGGGGGCTCCATGTTGATGATGGCCTGGATTTTCTCGGGATTGGCCTCAATACCCCTTCGGCTCACCATGTAGCCCAAGAACTTGCCCCCTTGGACGCCGAAGGTGCATTTCTTCGGGGTTAGCCGAAGGTTGAATTTTTGCATGATGGCGAAGATTTCCCGGAGGTCGTCAACATGGCTGGAAGATTGCTTGCTTTTGACGATCATGTCGTCCACATAGGCCTCCATGGTGCGCCCTAGGACGGCTTGAAAGACCCGGGCCACCATCCGGGTGTAGGTGGCCCCCGAGTTCTTTAGGCCGAAGGCCATTACTAGGTAGCAGAAGATGCCCTCGGGAGTCATGAAGGCAGTTTTTTCGGCGTCTTCCTCGTGCATGAAAATTTGGTGATACCCTCGGAAGGCATCGAGGAAGGACATGATCTCACACCCTGCGGTCTCATCCACTAGTTGATCAATGTTTGGTAGAGGGAATGGATCCATAGGGCACGCCTTGTTGAGATCGGTGTAGTCCACGCACATGCGGAAGGTAGGGGGCTTCTGTGCGAGGACTACATTCGCCAGCCATGAGGGGTATTTCACCTCCTTGATGTGCTTAATTGAGAGGAGCATGGCGACCTCCTTCTTCACGAACTCCCTCCTCTCGGAGGAGAGGGGTCTTCTTCGTTGTTGTACTGCTTTTGCCGAGGGGTCCACCGAGAGGCGGTGGGTGATGACCCTTCGGCTGATTCCCGGCATGTCCTCCGCCCCCCATGCAAAGACAGTGGAGTAGGCACGGAGGGCGTCGATGATACCGGTCTTCAAATCTTCAGGGAGCTGGGCTCCAATCTTCACGACTCTCTCCGGCTGGGCCGGATCGAGCGCAAAGTCTTCTACGTCCTCGGCTGGTTCAGCCCTCGGCCTCTTTTCCTCCTGGTCGATGGTTCCGGTGATGGTGTCAACACGGAATTCCGTCTTGCTCACCTTCTTAGTGACCTGAAGATAGCAGGCGCGGGCGATCTTCTGATTCCCCCGAGAGTAGCCAATGCCCCCCCTTGGCGGGGAACTTGAGGCAGAGGTGCCTCATGGAGATGATGGCCTCGAGGTCCTCGAGGGCTGGCCGGCCAAGGATAATGTTGTGGGCGCAGTCGATGTTGACAACGACGAACTCCACTTCGAGCTGGGCTCTATGGAGCCCGTCGCCGAAAATCACCGGGAGGGTTATTACCCCCTCAGAATCAATAGTATCGCCGGTGAAGCCGGCAAGAGGGGTCTTAATGGGCCGAAGGGACCCCCTCTCCAGATGCAGCTCTCTGAAGGTGCTGAGGTACATTACATTGACGGAGCTGCCCGTGTCAATGTAAGTTCGGTGGATGATGGTGTCGTTTATCTCCGTCCGAATCACCAAGGCATCCCTGTGAGGGGAAGAAGTAGGAGGGAGATCTGCGTTGGTGAAGGTGATGGGTTCCTCCCTCAATCGCTTTACTGGGGGCATATGAGTGACTTCCCCCACGTAAAGTGATTGAGCCCACTTCTTTCACTGGCTGGTGGAATCGCCCCCTGTATTGCCACCGGTGATCATGAGGATGTGGCGTTTTTTCTCCTGGTAGCGGGGGTATTCCTCCTCCTCTTCTTCCAAGTTTCCAATCTCCCTCTTCTTGTCGAGGGGGATGGTATTCGGGTTTGCCCAAGCATTTACCTTCGTGTGGTGCCCTCGGGGAGGGAGGCCCCTGATGAGAAGGTCCCTCCTGCCGAGGGCTCTGAACAAATTGGGACAGGTGCCCTGCTTGTATTAACCTCTCGATGGCTGTCTTTAGCTGATGGCAGTCATCGGTCCTGTGCCCCTGGTGCCGATGGAAGCGACAGTAGGGGAACTGAAGGTTGATAGCGTGTACCTCCGGGGGTGCGCGAGAGTCGCGCTCAACGAGGTCCCTCTCCTCGACAAAATCGAGGATGATGCTGACGGGGTGCGTCAATGGTGTCCGAGGGCGGTCCAGGAGAATGGGTTGTGCCCAAGTCTTAAGGTTGCTCTTATAACCTCCCCCGGGCTTGGCTTGGCCTTGCCGAGGGCGGTCATCAGAGGGCCCTGAAGCCTTGGGACGGTGAGGAGGAGCCCCCGGCCCTCGGTTATGCTTGTTGTCAGCCCTCGGGGGCTGCTGGTCCGGATGCTGGTGATACTTCTCCATCTCCTCGGCCTCAGCATATCGGTCCCCCCGCTGCAAAGCCCTTATGTAGTCGCGGGGGGGTTCAATGATGAGGCTCCTTGAAAAGTTGCCGGTGCGGAGGACGGTTTGTAGGAGGGCCAGGAGGGTCCCGTCATCAGCACCGTCGACCTTGTCGGCCTCCGTCCTCCAGCGCTCTAGGAAATCCCGAAGGGTCTCATCCTTCTTCTGGCGTATTGTTAGGAGGTGGGAGAAGTGCTTCCTTGTGCGACGCCTCCCGGCAAATTGTGTCAAGAATCGCTGGGAGAGTTCTTGCCATGAATCAATGCAGCCCTCGGGTAGCCTGTTGAACCATTCGTACGCCGGCCCCTCTAAGGTGGAGTGGAACCAACGACACAAATATTCGTCTGACGCCCCCACCATCATCATGCTGTTCTGGTATTTGCTGTAATGTTCCTGGGGGTCCGTCTTCCCGTTGTAGGGCTGTATGTGTTGCCCTCGGTATTTCTCCGGGATCCGGGCCGCCAATACCCTTGGGGTAAATGGCGTCCGAGTCCGGAGCTGGATGACGGGTTCCCCGGAGCCCTCGGCCACCTTCTTCTGTAATTCCTCCATTTTGGCCATCATGGCCTCGTATTTCAGGTCTGAATGAGGGGTGGAGGTGGTGGCGTGAGCTTTATTGGACTCCATTTCGTCAAGCCAGCGTTGGAGGGCCGCAATAATCTCGTCCCGGGGATCCTTCGGGAGGGTCTCCGCCCCCTGCGAACGAACCCGGGCCGAGTGGGCCTGGTTGATTTGGTGGCGGGCATCATTGGCATGAAGGGGTGCCTTGCCTTTGTCCCGAGGGGGACGCTTCTCGTCTGCCCTCGAAACAGATCCCCTGCTTTCCTGGGGCCTTTGGAGTGCTTTCCCACCGAGGCGGTCTTGGACCCCTCGGCGGTCTGGCCCTCCTCCGAGCCGGTTGAGGGCAGAAGTACGGGGCCTTTCCCTGTTGTCATTATGGCGGTCCCGGGACTGAACTTCCTGGGAGGACGTATCTTGGGCCACCACCCCTTCGTCGTTTCTCACCCGAGGGGTGGGATTTCCGAAGGGGTGTGGCAGAGGGGGACGTATGATGTTTTCCCCAACCTGGGGGTGAGCTGGAGCCAGGGTGCCGAAGGCACCCGGGTTCTGGGTGAGCGTTTGGATGAAGGCGGAGAGCGCCGATTGCACGTCGATGGTGAGAACCGGAGGGCTGACTTGGTCATCACTCCGGTTTTTCTTCTTGGCCTCGACGCCGAGGCGGGCATCGGGGGCATTTTGTTGGATCTGAAGGCGTAGGTCAACAGCCGCCTGTTCCAGCCCAGCGATGACACCGCCCTCGGGAGCCCTGTGAGAGGCTTCGGGAGCGTTGACGTCACCGAGGGCCAGGTTCTTATCTTCTACGTTCTTTGAGTTGGCACGTGTTGTCCTCACCATTTTGATAGAGGGCTGGTGTTTTGTGTTTGGTCGAGGGGGAGGGTTTCTTACTTGATTGTTCGACCTCTCAACGAGAGCACCAAATGATGGATAGTGTACCCGAGGGGTAGCTTATCCGAGGGGTTATTGCTGGGAATAACTTTAGAGAGAAGTCAGAGCAAGTAAATGTAGAGAGAGAGAGTGTATTATAAATGTGGAGCGTTTTCAGCGTGGTTACAAATGGGGAAATGGGGTGCTATTTATAGTAGCAATAAATGCCGGGCAGGGACACGTGTCAAGCGCTCATTGGCCGAGGGGTCACCTCAACTGGTTGGCGCTGGCAGCCGCATGTGGCCGCATTTAATGCGGCTGTTGGATGGGACGTCTGTGCAGAGTACGGTGATCTGTACGCATGTGAGGCGGACATCTTGTCGAGTGAGATGCCTTCGGCCACAGAGCAGTAGCCGAAGGCTCCTCCAACCGAGGGCACCTTGGTGCCGAGGGCTCACAGTACCGAGGGCTACTGTTTTCGCCGTTTTCTCCTAGTTTCTTAGTTTGCTTGAGAAACCCGTTCTGTGAGAGTTTAGACCCTTCGGCCAGAGGGCCGAAGGCACTCCTGGTGCGTAGTGCGGGCTGCTTGGTACTCTGGGCGCTGTGATTTGGGCCTGTTGGGCCTTTTGGGCCTTCGCTGGAGTAGTAGGAGTCTGTGGGCCGGGGGTTCCCGGGCCATATACTCCATCATATAGCATCATCAAAATCTAATTACAAATATTCCTTACATTATCCCTGATCAGGATTTCTATATCCAGAGCCGCATGCTTCCGGGATCTGTCCAGCACTTCAGAATACACCGTGCCCGGATTCTTTTTCAGATCTTTATACAGTTCACCCGTTCGGAGAGCATTAGTAAATAGGGTGATGGCTGTATCATCCGTCATGTTCCCCACTTTCTGGATCTCATCCCTCCATCTCTTGAGGAATTGATTTAGGGTCTCCTTTGGGCCCTGCCTGATATTAGTCAGGTAACTGAAATGCCTCTTCGGAGTGGCACTGGAGGCAAACTGGGCTAGGAATAAAGCTGACAATTCGGCAAAGCTGCTGATCGATCCGGGTTGCAGGGTCCCGAACCATTTCTGGGCAGGCCCCCTGAGCGTGCTGAAGAATAGTCGGCAAATAGCCGCCTCCGATGCTCCCAATAGCATAAGCCCCCCTCCCCCCCCCCCCCCCCCCCCCCGGATAACTCCTCAAGTGTCCGTGGGGATCTCCCGCCCCGTCATATATCTGACCGGTCGGTGGTTTGGCATCCCTGTGGATCTCCGCTTGCATAATTTCCTAGGTGAAAGGGGAAGTGATTCCGGCCTGCGCTGGAGTAGGTTGCAGAGGGGTTCTGTTCATTTGTTCCCTCATTTCGTTCATCTGCCTCCTCATCTCGGCCATTTCTTCCTCCTGGGCCGTTAGGGAGGCGGTGGTAGAGTTCCCAAGTTTACAAACTCCCGATTCCCTTCCGGCGGAGCTGTTCTCTGATTCTGACCTCTCTGCTCGAATCGTGTATTGTTACGCTCTCCATACTGGAACTGGTGACCAACGGGTGTATCTCCTCTGGCACGTGACCCGGTCGGGGTGCGGTCACTAGGAGTGTGATGCCTGCCCCTGGTCGCATGAGTTCTTCAGTGCTCTCCCCGGTGGGCTCGTGAATGATTCGATGTCGTGGTTGTTTCTGCATCGGAGGTATAGTTATCGAATGATGGGGTTGTGTACCTAGTTCCCCCAGTGTAGCTGGATTGTCCCCCATCGTGCTCATCCGCCATTTGTTGCATGACCTGAGCCAAATCTTGCATGGCATGGGGGTTCCTTCTTAATGCTTCGGGGATGAAAAAATCCCCATCAAAGTGTGGGTGGGATCCCCGGCTGGATTGCCCTTGGGGGGTCCGGTTTTCCCCACGTCTACCTGAGGTTTTTCTGGTGTGATGAGAAGTAATTCTAACCATTTTGAAAATAGCTTTTGCTTGGTGTGAAAACTTTTTGTTCTTGTTTCCCACAGACGGTGCCAATGTTGAGGTTTAATCCCGTAGATCCGAAAGTCCAACACAAACTTTGGATATATCAGGAAATGGAATGATAATTCGGTGTATAAAAGAAATATAAAAGATGAGATCAACGAATACTCAAAAGCCCACTTGTACTAAGTAATTTGACTATTACACGGTAAACAACCCGAATCGTATGTCAAAATAGTAACTAATACAAGAAATCAGAGAGATAATGCTATTCTAGGCTTGAGTATGAAAATGCTAACCCTTTACAATGAAACTAATCCTTCTATTTATACTAATGGGGGGTATGGGGTACTTCATGTTAATTCGTTGTTTTATCTAGCCACTTGGAACTCATGCTCCCACAAGTTGCCGTCATACTTCATCAATAAATGCTCCCTGCCACTTGTTGGCTACCCACTGACCGAACGGGCAGTGGACCCTGCTGGAATCTTCATTGATCTGGATCAAGTCCGTTGATTAGACTGAACCTCGTTCGGTACATTTGATCTGGAGTCATCATTGATATGATCCATTAATGATCTGGCCCAAGTATGTTAATTGATCCGAACCTCGTTCGGTACATATTTTCCCAAGAGGTGGTTCATTTTTTGGATGATGGGCTCGTCTAACGGACTGGACATCCTGAGTCTTGGATCCGGGTATTGGGCCTGCGGCCCAATATCCCAACAACAATAACTAGTAGAACACCCGTGCGATGCACGACCGGTGAATATTTTCCTAAAAATATGTACGTAACTACACAACACATGTACCATTGAAAGAGTCTCACATTAGAGGAAATGCATTGAACACTTATGGAATGCACATTTGGTGAAACTTCATGGGTGTAAATAATATTAATCAAATTTGAAATACAATAATAAACTTGTAATTTCAATTGAATTGTTTGCATTATACAATAATCTAACTTGATACAAAAGGAAATATATTTAATACGATTTACCAATTATTATTACACAAATTTTTATAGCCCCACAAAAGTAGGTATCACGCACTATAAAGATAATTTAAACATATATTACATTTCATGCTTAATGTTATAAAATATTTTTTCATACACAACATTCCCAGTTTCACTATTTGTTCCACTGTCATCGTTTGCAATGTGATTTTTTTACGTTTAGTGATTGGTTACTATTGACTCAACCACATAAAGTTGACCATGACTAAAAACAGGTCTTTTCAACAACAATCCAATCCAATGTGCAATAATATTGTTTTCGATTTTTATTTACAACATAATTATGACATAATAAGTCATGTTTGGTATTGCCGCATCCGGAGGTGGAATGACATACTAACATCTAAAGGTCTTAATGAATGTTTAAGGATTAACATCTTCTCTCTTGCATTAACCCATGTCAAGTTCATTTCTCCTATTATTATGCTTTGGTAGTAATCCACCTTGTGATGCACAAATAAATTTGCCAAAGAATGTTTCCATTTGAAAGGTTTATATATATTAATTGAATGTAAACTATTTATAATGACCAAGTAATATGGTGAACATAAATTTATACGAATTTCATTTTTTAGACGAATTGTCTCTCTGAATGGGAAAAATAGGGGGTGCAAATATGTGAGAGTATGTTATGTCATTCTTATTTGAACTTAAATCTAAATTTTGAGAAAATGTTTACGTTTGATTTGGTTTAGTCGGGGGCTGAAATAAGTCTAAGTAAAAACATCTTAAGTAATATGTGAAAGGGCATTATGTCATTCTTAAATTATAATTGGATATATATTTGTGCGAAAATGTTCAAATAGGTCCTTATAGTATTTCAATCATGTAAGTTAGGTTCATATACGAAAAAGTAATGGTATCATTTAAGCACATTTACTTTCAAAACACATTCAATCTAGTCACCTTAACTTGATAAAGTAGTTATTTCTCAAAAAATAAGTAGAACACATGTACGATGCACGATTGATAAAATTTCACTTGTGAAATTTTACTCAAATTACAAAAAAACATCTAATTTTAATTGAACCATTTAGTATTATACAATATTAAAGTATGACATAAAATGAAATATATTCAATACGATTTTTCAATGATTACGAAGTAGACACAAATTTTTATAGTACAACAAAATAGTAACACACAATAAAAATGTAATTTGAAAACAAATTGCATTCCATGCTTAACGTATGAACCAATTTTTTATACAGAACGTTATCAGTTTCACTTTATTCCATTGCTTAACATTTGCAATGTCATTTTTATGTTCAAAAGTTGGTTACTTCTGACATAACCGTGTAAAGTTGACCATGAAAAAAACATTCTTTTCATCAACAAACCAACACGTGATAACGAAACATGGGTAAACACTCGTGCGATACACAATGAGTGAGTATTTTCAAATATCTATAAATATCCCATCCAAGGGTGAGAAAATCCAATTCGGAATTCGAAAGTCGACAACTGTCTAACTCAAATGATGTTACTGATATGAGTTTTTATCCTTAAGAACTCATACACTAAGAGCACATGAATTGAGTAAAATATAGATTTTACATTTTCAATTTTTTACTTTTTCTGTTCATTTATGCAATTTTCATTGACTCTTGAAAAAGAGACTATCATAATAAGTAAAAACAAATTAAAAATACAAATTGACCTGATTTTTTTAGATAAATGCACTTAGATGATACTTTCTTACCCCAAAATTTAGTTTGATAACTATATTCACAAAATAATTACTTCCTAAAAAATAGATTTTGCAACATAACAAATATAAAAGAAGATTTTTCACTCTAAAAACCCAATTAAGTTCTAACGGACCATTTATTAAAGCCCAAATTCAGATGATATAAAATAAAGCAACCCATTTAATTTACAGCCTAAAACTATTTACAACCAGCACTAATTTGGGCGACTCATGCAATGTGACTCATCTCCTTCTTGACCATTAACCTCCATTGCTTCATACTCCATATTTTTTCTATATCCGAAACCCTTTTATTAGCCCAACGGCTCAAGAATAACAAAATGCAGAGACGCAGAGTGTTGACATCCAACTATCCAAGTTCCAAGTTGCCGACGCCTGGCCGCCTGCGGGCTGCCTCCCCTACTCTGCCGCTTCTTAGTGCTCACTGTTCGGCCTTCTGGAGCCCTGTTGCGCTGCACCAGCAACACCGCGCCACCGCCTGCACTTCTATGGACCATTTGAGACTGGACCTGCTCACCTTCGATTCGGCTAACTCTAATTTGTTTCCAGTCCCTTCGGACCTTTTAAGGTACTCCTCCGGTCCTCAATCCTTTTATAAGTTTTACTGATTATTTCATTAACTTACAGTGCTTTATAAATGATTAGTCGATAAGTAATTAGTTTATTTGTTGTTTGTTGATTGTTAATTAGTTTATATTTATAATTGTTGATGTTAGTCCTTGTTTCTGTAACAGCAATGAATACTCGATCTAACAAGGAAGATTAAACGTAAAGATGAACACAGAATGAATCACCGTAAAACCTTCTTTGATAAACCGTGGAACGTACAGCAGAATGATAAGCGTAAGGCTATGAATAATAAGTACGACGTTCAGCCTTTTCCTAAACCTCGGCTCCCTTTTTATAGGCGAGGTTTAGGTTAGGCGTACCAGGCTTTTAGCCTGTCTAAATGGGCCTAACACTTGGCCTGATTTCTATCTAATTTATGCACTATTTAAATACAAGGATTAAATATAAAGCTAATCTATGACCAACTTGATTCACAATTAAATATCTCCAACAATCTCCCCCTTTGTGATCAAGTGCCATTCTCTTATTGCTTCTGAGATTTGTAGTAGTGTTTCCTCATACCAAGTGCATGTTCATACTGCCTCAGCACATTTCTCTTTTCGAGGCGATCGTCAATGGCCTTTAAAATTGTCTCTACAGTAGAGTGTTCCTTTTGAACATAAGACGATGCCTCTTGAAGATTTTCTTCCAGCTTTGCCTTCATCTGTAAAATCTGCTCTCTGATTATCTTCAGTGTTCCGTCGCAGTACTTCTCGATTTCACTGACTACCATCAGACGCTTTTCGTTCTTGTGGTTCAGATAGGTGACTGTTGGCGGTGTGAAGAAGATGTGGTAGGCTGGGAAATCTTCAAGTTCTGGACCATACAGTTTTGGCTTTGTCAGATTTGTCTTCTTTAGATTGCATTCAATAGCCATCTGTAGGTCATGTGAAGAGTGTACTCGGATTTGTCTAAGCATGAATCTCTTGATAGCTGCGAGGCCTTCGCTGTATACTATGCTCTGCCTGACTGGAAGGTATCTGTAGGCCATGAACATTTGGTAGATGTCATCTGGTTTCAGCATGATGAAGTCATTCTCTTGGCAAGTGAATTCGCTCTCATCGGTGCGTTGAAGTCTGTAAGTGTAGAATGTTACTCCATGATAGTCTTCAGCCTTCACTTGCAGAATTTGATGAATCGGGAGAATATTCGACTTCAGATCTTGTTCCATTAGTTCTCTCTGTGTACCGGTTGACCTTTGCAGCAACATATGCAGATGACCTCCAGCCTGCTTTCCTTTCAAGTGAGTAAGGCCTCTTAGCTTCAGTTCATTCAGTGGCTTGACTCTGTCTGGTCTACGCCAGATATGCTCTCTGATTTCTTCTTGGAAGGGGGCTTTGATACGAACATTATCCCAGGGTTTCTCTGTCTTGGGAAGTCTTCCCGCTGTTTGTCTTACGACTGATTCAAGAGTCTTCTGTGATTCCTTGTAATTCTCCCCTTCCTTGCGTTCATCGTCCTCGAGCCGTATAATATCTTCAGAGCATTTGTTGATCAGCTCTCGTAGCCACCAGTTTCTTTGCATGTCCTCTTGCTCAGCTTCAACCCGAAGATCATCCCATTCTGTCCATTTTCTTGGCCATTTGTCGTATATCACCGCCTCTTCCAGTGCATCATGGATGTCTTTGCCTGGGGAAATATATGGAATTCTTTGTTCAGGCGGTGATTGTTCATGTGTAGCACTACCGGGTTCACTAGGATTGCCCGTTGACATCAGCTTAGAACTGGGTTCCAACTGATGGCCTGATGGAGAAGATGTGCCAGTGGTAACATCATCAGGACTTCCATCCCCTCCTCGGTTGGTATCTCTGGGAGATACGCCTCGGGATGTTATTTCTAGCTCGACCATGCTAGATAGTTTGGCTGTGGATGGTGGCTGTTGGTTTGTTGAGGTTTCAGGTTGAATTGGCTGTGGAGTTTGGCTTGGTAGAGCAGTTTGCTCAAGTGATCGAGGTCGCTTGTTCTCCCCCTCATGAGGATCCGAATCATCGGGGTCCTCATGGGAACATTTGCGACCACGAAGACTCTCCTTGCAAGTACTCTTGGTTTCGGGTGAGGAAAGTAGAGCTTCTAGTATGGCTTGCTGATGAAGAGTGAGGTTGTCTTCTGGGGTATTTAAGAGATTGTTCAGCAAAGCCGAAGCTAGTGTGTCAAAGGATAGGGAGGAGAGGTCGATGGAGGGTGTGGTCGGGTGTGGGGAGAATACTGGTTCTGTATCCTGGGTTCCCCGAGAAATAGAAGGAATAGGAATTTGGTTTATGGATTGGTGGGATAGAGGGGTGGAGGATATGGGTTGTGTATGAGAGATGAACGGTTCAGGGGAAGGTTGGGGTGGTGTCTGTTCAGACCGAACCGCTTGGGTGGTCCTAAATTCCTGTGTTAGAGCGGTCATTGCATCTTGCACCCATGGTTTAATGGGGGAATCCAGGAAGCGATTTAGTAGAACGTTTACGTCTTCAAATGTAGGGTGACCAGTTACGGGGGTTGTAACTGTTGACACAGCATCAGTGAAGATTGCTGATGTGTGGCCTGCATTTAATGATGGAATCATTATGGGCGTAGCAGGGCTTCCAACCGTCATAGCTTGCGCTCTGTTTGTTGCGTTCAGGGTGAGTGCACCTGTATGTGCAGTGAATAGTGTAGGTGTCCTAGAAAAGGAAGAAAATGTGGGAAATGTGACACCTAGACTCGATGTGAGAGAAGAAGGGGTTTTGACCTCGGGAGATAGGTCAATTGTATGCTCAACTGATTCAGAAGGAACCAGTGAGGGGGTTGAGTCCCGTTCTTTTGAAACAATAGCCTTTTGAGAGGCAATTGAGTGGCTGGGAGAGGGCTGTGCATGCGCAGTTGAGCCAGATGCTGCGACTTCTACTCGGGAACCGAAAAGATCGGCTCCTGTGCTTAAGGATTCAGCTCGGCTTATCTGGATAAAAGTATCGCAGCCAGCAAAGATATGCTCGTCTGCCTTGTCAATTAGGCTCTTTCTAGCTTGGGACTGGGGCTTGGCCTTGGCAGCCTTGTCATTCTTGACCTTTGCCCTGGTCTCTCGGATGACGACTTCTTTCGAGTTGATTGACGCTTTAATCGTATGAGCCGCCTCGTCATAGTCGTCCTTTGAGCAGTTTGTCTCGCTGGAAACAACTATCGGCTTAGCTTTCTCCTTGATGGTGAAGACTTTGGGTCTGCCAGCGATTATTGGTGCTGCATCTTCAGCAGTTATTCTTTTCTTCTTAGGAGATTCAACTGGCAGTTTCCCTTTTCTGATTAGAGCATATGTTAGCTCCACATCATCACTGTCATTGTCGTCGTCGTCATTATCCGAGTCAGAATCTCCGCTCTCCGTGCCCACGTTCTCGGAAGCCTCGTCGTCAGTGTTCGTTTGGGCTTCACTCGACGATTCATTGGCCGTATCCTCAGCGTCTTTTTCGGTGCCCTCAGCCGCCTGACTCGTCTCAAGAGAGTCGTCAGACTTTCCTTCATTGGGCAAACCGGCCACTGGTTTTGTGGCTTTTGGGCTCTCTTAGGACCCTTACTCACACTCGGCTTTGTCCCTTGGGTAGGTCCAGCTGGGTTTTGCTGAACCATAGGGACGGTCTTCTCGATGGCTTCCTTGTACTGCTGAACAGCTGGGTTTGAAGACCTCACAAGGTTGAGCAGAAACCCAGGAATCCTCAGACCGTAGGTCGGGTTCTTGTCCGCTTTGAAGTATTGCAGCTTTGGGGCTTTGAAATGTGGATCGGAGCTGCGTTGTGGGATTGCCGAATGCTCTGTCATGAGGTCGTTGATGATCAGCCCAAGCCATCTGGCGTACGGAATGGTACCTGGCCTATTCTTTTCTTTGGCCTTGACCAGGTCCATTAGCTCTGAGAAGAAGAGCTGCGCCAAGTCGTAGTGTTTGTTGAAGGCGATCCCGTGGAAGACTAGCAGTATTTGCTTGTTGCATTTGTCGAAGCCAGCATGCTTTGGCGACAAGCATTTGTTCACGAGCCCGAAGAGATTCTTCCACGGGTGACTGAGATATGCGCCGTTGAAGTTCGACAGTTGTGGCAGTAGAGACGTGTAGCCTAGTGATGCTACGTCTTTCAGTAGGTCTGGGATTGACGGCAGCGCATCATATGTGTCTCTGACTGGCAGCACTAATGTGGATTGCAGTGTTGATGACGTCAGGATCACGCGCATGCCATTCAGCTTGGTCTTTATTTTTGATCGATCCTTTGGAGATTCTGTATGCATGTGCCCCCAGAATTGTTGTAGGTATATCTCTGGCACCGGTTTTGAGTTGTGAAGTGCGGGCCAGAGATAGTGACCCTTCATGATGGCTGGAACGATTGGATTTTGGCATTTGAAGACTGCAAGGTCTAACTGGAAATTATTGTCCAACACCTTGATCCATTTGTCTTGAGAGTAAATGGCATCATCGATCTGTGCTTTTGTGTTTCCTGCCATTTTAAATTGTAGAAGCATGAGGTCAGCACATGAAGTTCAACTGTTTGAATTGATTTTGAAAGAATTTGATTTGTTGTTTTCAGATAAGTTTATGCAGGAGGAATTTTTTTTTAAATTTAAGTCCACATCTCGAGATTAGAATCTCGAGATCATGATTTCGAGATCCAAATCTCGAGATCATGATTTCGAGATCCAAATCTCGAGATCAGGATGTCGAGATGTAGATCTCGAGATCTTGATTTCGAGATTCATATCTCGAGATCAAGATGTCGAGATGCAGATCTCGAGATCTTGATTTCGAGATTCAAATCTCGAGATCAAGATGTCGAGATACAGATCTCGAGATCTTGATTTCGAGTTTCAAATCTCGAGATCAAGATGTCGAGATGCCCATCTCGAGATCTTGTTTTCGAGAAGTTGAACCGACGATCTCGAGATCAAAAATCTCAAAATCGTGATTTCGAAACGAAGAATCCACCTGCAAGAGCATAAACAAGATACAAAAAACAAACTTCAATATGATTTCGACCTGAAATTAGACTTAAACCCTTTTTCCTTTTTGGTTTTGAGAGATTTCGAACGTTTTTGCGAGAAATTCGATTTTAAGGATTTTTATATCGAACGATGTTGATGGGTAAAAAGATGTCCCGTTTAACTACCTTCGCCGGAGAGAAGCGGAGTGGGAAGAAGGAAGGAGAAAAGTCGTAAGGGTTTTTGGAGAAGATGAAGAATTTTGCTCTCGTTCCGTGCCTGGTTTGCGAAATATGTGAGAATGGGAAGGGAAAGGTTTAAGGAGGGTTTAAATACGCGAAAAATTAATTTGGACCTCCTCCTTAACAATTGAGCCCGAATGATTGGGCTGACACACAGTGCCCTTTAAAAATTTTCGAGGCCCAAACAGTAAAAAATAGAGAGCTCCCCCTTAATCAGTGAAAAATAGCTCCCCCTCGAACAGTGAAAATTTTCTCCCCCTCAAAAAATGCAACGAACAATATGTACAAATGCAACGCACACACACTATTTTTTGTTCTTTTTTATTTTTTCACACACACTCAACACATGCAACACACACACACTATTTTTTTTGTTCTTTTTTATTTTCTCCCCCTCAACACATGCAACGCACACA
Organism: Cuscuta europaea; assembly: GCA_945859875.1. Taxonomy (NCBI): domain Eukaryota; kingdom Viridiplantae; phylum Streptophyta; class Magnoliopsida; order Solanales; family Convolvulaceae; genus Cuscuta; species Cuscuta europaea. Next base: position 3,105,071 of record CAMAPE010000009.1, read on the forward strand.
CACTTATTTACAAGTCCCCCACACACACACACTTTTTACAAGTCCCACATACACACACACTTTTTAGATCAGTGGAGACATAATTAAACGGGCTCGAGGTTCAACATGCCCAACTTGAAGACTAAGAATTGGAATCGTTTTTCATCCAATGCCTTAGTGAACAAGTCAGCCAGTTGAAGCTCTGAGCTTACAAAATACATGTCAATGTCTCCTTTTTCCACATGATCCTTGATGAAATGATAGCGCAGGTCGATGTGTTTGGTGCGGGAGTGATGAACCGGGTTGTTGGTGATGGCTATGGCGCTTTGTGAGTCACTGTAGATCGGGATATGGCGGAGAGTGTAACCGTAGTCCTTTAGCTGGGTCTTCATCCATAATATTTGTGAACAACAGCTAGCAGCCGCGACGTATTCTGCCTCGGCCGTAGATGTTTACACACAGTTCTGTTTCTTGGAAGACCAACAGACTAACTTATCGCCCAAGAATTGGACTGCCCCCGATGTGCTTTTGCGGTCCATCCGGCAACCAGCAAAGTCAGCATCCGAGTATCCGACTAGGTCAAAACCTGAGTGCTTGGGATACCAAAGGCCTAGATTCACAGTGCCTTTGAGGTATCTCAGAATTCTTCGAACAGCGGTCAGATGGGATTCCTTCGGATTTGCCTGAAAGCGTGCACATAAGCATGTGGAGAAAACAATGTCAGGCCTGCTTGATGTGAGATATAGCAAAGATCCAATGATGGCCCTGTAGTTTGTAGCATCAACTGGCCTCCCGGAGGGGTCTGAGTCCAGTTTGTTGTTTGGGGATATGGGGGTCGTCATGGAAGATTTGCCATCAATGTTGAATCTCTTAAGCATTTCCAGAATGTACTTTGACTGATTGATGAAAATGCCGTCAGAGAGTTGTCTTACTTGCAGGCCTAGGAAGAAATTCAGTTCGCCCATCATGCTCATTTCGAACTTGGTTTTCATCAGTTTCTCAAAGTGTTTGCACAGACGTGGATTTGAGGAGGCGAAGATAATGTCATCAACATAGATCTGAATCAGGATGATGTCAGACTTCTGTCGCTTGATGAAAAGTGTGGTATCAATCTTCCCTTTTGAGAAACCTGAGTCAACCAAAAATTCGGTTAATGCATCATACCAAGCTCTTGGTGCCTGTTTTAACCCATACAGAGCTTTCTTTAGCTTGTACACATGGTCGGGATATCTGGGATCTACGAATCCTTCGGGCTGAGCGACATAGACTTCTTCTTCCAAGACTCCATTCAGAAAGGCAGTCTTGACGTTCATTTGAAAGACAGTAAAGTTCTTGTGGGCCGCGTACGCAAGAAAAAGGCGGATTGCTTCAATTCTTGCTACGGGTGCAAATGTTTCATCATAGTCTATGCCCTCTTGCTGATTATATCCTTTAGCGACCAGTCGTGCCTTGTTCCGTATCACTATGCCTTCTTCGTCCTTCTTGTTCTTGAACACCCATTTTGTGCCAATGATGGTTTTCTGAGAGGGTTTAGGCACGAGTGTCCACACATCTAGTCTGTCAAACTGATTGAGCTCATCTTGCATGGCAATCACCCAATCTGGATCAGCGAGTGCCTCTGAGACTTTGGAAGGTTCATTCTTGCTTAGAAAGCATGCATAGTGACATTCATTTGTTGTTGCTGATCTTGTTCGCACACCTTGACTTGGATCACCTATTATCTGTTCAACAGGATGTGCTCTCGTCCACTTCCTCTCATGAGCTAGAGGAGTTGGAGTAATTATTGGTTGATCTGAGTCCTGATATGAGTTTGAAGGCTCTGGGACAGCTGTGGTGTGTAGTGGAGATGATTCCGGACTTATGGCAAAGCCGTGATCATCCACACCTCTGGGATTGGTTTGAGGGGTTGAGGGTGTGGATGGTACGTCATCTGGTCCTGTGAGGAGCGGAATCTCTGCTGTTGGAGTTGATGTTGACTCTGGAGTGTATGCAGGAGGTGGAGATTGTGAGTTCTCGTAAAAGTTTCTGAAGAGAGAGTCGAGAATCACATCGTCGTGTTCGGTGTTTGGTTCAGCTTTATCAGAAGCTACTGGTACAGCAGTGGATGGATCGGTCTGGAGATGTTCAATAGCAAAGTCTGTCATTTCATAGAATGTAACGTTTACACTCTCGATGACAGTCCGCTTGTCTCTGAGATAGACTCGGTAAGTTTTGGATTGCAATGAGTAGCCAATGAACACGCCTTCTCTGGCTTTGGGATCCAGCTTACTTCTCTCTGTCCGATCATTGAGTATGAAGCACTTGCAGCCGAAAACCTTGAGGAAAGAAATATCAGGAGTTTTGTTGAATAGGATCTCATATGGAGTCTTGTCGAATCGCTTGTGGATGAAGGTTCTGTTCTGAGTGAAGCACGCAGTATTGATTGCCTCTGCCCACATGAAGTGAGGCAGTCTTGATTGAATTAACATGGTGCGTGCTGCTTCAACAAGGGTTCTGTTCTTTCTCTCAACAACTCCGTTCTGCTAGGGAGTTTTAGCTGCTGCAAATTGCTGAGTGATACTGAGTGATTCATAGAACTCAGTGAGAGTCTGATTTTTGAACTCGGTACCATTGTCAGTTCTCACAATTCGAACACTGTGCTGTAGCAGTTTCTGGATCGTTCTGATAAAGGTCATAATGTTTTCTGCAGCTTCATCTTTTGAACGGAGAAATTTTGTCCATGTATACCTAGAGAAGTCATCAACGATCACCAGAGTGTATTTGCGACCATTGATGCTTTGTACTCTCATAGGTCCACACAGATCCATGTGTATTAGCTGCAACTGATGAGTAGATGAAGGTTCGGTTTTTGACTTGTGGGAGCTTCGCGTCATTTTGCCCATTTTGCAGGCACTACAATGATTTTCAGCGGAAGACTTTAGCAGAGGAAGCCCCTTGACAAGTTTCTTGGAGGACAAGGTTGATAGATGTTTGAAGTTCAGATGGGATAGACGTCTGTGCCATAGGTTGTTCTGTTCAGTTGAAGCTTTGGACAACAGACATATGGAAGTGGTGGATTGGACGCTTTTCAGATCAATAGTGTACAGATTTGATGTTCTGTAACACGTTAATAATGTATTCCCTGTGTTGTCAAGAACACAGCATTGTTTTGCAAAGAACCTCACTTCCATCCCGCTGTCACAGAATTGTCCAATGCTCAGTAAGTTGTGTTTGAGCCCTTTGACGAAAGAAACATCTTTTATTGTGACACTGGCACAGACGACGTCCCCATACCCAAGGATAGGAGATGAGGCGTCATTCCCGAATCTGACATTGCCTCCGTAGCAGTTGGTGTAGTTGCTCAAAAGGTGCTTTATTCCGGTCATGTGGGTTGAGCATCCTGAGTCTAAGTGCCACACATGACCGTCCTGCAAAACAATCAAATAGGTTTAGGTACCCAACTTGGAGTGGGTCCTTCCTTATTATCAAGAAACACCTTTTTAAATCTTGCTTTGAGCAGTGATCCAAGGTCAGCTGCTCTTTCAACAAAAGATCTATCTTTGGTGGGCTTTCCAATAGCCAGATCATCTTTTGCAGTGTGTCTGGTTTTTGGAGTCCACCTAGCAGTTTCCATTTTGGTGGGTCTGATGTTGTGAACCCACCTTTCCATTTTAGTCCTGGTGGGTCTAAGTTTGGGGACCCACCTTTCAGCTGCAGTTATGATGGGTCTTCGATTGGGAACCCACCTTTCAGTTTCAGTTTGGATGGGTCTTCGTTTGGGGACCCACCTATCCGTTTTAGTTTTGGTAGGTCTCATTTTGGGGACCCACCTTTCAGTTTCAGCTTTGACGGGTCTTTTCTTGGGGACCCATCTTTCCATTTTAGGTTCAGGAGGAGAGTAGACAGGTGCTTTGTGATTGAACGGTTGTTTCTTAAGTTTGGTTTTGAAAATCTCATCCTTAGAAAGCCGATTAAGATGTTTCCTAGAATGAACTCTAAGGGCATATTTCATATCAGGAATACAAAACATTCCCTTAGAAGTTTCTTTCTTGGTTTCTTTTTCAGGTTTAAGCTTTCTGGAAGGCTTAGATTTAACAACATTCATATCACATTCATAATTATGGGGATCTGGAACAGAATAACCATAAGCAACACTTGTATTATAAATAGAACTTTGTCTAGAAGATGTCTCAGAAATATTCAGCTTGGGACTCAAGACTGAACTACTAGAAGTTTGCTTTGTAGAGACAGAATTACAATTAACTTTTGAGTAAAAAATTGAACTAAATCTAGGGCTGACACTTTTCTCAAAAACTTTCTTTTTGCCATCTGCGATTTCCTTCCTCTTTTTCCTCCACTCATTCTTCTCTTCTCCTTCCTTATTCACTTCATTCCCTGTAAACAAAGGAGAAGAGAGATGAGTGGACGAACCTTTAAAAGTATTGTTTTTCTCATGTGAGGTGTGTGAGCTGTCAGGCTTGGTCGTAGAAGAGTCTGTTTTAGCATGAAACTGCTCACTCAAATCATTAAATTTTTGAAGAAGTTTCTGCCAGTTGCGCTCAAAACCTTTCTTTTCAGTTTCAAATCTCTCTCTCTCTCGTCATCAAGAGTTTTCTGTAGGTTTTTGAGCTTTTGAGCCATGGGAAAAATACATGGTTCCTCACCAGTTTTAGCAATACCAACTCTTGGGGGAGGGTCTAGAGGGTGTCCTATGTGAGGAATATCTTTTGCATAAGGGTCTAGGCATTCACTAAAGCAGGAAGTAGGTTGTTATTCTGAAAGTTGTTTTTCATTTACAGAGGGATAATCACAAGAAATCGCAGGTTTTGGTTTCTTTCTCTTTTCTTCTTCTGCTTCAGCATAATCTTCATCACTTCGAAAATACATTTTCTCGCCAAACCCTAGTCCCATGTAATCTTTGTTATAGAATTGAAGGCAATTAACTTTCTTAAGATTACGTGGGTTGGTTATGCCCAGACCTGTTTTAGCATTGTAGAATCGGTCATCCTTTTGTTTGCTGTTAAGCAGAAAAACAGTTTGTTCAGATTGACCTCTTCTAGCAGCTAGATCTTCTAGTTCTTTTACTTTATTTAAAAGCGTTCTTCTTTTGTTATGCAAAAAATCGCATTCAGCCTTTGCTGTGCTTTTTTCCCGTTCACTGTCCTCAAATTTCTTAGTTAATTCAGCTATCTTAAGTTCAAAGCTTTCAAAATCTGAGAACATCTTTTTGACTTGATCTTTTGCAATTTCAAGTTGAATACTTAAGGAAGACTTTTGGTCTAGATTCTGTTTCAGAACTCTATGATTATTGTCTAGTCTCTCCTTTAGTTCTTTGATTAGATTGTCCTTTTCAAGTAAAGACTGCATTTGATTATTTAAAGAAGTATGGGAGGTACTTACAGAGCTTGTTGTGCACTCGCCTTCGGGGATCGCATCATCACCCTTTCTTTCATCTCCTTCCACACGTGCCATAAGGGCATAGTTATCTTCCTCCTCCTCCTCCTCAGAAGAATCTTCTGCCCAGTTCTCATTCTCAGCAATCATGGCAGAGGTTTCTTCTTCTTTCTGCACCATCAGCATTTTCTGCTTATTCCACAGCATCTTCTGCTTGTAGAAGTTAGCATCTTTCTTCTTTGGGAGGCGGTAATCTTTGATCACATGTCCAGGCTTGCCGCAATTATAGCATTTAGGAGCTTCTTCTGCTGATGATGCCTTCCTAGAAGATCCTTGATCATGGTTCTTCTGCTTGTAGTTTGAGGAGGAAGTTCTGAGCCTGTTGGAGGAGGTGTTTTTCTTAGCAAATCTTTTGGCCAGCATTGCCATCTTCTTCTGTAAGTCAGCTAGCTCAGCCTCTAGATCAGATTTGTCATCATCACTCTCATCATCATCTGATTCAACCACTACCTTCTTCTTTTTCTTCTTTAGTGAAGTGGTTGTTCTTCTTGGCTGAGCCTCCATTACTAGAGCTAAGGGGTTTGTGGTGTGATGATCCTCAGCACAGGCAACCTCGTTGACGAATTGTTTCAGATGTTCATAGAGTGTGCAGAGGTCAATTTCGTCCAAATCTATCCGAGATCTGACATCCTTCACTGTCTTTTCCCATGCAGGATGCAGGCTGGATAAAAATCTAATATTCAGTTCCAGATTGGACCTGAATACTTTGATCTTTCTGAGCTCATTTACCAGTTGAACAAGTCTGTTGTAAGTCTCATTCAATGGTTCTCCTGGACCTGCTTTGAAGGAGTCATAAGCGATGAGAATCGTAGTCTTCTTTGTTTTGAGGCTGATGCTTGTGCCTTGTAGCAGCTTCTCTATTTCATCCCACATTTCCTTAGCTGTCTGCATGCTATCTATGAGAACATAAACCTCATTTGGTATTGCTTGAAGGAGGTACGTTTTGGCCATAAGGTCACCACGAAGTCTGAGCTTGTCAGCTTCTGTGTATTCAGACGACACTTTTCTCCTTATTTCTGGAAAAATAGGAGGATTGTTCTCTGGATCTCCACCCACTGAAATCAAGAGTTCAGCTGGTCCTTCAAGCAAAGATTCGAGCATTGCAGAAGAGTTCTCTTTGTGCTCGAGGAAGTTTAGAAATCTGTTCCTCCACATTTGATATTCTCCCTTCCTGAGGCTAGGAGGGGTACTGCTGTTCCCTTGTGCATTGTATTCTGAACCCATTGCTGTATTAAACTGACCGTTCGAGAAAATTGATCAAAAGATTTTCAGAGGCAGAAAGTCGAAAAATCAGATGTCGAGATCTGAATGTCGAAATCTCAAATTTCGATAAAGGAGGCCCGGTATCGAGATTTGGGCTCGAGATTAAGGATCTCGAGATTAGGGATCTCGAGATTTCAAATTTCGAGATGCTGATCTCGAGATTTGAAATGTCGAGAAGTTAATCTCTCGAAATCTTAATCTGATAAGTCAAATGTCGAGACCAGATGTCGAATCCTTTTCTCGAAATCAAGATTTCGAAATCCTAGATGTCGAAATCCTCAATGTCGAAATCCTGCAACCTGTAAAAATCAGATAAACAAAATCTGAAGGTAGTTTCCTGTAGAGTTGAATGTCGAGATCTTCTGGTAAAGTTTTCAGCTCGAAAAACGTAGCAGAACCTGTGAAGAAGTAGGATGTCGAGATGCCTAGCTCGAGATATCTCGAAATCTAAAAATGCGTAAAACACAAACTGAAGTATACCCTTTGATCGCTTTGAAAAGGCGATTCCAAAGGTGTAACTTTTACAACTTTTGAATAAGAAACAAAATTACAGAGCAAAAAATTGACAGAATGAACTACGTTAACAAAAACAGAGTATTCTGCAGGAGTTCTTCTGATCGTTCTCGATCGGCAATGAATACTCGATCTAACAAGGAAGATTAAACGTAAAGATGAACACAGAATGAATCACCGTAAAACCTTCTTTGATAAACCGTGGAACGTACAGCAGAATGATAAGCGTAAGGCTATGAATAATAAGTACGACGTTCAGCCTTTTCCTAAACCTCGGCTCCCTTTTTATAGGCGAGGTTTAGGTTAGGCGTACCAGGCTTTTAGCCTGTCTAAATGGGCCTAACACTTGGCCTGATTTCTATCTAATTTATGCACTATTTAAATACAAGGATTAAATATAAAGCTAATCTATGACCAACTTGATTCACAATTAAATATCTCCAACAGTTGAGATTGATATACCCTTGTTCATGACTTTTTTTTTTCTTAATTTATGAGTTCGTAGCTTTTAAAAATCCCCGAGTTCATAGTTGTCGGCACTTAAAATGTTAAGTGATTAGCACTATTAAGTATTGTTTTACTATCTTCTTTATTTTTTATTTTTGAATTGTGATATTGTTTATTTCTCGGACTGCAACAATGTCCTGGAAATCCTTCAAAATGATGATGATGTGAGATATTTTTGGGCAAGAGATATTGTATGGAGGGTGCATGACATGATTACTTGGGACTGGAGTGTTTTGATTGTTCATATCCGGCGGGATAGAAATAATGCTGCCGATTGGTTGGCTCGCCAAGCTTCGAGTGCTAATACTCCTTACTGTATTTGAGTTCACCCCCCCCCCCCCCCCCTCGAATTTAATTGTGCCCCTGCTGCAGGATATTGATGTTTAGTTATGTGTTTGTTGTTTCTTTATTCCTGATGTAACCCAAAAAAATATTCAAGCATTAGTCCGAAAAGATTTTACATTGATTTTACATTGTTCAATTTAACAAATTTTAAGTCTTTTCTTTATTAAAGAGTTCTTGAATTATTATTATTATTGTTATTATTATTATTCTCCCTACATGTTAGTGTAGACAATTTTATTTTTAAATTATAACAGCCTGTGTAAACAACTCTAAGAGTAAGATTCAAAATAAGGATGCACCAAAAGGTATACAATTACTTATGTTTTTGTTTTTACCTTTTTGTTGTTTTAAAATCACTATATACATTTAATGATTTCTTTTTTGAACATCACACCAGGAGTTTGATTGAAGAATCAGTCCAACATCGAGGAATCAGTCCAGCATTTGCTTACCGAGAGAACAAAATGAACACTACAGAGCCCACTCCTGGTATGCCTTTAATTTTAAAACATAACTGGTTTAAAGTTTGACTATATCCCTACACTAATTTATGTCTTCTATTTATTACTTATATATGGATGTGGATTCGCCTGTATATGCATGTAATATTGAAAGAATAGTGGCACCACTTGTCTATGCTTTGTACACATGAAGTCAGGAAGAATGGTAAGAGGTATACTAAATCTCACGGAGTATTTAATAAGAAACTTCTAAAGTAAAGTAAAAAACACATGGACATTTTATAAACAAATCATGTATATGTATTACTACCAGGGCCGAACCTCTACGTGAGGCAAAGAGGCAACTGCCTCAGGCCCACAAATTTGGGGAAAAAATTAGGGCCCCAAAAATTTATTAGTTATCTTTATATAGAGGAAAGTTCATGTCCGGAATTTCGGGCAGGAAATACCGCCTTTGGCCGCCTTTTCTATGAAATATTTTGATGAAATTTTTATGGCATGTTCCTTATCAAGTCTAGTTTATCCACAAACAAATTCATATTAAAATTCAATCGGGAAGACCGTCAAATAATTTTTGGAAGTTAACTGCGTTTTATGTGTATATTTTGGCCCAGTTATCTTTAAAAAACCATTTGACGGCCTTCCCGATCGAATTTTTAGCTGACATTTTTTGTGGATAAACTAGACTTGATGAAAAACATGAAATAAAAATTTCATCAAAAAATTTCACTGGGAAGGCTCCCAAACGCCGCCGTCCGGATGGCGGTTCCTCTCCGAAATTCCGGACATGAACTTTCCTCCCAAAAAATTCTTGAGGGCTTTTTTTACAGCTCGCCTCAGACCAAAAAACTCTTAGGATCGGCCCTGATTACTACATCTATGTGTACAAATAAACTACACACACTAACTACCCACACAAATATGCAATGAGAATAAATTTTATAATACTCGTAAACATGCTTCTAGAGAAATTGAACATTTATGGGTTACCTAAAAGGCTAAAACTGTTGTACTTTCACACATGAAATAAGGATATATAGTTACAAACAAACATGCATTAAGTCTTGAAGCATATAAGGATCCACATATTGTTTTATTGTAACACATTTTAATGAAAGTTTTTACATTTGTCTACACCAGCTATAGTGTTCCATGCCGAAACACGGAGTATAGAATACACATTTTAAACCGATTAAGTGACACGATACAATCAACCTGTATGAAAAACAACAGTAACCAAATTATAAATACACATTTCAGTCCATTTTGGTGTTCTTATCTTGACATGATTGTGAGCTATTTTTTGGCAGAGCAAATTGAATATTACAGATTTCAAAGCCTCCGTTTTTGTCAAAGAATGATAGTTTAGCGTTTGTGATAGTCTTAGAAACATATAATTTTCCTCAATCATGAAATTTCTAACTGCAAAAATCCTTCCGTCCTTGAATAGACCCTGAAATTTAATAATGAAATCATCAAGAATCTGTGAGTGGATCTTTGATTCCTGCAAAATTTAGAGTAAGTAGGGTCAAAACAAACAAATATATAATCTACTTGTATGAAAAACAACAAAAGCAACAAAATTATAAATACACATTTAAGTGCATTTCGGTGTTCTTATTTGGACATGATTGTGAGCTACGAAGTATTGTTTTTGGCATAGCAAATTGAATGTTACAGATTTCAAAGACTTCACTTTTTTTAAAGAACGATAGTGTAGCGTTTGTCGTAGTCTTAAAAACATATAGTTGCATGCCCACTGCCAAACTATAAATAGCCTTGACTATGCAAACTCGAAACATTCCTTCCTGAAGCTAACCCAGAACATTGCCTCCTTAGGATGAAACTGCAGAAATGAAAAGGATGAAATGGGGATGAATGAGTTTTGTAGCAACTCAAAACAACAAAAGGCTATTTATAGTTGGGCAGTGAACTTCAGGATATACTATTATGAAATTAAATGGTAAATTGTCATCTGATTGTCTTTTTTTGTAGAGCATGGGGTGCAAGATCGAGATAGCAGTTTTTTATTAAATGGCAACAGTTCAATTCAAGAGCGACATCGTATATCTATGCAAAGCACTATTTGAAATATCTTTTTAATTGCCACTGTTTTTGTTTTTTTGTATTTGTTTTTGGTGAACATGTTTAGAATTACTATGTTGTCCATGTATAGAATTACTGTGTAATAAATGTGCTGTCCTTGCTAGCTGAAAAATGGAGAAAGTCTCACGTGAATGGAGGTGACTACTCAGCCAAGGAACATACCTATCATTTACATCACTGTTTTCTCGCAGCATTACAATACTGTAGACTTGATTTCTCTTTTATTTTTAGTTTTCATTGGTCATTTTTCCGATTGCACTCGATTTCCTGCGCTCCATGAGGTTGTACTCTTTGTAATTTCTTATTTGTTTGAACTTTTTTGATATTTTTAGACTCTTTTTTTGTTATTTCTATTGATGTTGATAGTTTTGAGTGGGAATCCTGTAGCAAAAACATTTTGCTTTTAGATATTAATAGTAGTCCGTATACCATAGGACCCGCCCAGTATGAGCATGCTACACCCGCATCAATACGACGTCGTTCTATTAATTAAAAAAACGCGCACAAACAGCATTCTCCAAGCTGGCGCGTCTTTTCTCCCAATAGCTGCGTCTTTTGAAATTGGCGATTTACATTTCTCGATAAACTTTCTGACTTCACGTTCCATCAAGTTTCATCAGACAAAGTTCCACCATTCGAAGTGCATTCCGCCAGAAGGAGTAAGGAAGAATAAGCATTCTGAAGAAGGAAAAGTAAGAATCCAAACGAAGAAGAACGTTTTGCAGATCGAGAAAATGACGAGGTCTAAAGGCATAACAGTTGCAAGGTATTTCATCCGAACAAACTATGTACTTTGCTTTTTGAAGTTCAAAATGTATGTCTGATCATGTAATAATATGATTCATGTGCTAATTTGCTATAAATTTTAACATGCATGTAAGTCACTCTCAAAAATGAAAGAGATTGAGTATTGAATAGTGTGATTTATGTCTTATTGTGATGTCAATTTGAATAAGCAAAGTTTGTATGCTCATATCTAACTTCAATTGTTGTTAAAAATGCTCTGATGGAAATTGTCTATGTTAAGATGTAACTGCAATTTTTGGTAATATAGTGTTGCATGCCTCAATATGTTTGTTATGCCTTAGTATGTCATTGAAATTTTTTGGTGATATAGTGTTGCATGTCACTGAAACTAATACCAGATTAACTTTATTAACTTTATGTAACTTGTGTATAATAATACATAAATCCTCTGCCTTGGTCTGTGACTGTAACTAAGTCCACATTACATTGTTCATCTGATTGTCAATGATGTAACTTCTTTTCATTGTTATGTAAATTGTGTGTGACAATATGTAACTCATATGCTCCACATTACATTGTTCATCTGATTGTCAATTATGTAACTTCTTTTCACTGTTATGTAAATTGCGTGTGACAATATGTAACTCATGTGCTCTACATCACATTGTTCATCTGATTGTCAATGGTGTAACTTTTTCACTGTTATGTAAATTGTGTGTGACAATATGTAACTCATGTGCTAAACATCACATTGTTCATCTGATTGTGAATGATGTAACTTCTTTTCATTGTTATGTAAATTATGTGTGACAAGATGTAACTCATGTGCTCCACATCACATTGTTCATCTGATTGTCAATGATGTAACTTCTTTTCACTGTTATGTAAATTGTGTGTGACAAGATGTAACTCATGTGCTCCACATCACATTGTTCATCTGATTGTCAATGATGTAACTTCATTTCATTATTATGTCAATTGTGTGTGACAATATGTAACTCATGTGGAATATAAGGAATACAAGAAGTGCTGGAGCTCCTGAAAATGAAACTCAGCATACAGAACGTCAGAATGAAGCTGCAAGGATAGTGAACACAGAAGAATCGATTCTAAGGCTAGAATATCATCAGCCAACAACAAGCAAAAAAAGAAAAGCAGCCCCAAAAAAGAAGAAAGAAGAATCTGAAGAATCTGAAGAAGTAGAGACAAGCAACAGGCCGCCTTCTGTAAACCTCAGAACATGAGTAGGACCAGCTCCTTTCATGAAGTTATTAAACAAATAGATGAAAGAAAAAAAGCAGCAGTTGAAAGGATTGGATTTGGGGGATTACTGCATTTAAACTTTGACAGATTCTGTGGAGATTTGGTTGCGTTTCTGTTGAAGAACTTTAGACCAATTTCAGGACAGCTACAACTTGCCAATGGTGAGCTACTAGATATTGAAGATGAAGATGGCAAAGATGTAGTTGGTCTGCCAAAAGGAAAGATAGAAGTTCAAGAAGCGAATGCGAAGAATGAAACTGAAGAGTATACCCAACTGCTGCAAGAATGGAAAGAAGAATGGGGGATTGATAAAGGAAGCCCTCAAACATAAAAAATGATTGAAAAAATAGTTACAGATACTGATTCTGGAGACAGATTCATCAGAAACTTTGTGGTCTTTACAGTCTCTTGCCTAATAAGAGGAAACCAGAGTGTCAACAACAATTTTAAAATATTGATGTCTTTGGTGAATGTAGCTGATATACCAAACATGAACTGGTGCAACTACACAAGAAGCTCGTTGATGGATGCAGGCGAGGAATGACAAGCTAATCAATTAAAGATGTTCTGTGGACCATTACTGTTTCTAATGATATGTTACTTTGACCGAGTACAATTCAAAGGCCAAATTATGCAGAGTGCTTACCCAACCATTAGAATCTGGGACAAAAAGAGAATTGACAAGAGAGTCAAAGATGAGAGAAAGGTGGGCTTTGGTCTGGAAAAGGTGAAAAGTGAATAATAACAGTGGAAGAGGAAGATAAAGATGAAGAGGAAGGAGGAAAAGAAGATGAAGAAAATGAAGATGTTGAAATGTTGTCAAAGGAGGTAAATTTTAATACAACACTTTGTGATCTTAAAGACTATTTTATGTAACTTAAATCAATTGTTACATAACTATAGGATTTTTCCAAGGAGCTTGTAATCTTAAAAACTCTTTTATGTAACTTAATTCAATAACTATGTATCTTATGTATTATTAAACAACTATTATTATAATTTTTATAGGATTGTGTGAAGGAGATTATAGGTGTGGCACAAAAGTTTAGTGATGCTTTTGTGGAATTCTCAAAGTTGTCATCAACCATTGCAAGAAAGTTCCCCAATTCTGATATCTAGAAGAAGATATACTTGACCACAGTTGATTACTTCATCAATCAAGCAAATGGAAATCAAGCAAAAGGAAGTCAACGATTATCAGAGAAGTGTGTCCTCGAGGAAGATAATGACTTCTTTAATGAGCCTGGAGTTATGGAAGCCCTTGAGAGACTAGAGAAAGCAACATTCCTGAGATTTTCAATGCCTTCATTTGACTTAGGAATTGAGTTTAACATGACACAGGGTGAAGGCACGTCAAAAGTGGATGTAGAAGCTGCGATGACTGAAACTGCTGCTGATGTAGAGGATGTGATGACTGAAACTGTTGCTGGAGTGGAAGATGTGATGACTGACACCGTTGCTGGAATGACCGAAACTGTTGCTGTTGATGGAGAAGTGAATGGTGAGGTTGAAGTTGCTGGAGTGGATCAAATGGCTGCTTAGGAAGAAGTGACTGGTGATGATGGAGAAGCAAACAAGAAAATTGATAATAAGCAAGAGTAAGTTTTATTTGTTTCTTATGTAATTCATTAATACTTTTAACTAATAAAATAAACTTAACATTATATTATTTTTTACAAAGGAATGTTGGGCTAAAGCCATATATACCAGAAAGAGAAAGCTTCGAAAGTTAGGTGATTCAATCGTCAATTACAGATCGCCTTTTCTGAAGAACAATAGAAGGCTATGCAAGGAATTGAGCAGAAATGAAAAGATCGTTCTTGATTGGGGATTCTCAAAAGAAGTTGAAAAGTAAGAAAAACTAATATTATATAATGTATTATTTCAATAGAAACACCATTTGATAATTAACTGTTTCAATTTGTTTGAAAAATATTATTCTGTTAGAGACTGTGTCTATCTAGATGAGGAAGGTCTGTTTATAACTCATGAGGAAATTCACACTTCAAGAAGGAAATATAGACAACTCAATAATTGATGCATTCACTAGGATTCTGAATGACAGAGAAGAATCAAATAAGTCTACAAAGCGTGCCTTCATTGCGTCAACCCAAGTATATTTTTTGTATATTTTTTTCTTGTAAAATTGTAAAATAAAGTAGAGAACTTCAGTTTCTATATTTTCCTAAGAGTGACTCAATTTGAATGTGCAGGCAATGTTTGATTTTACATCTGGTGACCCAATAGAAAATGTGGTTGACAGATTGCAAAAAGAAATAAATGAAGTTGGAGCAGATGTCACAAAATTAGATATGGTAAAATGTCATTAATATTTAATTTTACATAATTCAAGTGTAAAAATACAAGTCAAATTTGGTAATCCTTATATATATATTCTTAAATGTAAATCAGTGTGAAATAATATTATTAATAGAAAATGTGTAGCATAATATGTAACTACAGGTGTTGACTAATGTAAGTTCTGATATGAATTATGTACACTCTATATTGTTTTATGTAAGTCAGTGTGTAAGATATATTGTTAAAAATGTTGTTAAAACAAAGGGTGTAAAATAATACCGTAGTATGTAACTACAGAGTTGATGGATGTAAGTTCTGATATGAATTATATAGATTCTGTATTATTTTATGTAACTCAAGATGAATTGCTTATAATACTGCATATAATGTTTCCCATTCACAATCATCAACACTATTATGTCTACTGCTTTTACACAACAAACAACATTGTTGATGTAATTGACAACCGGATGCTTCCAGATGAGGTGAGCGTTGAGGACAAATATGACAAAACTTTGAAGAAAATGGTAAAAATTCAATACAATGTGATGGTCCCGGATAGAGATAAAAGTCTAGAGGGGGGTGAATAGACTTTTAAACTTTAAAAAATTTCCCCTTCTAAACGAGTTGATCTATAATCTTTTGAGGGATTTATAGATACACAACGGAAGTCTTTACCCTCTATGTAGTCAGTGTGTGACTACTTTCTATTTTTGGAAGAAGTTTGGACTTGAATAGCTAGCAGCTGGCTTGTTAGTTGGCTTAGCAGTTGGCTGGATAACAGGGAACTGCTGAGGTAACTGCTCAGGAAATATTAAGTGTATAATGAAAGTGAGGAAGGACTGTTGTAGAGTATGATGAGACCTTTCAGAAAATGTGTTTTAGTAAGAGTGAACGGAAGTTTTACTGGAGCAGTGGTCTCACCAGTTGGGTGGTGATGAGGGAACTGCTGAGGCACCTGCTTAGGTTATAGGCTGATTTTCAGAGAGCAATTTTGGACAACCTCCTTGGTGGTGATGTTATGAAGGTCTGGTGATATTGAGATGTTCAAAGGAAATAAGTATGCAAGAGCAGAGGGCTCAACAGTTGGGTGGTCACCAGGGAACTGCTGAGGCAAGCAGGGGCGGATCTAGCATTTACGTTCAGGTGGGGCTGATAAGCACAATAATTACTTATGTTTTACATAAGTGATTATAATTATCTGTACAAAAATTAAAGCAAAAACAGGTAAATATTCCCGAATGAGCGGAAACATGCAATGCACCTTGGAACAGCAAAAATAGGGTCAAAAGCAAAAAGGGGTCGAAAACCGGCACTTCTGGATAAATTTCGGGCATCAAAAGAGAAAAAGAAGCTAAGTACACATTTGGGCGCAAGAACCGGCGCCGGTCATCCTACATCCGGCGCCGGTCGTTTGATGTTTTCTCCAAAAATCGCCTATTTCCAACCGGCGCGGAGCGACCGGTGCATTTTTTTCACACGACCGGCGCCGGACACCTTAAACCCGGCGCCGGATGGGGCGATTTCTGCACAAAACAGACCAACGTGCAAGAGGATTTTTGATGGGAAAAGGTCATCTTCCTCATTTCTTGATCAAATATTGCTCCACACCTGCTTGTTGGGCTTGAATAGACTAAAAGATGCCATTTTTAGCCTATATAAAGCCCTCAATTCATCATACAAACACATTCCATTCCATAGATTAATTCTGCTTTTATATTTTTGTTCTTGGTATTTTCTTCAAGTTCTTAAGGAGGGAAGTTCATCCTCCGAAATCATTGGTGTTTAGGTATTATTTCCTTTGTAATTTCATGTTCCATTACATTTATTATTGTATTGTGATTAATATGAGCATTAGAGGCTAATTCCTTAGCTAAGGCTAGGGATGAACTTCTATGCCCACTAGGTGTTTGATAAAAGTTCTAAACCAATAAATTGTGATTTATCCTTTATATATTGATTGTTTATGACTATGGTGTACAACATATAAGTATGTTAAATTTAGTTTATACTTGCAATTAACGTTGAAGTCTAAACTATGAACATTAAAGGATAAACATATATAGTACCGAGAATAGAAATATATCCGGTCTTATATGATACGGGTGTGATGTCTTGATATTCAACGGGGTTTTCGGTAGATGAATGTAAGCCGTAACGGGACTTACACGTAACGAAAACCACGCTCTCGCTGCCTTAACCGGAGTTGAGAATATATTAGCGACATCGTATTCATAATTATTGGCAAAGAACTAATATTCAACCCTATTTAAGCATTTAAGTGATTCCCGAAGCCTTAGTTGTTGTTATCATTTATCTTGAACTCAAAGTTAGTTAACAATTATCTTGTTGAACAAAAAGTGAAAAAACCAAAAATATAAAACACAAATCAAAATCCCTGCACTTTATTCAATTCTTCATTTAAAGTTATCTACTCTCGGACTTGAATTAAACAACGTTTCCTTGTGGATTCGACCCGGTATTTTACCGGAATTTATTACTATATCGGCACTTGTACCTTTGCAAGTTTAGCCCGATCAAGTTTTTGGCGCCGTTGCCGGGGAAACGGTCTTGTTTAATAAAGTCCAAACAATAAAAAAACATATCAATCAATCAAAAATCCTGAATTTTTCATTTCACATTGCTTTTCACTTGTTCTTGTGGTATTTTTTTTATTTCATGTGTGTAGCCTATGCTTTGTGTTTGAATGCAATTGAGAAGTCAAGGTTCTAAACATCTTGAACCTATTGATCTTGAAATAGAAAGAACTTTCAAACACAACCGGAGGGAAAGAAAAGAAGCAAAGATGATGCCAACACTCAACGAAAGAAAGAGGCCCGTGGTTGCCGCCACTCCATCATGTATTGTCCTAAGCGAGGCGGCAAGGGACTATGAAATGAAGAATAGCTACTTCAATGCTATGCCTCAATTTCATGGTCATCCGGGGGAGAATCCACTTAACTTCATCACCGAGTTCTATGGATTCATCCAAGGAATTCCTAGGCATGGTCTCTCCGAGGATGATCTCAAACTCAAAAGCTTTCCCTACACTTTGAAAGGGGCAGCAAGGGGATGGTTCTTGGAACAGACACCAGCGAGTTTTACAACGTGGGAAGGTATCTATAATGCTTTCATTTCTAAGTATTACACACCCACAATGACTCAAGAGCTAAGGCAACGAATATTCAACTTCAAACAACAAGTTGGAGAACTATATCAAGATGCATGGAGGCGTTTCAAAGCCTTGTTGAAGGAATGCCCACACCACCGCATTCCCCTTGATCTTCAAATTGACACATTCTACAATGGTTTGAACTCTTCATGCCAAGCCATTGTAGATAACCGTGCGGAGGGGTATATTGGCAACAAAACTGAAACGGAGGCATTAAGGATCCTCGAATCCATTGCTTCAAACCCTCAATTACAAGGAGGAGATATCCAAGTGGCCGGTGTGAGTGAAGTGTCTATAGCTCACGAATTGGACAAACGGTTTGCGGATTTTCAACAAGCCATGCACAAAGATCTTCAAGCTTCAATTCACACGGCTCTACAAGCCGTGATCGGAGGGGCTAATCAAGTGGCCAATGTGGAGAGTATATCACATCCGGAAGGTAATTCACCTCAAACTATTGAAGATGTGAATTATATGAATTCATATGGGAATAGGGGGAATCAAGGAGGCAACAACTATTCCAACAATCAACAAAGGTTTAGCCAAGGTAATTCTTGGAAAACACAAGGAGGTCCATCTAACCCCCCGTCCGGATTTTCACAAGGGCAAACCATGGAGGAAATGATGAAAACTCTCACTCAAAATGTTGTGGCTAGTGTAAAGGCCCAGAATGAGGAGAATCATAGTAGAGTGGAGGCATCCATTGGGAATCTCCATTCACAATTCACAAAGCTTGACCTCCGGTTTGAAGATCAAAACCGGAAACTTCACCGACGAATGGAGAATATAGAACAATACACCAAGTCATCCATTCACAACTTGGAGGTACAAATTGGGCAAATTGCCCAAGGAAAAAGCACTAGAGAGCAAGGGCGGTTCCCCACAACAACGGAAGTCAACCCAAAAGAAAATGTCATGGCTATAACAACAAGAAGTGGCAAACAAACGGAGGATCCTAAATCGCCGGAGAATGCACCAATATCACAAGAGGAGGAAGATTTGGAGAAACATATATCACCATCTCCAACAATGGCAAATTATGTTCCCCCTATCCCATATCCACAAAGATTGAGGAAGAAGGATGATGGTAAACAATACAAGAAGTTTCTTGATATTTTTACCAAGCTAAGCATCAACATACCATTCGCGGAAGCTATTGCGGAAATCCCCTCTTATGCCAAATTTCTAAAGGGGATTCTCTCAAACAAGAAAAAACTAGCGGAATTTGCAACTGTGGCACTAACGGAGGAGTGTAGTGCAATCCTTCAAAATAAGCTCCCCCCAAAATTGAAGGATCCCGGAAGCTTCACCGTCCCATGTTCTATTGGCAAAATTGGAGAGGTAAAATCTCTTTGTGATCTCGGAGCTAGTATAAATCTTATGCCTCATTCTCTGTTTAAAAAACTTGGTGTGGGGGAACTTCAATCTACAACGGTTGCTCTTCAGTTGGCGGATAGAACAAACCGTTATCCATTGGGTGTTATGGAGGATGTTCTAGTCAAAGTGGGGAAATTCTATTTTCCGGTGGATTTTCTC
Organism: Cuscuta europaea; assembly: GCA_945859875.1. Classification (NCBI taxonomy): domain Eukaryota; kingdom Viridiplantae; phylum Streptophyta; class Magnoliopsida; order Solanales; family Convolvulaceae; genus Cuscuta; species Cuscuta europaea. Next base: position 3,124,697 of record CAMAPE010000009.1, read on the forward strand.
ATCTTGGAAATGGAAGAAATGGAAATTCCAATTATTCTTGGAAGATCATTCTTAGCTACCGCTGCCGCCCTCATTGATGTGAAGAATGGAGTTGTTAAATTCCGGGTGGGAGAAGATGAACAAGAATTCCATGTTTGGGATTCACTAAAGAAACATCATGATATCTCCTCGTGTTTTAGTATTGGCATCATTGAAACTATAACTCAGGAGATGTTTGAAAGAGAGCTTCACAAAGATCCTCTTGAAGCATGTCTTACACTAGGATACACCGAAGAAGAGAAAAATTCTGAAATTTTCCAACAAATGATGTTCTTGCAAGGTGAAACCATTCATAGACCTTACCGGCAAAGATTTGAAGATCTTGGGCAAAGAAAGTCCATCCTCCAACCATCAAGTCAAACTCCTCCAAAACCTACTCTCAAACCTCTACCGGTACATCTCAAATATGCATTCCTTGGCAATGATTCTACATATCTGGTGGTAATTTCCTCTACTCTTTCTCCTTTACAAGAAGAGAAGTTACTCCGGGTATTGAGAGCTCACACATCATCAATAGCTTGGTCTTTGGAGGATATCAAAGGTATAAGTCCATCTCTATGCATGCATAGGATCCTCATGGAGGAAAATCATAAACCAACGGTAGAGCATCAAAGGAGGCTCAATCCAAATATGAAGGAGGTGGTCAAGGAGGAAGTTCTCAAACTCCTTGACTATGGTATCATCTATCCCATATCCGATAGTAACTATGTGAGTCCCGTGCAAGTAGTCCCAAAGAAAGGAGGAATCACCGTCATATCCAATAGTAAGAATGAATTAATTCCTACTAGAATGGTTACCGGGTGGAGAATGTGCATTGACTACCGAAAGCTGAATGCCGGTACAAGGAAAGATCATTTCCCCCTACCATTCATGGATGAAATGCTAGAGAGAGTAGCCGATCATGAATTCTATTGCTTCTTGGATGGGTTCTCGGGCTATTTTCAAATAGCTATTTCACCCGAAGATCAAGAGAAAACCACCTTTACTTGTCCTTTTGGGACATTCGCTTACGGGAGGATGCCGTTTGGACTTTGCAATGCACCGGGGACCTTTCAAAGGTGCGTCATGGCTATTTTTTCGGATATGGTGGGAGATTTTATGGAGGTATTTATGGATGATTTTTCAGTCTTTGGAAACTCATTTGATATATGCCTAAATAATCTTGAAAAAGTGCTCATCCGATGTGAAGAAACCCATCTTGCTCTTAATTGGGAGAAATGTCACTTTATGGTGACCGAAGGCATTGTCTTGGGACATAAAATATCCCCTCAAGGTATTGAAGTTGATCAAGCTAAAGTAGAGGTTATTGAAAAATTGCCACCTCCTCATTCGGTAAAAGCCATTCGAAGTTTCTTGGGGAATGCCGGTTTTTACCGGCGATTCATCAAAGATTTCTCAAAAATCGCAAAACCACTTTGCGATTTACTTGCCAAGGATACCACTTTTGATTTCTCTCAATCTTGCCTACTAGCCTTCAACACTCTCAAAAAGGCTCTTACTACGGCTCCAATAATCATCTCACCGGATTGGTCTCTACCATTTGAATTGATGTGCGATGCTAGTGACCATGCCATTGGAGTTGTACTTGGTCAAAGAAGAGAAAAGAAACTTCATGCCATATATTATGCATCAAGGTTACTTCATGATGCGGAACTCAACTATGCAACAACGGAGAAGGAGTTCCTAGCCGTCATCTATGCCTTTGACAAATTCCGATCTTATCTCATTGGCCAAAAGGTGATTGTTTACACCGATCACTCCGCCATCCGGTACCTTATGAACAAAAAAGATGCCAAACCACGATTAATCCGGTGGGTGCTATTACTTCAAGAGTTTGACCTTGAGATCCGGGATAAGAAAGGAAGTGAAAATCTTGTTGCGGATCACCTCTCTCGCCTTGAGCCAAGTACCACTACTAATATGGAGGTAATTCATGATGATTTTCCTTATGAGCAACTTATGGAGGTGAAGGGAGTCCCTTTACCTTGGTTCACAGATTTTGTGAATTACCTTGCTAAAGAAATCCTTCCCCAAGAACTCACTTTTCATCAAAGAAAGAAATTTTTAAATGATGTCAAACACTACTATTGGGATGAACCATATCTTTTCAAGCATTGCGCTGATGGAATCATACGACGGTGTGTCCCAAATAAAGAGATGTTATCAATCCTCAAGCATTGTCATAATCTTCCTTGTGGAGGTCATCATGGTCCGGACCGAACAGCGGCGAAAATCCTCCAATGTGGATTTTTCTGGCCGACACTTTTCAAAGATGCAAGAAGTTTTGTCCTAGCTTGTGACCGTTGTCAACGCACAGGAAATTTGAGCCGAATGAATGAAATGCCACAAAACATGATTCTTGTAGTGGAAATATTTGATGTATGGGGAATAGACTTCATGGGTCCTTTTCCTAGCTCTCATGGCAAAGAATACATCCTTGTTGCAGTTGATTACGTATCCAAATGGGTGGAGGCCATTGCTCTACCGGACAACACCGCTAAATCGGTGGTGGAGTTTGTGAAAAAGAACATCTTCTCAAGATTTTGGGTTCCTAGGAGTATCATTAGTGATAATGGTACTCATTTCAAAAATGCTCATTTTACCGGTCTCTTAAAGAAGTATGGATGCATGTTCAAGACCGGAGCCACTTACCACCCTCAAACTAATGGCCAAGTGGAGGTTTCCAACCGGGAGATAAAATCCATTCTCGAGAAGACGGTCAACTCTTCTAGGAAAGATTGGTCACTAAAGCTTGATGATGCCTTATGGGCATACCGAACGGCCTACAAAACTCCACTCGGTATGTCCCCTTTTCGGCTCGTTTATGGAAAACCATGTCACCTCCCCGTGGAGCTTGAGCACAAATCTCATTGGGCTATTTCCCAATTAAATCTTGATAACACTCTTGGGAGAGAAAAGAGGATACTTCAAATCTATGAGCTAGAAGAGCTCCGAAGAGATGCATATGAGAACTTCCGCATCTACAAAGAGAAGGCCAAAGCTTGGCACGACAAAAACATAAATCGGAGGGAATTCTACGTCGGACAAAAGGTATTACTTTTCAACACAAGACTCCGTTTATTTCCTGGAAAGCTCAAATCACGATGGTCGGGGCCTTACACGATCACCGAGGTCCGACCATACGGGTCAATGATGATTCAAGATGGTGATCAAGCACCATTCCTTGTAAATGGTCACCGTCTCAAGCCATATATGGAGTACCACATCACTTCGACGATCATTGCATGCCAATTGGAAGAATAAAGGTACGTTGCGTCCAGCCTATGACGTTAAACTGAGCGCTAATTGGGAGGCAACCCAACATAAAAAATTTCAATTATAAATTGTTGGTCCCGGTTATACTGGATACAGTCTAGAGGGGAGGTGAATAGACTGTATTGGTTTTTAGCTTTTTAAACTAAGTACCAGATTTACAGAATAGCCTGTTCTGTTGAAAGAACAGACTGGCAGCGGATGGGGTTCTGGCAGGGAGTTCTGTTAGCCTCAGAGAAGCAAAGGCAGTAGGCCTTCTGTTAACTCGTAGAACAAGTTCTGCTGAACACAGATACCAAGTCCAAGGAGTTAGAAAGTTCTATCTAAGTGCAAGTATTAAAAGCAGTAAGTAAACGACACCAGGGATTTTTATAGTGGTTCAAGGAACAACTCGTTCCTCTAATCCACTGTTCCACTAAGCTGTAAAAACTGCCGTTTACAAAGCCTTAGTCCTAGTACTTAAGAAGCACTCCACGTCTTCTTCAAGCCTAGATGTGTCCTGGGATGCACTGCCTGGCTTCCTTTAACACCGGTCCTTTCACTGAGTTTCCTTGAAGTATCACCACTTCACTACTCCAGTTATTTGGACGTCCTTCTTGTAGCAAGAAGAGTTTCTGTTGAAACAGGGGTTCCTCCAACTAGCTTCGTTACAAAATATTTGTATGTGATGAGCTTGAAGAGTTGAAGAACACTTGGAACTTTGCTTGAGTTGGAAAGAGTAATTTTCCAACTTCTGCCTTCTCTTGTAGAGGATAATAAGTTTGAATCTCAAGGAGGCTTTTTGCTTTTCAGAGTTTGAATATCTTGCTTGTAGCAATGTGATCTTGGCAAAGTTATAGCTCTGTTTTCCGGTTGTTCTTCGTAGTGTATCTTTTATACTGAGGTTGTCTTCCCGTTGGAGGAGTAGGAGGACAACTGCATTTAATGCGCGATCAATTGACTTGACTAGTAGAGCCCGATAAAGTTGGCGGGTTACTATTTTGGGATAAAGTATTCCTGACATTGCGGCCAATCATCTGCAATTACTCTACGTAGCATGGGGTGCATTAAATGAGCATTTAATGCATGCACTGTAGCTTTTCCGTTTCATACTCCTAGCCGTTGAAGGAATCTTTTAGTTGACTTCCCGGTTCTTTGAAAATCTTCTAAGTGTCAGACCTTCTGGCGTCTTTGTCTGAGAGTAGAACAGAGGAGGTCTGGAGCACTTCTGTTGGGAGTATCCAACAGAGACCCAGAAGGGTTTCTGTCAGAGTCAAGACTAACAGAGATCCTGAGGACTTCTGTTCTGGAGCAGAGAACCAAAGGTCCTCTGTTTCAATAATGCCTTAAGAGGCACTTCTGCTCTTGAAGTCCTTCTGCTCTTGAAGGTCTTCTGTCAAGTCGATTACTTCTAAGAACTTTACAAAGGAGAATTCTAATACATAATTTCTAAAGGGGTACTCTAAAGTCTTAATTAATCTAGCATCATCAAAATCTAATTACAATTATTCCTTACAATTTCCCCCTTTTTGATGATGCCAAAACCCTTTAACTATTTCCAGAGAAGTGCCTTCACCATAAAAAATAAGTTTAAAAACTTCCATTAAAATCTTGGTGGGCAACTTGGCATAGAAAAATAGTAAGAGTACGATACATTCAGATAGCAGAATATAACAGAAATAAACAAACACAAACAGAAGGCAAAAAGACAAGAATTTGAGGAAGAGCACTTCAAAGTAAGAAGGCAGAGATGTGATTTATTAGATAGGTTTTACAGAGTTTAAACCTTACACATTCTCCAGATTAGCTGCCTGTAGAGCTTCTTCCTCTAGTCTTTGAAGCCTGAGCAGTTCTTCATTTATTTCAGCTCTGATTTTGAACAGATTGCCAGACCTTTGATAAGATGCCCATATTGGAGAAAGCTTGCAGTCCAAATAGTTGAGGACACCTTCATGTATGGTCTTTCCTGGGACAATGTTCTTCTTGTACCATTCTTCTGCTTCTTCAAGAGATCCCCCATACCTAACTCTGACAACACCATCTTTGTCCAGATAGAGGTGTTGTTGTTGGGTAGGAGTCATTTTAGCCTTCATCTCCTCAAATTGGGCTCTGTCAATGTTCTGAGAGCCACCCAATCTCCACTCGGTGAAGTTGAAAACTTTCTTCTTCTTGGTGCTCTTCTTTACTGGAGATGGGGGTCTAGGTATGCCTGCTGCTCTCTTCTTTTGTAGGGCAGCTTCAAAATAGGGAGCCGGATCTACTGCAGGCTCACCAGAGGAGGGTGCTCTGGTAGGAGTTCTGTGAGACCTAGGCCTGGTCTGTTGAGGGTCCTCTTCCCCCTTTTTGGCATCATGCAGATCTTCAATCATAAGAATCTTTCTGTCCTGGAGGTCAAGTGCACATTGCCTCAATGGAGGTCAAGTGCCTCTCTGTCCTGGCATCAGAATCTTTCAGAGCTTCAAGATGCTCTGAAATATTGTGAATAGCATGGCCTTGACTCAGGAGAGTCTGTTGAAAGATAGACAGAGTGTTGTGGATGCCTACCACTTCTGTTGACAGGGCATCAGTTCTGGCAGTTGATGAGGCTATGAAGTTGTTGAGAGTTCCTGTGAGGTTCTCAAAACGATCAGAGATAAACTGCATACCTGAGTTGAGATTTTCATTCACATGAGCAAGGTGCCCATAGTGTTTGTCATTGACCTCAATCAGTTTGTTCAAGCCTTGGAGGATCTGTCCTCCAAATTCTTCAGCAGATTCAACAAATTTTTTGAAGGGAACGTTGTTCTGTTGTCCATCAGCTTGAGGCATCTCTAGACCTCTTCCCTTAGGCAAGGGGTGATGTTCTTGGACAAATGACAGAGATTGAACAAGCTGTTCATGTTCCAGTTGAGTCAGAGGAGGGGTCTTCTGTCTCTTTGATGTGGCTTGATAAGACTTGCTGACCATGAATCCATCCATGTCAGATGAGTCTTCATAAGAGGAGTATATGGGTATGGTGGTCCTGATGACCTTCTTCTTCTTCCTGAAGGAGGGATTGGGGGCAGTAGAATGCCTAGAATTCCCTTGGGGTGCAGAGATGGGGGAGACAGTTGTAGGGTCAGAATCTCTGAGAAACCATACAGGTTTAAGGTTTTCTGCAGGTTGTTGTGGAGGTGAAGATTCTGGAGGAGGAGATTGATGAACAAATTCAGAGGATGAGGGGGAGATCTGTTGGGGTGAGGGGTTCTGGTGCAGGGGTGAGGAGTGAACAGGTGAGGTATTCTGTTGAGGGGGGAAGGTGGAGGTGAGGGTGAACGGTTTCTGAAGGGAACAATTGCTCTGCAGGGAGATGCAATTTTCTGTTTGGGTGAAAGAGGAGGGGTGGGGGTTTTCTGTTTAGGAGATAAAGGTTCAGGGTGTTCTGGTGGAGGGGTTCTGGTGCTGGAAGGAGGTGAGGGAATGAGGGGTTCTGTTGGGATATTAACAGAGGGGGTTGGAGATATTACCTCAATGAAGTTCTCCTTGAGCAGAGAAGTCCTCAACTCCTTGATATGCTCCATCATTGCTTGCCCTTCTGTCTTGGGTACAGAGGGCTCTCCTGGGTTGAGATGAGGTTGCACAGAGTCTGTTGCCATCTTTGTGAACAGCCATTCCTCAAATGCTTCAATTTCTTCCTCTGCTAGAGGTTTGACAGCCTCTTCTGAAGGTGAGGAGATGAGAATGGCCTTCCCTTTGTAGCTTGTCTTCTTCTTCTCAAGAACAGAGTGAAAGAAGTTGAGGGCAAAGCACTTTGAGACATCATCAGTCCCAACCCAGTTCAGAATGGCTTCCTCTTCTGGCTTATAATGGTCAAAATATTGGATGATTTTGGAGAGGGGTCCCATTCTCCCCCTTCTCCATTCGAGAACCCGGGTAAACTGTCTGTCTAACAAGGACAGATACCCATCTTTGACAGGACTAGAGTGTGCTGTTGAAGTAGACACCCTGTTCTGTTCAGGAGATGCAGCAGAGGTGGGGATCTCTGGTTCCCCCTGAGTGTCTGCCACTCCTTCAGATGCAGAAACCACAACTTTAGAAACCTTCTTCTTTGGTTTTGAGGTCCTTTTCCTCTTCTGTCCGGCCTTAGAAGGGGCAACAGGTGCTTCCCCTTCAGTCTTCTTCTTCTTCTTTTTCTTCTTCTCAGCAGAAGGGGCTACAGAGAGAGGTTTCTGTACCTTCTCTCCCTGTTGTCTCTTAGCCTCAAGTTGAAGTTGTCTCTTCATTTCAGCCTTTATGGCTTTCTCCCTATTTGGAGAAGCAGTTAAGAAGATTACCTTGGTGTGATCCAAGGTTGAAGCCTTCCTCAAGTGGATTCCTTGTTTGAGAAGCACTTCTGAAATCAGTAGCCCATGTCCTAGCTTCCCAGAGTAGAGGCTAGTTTTTGGGTTCTTCTTCTTGATGACTTCAATCAGGGACTTCACCATGACTTGTCCCCAATTGATGTTTACTCCATGATGCACTGCATACAAGGCCTTGGCATTGGCAGTCGTGACATCATCTGTGGAGGAGTACTTGCACCATAAACATTTGTGGAAAATGTTTATGAGCAGCTCAAATTCCCTTTTGAGCAAGTTCTTCTTGATGTTGATCTTCTCTACTTCCTCCCCTTTTCTGCAGAACTTCTTCTTGAATTCTGTCAGAGGGATGTCAGTATCCTCCAAGTCGAGTAGAGAGTCCCTTCCTTCCTTTTGCTGAATGTTGAAGATGTTGTTGATGACGTCAGCATCAATCAACACCTTTTCTCCTTGGATGACGGAGGAGATGACTTCATCCTTGAAGGATGCGTTGAGATAGAACTCGATAGTGTCCATGTTGCTGTAGGCTTCATAACCATGGGAGATGACCTTGCTCAGTTGGCATTTAGAAAGACCACCAACAATGGCGGTCATCCGCTCCTTTTTCTCTGCAAACCTGGGTAGTACTTCCAGTTCGCATCTCATGCCAGTCAATACATTCTTCAGGAGGGTTGCCTTTTGTTCCTTTGAGAGATCGGAGAAGTTCAAGAAGACCATGGAGTTTACTGCGGTTAGAAGATTTCTGAGAGATAAGAGTTCAAAAGCTTGAGAGTTATGAGAGCAGTAACGGTTTAGGTTTGCGAAAGGGTGGTTTTATGGATATGGGTTAGTGGACGTTTGAGATAATTTACGGTTCCAAGATACCAATAAATGTAAAAAGGGGCGCAGTAAATAAACGGGGGCGCAGTAAATTTTATACGGCTTGATACCGTTTTAAGGGTAAAAGGGTAAAAGACCTTTAATAATTTTACTAGGTCACCCGGTTTACAAGATTTTCAAAGTCCACCACCTTCTGTTAGATAAGAAAGGGTCTTTTAGTAAGAGGGGGGGGGGTTCTGTTGCTGAGGTGTTCTGCCAGGGTAGGGATCAGAAGAGGTTGACAGAAGGGGTTAACAGAAGGGGTTCTGCTACAGGAATTCTGTCAACAGCAAATGAGCAACAGAGGGCCTTCCTTTTCATCTTTCCCTTGGAATCTCATCCATCATTCCCAATTCCTCTTTCAGTTTGTTGAACCTAGCCTCAGGGAGAGGCTTTGTCAGGATATCTGCAAGCTGGTCTTCTGTTGGCACATGTTCCATGCAGATGTGCTTCTTCTCCACATGATCTCTGATGAAGTGATGTCTGATCTCAATGTGCTTTGTTCTGGAATGAAGAACTGGATTCTGAGTGATAGCAATGGCACTGGTGTTGTCACACAACAGTTTGATCTCCTTTGCTTGAATTCCATAGTCCTTCAGTTGTTGCTTCATCAAGAGTAGCTGAGCACAGCAACTCCCAGCTGCAATGTACTCTGCCTCAGCTGTACTTGTTGAGATGGAGTTCTGCTTCTTGCTAAACCAGGAAACAAGCCTTCCTCCTAGCAATTGGCAGTGACCAGAGGTGCTCTTTCTGTCTAGTCTGCAACCTGCAAAATCTGAGTCAGAATAACCAATTAGTTCAAAGTTACCTTTCTTTGGATACCATAGGCCTGCATTTGGATTTCCTTTGATGTATCTGATGATTCTCTTTGCAGCACTTAGATGGCTTTCCTTGGGCTTTGATTGGTATCTGGCACAGATTCCAACAGAGAATGAGATGTCTGGTCTGCTTTCAGTTAGATACAACAGAGATCCTATGATTCCTCTATATGTTGTTGCATCTACATCCTTTCCTTCATCATCTGGACCAATTCCTTGTGAATTGTTCATGGGAATCTTCACTGATGATTTGCCTTCCACTCCAAACTTCTTGATTAGATCTCTCGTGTACTTCCCTTGATTGATAAAGATCCCTTCTGGAACTTGTTTGACTTGGAGTCCTAGGAAGTAACTGAGTTCTCCCATCATACTCATTTCAAATTGACTCTGCATCACTTGAGAAAATTTCTTGCACAGTTCTGGATTAGTACTACCAAATATAATGTCATCAACATATATTTGTACTAACAGAATATGATTAGCAACAGAGATTTGAAATAGAGTTTTGTCAACCTTTCCTTTAGTAAACCCATGGTTCACTAGGAAAAGGGACAATGTGTCATACCAGGCTCTGGGAGCTTGCTTAAGACCATAGAGGGCCTTTTTAAGCTTGTAGACACAAGAAGATTGAGTAGGAATGACAAAACCTGGTGGTTGTTCCACATAAACTTCCTCTTCAAGATCTCCATTCAGAAATGCACTCTTGACATCCATCTGGTAGACCTTGATGTTGTTGTAGGCAGCATAGGCTAGAAGGATTCTGATGGCTTCAAGTCTGGCAACTGGTGCAAAAGTCTCATCAAAATCTATTCCTTCTTCTTGACAATATCCTTTAGCTACTAGCCTTGCTTTGTTCCTTACAATGTTGCCATCTTCATCTGCTTTGTTCTTGAATACCCATTTGGTTCCAATGACATTCTGGTGTTTTGGCCTAGGAACAAGTTCCCATACTTTGTTCCTTTCAAACTGAGTGAGCTCTTCTTGCATAGCATTGATCCAATCTGAGTCTGCAAGAGCTTCTTCAACTGTCATAGGTTCCATCTGAGATATATAGCAGGCAAGCATTGTTTCTCTCCTTGATGTGGATCTGGTTTGAACTCCACTTCTGATTTGACCAATCACTTGGTTAGGAGGATATCTCTTAACCATGTTAGGTCTGGTTCTGTCAGCTGCTGTCTTGGTCTCTCTGGTTCCTCATATTCAGAGTCTTCATCTTCATTCAACAGAAGTGGGTTTGGTGCAGGTGTTGGAAATGCAGGGTTGTCTGCCACCTCTTCTGTTGGTTCTGGTGTTCTGTCTTCTATGCTGACTTCCTTGAGAATCTCTGTTACCTCTTCAACAGAGATACTTTCATCAAACTTCACATGTATGGATTCTTCAACATGTAGGGTCCTTCTGTTGAGTACTCTATAGGCTTTACTGGTGTTTGAATAGCCTATAAAGACTCCTTCATCAGCCTTTTCTTGAAATACTTTCAGATGCTCCTTTCCATTGTTGAGAATGTAGCACTTGCATCCAAATACATGAAAGTAGCTGATGTTAGGTTTTCTTCCCTTCCAGAGTTCATAAGGGGTCTTCTGGTGATTCTTGTTGATCATGCTTCTGTTCTGAGTATAGCATGCAGTGTTGATTGCTTCAGCCCAATATCTCATAGGCAATCCAGATTCTGCAATCATTGTTCTTGCAGCTTCTTTTAAAGTTCTGTTCCTTCTTTCTGCTACGCCATTCTGTTGAGAGGTTCTGGCGGCAGAAAGTTGATGAAAAGTTCCATTCTGATCACAGAAGTCCTTTATGATTTGGTTGATAAAATTCAGTTCCTCTGTCTGATCTGATTGTCTTCACTTTCAAGTTCTTCTCAGTCTGAAGTTGCTTTAACAGAGATGACAACTTCTGAAGAGTTTCATTTTTCTTTGATAGAAAAACAGTCCATGTATATCTGGAGTAGTCATCAACCATGACTAAGGTATATTTCTTGCCACCAACGCTTGGAGTCTCAACAGGTCCAAATAAATCCATGTGAATCAGATTTAGAGGACTTGTAGAGAGATTTCCAGCAATGGGTTTGAAGGAATTCTTCACTTGTTTGCCTTTCTGACATGCACTGCAGAGGGTCTCCTTCTTGTACACAATGTCTGGTAGCCCTTCTACAATGTGTTCTCTGGCCAGTTTGTTGATTGTTTTGAAATTCAAATGGTTGAGCTTTTTGTGCCAGTCCCAGCTCAGTTTTGAATCTCCCTTGGCTATCAGGCAAACTCCATCTTTTGCAGTGTTCCAATCAACTACATAGATGTTCTTCTTCCTTGATGCTGTAAGAACCACTTCCTTTGTTGTCTCATGCTTCACATAGCAGAAGTCCTTTGTGAATTCAACAGTGTAGCCTTTGTCACAGAATTGGCTAGCACTTAGCAAGTTGAACTTCAGTCCTTTGACATATGAGACATCATCAATGATTATCTGGTCCTTGATCAGCTTTCCTCTTCCTTTTGTTTGACCTTCTTTGTCATTACCTCCAAAGGTAACTCTAGGTCCTTTGCATTTCTGGAACTCTGTTAGGCAACTTCTGTCACCTGTCATGTGCCTGGAGCATCCACTATCAATAAACCATTCTTGTTCAGAGATGGCTCCAGCACACAGTTCCTGCAAGATCAAAAGAAAGATTTAGGTACCCAAGCAATGTTGGGTCCTGGGGGGTCATGGAGTCTGGGTAGTTGGTACCATTTTGGTCTCATCAAGTGAAACCTTGGTGGGTGGTACCCATTGTCCACCTGGTAGTTATAGTAAACTGAAGTGTGATTCACTTTGGGCAGATGCTTGTGAGGGTCATGCTTCCTGTTTACATACTTTTGCATAGCTTTCTTTGTTGGAAAGAAGTCCCATATACTATCAAGAGCAGAGGGACGGTTAACCTTGGGCTTCTGAAGTTGACCAGCCAACCTCTTCTGCCTTAAGTTAACTCTCTCTTGATATTTGCCCTTCTGGTGATCATTTCTGGCACGATTGACATGAGGTTGTCTGTCAATGAATGGTCTTTTATTTTTGTTATTTTGAAAACCTCTTCTGTTGTTAGGTTTTCTGCCAGGTTCATTATTTTTCAAAAAGGGTTTCTGTTGAACCTTTATCTTACCCTTTTCTGGTCTGACTTCCTCATGAACAACCTTGGTGCCAGATACACCAACTTGACAGATGGGGCTAGAAATCAGTGGCTCTATGACCTTGTCTGCCTTAGCAACTCTGGTGCTAGGCATTACAGAAGGCTCACCTGATTCTGTTGAGTCATAACCAAGACCAAAACCAGTGCCAATCTGTTGATCAAGCACAATCTTTTCCATGGAAGACTGGGCCTTCTGGTAAGCTTTGTACTTAATCTCGAGAGGCTCTATTTCTCTTATTCTCTTAAAAAGAGAAACATTTTCAGTCTCCAGTTGATCTCTTTCCTCAATTAGAAGATTGATTTTGATCTCAACCTCCTTCTTTAAGTCAAGAATTTCAGCTTTTAACTTACTGTTTTCTTCTGTTACAGAGGAATAAGTGGCTTGTATGGCCTTAAACTCTTCCCAAAATTCTGACATTGAATCAGAATCAAAAGCTAAGCCTACCGAAGAAAAACTAGATTCAGAAGTAGAGGTTACCTCATCATCAGAATGAGCCATCAGGCAAAGGTCTTCTGTCTCAGTATCCAGGCAACAGAAGGCCTCATCAGAATCTGAGTCAGAACTGGATTATGTTTCTGACAGAGGGCCTTTCTCCAGCTGTTCTGTCACAAGTTCCTTTCTTCTTCTGGAGTTGTCCTCGTACTTCTTCTTTTCTACATCCTGTCCTTGCTTCTTGGACACTCTAGGATGGGGACAATCAGCCTTGAAGTGACCAGGTTGTCTGCAGTTGTAACAGAGAAGCTCTCCACTGTTTTCTGTTGATTTGACCTTCTGGTATGGCTTTCTGTTGAAAGATGGACTCCTTCCATCTTTGGGATTCTTCATAAACTTTTTGAATCTCCTGGCAAAGGCAGCCATATATTCATCAGATAAAAGTACTGAAGGGTCAAAATCATTTACCTTAGATGTGCTGGCAGTGAGGGCTGTAGTGGTCCTCTCTTCTGGTACATCTTCCTTCTCTTCAATCATTTCAAACTCATGAGCTTTGAGATCTGAAATGAGCTTATCAGTGGGATAAGTCTTTACATCCTTGCTGGCTTGGACAGCAACTACCTTCATCTTCCATGCTGAGGGCAGTCCCCTCAACACCTTCAAGTTGATCTCCTTGGTTGTGAGATCCTTGCCAAGCTCAGAGATCTCTCCAGTGAGAGTGAGGAGCCTGTCATACATCTTGGAGATGCTTTCACCAGGGAGAAGTTTGAAGTCATCAAACTTCTTGTTGGCTATGGTTAGTTTGTTGTCCTTCTCTTGCTCATCACCAGCTCCAATGAGCTCAAGAGTATCCCAGATTTCCTTAGCAGTCTTGCACTTCTTGATTCTGTTGAAGTACCTATCATCAATGGACTTGTAGAGGATGTCCTTGGCAATATTGTCTAGGTTGTACTTTCTCCTCTCTTCAGTGGTCCATTCTGACTTGGCTTTGCTGATCATCTGGGGTCTGGTGTTGTCTATGGCATGTTCAGGATTGACCTTCTGGAAGCTTGTGAAGGGGCCAATATCTAGAACTTCCCACATCTCATCATGCAGGGCACAGAGATGTGCTTTCATCCGGATCCTCCAGTCATCAAACTTAAGATCTGAAAACATAAGATTCTTGGACAAGGAGTGATCCATTATATCAGATAGAAATGAGATAAAACAGAAAAACAAGTGGATCTTTGTTCAACAAATAACCTAAGAGATTATTAGAACAAGGAGGCTCTGATACCACTTGTTGGTCCCGGTTATACTGGATACAGTCTAGAGGGGGGGTGAATAGACTATATTGGTTTTTAGCTTTTTAAACTAAGTACCAGATTTACAGAATAGCTTGTTCTGTTGAAAGAACAGACTGGCAGCGGATGGGGTTCTGGCAGGGAGTTCTGTTAGCCTCAGAGAAGCAAAGGCAGTAGGCCTTCTGTTAACTCGTAGAACAAGTTCTGCTGAACACAGATACCAAGTCCAAGGAGTTAGAAAGTTCTATCTAAGTGCAAGTATTAAAAGCAGTAAGTAAACGACACCTTGGTTCACAGATTTTGTGAATTACCTTGCTAAAGAAATCCTTCCCCAAGAACTCACTTTTCATCAAAGAAAGAAATTTTTAAATGATGTCAAACACTACTATTGGGATGAACCATATCTTTTCAAGCATTGCGCTGATGGAATCATACGACGGTGTGTCCCAAATGAAGAGATGTTATCAATCCTCGAGCATTGTCATAATCTTCCTTGTGGAGGTCATCATGGTCCGGACCGAACAGCGGCGAAAATCCTCCAATGTAGATTTTTCTGGCCGACACTTTTCAAAGATGCAAGAAGTTTTGTCCTAACTTGTGACCGTTGTCAATGCACAGGAAATTTGAGCCGAATGAATGAAATGCCACAAAACATGATTCTTGTAGTGGAAATATTTGATGTATGGGGAATAGACTTCATGGGTCCTTTTCCTAGCTCTCATGGCAAAGAATACATCCTTGTTGCAGTTGATTACGTATCCAAATGGGTGGAGGCCATTGCTCTACCGGACAACACCGCTAAATCGGTGGTGGAGTTTGTGAAAAAGAACATCTTCTCAAGATTTTGGGTTCCTAGGAGTATCATTAGTGATAATGGTACTCATTTCAAAAATGCTCATTTTACCGGTCTCTTAAAGAAGTATGGATGCATGTTCAAGACCGGAGCCACTTACCACCCTCAAACTAATGGCCAAGTGGAGGTTTCCAACCGGGAGATAAAATCCATTCTCGAGAAGACGGTCAACTCTTCTAGGAAAGATTGGTCACTAAAGCTTGATGATGCCTTATGGGCATACCGAACGGCCTACAAAACTCCACTCGGTATGTCCCCTTTTCGGCTCGTTTATGGAAAACCATGTCACCTCCCCGTGGAGCTTGAGCACAAATCTCATTGGGCTATTTCCCAATTAAATCTTGATAACACTCTTGGGAGAGAAAAGAGGATACTTCAAATCTATGAGCTAGAAGAGCTCCGAAGAGATGCATATGAGAACTTCCGCATCTACAAAGAGAAGGCCAAAGCTTGGCACGACAAAAACATAAATCGGAGGGAATTCTACGTCGGACAAAAGGTATTACTTTTCAACACAAGACTCCGTTTATTTCCTGGAAAGCTCAAATCACGATGGTCGGGGCCTTACACGATCACCGAGGTCCGACCATACGGGTCAATGATGATTCAAGATGGTGATCAAGCACCATTCCTTGTAAATGGTCACCGTCTCAAGCCATATATGGAGTACCACATCACTTCGGCGATCACTGCATGCCAATTGGAAGAATAAAGGTACGTTGCGTCCAGCCTATGACGTTAAACTGAGCGCTAATTGGGAGGCAACCCAACATCAAAAATTTCAATTATAAATTGTTGGTCCCGGTTATACTGGATACAGTCTAGAGGGGGGGTGAATAGACTGTATTGGTTTTTAGCTTTTTAAACTAAGTACCAGATTTACAGAATAGCCTGTTCTGTTGAAAGAACAGACTGGCAGCGGATGGGGTTCTGGCAGGGAGTTCTGTTAGCCTCAGAGAAGCAAAGGCAGTAGGCCTTCTGTTAACTCGTAGAACAAGTTCTGCTGAACACAGATACCAAGTCCAAGGAGTTAGAAAGTTCTATCTAAGTGCAAGTATTAAAAGCAGTAAGTAAACGACACCAGGGATTTTTATAGTGGTTCAAGGAACAACTCGTTCCTCTAATCCACTGTTCCACTAAGCTGTAAAAACTGCCGTTTACAAAGCCTTAGTCCTAGTACTTAAGAAGCACTCCACGTCTTCTTCAAGCCTAGATGTGTCCTGGGATGCACTGCCTGGCTTCCTTTAACACTGGTCCTTTCACTGAGTTTCCTTGAAGTATCACCACTTCACTACTCCAGTTATTTGGACGTCCTTCTTGTAGCAAGAAGAGTTTCTGTTGAAACAGGGGTTCCTCCAACTAGCTTCGTTACAAAATATTTGTATGTGATGAGCTTGAAGAGTTGAAGAACACTTGGAACTTTGCTTGAGTTGGAAAGAGTAATTTTCCAACTTCTGCCTTCTCTTGTAGAGGATAATAAGTTTGAATCTCAAGGAGGCTTTTTGCTTTTCAGAGTTTGAATATCTTGCTTGTAGCAATGTGATCTTGGCAAAGTTATAGCTCTGTTTTCCGGTTGTTCTTCGTAGTGTATCTTTTATACTGAGGTTGTCTTCCCGTTGGAGGAGTAGGAGGACAACTGCATTTAATGCGCGATCAGTTGACTTGACTAGTAGAGCCCGATAAAGTTGGCGGGTTACTATTTTGGGATAAAGTATTCCTGACATTGCGGCCAATCATCTGCAATTACTCTACGTAGCATGGGGTGCATTAAATGAGCATTTAATGCATGCACTGTAGCTTTTCCGTTTCATACTCCTAGCCGTTGAAGGAATCTTTTAGTTGACTTCCCGGTTCTTTGAAAATCTTCTAAGTGTCAGACCTTCTGGCGTCTTTGTCTGAGAGTAGAACAGAGGAGGTCTGGAGCACTTCTGTTGGGAGTATCCAACAGAGACCCAGAAGGGTTTCTGTCAGAGTCAAGACTAACAGAGATCCTGAGGACTTCTGTTCTGGAGCAGAGAACCAAAGGTCCTCTGTTTCAATAATGCCTTAAGAGGCACTTCTGCTCTTGAAGTCCTTCTGCTCTTGAAGGTCTTCTGTCAAGTCGATTACTTCTAAGAACTTTACAAAGGAGAATTCTAATACATAATTTCTAAAGGGGTACTCTAAAGTCTTAATTAATCTAGCATCATCAAAATCTAATTACAATTATTCCTTACATAAATAAACATGTACATATCTTTTTTTTTGTTTATTTATAATTGAATTAAAAAAATATATATATATTACGGATCGACCGGCCCCGGTTAGAGGCAACCGGCGCCGGTCCCAGACAGTGTATTCGGGACGCATAAAATATGCATAACCGGCGCCGGTCATCACACATCCGGCGCCGGTCGTCCCGTTTAAAAATGTCCCCGGGTCGCTTCCCAACCATTATTTTCGAAACCCTCCCCCAAATCTCACAAGCTTTTCACCGGAAAACACCTCCCAACCACCCAAAATCGCCATCCCAAGCCAAAAGTCACCCTTAGGAGTTCCAATTAAGCATCAAGCATCAATTCTCAAGCTTCTTCATCCCAATTTGAGCATCAATTCAAGGTATTTTGGCTTTAATCCCAACTTTCTCCAAGTTTTGAAATTTATTCTTTCTTTCAATTTTTGGCAAAATAGATGTTTATCATTGATGAAAATTGCCTCCATATGCTCACGTGATGTATATAAACTTGTTTGTTGCCAAAAATTTTGAGATTAAAGTTCAAAATTAGGGAAAGTTCTTGCAAATTTTCTCAAGAACCCTAATTTTGAACTTCTTGTTTATTGATGAATTCTTTTAATTGATGCTTAGAGATATGTTGATATAACTTGTTGTTGATATATAATCTTCTAAACATGATTGTTACAAGAATTCTTGAATGAACATGACATTTGGGAAATTGAATTTTTTTTTGAAATCTTACCTTGCATTGATGAACAAATGGTGTTATGTGTATATGTTGAACTAATTGTGCAGGTCAAATGGCTCCTAAATGACGAAATGATGCTACTTCTTCCTCTTCATCCGTACCACGTTTCACCTCCACGGAGAATGAAGCTTGGTACGATCAAAGGAAGAAGTGGAAGATTGTGATTGAAAAGACTGTGCATCCGGAGATCGAAGCTCTCTATCGACTCTCCGATGCTTTTCACAAATTGGGATGGGCCGTCATGCTCACTTTGACTGGGGCATTCTACCCGACGCTTGTACGGGAGTTCTATGCTAATATTGAGAGGAAAATGGACCCGTTTGGGAATATTGTGAGCACGGTTAAAGGCACAAAAATCACCATCAGCAAACAACAATTAAGCAACTTGCTTCGCGTCCCCAACGACGGTCATCCGGTTGAAATGAACTCTGTAGTGGTGCTCACCGACCCCGCTTACAAGGAGATTGATGTCATGAATAACTATGGATTCGATGTAGAACTCAAGGCCCGTGTTCTTGAACCCCGAGAGAGGCTAATTGCATATCTTTTGAGCTTCAACATCTTGCCAAGAGCTAGTGACACGCATGTGCTTCGGCGGTTGGACCTCTATCTCATGCACAAAATGATGAATGGACTTGGAGAAATCGAGGGCATTCCGTTGGCCCCTCTCATCATGACGGAAATGAGGGGCGTCGTCAAAACTAAAAGAGGTGATAAAAACTTTATTTATCCTCTTTTACTCACAATGATTTTCAGGAGTTTTGGCGTCGATCTTAGCAATGAAGAAGTAGAGTACACCACCGAGCCCAAATCTTGAGGCCAAGCACTATGGTGTCCCTCCACTTCAAGAAGGTGGGAGGTGCATGGATTCGCAAGGATGATAATGGGGATGAAGAGATGGGAGAAGCCGCCGCACAGCCCGCAGCCCGGCCACGGCGAACTATGGCACAGGGCATTGACTACATTGTTGAGTCCATGGATCGTATGCATACGCGGATGGACGTGTACGAAGCTAACCAAGAGGACCTCCGCACCCGTCAAACAAGGATGGAAGAGCATCTGGACCACATTGACCAAAGGTTTGGGCAATTCACCCAACACTGCTATGGTCAATTTGGGCACCCCCCTCCCGACCCACAAAATTAGGTCCCCCTACTTGTTATTTCATATGACATACTCTTCTCTAAACACACACTTTATGGGGGATTGAAGTTTTTATGTTCCTATGGCTTCTACATTGAGGACAATGTCAATCAAGTGTGGGGGGGTGAATAATTAGTTGAGACACTTTTCTTTGCAAATTAAATTTTTTCTAGGAAGGTTAAATTTTTTGATATTCTCTCTTTTAAGGTTTTGGTTGAGAAAGATTTTCTTTTACTCACAAAAATGTATTTTTAGATTAATTTAAATATTTATTAATCTTGAAACCACCACTTTCACTCAAATTTGTGACAATGTTCCAAATCCATACAAATATGCATAGAGTGCAAAATTCAAAATAAAAGTTTCATCCCAACTTCAAATCACTCTATTGTCAGATTCTCCTCATTTCTGACAATCTAGATATATAATTACGGAGAACAAAAAAAAAGAGTTTATATACAAAAGCAAAAAAAAAAAACTCATGTTCTCCTAGAATAGCCTTCTCTACAAAATCAAGATGTCAGTCAAAAAAAAAAACACCGACATATCCACACATTGCCTAAATTGTCACAAAATAAACCCATCAAGCGTTTAAATATTTTTCTTAATCTTAAATACATTTATTGTGAGTACTAGAAAAAGGTTTTTGGCTCGAGAAAGATTAAAGAGTTTATATCTAACTTTTAACATCTTATTAAACTTTTACTTTCCATGGTTTAGTTTCTTTTCTAATTATGCATCAATACAAAGAAATTGCTCGAGGACAAGCAATACTCAAGTGTGGGGGAATTTGATAAGCACAATAATTACTTATGTTTTACATAAGTGATTATAATTATCTGTACAAAAATTAAAGCAAAAACAGGTAAATATTCCCGAATGAGCGGAAACATGCAATGCACCTTGGAACAGCAAAAATAGGGTCAAAAGCAAAAAGGGGTCGAAAACCGGCACTTCTGGATAAATTTCGGGCATCAAAAGAGAAAAAGAAGCTAAGTACACATTTGGGCGCAAAAATCGGCGCCGGTCATCCTACATCCGGCGCCGGTCGTTTGATGTTTTCTCCAAAAATCGCCTGTTTCCAACCGGCGCGGAGCGACCGGTGCATTTTTTTCACACGACTGGCGCCGGACACCTTACAACCAGCGCCGGATGGGGCGATTTCTGCACAAAACAGACCAACGTGCAAGAGGATTTTTGATGGGAAAAGGTCATCTTCCTCATTTCTTGATCAAATATTGCTCCACACCTGCTTGTTGGGCTTGAATAGACTAAAAGATGCCATTCTTTAGCCTATATAAAGCCCTCAATTCATCATACAAACACATTCCATTCCATAGATTAATTCTTAGCTTATATATTTTTGTTCTTGGTATTTTCTTCAAGTTCTTAAGGAGGGAAGTTCATCCTCCGAAATCATTGGTGTTTAGGTATTATTTCCTTTGTAATTTCATGTTCCATTACATTTATTATTGTATTGTGATTAATATGAGCATTAGAGGCTAATTCCTTAGCTAAGGCTAGGGATGAACTTCTATGCCCACTAGGTGTTTGATAAAAGTTCTAAACCAATAAATTGTGATTTATCCTTTATATATTGATTGTTTATGACTATGGTGTACAACATAGAAGTATGTTAAATTTAGTTTATACTTGCAATTAACGTTGAAGTCTAAACTATGAACATTAAAGGATAAACATATATAGTACCGAGAATAGAAATATATCCGGTCTTATATGATACGGGTGTGATGTCTTGATATTCAACGGGGTTTTCGGTAGATGAATATAACCGGTAACGGGACTTACACGTAACGAAAACCACGCTCTCGCTGCCTTAACCGGAGTTGAGAATATATTAGCGACATCGTATTCATAATTATTGGCAAAGAACTAATATTCAACCCTATTTAAGCATTTAAGTGATTCCCGAAGCCTTAGTTGTTGTTATCATTTATCTTGAACTCAAAGTTAGTTAACAATTATCTTGTTGAACAAAAAGTGAAAAAACCAAAAATATAAAACACAAATCAAAATCCCTGCACTTTATTCAATTCTTCATTTAAAGTTATCTACTCTCGGACTTGAATTAAACAACGTTTCCTTGTGGATTCGACCCGGTATTTTACCGGAATTTATTACTATATCGGCACTTGTACACTTGCAAGTTTAGCCCGATCAGGGGCCAAAATTTAATTAAATAACGTATATTATAAAAAAATGTCAAAATGTAGTACAGTATAATAATATCGTAGAAGTCAAAATGTAAATTATAGAAATGTCAAAGAATAAATTGAATATTACAGAACCGACAATACAATTATCTTAAAAGTCATAGATATCGAATCAAAGTTTTATCGGTTACCCAAATGTTTAGTGCCAATTTTTAGGTTAGTTTGTCGGAAACAAGATAAACCGATTTTTTTACTCTAAAATCTATACTCTATGTAAAGAAAACTTATTTTCACCTAAGAAATCCAATGTATTCAACTAATTAATTTTCGGTCAATATTCAAAAGCCCAATGAATTAAACTAATTAATTTTTAGGACAATATTCAAAAAGCTCAATCAATTAAACTAATTGGTTTTTCAGACTAATAAAGCCCAATTAGTTGGACTACTTAATTTTTGCATCCTAGTATTCAAAAGTTAAAATTCAGACTTGATTTGTGTAAGATAACATGTTCCTGGACTTGGATGGAAAATACAAAAAAAATGCTGCTCCAACTAAGAATCGAACACATAACCTCTACACTACCAATCACACCTCTACCATCACACCAACGTAACTTTTGTTTACATTAGGACGTTTGTTCTAATTATACCATTTCTTCCCAGTACATATATAATATATATATACACTAGTAATTTTTTTTTTGAGATGGGGCCTAGGCCCTCCCTGGCCCTATGCCAGATCCGCCCCTGGAGGCAAGTGCTATACTTAGAAAGTAAATTTCTGGAAATTAATACAGCAGGCTTTTTAGTGATATTGATGCACGTCCCTTGGGTGAAAATGGTCAAGAAAGCGAGTAATTAAGCAGTAGGATAAGCAGTAGGATCAATTAAGACTACTGCTTAGGATGCTGCTGCCAAACTACAATCTATGTGAGAAGTGTTGGGTGTGTGCTTTGTTGACTGAAAGTAAATCAACACACAGTGTATCCTGGTTCAGAGGTGGTGTAATCCTCCTACGTCCAGTCCCACCCTCTTTCAGATGGATTTTCACTAAAGTATTAAGCCCAATACACTTAGTGACAATCTAGCCTTTACAACTCTTAGGCCTAGATTGAAGGTGTTTCACAATGAGTACAACATCACTCAAAGTTACTCAATCCTTTAGACTTTTCTCAATTGATTCAGTGGGGATCAAAGGGTACTCTATCTATCTAACCACACTATAGGATCCGAACAACTGTTCTCCTAAGTGTTTACAACAATTTATGAAATATTACAAGAAAGTTCTAACCTCCAACTAGGAACTAAACTTCTAGGATTTAGCAATTAACACTTGTGAGTAAGAAGTTTAGTGAAACATGAGTCTAAGCAAAGAGTAGAGTATAGAATTGTACTTTCTCTTTTGCTAGATATCTCGTGAATGCTCAGTGAAGTATTTCTCTACTTAGGATGCTCAAGCTTCGGTTAGAAACTTTCGTTTCACCCTATATTTATAGGCCTCTCATGTGGATTAATCTCATCCGTTGGTTAGGATGATTTAATCTCTATCGTTGAAAAATTGGCGAGGACGAGTTGTACACTTGTCTTCTTGTGTTGGAGCATTTATGGAGATGATTTCTTTGTCTTTGAATATCTTTAGCCGCCGAAAGAATCTCCTCAGAAATAATTCTGGTGTGTGTAACATGCTTTGGTCCCAATACTTGATTCGATATTAAATACCGGTCAAGTTTTGTCTTTAATCATTTACATTCAATGTATTTGATTTTTCGAGCTTCTTTTCTTTAAAATGTGACACACAATTAATCTTTGAGCCAAAATAATATATGCCAGTAGGATCAAAATATCCTATTAAGGTAACTAAAAATTACCTTATTGCATTTTAACTTTTCCAGTAATATTTAATTAGACTCAAAGATTGTACATTTTATTTTGTCACATAATTTTGAATGCTAACACACGAATAATACTGAGACACAATGTACATGTGCTAAGTATAGTGGCATCATCAAAATCTATCAAAATTGGGTACTAACACAATGTTTCTGTAAATAAGGAATGATATTATTCCATATTATTTTAATCCATTAATGTTACTTCTTGTATAGCATGAAGGATTCAAAGCCTTCTGTGAGAAAGTGTAGATTTCAAGCACAACAAGTTGGGTCCCCAAAATCTTATACATGCCATGGAGACATAACGGCAATCACGTTGACTGTGGAGTATATACTTTGCGCCACTTGGAGACGTTTCGTGGGCAAGGACATGTATGGGATTCTGGATTTGCAACTGCTGCTACAAATGATGGAATAAAAGCTCAACATGAAACCATCCAAAAGATGAGATTGATGTATGCAGCTCAAGTTTTACTGTCAAAATTTAACAAAGAAAGGGAAAATCTTTTGAAAAAAGAAAAAGACTACCTGAAGATGTAATTCATTAATATGATGGGGTTAGAGTCAAAACATTTCATGGTTTTATGGAGGGGGTAGTGGTATGGGTTAACTTTAGACATTTTTGGTTTTGTGCAGCAACTTGTAATGCACTGCAAAAGTTATCTGTTTAGTATGTGGACAACTTACATGTTGGTTTATGACAATTTGATGTAAACTCGTTTGTTTTATATGTCTTATGTCGAATCCAACGGCTGAGATTCATTCTCACTTCTCACCTAAAGGGTTCTTCTCACTTTATATAACTTATGTACCCTAGCATTAGGTAATCAAGCAATACACATCTGATGTAAACAATGACTACAACAAATGTAATTCACGTTAAAGAACTATGTATCTGAAGGGAAAAACAATGTAACTATTGTTACTGAGCTGTGACTGACAGATTACATTCTGTAATGTAACTAAGAGTAAACAAACTTGATTGCGTATTGTATTTATGGCAATGCTGTATGACATGTAAACGAACTGTAAAGACAATATAAATTCTATAAAATCAAATGTAACTCAAGTTGCAACAAAAGTAATAGTCCACAATATGATATGTAAACTCCTCAAAGCATTTGTTTTTTCAAACATGTGTGACTATAACTAATTCTGCTCTTGGTTCAAAGCATTGGATTGCATGAAGTATGGAGCAAAAACTTATGGAGATCCAGGCACATGCATTAAATACGTCATTCCTCCAACTGGATGAGCAAGTACATAACCTTGTGGAACCATGAAATTAACAGTGCCCTACAATCAAACAAAATAAAAAGTAATGATAAGAAAATATGCATTAAATACATAAAAAAATAAACAAATACCCGTACAACAGATTGAGCAACTGCTTTTGAATTGGAGGCAACATTTTGGGATTTGGAACGACGAGCTTTGACTATTTTGCACTGTTTCTCAACAATACTTCTCTTTCGGGTATTTCGTTGACCTTTAGAACGAGACCGTGGAGGATCCAATATTGTCCTTGAAGCAGATTCATCCACAACAGAAGCATCTCTTTGTGTATCTAAAAAATGTTTAATAGACTCGTATCCTTGCTCACATACTCGTCTAGCTTCAGGAAAACCAACACTTGCACTCAATACTGTGTTGAATTTCCTAGTCATTTGCACTCTCCAAACAGAATCTTCCAATATTTTGCCAAACATAATATCGGTTCCGTGCGTAAGAGAAAGATTAACATTTGGCAGAATGGCAACCTTTGTCCATCTAGAGAGTATATAAACTTGGGGAATACATTTGACACGATGAACATTATATATACGCAAAATGTGTCTACAAAAAATGCCAACTTCAGAAAACATCTTACAAATGCATGTCAATGTGTTGTCATGTTGAATAAAAGTAACACTGTGTCTAATCATATCTACCCCATTCAACCAAACATGATACACATAGTCATGACAATTCTGTGAGATTAATTTAAAAAATGTGACATACCCTTCAAATATTGTTCTTGGAACACTTTGAAACTCTCAAGGGTATACACATCTCTCGCATGAGTCAACAAACTGTCTTGTAGCAATACCATCTCAACGATGTCTTCAGAACATCTAAAATCATGACCATTCTCCTCTAACCTCCATTCATCAACAACATCACAAAACATTTTGTAAAAATCACATAATGTTGCAGTCTTTGTAAGTCTTCTAGATATAGATCTATTTGTAGATTCACTTCTTTGCGAGGATAGAACACCACCAGAGAAGTAATCCTTCGAAAAAGCAGGACACCACTTTTCTTTATGACTGTACAACCTCTTCAACCATGTGTTGTCACTGCATTCATAAACTCTATTCAATCTGAAACAAATTTAAAAAGAAGACAAGATTACATATGAAGATATATATGTTACACCAAATGATTGAAAAAGTTACATAAAATAATCAGAAAGTTACATCAGATAATAACAACTTACTCATTCCAATAGAAATCAAATTCTGCAACAGTATCACATCGTTTGACAACATAATCAAAAAGAGAAACAAAATTTATCTTCTTGCGTATATGCATGATGTGTTTCTTTGAATTCTCATCTATATGCCAAGTGCGGAGTCTATGTCTCGCCCCAGGAAATACAGATTTGATAGCCACTGCCATGGAAAATGACTGGTCTGTCATGAAACTGATGGGGTGTTTACCAACCATAGATTTCAGAAAAGCCTGAAATAACCAAACAAAAGACTCCACCTTTTCATTTAGAATAAAGCCACAACCAAACATTATATTTTTACAGCGGTGATTCATACCAATAAATGGACCACAGATCATATCATACTTGTTAGTCCTGTGAGTTGTATCATGCACAACAAGATCTACAAACCTCTCATAATCAGATCTCATTTGACCATCTCTCCAGAAAAAACAAGTCAGTACACCATCAACCAACTCAAAATCAAAGAAAAAATCACATTCCACTTCAGCTCTTTTCTTCAATATACCAATCAAAGTGTTCAAATCAGTACCATCAAACGTTTTACTTCTTTCAGATTCTAGAACGTTATAAGCATCACGTTTCGTGAATCCAAGAGCACTAAAACCAACAGCCTGTTTTTGAAGCATCCTCTGAACATCTGAAACCTTTGTTTCACTCTCCTTCATCAACATAATAAATTCAAGATACTCACGATCAACGCCTCTACGTGATTTCAGCAGGTGTCTTTGACCAATTGCACAGAAAACATGGTTGTGATCAATAATATGCTTTGAGACAGTCCATTCACCATCACTACTAATAGAAAACTGTAACTTCGCTTTACAACCAGTGCGATAATCTAACTTGGTATACATTTTGTTTTCAGTACCCTTTTGTAGTTTCTTCCTTTCTTTCCAACAACAATAAGACTTCATAGTCAAACTTACATTCCCATTCCTAAACCTCTATCTGTATCTACGAATACCAAATCCATTTTCAAAAGCATGATCATTGTAAAGTTTATAAGCATCCTGTTCACACTTGACACTAAGCCCAACAAGTGATTTACTCTCAGTTGACTGGTGAACATTTTCCAATGAATCTGCCAATTTATAAAGCATATATATGAAAAACAATCAACAACTACATACTGTCACTATGTTACATTAAATTAAACAAAAGTTACATATCCGAGAACACAAGTTACACACAATTGAGATGCGAGTTAAATACCATCGAACGGAATTACAACCAAAATGAAATGAAGTTACATGACAGAATAAATACCTCTGCTAAGAAGGTATAACAATTTAGAAGCTTTTGAAATAGTATCTTCTTCTCCTGAACATAAAATCAAAAACTATGAATACTCATACAATCGAAATTCTCAAGCAATGATATAAAACAGAGAACAAAAGATATTAGACAACATGAAAAATTTATAAAACATAAACCAACTGATCAATTCATAAAACATGAAAAATTTATACTTACCGATCAATTCAACATCAACCAGCTGATCAACTTCGAAATCATTATCATCAATTGAATGATTAATGTTATCGTGTGTATCAGAAGCAAAAGTATCTCGCGATCCAATCAAAGAATCAAAAAGAGCAGAACCGTCGACAGAAAAATTCATCTAAGAACCTTAGAAAGGAATCGAAGGGATGACAAACCAAGGAGAGAAATAAGTTATCGATGAGCTGCAAAAATTTAAAGTCGGTTAATGAAAAGAGCGAATCTAATTTTTTAATAAGCATGCGGGATCTTATACGGGTCATATGTATTATTTGCCTATTAATAGATACGAAGTACTTAGTATTTGGGTGTGAGGAAGTATATTTTTCCCTTGGAACCCTAGAACCTCTGCCTGCTCTCCCGTACCTCCTTCGAGAATGGTGAAGTTTTTGGACGAGGAAACGACGAAGAAAGTTATTCGTCAGGTGATCTATCTCTCTATTTTACATTTTTCTGCAGTTATTGCTGCGAGTATATCTTTTTATTTTTAAATGTTTTTTATTTTCTAATCGGAGATTGTTATTTCCAGGTCGAGTTTTATTTCAGTGATAGCAACCTTCCTAGGGATTCTTTTCTCAAGAAAACAGTTGATGAAAGTGAAGATAGGTGTATCCTTTCCTATAAGTAATTTCCAACGCCGATAAATTTTCCATTTTAAATTGTGTATTCTTATGCTTGTATTGCCGATAGTATTAATTGTCTGACATGTTTTTCGGTATGAATGCGATTAGCTTTTGGAGTTTAATCTCATGGCTAATGTATGCTTAATGCTTGTTGAGCTTAACTGTAAATTTAGTGGTCAGTTTGTCTCTGATATGTTCATTCTCGAGGATGAGATCCCATTTGGGTTTACAAGAAGCAAAACCAGATGATATAACAGATGATACTGTCAAAGCTGTGGCCGATGCATTAAAAAGCTCTACTTTCCTTAAGATTTCAGACGATGGTAAACATATTCATGAATCAATTTGTTTTATGCTTTTTTCTGGTGGAATTAGTTTGATTAGTGGCTGATGATTTAAATGCTTCTAGGAAAGAAAATTGGTCGAGCTACAGAATTGCCCAAGCCCGAGGAGGTTATAGAACAAATAGATGGGAGGACTATTGCTGCATCACCACTGGAGTATTCTATCAAGCTTGAAGATGTAGAGTCATTCTTTGGACAATATGCAAAGGTATCATTGCATCATATTTATGGACTTGAACTATGTGATAGTGCTAGAGATGCATGCACTTCTAAGAAACATGGAAACATGAATGGAAACGCGTGAAACATAGTTTCTAGAAAATACAGGATACGAAACGTGGGTGGAAACGCGTAAATATTAAAAAAATATAAGGATATATCTATAAATACTTTTTTCACTTTTTCATATATGTACATAATTTTTCCATGTAATTTTTTAATGACCCAATAATAAAAAACATTCCCCATGTTCAGATTTTGAAATCACATCATATTAGTACATAATTAGACATTAAATGCAATACATTTCTAGCAATTCATTGCATTACGAAATGCCACAGACTCACATTGTTGCTGCAAAAAATTACCACAAAAATTCAATATTTTTTAAAAGACACTATTTTCAATCACAAAACCTCTTGAGAAAGAGGAAAATTGGAAATCCAAGGTTTCCAAACATGCTAACTATTTAGGGAAACAGGTTTTCCAGTTCTTCTTAATTACGGAAACGGCCCCGAAACGGGAATTTGAAGTTCCGAAGTTCCGAAACGCTTCCTAGATTCCGAAATGGGGAAACAAGAGCTGCGGAGAGTTTCCGTGCTTCATAGATGCACTTATCATAATATGCTACTGCAGTACTGCACTTGAACTGTATGACCATGAGAGGCAAATGTGAAACATTTCTTTTGATTGTTAGGTTAACAGTGTACGGCTACCTCGTCATGTTGCCGACAAAAGACTATTTTGTGGCACTGCCCTGGTTGAATTTTCAAGTGAGGAAGATGTTCAAAGCATTCTAAAGCAAAGCTTGCTTTATGCAGGATTGGTGTTAGAACTAAAACCAAAGTAAGTTTTTGTCATCATTGTTTTTTCAGAAGTGGGGTTTACATCTAGTACAATATTTGGTGTTCACAAGTATTAATGTTGTCCAAAGTTGCAATTTTTGTAATTTATACCTGAAAGAATCATCCATATTCAATGTTTATGCTGTAGTCTAGTTCATCATATAATAAACAATACTACCTCTGACCCAAAAAGTTTCGCCATATTGACTTTTCTTGGTCAATGATGACAAACTTTGGACAATGATTTTAATTATTATATTTATAGATAATTTATAAATTTTATACTTGTATGAAAATATTTTGAACAAAGAACATTTTGATATAATTTTTATATTCAAAATAATTTCGTATTAAAAACTATAATTGGTCAAAGTTGATTGTCATTGACAAAAAAAGTCAATTTGGCAAACCTTTTCGGGATGGAGCAAGTATGTTCTTTAAACTACAATTACCTAATTCTTTGAGTTGAGACGACCTTCTCTAAGTGGAGGTGGTCTTAAGATGTATGTTGGTTCCATTTCTATGGTTTTCTATCCAGTGGCTGACACAAAGGGGGCAAGTGCCCCCCCCCAATGTATTAAGTAGGTATAATTATTCCAAAATTTTAATATATATATATACACACATATATGTATTAGCATGTATTATTTTATACTACATCCCTTCCAGCCGGGAATTCCTGTGTCTGTCACTGTTTGTATCATTTCCCACCTCTAGTATTTCTTTTAATATTATGACAGATTAGTTTAGGGTGTTTCAGCAAGAGTAAAGGTTTTTTATGTTTCATATCATGAACATATGATGTGTGACCGTGAGATCATGGGTTCAAGCTTTGGGAGCGACCTCTTGTCAAAATAACAAGGCATGGTTTGCTCCTTTGTCCTTATACCTGTGGTGGGACCCTTTCTATATCATGAATAAATGCGATATTTTCTTTTTGGTAATCATTTGTGGTGAATGTGTTTTATATGCTATTTCTTTTTACAGGAAAGACTTTGTTGCAGAAAGAGCTGAGCAGGAAAAAGTAGCAGAGAATAATACTGTTCACAAAAGTTCATCTCATAAAAGTCAACCCAATGTTGAAGACAAGTAAGTCGAGTTACAGTGAAACAGACTTTTTTTTATTGGTGATCAAATAATTTCATCATCTTGAGCAAATGTTAGCCGACCCCAAATTCTTTTGGGATTAAGGCTTGGATGTTGTTGTTGAATATTGCAGCTACCCTAAGGGCTTGATTGTTTCTTTTAAACTGAAGAAGAACAAAGAAAAAGGTACTGCAGAAGTAAATGGTTACCACATGCCAGGTACTGACAATGTTGAGGTACAAACCACCACTAAAGATAGCAAGAAATTAATTGCTGAAGATGATTCAAATGATGAAGAAAATAATGAGAATACCCTTGAAGAAGTTGACACCACACCATCCAATGGCAATGTTAATGTGCCTGCTGCTGCAGAGACACAGATTACAAAAGAAGATGAAAAGGAAGTGAATCAAGAAAAAGAGTCAAAAGATGAAGAAAAGTGTGATAATAACAAAGATAATGTTGATATACAAGCTGCTCTAGATGTACAAACTACAATAGAAGAAAACAATGACATTACTGTAGATAAAGAGACGAAAGATGAAGAAGAAAAGAATGCGAGAGCTAAGGAGGGTGATGACAGAGTAGGAAGTGATGGACAGAATCCAGTGGAAATGGATGGCGAAAAAACAAAAGAACGACTATCTTTACCTTGCAAGGATGATAAGGATGTTGTTTTACGTGATGATCTAAAAAGCTTGTTTGGGAAGTTTGGTGTTGTGAAGGTAAATTGCTTTACATTTTTGGTCATTAATTTGTCTCTGCATAATTTATTTTGGTAGCTTAGTATAAATGTTTTATTGATAACAATCAATGTTTCTTATTGTTTATTTATTTCTGTAGTTTGTAGATTTTGAGACGGGGTCAGATTCAGGATATATAAGGTTTGAGAAGGCTGAGACAGCTCAAAAGGCAAGAGCTGCTGCTGTGCTTGCTGTGGAAGGTGGCCTGGTAGTGAAAAATTGTATTCTTACCTTAGATCCTGTGACTGGTATGCTTTATACATGTTTTTATCTTTTTTGTAGTTAGTAATTTTCTATTTGAGATCTCCCATGCATTTGGTTCGTAGTTGCTTCTTTTCTGATAGAATACTTTGTTTTTGTTGTTAAAAAAACAGGTGATGCTGAAAAGGAATACTGGAACCAGTTTTGTGGTGGTCAGGAGAGACGAGGAGGCAATTATAAGGGCTATAAAGGAAGGTAAGGATATACATGTTTTTAGAGAGAATTCCCTAAATAGGAGTAAAAAAGTTTTGAAATTCCAAAATAGGAGTATCATGTTTTTTATTCCTTGAATAGGAGTAAATTTCTGCCAAGTTTGGCATTACTAGGCTTTAAAACATGGCATTTTTTCCCAAACTTGGCAGATTACTCCTATTCAGGGAATAAAAAACATAATACCCTTATTTTGGAATTTCAAACCGTTTTTGCTCCTATTTAGAGCAATTTCTAATGTTTTTAATGTTTTATTAGTTGTGAAGGTAGTACATTTGTTTTAATCTATCTGGATGAGCTAGTAAAAGTAAAACGGAACCTACATATACAAATAGACATACATATGTACATTTTTGCCAAAAAATGAATTCAACGATCCATTATTTGCTCATTAGTATTATTTATTAGATTCAACCGTTAGAACTTACATTCAATTGTTAAGATTAATTCATCAAGAAATGGAGTCAGCTCGATAAAGTTTATCATTTTATTATCTAACAGTTGAAACTAGTGGTTGATAATAATGAGCAAAAAATTGATCATTATTATGAATGTGTGCGTATACACACACAAACACACACAAAATAAGATGTCTTTCTTATGTGAGAAAACGAAGATCTAAAGGTTCATAAAATTTAGGATAAAGCATACAAAAGAATGTGACATAATTGTGATTAACTGCAACTTCGTTAACCAAGATACATCCATGCATCATAATTCATAATTCAATGATTGCATTTGCCTTTAACTGGGAAGATTACTTTTTACCTAAATTAGGCCATCTCTGTGTGTCTGTGTGTCCGTCTTTTCAGCAGTTTAAAGTTTTGGGTCAGTACTTTAACTAAACTATTGAAGGGTTAAAATTAACTCATCATTAATTGTTAAATTGCCAATGAGCAAAGAAATCAGAGCCGTTGAATGATTTTTTTGGCAAAAATGAGCTTGCAGGAATTCTGTGTTTTTTTGGGCATGGGGGTTACCACCGTTTGAATTCACATGATTG
Source organism: Cuscuta europaea (assembly GCA_945859875.1). Classification (NCBI taxonomy): domain Eukaryota; kingdom Viridiplantae; phylum Streptophyta; class Magnoliopsida; order Solanales; family Convolvulaceae; genus Cuscuta; species Cuscuta europaea. The sequence goes on from CAMAPE010000009.1 coordinate 3,157,202, forward strand.
TATTGTGTTAGCCATAAGACTAGGGTAGGAAACAAAATATTTTTGACCTGACAGTAATCTTTGAGGTTGACCTTTATGAGAAATAAACACACATACTTGCATGTATGTATGTATAAAGGCACATTTTTTGTAAAAAGTAACAATTAACTGCAACTTCGTTAACCAAGATACATCCATGCATCATAATTCATAATTGAATGATTGCATTTGCCTTTAACTGGGAAGATTACTTTTTACCTAAATTAGGCCATCTCTGTGTGTCTGTGTGTCCGTCTTTTCAGCAGTTCAAAGTTTTGGGTCAGTACTTTAACTAAACTATTGAAGGGTTAAAATTAACTCATCATTAATTGTTAAATTGCCAATGAGCAAAGAAATCAGAGCCGTTGAATGATTTTTTTGGCAAAAATAAGCTTGCAGGAATTCTGTGTTTTTTTGTGCCATGGGGGTTACCACCGTTTGAATTCACATGATTGTATTATGTTAGCCATAAGACTAGGGTAGGAAACAAAATATTTTTGACCTGACAGTAATCTTTGAGGTTGACCTTTATGAGAAATAAACACACATACTTGCATGTATGTATGTATAAAGGCACATTTTTTGTATTGAGATTAAAAAGGCGATTTTATGAAAAGCATATAACTCTACGAACCACTTCTTAGTACTGCTTATTGCGAACTGTGTATTCGCAAGCAAATACTGCACAACCACTGTTATAAATATTTAAATGGTGTTGCAATCTATTCTTACCGGTTGTTACAAGCTATTCAACATTATGCAGAGGCAAATTCAGAGGTGGGAAGCACCCCCCGCGACACAGGGATAGCAATTCAGGCCGGCCAAACAAAGCTCAGAAGGTTAGGGCCTGATACATATGAGTCTATCTGCTTCTCGCAGCAGAACTGGACACATATAATTATATTATTATTATTATTATGACATCATCATGTGGGTATGCTTCCCAAAATTTTGTGCTGTTACGAATTCAGAAGCACTCTTACTGCATCTTTGCAACCAAACCTAATCATTGAGCTATGAATGTTTTTGGGATGAGGTTTTTATAAAGCATGGCGAATGTTTGATGGACTTGTGCATTCTTGTCGAAAGGTTTTTTTACCAAGCACTAGCTTATTGGTGTATGTTTAATGTGATTTTTTAATACATCCTCTGAGGGATTATGTTTCTGGTATTCTTAAATTTTGGTATTTTGTATAATATCTGTCTTAAGAGTCTCATATTTGATCACATGATGTGGTAGATGGACATCCACAGCTCTTGATGCAAAAAGAGATTTTCTAATCGGAACATCTGCCTTTCCTGGGTACTTGAATCCTTGTTTTTGGATTGGGTGGGTTGTAGCCTTATAGGTATGGCCGTGTCATTGTAAAAATGGATTGGTGATGTGAAATTCAATAAATGCCTACAACATTAACAAATCATTCATACTTATAAATTACAAAAATGCGCTGTGTACACACCGGGTTACCTGCCCGTGTACACATCTTAAAAAGCCCCCATTCCTCAATGAACTAACCCACCCCCCTCTTTCTAACCCACCTCCCTACTGAACTAACCCACTCTACTTCCCTTCTCCTCCCCTTCCACGTGTGTTTCTTTTTCGGAAAAAACCCGCCAGCCGCCTCTTCCCACTCTCCCATGCGCCCCTTCTCTTTCTCGACTCCACAATAAAACCAGAGAACTCGGAATTCAACTACGCATTACCCACTTGCTTCCTCAATTGAATACCCTTCTCCATCTTGTGCTTCATTTGGCCGTTGAAGTTGACACCTACGAAACCCAAGAACCCAACAACCCTCTCTGTTCTCCGTTCGCAAGTCATGAAACCTCGTCCGGCGCTAAAGTTGATTCGATGAAACCCATCCCAAAACCTATCCGGTCGTCGTCTGCTTCACTCCACTAAACTCGTACGACGGTGACTGAATTTGAAGGGCGAGGTTGAAGTTAATCGCAATCGGGCAGTGCAAGGCTTCAACGGTCATCTAGGGCTAATGAACGGAGGAAATCGTTCGTACTTCATTGACTGAAATGGCACAAAGGTATAGATCTGCAAAACCAACTTCATTATGAGCTCCTAATACTCTCTAGTTCCTAAATTTTGTTTTGTTGTAGTTTTTTGAATTTGTGCGTCCTATGTTTGTGGTGTACCTGAGACGTCTGTGCTTCTGTATTGGTTTTGTGCTTTTTAAGATGTCTGTATAAAGTGTTTTTATATGTTTGTGCATTTTAGAGTTGTCTTTATGGTGTACCTGAGATGTCTGTGTGGTGTTAAGGTGTATGTCTTTCTAATAAAGAAAATGTTTGAGCTTAGGATTTTTGGGTTGTTATTGTGCACTCCAGACTTGTCTATACGACATTTGTTAAGATGTTTGTATTGTGTGTTCTTATATTTTAAGAACTTCAGACTTGTCTGTATGACATTTGTTGAGATGTCTGTATAGTGTGTTCTTATATATTTGTATAGTGTGCTCTTATATGTTTGTGTATTTTAGGGTTGTCTTTATGGTGTACATGAGATGTATGTGTGGTGTTAAGGTGTATGTCTTTCTGATAAAAAATGTTTGAACATAGGATTTTGGGTTGTTATTGTGCACTTTAGACTTGTCTGTATGGCATTTGTTGAGATGTTTGTATCGTGTGTTCTTATATTTTTGTATAGTGTGTTCTTATATGTTTGTGTATTTTAGGGTTGTCTTTATGGTGTACATGAGATGTCTGTGTGGTGTACATGAGTTGTGTGTGTTGTGACCAGTGTGTGTATGAATATTTTCAGGATGGAACTTCAAATTTCCCTGAAACATTACCTTCCAGCGCAATATTCTGTACGCTCAACCTTCAATGATGCATTGGAGCTGCTGAGCGAATGCCTCACACTGAAGCAGATGACATTGCAGGTGAAAACCCCTTGGGCCACCTCATTCATTTGTTGATACTGTGCCTTGTGCGTGACCAACCTGACGATGAATTGTGGTTTGCGGTGGACAGGAAGCGGATGAAGTTCACGTACGCGGACTTCAATAGAATTGTAGGTATCAAAGATCAAGAAGAATGACCAAGTGACCAACATATGATTTTGATGAATCACGGGCTCACGGCTGGGCGTTGTGGACAAGTACTTCGGTGGCTGCGATGATGTGACCTATCAGAATTCAGAAGTTGCAGGCCAAAGTTGGTGAAATAGGAAGTACCCCTCAAGAAGACAATGAAGATCTTATGGACCGTGTGAAGTTGGCTGCTCTATTTTTGGTCCACTCTTGTCTACTTGCCAGAGATCTTGCAACCATAATCCATCCGGATTACCTGCGTTTGGTGGATGAGTATAACTTTTTCGGTCTTGTCCTTGGTCCTTGGAGTCGCACAACATGACCGTGAAGTCTGAAGAAAGCAAGAAAGCAAGGGCAACCACTGAAGTTTCAAGAAAGCAAGCAGACAATCCTAAGTATCGCAATGCCAAGTTCGGCTTATTTGGCTTCCCCTATGTTTCAAAAATTCCACAAAGTCATTTCTTATTTACTGAAAAATTCCATACAGACAATATCAAACAGAAGTACAGACAAAATAACAAAAGAGCAGACATTTACCTCTTCTGATTGCACGTTGTTTTGGTCGTCATCTTCATTTCCTTCCGTCTCTTTCATTTCACCAAGGTCAAGTTTAGTGACTTTCAGCCTCCTTTCAAGATTCGCTACACGTGCACGTAATAACCGTAATTCCTCTTGTGCTGCATCCTCGGCGCTTTCCTCAATGTCATCGTCATCGTCCTCCTCCTACCACATAAATATAATAAATAATTAAAGCTTTGTACCTCGATAATTATAAAACACACAACAAGCCAAACAATTACCTTAACGATATCTTTAAACACAATCTTTTCAAGTACGTGAGCCTGAAATAACCCATCTACAGTCCACCTCAGCATTCCGGAATGTCTTTCGTACCCACCACACGTTTGGCACATTTTTGAGCAAGGACAGGTAGTTCCTCGCACGTCCAAACATACATACATTCATGGGTGTCATACAAACAACTTATGCAGACATCGAATCTCATAAGTTAACATCAAACAGACGATTTATTCATGTATACAGACAATGTAACTATTAAGTAAACATCTATACAGACAATAACATCAATATCTGTAAAGCATAGGGGAAGCCAAATAAGTTGAACTTGGCATTGCGATACTTAGGATTTGTCTGCTTGCTTTCTTGAAACTTCAATGGCTGCCCTTGCATCGTCTTCTTCAGACTCTTCACGGTAACATTGTATGACTCCAAGGATCAGGGACAAGACTGAAAAAGCTCGTAGTCATCCACTAAACGCAGGAAATCCATATGTATTCTGGTTGGCAAATCTCTGGCAAGTAAACAAGAGTAGACCAAAAATAGAGCAGCCAACTTCACACGGTCCATAAGATCTTCATTGTCTTCTTGAGGGGTACTTCCTAGTTTAGTAACTTTGGCCTGCAACTTCTGATAGGTCACATCATCGCAGCCACCGAAGTACTTGTCCACAACGCCCAGCCGTGATTCATCAAGATCATATGTTGGTCATTCTTCTTGATCTTTGATACCTACAATTCTCTTGAAGTCTGCGTACGTGAACTTCATCAGCTTCCCGTCCACCGTAAACCACAACTCATCGTTAGGTTGGTCACGCACAAGGCGCAACATCAACAAATGAATGAGTTGTTCAAAGATTTGTAAGAGTCGGCAATCAAGTAAATGGCCCCAGGGGGTTTTCATCAGCAATGTGAGGCATTCGCTCAGCAGCTCCAATGCATCATTGAAGGTTGAGCGTACAAAATATTGCGGGAAAGTATTGTTCCAGGGGAATTTGAAGTTCCATCCTGAAAATATTCATACACACTGGCCACAACACACACAACTCTTGTACACCACACAAACATCTCATGTACACCATAAAGACAACCCTAAAATACACAAACATATAAGAACACACTATACAAATATATTAGAACACACTATACGGACATCTCAACAAATGTCATACAGACAAGTCTGAAGTTCACAAAAATATAAGAACACACGATACAAACATCTCAACAAATGCCATACAGACAAGTCTGAAGTGCACAATAACAACCCAAAAATCCTAAGCTCAAACATTTTTTATCAGAAAGACATACACCTTAACACCACACAGACATCTCATGTACACTACACCATAAAGACAACCCTAAAATACACAAACATATAAGAACACACTATACAAATATATAAGAACACACTATACAAATATCTCAACAAATATTATACAAACAAGTCTGAAGTTCACAAAAATATTAGAACACACGATACAGACATCTCAATAAATGCCATACAGACAAGTTTGAAGTGCACAATAACAACCCAAAAATCCTAAGCTCAAACATTTTTTTATCAGAAAGACATACACCTTAACACCACACAAATATCTCAGTCTATCAGGTACACCATAAAGACAACTCTAAAATGCACAAACATATAAGAACACACTATACAAACATCTTAAAAAGCATAAAACCGGCAACCAATACAATCCTAATCATGAAGCACAGACATCTGAGGTACACCACAAACATAGGACACACAAATTCAAAAAACTACAACAAAATAAAATTTAAGAACTAGAAAGTATTAGAAGCTCATAATGAAGTTGGTTTTGCCGATTTGTACCTTTGAGCCAGTTCAGTCAATGAAGTGTGCACCATTTTCTTCATTCGTTAGCCATGGAGGACCGTTGAAGCCTTGCACTGCCCGGTTGCGATTAACTTCAACCTCGCCCTTCAAATTCAGTCACCGTTGTACGAGTTTTCGGATGGGTTTTGTTGATTCAACTTTAGCGTCGGACGGGGGTTTCGTGACTTACGAACGGAGAACGGAGAGGGTTGTTGGGTTCTTGGGTTTCGTAGGTGTCAACTTCGACGGGCGAACGGAGAACAAATGGAGAAGGGTATTCGATTGAGGAAGCGAATGGGTAGTGGGTAGTTGAATCCGGAGTTTTCTCTGGTTTTTTGTGGGGTGCCGTGAAAGAGAAGGGGTGCATGGGAGAGTGGGAAGAGGCGGCTGACGGGTTTTTTCGAAAAAGAAACGCACGTGGATTCGTGGAAGGGGAGGAGAAGGGGAGTGGGGTGGGTTAGTTCAGTAGGGAGGTGGGTTAGTTCATCGAGGGGGTGGGGACTTTTTAAGCTGTGTACACCGGCGTAATACAAGTAATTATGGATGGACCCGGGCCGGGCCGGTTCCGGTTCCGGGCTGGGCCTGGGCGTCCTTTTTTTGCAATTCCTTTGACCCGGAACCGGCCCGGGTTGCTACCGGGTCCGGGCCGGGCCGGGCCCGGTTCAATACTTAATTTTTTTTTTGCTTTCTTGTTATCCCCCGACCCCCCCCCCCCTCACTCCCACCCCCCAAACCTCCCCAAAACACCCAGCCCAACCCTAGGGAAAAAAATTGAAAAAAAAAATTGACCCGGGCCCGACCCGAACCCGCCCGGGCCGGTTCGCCCAAAACTGGGCCCGAGCCCGGCCCGCCCGACCCGCCCACACGGGCTAAAATCCCGGAACCGGCCAACCGGGCCGGTTCGGCCCGGCCCAGTCCATCCCTACAAGTAATATAATTTCACATTTCCCTTATTTGTGCATTTCCAATTAGGCATGGACCGGTTCCGGTTCGGGCCTGGGCCCGGCCGGGCCTCGGTTCAAGAAGGGGAGGCCCGGAACCGGCCCGGGTAACCCCCTGGTCCGGGCCGGGCCGGGCCTCGGTTCTATTTTTTTTTTGGCTTTTCCTAGTTAACCCCCAACCCTCCCCCTCACCACTAAACCAACCCTAACCACCTCAAATGGCCCAAAATACCCAGCCCAACCCAAAAACTTAAAAAAAATTCGAAAAAAAAAAAAATGGCCCGGCTCGGGCCTGAACCGGCCGGGCCGGTTCACCTTTTGAAGGGCCCGAGCCCGAACCGCCATCCCACCGGGCCGGTTGGCCCGAACCGGGCCCGGAACCGGTTCATTGGGCCGGGCCCGCACAGTAGCGGGCCGGTCCGGTTCCGGGCCGGTTGGCCCGGCCCGAGTCCACCCCTATTTCCAATTTCCCACATTAAGAACTTGGCATATGGTAGAAATCGTTGCCTTGTTTTAATTTACCACAACTTTTATGACTTTTTTCCATGCAGTCTATATTTCGTACCCTAAAATATATTTTTTCATCAAATATTATGACGAGTTCAATTCCATCTTTAATTTTTGGTTATTTGATTGCATTAAGAGTCCATCCTCGTGTACTTTCAAAGAATTCTTTTCAGAATTGGCATTATCCTTTAACAACACTTCCTCAGCTTCTCCTCCCAAGTCCCATCACTGATACTGACAAGTGAAAACTGATATGGTTGAACTCGTATTGTAAGTTGTAACTGAGCGGAGCTGGTTCGGGCTGATTCAATCAAGCTAAATGTTATGCAGTATTAATTAATACTACCTCCATCTCGTTGAAAGGTTCTTACTGCAAAATGACACGATTATTTAGACAATAATTAAAAAATATAATTTGAGTATATTTTGAGAAATAAATTTGATATGTATATAATATAATAGAATTAATTGTGATAATCAGGATGTTATAGATGTATTTTTTTTATATTAGATGATTAAATTGTCATTTAAGAGTGTTAATTGCTTTCTAAAATTGAGAACATTTATATGGGACGTTCAAAAAAAGAAAATGAGAACTTTTATAAGCGACACAGGGAGTAATTATAGTATCATTATAGCAGTACTAGATTCTCACATGTGCGATGCACGAGACACAAACTAAACAGTAGCTATATATATATATATATATATATATAGAGAGAGAGAGAGAGAGAGAGAGAGAATAAGGATCAAATGAGAAGAGTGCTTATCGTAAGAAGTGAGAATGCATTTGGTGCGTTCGTTTTAAGATTTGTGCATCAGATTAGCAAAAAAGTGCACGAGAAAGTGCAAAAAGTATTAAAAAAGTGATGCTAGACGTGGTGGCATATCTGTAATTAATCGGAACTTTTCTGTCATCGCAAAAAGTGCATCAAATTAGCGAAAAAGTGCATCAGAAAGAAGCAAATGTGAAGCTTCTCACTTCTCACGTTAAGATGTCTTCTTATTAGAACCCAACCCATATATATATATATATAAGAAAATTCTCAGGTCCAACACCTTCCGGTCCAAACGCCGCCCAAACACCGCCGTTTGGGGCGGTTTCCGGTGGAATTGTTTGATGATTTTTTTTGAGAATGTTCCTCATCAAGTCTAGTTTATCCATACCAAATTTCAGCTCAAAATTCAATCGGGAAGGCAGTTAAATAATTCATTGAAGTTAACTGCGTTTTTCTATGTATAATTTGGCGTGGTTAACTTCAACGAATTATTTGAATGCCTTCTCGATTAAATTTTGAGCTGAAATTTGGTATGAATAAACTAAACTTAATGATGAACATGCTAAAAAATTTTCATCAAAAAATTCAGTCGGGAACCGCCCCAAACGGCGGTGTTCGGGCAGCGTTCGGACGGGAAGGTGCTGGACAGGAGAATGACTATATATATATATATATAAGAGATCAAATACAAACCATGTTTAAAATACTAACCTACAAACTCAATAATATGCATCACTTTAAACTTCAATATGCAGTAAAAATAATCTAAAGATGCAGGGGTGACATCACATACAAACTAGCATGGACGGAGCTAGGGGTGGGCCAACCTAGGCCATGACCCACCCCAAATTTTAAAAATGACTTAATTTTTAAGGTAAAAAATTTTGTGTAATTTTTTTTTTCTAAAAATATTCTTTGTACCGGTCCAGTCCGGCCCAGTGCTCTGGCTCTGCCCCTGCAAACTAGTCCTCTCATTCAAATCATCTTTACATTATTTGTATTGCACATTGAAGTTCAAAGTGTTTCATATAATTCAAGCCATAAAATAGCAGTTTCATATTTACATTATTTGTATTGCATATTGAAATTCAAAGAGTGCATCTTTACATTATTTGTACTGCATATTGAAGTTCAAAGTGTTGCATATCATTGAGTTTGTAGGTTAGTAAGTTAAGCATAGTTTGTATGTGGTCTCACCCTTATATATCATGTGAGAAGCCCCCTTAGGCTGAGAAGTTGCGAAATCTAACTTATAAACTCAAAACACGAACTTTTAACCAATAAATCATAACTTATAGACCCCCTAAAAAAGTTACGAAAATGCCACCGCGTCAAAATAACTCCAGAAACCTGGATTTTTTTTCCTATATATATATATATATACTCCGTATGTATTAACCCGGTAGATAAACCACCAAAATCGGTGGGGCAGATGCCGAGAAATATCTCCCGGATTTTATTAAAAATGGGCAAAACACATACAAAAAGCGAGGTTGACCAAGCCAAAACCTCAAAAAGGGCATTCCCTTTCAACAAAGTAAAAAAAAAGAAACCTAGTAAAATAAAAAATATAAGGATATATATATATATATATATATATATATATATATATATATATATATAGTCATTCTCCTGTCCAGCAGGTTTTGGTCCGAACGCCGTTCGAACACCGCCGTTCGGAGCGGTTCCCGGTGAAATTTTTCAATGAAATTTTTATAGTATGTTCTTCATCAAGTCTAGTTTATCCACAAAAATTTTCAGATCAAAATTCAAACGTTCGGACCTGAGAATTTTCATATATATATAGCGGATCAGGTCAGAAGTGGTCTTAGGCTGAAAACTGCGAAGTTAAACTTATAAGTCAAACATACGAACATTTAACCAATAAATCGTAACTTATAGACCCCTCAAAATAATTACGAACATGCCACCGCAAAAAAATAAGTCTCGAAACCTTGAAAATTTTTGGATCGGTGGCATTTTCGTAATTACAATGGAGAGCTCTATAAGTTACTCCCTCTGTCCCATTAGAAGGTTCTCACTTTCCTTTTTTGGACGTCCCATATAAAGGTTCTCATTACTATTTTAAGAAACAATTAACAATCTTAAGTGACAAATTAATCATTAAATATTAAAAAGAGTTTTTTCCGTTTTTGGTCCCCGATTATTGTGTCATTGACAATTTTGGTACTCGACTTTTAATTTTTCCAATTCTAGTCCTCGACTATTGTGCTAGAGACATTTTTAGTCCTTGACTTCAAAGTTTCCTACATTTAGTCCTTTGAGTATTATCAAATTGACACTTTTAGTCCTTCAACTATGATTTTGATACAATAAATGGAGGACTAAGAATGTCATTATTATAATAGTTGAAGAACCAAATGTGTCACTTTTATGAAAGTCTGAGGACTAAATATGGAAAATTTCAAAGACATGTATCAAAAGTGTCTCTAGCAAGATAGTCCAGGACTAAAAATGGAAAAAATCAAAGTTGAGTACCAAAAGTGTAAATAACATAATAGTCGAAGGACTAAAAGTGGCAAAAACTTATATTAAAAATAATACATTTATAACATCACAATTATCAATACTAACTACATTATAATATGTACCTACTAAAATTATTTCTCAAAATATACTCGAAGTACTTTATTTAATTATTGCCTAAATAACCGCGCCGTTTTGCTATGAGAACCTTCCAACGGGACGGAGGTAGTATGATTTATTGGTTATAACTTATAAGTTCCTATATTCAGTCTATAAGTTTACTGCGTTGCAAAATCACATGCAAATCCAAGGGTTAAGATTGCTCCTCACTTCTCATTTTAAGGGGCACTTCTCACCTGATCTTTTATATATATGTGAGAAGTGCCCTTAGGCTGAGAACTGCGAAGCTAACTTATAGACTGAAAACAGGAACTTTTCACCAATAAATCATAACTTATAAACCACTCGAAATAATTACGAACATGCCACCGCAAAAAATAAGTCTGGAGACCTTGGAAATCTTTGGACGCGGTGGCATTTCCGTAATTACGATGGAGAGCTTTATAAGTTTTGATTTATTGGTTATAAGTTCATATATTCAGTCTATAAGTTTGCTGCGTTCTAAGATTAGATGAAAATTCAAAGGCTGTGATTACTTCTCACTTCTCATTTTAAGGAGGACTTCGTACCTGATCTTTATACACACACACACACACACACACACATATATATATAAGAGATCAAATATAAACCATGCTTAAAATACTAACCTACAAACTCAATAATATGCATCACTTTGAACTTCAATATGCAGTAAAAATAATAAAAAGATGCAGTGGTGGGATCACATACAAACTAGTCCTCTCATTCAAATCATCTTTACATTATTTGTATTGCATATTGAAGTTCAAAGTGTTTCATATTATTCAAGCCAGGGGCGGTTCCAAGAATGAAAGGTGGGGGTGGGCTAAGTAGTAAAAAAAATTGTTACTCCACACACAAGGTTTAGCTTAGGGCTGTTATTCAATTGAACTTTTTTCGAACTATTCGAGTTCGAGCGTGATTTCAAATCTAATTTAACCACTTGAGCTCAATGAGCATCGATCTAAAAAATGAGCTAGATTTTGAATGGAGTAATTTGAGTTTGCACCCCATTTTATTGTCCAAATTGGACTTTGCACCCCTTTTTTTAAAATCTTTGTATTTGCACCTCAACCCCGTATGAAAAGACAAAAATGCCCCTTGATCAGGAATATGTTGAAGGCCAACACAATTGTTAATGGAGGGGCATTTTTGTCTTTTCAAACGAGGTTGAGGTGCAAATACAAAGATTTCTATAAACGGGGTGCAAAGTCTAATTTGGACAATAAAATGGGGTGCAAACTCAAATTACCCCATTTTTGAATTCGAATAGTTATTCAAGCAGAGTTCGAGCATAGTGATGTTCACTTCGATCCAAACTTGAGCCTATCAATCACTTATAAATTATGAGAATAAATTATATATATATCTTAAAATTTAAACGTCTTTGATGCGACTTTATAAATTTATTAATGATTATCGAAGATTCGAGTGCTTATCGAATAATTCGAACATGGATCTATTAACGAGCATAGTCTAAATTTCTACATTCTAGCATGTTTATCGAGCTTATCAAGCGTTCGAATTGAACACCGGAAATCTATTGAGCTCCATTTTGTACTAGATAAATATTCATTTCATCGTTTCAATGTACCATGTTAATCATGATTTCATATGTATAATCCTAGTTAGTTAAATATGGAATGAGAATTAAACGTGGTTTAATACGTACGTGTTTTATTCGGTAAGTTGGGGAAAAAATTCGGTCAAAAATCCGGCGAAAAATACGTTGACTTATAAAAACGTACAAGTACGTATACGTGTATAATACGACATCTCCTTGAAAAATTCAGGTTAAAAATACGGGTCTAATTTTGCATGCTTAAATTATTGTACTAGTTTTTAGATCATAAAAAACATATAGTACATAAAAGAAAATCAAAATACACACACATTAAAATAGAATATCTCATTGCTCACACAAGAATACAATGACCAAAAAGAAATAATAATTACATATTAGTAATATAATGACAATTGACAAGTTAACTAATGGGTAAATAATAAGAGCAAAAATCATGATCAGTCGACAAGAATATTAGAGAGGATAAACTTATAACGTAACTTTATAGGCATAAATAATAATGAGTTCAACACCTTACACCAATAATTACAAAATATAATGACAGATTAATTAATGGGTAAATAATAAGAACATCTACCGATCTACGTAGCTACTACTGGTTTTGGAGTTGAGGCAATTGAGGTAGAATCTATTTCAAGTTTCGACCATAGTTCTAAGGAAGTCTCATTATATTCAACCATAATTTGGAATTAACACAAAAATTAGTGTTTGACACAATTCTAATAATATTCTTGACTCTAAGCGTTATTTTCAATTCCAACATAATTCGATATTCTTATACCAAATCAGTAGTTAAGTACTTGATCTAACTAAAAACTTGAGAATCTAAATATCAGGAATATATATGATGCAAATCTGGTTTGGGTGTTGAGGCTGGATTTTTGAATGAGTGTCCGCCGTTTGGCTGAGGCGCCGAGGCGTTAGTGGAGTAACGTGATTGCTTTGGAAATTTTTCAGATTTTGAACTTTGGAGTTTGGAAACCTTTTAATATCTTTAGTAAAGATAAAAACCTATTCGGCTATTCGTATTCCACTTTTAAGGCAGCCGCCAATGATCCTGCACTTTACTAGGTCAACATTTAATATATTTGCTACTTTAGTAATTGGTAAACTAACTCATTTAATTACACGCGTTTTTGTAAAATTCGTTTGGGTGCCGTATTATTCCGTCTAAAACGGCACAGCCTATTTATTCGATAAAAACGAGTTTTTTTGGCAAAAAAAAAAAGGATACCGTATAAAACGCGTTTTATACGCGAAAAAGCTAACTATGGGTATAATATATGACCATTAACACGTTAAACTGTTATATATGAAATTATTCTTTAATATTCAACTATATATGAAATTATGATGCATTAACAATTAAAGGACTAAAATTTAGAATTATATTTTAAATTATTCTTTAAGACCTTCACTAAATTGGGATTTTAAATTTTTTTTAGCTAGGCTGAACACCAACTTTTTATAAGCTATACCTATAATTTAAAAAACAACTGGGTTGGGTAGGGCTGGGCTGGAGCCCACCCTAGCCACTACAAGCATCCGCCCCTGATTCAAGCCACAAAATAGCAGTTTCGTATTTACATTATTTGTATAGCATATTGAAATTCAAAGAGTGCATATTTACATTTTTTGTACTGCATATTGAAGTTCAAAGTGTTGCATATTATTGAGTTTGTAGGTTAGTAAGTTAAGTATGGTTTGTATGTGATATCATCCACACACACACACATAAGTTATGATTTATTGGTTAAAAGTTCGTGTTTTGAGCTTATAAGTTAGACTTCTCAGCTTCTCAGCCTAAGGGGAGCTTCTCACATGATCTTTTCTCTATATATATGTGTATATATATATATATATATATATATATATATATATATATATATATATATATATATATATATATGTGTGTGTGTGTGTGTGTGTGTGTGTGTGTGTGTACACATACATACACACACACTAAATAATAGCTATATCATATTATTTGTTAACATTATCGGTTAATGTCCACGTGAATGCAAAGAGTACAGATGGAATAGACATAAAAGGTTATAATCAAGGAAAATATAGTTACACCTCATAATTGGTAGAAATATGTTTTGGATAAGAGGGAATAGATAGATATTACATTAATTTTTACGCAAAAATGAATATAAACTACATACAAGCTTGATTTTTTCAAAAATAGTTTTTCATTTGATATAAAATCTCTCAGTTAGTTATTTGATACTCCCTCCGTCCCGATCATTTCTTCCGGTTTCGACCGGTATCGCAAATTTAGGTAGTGAGAATACAGTTAAAATGTATGGTTGTAGTTGTGTAAGAAAAAAGTGAATGAATGTGAACCACTTATTTTTTCCAAAAGTGGAAGTTGGAAGAATTAATTGGGACGGCCCAAAAAGGAAAGTTGGAAGAAATGATCGGGACGGAGAGAGTACTTACTATGATGTGGGAATAACTCATTTTTATGTAATAAAATCTGCCAGTTCGACGTAATGAGATTTTTTGAAAAAAGCTCAAGCAAATATATGTGTTTTAAAGATTATGTTTGTCCGGTTTATTATTTAAAAGACAACCAAAATTTTCTGGATCTATCTTTTCGTAGCATGGACCTCTTGGCGTATTAGATGTTTATCTATTTTTATTATCATAAATACTCAAAATTTGACAAACATGGTCAAAAGAGTAAATATGCATCACATAAGTCTTAGGTCCATGTTTCTACACTACAAGGTCCCTGAACATGGTAGAATGAAGCTTTTCATTGATGCCCAAGAAGTTTACAGAAGGATGAAGAATTTCAGCGTAAAACTTCCGTGGGGTTTTGTTCTTTGCGACTCAGGTGGAATAATACTGAAAAACTTACCTACTCCATTCCCTAAAGGCATATTTAACTATTTATAGCCTTTGGGAATCAGTAGGTCACAATGATTGGACTCTAACATTTAGGAGGTTCATATCCCCTTTTACCACACTTTGTTAATAAAAGTTATTCTACACATTATTTAATACAATAAGAGGCCTATAAAAATTATATTGATCACAATACAAAAATATCTCTAACATTCTCCTCCGCAGAGTGTCTTGTCCTTTCCGGAGCGGAAGAGGAGACCGATGGATTTAGGGATTTAATATATCAGGGGTAGAATGGTAATAGGGAGTCTTATTTAGGGAATATAAAACATTAAGTCCTATTATGGAGTTTTAGGTATGTTTTAGTCCTATTTAGGGCAATTTCTTATTGTAATTCTAGCGATCGTTCTAGGTTACTAAATATATCAATTAATCAATCAAACACAAATTAAATACATTCATGCAATTAATCCATCATGAATTTAGCCATACATCATAATTAACCCCTTCATCAATCCAAATCCCTAATTAAAACTACTCACAACTCATAATTGAAGAATCAATAGAATTGGGATGAACAAAATTAATTGTCATTAATTAAAAAGTAGGAACTTACAAATAATCCAAGGGAATTGAAGAGGTGTGAAAAGCTCTATAAAATTCGTCCATAGGCCTCTCTCTCTAAGCTCCTTCCTCAAAATAGGGTTATGGAGGCCTTATTTATAGAAAATAGGAAAAATCAGCTTCAAACTAGGACTTCCGGGGCACGCTCGGCGCCCACCCTCGGCGAGCGTGGCGTCCGAGATTCCGGAGCATAATTCCGCGTTTCAGGGCCACGCTCAGCGAGTGTCCCTGCCACGCTCGGCGAGCGTGGACGGCAGTAGCTTCCCCGTGATTTCTCGCTCCCTGCGCTTAGTGAGCGTCCCTGCACGCTCGGCGTGCGTCTTTTCCTTCCGAATTTGATTATGCTTCCTTCAACAAAGTTGTATCTTACGAAGTCTTCTATCCAACACAAACTGGATTTGAATCATCCAATCAAAAGATATGAATAAAATGGTGGAAGGTCGCATTCTGAAATCGCAACAACGATCATCTGACTTCTTTGTCTGTTTTCACCTTTTTCCTATCAGATTCTCGCAGTGTTGTCTGCATATGATTTGTAGCCCTTGAAGTTGGATTTCATATGGAACTTGATTCGTGTTCTTTGGATGTTTCTACAAAAAGATATGCTTGAACGATTGACAGAAGGTCATTCTGAACGGCGTTTTCAAGCTCTATTCATCTTCATTTGATCCCGTAGCCACTCCTAGAGCTCTCTTGTCGTCAAAACTTCGCCGTACACCTCCCGATGACCTCTAATACTCTCGATTCATTCTCAAATGCATCTCAAATCATCCCGATTGCTTCTCAAACACTGGTGCTGGACTCAAATCTCTGATTTGACTCCAAACAATACAAAACTCGAACCAACACCCGGTAACTACGACTTGAGCTAAAAATGAGACTTGTGACACAAAATAATTAGAGAAACCATAAAAAGTCGATCTAAACATGCATCAAATGCGTGTCTAGATACAGACTTATCAGACCCCCCCACACTTAAGCCTTTGCTTGTCCTCAAGCAAAATGAACTTCAGGACTTACGATAATCACCACACGAAATTAAGACTATTAGCATGCACATGTAGTTAAAGGGATATTCACAGAACAGAAAGAATAAACCAAAAAAAAATCTTCCCTAAACTACCTCTGTTGAGTGTAAATCCCGTAGATCCGAAAGCCCAACACGAACTTTGGATATATCAGGAATGTCACAGAATCAAAGCGTGTAAAAAATATAAAATCTGAACTAACCAACACTCGAAAGCTCACTTGTATTAATTAACCAGTCCGATTACAGGAATTTCCCGATCGGTAGGTCGGAAACAATGCTTTAATACAAGAAATAAGAGCAAAGATGCTATTCTAGAGCCCTAGTATTGAAAGGCTAACCCTTACAATTGACTTGAAACCTTCTATTTATACTAATGGAGAGCATGGGCTGCCCCATGCTGATTGGCCGTTGTTCCACCGACTTGGTCATCCATGCTTCCACTTGCTGATGTCATAGTCTGACATTAATTGCACCTGGCCACTTGCTGGTTGGCCGTTGCTCGACCGGGATGTTGGGCTGTACTGAAGATGCTGTCAAATTGGCCCAAGTACGATATATAGCCCGAACCCCGGTCAGTATGTCTTCTTACTGGGCCAACCTTTATTTGGGCCGAACTCCGTTCGGTATGTCTTCTTACTGGATCTATTCATCATATAGTGATGGGCCCGTTGCTTGGGCCGGATATCTTGGGCCTTCTCGATCTGGGTATTGGGCCTCTAGGTCAATATCCCAACAACCTCTTTGTACTCTAGCTAACGTAATTGACAAAATTATTCACAGCATCCTCAATGTAGTGACAGTAAACACTAAAAACTAGCTACCGATCAGAAGGACTTGTGAAGGTGGTGGTGAATGATAAGGAATATACAGTCTCTTTCTTTTAGAGTTTTGGAACAACCTGACAAGGACTTAATGAATTTAGGAATTTCAGGGCTATTTTTAGGATCAGGGAATTTAGTAGACCACAAATTAGAAACTATCATTTAAACCTATGCAAAGAGTAGACATGGTGTACAACTAAGCTAAACCGTCGCGACACATTGGTGCTTTGACGTATACTTGAAGTACGAGAAGGACTAATGCTAATTTCGCAAAAGCCTTCAAGTTCATTTAATTAGGTTTAGTTTTCCTTGTCATGTTGGCACGAGAACGCCATTTCTTTCAAAAGATACCCAAGTCTCATCTTATTGTGCGAAACGCTTACGCTGTTTGACCGGGGCTCCCATTCTCTTTTTCGCAAGGTAAAATGTCTAGCTAATATTTAATTATTTTTTCAATTTTTTAGTTTTTCACTAGACATTACTCCATTCTAATCTCGGTCTCACCAAGGAAAATTCTCAATCAAAGTTCATTTAAAGTGGGTGAATCCATACCTACAATGCAATCCTCGAAAATATCAAATTCCTAAAAAGTGACTGCTCTTACCCCATTTGGGACATAGGAACAGTGTCAATGGTGGCTTCTACAAAAATTCCCTAAACTTAGCAAATTAATCCCCTAGTTCCCTAAACACCAAGACTTTGTTAGAAATATTCACGGGTAAGAGAACAGGTCATTTGGCTATGGAGTTCAATTAATGGGTAAAGAACAAAATGGTCAGGCTCAAAGTGGCTTCTCCTAAAGGACTTATTCAAGTAAAATAGAAGATTAATGAATTCAATGGGTGACTAATGCCTTCATTCTCTCAACAACTCGATTATAGTGCAAGCAATTTAAGCCTAAACACTCCAAAGATGTTCTAAAAACAAAGTCAAAACGCTAGTCAGCTCACAAAGACCTAGTTTAAAGAAAAAAATTCAAAAATTTGACATGAACTTTTTATGAATATACAACTAACACCTGCGCATGCTAACTCTAGTAATCCCATGTAACAACTACTGCCCGAATGCCCAATTCACTCCCCCACACTTAAACTTTGACATCGCCCTCGATGAAAAAAAATGCACTATGCACAAGGGGGTAAAGGGGAAAGGGTCACACATGCTCAATTCAACTCAAGTCAACATATTAAACATGCGTAAAGAATAGTCATCAAAACTTCCCTAGGGCGTTGGTCGATGCAGAACAAAACGGAGTCAAGTAATCCTCGGCATATCATCCCAATGAAACACTAAGCTCCAAAACAAAGCACAAAAACACACAAAGACAAAGAACAAGCTAAAACGAAAGTGCGGAAATAAGCTTGAGTTGCCTCCCTAAGCTTGAGTTCTCTCTAATTAATGACAAAGGGAATAGGGATTGATTCCAGGGTAATCAGATTTCTGGCTGATCAGGCTTAATTACATGAAATTAATCTAATTAAGCCTAGCTAATCAATACTAAGTTCTTACCACTCTCGCGGCGTAGAGTACAATAATTTAGGGGAACAAGCTGATCTGTCATGTAACAGGATCCTAAAGTATTGCCAAAACGAGCGAGCTTACGGTGCCTTAATCGCTACTACTCTCTTAGCGAACGATTAAGTGTGTTTGAAGGTATCCTAGAATAATACAGATCTCTCTTAATTTATTCTACAAGCAATTGTAATTCTAGCTGCAGTCTAGGTTACAAAAGATAACAATTAAATTATTCATACACAAATTAAACGGCATTCATGCAATTAAACCATCAAGAATCTAGCCATACATCGCGATTAACCCCTTCATCAACCCCAAATCCCTAATTAAAACTACTCACAACTCATAATTGAAAGATCAATAGAATTGGGAAGAATAGAATTAATTGTCTTTAATTAAAAAGTAGGAACTTACAAAGAATGTCAATGAATTGAAGAACAAGGCTGAAAAGCTCTCAAAATTTCGTGCTAGGCCTTCTCTCTAAGTTCCATCCCCCCAAAATAGGGTTAGGAAGGCCTTATTTATAGAAAAAGGGAAGAAATTCGAGTAGGATTAGGATTCCCGGGGTCAGGCATGACCGTGCCTCCGGAGTAAATTTACTTTTTTGCGTCCAGGCACGGCGTGCCTGTCTTTCCAAGCACGACCGTGCCTGGCTTCCAGGGAATGGATTCTTCGGTATGCTACAGGCACGGCGTGCCTCCCTTGCCAGGCATGACCATGCCTGACCTCCAGCGAACATCCGCTTCAATACACTATAGGCACAACGTGCCTATCTCCCCAGGCACGACTGTGCCTGGTCTTTTTCGTCGCCTGGTGCACTTCTAGGCACGCACAGCGTACCTTTTTCGCAAGGTAAGAGGTCTAGCTATTCAAGTAATTTTTTCAATTTTCAAAGTTTCACTAGACATCACTCCATTCTAATCTCGGCCTCACCAAGGAAAATTAGCAATTAAGGTTCAATTATTCAAAGTGAATCCATGCCTACAATGCAATCCTCAAAAATATCAAATTCCTAAAGAGTGGTTGCTGTTACCCCATTTGGGGCATAGGAACAGTGCCAAAAGTAACTCCTACATAAATTTCCTAAACTTGAACTAATCCCCTAATTCCCTAAACATCAAGACTTCGTCAGACTTATTCACGAGTAAGGAAACAGAGGCCATTTGGGTTATGGAGCTCAATGAATCGGGTAGACAATAAACGATCAGGCTCAAAGTGGCTTCTCCTAAAAGACTTTTTCAAGTGGGATGGATGATTTATGAATTAATACAATGAGTGACTAATGCCTTCTTCCTCTCAACAACTAGATTATAGTGCAAGCAATTTAAGCCTAAACACTTCAAATATGTTCTAAAAGCATAGTCAAAATGTTAGCCAGCTCACAAAGATACAGTTTAAAGAAAAATTTTCAAATATTTGACATGATTTTTTCCAAGAATATACCATTTTTTTTAGCAGAAAGAACTTCGCATCCAAATTTTCACACACTGTAATCAATTTGGAATGACAAAATCAATCCAAGAATATACCATTAACACCTGCACATGCTAACTCTATTAATCCCATGTAACAACTGTTGGCCCCGGATGTACTAGATACAGTCTAGAGGGGGGGTGAATAGACTGTATTGGTTTTTAACTTTTTCAAGTTAATTACCAGATTTAACAGAATAGCCTGTTCTGTTGGCAGAACAGACTAGCAGCGGATGGGGTTCTGGTAGGGGTTCTGTCAGATTAGCCTCAGAGAAGCAAAGACAGTAGGCCTTCTGTTAACTCACAAGACACGTTCTGCTGAACACAGAGACCAAGTCTTTGGATTTAAACAGTTCAAATAAGAACAATAAATAAGTGCAATAAGTAAATGACACCAGAGATTTTTATAGTGGTTCAAGGAACAACTTGCTCCTCTAATCCACTGTTCCACTAAGCTTGTAAAAACGTCCGTTTACAACGCCTTAGTCCTATCACTTAAGAAGCTCTCCACGTCTTCTTCAAGTGTAGATGTCTCATGGGATCCACTTCCTGGCTTCCTTTAAGACTGGTCCTTTCACTGAGCTTCCCGGAAGTATCACCACTTCACTGCTCCAGGTACTTGGACGTCCTTCTTGTAAAAGAAGAGTTTCTGTTGAAACAGGGGTTCCTCCAACTTGCTTCGTTACAAAAGATTTGTAGATGAAGTGCTTGAAGTTTTGAAGAACTAATAGAACTTTGCTTGAGTTGGAAGTAAGAATCTTTCCAATGTCTGCCTTCTCTCGTAGAAGATGATGAAGATTTAATCTCAAGGAGGCTTATGCGTTTTTGAGTGTTTGAATGTTTTTGTATACGCACTGTTGTAGCAAAGTTATTCGGTCGTTCTTCGTAGTGTATCTTTTATACTGGGGTTGTTTTCCCGTTGGAGGATAAGGACGACAACTGCATTAAATGCGCGAACAGTTGACTTGACCAGTAGGACCCAACAAAGTTGGCGGGTTACTATTTCTGGATAAAGCTATCCTGACATTGCGGCCAATCATCTGTATTTACTCTACAGAGTACGGGAGGCATTAAATGCACATTTAATGTGCGTACTGTAGCTTTTCCGTTGAGGTCTTCTAGCCGTTGAAGGAATCTTCAGTTGAATTATCCGACTTGGATGTATCCGGAAAGCTTCTAAGTGTCAGACCTTCTGGTATCTTCAGCAGAATGTCAAACAGAGAAGGTCTTGAGCACTTTTGTTGAAACGTAAGTCACCAGAGGGTCTTCAATCCTTCTGTCAAGAGAAAGGCCAACAGAGGACCTAAGGGCTTCTGTCATAGTGGAGTTCCAACAGAGAGTCAGGAGGACTTCTGTCAAGAAACTATCACCAGAGGGCCAAACGGGCTTCTGTCAGGAGGTCTTCTGTCAGTCGACTAATCTAAGAAACTTTACAAGGAAAATTTCTAATACAAGAAATCTAAAGAAGGGGTACTCTAAAGTCCTAATTAATATAGCATCATCAAAATCTAATTACAATTATTCCTTACAAATTCCCCTTTTTGATGATGCCAAAACCCTTTAACTATTTCCAGAGAAGTGCCTTCACCATAAAAGAGATAAAGTTTAAAACTTTCATTAAAATCTTGGTGGGCAACTTGGCATAGGAAAATAGTAAGAGTACAGTACATTCAGATAGCAGTTAAGAATAGAAAGAAAACAAACACACAAACATAAACAGAGAAAAGAGAGACAAATATGAAGAAATTGCCTTATAAGGTGAAAGGTAGAGATGTTCTTTTATTAAGGGAAAAGGTAGGGATAGTCCTTTCCCATGCAGCATGAGCTATAGCTTGATCATCCAATTCTTTCAGCCTTTTCAATTCAGTATTGACTTCTTCTCTTATCTCTGTGAGATTCCCAGCTCTTTGATAAGATGCCCAAATGGGTGATAGCTTGCAATCAAGATAGTTGAGGACACCTTCATGGACGTCCTTCCCTGGAAGAATTCTATTAAGATACCAGTACTCAGCTTCTTCCAGTGAGCCGCCATGCCTAACTCTTATTCGACCTTCTCTGTCAAGGTAGAGGTTCTGCTGCTGAGTAGGAGTCATCTTCTGTTGAATTTCCTCAAACTGAGCTCTACCTATCCTCTGTGATCCATTTAATCTCCATTCTCCGATGTTTAGAACTTTCCTCTTCTTGGATGTGTTTCTATGAGGAGATGAGGGTCTAGAGAATCCAGCTTCTTTCTTCTTTTGTATGGAAGCCTGGAAATAAGGGGCTGGATCAACAGATGGGCCAGCTGAGGTTCTGGCAGATTGTTTTTTTTTGGATGGGGGTCCTCTTCCCCCTTTTTGGCATCATCCAGGTCAGAGATCATCATTGCTATCTTTTGAAACTCTGTTGCCTGGGATGTGGCAATTTGCTCAAGGGTTTCTTGAAGGGTCTGTGTAACCGAGGTGAGACCTTCTATCAGACCTTGTTGCTTCTGAAGAGCTGAGGCAATATTGTAATACCCGAGATTAATTTAAGAGGATTAATAGTACTACTCATACCAACAGAGGTGCATCTCCTTTTAAGGGAGCTCATCACCCAAGAACTCCAAAGTTAAGCGTGCTTGCACGGGAGTAGTCTTGGGATGGGTGACCCCCTGGGAAGTTTCTCAGGGCGCGCATGAGTGAGGACAAAGTGCGCGGTAAAGGCTCGTGGTGGTTTGTGGGGACAGTACTAGAGGTCTAGAGTAACTACCTCGGGTCCGTGTGGGGCCCCGGGGTGTTACAAGTGGTATCAGAGCAACCCTGCGACAGTGTGCTGACCCGTTAGATATCGGGCGGGCACTTAGCGGGGCAAGATTCTAGGGTTTTATTGAGATTGGTTTAAGGGCGCAACGAGGACGTTGCGATCCTAAGTGGGGGTGATTGTAATACCCGAGATTAATTTAAGAGGATTAATAGTACTACTCATACCAACAGAGGTGCATCTCCTTTTAAGGGAGCTCATCACCCAAGAACTCCAAAGTTAAGCGTGCTTGCACGGGAGTAGTCTTGGGATGGGTGACCCCCTGGGAAGTTTCTCAGGGCGCGCATGAGTGAGGACAAAGTGCGCGGTAAAGGCTCGTGGTGGTTTGTGGGGACAGTACTAGAGGTCTAGAGTAACTACCTCGGGTCCGTGTGGGGCCCCGGGGTGTTACAAATATCCTTTGAACTTGCTTCAAGAAGAACCAATTTCTGGTATCTTTCTTTGTCATCAGAAAACAGAGTTCTGGTTTGATCGCGGTGAAGTTTGCAAAGTTCCTTAATGTCTAAGAGCTGTTCCTTAGTCTTGGTGTCAGACCATTGAAGTTCTTCAAGATTGTCTGAGATGGTTTTAATTGCTTCACCTTGAGCCATCAAGGTTTGGTGAAATGTGAATAGGGTCTTATGAATACCTTCCACTTCAGTTGAAAGAGCGTCAGTCTTGGCAGTGGATGAATCCATGAAGTTGTTGAGAGATTCTGTCAGTGTAGCAAAGCGGGATGAGATGAAATCCATACCAGAGTTGAGGTTGTCATTGACATGAGATAGATGCTCAAAGTGTTTGTCGTTGATTTGTATGAGCTTGTTCATTCCATCCAACATTTGACCACCAAATTCTTCTGCAGCTTCAACGAACTGATTGAAGGGAATTTGGGGTTCTGTTTCTACAAACTCTGGCATTCCCAGTCCTCTTGACTTGGGCATAGGAGGCCTTCTGGTCTGTTGCAGAGAGGGATGCTGAGGGGAAGGTTCTCTAGTAGGATTTTGTTGTCTCTTGGAGGTGAGATCTCCAGCTAAGGAGGATGGAAGGAATCCATCATTGTCACTATCAGATGAGAGAACACGAGGTAGAGGCTGTCTCTTTGGAGTAGATGCGACAGAATGCTGAGAGGTTCTTGGAGAATTTGCAGCAGGAGAGGGTGACTTCTGTTGAGGTGGGGTAGGTAATTTATGATAAGAGGGGGCTTTCTGGAATTGGGTTGTTGGTTGGGGAGAAGGGATTTTCTGTTGTGGAGGAGATGGTGGAGGTGAAGGAGATCGGTTTCTGTTGGAGGGTGTTGGTTTACAAAGGGAAGAAGGTTTGGATTTAGCAGAAGGGGTTTTCTGCTTGATAGGGGAGTTTTCCTTGGAGATAGATTTTTCCTTGGAGGGAGTTTTAAGCGGAGAGGTTGGAGGGGCATTCTGTTGAGGGTTGGTCTTCTGTGGTGGTGAGGATTTCTGTGGGGATGGGGATTTCTGGTGAGGAGATTGAGGTGGAGTAGTAAAGGGAGTTGGGATTCTGGGTGAGGATTGTGGTTTAGGGGGTGATTTAGGAGGAGAAGGAATGTGAGGTTCTGTATGAACAGAGGGAGATTTAGAGATTACCTCAAGTATGGTTTCTGTGAATTGTGAGTCCCTCCGTTCTTTGACCAGCTTCTCCATGGCCAAAGGAAGATCATTAGCAGTGGAGGGTTCCCCTTCTCCATGAGCGCTATGACGAATTTTGATAAGAGATTCCTTCCTCTTCTTCTCAACCAGCCATTCATCAAAGACTGCCATTTCATCTTCTGTTAATGCTTTGACGTGTTCCTCCTCATCAACATGAATCTGTTTGCCCTTCCCTTTGTATTCCTCCTTCTTCTTTTCTGCTAGAACAGATAGAAGGAAATCCTTGTTGAGGCACTGCTCAATATCTTCTGTACCAGCCCACTTGAGGGCTTCAGCTTCCTCAATGATGAAGTTGGGGAGCATTCTGATCAGTTCAGAGAGAGATCCCACTCTCCACTTCCTCCATGCTAGAACCCTGATAAATTCTTTGTCTATGGCAGAGGAGATATTCTCCTGAGGTTCTGAGGGCTCAGGGGTTCTGTTGACTTCATGATGTTCTGGTGAGGAAGTCAGCATGGGTTGATCAGGCATAGTTGCAGAGGGAGATCTGTGAGATTCCCCCCTGAGTAGTGGCATTCAACACTACTTCATCCTCTTCAGAGTCACTTGACTCAAAGACAATCCTCTTGCTTTTCCAGACATTTCTGTTGACTGGAGCAGAGGTGACAAAATCCTCAAGTTCCCCCTGACTTGTAGGAGTCACAATTCTGGCCTTCTTGGCAACTGGAGATGCAGAAGGAGTAGATTGTGTAGGTGTTGGGGAGGGCTGCTTCCTCTTGATGACAGCCTTCTTTGTCACCAACTTGTGGACTTTGGCTGGGGCAGCCTTCTTTGTGATAGCTTTCTTCACAGGCTTTCTGATCAGAAGCTCTTCTTCTTCAGATTCTGAAGGGGTAGAGGGTTTCTGCTGTTTCTTCACAGCCTTCTTGGACTTGATCACCTTCTGTTGGAGTTTCTCCCGGTTAAACTCCAGAGTCCTCAGCCTCTTCTGTTCAGCCTTCAGAGCTACTCTCCTATCACCTGAGGTGTTGAGGAAGAGTAGTTTGGTGTAGTCAGCTTCAATGGGGTTCCTCAACCCTATTCTGGCCTTCATCATCAATTCAGACAGGAGTAGGCCATAGCCCATAGGGGTTTTGAAGAGATTGATATCCTTGGCCTTCTTCTTGATAAATTCAACAAGGGACTTGATGATTACCTATCCCCAGTTGATGTTCATCCCATGATGAACTGCAAAGACAGCCTTTGCATTCTGTACAGTCATATCATCGGTGGAGGTGCTCTTGCTCCAGACGCATCTATGGAAGATATTGACCAATTTCTCATTGTCACTCTGTAGCAGATTCTTCTTCATGTACAGCTTTGGGACGCTTCCTACTTCAGGTCGGCAATAGAGCTGAACAAAGGCTTCAACAGAAACCTTGACACTGTCTAGGACAATGAACCCTTCATTGTCTTCTTCTTGCGGGTCCTCCACCACGCCAAAGAGGGCGTTGATAGTTTCAGAGGTGAGGATAATGTCATCACCGTTGACATGTGATTTGATGGTATCACCTTCATATGTGACGTTAAGGTAGAATTCTGCCACGTCTTTGGTGATGTAGGAGTTGAAATGAAAGCCTACCACTTTGTTTAGTTGAGATTCCTCCATACCCTTGATGATTTTCATCATCGTTTCTTGGTTTGCGGCGAGTTCAGGGATTGCGAAAAGGTCGCAGTTCGTCCCAGTGTAAATGTTTTTGACCAGGAGGTCAATTTCAGCATCAGTAAGATCGTTGATGTTGATAAACGCCATTAGAGCAGGAAAAAGTTTCTGAGAGCTTGAGAGCTATGGAGGTTTGAGAATTTGAGAATAATGAGAGCAGTAACGGTTTAGGTTTGAGAAAATGGAATATATGTGTTTGATTTAATGGACGTTTGAGATTATTGGCGGTTCCGAGGTACCAATAAACGAGAAAGGGGGCGCAGTAAATATTTTGCACCTAAAATACCGTTTTAAGGGTAAAAGGGTAAAAGACCTTTATTAACTTACTAGGTCACCCGGTTTTCTCAAAATATTTCTAAGTCCTCAACCTTCTATTAAAGGTAAGAGTTTCTGAAGGTAAGAGGAGGGTTTCTGTTGCTGAGGTATTCTGTTAGGAACGGAGGTTCTCTGTTCTGAGTGGTGAACAGAAGGGGGATTGGCAACAGGTATTCTGTCCAGGGTAGAGAACAGAAGGGGTCCTGCAACAGGAATTCTGTTACCAGAGAGTTTGCAACAGAAGATCTTCCTATTCAACTTTCTCATGGAATTTCATCTATCATTCCCAATTCCTCTCTCAGTTTGTTGAATCTAGCCTCAGGCAAAGCCTTTGTTAGAATATCTGCAAGTTGGTCTTCTGTTGACACATGCTCCATGCATATGTGCTTCTTTTCAACATGATCTCTGATGAAGTGATGTCTTATCTCAATGTGCTTTGTCCTGGAGTGAAGAACTGGGTTCTGAGTGATGACAATGGCACTGGTGTTGTCACACAACACCTTGATCTCCTTTGCTTGAATGCCATAATCCTTTAGTTGTTGCTTCATCCAGAGTAGCTGAGCACAGCAACTCCCAGCTGCAATGTATTCAGCTTCTGCTGTACTGGTTGAGATTGAATTCTGCTTCTTGCTAAACCAGGAAACAAGTCTCCCACCTAGCAGCTGGCAATGACCAGAGGTGTTCTTCCTGTCTAACCTGCAACCTGCAAAATCTGAGTCAGAGTAACCAATTAGTTCAAAGTTACCTCCCTTGGGATACCATAGGCCTGCAATTGGATTTCCTTTGATGTATCTGATAATTCTTTTTGCAACACTTAGATGGCTCTCCTTGGGCTTTGATTGGTATCTGGCACAGATTCCAACAGAGAATGAGATATCTGGTCTGCTTGTAGTGAGATAGAGAAGAGATCCAATGATTCCTCTGTAGGTTGTTGCATCAACATCTTTGCCTTCATCATCCGGACCAATTCCTTGAGAAGTGTTCATGGGAATCTTTACTGAGGATTTGCCTTCTACTCCAAATTTCTTGATCAGGTCTCTGATGTACTTCCCTTGATTGATAAAGATTCCTTCTGGAACTTGTTTGACTTGTAGTCCTAGAAAGTAGCTGAGCTCTCCCATCACACTCATTTCAAATTGACTCTACATTACTTGAGAAACTTTCTTACATAACTCTGCATTAGTACTTCCAAATATAATATCATCAACATATATTTGTACTAGCAGAATATGATTAGCAACAGAGATTTGAAATAGAGTTTTGTCAACCTTTCCCTTAGTAAACCCATGGTTCACTAGGAATAGGGACATTGTGTCATACCATGATCTGGGAGCTTGCTTAAGACCATAAAGGGCCTTTTTAAGCTTGTAGACACAGGAGGATTGAGTAGGAATGACGAAACCCGGTGGTTGTTCCACATAAACCTCTTGTTCAAGATCTCCATTCAGAAATGCACTCTTGACATCCATCTGGTAGACCTTGATGTTGTTGTGGGCAGCAGAGGCTAGAAATATTCTGATGGCCTCTAGTCTGGCAACTGGTGCAAAGGTCTCATCAAAATCTATTCCTTCTTCTTGGCAGTAACCCTTAGCTATCAGCCTTGCTTTATTTCTTACAATGTTGCCATCTTCATCGGCTTTGTTCTTGAATACCCATTTTGTTCCAATGACATTCTGCTGCTTTGGCCTAGGAACAAGCTCCCA
Source organism: Cuscuta europaea (assembly GCA_945859875.1). Classification (NCBI taxonomy): domain Eukaryota; kingdom Viridiplantae; phylum Streptophyta; class Magnoliopsida; order Solanales; family Convolvulaceae; genus Cuscuta; species Cuscuta europaea. The sequence goes on from CAMAPE010000009.1 coordinate 3,185,743, forward strand.
TACTTTGTTCCTTTCAAATTGAGTAAGCTCTTCTTGCATTGCATTGATCCAATCTGAGTCTGCAAGAGCTTCCTCTACAGTCATGGGTTCCATCTGAGATATGTAGCAGGCAAGCATTGCTTCTCTCCTTGTTGATGCTGATTTGGTCTGCACACCACTTCTGATATGTCCAATCACTTGGTTAGGAGGATGATCTCTTAACCATGTCAGATCAGGTTCTGTCAGTTGCTGTCTGGGTCTCTCTGGTTCTTCATCTTCTGAATCTTCATCTTCATTCAACAGAAGGGGGTTTGGTGCAGGTGTTGGGAATGCAGGATTATCTGCTACCTCTTCTGTTGGTTCAGGAGTTCTATCTTCTATGTTGATTTCTTTGAGGGTCTCTATTACTTCTTTAACAGAGATGCTATCATCAAACTTTACATGTATAGATTCTTCAACATAGCAGAAGTCCTTTGTGAATTCAAAAGTGTAGCCTTTGTCACAGAATTGGCTAGCACTCAGCAAGTTGAACTTCAGGCCTTTGACATATGAGACATCATCAATGACTATCTGGTTCTTGATCAGCTTCCCTCTTCCTTTTGTTTGACCTTCTTTGTCATTACCTCCAAAGGTAACTCTAGGTCCTTTGCATTTCTGGAACTCTGTCATGCAACTTCTGTCACCTGTCATGTGCCTGGAGCATCCACTATCAGTAAACCATTCTTGCTCTAAGATAGCTCCAGCACACAGTTCCTGCAAGATCAAAAGAAGGATTTAGGTACCCAAGCAATGTTGGGTCCTGGGGGTCATGGAGTCTGGGTAGTTGGTACCATTTTAGTCTCATCAAGTGAAACCTTGGTGGATGGTACCCATTGTCCACCTGGTAGTTATAGTAAACTGAAGTGTGATTCACTTTGGGCAGATGCTTGTGAGGGTCATGCTTCATGTTTACGTACTTTTGCATAGCTTTCTTTGTTGGAAAGAAGTCCCATATACTATCAAGAGCAGAGGGGCGATTAGTTTTGGGCTTCTGAAGTTGACCAGCCAACCTCTTCTGCCTAAAGTTAACTCTCTCTTGATATCTGCCCTTCTGGTGATCATTTCTGACATGGTTATCATGAGGTTGTCTGTTAATGATTTGTCTTTTATTTTTGTTATTCTGAAAACCCTTTCTATTGTTAGGTTTTCTGCCAGGTTCATTAATTTTCAAAAAGGGTTTCTGTTGAACCTTTATCTTCCCTTCTTCTGGTCTGACTTCCTCATGAATAACCTTGGTGCCAGATACACCAGCTTGGCAGATGGGGCTAGAAATCAGTGGCACTATGACCTTGTCTGCCTTAGCAACACTGGTGCTAGGCATTACAGAAGGCTCACCTGATTCTGTTGAGCCATAACCAAGACCAAAACCAATGCCAATCTGTTGATCAAGTAGTAACCTTTCCATTGAAGACTGGGCCTTCTGGTAGGTGTTGTACTTAATCTCGATTGACTCCATTTTCCTTACTTTATGTTGGTCCCGTTTGAAATGGGAACAGTCTAGAGGGGGGTGAATAGACTGTTCAGGAATTTAAACTTTTCTCTAAGTCAAAACTGACTTATCAGAGATGGTCGAAATCTGGTGACAGAGAAAGTCAAGTTCTGATGGCAGAACTGGACCTGGCAGCGGATTAGATTCTGTCCGGTTAGCCTCAGACAACACTAAGGCAAATGCCTTTCTGATAACTCTTGAGGAAGATCTGCTGAACACAGAGTCCAACCTTTTGAGTTATGCAGTCAAGTTCTTAAGTGCAGAAATGAAATAAGTAAAGTAAGTGACACCGGGGATTTTTATAGTGGTTCAAGGAACAACTTGTTCCTCTAGTCCACTGTTCCACTAAGCTTGCAAAAACACCAGTTTACAACGCCTTAGTCCCTAGAACTTAAGAAGCTCTCCACGTCTTCTTCAAGCCTAGTTGCCACCCGGGATGCAGTCCTGCTTCCTGATGGCTGGTCTCGTTTCACTGAGTCTCTTGGAAGTATCACCACTTCACTTACTCCAGTTAGTTTGAGACGCCCCTTCTTTTTCAAGAAGTGTTTGAATCAAGATCAGTTTTCTCCAACGTTGCTTCTTCACAAAGGATGTGTAGATGAAGTTTTCGAAGTGTTGATGATAGTCCGTGTTTCTGTAACAGCAATGAATAACGATCTAACAACGAAGATTAAGCGTAAGGATGAACACAGATTGAATCAACGTAAAACCCTCTTTGATAGACCGTGAACTCGTACAACACAAAAGTATGCGCGTAAGGCTATGAAGAATAAGTACGACGTTAACCTAATCCTAAACCCTCGGCTCCCTTTTTATAGGCGAGGTTTAGGTTAGGCGTACAAGGCTTTTAGCCTGTTTATATGGGCCTAACACTTGGCCCGATTGCTATCTAATTCATGCACTAATTAAAGACAAGGATTAAATATAAAGCTAATCTATGACAAACTTGATTCACAATTAAATATCTCCAGCAATCTCCCCCTTTGTGATCAAGTGCCACTCTGTTATTGCTTCTGCGACTTGAAGTAGTGCTTCCTCATACCAAGTGCATGTTCATATTGCCTCAGCATATTTCTCTTTTCTAGGCGATCGTCAATGGCCTTTAAAATTGTCTCTACTGTAGAGTGTTCCTTTTGAACATAAGACGATGCCTCTTGAAGATTTTCCTCTAGCTCTGCCTTCATCTTTAGAAGCTGTTCTTTGATTATCTTCAGCGTTCCGTCACAGTACTTCTCAATTTCATTGACTACCATCAGACGTTTTTCGTTCTTGTGGTTCAGATAGGTGACTGCTGGCGGTGTGAAGAAGATGTGGTAGGCTGGGAAGTCTTCAAGTTCCGGACCATACAATCTTGGCTTTGTCAGATTTGTCTTTTTCAGGTTGCACTCAATAGCCATCTGTAGGTCATGTGAAGAGTGTACTCTGATCTGTCTAAGCATGAATCTCTTGAGTGCTGCAAGGCCTTCGCTGTATGTTATGCTCTGCCTGACTGGAAGGTATCTATAGGCCATGAACATTTGATAGATATCGTCGGGTTTAAGCATGATGAAGTCATTCTCTTGGCAAGTAAATTCACTCCCGCCAGTGCGTTGAAGTCTGTAAGTGTAGAATGTTACTCCGTGATAATCTTCAGCTTTCACTTGTAGAATTTGATGAATCGGGAGAATATTTGACTTCAGATCTTGTTTCATCAGTTCTCTCTGAGTACTGGTTGACCTTTGTAGCAGCATATGCAGATGACCTCCAGCCTGCTTTCCTTTTAGATGAGTAAGGCCTCTTAGCTTCAGTTCATTCAGCGGTTTGACTCTGTCTGGTCTATGCCAGATATGCTCTCTGATTTCCTCTTGGAAGGGGGCTTTGATGCGAACGTTATCCCAAGGTTTCTCTGTCTTGGGAAGTCTTCCCGCTGATTGTCTTACGACGGATTCAAGAGTTTTCTGGGATTCCTTGTAGTTCTCCCCTTCCTTGCGTTCATCGTCCTCGAGCCTAATGATATCTTCAGAGCATTTGTTAATTAGCTCTCGTAGCCACCAATTTCTCTGCATGTCCTCTTGTTCAGCCCCATTACGAAGATCATCCCATTCTGTCCATTGTCTCGGCCATTTATCGTATATCACCGCCTCCTCCAGTGCATCATGGATGTCTTTGCCTGGGAGATGTATGGGACTCTTTGTTGTTTTTGAGGCGGTGATTGTTCCTTGGTAGCACAACCGGGTTCACTTGGATTGCCCGTTGTCATCAGCTTAGAACTAGGTTCCAACTGATGGCCTGATGTGAAGGATGTACCAGTGGTAGCATCATCAGGACTTCCATCCCCTCCTCGGTTGGTATCTCTGGAAGATACGCCTCGAGATGTTACTTCTAGCTCGACCATGCTAGATAAGTTGGCTGTGGGTGGTGGTTGTTGGTTTGTCGAGGTTTCGGGTTGGATGGGCTGTGGAGTTTGGCTTGGTAAAGCAGTTTGCTCAAGTGATCGAGGTCGCTTGTTCTCCCCCTCATGAGGATTTGAATCATCGGGGTCCTCATGGGAACGTTTGCGACCACGAGGACTCTCCTTGCAAGTGCTCTTGGTTTCAGGTGAAGAAAGGAGGGCTTCGAGTATGGCTTGCTGATGAAGGGTAAGTTTGTCTTCAGGGGTGTTTAGGAGGTTGTTCAGCAAAGCCGGTGCAAGAGTGTCGAAGGATAATGAGGAGAGATCGATGGAGGGTGTGGTCGGGTGTGGTGAGAATACTGGTTCTGTATCCTGGGTTCCCCGAGAAAGAGAAGGAATGAGAATTTGGTTGATGGATTGGTGAGATAGAGGGGTGGAGGATACGGGTTGTGTATGGGATATGAAAGGTTCGGGTGAAGGTTGGGGTGGGGTTTGTTCAGACCGAACCGCTTGGGTGGTCCTAAATTCCTGTGCTAGAGCGGTCATTGCATCTTGCACCCATGGTTTAATGGTGGAATCTAGGAAGCGGTTTAGTAGAACGTTTATGTCTTCAAAGGTGGGGTGACCAGTTACGGGGGTTGTAACTGTTGACACAACATCAGTGAAGATTGCTGATGTGTGGCCTGCGTGCAATGATGGAATCATTGTGGGCGTAGCAGGGCTTCCAACCGTCATAGCTTGCGCTCTGGTTGTTGCGTTCAGGGTGTGTGCACCTGTATGTGCAGTGAATAGTGTAGGTGTCCTAGAAAATGAAGAAAATGTTGGGAATGTGACACCTAGACTCGATGTGTGAGAAGAAGGGTTTTGACCTCGGGAGATAGGTCAATTGTACGCTCAACTGATTCAGAAGGAACCAGTGAGGGGGTTGAGTCCCGTTCTTTTGAAACAATAGCCTGTTGAGAGGCTATCGAGTGGCTGGGAGAGGGCTGTGCTTGCGCAGTTGAGCCAGATGCTGCGACTTCTACCCGGGAACCGAAAAGATCGGCTCCTGTGCTTAAGGATTCAGCTCGGCTTATCTGGATAAATGTATCGCAGCCAGCAAAGATATGCTCGTCTGCCTTATCAATCAGGCTCTTTCTGGCTCGGGGCTGGGGCTTTGCCTTGACAGTCTTATCATTCTTAACTTTGGCCCTTTTCTCCCGGATGACGACTTCTTCAGAATTCTTAATTGTATGAGCTACCTCGTCATAGTCGTCCTTTGAGCAGTTTGTCTCGTTGGGAACAACTATCGGTTTAGCTTTCTCTTTGATAGTGAAGACTTGGGGTCTGCCAGCGATTATTGGTGCTGCATTTTCAGCAGTTATTCTTTTCTTCTTTGGAGATTCGACTGGCAGCTTCCCTTTTCTGATCAGGGCATATGTGTGCTCCACGTCGTCACTTTCATTGTCGTCGTTGTCATCATCCGAGCCAGATTCCCCGCTCTCTGTGCCCACGCTCTCGGAAGTCTCGTCGTCAGTGTTTGTTTGGGCTTCACTAGACGATTCATTGGCTGTTTCCTCAGCGTCTGTTTCGGTGCCCTCAGCCGCCTGACTCGTCTCTAGAGAGTCGTCAGACTTTCCTTCATTGGGCGAACCGACCACTTGTTTCTGTGGCTTTTGGGCTCTCTTTGGACCCTTACTAACACTCGGCTTCATCCCAGGGGTAGGTCCAGCTGGGTTTTGCTGAACCATAGGGACGGTTCTCTCTGTGGCTTCCTTGTACTGCTGGACCGCTGGATTTGAAGATTTGACCAGCTTGAGCAGAAATCCAGGTATCCTCAGACCGAAGGTAGGATTCTTGTCTGCTTTAAAGTATTGTAGCTTCGGTGCGGTGAAGTGAGGATCAGTATTGCGTCTTGGTATTGAAGCGTGCTCTGCCATGCAGTCGTGTATGATCAGCCCGAGTCACCTTGCGTACGGAACGGTACCTGGCCTGTTCTTTTCTTTGGCTTTGACCAGGTCCATTAGCTCTGAGAAGAGGAGTTGTGCCAAGTCATAGTTTTTGTTGAAGGCGATGCCATGGAAGACTAGCAGTATCTGCTTGTTGCACTTATCGAAGCCAGCATGCTTAGGCGACAGGCACTTGTTCACCAGCCCGAATAGATTTTTCCACGGATGGTGAAGATATGCTCCGTTGAAGTTGGAGAGTTGTGGCAGTAGTGAGGTGTAGCCTAGGGACGCCACGTCTTTCAGTAGATCTGGGATGGACGGCAGTGCATCGTACTCATCATGAATCGGCAGCGATAGAGTAGTTCGAAGAGTGGATGGTGTCAGAATCACCTGCATGCCGTACAACTTGGTCTTGATCTTGGAGCGATCCTTCAGTGAATCCGGGTGCATATGACCCCAGAACTGTTGTAGGTATATCTCTGGCACCGGTTTTGAGTTGTGAAGTGCAGGCCAGAGATAGTGACCTTTCATGATTGCTGGCACTATGGGGTTCTGGAACTTGAACACCGCAAGGTCTAGCTGGAAATTGTTGTCCAGCACCTTGATCCATTTTCCTTTGGGGTAGATGGCATCATCGATCTGTGTTTGAGTGTTTCCTGCCATTTTAAACTGTAGAAGCAGGGGGTCAACATATGAGATTCAACTGTTTGATTAGATTGAAAGAGTTTGATTTGAAAGTTTCAGATAAGTTTATGCAGGTGGAATTTTTGAAAAAGTTGCCAAGTCCAAATCTCGAGATCTGAATCTCGAGATCATGATTTCGAGATTCAAATCTCGAGATCTTGATTTCGAGATTCAAATCTCGAGATCAAGATGTCGAGATGCAGATCTCGAGATCTTGATTTCGAGATTCACATCTCGAGATCAAGATGTCGAGATGCAGATCTCGAGATCTTGATTTCGAGATTCACATCTCGAGATCAAGATGTCGAGATGCAGATCTCGAGATCTTGATTTCGAGATTCAAATCTCGAGATCAAGATGTCGAGATGCAGATCTCGAGATCTTGATTTCGAGATTCAAATCTCGAGATCAAGATGTCGAGATGCCCATCTCGAGATCTTGATTTCGAGAAGATGAAACGACGATTTCGAAGAGATTAACCACCTGCAAAAACAAAGATAGGAAATACGAAATCGATTACAAGCGAGATTACGACATACATTCAAAAAAACTTAATTTGTTTTTGATTTTGAGAAATTTCAAGGGTTTTTTGCGAAATCAAACGTTTGTTTCTGGATGACGAACACGAACAAAATAAAACAGGTTTTCGAGATGATCGTTCGTATTCGAGATGGGTGATTGCGACTTGAACGTTAACTACCTTCGAAGGATGTCGGGAAGAGAGGATCGAAGAAGAAGAAGGTAAGCGAAAAACATAGGTTTTTGGGAAGACGAAGGTTTCTGAGAGCTCTGCCTTTGCGAAAAGATTTTTGGCCTTTGATTTTGAGAATGGAGAGAAGGGTTTCCGATTGGGGCTTATATACGCGTGAAAAAATTTTGGACCTCCTCCGTAACAATTGAGCCCGAATTGTTGGGCTGGCATACAGTGCCTTTTTAAAAGATTTTCGAGACCCAAACCAGTAAAAAATAGAGCTCCCCCTCAATCAGTGAAAATTTTCTCCCCCCCAAAAAAATGCAACAAACAATATGTACAAATGCAACGCACTCACACTATTTTTGTTCTTTTTTTATTTTTCACTCACTCAACACATGCAACACACGCACACTATTTTTTGTTATTTTTCTGGTTTTCTCCCCTCAACACATGCAACGCACACACACTATTGTTTTTTATATTTTTCTGGTTTTCTCCCCCTCAACACATGCAACGCACACACACTATTTACAGATCACACTCACACACACTTTTTACAAGTCCCACACACACACACTTTTCATACCAGTGGAGACAAAAATTAAACACGCTCGAGGTTCAACATGCCCAACTTGGAGACCAGGAACTGGAATCTTTTTTCATCCAATGCCTTAGTGAACAAGTCAGCCAATTGAAGCTCTGAGCTTACAAAGTACATATCTATGTCTCCTTTCTCCACGTGATCCTTGATGAAATGATAGCGCATATCAATGTGTTTGGTGCGGGAGTGGTGAACCGGATTGCTTGTGATGGCGATGGCGCTTTGAGAGTCACTGTGGATCGGGATGTGGCGGAATGTGTAACCGTAGTCCTGTAGCTGAGTCTTCATCCATAATATTTGTGAACAACAACTAGCAGCCGCGACGTATTCGGCCTCAGCTGTAGATGTTGACACACAGTTCTGCTTTTTGGAAGACCAGCGGACTAGCTTCTCGCCCAAGAATTGGACGGCTCCCGATGTACTTTTGCGGTCCATCCGGCATCCAGCAAAGTCAGCATCCGAGTATCCGACTAGATCGAAGCCTGAATGCTTGGGATACCAAAGGCCTAGATTCACCGTGCCTTTGAGGTATCTTAAAATTCGTCGTACAGCTGTCAGATGAGATTCCTTCGGATTTGCTTGAAAGCGAGCACATAAGCATGTGGAGAAGACAATGTCAGGCTTGCTTGACGTGAGATATAGCAAAGATCCAATGATGGCCCTGTAATTCGTAGCATCAACTGGCTTCCCGGAGGGGTCTGAGTCCAGTTTGTTGTTTGGGGACATGGGGGTCGTCATGGAAGATTTGCCTTCTATGTTGAATCTCTTTAGCATATCCAGAATTTATTTGGACTGATTGATGAAAATGCCATCAGAGAGTTGTCTTACTTGCAGGCCTAAGAAGAAGTTAAGTTCGCCCATCATGCTCATCTCGAACTTTGTTTTCATCAGTTTCTCAAAGTGTTGGCACAGGCGCGGATTTGAAGAGGCAAAGATGATGTCATCAACATAGATCTGAATCAGGATGATGTCAGACTTCTGTCGTTTGATAAACAAAGTAGTATCAATCTTTCCTTTTGAGAAACCTGAATCGATCAAAAATTCGGTCAAGGCATCGTACCAAGCTCTGGGTGCCTGTTTCAACCCATAGAGAGCTTTCTTGAGCTTGTATAAATGGTCTGGGAATTTTGGATCTACAAATCCTTCTGGTTGAGCGACATAGACTTCTTCTTCTAAAGTCCCATTTAGAAAAGCTGTTTTCACGTCCATCCGAAAGACAGTGAAGTTTTTGTGCGTCGCGTATGCAAGAAAGAGGCGGATTGCTTCAATTCTAGCTACGGGCGCAAACGTTTCATCGTAGTCTATGCCTTCCTGTTGATTATATCCCTTTGCGACCAGCCTTGCCTTGTTCCTCACAACTGTTCCTTCTTCATCTCTTTTATTTTTGAATACCCACTTCGTGCCAATGATTGTCTTTCTCTGAGGCCTGGGTACCAGTGACCATACATCCAGTCTGTCAAACTGATTGAGTTCATCTTGCATAGCAATCACCCAATCTGGATCAAGTAACGCATCGGAGACTTTTGATGGTTCTGACTGGCTTAGGAAGCATGCGAAGTGGCATTCATTCATCGTTGCGGATCTTGTTCGCACACCTTGACTCGGATCACCTATTATCTGTTCAACGGGATGTGCTCTCGTCCACTTCCTCTCATGAGCTAGAGGAGTTGGAGTAATTATTGGTTGATCGGAGTCCTGATATGAGGTTGAAGGCTCTGGAGCAGCTGTGGTGTGTAATGGAGATGATTCTGGAATCGTAGCAAAGCCGTGATCATCCACACCTCTGGGATTGGTTTGAGGGGTTGAGGGTGTGGATGGTACATCGTCTGGTCCTGTGAGGAGCGGAATCCCTGCTGTTGGAGTTGATGCTGACTCTGGAGTGCATGCAGGAGGTGGAGGTTGTGAGTTCTCGTAGAAGTTTCTGAAGAGAGAGTCGAGAATCACATCTTCGTGTTCGGTGTTTGGTTCAGCTTTATCAGAAGCTACCGGTACAGCAGTTGATGGATCAGTCTGTAGATGTTCGATCGCAAAGTCTGCCATTTCATAGAATGTAACATTTACACTCTCGATGACAGTGCGCTTGTCTCTGAGATAGACTCTGTAAGCTTTGGATTGCAGTGAGTAGCCAATAAACACGCCTTCTCTGGCTTTGGGATCCAGCTTACTTCTCTCTGTCCGATCATTTAGTATGAAGCACTTGCAGCCAAAAACCTTGAAGAAAGAGATGTCGGGAGTTTTGTTGAATAGGATTTCATATGGAGTCTTGTCGAAGCGTTTATGGATGGATGTTCTGTTCTGAGTGAAGCACGCAGTATTGATTGCCTCTGCCCACATGAAGTGAGGCAGTCTGGATTGGATTAACATGGTGCGTGCTGCTTCAACAAGGGTTCTGTTCTTTCTCTCAACAACTCCGTTCTGTTGGGGAGTTTTAGCTGCTGCAAATTGCTGAGTGATACCGAGTGATTCATAGAACTCAGTGAGAGTTTGATTTTTGAACTCGGTACCATTGTCAGTTCTAACAATTCGAACACTGTGCTGTAGCAGTTTCTGGATGGTTCTGCAAATTGCTGAGTGATACCATTTTCTGCTGCCTCGTCTTTTGAAAGGAGAAATTTTGTCCATGTGTACCTAGAGAAATCATCAACGATCACCAGAGTGTATTTGCGACCGTTGATGCTTTGGACTCTCATAGGTCCACACAGATCCATGTGAATTAGCTGCAACTGATGTGTAGATGATGGTTCGGTTTTTGACTTGTGGGAGCTTCGCGTCATTTTGCCCATTTTGCAGGCACTACAATGATTTTCAGCGGAAGACTTTAGCAGAGGAAGCCCCTTGACAAGTTTCTTGGAGGACAAGGTTGATAGATGTTTGAAGTTCAGATGGGAGAGACGTCTGTGCCATAGGTTGTTCTGTTCAGTTGAAGCTTTGGACAACAGACAGATGGAAGTGGTGGATTGGACGCTTTTCAGATCAATAGTGTACAGATTTGATGTTCTGTAACACGTTAATAATGTATTCCCTGTGCTGTCAAGAACACAACATTGTTTTGCAAAGAACCTCACTTCCATCCCGCTGTCACAGAATTGTCCAATGCTCAGTAAGTTGTGTTTGAGCCCTTTGACAAATGAAACGTCTTTTATAGTGACACTGGCACAGACGACGTCCCCATACCCAAGAATAGGAGATGAGGCGTCATTCCCGAATCTGACATTGCCTCCGTAGCAGTTGGTGTAGTTGCTCAAAAGGTGCTTTATTCCGGTCATGTGGGTTGAGCATCCTGAGTCTAAGTGCCACACATGACCGTCCTGCAAAACAATCAAACAGGTTTAGGTACCCAACTTGGAGTGGGTCCTTCCTTATTATCAAGAAACACCTTTCTAAATCTTGCTTTGAGCTGTGATCCAAGGTCAGCAGCTCTTTCAACAAAAGTTCTTTCTCTTATGGGCTCTCCAATAGCCAGATCTGCTTTTGCAGTGGGTCTGGTTTTTGGAGCCCACTTAGCAGTTTCCATTTTGGTGGGTCTGATGTTGTGAACCCACCTTTCCATTTTAGTTCTGGTGGGTCTGAATTTGGGGACCCACCTTTCTGGTTCAGTTTTGATGGGTCTTCGATTGGGGACCCACCTTTATGTTTCAGTTTTGATGGGTCTTCGATTGGGGACCCATCTATCTGTTTCAGGTTGGGTAGGTCTCATCTTGGGGACCCACCTTTTCGTTTCAGTTTTGGTGGGTGTTATCTTGGGGACCCACCTTTCCGTTTTAGGTTTAGGAGGAGAGTAGACATGTGCTTTGTGATTGAATGGTTGTTTCTTAAGTTTGGTTTTGAAAATCTCCTCCTTAGAAATCCGATTAAGATGTTTCCTTGAATGAACTCTAAGAGCATATTTCATATCAGGAATACAAAACGTTCCCTTAGAAGTTCCTTTCTTGGTTTCTCTTTCTGGTTTGAGCTTTCTGAGAGGCTTTGTTTTAACAACATTCATATCACATTCATAATTATGGGGGTCTGGAACAGAATAACCATAAGCAATACTTGTATTATGAATAGAACGATGTCTAGAAGATGTCTCAGAAATATTCAGCTTGGGACTCAAGACTGAACTACTAGAAGTTTGTTTTGGAGAGACAGAATTACAATTAACTTTAGAGTAAAAAATAGAACTAGATCTAGGACTGGCATTATTCTCAAAAACTTTCTTTTTGCCATCTGCGATTTCCTTCCTCTTTTTCCTCCACTCATTCTTCTCTTCTCCTTCCTTCTTCACTTCATTTCCTGTAAAAAAAAGGAGAAGAGAGATGAGTGGACGAACCTTTTAAAGCATTGTTTTTCTCATGTGAGGTGTGTGAGCTGTCAGGCTTAGTCGTAGAAGGGTCTGTTTTAGCATGATACTGCTCACTCAAATCATTGAACTTTTGGAGAAGATCCTGCCAGTTGCGCTCAAAACCTTTCTTTTCAGTTTCAAATCTCTCTCTCTCTCGTTATCAAGAGTTTTCTGTAGGTTTTTGAGCTTTTGAGCCATGGGAAATATACAAGGTTCCTCACCAGTTTTAGCAATACCTACTCTTGGGGGAGGGTCTAGAGGATGTCCTATATGAGGAATATCTTTAGCATAAGGGTCAAGGCATTCACTAAAGCAGGAAGTAGGTTTTTCTTGTGAAAGTTGTTTTTCATTTACAGAGGGATAATCACAAGAAATCGCAGATTTTGGATTCTTTCTCTTTTCTTCTTCTGCTTTAGCGTTTTCTTCATCACTTCGAAAATACATTTTCTCGCCAAACCCTAGTCCCATGTAATCTTTGTTATAGATTTGAAGACAGTTAACTTTCTTTAGATTACGTGGGTTGGTTATGCCCAGTCCTGTTTTAGCATTGTAAAATCGGTCATCCTTTTGTTTGTTGTTAAGCAGAAAAACCGTTTGTTCTGATTGACCTCTCTTAGCAGCTAGATCCTCTAGTTCTTTTATTTTATTTAAAAGTGTTCTTCTCTTGTTATGCAAAAAATCGCATTCAGCCTTTGCAGTGCTTTTTTCTCGTTCACTATCTCAAATTTCCTAGTTAATTCAGCTATCTTAAGTTCAAAGCTTTCAAAATCTGAGGACACCTTTTTGACCTGATCTTTTGCAATTTCAAGTTGAACACTTAAGGAAGACTTTTGGTCTAGATTCTGTTTTAGTACCCTGTGATTATTGTCTAGTCTCTCCTTTAGTTCTTTGATTAGATTGTCCTTCTCATGTAAGGACTGCATTTGGTTATTTAAAGGAGTATGTGAGGTACTTACAGAGCTTGTTGAGCATTCGCTTTCGGGGATCGCAGCATCACCCTTTCTTTCATCCTCCTCCACTCGTGCCATAAGGGCATAGTTGTCTTCCTCCTCCTCCTCCTCAGAAGAATCTTCTGCCCAGTTCTCATTCTCAGCAATCATTGCAGAAGTTTTTTCTTCTTTCTGCACCATCAACATTTTCTGCTTATTCCACAACATCTTCTGCTTGTAGAAATTAGCATCTTTCTTCTTTGGGAGGCGGCAGTCTTTGATGACATGTCCAGGCTTACCGCAATTGTAGCATTTGGGAGCGTCTTCTGCCGATGGTGCCTTCCTAGAAGATCCTTGATCATGGTTCTTCTGTTTGTAGTTTGAGGAGGAGGTTCTCAGCTTGTTGGAGGAGCTGTTCTTCTTCGCAAATCTCTTGGCAAGTAGTGCCATCTTCTTCTGTAAGTCTGCTAGCTCAGCCTCTAGATCAGATTTGTCATCATCACTCTCGTCATCATCTATTTCAACCACCACCTTCTTCTTTTTCTTCTTTAGTGAAGTGGTTGTCCTTCTTGGCTGAGCCTCCATTACAAGAGCTAAGGGATTTGTGGTGTGGTGTTCCTCAGCACAGGCAACCTCGTTGACAAATTGCTTAAGATGTTCATAGAGAGTGCAGAGGTCAATTTCGTCCAAATCAATCCGAGATCTGACATCCTTCACTGTCTTTTCCCATGCAGGATGCAGGCTGGATAGAAATCTAATATTCAGTTCCAGATTGGACCTGAATACTTTGATTTTTCTGAGTTCATTTACCAGTTGAACGAGTCTGTTGTAAGTCTCATTCAACAATTCTCCTGGACCTGCTTTGAAAGAGTCATAAGCAATCAGAATTGTCGTCTTCTTTGTCGTAAGGCTAATGCTTGTGCCTTGAAGAAGTTTCTCTATTTCATCCCACATTTCCTTAGCTGTTTGCATGCTGTCTATGAGAACATATACTTCATTGGGGATTGCTTGAAGAAGGTATGTTTTGGCCATGAGATCACCACGAAGTCTGAGCCTGTCAGCTTCCGTGTATTCAGATGCCACTTTCCTCCTTATTTCTGGAAGAATAGGAGGGTTATTTTCTGGATCACCACCAACTGAAATCAAGAGTTCAGCTGGTCCTTCAAGCAAGGATTCAAGCATCGCAGCAGAGTTCTCTTTGTGCTCAAGAAAATTAAGGAATCTGTTCCTCCACATTTGGTATTCTCCCTTCCTGAGACTAGGAGGGGTACTGCTGTTCCCTTGCGCATTGAATTCTGAGGCCATTGTTGTATTAAACTGACCGTTCGAGAAAATTGATCAAAAGATTTTCAGAGGCAGAAAGTCGAAAAATCAGATGTCGAGATCTGAATATCGAAATCTCAGATTTCTATAAAGGAGGCCCGGTATCGAGATTTGAGCTCGAGATTAGAGATCTCGAGATTAAGGATCTCGAGATTTCAAATTTCGAGAAGAGGATCTCGAGATTTGTAGTGTCGAGAAGTTAAAACTCGAAATCTTAATTCTGAGAAGTCAAATGTCGAGACCAGATGTCGAAACCTTAACTCGAAATCAAGATCTCGAAATCCTAGATGTCGAAATCCTCAATGTCGAAATCCTGCAAACTGTAAAAATCAGATAAGCAAAATCTGAAGGTAGTTTCCTGTAGAGTAGAATGTCGAGATCCTCAGGTAAATTTTTCAGCTCGAAAAACGTAGCAGAACCTGTGAAAAACTAAGATGTCGACAAGCCCTACTCGAGATATCTCGAGTACAGAATATGCGTAAAACAAAATCTGAAGTATACCCCTTGATCGCTTTGAAAAGACGATTCTAAGGGTGTAACTTTTACAACTTTTGAACAAGAAACAAAATTACAGAGTGAAATATCGACAGTAAGAACAACGTAAAGAAAAACAGAGTCTTCTGCAGGCGTTCTTCTGATCGGCTCTCGATCGGCTCTGTACCAATTGATAGTCCCTATTTCTGTAACAGCAATGAATAACGATCTAACAACGAAGATTAAGTGTAAGGATGAACGCAGATTGAATCAACGTAAAATCCTCTTTGATAGACCGTGAACTCGTACAACACAAAAGTATGCGCGTAAGGCTATGACGAATAAGTACGACGTTAACCTAATCCTAAACCCTCGGCTCCCTTTTTATAGGCGAGGTTTAGGTTAGGCGTACAAGGCTTTTAGCCTGTTTATATGGGCCTAACACTTGGCCCGATTGCTATCTAATTCATGCACTAATTAAATACAAGGATTAAATATAAAGCTAATCTATGACAAACTTGATTCACAATTAAATATCTCCAACAGTTGAAGAACTGAGGAACTTTGCAACTTGCTAGTTGGATGAGGGATAAGAAAGTATATCTTCCAACTTGAGCTTTTCTTGTTGAGGTAAGTAAGTCTTTGATCTCAAGAAAGCTTGGAGGTATTTGATTTAGAGTAGAATGATCTGAGCAAGTTCGTCTGGCAAACGTTGTAGCAAAATTTTCTGGTAGTTCTTCAGAGTGTATCTTATATACTGGGAGCAGTCTTCCCGTTGGAGTGTAGAAGACAGCTTCATTAAATGCTTGTACTGTTGACTTGACCGGTTGGACCTTCGACTTGCTATTTTGGGGGCGCGAAGATACTCGCATGGTCAATCATCAGCTTTAAATATATCTTCGTACGTACAAGGAGTAACAAGGAGTACCAACTTCTGGTAACGCTTCTTCAATCAGGTTCTGTTGTCTTTCCATGGTAGACTGGATACTCTGTGTACTTGTTTCAAGGAGTACCAACTTCTGGTAACGCTCCTTGTCCTTGTGAAGAATATCTAAAGCCTGCGCTTTGTGTTCTGTACACATATTTCCTATCTCCATGAAGCGCTCTGAGGCTTGATCAGCATTCCATTGCAGAATGTCAATGGCTTCAGCGATCTCCTGTAGTTTCTGATTCTGATTATTCATAGATTGAGAGTGAAAGTAGAGGACAGAGTTAATTCCATCTACTTCTCTGGAGATTGTATCAATCTTCTTGTTGGATGAGCTCATGAAGGTGTGCAGGGACTCTGTCAGAGTGTCAAGCTTTTCTGACAGTTGCTGAAGGCCCTGATTAAGATTGATGTTGGTGTGCGTCAGATGCTCATAGTGTTTGTCATTGATGATGATGAGCTTGTTCATGTTGTCTAGCATCTGACCACCAAACTCTTCTACAGATTGTACAAATTGGTTGAAGTCCATCTGAGGGGCTTCTGGAGCAAACCCAGGCATCTCCAAACCTCTTCCCTTGGGGAATGGAGCAGTATTGCCAGTGGGTTCAGCAGATTGATTCCTGGGAGGAGTCTTCCTCCTCTTGGATGTGAAGTCTGCCGCAAGAGAGGATGTGAGGAACCCATCATTGTCAGCATCTGAGGACAAAATGCGAATGGGAATCTCTCTCTTGGGTGTTGAGGCAACAGAGAGCTGAGGAGAAAGTGGGGGTGTAGCATCTCTGGTGATTGATGGGGGTTGCTGCTGTGGAGGTGAACTCTGATGAGAGGGGGTTTTCTGATGGGGGGAGTTCTGATGGTGAGAGTTCTGAGGAGAGGAGTTCTGAGGAGTGATTGATTTTAGAGGTTTGGGGGAGGGTGGTGGTGAGGGTGACCGGTTTCTAGGAGGTGAGGGTTGCTTGCAGGGTGATGGAGACTTTGATTTGGTCTCCTGAGGTGTAGGATTTCTGATGGGGGATGGTGGGGGAGAGGAGGTTTTCTGAGGGGATGGGGTTTTCTGTTTGAGTGGGGTTGAAGGTTTTGAAGGTGATTTAGGAGGTGATAAAGATTTAGGTGAAGGTACTTTAGGAGGGGGTGATTGAGTAAAAGGAGATTTGGGAGGGGAAGGAGGGGGTGTAGGAATTACCTCAAGAACAGTTTCAGAGAACAAGGATTCTCTCCATTCTTTGACCAGCTTTTCCATGGTAAGAGGAACATCATTGGCTGTGGAGGGTTCCCCTTCTTCACGAGCACTGTGGCGAAACTTGATGAGGGATTCTTTTCTTTTCTTCTCCATTAGCCACTCATCAAACTCTTTCATCTCATGTTCCTCTAGAGCTTTGACATGCCTTTCAGGAGATAAGGTAGTCATAGGTGCTTTACCTTGATGCTTTTCTTTCTTCTTCTGCAGGACAGAAATGAGAAAGGCAAGATTGAAGCATTGAGACACATCTTCTGTGCCCACCCAGTGTAGAACAGCAGCTTCTTCTGCTTCAAAACAGTCAAAATACTGTATGATCTTCTGAAGAGGCCTCATTCTCCATCTCCTCCAGGTCAGAACCCTTTCAAACTGCTTTTGAAGAATGGTGTTGTAATCAGTCTCTGGTACTCCGTCAGAGATGGGCTGTGGTTTTGATAAGTCTGCAGTGAACACCAAGTCTGGTGCAGAGGAGGGTTGTGCAACAGATTCAAGTTCCCCCTGAGATTCTGATTTCCTTGCAGGTGTGGTTGACTTCTTCTTCTTCTTCAAAGGTTTCAAACCAGAGTTGTCAGAGTCCTCACTCTGAACAACTTGCTTCCTTCTCCTTTTCAACTTCTGCTTCTTTGCATGAGAGTTTCTGACAGATTTTGGAGGAGCCAACTCTGATGCGCCCATCTCTGGTGCATCCACTTCTGATAGAGTGCTTCTATCATTCTTTTTCCTTATATCCCTTGCAATTTGGGATTGCTCAGGCTGTTCTGAAGTCACAGAGGGCTTCTTAATGATCTTCTTGACAGCCTGTTGTTCCCTTTTCTTCTCAAGCCTTTCTTCTCTCTTCAGTTCAGCAGAGATGGCTATGTTCAGCTTGGGAGATGCAGTCAGGAATAGGGTTTTGGAGTGATCAACTGGGGAAGGGTCCCTGATAATCAGGGGTATTCTGGTAAAAGACCTGTTCAAGTTAAAAGGTCTTGCCCGTTCCTCGAAAAATAATCAAGTCCACATGGATCTCTGATGGATTACGGATAAGGGTCCTTGTATCAGAAAAGTAGGTTCTCTGATGAGGGGTACTCTGGTGATCAGATAATGGGTATTCTGGTGTAGGGTTTTCTGATCCAGACGACAGTTCTGGTCCACATCAATTCTGATTCATGCATCTCTGGGAAGATCATCCATCATTCCCAGTTCTTCCCTTAGTTTGTTGAACCTTGCCTCTGGTAAAGGCTTGGTTAAGATATCCGCTAGCTGTTCTTCTGTAGGTACATGCTCCATACAAATATGCTTCTTCTCCACATGATCTCTGATGAAATGATGTCTGATCTCAATGTGCTTTGTCCTGGAATGAAGTACTGGATTCTGAGTGATTGCAATGACACTGGTGTTGTCACAGAGCAGCTTGATCTCCTTTGCTTGAATGCCATAATCCCTCAGCTGTTGCTTCATCCAGAGTAACTGAGCACAGGAGCTCCCAGCTGCAATGTACTCAGCTTCTGTTGTACTTGTTGAGATTGAATTATGCTTCTTGCTAAACCAGGAAACAAGCCTTCCTCCTAGCATTTGGCAATGACCAGAGGTGCTCTTCCTGTCTAATCTGCAACCTGCAAAATCTGAGTCAGAGTAACCAATTAATTCAAAGTTACCTCCCTTTGGATACCATAGGCCTGCATTTGGATTTCCTTTGATGTATCTGATGATTCTCTTTGCAGCACTAAGATGGCTCTCTATGGGCTTTGATTGGTATCTGGCACAGATTCCAACAGAGAATGAAATATCTGGTCTGCTTGCAGTCAGGTACAGCAAGGATCCTATGATTCCTCTGTAGGTAGTTGCATCTACATCTTTGCCTTCATCATCTGGACCAATTCCTTGTGAGGTGTTCATGGGAATTTTCACTGAGGATTTGCCTTCTACTCCAAACTTCTTGATCAGGTCTCTAGTATACTTCCCTTGATTGATAAAGATTCCTTCTGGAACTTGTTTGACTTGTAGTCCTAGGAAGTAGCCGAGTTCTCCCATCATACTCATTTCAAATTGACTCTGCATCACTTGAGAGAATTTCTTGCATAGTTCTGAATTAGTACTACCAAATATAATATCATCAACATATATTTATACTAACAGAATATGATTAGCAACAGAGATTTGAAATAGAGTTTTGTCAACCTTTCCCTTAGTAAACCCATGGTTCACTAGGAATAGGGACAATGTGTCATACCATGCTCTGGGAGCTTGCTTAAGACCATAGAGGGCCTTTTTAAGCTTGTAGACACAGGAGGAGTGAGTAGGAATGACAAAACCTGGTGGTTGTTCCACATAAACTTCTTCTTCAAGATCTCCATTCAGAAATGCACTCTTGACATCCATCTGGTAGACCTTGATGTTGTTGTTGGCAGCATAGGCTAGGAAGATTCTGATGGCTTCAAGTCTGGCTACTGGTGCAAATGTCTCATCAAAATCTATTCCTTCTTCTTGGCAGTATCCCTTGGCTACCAGCCTAGCCTTATTCCTTACAATATTGCCTTCTTCATCTGCTTTGTTCTTGAATACCCACTTGGTTCCAATGACATTCTGATGTTGAGGTCTAGAAACAAGTTCTCATACTTTGTTCCTTTCAAACTAAGTGAGTTCTTCTTGCATTGCATTGATCCAATCTGAGTCTGCAAGAGCTTCTTCTACTGTCATAGGTTCCATCTGAGATATGTAGCAGGCAAGCATTGCTTCTCTCCTTGTTGTAGCAGATCTGGTTTGTACTCCACTTCTCATCTGTCCTATCACCTGGTTTGGGGGATGATCCCTTAACCAAGTTAGGTCAGGTTCTGATAAGTGTTGTCTTGGTCTCTCTTGCTCTTCTTCTGGTTCTTCATCACTATCCTTGTCTTGTAGAATGGGATTTTGAAGGTGGATTGGTATGGCAGAGTTGTTGACCACTTCTGATGTTGTTACTTTTGGTGTTTCTTCTAGATTCAGTTTCTCCAAGTTCTCTGATATGTCCTCAACAACGTTGAGATCATCAAACTTGACATGAATCGATTCTTCAACAAGTAGGGTTCTTTTGTTGAGTATTCTGTAGGCTTTGCTTGTGCTGGAGTAGCCTAAGAATGTTCCTTCATCAGCATTTTCTTGGAACACTTTGAGATGTTCCTTTCCATTATTGAGTATATAACATTTGCCTCCAAATGCATGAAAGTAGCTGATGTTAGGTTTCCTTCCCTTCCAGAGCTCATAGGGGGTCTTCTGATGAGTTTTGTGAATCATGCTCCGGTTCTGGGTGTAGCATGCAGTGTTGATAGCTTCAGCCCAGTATCTGTAAGGCAGGCCTGATTCAACAATCATGGTCCTTGCAGCTTCCTTGAGTGTTCTATTTCTTCTTTCTGCAACTCCATTCTATTGTGGAGTTCTGGCTGCAGAGAGTTGATGCATTGTTCCATTTTGATCACAGAACTCTTGTGTGACTTTGTTGACGAACTCTGTTCCTCTATCTGATCTGATAGATTTGACTTTCTGGTTCTGCTCATTCTGAAGTAGTTTCAACAGAGATACTAGTTTCTGCAGAGTTTCATTTTTCTTCTTCAGAAAGATTGTCCAAGTGTATCTTGAATAGTCATCCACCATGACTAAGGTATATCTTTTTCCACCAACACTTGGAGTTTCTACTGGTCCAAATAAATCCATATGGATCAGATTTAAAGGACTAGAAGAGAGGTTTCCAGCAATGGGTTTGAAGGAGTTCTTCACTTGCTTTCCTTTCTGGCATGCACTGCACAAACTCTCTTTCTTGTACACAATGTTGGGTATGCCATCAACAATGTGATCCCTTGCTAGTTTGTTGATTGTTTTGAAATTCAGGTGACTCAGCTTCTTGTGCCATTCCCAGCTGAGTTTTGAATCTCCTTTAGCTAAAAGACAGATTCCACCCTTTGCAGTAGACCAATCAACAACATAGATGTTTCTTTTTCTGGTAGCAGTCAGAACCACTTCCATAGTTGTCTCATGCTTGACAGAACAGCCTTCTTTGGAGAATTCAACTGTGTAGCCTTTATCACAGAATTGGCTAGCACTAAGCAAGTTGAATTTCAGGCCTTTGTCATAAGAGACATCTTCAATGATTATCTGGTTTCTGATCAGCTTCCCTTTTCCTTTAGTTTGGCCATCTTTGTCATTACCACCAAAGGTAACTCTGGGTCCTTTGATTTTCTGGAACTCTGTAAGGCAACTCTTGTTACCTGTCATGTGCCTGGAGCATCCACTATCAATGTACCAATCTTGTTCAGAGATAGCTCCAACACACAGTTCCTACAACAATTAAAACGAAGATTTAGGTACCCAAGCCATGTTGGGTCCTAGGGGGTCATGCAGTCTTGGCAGCCGGTACCACTTTGGTCTCATCAAGTGAAACCTTGGTGGGTGGTACCCATTGTCCATCTGGTAGTCATAGTAAACGGAAGTGTGATTCACTTTGGGCAGATGCTTGTGAGGATCATGCTTCCGGTTTACATACTTCTGCATAGCCTTTTTGGTTGGGTAGAAGTCCCATATACTATCAAGAGCAGAGGAGTGGTTAGCTTTGGGCTTCTTAGGTTGATCAGCCAACCTTTTCTGCTTGAAGTTAACCTTCTCTTGATATTTGCCTCTCTGGTGGTCAATTCTGGCACGGTTATCATGAGGTTGTCTGTCAATAAATGGTCTTTTATTTTTGTTATTCTGAAAATCCTTTCTGTTGTTAGGTTTTCTGCCAGGTTCATTATTTTTCAAAAAGGGTTTCTATTGAACCTTTATCTTCCCTTTTTCTGGTCTGACTTCCTCATGAACAACCTTGGTGCCAGATACACCAGCTTGGCAGATGGGGCTAGAGATCAGTGGCACTATGACCTTGTCTGCCTTAGCAACTCTTGTGCTAGGCATTACAGAAGGCTCACCTGATTCTGTTGAGCCATAACCAAGACCAAAACCAGCGCCAATTTGTTGATCAAGTACAAACCTTTCCATTGAGGCTTGGGCCTTCTGGTAGGTTTTATACTTAATCTCAAGAGGCTCTATCTCCCTTATTCTCTTTAGAAGAGAAACATTTTCAGCTTCTAGCTGATCTCTCTCCTTAATCAGAAGATTGATTTTGATCTCAACCTCCTTTCTTAAGTCAAGGATTTCAACCTTAAGCTTACTGTTTTCTTCTTTAACAGAGGAATAAGTGGCTTGGATGGCTTGAAACTCTTCCCAAAATTCTGACATTGAATCAGAATCAAAGGCTTTGCCTACCGAAGAAAAACTAGAGTTAGAAGTAGAGGATACCTCATCATCAGATTGACCCATAAGGCATAGGTCTTCAGTCTCTGTATCCAGGCAACAGAATGCCTCATTGGATTCTGATTCTGAGCTAGACTCTGTCTCAGAGAGGGGGTCCTTCTCTGGTTGTTCAGTGATGAGTGCCTTCCTTCTTCTGTGCTCATACTTCTTCTCTCCTTCCTGGCCTTGCCTTTTGGAGACTATAGGATGTGGACAGTTGACTTTGAAGTGACCTGGTTGTCTGCAGTTGTAGCAGAGAAGCTCTCCACTACTTTCTGATGCTTTGGGTTTCTGGTGCGGCTTTCTGCTTGAGGATGGACTTCTGCTGTCCTTTGGCTTTAAGAATTTCCTGAACTTTCTGGAAAAGGCAGCCATATATTCGTCAGTTAAAAGAATAGAAGGGTCAAAGTTATTTACCTGAGATGTGCTGGCTGTGAGGGCAGCAGTTGTTATGTCCTCAACTTCTTCTTTTTCTTCTTCATTCATCTCGAACTCATAAGATTTGAAATCAGAGATGAGCTTCTCAGTGCTGTAGGTTCTGAGATCTTTGCTATCTCTCATGGCAGTGACCTTCATCTTCCAGGGTGAAGGTAAGCCTCTGAGAACCTTCAGATTGATCTCTTTGGGAGTGAGCTCCTTCCCAAGTTCTGATATCTCAGCAGTGAGTGTGAGTAGTCGTGCATACATCTCAGTTATGCACTCTTTGGGTAGAAGTTTGAAGTCTTCAAACTTCTTCATGGCAATGGTCAGTTTGTTGTCTTTTTCATGCTCATCACCAGCTCCTATCAGGGTGAGTGTATCCCAGATTTCCTTGGCAGAGGGGCACTTTCTTGATTCTTGTGAAGTATTTGTCGTCTATGGATTTGTAGAGGATGTCCTTGGCAATGTTATCAAGGTTGTATTTCCTCCTTTCTTCATTGGACCACTCATGCCGTAGTTTGGTGATCATCTGAGGTAGACCACCACCAGCAATGTATTCAGGATTGATCTTGGTAAACTCTGTGAAAGGACCAGCATCAAGGACTTCCCACATTTCATCATGGAGTGCGCAGAGGTGGGCTTTCATGCGAATCCTCCAGTCATCAAACTTTGTCACTGAGAACATAAGATTCTTTGAAAGAGTGTTATCCATAATACGAGCTTAAAGAGGCTAAAGCAAGTGGATCTCTTGTTTAGTAAGTAACCTAAAAGATTACAAGAACAAGGAGGCTCTGATACCACTTGTTGGTCCCGTTTGAAATGGGAACAGTCTAGAGGGGGGGTGAATAGACTGTTCAGGAATTTAAACTTTTCTCTAAGTCAAAACTGACATGGCAGAACTGGACCTGGCAGCGGATTAGATTCTGTCCGGTTAGCCTCAGACAACACTAAGGCAAATGCCTTTCTGATAACTCTTGAGGAAGATCTGCTGAACACAGAGTCCAACCTTTTGAGTTATGCAGTCAAGTTCTTAAGTGCAGAAATGAAATAAGTAAAGTAAGTGACACCGGAGATTTTTATAGTGGTTCAAGGAACAACTTGTTCCTCTAGTCCACTGTTCCACTAAGCTTGCGAAAACACCAGTTTACAACGCCTTAGTCCCTAGAACTTAAGAAGCTCTCCACGTCTTCTTCAAGCCTAGTTGCCACCCGGGATGCAGTCCTGCTTCCTGATGGCTGGTCTCGTTTCACTGAGTCTCTTGGAAGTATCACCACTTCACTTACTCCAGTTAGTTTGAGACGCCCCTTATTTTTCAAAAAGTGTTTGAATCAAGATCAGTTTTCTCCAATGTTGCTTCTTCACAAAGGATGTGTAGATGAAGTTTTCGAAGTGTTGAAGAACTGAGGAACTTTGCAACTTGCTAGTTGGATGAGGGATAAGAAAGTATATCTTCCAACTTGAGCTTTTCTTGTTGAGGTAAGTAAGTCTTTGATATCAAGAAAGCTTGGAGGTATTTGATTTAGAGTAGAATGATCTGAGCAAGTTCGTCTGGCAAACGTTGTAGCAAAATTTTCTGGTAGTTCTTCAGAGTGTATCTTATATACCGGGAGCAGTCTTCCCGTTGGAGTGTAGAAGACAGCTTCATTAAATGCTTGTACTGTTGACTTGACCGGTTGGACCTTCGACTTGTTATTTTGGGGGCGCGAAGATACTCGCATGGTCAATCATCAACTTTAAATATATCTTCGTACATACAACATTAATTGAGCATTTAATGCGTGTACAGTACCATGTTCCCGTTGAAAGGTTCGTAGCCGTTAGGGGATATCCCGTTAGTTTAACGACCATTGGTAAGTGCATTCGAGTTCTGCAAGGTGCGAGCTTATCTGATGAGGTTTTCTGATCAGAACTCTGATGGCAGCTTCTGATGCCAACACTGGTATCCAACTCTGATGGCTTCTCTGGAGAGCAACTCTGGGAGCAACTCTGGTAGAAGTTCTGATAAGGACGACCAAGAGGGTTTCTGGCATGTCGACTATTCTAGTACATACAAAGACAAATTCTAATACAAAATTTCTATTGGGATATTTTCAAATACTACTCAACCTAGCATCATCAAAATCTAATTACATTTATTCCTTACACTTTCTTTAGAAGGGAAACATTTTCAGTTTCCAGCTGATC
The DNA here is from genome assembly GCA_945859875.1 of Cuscuta europaea. Classification (NCBI taxonomy): domain Eukaryota; kingdom Viridiplantae; phylum Streptophyta; class Magnoliopsida; order Solanales; family Convolvulaceae; genus Cuscuta; species Cuscuta europaea. The sequence goes on from CAMAPE010000009.1 coordinate 3,210,624, forward strand.
TCTTTCTTTAATGAGAAGATTGATTTTGATCTCAACCTCCTTTCTTAAGTCAAAGATCTCAGCCTTCAACTTACTGTTTTCTTCTTTGACAGATGAGTAAGTGGCTTGAAAGGCTTTAAACTCTTCCCAAAATTCTGACATTGAATCAGAATCAAAAGCTAAGCCCAGTGAAGAAAAACTAGATGTAGAAGTAGAGATTACCTCATCATCAGAATGAGCCATGAGGCATAGGTCTTCTGTCTCAGTGTCAAGGCAACAGAAGGCATCATCAAAGTCGGAGTCAGAACTGGATTCTGTCTCAGATTGTTGTCCAGATTGTACTTCCTTCTTTCTTCAGTAGTCCACTCAGATTTGGCCTTATTGATCATCTGAGGTCTGGTGTTGTCAATAGCATGTTCAGGGTTGACCTTCTGAAAGCTTGTGAATGGCCCAATGTCAAGTACTTCCCACATCTCATCATGCAGAGCACAGAGATGTGCCTTCATACGGATTCTCCAGTCATCAAACTTAAGATCTGAGAACATAAGATTCTTGGAAAGAGAGAGTGATCCATTATATCAGATTAAAAAAAATGAGGCAAACAGAAAACAAGTGGATCTTTCGTTAGTCCCCTAGATTTTGATAAACAGTTATTGATGATGCCAAAAGCTCTTCTATGTTCCCCCCTCTTTTGTAGCATTAGGAAGTCAAGATGTTGTATTTGTCTCAAATCATGTGCTAGTAAAATATTATCCAAGAGTGTCTTGTTTGATATGATAAACATAATAAACTTAACTGGAAAAACATAAAATGCAATAAGGTAATACTCTATTACGTTATACGGATCTCTTATAAGTCCAACCAGTTATGAATATTGTGTTACATAATAAGACACTAAAAGACTTCGAACGAATAAACCATTTATTTAAACTGGAACAAAAAATGCAATAAGGAAATAATCTTTACCTTAATAGGATTTTCAATCCTACCAGTTAAATGTTTGTTTTATGTTCGAAATACCAGCTGGGCTAAATCACAACCAAGTATGACCAAAAGTCAAGTAAAATGTTCGTATCAAATTAATTATGCCGGAAAAGTTAAAAAGAAATAAGGTAAAACTCTACCTTGAAAAGGGATATTCAAATCCTACCGGTATATATTTATTAGATACGAACATTTTTATCAAAAGGCATATTGGTGTGAAAAATGTGTCAAATTGAGAAACAAATAATTGTACAATTTTTAAGTATTAATAAAATTATTACTGGACAATAAAAATGCAATAAGGTAAATTTATTTACCTTTAAAAGGATATTTAAATCCTACCAGTATAAATTTTATTAGTACTTAGAAGTTATTTTGTTCAAACACATTGCCACACGGATGAGACAGAGCCAATAATTTTCCCAGCATGGAGAACCGACGTACAGCATGGGCGCACAGTCTGAAGCCTAAAAAGAAATCTACAGTGGCTAGGCGGGCAAGACAAGAAGAACCCATAAGCTCCGAAGAGGAAGATAAACAACAAGTTGTTTATCCTCTGCGATCAAGATTCAACGAACAAGATTAAATCATCTCAACCAACGGATGAGATTAATCTACCGGAGATGCCTATAAAGGTAGGCCGAAGCATGAGTTAAAGCGATAAGTTTTTGAGTTCAAAGCAGAGAGATTCCATAAGCATTCAAAGAATATCTAGCAACTCTGCTTTGACTCATGCTTCACTAAGCTCTTAGAATAGATCATCATTGTCATACTTTTAGAGCTTAGTTCATAGTTGGAGACTAGAATTTCCTTGTAATTCACAAGGTGTTGTAAAACACTTCAGGAGGACAGTCGTTCCCGGCCTGAGTGTGGTTAGATAGGTCAGGAGTACCTTTTGATCCCCACTGGATCAATTGAGAAAAACCTAAAGGATTGAGTAGCTTGGAGTGGTGTTGTACTCCTCGTGAAACACCTTCAATCTAGGCCAGAGTTGTCAAGGCTAGATTGGCACTAAGTGTATTGGGCTTAATACATTAGTGAAATCCATTTGAAATAGGATGGGACTGGATGTAGGAGGATTACACCACCTCTGAACCAGGATATACAGTGAGTTGATTCACTTTTAGTCAACAAAGCACACACTGAACACTTCTCACATAAAGATTGGAGTTTGTCAGCAGCATCCTAAGCAGTTGTCTTAATTGACCCAACTGCTTATCCTACTGCTTAATTACTCACTCTCTTTGAGATACAAGAGCTTCACAATATCATCTCTAAAAAGGTCTGCCTTAGTCAGATTTCAGGAAATACTACTTACGGCATGGCAGTTGCCTCAACAGTCTCCTAAGGACTACTCAACTGATGAGCCCACTGCTCACACAAAAGTATTTCCTGTGAACATCTTGACACCACTAGACCTTTACAGCTTTATCTCCAAGAAGTCTGTTCAAAATAATCTCTGTGATTCAGGGTGATAACCCAGCTGATTCCTCAACAGTTCCCTCACTATCACCCAACTGCCTAAGACCACTGCCTAAGTAAAACCCTCTACTTACTTGGCCCTAAGCACATATTCAGAAAGCCCACATCATCCTGAGCAACACCATATAATCAAACCTTCCATACCTTCACCATTACTTTAGCAGGTGCCTCAGCAGTTTCCTGGTTTCCACCCAACTGCTGAGACAACTGCTCTCTAATTGAAGGTTGATTATCAATCCACCTCAGACATCATCGGAAAGCTCTTCCCACTTCAAGAAAGATTCTGAATGCTCCTTCATCATACTTCAAGTATTTGGTAAGCAGACGACTAAGCAGTTTCCTGCTTCCTAGCCAACTGCCTAGCCAACTGCTCACCAATAAGCAAAGACTTCATCCATCACAGAAAGCTGTTACACATTACATAAAGGGGGTAAAGACTTCCGATGTGCATCTATTAATCTCTCTAAAGATTATAGATCAACTCTTCTAGAGGGAAATATTTGTAAAGGTCGAAAAGATTTTTAAAGTCTATTCACCCCCCCCCCCCCCTAGACTTTTACCCTATCCGGGACCTTCATCCTTGTTCAGCAAATAACCTAAGAGATTATTAGAACAAGGAGGCTCTGATACCACTTGTTGGTCCCGGTTGTACTGGATACAGTCTAGAGGGGGAGGGTGAATAGACTGTATTGGTTTTTAACTTTTTCAAGTTAATTACCAGATTTAACAGAATAGCCTGTTCTATTGGCAGAACAGACTGGCAGCGGATGGGGTTCTGGTAGGGGTTCTGTCAGATTAGCCTCAGAGAAGCAAAGGCAGTAGGCCTTCTGTTAACTCACAAGACACGTTCTGCTGAACACAGAGACCAAGTCTTTGGAGTTAAACAGTTCAAATAAGAACAATAAATAAGTGTAGTAAGTAAATGACACCAGGGATTTTTATAGTGGTTCAAGGAACAACTTGCTCCTCTAATCCATTGTTCCACTAAGCTTGTAAAAACGTCGATTTACAACGCCTTAGTCCTATCACTTAAGAAGCTCTCCACGTCTTCTTCAAGTGTAGATGTCTCCTGGGATGCACTTCCTGGCTTCCTTTAAGACTTGTCCTTTCACTGAGCTTCCCGGAAGTATCACCACTTCACTGCTCCAGGTACTTGGACGTCCTTCTTGTAAAAGAAGAGTTTCTGTTGAAACAGGGGTTCCTCCAACTTGCTTCGTTACAAAAGATTTGTAGATGAAGTGCTTGAAGTGTTGAAGAACGGATAGAACTTTGCTTGAGTTGGAAGTAAGAATCTTTCCAACGTCTGCCTTCTCTTGTAGAAGATGATGAAGATTTAATCTCAAGGAGGCTTATGCGTTTTTGAGTATTTGAATGTTTTTGTATACACACTGTTGTAGCAAAGTTATTGGGTTGTTCTTCGTAGTGTATCTTTTATACTGGGGTTATCTTCCCGTTGGAGGAGAAGGAGGACAACTGCATTAAATGCGCGAACAGTTGACTTGACCAGTAGGACCCAACAAAGTTGGCGGGTTACTATTTTGGGATAAAGCTATCCTAACATTGCGGCAAATCATCTGTATTTACTCTACAGATTACGGGAGGCATTAAATGCACATTTAATGCGCGTACTGTAGCTTTTCCGTTGAGATCTTCTAGCCGTTGAAGGAATCTTCAGTTGAATTATCCGACTTGGATGTATCCGGAAAGCTTCTAAGTGTCAGACCTTCTGGTATCTTCAGCAGAATGTCAAACAGAGAAGGTCTTGAGCACTTCTGTTGAAACGTAAGTCACCAGAGGGTCTTCAATCCTTCTGTCAAGAGAAAGGCCAACAGAGGACCTAAGGGCTTCTGTCATAGTGGAGTTCCAACAGAGAGTCAGGAGGACTTCTGTCAAGAAACTATCACCAGAGGGCCAAACGGGCTTCTGTCAGGAGGTCTTCTGTCAGTCGACTAATCTAAGAAACTTTACAAGGAAAATTTCTAATACAAGAAATCTAAAGAAGGGGTACTCTAAAGTCCTAATTAATATAGCATCATCAAAATCTAATTACAATTATTCCTTACAACAACTACTGCCCGAAATGCCCAAATCACTCCCCCACACTTAAACTTTGGCATCGCCCTCGATGACAAAAAATGCAGTATGCACAAGGGGTAAAGAGGAAAGGGTCACACGTGCTCAAACTCTACTCAAGTCCACATTAAAACAGGTGTATAGAAATGAGTAAGGAACAACGAAACTCCCCTAGGCGCTGGTCGATGCAGAACTAAACTGAGTCAAGTGATCCTCGGCACATCATCCCCAAAGCAAGACCCTGAGCTGCAAAACAAACACAAAAACACAAAAACACACAAAAACAAAGAAACATGTTAAAACAAAAGTGCAGAAATAAGCTTGGGTTGCCTCCCAAGAAGCGTTATTTTTAACATCGTGTGCCCGACGCAACCACCTCATCAAAAACTCAGTCAAAGACACTCCCGCTCAGAAAAATAGTCTTCCACAAATCAAACCTCCTATCAACAAATGCCCTGAGATGGCGTAAGACCTTAAATTCATGAAAACAATTGCGCATCTCAGGGCCACTCATAAAGCACAAGAATGAGTCTAAGCCTTTATCAGGCCCTTTATCAACGAACGAGTCAAAATTAGTCTCTTTAAGAGGTGGGGATTTCCCCTCCTCCTCTCTGGTTGGATCAATGACATCCAACAAAAAACACTCATTAACATCTTGACAGGACTATTTTGCCCGTTTGGCCATGCCAAAAGTAACTCTCTCCTCCCCAACTCTCAAAATCAATTTCCCTTCCCCAACATCTATGAGGGCCCGAGCAGTGGCCAGAAAAGGCCTTCCAAGAATTAAGGGCACATCAAGATCTTGGGGCATATCCAAAACAACGAAATCAACAGGAATAACAAACTTGTCCACTTTAACCAACACATCTTCGGCGATCCCCTGGGAATATTTGACTGATCGATCAGCTAGCTGTATGCACATACGTGTTGGTTTAAGCGGACTGAGTGCAAGCTTCTCATACAAGGTATAGGGCATCAAATTTATGCTTGCACCCAAATCAGCTAAAGCATTATAAAAAATCTCACTTCCTATGGAGCAAGGGATAGTGAACTTACCTGGGTCCTTGAGCTTTTTAGGCGTCTCCTTCAGCACCACTGTCGAGCACTCTTCATTCAGCACCACTGATTTCGGTTCTCCCCACTTTCTTTTGTTAGAGAAGAGTTCTTTCATAAACTTGATGTACCTTGGCATTTGTTGCAGCGCCTCCATGACCGGTAAATTTACTTGAACCTGTTTAAAGTTCAAAAACTTGTTGAAGTCCTCAGTGTCACTCTTCCCCTTTAAGCGTTGCGGGTATGGGAGGGGGGGGGGATTGTAAGCTTTGACTGGAACGGGTTGCTTTGGGACTGTGTCCCCCTCCTCCTTCTTTTCTTCTTCCTTCTTTTCCTCAGGAACAACTGCAATAGGTTCAACTTCTTCAACTCTCTTTTCCATGGCAGCATGCTCCAGATCCCGTCCACTCCTCAGTGTGATTGCGTGAACTTGCTCTCTTGGATTGTTTTCGGTGTTGCTAGGGAGGGATTCCTTAGGCCTTTCAGATATGGCCTTTGCAAGCTACCCCAACTGATTTTCCATGTTTTGCATCCTTGAGTTTGCTTGCTGTTGAATTTGCGTTAATTGTTTGAGTATTTCTTCCAGGCTAGAAATATTTTGCTCAGTCTCTCTCATAAAGATCCTTTGCACCGACTGAGTTGCTTGTTGCTGGCCTTGAGGTGCTTGGGGCTGATTATAGTTCCTAGACTGCTGATGCAGATGATTTCCTTGCCCGTAATTCCCTTGCTGTTGCAGTCCGTAGGGCAAAAGGTAGTAGCTCTGTCTCTGAAAATACACTGCGTCTACTTGCTCCACTCCAGGGGCCGCCGAGCGTGCCATCATGTAAGGAATAAATGTATTTAGATTTTGATGATGCTAGGTTTATTAGAATTTGAAAGTACCCCATTAGAAATTGTGTATTAGAATTTCTTTTGTAAGTTTTAACTTAGTCTGTCTGCCAGTGTTCCATCTTGCCTCTACCAGAGTTGCTCCCAGAGTTGCTCACCAGAGAAGCCATCAGAAACTGGTTATCAGAAAGATACCAGAGTTGGCAACAGAGACGGACTTCAGAGATTGGACCAGAGAACCTCTTCCGACTCTGCTAAATCCACCAGATTCTGAAAGCCCTTCCAACGGTCGTTAAACTAACGGGAAATCCCCTAACGGTTACGAACCTTTCAACGGAAGCATGGCACTGTACACGCATTAAATGCACATTTAATGCTGCACGTACGAAGAGATATTTAAAGCTGATGATTGACCATGCGAGTATCTTTACGCCCCCAAAATAGCAAGTCGAAGAACCAAACGGTCAAGTCAACAGTACATGCATTTAATGAAGCTGTCTTCTACACTCCAACGGGAAGACTGCTCCCAGTATAAAAGATACACTCTGAAGAACTAAGAAAAACAACTTTGCCAAGATAGCTTTGCGTAAACAACCTTCTTGAGATTCAAACTTCATTCTCAGACAAGAAAAGGCTCCAGTTGGAAGATATACTTTCCTATCCTTTATCCAACTAGCAAACTGCAAAGTTACTCAGTTCTTCAACACTTCGAAAGCTTCATATATCTATCCTTTGTGAAGAAGCAACGTTGGAGAAAACTGATTTTATATCAAACACTTCTTGAAAAAGAAGGGACGTCTCAAACTAGCTGGAGTAAGTGAAGTGGGGATACTTCAAGAGACTCAGTGAAACGAGATCAGCCATCAGGAAGCAGGACTGCATCCCGGGTGGCAACTAGACTTGAAGAAGACGAGGAGTGCTTCTTAAGCTCTAGGGACTAAGGCGTTGTAAACTGTTGTTTTTACAAGCTTAGTGGAACAGTGGACTAGAGGAACAAGTTGTTCCTTGAACCACTATAAAAACCCGATGTCATTTACTTTAAGCTTTTAATTCCTGCACTTAAGATTCTACTGACTAACTCTTAAGGTTGGACTCTGTGTCCAGCAGATCTTCCTTCAGAGTTATCAGAAAGGCACTTTGCCTTAGCTTTCTTCTAGAGGCTACCCGGACAGAAACTTATCCGCTGCCTGGTCTAGTTCTGCCATCAGAACTTGACCATCTCTGTCACCAGATTTCGACCATCTCTGATAAGTCAGACTTGACTTGGAGAAAAGTTTAAATTCCTGAACAGTCTATTCACCCCCCCCCCTCTAGACTGTTCCCATTACAAACGGGACCAACACATATGAAAGCCCACCTCTGCGCACTCTATGACGAAATGTGGGAAGTTCTTGATGCAGGACCTTTCACAGAGTTCACCAAGGTCAACCCTGAATACATCACTGGTAGTGGTCAACCCCAGATGATCACCAAACTACGCCATGAATGGTCCAATGAAGAGAGGAGGAAGTACAACTTTGACAACATTGCCAAGAATATCCTCTACAAGGCCATTGATGACAAGTACTTCACAAGGATCAAGAAGTGCAAATCTGCCAAGGAAATCTGGGATACTCTCACCCTGATAGGAGCTGGAGATGAGCAAGAAAAGGATAACAAACTTACTATTGCCATGAAGAAGTTTGAAGATTTCAAACTTCTACCCAAAGAATGCATAGCTGAGATGTATGCACGTTTGCTCACCCTCACTGCTGAGATATCAGAACTTGGGAAGGAACTTACTCCCAAGGAGATCAACTTGAAGGTTCTCAGAGCTCTACCTTCACCATGGAAGATGAAGGTCACTGCCATGAGAGATAACAAGGATCTCAGAACCTACAGCACTGAGAAACTCATCTCTGATCTCAAATCTTATGAGTTTGAGATGAACGAAGAAGAGAAAGAAGAAATTGAGGACAGAACAACGACTGCCCTCACTGCCAGCACCTCCCAGGTAAATAGTTTTGACCCTTCTATTCTTTTAACTGACGAATATATGGCGGCTTTTGCTAGGAAGTTCAGGAAATTCTTGAAGCCGAAGGATAGCAGAAGTCCACACTCTAGCAGAAAGCCACACCAGAAGTCCAAACCATCAGAAAGTAGTGGAGAGCTTCTCTGCTACAACTGCAGACAACCAGGGCACTTCAAAGTCAATTGTCCACACCCCATAGTCTCCAAAAGGCAAGGCCAGGAAGGAGAAAAGAAATACGAGCACCGAAGAAGGAAAGCACTCATCACTGAACAACCAGAGAAGGACCCCCTCTCTGAGACAGAGTCCAGCTCGGAATCAGAATCTGATGAAGCATTCTGTTGCCTGGACACAGAAACTGAAGACCTATGCCTTATGGGTCAATCTGATGATGAGGTATCTTCTACTTCCAACTCTAGTTTTTCTTCGGTAGGCAGAGCCTTTGATTCTGATTCAATGTCAGAATTTTGGGAAGAGTTTCAAGCCATTCAAACCACTTATTCTTCTGTTAAAGAAGAAAACAGTAAGCTTAAGGTTGAAATCCTTGACTTAAGAAAGGAGGTTGAGATCAAAATCAATCTTCTAATTAAGGAAAGAGATCAGCTGGAAGCTGAAAATGTTTCTCTTCTAAAGAGAATAAGAGAGATAGAGCCTCTTGAGATTAAGTACAAAGCTTACCAGAAGGCCCAGTCTTCCATGGAAAAGATTGTACTTGACCAACAAATTGGCACTGGTTTTGGTCTTGGTTATGGCTCAACAGAATCAGGTGAGCCTTCTGTAATGCCTAGCACCAGAGTTGCTAAGGCAGACAAGGTCATAGTGCCACTGATTTCTAGCCCCATTTGTCAGGCTGGTGTATCTGGCACCAAGGTTATTCATCAGAATGTCAGACCAGAAAAGGAAAAGATAAAGGTTCAACAGAAACCCATTTTAAAAGTTAATGAACCTGGCAGAAGACCTAACAACAGGAAAGGTTTTCAGAATACCAAAAATCAAAGACAAACCCATAACAGACAAACTCATGATAATCGTGTCAGAAATGATCACCAGAAAGGCATATATCAAGAGAAAGTTAACTTTAGGCAGAAAAGGTTGGCTGGTCAACTTAAGAAGCCCAAAGTTAATCGTCCCTCTGATCTTGATAGTATATGGGACTTCTACCCAACTAAAAAGGCTATGCAGAAGTATGTAAACCGGAAGCATGATCCTCACAAGCATCTGCCCAAAGTGAATCACACTTCCGTTTACTATGACTACCAGGTGGACAATGGGTACCACCCACCAAGGTTTCACTTGATGAGACCAAAGTGGTACCGGCTGCCAAGACTGCATAACCCCCTAGGACCCGACATTGCTTGGGTACCTAAATCTTCCTTTTAATTTTGTAGGAACTGTGTGCTGGAGCCATCTCTGAGCAAGATTGGTACATTGATAGTGGATGCTCCAGGGACATGACAGGTGACAAGAGTTGCCTAACAGAGTTCCAGAAAGTCAAAGGGCCTAGAGTTACCTTTGGAGGTAATGATAAAGATGGCCAGACAAAAGGAAGAGGGAAGCTGATAAAGAACCAGATAATCATAGATGATGTCTCCTATGTCAAAGGATTGAAATTCAACTTGCTGAGTGCTAGCCAATTGTAATACTTGAGATTTAATTTAAACGGATTAATAGTACTACTCATACCAACAGAGGTGCATCTCCTTTTAAGGGAGCTCATCACCCAAGAACTCCAAAGTTAAGCGTGCTTGCACGAGAGTAGTCTTGGGATGGGTGACCCCCTGGGAAGTTTCTCAGGGCGCGCATGAGTGAGGACAAAGTGCGCGGTAAAGGCTCGTGGTGGTTTGTGAGGACAGTACTAGAGGTCAGAAGTAACTACCTCGGGGCCTACGGGGCCGGGGTGTTACAAATGGTATCAGAGCAACCCTGCGACGGTGTGCCGATCCGTTGGATATCGGGCGGGCACTTAGTAGGGGAAAAGATTCTGGGATATGATTGAGATTGGTGTTTGGGCGCAACGAGGACGTTGCGTTCCTAAGTGGAGGTGATTGTAATACTTGAGATTTAATTTAAACGGATTAATAGTACTACTCATACCAACAAGGTGCATCTCCTTTTAAGGGAGCTCATTAGCCAAGAACTCTAAAGTTAAGCGTGCTTGCACGGGAGTAGTCTTGGGATGGGTGACCCCCTGGGAAGTTTCTCAGGGCGCGCACGAGTGAGGACAAAGTGCGCGGAAAAGGCTAGTGGCGGTTTGTGAGGACAGTACTAGAGGTCAGAAGTAACTACCTCGGGGCCTACGGGGCCGGGGTGTTACAAATGGTATCAGAGCAACCCTGCGACAGTGTACTGATCCGTTCGATATCGGGCAAGCACTTAGCAGGGGAAAAGATTCTGGGATATGATTGAGATTGGTTTATGGGCGCAACGAGGACGTTGCGTTCCTAAGTGGGGGTGATTGTAACACTTGAGATTTAATTTAAACGGATTAATAGTACTACTCATACCAACAGAGGTGCATCTCCTTTTAAGGGAGCTCATCACCCAAGAACTCCAAAGTTAAGTGTGCTTGCACGAGAGTAGTCTTGGGATGGGTGACCCCCTGGGAAGTTTCTCAGGGCGCGCATGAGTGAGGACAAAGTGCGCGGTAAAGGCTCGTGGTGGTTTGTGAGGACAGTACTAGAGGTCAGAAGTAACTACCTCGGGGCCTACGGGGCCGGGGTGTTACAAATGGTATCAGAGCAACCCTGCGACGGTGTGCTGATCCGTTGGATATCGGGCGGGCACTTAGTAGGGGAAAAGATTCTGGGATATGATTGAGATTGGTGTTTGGGCGCAACGAGGACGTTGTGTTCCTAAGTGGAGGTGATTGTAATACTTGAGATTTAATTTAAACGGATTAATAGTACTACTCATACCAACAAGGTGCATCTCCTTTTAAGGGAGCTCATTAGCCAAGAACTCTAAAGTTAAGCGTGCTTGCACGGGAGTAGTCTTGGGATGGGTGACCCCCTGGGAAGTTTCTCAGGGCGCGCACGAGTGAGGACAAAGTGCGCGGAAAAGGCTAGTGGCGGTTTGTGAGGACAGTACTAGAGGTCAAAAGTAACTACCTCGGGGCCTAAGGGGCCGGGGTGTTACACCAATTCTGTGACAAAGGCTACACAGTTGAATTCTCCAAAGAAGGATGTTCTGTCAAGCATGAGACAACTAAGGAAGTGGTTCTAACAGCAACAAGGAAGAAGAACATCTATGTAGTTGATTGGTCAACTGCAAAAGATGGAATCTGTCTGATAGCTAAAGGAGATTCAAAACTCAGTTGGGAATGGCACAAGAAACTGAGTCACTTGAATTTCAAAACAATCAACAAACTGGCAAGGGATCACATTGTTGAAGGTCTACCCAACCTTGTATACAAAAAGGAGAACTTGTGCAGTGCATGCCAGAAAGGAAAACAAGTGAAGAACTCATTCAAACCCATTGCTGGAAACCTCTCTACTGGTCCTTTGAATCTAATCCACATGGATTTATTTGGACCAGTGGAAACTCCAAGTGTTGGTGGCAAAAGATACACCTTAGTCATGGTGGATGACTACTCCAGATTCACATGGACTATCTTTCTGACCAAGAAAAATGAAACTCTGCACAAACTGCCATCTCTGCTAAAGCTATTACAGAATGAGCAAAATCAGAAAGTCAAAGCCATCAGATCAGACAGAGGAACATAGTTCGTCAACAAGGTCATACAGGATTTCTGTGACCAGAATGGTACAATGCATCAGCTCTCTACAGCCAGAACCCCTCAACAAAATGGAGTTGCAGAAAGAAGAAATAGAACCTTAAAGGAAGCTGCAAGGACCATGATTGCTGAATCAGGTCTACCTTACAGATACTGGGCCGAAGCAATCAATATTGCATGCTACACCCAGAACAGGAGCATGATTCACAAGACTCATCAGAAAACTCCTTATGAATTATGGAAAGGACGAAAACCCAACATCAGCTACTTTCATGCATTTGGATGCAAATGCTATATACTCAACAATGGGAAGGATCACCTCAAGGTATTTCAAGAAAAAGCTGATGAAGGAACATTCTTAGGCTACTCTAGCACCAGTAAAGCCTATAGAATACTCAACAAAAGAACTCTACTTGTTGAAGAATCTATTCATGTCAAATTTGATGATCTCAACTCAGTTGAAAGCATAACTGAAAACTTGGAGAAAGCAAATCTAGAAGAATCACCAGAACTGGATCCACCAGAGACGGATATACCAGAGTTGCTAACTAACTCTGCCATACCAATTCACCATCAGAGGCCCATCCTACAAGGCAAAGATAGTGATGAAGAATCAGAAGGAGAACAAGAGAATCCAAGACAACCCTTATCTGAACCTGACCTAACTTGGTTAAGAGATCATCCTCCTAATCAAGTAATTGGACAAATCAGAAGTGGAGTTCAGACCAGATCTGCTACATCAAGGAGAGAACCAATGCTTACCTGCTACATATCTCAAATGGAACCTATGACTGTGGAGGAAGCTCTTGCAGACTCAGACCGGATCAATACAATGCAAGAAGAGCTTACTCAGTTTGAAAGGAATAAAGTATGGGAATTTGTTCCTAGGCCAAAGCACCAGAATGTCATTGGAACCAAATGGGTATTCAAGAACAAAGCAGATGAAGACGGCAACATTGTAAGGAATAAAGCTAGGCTCGTAGCCAAGGGATACTGCCAAGAAGAAGGAATAGATTTTGATGAGACCTTTGCACCAGTTGCCAGACTTGAAGCCATCAGAATCTTCCTAGCCTATGCTGCCTTCAACAACATCAAGGTCTACCAGATGGATGTCAAGAGTGCATTTCTGAATGGAGATCTTGAAGAAGAAGTTTATGTGGAACAACCACCAGGTTTTGTCATTCCTACTCAATCTTCTTGTGTCTACAAGCTTAAAAAGGCCCTCTATGGTCTTAAGCAAGCTCCCAGAGCCTGGTATGACACATTGTCCCTTTTCCTGGTGAACCATGGGTTTACTAAAGAAAAGGTTGACAAAACTCTATTTCAAATCTCTGTTGCTAATCATATTCTGTTAGTACAAATATATGTTGATGACATTATATTTGGTAGTACTAATTCAGAACTGTGCAAGAAATTTTCTCAAGTGATGCAGAGTCAATTTGAAATGAGTATGATGGGAGAACTCAGTTACTTCCTAGGACTCCAAGTCAAACAAGTTCCAGAAGGGATCTTTATCAATCAAGGGAAGTACACCAGAGATCTGATCAAGAAGTTTGGAGTGGAAGGCAAATCATCAGTGAAGATTGCCATGAACACTTCACAAGGAATTGGTCCAGATGATGAAGGAAAGGATGTAGATGCAACAACATACAGAGGGATCATAGAATCTCTGTTGTATCTAACTGCAAGCAGACCAGACATCTCGTTCTCTGTTGGAATCTGTGCTAGATACCAATCAAAGCCCAAGGAAAGCCATCTAAGTGCTGCAAAGAGAATCATCAGATACATCAAAGGAAATCCAAATGCAGGCTTATGGTATCCCAAAGGAGGTAACTTTGAACTAATTGGTTATTCTGACTCAGATTTTGCAGGTTGCAGACTAGACAGAAAGAGCACCTCTGGTCACTGCCAATTGCTAGGAGGAAGGCTTGTTTCCTGGTTTAGCAAGAAGCAGAACTCCATCTCAACAAGTACAGTTGAAGCTGAGTACATTGCAGCTGGGAGTTGCTGTGCTCAGTTACTCAGGATGAAGCAACAGCTGAAGGACTATGGAATTCAAGCAAAGGAGATCAAGCTGCTGTGTGACAACACTAGTGCCATTGCTATCACTCAGAATCCAGTTCTTCACTCCAGAACGAAGCACATTGAAATCAGACATCACTTCATCAGAGATCATGTTGAGAAGAAGCATATCTGTATGGAGCATGTACCCACAGAAGACCAGCTTGCAGACATTCTAACCAAGCCTTTACTTGAGGCAAGGTTTAACAAGCTAAGGGAAGAACTGGGAATGATGGATGACCTTCCTAGAGATGCCTGAACCAGAGATTCACTGAACCAGAACTGCTTTCTTCTGCACCAGAAACTCAGATCAGAAAACCCCTACCTCTGATCATCAGAATCTCACATCAGAGAACCTCTCCATCTCTGACCAAGAGTTCCTCAACAGAAAGACAACAGATACGGATGTGGACTTAGCAACATTTCGAGGTACGGGCAAGACCTAATTAACTGAAACGGTCTTTTACCAAAATACCCCTGATCGTTACTCTTCTAACGGAAACGTTTTCCGCCCGCATTTCATTAAATGCTGCCTCGAAACTGCCAATATACCAAACGTCCACTATTCCTAACCCCTTTATATCCACCGTCTTCAATCTAAATTCCTACTGCATCCTCATCTCTCTTAAACTGCTCCAGCATTCAAAGCTCTCAGATCCCAAACCTTTTCAATCCCCAGAACTTTTTCTTAACCGTCACTCAGAATGAACTTCCTCAGCATCAATGATCTGTCTAAGGAAGAAGTTAAGACCCTTATTGCCAACGTCGTCTCCGGCATGAAGGTTGACATGTCATCCCTACCTCTACTGGCAGAAAACCAGAAAAGGATGACCAAGATCATCCAAGGAATGACTGACTCGCAACTTTCAAAAGTTGTTGCTCATCCTTATGAGCACTTCAGCATCAAGGATGTGGCTGAGTTCTACCTCAACGCCACCATCTCCAAGACCGGAGTTCACTCCTCAGTGCAAGGTCAACGCATTTTTCTGAATGCAGATGCACTCAATGAATTCTTTGGAGTTCAACTTGACTCCCAAGACCCAGAAGCCAACAACCTCACTGCTCTTGACTCAGTGGAAGTCTCCACTGAAGGATTTGTTCAGACATACTGCCATCCGGAGGGTGCCGGACTAGACAAGCTGTACATGAAGAAATTCATGTTGAAGAAGGATTTTGAGAAGCTTGTCAGCATTCTGCACCGATGCTTGTGGTGCAAAACTGCCTCAACTGATGAGATGAACAAGAACAATGCAAAGGCAATCTTTGCAGTTCACCATGGCATGAACATCAATTGGGGAGAGGTAATTTTTGGCTCCCTAACCGAGTTCATCAAGAAGAAAGACTCTGAAACAGGTCTTTTCTCAACCAAGATGGGACATGGGCTCCTCATCTCTGCCATTCTTGCTGCCAAAGGAGTTCAACTCAGGGATCCCATCCCAGTTGATCACTCCAAGACTGTCTTTCTCACAGTCTCACCAAAGTTCAACATTGCCATCTCCTCTGAGCTTAAGAGAGAGGAAAGGCTGGAGAAGAAAAGGGAAGAACAGGCTGCTAAGGCCAAACCTGCTTCCAAGAAAGTTACCAAAAAGCCCAAACAACCTGGGCAGTCACAGGTTGTAAGGGAAGTCAGACAGAAGAAGATGAGTGACAATCTGTCACCACCAGAGAAGGAAGCAACAGAAGAGGTTGCACCAGAGTTGCCCTCTCCAAAGGCAACCAGGAAATCTCCTGCCAGAAAGCAGAAGCAGAAGAGAAAAAGGAAAATGGTTGTGCAGAGTGGTGACTCTGACAACTCAATCACTCAACCAAGGCAGAAGAAGAAGAGGAAGACTAAAGTCATCTCACCTACCAAGGAATCAACACTTCAGGGGGAACCTGCACCAGAATCGGGGACTCTACAAGAGGCTGACCCAGAATCTGCACCAGAGTTGCCAAACTCTGCTCTCTCACCAGAGCGTGAAGCCTCACCAGAGATGGACCAAGAAACTGACTTCAGCACCATTCTGCAGAAGCAGTTTGACAGAGTCCTAGCCTGGAGAAGATGGAGAATGGGACCTCTTCAACAAATCATTCAATACTTTGATGCTTATGAAGAAGAAGAAGCTGCTGTTCTTCACTGGGTAGGCACAGATGATGTGTCAAAATGCTTCAACCTTACCTTCCTGATCTCGGTTCTACAGAAGAAGAAAGACAGATATCAAGGTAAAACTCCAACATCTGACCTATCTCCAGAAAGGCATGTCAAAGCCTTGGAAGAAGAAGAAATGGAAGAGTTTGATGCTTGGCTGATGGAGAAGAAAAGAAAAGAATCCATGATCAAGTTCCGCCATAGTGCACTTGAGGAAGGAGAACCATCAACAGCAAACAACATTGCTATTACCATGGAGAAGCTGATCAAGGAGTGGAGAGAATCTGTGTACTCTGAGATTGTTCTTGAGGTAATTCCTTCACCTCCTCCTTCCCCTCCCAAATCTCCTATTCCTCAACCTTCACCTTCTAAATCTCCATCTAAACCTTCTTCCCCACCTCACCAGAAAACACCCTCACCTCAACAGAAAACCCCTTCACCTAACCAGAAAATCACAACCTCCACCAGAACCCCATCTCACCAGCAACCCAACTCCAGACCCTCATCACCCTGCAAACAACCCTCTTATACCAGAAATCGGTCACCTTCACCCCCACCATCTCCCTCACATCAACCTACTCCCCAACCCCTAATTCCTATTCCTCAGAACTCACCCCCTCAGAAATCCTTATCCCCATCCAAATCTGCCTCACCTCAGAGATCCCCTCAGCACTCAGCAGCCTCCACACCTAAGAAGAAACCTATCTTCAGAGTCCCCTCTTCTTCCAGTGACAATGATGGATTTCTTACATCCTCCATTGCTGCTGATGAAACCTCCAAAAGGAGAAGGACACCTCCCAGAGTTACTTCCCCTCCTCCATCCAACAGAGTTCCTCCATTACCTAAAGGCAGAGGATTGGAAATGCCTGGATTTACTTCTGAAGAACCCCAAATACCCTTCAACCAGTTTGTGAAATCTGCTGAAGCTTTTGGTGGAATACTGGTTCAAGATCTGAGCAAGATCATAGAGTTGAATGATAAGCAACATGAAGAGCTCACCCATACAAATCTGCAAATCACAATAGGGTTTCAACATCTGACAGACAAAGTTGCTGCATTGACAGAAAATCTGCACAACTTCATGCATTCTTCTACTTTAAGGATTGATTCTGTTTCCAGAGATGTGAGTGGACTCAACTCTGTTCTTCACTCGCACTCTCAAGCTCTGCTTGCCCAGAACCAGACAATCAACAAGATCTCAGATTCTGTTCACAATCTCCAAAAATCTGCTGATAACTCCTCCCAGAAGCTCAATATCTTACAATCTCTCTGCAAGGAACACCAAGAGCAAGGCCTGGCTCTCCTCAGATCTGACAAGGAAAGATACCAGAAAATGGTGCTCCTAGAAGTCAGCACAAGGGACCTTAAATCTGCAGTGGACAAGCAACAGAGTTTGATTGAAGGACTTGCCTCTGTCACCCAGACTCTGTCAGAGACACTTGATGAAATCAGAGATGCTCAAGCTTCTGAGTTCTCAAAGATTGAACTTCTCCTTGGTGATCTTTGTGATGCCAAAAAGGGGGAAGATACCAGAGAAGAAGAAGGACCCAGCACCAGAGCCCTTTCTATCAGAGAACCTTCCTCTGTTGATCCTACTCCTTATTTTGATGCTACCAGAAAGAAAAGGCTAGCTGCTGCAGGCACCAGATCTCCACCCCCTCCTCCAAGAAGCTCCAAGAAAAAGACTTCATCCTTTTCACTTAATGACTGGATGAAGAGTGGTATGTCAAGACCAGACAGAGTCCAATTTGAACAGATGAGGAAACTGATGACTCCTCTTCAAAGAGAGAATCTGTTCATGGATAGTGATGGACTGGTCCAGATCAACCATGGTGGTTCCATTCAAGAAGCTGAAATGTGGTATGGTATGAAGATTCTCAATGGCAAGAATTCTGCAGAAGCTCTCAGAAACTACTTGGACTGCAAACTTGCACCCCATTGGGCTGATTATCAGATTCCGAGGGATTTAGCCTCAATCAGAGCAAAGGTAAATGCTGAACTAGAGAGGATTGACCGAGCAGAACCACAGGTAGATGAAGAAGATCTCTAACTCTCTATCTCTGACTCTGTAATGCTTTACTTTTCCTATCAGATCAATAAGATACCAACTCTGCCTCTCTTTTTGCTTGGCTTTTTCAAATATCTGTTCTTGTTTACTTTCTTGTGTTATCGTATTTGATTATTGCTATCTGATTGTATCGCACTCTTACTATTCTCCTATGCTAAGTTGCCCACCAAGACTCTAATGAAAAGTTTTTTACTTTAATTTTTTTTATGGTGAAAGGCACTTGTCTGGAAATAGTTAAAGGGTTTTGGCATCATCAAAAAGGGGGAAATTGTAAGGAATAAATGTATTTAGATTTTGATGATGCTAGGTTTATTAGAATTTGAAAGTACCCCATTAGAAATTGTGTATTAGAATTTCTTTTGTAAGTTTTAGCTTAGTCTGTCTGCCAGTGTTCCATCTTGCCTCTACCAGAGTTGCTCCCAGAGTTGCTCACCAGAGAAGCCATCAGAAACTGGTTATCAGAAAGATACCAGAGTTGGCAACAGAGACGGACTTCAGAGATTGGACCAGAGAACCTCTTCCGACTCTGCTAAATCCACCAGATTCCGAAAGCCCTTCCAACGGTCGTTAAACTAACGGGAAATCCCCTAACGGTTACGAACCTTTCAACGGAAGCATGGCACTGTACACGCATTAAATGCACATTTAATGCTGCACGTACGAAGAGATATTTAAAGCTGATGATTGACCATGCGAGTATCTTTACGCCCCCAAAATAGCAAGTCGAAGAACCAAACGGTCAAGTCAACAGTACATGCATTTAATGAAGCTGTCTTCTACACTCCAACGGGAAGACTGCTCCCAGTATAAAAGATACACTCTGAAGAACTAAGAAAAACAACTTTGCCAAGATAGCTTTGCGTAAACAACCTTCTTGAGATTCAAACTTCATTCTCAGACAAGAAAAGGCTCCAGTTGGAAGATATACTTTCCTATCCTTTATCCAACTAGCAAACTGCAAAGTTACTCAGTTCTTCAACACTTCGAAAGCTTCATATATCTATCCTTTGTGAAGAAGCAACGTTGGAGAAAACTGATTTTATATCAAACACTTCTTGAAAAAGAAGGGACGTCTCAAACTAGCTGGAGTAAGTGAAGTGGGGATACTTCAAGAGACTCAGTGAAACGAGACCAGCCATCAGGAAGCAGGACTGCATCCCGGGTGGCAACTAGACTTGAAGAAGACGAGGAGTGCTTCTTAAGCTCTAGGGACTAAGGCGTTGTAAACTGTTGTTTTTGCAAGCTTAGTGGAACAGTGGACTAGAGGAACAAGTTGTTCCTTGAACCACTATAAAAACCCGGTGTCATTTACTTTAAGCTTTTAATTCCTGCACTTAAGATTCTACTGACTAACTCTTAAGGTTGGACTCTGTGTCCAGCAGATCTTCCTTCAGAGTTATCAGAAAGGCACTTTGCCTTAGCTTTCTTCTAGAGGCTACCCGGACAGAAACTTATCCGCTGCCTGGTCTAGTTCTGCCATCAGAACTTGACCATCTCTGTCACCAGATTTCGACCATCTCTGATAAGTCAGACTTGACTTGGAGAAAAGTTTAAATTCCTGAACAGTCTATTCACCCCCCCCCCCTCTAGACTGTTCCCATTACAAATGGGACCAACACATCATATTACATTCATGTGGCCAATGGAGTCCCCCACACATCGTTCAAGAAGGACTCAGAGGACCGGGGGCTACCATGTTTACACTGGGCACCGAGTGAGCCAAGTTCCACCTTTTCCCTACCATGTTTATAGGCCTGGAGCTTTTTGCTGAGGAGAACTCCTGTCACTGTACCAGGATGCATTTTTTGCAACTATCTTCTCAATGAGTTCTTCTCCACCTCTGATGGTAATTGGGGAAAGGCCCCATTGGCGGAAGCATCCAACATCATCTTCCCTTCATTGTTGATCCCACTGTAAAAGAAAAATAGGATCTCACAGTTGCTCATCTTGCCTTGAGGGCAGGAGCTTCTCAGTATCTTAAACCTCTTCCATGCTTCGGCTAAAGTCTCAGAGATCCCTGCTTCAACTCTTGTAGCTGCTTCTTCAACTTCAGGGCCTTTGATGTAGGGAAGTATTCTTTAATAAAGGCACTATGCAGCTGGTCCCACGTCTGGGGGTGGTGGTGAGGATTGTTGTCCAACCACCTCTGTGCGTTGTCCCTCAGTGAGAACGGGAAAAGCATCATACGTACCTGATCATCAGTTAGGGGCATCCTCAGCATCCACATATTTGGATTTATCAAACGGGCGTTCTTTCCGCTTGGAGCTGGTTAAGGACTTGCGGAGCTGGTTTGAGGAGGAGTTCTTCTTCTTAAAGATTTGATTATTGAACCTTGAAGTCAGGATCACCAGTTGCTTTTGGAAGTTGAGGAGTTCATCATCCGATTCATCATCAAATTCAATTTCGCTTTCTTCACTTTCAGCAACAACAACCTTCATCTTTTTCTTCTGAGTCTTGGAAGCAGATTTGGAGGGTCTTTCAAGTATAAAAGCCAAGGTGTCAGCTAGCTTATCAACAACTGCTTTACCTTTCTCAACCATAACAGTAATACTCACAAAGTCAGAAAAGTCATCTGCGTATTGATCAAGAGTGTTATACACATCATGAATATCCATCTCCTCCAAATCTTTCGTGTGTCTGACATGAGAGCACAAATTCTTCCACTCTGGAGCAAGTGATGACAAGAGTATGATGTTCAGTTCCATGTTGGACTTGTGAATGTTGATCTTCCTCATCTCATAGGTGTCTTCCAGTGACTTTCCAAGTTTGGCTTTGAATGAATCATATGCAATAAAGGTGTTGGCTTTCTTTGTTCTCACTTCGATCTCGGTTCCTTGCATGATTTTTAAAGATCTCATCCCACACCTCTTTAGCGGTTGACATGCTGTCAATTTGCATATAAATGTCATTGGGGATGACTTGCAGCAGGTATGTCTTGGCCAGAAGATATGCTCGGATTGTGATTCTGTCTTCATTGTCATATTCTTCTTCGGTCTTCAACCTTTGGGTTTCACCTATTGGGGGGTTGTTGTCTTCATTTCTGTTAACAATGATCATCAGTCGTGCAAGACCATTTGTGATAGAGTTCAGTAGACGGGAGGATTGCTCGTTGGTTTTAAGAAAGTTCAGAAATCTATTCTTCTAGACATCGTATTCACCTCTTTTAAGTATCAGTGGTCTTGTATCGTTACCAATCGATAGAGCGTCCATGTTAGAATTGATCGGGCTGAGAAGTTGATTGACTAAGTGTTTCGGTTTTTGCTTAAGTACAACTTCGCACAATAGGTTCATGCACACAGGTTCGTGCACAACAGCAGGATCGCGCACGACTTTTCCTTTCGCGCACGAATGAGATCGCGCACGAATGAGATTGCACATGACAACTTAGCACACCAAGGTTTGCGCACAGAAAGGATTGCGCATGGGTGTTTTCACGCACAACAATTTTCGCGCAAGGAGCTTTGCTCATAACTTCTTTCGCGCAGTAGACGAAGTTCGCACACAAGGCTTGATGCGTGAAATACTGTTTCGCGTAGAAAGATATGCGCTAACCTGTAAGTTCGCGCTTCTCCTATTTAACCTGTACGCAACCAAAAATTTTGTGGACGATGCAGAAAATGATCAACAACAATCAACAAAACATCTTCCAGCATTCATTTTTGGCTTTTCAACCTGCAAAAATATCAAACAGAAACAACAAAAATGTTGCGCACGAAGCAGAATAGTTCGTGCACAAGAGAAATCTCCAGCTTCAATCGATCGATCAGCTCCGGCTCTGATACCAGATGTTAGGTCCCTGTTTCTACACTACAAATATGTGAAAATGGAGCTCAAAGAGGTAGAATGAAGCTTTCCATTGATGCCAAAGAAGTTTACAAAAGGATGAAAAATTTCAACTTAAAACTTTCGTGGGGGTTTTGTGCTCTACGGCTCAGGTGGAATAATAATGAAAAACTTAACTACTCTATTTCTACTGTCATAATCATTGGGTCTAACATTTAAAGTCACAGCTCATGCCCATATCTCTCCCTGCCACGTGCGCATTTCGCCATCCCTATAGATACCTCTCGCAGCGTGCGTGCGTGCAGAGAAACAGAAGGTTTCCTTACCGGAGCTGACCTGATAATGCACTCTCGGTCACCGTTCCGCGCCTCCGATCGCCGTCTTATTCTTCTCTCTCACCATCTTGAACCCGCCATCAACCCTCACGATGGTTTCCGCATCCTTTCTGCTTCAATCACATCCTCAGCCCCCGCTTCTGTCTTCAATCACATCGTTCGAGCTCCTGAAGATTCTATTCTCGGTGTACTTACCCCTACCTTTTTATCTCTACGTTTCTACACATTCCATGTACTTAATCTTGAAAACTATGCTTTCTTTGGTTTGGATGAACCTATGTTTAATTTCAAATTTTAACATACTATGCAATATTTTAACTCTTTTCTAGAGAACCTGGTAGACCTTGACCAACCTCTGGAAACATTCGAACGTTGTCTCAAATTTGATTCTCTGGGCAAGTATGAATGGCCGGAGAACCCCGCCCCAAACAACCTCTTCCTACTTTCCATCTAGATTCATCCAAATTATCAAATTCAAATTGGAACCTAAAAAGGTACTCCCTCCGACCAAAATTGATTGTTATGTTTCGCATCCATGACAATTAGCAACAACAACCTTACCCCAGTGTTACACCCCAGTGCCACAAAGGCTCCCACAAAAAATGATTAGTGTTAGTTTAGTCAAGTTATATGGGAGTCTGTTTTGTCAAGATTTGTCAAGTTTAGTGGTACTTTTTTTCCAGAGTAAGTTTGATAGTTTGGGAGTCTGTTGATGCTAAATCATTTCTGGTTGTGTTTTGGATTACACAGGTCACAGTTGCATATGATAAAGATCCGTGCTCTGTGAAGTTGAATTTAGGAGTGGGTGCTTATCGGACTGAGGTGAGTTGTGCTTTTCTTTTAAAGGCAGTTGATAACAATTTTAGTTTTAAGCATCAATAGTTATGTACTTTGTCCCCCAAAGAGAGGTGCGATTTTATGAGTTTAATGTGGTTTTATGATAAAACTAGTTCTTCCCCAATAACTCATTTTATTGTTTATAGTTCAAATTAAACACTATTCATGTATACTACTTTGACTACATTTTATTTATTAAAGTATGTGAATTATTTTTTTTTTTGAAAAATATAGTTGAATTCGTCTCATTACAAAGTTTCATAATTTGATTTTTAATTTTTTTTTACTAATAGGGAATTACATATAATGATGGTCAAAGTTGTGCATCATTAAGCGTGAAAGGGAATGTTGCAACTAAAAAAGAACGGAGGATAGTATATATATATATTGAAATTATTATTAGAACTTAATTGAAGTGCAAAAACTGAATATGATAAATTGATATTCCCAATCCTAGAATAAATAGGAATTACACTGATAGCTAGCCCATATACTACATCAGACACTAACCAATGAGTGAACTTGTTTGGGATACAATAAATATCTATGAAGTGAGCTGTTTTTGTTAAGCTGTGATCATATTAGTTGCAGGTTGAAAGCCCCTGTTCTGCTGTGTTGCATTGTTTTATTCTGGACTGACTAAAATATTATCTAGTTCTTTAGAAAATTGTTTCGTATAGCTTAATTGCTTCCCCTTAAAGGTGTTGCAAGTCCGTTTGGTTTTATTTTAATAACTTTTAAAACAGTACCGATCATACCGATATCTACATGTGTGTCGTGTGACACATATTAATATATAATAAATCTTTACATTGTAATAGCAGATATTAAAAGCAAACTTCAATGTTACTAATAAAGGCAGACTGAATCAAAAGTCAAACTTGTTTCTAAACTTGTACTTACGTGAAGGCAGTTGTCAATTTAAAAAAAAGGATGAAACACTAAGTTAAAAGGTACTACGTAGTTGTTTGGATTTTTAAAAATCATTATTACTCCCTCAGTCCCAAAAAGTATGATACATCTACCTTTGGCACACGTTTTAATAAAAGTAGCGGAATATTAGTGTTGTTCCTTTTTTACCCTTCGGTGGGTACATGGACCGTCACCTCTTCCGAATAATTTTACAGCCGTAAATCGATCATTTCCGTTAAAAGGTACTACATAGTTGATTGGATTTTTAAAAATCATTATTACTCCCTCAGTCCCAAAAAGTATGATACATCTACCTTTGGCACACGTTTTAATAAAAGTAGCGGAATATTAGTGTTGTTCCTTTTTTACCCTTCGGTGGGTACATGGACCGTCACCTCTTCCGAATAATTTTACAGCCGTAAATCGATCATTTCCTTTAAAAAAGAAAGCTCGATCATTAATACAGAGTATTACTATTCCATAGCTGAAAAGGTTAACACGTGTCATAAGACTAAGTTTTCTTTTGCTTGAGGTGTCCCATTCTTTTCACCGTAGTGTTCCTTATCCAAAATTACATATCCAAAGCTAAATGCTTGAGAATGATTTGGACTTTTGGAACTTGCAGCCTAATTTATGCAGATAATTGTTCTTTATGTAATGCATTTGATGTCTATGTTTGTTTCTATGAATCATGAATGTGTATTGCTGATAAAGTATTAATGAAATTTTATGAGTTTTTGTCAGTAGTATTATGTCCAAGTAATCACAATTTTACTCTCTAGGTAATGTCTTCTTTATTTCCGTATCTGAAGTTGTTTAGCTTTCACTAATTGAGAAGACAAAAGAGCACTCAATGTGGTCTGTTCAACAACAAAAGACCTTTTCATATGTTTATAAGGAGTATTTACTCTTCCTTCAATAAAAAGAATATATTGGGACCTAGTAATCAATAATGGCACAATAATTTAAAGCTTTGGATCCCTCAAATAATAAATGCAGAAGGATAATGACGTGATTAATGGGGTACAGCGGGAAGGGCAAGAGGGGAAAGTAAAAATTTTAATTTGGAAAGTGTTCATATTTTTGGAACAACCATAAAAGGAAAATGTATCTTACAAAATGGGACGGAGGGAGTAATTCTTTAGTGAAGAAACGAAATGTAGCATCATCTGTCAAATTGGCTACCTCATTAGAACTGAAGCCTGTAGCTCTTCTTCCCCCCAATTGCTTTGCCTACTACTATGCCATGTCTGATAAAACTGCTATTGGTTCACACAAAAAACAAAACAACTAATTTATTGATGAAAGTTATTATATTTACTGCTGTGCTTAAATGTATACTTTCTGAATTTGAAGCATCAAATCTCTGATAGTAATCTTGGGGATGTGCCATAAGTAAGACTGATTTATCTTTAGTGCTTTATCTTATGTATAACAGGAAGGAAAACCTCTTGTGCTGAATGTAGTAAGGAAGGCAGAGCAGATCTTAGTTAATGACAGGTTATACACTAATACACACATCATGTTTATTGTACCCACAATTGGGAATGATGAAGTATTGAAAATTTTGCAGATTTCGGATTAAGGAGTATTTGCCTATTACCGGATTGGTAGATTTCAATGAATTGAGTGCTAAGTTGATACTTGGTGCGGATAGGTTTGAACACTCTATTCTGCCTACTTCTCTAGGCAAATATGGCTAACTCACGCGAGTTTATTTTTTCTTAAGTTTTTCTTGTAAATATATAGTACTCCATGTGAATGGATTCACTATCTGTAATGTGTGACACGTCTCTCAAATTATCTATCTATGAACTGTCATAAGAAGCTTCTCTAGCGGTACGTTGTTTTTCAACATCTTATCCTATCAAAATGGATAATTTGTATGGATGTTTGCGGTCTTTTGGTATATTAGTGTAAGAAAATAGTGTGTAAAGAGACGTGCTACCACAATAATTAGAGCTTGATAAGGTTATTCTTCCATGTCTGATGTGTGCTTAATCTCTGGGAATCCCCTTAAAGTTGAAATCAGTTCTCATTTCACACTTTGCTCAGGCATCTGTAAACTTGCACTATTTCCATAAGGTCTCTATGGAAGTTTGTCTAGTGTTGATTTTAGACTTCTAGTATTACATAATGAATGGAATATTTGTAGAATTAGAGAATTGATATGGAATTGAACTTTGGCTAACTTGGGATTCCATAATCCTCCATGCAATACACAGATAATCTGATTGTGCTTTATGCATTCCTCAATTTTCAAAATATTTTTATTACTAC
Source organism: Cuscuta europaea (assembly GCA_945859875.1). Taxonomy (NCBI): domain Eukaryota; kingdom Viridiplantae; phylum Streptophyta; class Magnoliopsida; order Solanales; family Convolvulaceae; genus Cuscuta; species Cuscuta europaea. The sequence continues at coordinate 3,237,168 of CAMAPE010000009.1, forward strand.
CTCCGTCCCAATTTACTTGGCCAAACTTGACTTTTCAAGTCAACGGCCTCTAACTTTGACCAATTATTTAAGCTAATATATTTATGCAAAATTTAATAATTTTATACTTTTATAATAGTGTTTTAAACAAAGAACATTTTCATATCATTTTCATATTATCAATACTTTCTCTATATAAACATATAATCGGTCAAAGTTAGACGTTGTTGACTTGAAAAGTCAAGTTTGGCTAAGTAAATTGGGACAGAGGGAGTAATTTATTTTTGATGAGATCAAATTATTTCCTTCCATTGTAAGTATATATAAATTTATGCAATTGTTTATAAAATATGTTGAATGTGTTGGCTTTCTTTGAATATATACAGTCCTGCAATCCAAGATAACAGGGTGACAACTGTGCAGTGCTTGTCTGGAACAGGCTCATTAAGGGTTGGAGCTGAGTTTTTGAGTATACATTATCATCAAGTAAATATATTTTACTTTTGCATTAATGGTGTCCGCGTTAAATGCTGACTATCATTGATATCTGTTTGGCCTTCATTTGCTGGTATACAGCAAAATATCTATATACCCCAGCCAACATGGGGAAATCATTCAAAGGTCTTCACACTAGCTGGTTTGTCAGTGAACACTTACAGGTACTATGATCCAGTAACCCGGGGACTCGATATTGAAGGTACGTTCTACAACCCTGGGTGTCCTAATTGTTCCTCACCCGTCAGGCAATCTTTCTCTCTCTATCGATCACGAGCTTCAAAATATGTTCTTAATCAGAATTTAGTTTTAATGCGTGACAGGTTTGTTGGAAGATCTCAGGTCTGCTCCATCAGGGGCAATTGTACTTCTGCATGCATGTGCTCATAACCCCACTGGTGTTGATCCAACTGCTAATCAGTGGGAGCAAATCAGGAAGTTGATGCGATCGAGATCACTGTTACCTTTCTTTGACAGTGCCTACCAGGTGGACTACCAAAGCTTATAGCTGTATCTTTGCTCTAGTGTTCATAGTAGTGTATTTTGGTTTGTAGTATGAACTGTTGGCACTTCAGGGATTTGCAAGTGGAAGCCTGGATGGAGATGCTCATTCAGTTCGTTTGTTTGTTGCGGATGGGGGCGAATGCCTTATTGCTCAGAGTTATGCAAAGAATATGGGACTTTATGGTGAAAGAGTTGGAGCTCTCAGCATTGTAAGTTAAATCTCAAAAAACAATATGCTCTAAATTGGAGGAGCCTATTTCGTATCCCTCCGTGGCTCCGTCCCACTAACAACAGGACAAGACTTAGTGACACGCAAACCAATAAAAAGTGGTTTATGTGGTTGATATTTATAATTGATAAAGTAAGAATGATTTAGAGCCACACAAACTTTACCAAATTTGATATGGGACAATCTTAGTGGGATGGACCGAAAAGGTAAAATGGGACAAGCTTAGCGGGATGGAGGGAGTAATAGTTATTTTGCTGAAATGGCTGAATCTTCTGAATTTTCAGAAAGGTTTAGCGCCTGATCTGCTTGTAACGAGTTTTAGAACATTATAAGAGATAACAAAAAGACTGCTCATTTGAGGGAACTGTAACCTTTAGTGATGCTATGTATCTAACATGTCATATGATAGATTCTGGTATTACAGACTCCAATTACAGTAGATTCAAAGAGAGATTAACAGAGAACAAGATCAAAATGAGATTTATTGAAGAAGAAGAAAATAGCGAACGTATACAAGCCTAGGACGATTCGAGATGCCCAGTCTCCAAAGTCTAAGTCCAACCAAATGTTAGCCTCCTTATTTTCCTCCCCTCCTCTTCTATTTATACTATTACATGTACACTTATTATTATTATTATTATTATTATTATTATTATTTCTATTAATAGCCTACTAAGCTAGATTCCTATCATTACTCCCCCCCTAAACAACCACCTTGTCCTCAAGGTGGGTGATAGGAATCAGCCTTGACTATCAATTTTATCTTCATCCGAGCGCCTCTCCCTTCCCAGTACAACATTGCGTTCTGTATCTTTAGCTTCAACACTCGAGCCATCCTCTTTACCTCCACCCTTGCATGAATGAGCCGAGGCAATGACACTGTTGGGTCCTGCTCCCCTGCTTTGTCACTCAGGAAGACATCCATAAACCTAATGATAAAAGTAAAAACAATCCCAACCTCCTGTTTGGATTGCCAACGAAGAGAGCTACAGGTACAGATTACTTGTTGAATAGCTTCACAATGAATATTCAGTACATCCCTCAATGTTCTGATAGCAGTGATTCCCTTCACAGTTTCTTGTTTTAAAAATAGATCCACGAGGTACCCTATCTGGGAGACATCAATCACAACCGCTTGAATTGTAGGATCCAGTTCCACATTGATTCCACCCGAATGATATTCAAAATCACTCTCATCAGCTCCTCTCAGTCCAGGATCTGAGGAGCCCCAGATGAGAAGCTTGCCAATCCTGTTTTCTGATAGAACGCTTTCTTGCATAATTGAAACATCAGTTGAAGAGCATAATGACTGCTGCATTGACACTGTCAGTTGACCAATTTCATTATTAACCGAGTCCTTGGCATAAAATACCAAATTGCAACCTTTAACATCAATAACCGAAAACTGGTAAATTTCAAAACCAGGTTTCAAGCTATACTTCCTTAACCCAGCAAGATTACTATGATCGTATAAATGTCCAGGAAGAATCATTCTTTTCAAAAAATTTGGAGCCTCATGAGTAACTAGATCGATGGTTCCAGAAATAACCTTTCCCGGTTTAACCAATTCCTTTTCGGACAACCTTATCGGTCTTGTTGTACTGCAGTTGATTCGACTTGCTGTAGGGATAGAACTGACCTCTCTGCACTTAACAACTTGCTCATCATGATACCTTGAGTTTATTTCAGAGCTAGAATCTACTCCAAACTCAGACCGTGGACCCAAACCTTGCCCCCCATTGTAGATTCGAACAAAGCAACCCTGCTTTTCAATCTTCATCCCTCCCTGTGCGATTCCCCTAGCAATTTCAACAGCCTTTCTGGCATCAATAGTGGTTTCCGAGCCAGCATAAACTGCTGCAGATTCTTTCTCTTCATCAGGTTTCCATTCTGAAAGTGGACTCCTGTCAACCAACACCTTACAATTTTCAAAGTAGCAACCTAACTGTTGGTTTGGAATTTCCAGAACCTCAACAACTTTATTCCCAGAACCTATACACGTCTCATGATCTGCATATTTCTTCAGAATGTTCCCCTCATCTATTTTCTCAATTTCCTCATCAATTGACTTTAATTCGATATTCGTTATCGAATGTGTAGTCTCCAACAATCTAATTCCAGGATCAGTAATGTATATGGCTCTAGAAGAAGAAGAAATTTTCGCAGGGGAATGAACCTCTTGGGACAAAACTTGCGCAGCTGGCGAAACGACTTGCGAAGAAGAAAATTCTTCACTCGGTAGCGTCGCATTCTGACGCGAGTGGATAGCGGATGGGAACGCCTGCGGCGTGAATTGCGAACTGAGAGTGTGAGTTTGCGATTGTGAGCTGGTAATTGGGTTTCGCGACTGCAATCTTGTTTCACTTGAAGAAGAAGTTTGCGAGTGTGATTGCGAAGACTTCTGCGAATGTATGAGGAATTCCGATGATGGACTGTAAGAACAAACAGTATTTCTTGGCGAAGATTCTTGCGAACTGGAATGATACGTGAGTGTCGAACTGTGCGACCTATGAGAAGTTGTACGCGAAGGGGCCGGTGAACTGCGGACATCTGTTTGCGGCTGAGAATAGCCCTGCGCAAGCGATGAGGTTTGCAAATTAAGCAAAACTGTTCGCGATCTTCTTCTTGCCTGTAAATGTTCTTCCATAGCAGCTAGCTTTCTCGCGAGGTTATCCAGCTTTAACTTCACCTCTTGCTGATTCCGCTCCAGCGAATCCATGCGTTGATCCATTTTATCTCTAACTCTAACCATCCACCTTCGAATGAAAAAAAAATCTGGATTCAGATACTTCTCCGATCAATCCTGAAGTCGCCAGGAGCTTAATGCTCTGATACCAATGATAGATTCTGGTATTACAGACTCCAATTACAGTAGATTCAAAGAGAGATTAACAGAGAACAAGATCAAAATGAGATTTATTGAAGAAGAAGAAAATAGCGAACGTATACAAGCCTAGGACGATTCGAGATGCCCAGTCTCCAAAGTCTAAGTCCAACCAAATGACAGCCTCCTTATTTTCCTCCCCTCCTCTTCTATTTATACTATTACATGTACACTTACTATTATTATTATTATTATTATTATTTCTATTAATAGCCTACTAAGCTAGATTCCTATCATCATACTACCTACCATTAACAAATCAGATCATGTTTGTGAATTGTGACTATGTTGCAGAACTAGCGCCCTTTTTATGCTAGGCAGTATAGTATCATAAGATGTCTATGCTGTAAGCTGATCTATTATAATTCTAATCTGAGTGATGGGAATCTTTTCATGCTTTTATCCTTTGTAGTTTTAGCTGGTTTTTATGTGTTTCTTTCAATGTACTTGCTACTTTTAATCAATGAAATTATTTTCATATCAAGGAAATAAAGAAACAAGTAAACTTATCTATGGATGATTGAGGAGATAGAATGTTTTTATTATATTAATAAGAGCTGGCTTCTATCCTTTTATAGGATAAAAGTACAACTTTCCATAGATTAAAGGATCCTATTCCTATTGGAAATGCTTGAATAAAAACAAATTAACTACTGTTTGACAAATATACACAGAATCAGTTAGCAAACTAAATCCCTAAAGTTAAGGAGCCTTCATTTCCTCCTCTGATTCTTCAACATAATCTTTATTATTTGCAGGTATGTAAGAACCCCGATGTGGCTAGCAGAGTTGAGAGTCAATTAAAACTAGTTATCAGGCCAATGTACTCAAATCCACCTTTACATGGTGCATCAATTGTGGCTGCAATCCTCAAGGACAGGTTTTTCTTCATTATTTCTAAACAAACTGTGCATTGCCCTTGGGAACTCAGTCCACCTCTCATTATGTTTACACCAAGGAAACATTCGATGAACTCTAATAGAATGAGATCATTCTTGTTTTCCATGTATTTTCACATTTCACATGCTTTTGATTACATTAAGTTCCGGCTTACCAGACCTTACTTCAGGTATTCAATACTGTGGTTGCAGAAACATGTATGAGGAATGGACAATTGAGCTGAAAGCAATGGCTGATCGCATCATCACCGTGCGCCACCAGCTTTTTGATGCTTTATGTGCCAGAGGTAACAAATAATATGATAAATGTTTGGTAAAGGCTTCACAAGGTTTTAATCTTCTTTTTGACAAGGCTATTTTGGTATATCATTGTTATATAATTGACATCCTTTATGTGGATATACCATTGTGAGGAGCTAATCCTAGAAACTGATCCCAGACCCAAGAATGAATATTAATGAAATGATATACATACACACATATGTCTACAGGTGTTATATCCAAACAAGGAATATGAGTAAAATGCATTTTTCATTTTATTTTATTTTAGCTTATACATAAACAATAATCAAACACTTGGAAATTTTGGGTCCTTGTCTCTCTTATCATGGTTATAAGGATTGACACGCACAGTTGACTATGTGGGATTTTTTTTTCATAATTATTTGTGTCGATAGGGACACCTGGTGACTGGAGTCACATCATCAAGCAAATAGGAATGTTTACTTTCACCGGGCTCAACATGAAACAAGTTGCATTCATGAGAAAAGAGTTCCATATTTACATGACCTCAGACGGGTAATTAATTACCATATTTCTGTTGCGCATGCACGTATACGGTTTCACTAGTTTTTATACAAGTGACGCTTAAAATGAATGTCGACTCGATGACTCCAAACTCCATTGGATTAAGGTGCAGATCACGATGTGTAGAGAGTCTTAAGAATTTCTATCTGGTACTCTAGTGGAGGCAGAGTTGCTTAGTCGACATCGTGATCACTGATCACCATTAATTACCAGTGGGATGTAGGGACACTTTAGAAATAAACCTGGTAATGATGATATTGTAGGGTGAAATGCATACTGTCTTAATTATTTATTGGTATTGTTCCGTTTTGGTACTTTAACTCTTAAATGAATCAAATCAGTACCATAACTATGCATAAATGCTTCAACATGCGATATTATTCAAATTTGAGGCCAAAAAATCTTATTGATGACATGGACAAAAGTTAGATGAAGTGGACTTTACGCATAGAATTCAGACCACCATGTGGCTGGGAATTTAAATAATATTGCAATTTGAAACTTGTATGCATAGTTATGGTTCTGATTTGATTCATTTAAGAGTCAAGGTACCAAAACACAACGATACCAAAATTAAGGTACCATTTATGCATCTCAACCTGATATTGTAGTTTGGAAGTGTCCATATAAGACAATGCTAGTTGCTAATTGAAATTCTGGATGGTGTGACTTTAAAATGGCGTTGCTATAATTTTACAGAAGAATAAGCATGGCAGGATTAAGTTCCAAGACGGTTCCACATCTAGCAGGTGCAATTCATGCTGCTGTCACCCGTATCGTCTGAGTTACAAGGGCTTTGGTTTCCTCGCATGAATACGTATGAGGCACCTAATGACTACGTTTATCGTGTGTTGATGTTGAAGGGAAAACTTTCATTTCAAAACTAGTGAATATAATACCTGGTGCAGGTATATATATATTTGTATTCATGAACTCATTAAAAACAAAAATAGCATAATTTTTAAAAGAAATTACATTATACGTAGTAGTAAAGAAGTGAATATAACAAGTCAGCACCACAAAGTGCAAGTCAATACAATGTGGAAGGCGGAAGGCCTGATGTTCTCAAGGAAGTTAAAAACTTTGCTGTTAACGCTTTAAATGATTCCGCTTCGATTGTTAACTTGTTACTATAATATGAGGTGTTTGAAATTGATCTTGCTTTTGCTTACTTTTGAAAAGTAGAAGTGAGATCAAAATTAGTTTTTCAGAAGTTGATCTTTCTCAACTACTAAAAAATTACTTCTAGTAGCAACTTGAAGCATCTAGAAGTACATGTATTCACAACAACATGATTATTACATAATACTCAACGACTCATGAAGTTCTTTATTACTACATCCATTCTTAAATAAGTGCAATTGTCAACTTTTTACGTTTGTTGATGTACAATTTAAGTGCAATTGTTAACTTTTTACGTTTGTTGATGTACAATTTTGACTGTTACAAATTTATAATTCTCTCTTAGTAAAAAGCCAAACAAAAATGGATCTTGAAAATTTACAATGGGACAAATTTTATTGGTTTTTAAAATAATATATTAATACATTAATGAATAAAACTAATCAAAGTAGGATATGTGGATAGTGTAAAATTTAACTTATTGCACTTCTTTTAAGAACAAAGGTAGTATATGATTTGTGCATCCGCACAACAACAACATCCAAGCCTTAATCCCAAAAGAATTTGGGGTCGACTAACATGAATCGATCTATGATGTCGATGCCAAAAAGAGAAAGCGGACAAGAAAAGGAAAAACAAATTGTACTTAAATGATATCGATTTATGCATCCGCACATGCGTATTTAAATTGTACTTATATTTACTCTCTCCGTCTCAATTTGATTTGCAAAATTTCCTTTTTTGTTGTCCCAAAATGGTTTTTCACTTTCTATTTAGATATGTAAATAAGAATAAAGTGACAAATTTACCCTTACATTTACTTTTTCCCCATTAACTTAAAAACATTTACTTTTAGAAAGATGGGCAAACGTGTAAAAAGCAAGCATCATTTATTGTCTTTTCTTAATCCTTGTGCCGGTCAAAGTTTGCAATTCAATTCGGGACGGAGGGAGTAATTGATAATTTGTTAATACATGAATGAATCTAACAATCTTTCAAAAAAAAAATCGAGATGTATCAACACTTGATAACTTATTGGGTAAATAGAATAGAAGAACGTAATAAAATTAAAAAATACGGAGTAACTAATATTAACTATGCCAACAAATATGAACTTATTTGTTCCAAGTATTAACGGATTATATAGATATGATTAAAAAATAACTGATTTTAATTTTGTCAAAAAATAATAGATGAATGGAGAAAAAGAAGCACCATCATTATTGATGATGTCATTTAGGCTCTTGTTTAATGCTTCAAACAAAATTATGAGTCATTGTTGCCTCATTTGACCTCAATTTGGTTTCTTTGAATATTGCATGTGGAGTTCACTAGTGTGTAGAAAGTAGGGATGGACTCGGGCCGGGTCAACCGGCACGGCCCGGTACCCGGATCCGTGATCGGTTCGGGCCACCCGGCCCGGTACTGTTTCGGGACGGGCTCCGGATCTTCAAAATAGTGAACTGGCCCGGCCGGGCCCGATTCGGGCCAATTTTTCAAAATATTTGGGACGTAAATGGGTTGGGCTGGATGTTGTGGAGGGGTTTGGGGTGTGGGGGTGGGGGTGGGAAGTAATTAGAAAATTAAAAAAGGGTACCCGACCCGGCACCCGTCGGGTGGCCCGGCCCGACTCGGGCCCAGTAGCTACCCGTGCTGGTTCCGGGCCTCAACATTCCAATAAAAAGTTCTGTCAGGCCCGGCCCGAGGCCCGGTCCTGATCGGCCCGAGTCCATGCCTAGTAGGAAGTGTACGTAGGAATTGGGGTGGAATTTTTTGAGTATGCAGTTCTCTGGTTCTCCCTTTAAATAAGAGACACAATTAAAATAATATGATGCTAAATCAAAGCAAAAGCTAAAGTCTTCCACATAACCATATAAAAAGTATACCCAATGATTTGGTTACTCCCAACTTCAATTACTTACATCAAAACATATGCAAGTCATCATTTGTCTCTTTATAATCAAAACTCTTTCATTTGACTTCATAATATCTTAGTAGTAATTATATTACCGATCATATTTATCATTTCACATCACCACTTATTTTTTTAGAATCATATTACCAAATTGTAAGAAAAAAGTGACATTATCTCTCTTTCCTCATTAAATCAAATGTATTATACATTATGGGAGGGGGAGCTAAGTATGTGTTACAAAAAATTTGAAATTCGTTTTAAGCATTGTTTATGATAGCATAAATGTTTGTTATTGTGGCAAATTAGTTAATGTCTCAATTTTAAAGTACAAAATCCATATCCATATATCATAACTTTAGCTATATTTAATTCTGTATTTTATTGTAACCGCAATTCACTCGGAGTCATTAACTTATGGTAAGAGATATGATATTAATCATGTTGAGTTACAGTTTTAATCAATGTTGGGGCAGATTGTGTAAATGCTTCTTCCTTTATTTTAAAACTGCAAGTTTTGATGAGTTTTATTACATTAATTTGTCTGGATTTGAACTTGAAGTCTAATAATATTGGGCTGAGGTATATTTGATGTTTTTATTTTGTTACTTTATTAGCCTCAAAATGATTTTCAAAATTAGTTTTCATGGTGAACACAATATCATTTAAATCTCTAGCTACTTGTGAGCATCAATTTTTTTTTTATATCATTTTTAGATTTATGTGTTTGCAATTCAATATAATTTGAATAAGGAATGAAAATAAAAGAGAGAATTTTGATACTCAGCAACAAAAACTAGCTCATTGGAATGTGGAGGAGCTGGGGCTTAATTAGTCCTGGGCTCCTAGCCAGCTAGGGTTTTGGAGGGCCGTTTGTTTGGCAATTTTGGGTTGAAGGCAGCACACGTACGCTGTATTTTCTCGGGTTTGGGAGAATGTACGTACACTCAGTGGCGGAGCCAGAGGTTTGTCCAAGGAGGGGCAAACCAAAGACTAAAAATTTTAAAGTTCGTGTCCAAAATATAATAAGAACAACAATAGCGTAATAATTTAACAAAAAATTATAGTTCATTACATACTACTTGATTTACTTCTGCAACCTAGGCAAATCAATCCTACGAGTTTTCATATTTTGAAAATGCTGCATAATAACTTCATTATCAATTGCTTGAAAAATGTCTCTTTCGATGTAGCATACTAAGCAATCCGTAAGATAGTCATCTCCCATCTTATTGCGAAGATCTGTCTTGATAATATTCATCGATGAGAAAGCTCTTTCAACTGTGGCTGTTGCAACTGGTAACACTAGAGCCAACTCAATAAGACGATAGACCAAGTGAAAAGATTTGTGAATTGTAAGCTCAACCATCTTCTTAGACACTTCACCAATACTTTGTAAAGTGGAAAATGCTTCATTTCCTCTCATCTCATATATCCAAACTTGGAGTTGTTCTTTAAGCTCCATTTGCTCAACAGCTGAAAAATCAGATGAATATAACTCCGCAAGACTGAGTAGCTTTGACTCACAGAAATTGGAAAAATTATCTTTAGGATCAAGGCAAGCTAAACAAGCGAGTAAATCTGTATTTGACTCACTAAAGCGATTCTCCATTTCCAGATTGACCTGGTCTATAACCTACAATAAGGTAATAATAAAAAGTAGTAGTAATAGTAATAATAATAATGATAATAATAATAATAACAACTAATAAATAATTTAAATTTTATCCCTAATCCCCGGCGCATATTCATTAATTGGTTTTCGTAAAAATGGATCACTAATAATATCCCATTCATGTGTACTTTCTGTTCGGGCTCTCTTGTCCCTCTCATTCCTCTCATCTCTAGCAATATTTTCATTTGACGCAGTGGCATTTTCAACACTAGAGATAGACTGATTAGGAACAATTGAAGAACTAACACCTCCAATCAAAGACCTCTTAGTCTTAATTACAAATTTATCCAAACTCATACTCCTAAATATAACAAAAATAAGTATGAATTAAAAATGTTCCTTATACAAATAGCATTAAATTGCATCTAGAACTGAGATTTGAGGATTCACACAAATAATTTCTGACTTTTCGTTAGGGATGAGAGCAAATAATTAATATGGGCATAAATTGGCAGATGAGAAACTTACTTGAAAATTGCAGAATCTGAGAACAAATGGGGAGAAGTGAGAACTAGGGCTGGATTCTTCGGTTTCGTATATTCTATAACCCGAAACCGAACCGATCTAAGTTGGGACCCAATTTTTCGGACACCGAATTTTCGGTCCGGTTATTCGGTTTTTTCACAAAAACCGAATGGGTATTCAATATTTGTTTATATTGTAGCTAATACTTGCACTCAAGCTTTACTAGCAACTTAATCTTTATCAACTATGAAGGAGCGATTATATAGGCTCAAATGAGGAGTGAATCCTCTATTTCATCCGGTGTGGGACGAGTTGTAGGCTGAAGAAAATAAAATTGGAAGAATTGGGGCGGAAGAAAAGCAAAACAAGTTTAACTTAATCCGTCCTGGGGGGGGATTCGAACACGGGTGATACGAAGGGAGCGTGTTACCTGTCTCCACTGAGCTACTCCGGATTATTGGCAAATTGGGATGCCAAATGTATTACATACATTAATCCCCTTTTATTCTATATTTCATTTTTTTTTTACTTTTTCTGAAAATACTTTTTTATTTATTTTAACACTTCATCTTAAAATAACCTTAAGTTGTACTTATTGTTTTTAAAATTAAAAAAGAAGCCGGGGCAAGAAACATATTATAAGTAATACTAGTAAAAAAAATTAGTCGGAGCGGGGGCGCTTGCCCCCCCTTGCCCCCCTAGCTCCTCCACTGCGTACACTATTAGTAAGCAAGCAGGCTGTAATACGTACATGGAATATATCGAGCCGTTTGTTTGTCCAAAAGGTTGAATCCTCAATCCCAAGAGCCTCCATGCAGAAGCTGTAAATCACGGGAACTCAAGCAATCCTAACGGTTGTAGACCTTATACCCGTGCGCACAAGAGGCTCAGTACGTCCAGCACATAAGAGTTGTGACTTCCACATGATCGTTCTAAACGTTCGGGGATTTCGATCTTTGGTCATTTGTCCAACTTTCCCACCGTTTTACCAGTTGAGCTACCTGTGCGGGTATATCAGGTCGTGTGTGAAAGGAGGGGATGAATCCAGAATTTAAAATCATGGGGTAAAAAAAATTCATTAGTGTAGGAGTTCAAATTTTTTCGTTAGTGTAATGGGCGAATTTTTAAATAAGTTAAAATTTATTATCTATGCAATAAATAGTTCTTCGAAAATAAGAAGTAAATGTATTATGTAATTTAATGTCAACAAACATTTATATTTAGATTAACTAGTGTGTTTGGTATTTAATATCGTTTGTTATTTTACAAAATTGAGTACTAATTTTCTAATAAAAGTAATTAAATATTACAAAAACTAAGAAGTTTTATATAATAATTAAGTATCCCAAGTATTAAGACGTTTTGAAGTGTGTTAATAAGAGTTTTAAATCCTAAAATCATTGATGACATGCGATAAACTAAATCACACTACAAAAAAATTACGGGATTAACACGAAATTTAGCTAACTTACCGATTTTTCGTACCAAATAGCTCGTGCATGCCAAAGTGTTTTTGGCACGCTTTTGGCATATCCCTACCAAAATCGTTGCCAAAATCCCTGTCAATCTCATGTTTTTTTTTGTAGTGTAAGTAGCATGTAACACAACCTCTCCGGCTCTCCCCATAGATACTTAGGAACTTTGGTTGAAAACATGATTGCACGAGTCACTTCTGCGCAGGTGTGTTTACACAAGAACTTCGATAAATCATTCCTTTTAAAAAAAAGTTTAAGTTTTGAGAAAAATATTCACAGCCATTATCACGTGTCACCATTTTAATGTCGGTGTTGAATTGAGTTTGGATCATTGACTTTTATGTAAATTATTTTAGATGTTTCTTCTTTTAAATTTCCAATTAAGTACGAAGTGTTGGAATAAATCCATGAATACTTTAATCTTCATATTGAAATTATCTGGAGAATTAACTGAGCGGAAGCGTACCTGACTCCATGGGAGATGGCCTTTAGAGATCCGGGAGACGGAGGCTAGGGTTTGTGTCTTCTAGTTGATACACACCCTCAGGATTATCTCTCTAGCGATGGGATGCAGAAAGACAGAATGACGTGTACAACTAGGGACCATAACCCCTTATTTATAGAGTGCTTAACCCTAATCAGCCCATCATTGATTAGGTCAAGCCCATGGGTCTCTACACATTTGGGCCCTATACCTTATTAGATAACTTATTAGCCCACTTAAATTAATATTCATAGGACCACTAATTTTTTGGGCCTAAATATAAGATAGCATATAACATACAATTAAACCCGATAAATAATATATTGTGAATATTACATGTAGTCTAAGTCCAATAATCTAACAATCTCCCACTTGGACGACATACACATGAATACACAATCCTTAGAATTGTATGTTTACTTTAGGAGCTCCAAATTTTTGCTATCAAACTGTAGTCATCCTTAATCAATCCGGTCCATTAATTATATCAACATAGGACCAAAGAAGTCTTTGCTATATTTGAATAACTAGACCCATCGATGATCACATATATTAATATAATAAACGACATGGATCAAGTATAGGTGTGTAGCGTGGAAATAACATATAGTGTGGTCTGGAATGGAATGTCTATTTCCAACTGGTCCACCCTGAGATCAATAATATAACTGTAAGAGTACATAAAACTTTAAACTTTATTTCTGCAGAAAATAACATTAAAACTTGAGTTAACCAAACATAGAAACATTACAAACTCCCACTAAAACTCATAATCCTCAACTGATTTGACACCCATTTGAGCAACATGCTCATGAAACAATTTGGGTGGTAATCCTTTAGTGAGCGGATCCGCAATCATGGAGTTTGTGCTAATGTGCTCTATAGATAACTTTCCTTCTTGTACTCGTTCCTTAACAGCCTTAAATTTGACCCCAATGTGTTTTGCCTTGGTCAAACTACTGTTATTCTTAGCATAGAGGACTGCTGATCTATTGTCACACAATAGCTTGAGTGGTCTTTAAATGCTGTCCACTATGCGTAGTCCACTAACAAAATCTCGCAGCCATAATGCCTGATTGGATGCCTCATAACATGCTATAAACTCTGCTTCCATGGTGGAAGTAGCTGTAAGAGTCTGCTTGATACTCCTCCAGGAGATAGCTCCTCCAGCTAGAATATAGATGTAGCCTGAAGTGGATCTCAAGCTATCTTGACATCCAGCAAAATCAGAGTCGGTATACCCAATGATCTCAAGCTGATCCGATCTCCGATATGTGAGCATATATTCCTTTGTTCTCTGTAAATACCGCATGACCCTTTTGGCTGCTTTCCAATGGTCCATTCCCGGATTGCTCAAATATCTGCCTAACATCCCAACAATGTATGCCAAATCAGGCCTTGTACAAACCTGGACATACATCAAACTTCCTACAGCCGAAGCATAAGGAATGTTCCTCATTTCTTTAGATTCAAAACCATTCTTAGGGCACTGCATGAGACTAAACTTGTCTCCCTTAGAAACTGGGGTATCTCCTGGTTTGCAGTCTTGCATACCAAACCTTTTGAGAACCTTATCGATATAGCTCTTTTGTGAGAGTCCAAGAACGCCTTTGGAGCGATCTCGGTGAATTTGAATTCCTAATACAAAAGAAGCCTCACCAAGATCTTTCATTTCAAAATTCTTTGAAAGAAATCTCTTAGTTTCGTGTAATAAGCCTATATCGTTAGTAGCAAGCAGTATGTCATCAACATACAAGACCAGGAAAATATGCTTACTCCCACTGAACTTGTGGTATATACAATCATCACTGACATTTGGTTGAAAACCAAAAGATATAATGACTTTATGAAACTTGTGATACCACTGACGAGAAGCCTGTTTGAGCCCATAGATGGATTTCTTTAATTTGCAAACCATTTTCTTTGAATCCCCCGAAACAAAGTTTTCTGGTTGCTCCATATAGATTGATTCCTCAATGTCACCATTGAGAAACACAGTTTTTACATCCATCTGATGAAGTTCAAGATCAAAATGTGCCACTAATGCCATTATTGTTCTAAAAGAGTCTTTCGAGGATACCGGAGACAAAGTCTCTTTATAGTCAATTCCTTTCTTTTGAGTGTAGCCTTTAGCAACAAGACGAGCTTTAAACCTTGTAACATTGCCCTTTGAATCCCTCTTGATGGAGTATATGGCCCGGGAACCCCCGGCCCACAGACTCCTACTACTCCAGCGAAGGCCCAACAGGCCCAGAAGGCCCAGCAGGCCCGAATCACAGCGTCCAGAGTACCAAGCAGCCCGCACTACGCGCCAGGGGTGCCTTCGCCCCCCTGGCCGAAGGCTCTAAATTCTCACAGAACAGGTTTCTCAAGCAAATTAAGAAACTGGGAGAAAACGGCGAAAACAGTAACCCTCGGCACTGTGAGCCCTCGGCACGAGGGTGCCATCAGGTGGAAGAGCCCTCGGCTACTGCTCTATAGCCGAAGGCATCTCACTCGACAAGATATCCGCCTCACATGCGTACAGATCACCGTACCCCGCACAGGCGTCCCGTCCAACAGCCGCATTAAATGCGGCCACATGCGGCTGCCAGCGCCAACCAGTTGAGGTGACCCCTCGGCCAATGAGCGCTTGACACGTGTCCCTGCCCGGCATTTATTGCTACTATAAATAGCACCCCATTTCCCCATTTGTAACCACGCTAAAAACGGCATTCATATTGAATACACTCTCTCTCTACTTTTACTTACTTGCTCTGAGTTCTCTCTAAGTTATTCCCCGTAATAACCCTTCGGATATATACCCCCGGGTAGACTTTCCATCATTTGGTGCTCTCGTTGAGAGCTCGAACAATCGAGTAAGAAACCCTCCCCCTCGACCAAAGACAAAACACTAGCCCTCTATCAAAATGGTGAGGACAACACGTGCCAACTCAAAGAACGTAGAAGACAAGAACCTGGCCCTCGGCGACGTCAACGCCCCCGAAGCCTCTCACAGGGCTCCCGAGGGCGGTGTCATCGCTGGGCTGGAACAGGCGGCTGTCGACCTACGCCTTCAGATCCAACAAAATGCCCCCGATGCCCGCCTCGGCATCGAGGCCAAGAAGAAAAACCAGAGCGATGACCAAGTCAGCCCTCCGGTTCTCACCATCGACGTGCAATCGGCGCTCTCCGCCTTCATCCAGACGCTCACCCAGAACCCGGGTGCCTTCGGCACCCTGGCTCCAGCTCACCCTCAGATCGGGGAAAATATCATACTTCCCCCTCTGCCACACCCCTTCGGAAATCCCACCCCTCGGGTGAGAAACGACGAAGGGGTGGTGGCCCAAGATACGTCCTCCCAGGAAGTTCAGTCCCGGGACCGCCATAATGACAACAGGGAAAGGCCCCGTACTTCCGCCCTCAACCGGCTCGGAGGAGGGCCAGACCGCCGAGGGGTCCAAGACCGCCTCGGGGGGAAAGCACTCCAAAGGCCCCAGGAAAGCGGGGGATCTGTTTCGAGGGCAGACGAGGAGCGTCCCCCTCGGGACAAAGGCAAGGCACCCCTTCATGCCGATGATGCTCGGCACCAAATCAACCAGGCCCACTCGGCCCGGGTTCGTTCGCAGGGGGCGGAGACCCTCCCGAAGGATCCCCGGGACGAGATTATTGCGGCCCTCCAACGCCGGCTTGACGAGATGGAGTCCAACAAAGCTCACGCCACCACCTCCACCCCTCATTCAGATCTCAAATACGAGGCCATGATGGCCAAAATGGAGGAGTTACAGAAGAAGGTGGCCGAGGGCTCCGGGGAACCCGTCATCCAGCTCCGGACTTGGACGCCATTTACTCCAAGGGTATTGGCGGCCCGGATCCCGGAAAAATACCGAGGGCAACATATACAGCCCTACAACGGAAAAACGGACCCCCAGGAACATTACAGCAAGTACCAGAACAGCATGATGATGGTAGGGGCGTCGGACGAATATTTGTGTCGTTGGTTCCTCTCCACCTTAGAGGGGCCGGCATACGAATGGTTCAACAGGCTGCCCGAGGGCTGTATTGATTCATGGCAAGAACTCGCCCAGCGGTTCTTGACACAATTTGCCGGGAGGCGTCGCACAAGGAAGCACTTCTCCCACCTTCTAACAATACGCCAGAAGAGGGATGAGACCCTTCGGGACTTCCTAGAGCGCTGGAGGACGGAGGCCGACAAGGTCGACGGTGCTGATGACGGGACCCTCCTGGCCCTCCTACAAACTGTCCTCCGCACCGGCAACTTTTCAAGGAGCCTCATCATTGAACCCCCCCGCGACTACATAAGGGCTTTGCAGCGGGGGGACCGATATGCTGAGGCCGAGGAGGTAGAGAAGTATCACCAGCATCCGGACCAGCAGCCCCCGAGGGCTGACAACAAGCATAACCGGGGGCCGGGGGCTCCTCCCAATCACCCCAAGGCTTCGGGACCCTCTGATGACCGCCCTCGGCAAGGCCAAGCCAAGCCCGGGGGAGGTTATAAGAGCAACCCTAAGACTTGGGCCCAGCCCATTCTCCTGGACCGCCCTCGGACACCATTGACGCACCCCGTCAGCATCATCCTCGATTTTGCCGAGGAGAGGGGCCTCGTTGAGCGCGACTCTCGCGCACCCCCGGAGGTACACGCTATCAACCCTCAGTTCCCCTACTGTCGCTTCCGTCGGCACCAGGGGCACAGGACCGATGACTGCCATCAGCTAAAGACGGCCATCGAGAGGTTAATACAAGCAGGGCACCTGTCCCAATTTGTTCAGAGTCCTCGGCAGGAGGGACCTTCTCATCAGGGGCCTCCCCGAGGGCACCACACGAAGGTGAACGCTTGGGTAAACCCGAATACCATCCCCCTCGGCAAGAAAAGAGAGATTGGGAACTTGGAAGAAGAGGAGGAGGAATACCCCCACTACCAGGAGAAAAAACGCCACATCCTCATGATCACCGGTGGGAATACAGGGGGCGATTCCACCAGCCAACGAAAGAAGTGGGCTCAATCGCTTTACGTGGGGGAAGTCACTCATATGCCTCCGGTAAAGCGACTGAGGGAGGAACCCATCACCTTCACCAACGCAGATCTCCATCCTACTTCTTCTCCTCACAGGGATGCCTTGGTGATTCGGACGGAGATAAACGACACCATTATTCACCGAACTTACATTGACACGGGCAGCTCCGTCAATGTAATGTACCTCAGCACCTTCAGAGAGCTGCATCTGGAGAGGGGGTCCCTTCGGCCCATTAAGACCCCTCTTGCCGGCTTCACCGGCGACACTATTGATTCCGAGGGGGTAATAACCCTCCCGGTGATCTTCGGCGACGGGCTCCATAGAGCCCAGCTCGAAGTGGAGTTCGTCGTTGTCAACATCGACTGCGCCCACAACATTATCCTTGGCCGGCCAGCCCTCGAGGACCTCGAAGCCATCATCTCCATGAGGCATCTCTGCCTCAAGTTTCCCGCCGAGGGGGAAATTGGCTACTCCCGGGGGAACCAGAGAAGACCCCTCTCCGCCGAGAGGAGGGAATTTGTGAAGAAGGAGGTCGGCATGCTCCTCTCTATTAAGCACATCAAGGAGGTGAAATACCCCTCATGGTTAGCGAATGTGGTCCTGGCACAGAAGCCCCCTACCTTCCGCATGTGCGTGGACTACACCGATCTCAACAAGGCGTGCCCTATGGACTCGTTCCCTCTACCAAATATTGATCAACTAGTGGATGAGACCGCAGGGTGTGAGATCATGTCCTTCCTCGATGCCTTCCGAGGGTATCACCAAATTTTTATGCACGAGGAAGACGCCGAAAAAACTGCCTTCATGACTCCCGAGGGCATCTTCTGCTACCTAGTCATGGCCTTCGGCCTAAAGAACTCAGGGGCCACCTACACCCGGATGGTGGCCCGGGTCTTTCAAGCCGTCCTAGGGCGCACCATGGAGGCCTATGTTGACGACATGATCGTCAAAAGCAAACAATCTTCCAGCCATGCTGACGACCTCCGGGAAATCTTCGCCATCATGCAAAAATTCAACCTTCGGCTAAACCCGAAGAAGTGCACCTTTGGCGTCCAAGGAGGTAAATTCTTGGGCTACATGGTGAGCCGAAGGGGTATTGAGGCCAATCCCGAGAAGATCCAGGCCATCATCAAAATGGAGCCCCCACGCCACGTGAAGGAAGTTCAACGGTTGACGGGCCGCCTGGCAGCCCTCAACCGCTTTCTATCTAAATCGGCGGAGAAGTCTCTACCCTTCTTCCAGATCATGAGGAAGACGGCTGGCTTTCTATGGACTCCAGAATGCCAGGGGGCTTTCGACGAGCTTAAACGATATCTATCTTCACCTCCTGTGCTCTCCAAACCCAAGGTAGGGGAGACCCTCTACCTCTACCTTGGGGTTAGCCCGGCGGCCATCAGCTCTGTGCTCATCCGGGAGGAAGACGACATCCAACCTGCCATCTTCTACGTTAGCAAGACCCTAAGGGAGGCCGAGCTCAGGTACTCCCCTGTGGAAAAAACGGTGTTAGCCATCGTTTGGACTGTCAAGAAGTTGGGCCACTACTTTCAGGCTCACCCAGTTCAGGTCCTCACCCATCAACCCCTCGGCGCCCTCATGAGGAGCCCCACCAGCTCCTCCCGCATGGTGAAATGGGCTATCTTCTTGAGCCAGTACAACATTGACATCCGTCCAAGGCCTGCCATCAAGGGCCAAGCCCTGGCGGACTTTGTGATAGAATGTACCGCAAGGGCAGCCACGGACGGGGAGCCCTCGGATACCTCGGACGACTGGTGGACCCTCTACACTGACGGCTCCTCCGCGACCAAAGCATGCGGGGGAGGGGTAGTCCTCATTACTCCCGAGGGCTTCAGGGCCTACTATGCAATCCGCTTCTCCTTCAAAGTCTCCAACAATGAGGCCGAATATGAGGCCCTCCTATGTGGCCTTCGGCTGGCTGCCAACATGAGGGCTCGACAGATCCACATCAAATGCGAATCCAAGTTGGTCGTTGGCCAAATCTCCGAAGAATATGAGGCCAAGGAGGGGAGAATGAAACAGTACAAGGAAGCGGCCAAGGAGTTGCTTAAGGTATTTGAGGCACACTCTCTTACTCAAATACCGAGGGCTCAGAACTCCGAGGCCGACATATTATCTAAGCTCTCGGCCGACTCCCCCGAGCACATCTCCAAAATTGCCAAAATCGAGGAACTCAACCTCTCAAGCATCCATGCAAGCCCCGTTATGAACATACAACAACGTCAGGAGGATTGGATCTCAGATATCACCGCCTTCATCTCCACAGGGCAGCTACCCGAGAATGAGGCCCGCGCTAAACTGGCAAAGCTGAGGGCTCCCAGCTACACCATCGAAGATGGAAGGCTCTACAAACGATCTTACAATGGCACGCTACTTCGGTGCCTTCATCCAGATGAAGCCGAGGTCGCAATGGAGGAAGTGCACAGTGGCACTTGCTCAGCTCACCAGGGACCCTTCTCCATGTCCCGAAGGCTCATTCTCCAGGGCTACTTCTGGCCAACCATGGCCAGGGATTGTGCTGACCTTGCCCGGAGGTGCACCGCATGTCAACATTTCCAGAAAGCTCCCGGCAGGCCAGCGGTCAACTATGCCCCCATCAGCACCTCTGTCCCATTTTCTCGATGGGGGATAGACCTTGTGGGCCCTCTGCCGAGGGGTACCTCCAACAACAGATACATCATTGTGGCCGTCGACTATTTTACCAAGTGGGTGGAGGCTGAACCCCTCGCCAGCATCACAGAGGCGAAGTGCCGTCACTTCGTCCTCAAGAACATCCTCACAAGGTTTGGCGTCCCCCAGCAGATCATCTCCGATAATGGGACACAATTTGAGGCAGCCCCCTTCTGTGCCCTTCTGGAGGCATGGGGCATCAAACACACCTTCTCCTCCGTTGCCTACCCTCAAGGCAACGGGCAAGTAGAGAACGCCAACCGGACCTTGCTCGAGGGCCTCAAAAAGAAGCTGGAGGCCGAGGGTGGTGGCTGGGTGGAAGAACTCCACAACATCCTTTGGGCCTATCGCACCACCCTCGGCGAGCAACAGGTGAAACACCCTTCTCCCTCTGCTACGGTTTTGAAGCCAAAGCTCCTACGGAAGTCACCCTTCCCACCCGAAGGGTGATCCAATATGACCCCGAGGTCAACGACAGCAACATGGTCCTCGACCTCCACCTCATTTCAGAACGCCGGGAGCAGGCCTTCATCCGGGCAGAAAACTACCGAAGGCAAGTTAAGAGCTACATCGACGCTAAAGTTCGCACCCAAGAATTTCAAGTGGGGGACTATGTCCTCCGGAGGAGGGAAGCCAGCCAACCAACCGAGGGAGGAAAAATGGCACCAAAATTCGAAGGCCCCTACATCATAGAAGCCATCATCAAACCTGGGACCTACAAGCTCAAACGCCCCAACGGGAAAGAAGTCCCTAGGCATTGGAATGTACACCATTTGGTCAAGTTTTATCAATAATGTAAGAGCGGCCAAGCCCTCATAACTAGTGAATGTACTATCCTATGGCCCAAGGCCTCCAATTTCGAAGAATGAAGATACATTCAAGACATCAAGCCCTCATACTGACTACAGGCCCCCGGCCTCACGACGAGAGGAACCCCCTCCGGCACCAAGTGCCGAGGGCGGACACCATCGACACCTGCAACAACAGTGAAAACACCACATGTTTTCTCTCAAGACCCCTCGGTACCAAGTACCGAGGGAGGGAACTCCTGTCACCAACAACAAAGAACGCCATGTAATTCATTTCCCTTCGGCACCCAGTGCCGAGGGTACATCCCCCCCTTCAACATCAAAAAAGAAAAAGATGAGAACACCAAGTGTTCCTATAGAAGACCCTTCGGCACCCAGTACCGAGGGTACACCTCCGTCATCAAACATCGAAACGAAGAAAAAACACCAAATGTTTCAAAGAAGACCCCTCGGCACCCAGTGCCAGGGATATGCTCTCCTATCAACTTCCAAACATCTGTTGGGAAACACCAAGTGTTTCATTTGGAGACCCTTCGGTACCAAGTACCGAGGGTAGACGCCTACATCAACTACAACAAAAGAGAACACCAAGTGTTCCTACAGAAGACCCCTCGGTACCAAGTACCGGGGGCTACACATCGAAACTAACACCAAGTGTTGTTTCTAAAAGCCGTACCCCACGAGGACGCATATACCGAAGGCGCCACCATCGGTGCCGGCGACACGTAGTGCCCCCGGCCATTTGCAACTAGTGTGCAAATGAAAACCCTTCCTTGAAACGCTTTCCGCGTCACTACCCCCAGGGTATGACAGGCATGAGAAATGCCCAGGATTCGACTTTCAAAAACGGAACGCTATCCGCGTCACTACCCCCAGGGTATGACAGGCATGAGAAATGCCCAGGATTCGACTTCCAAACCGAAACGCTCCCCGCGCCACCACCCCAAGGGTGTGGCAGGCCACGGACTATGTCTAGCGCCGAGGGGACGACTTTCAAAAATGAGGCGCTTTCCGCGCCATCCCCCAAGGGGAGGCAGGTTACGGACCACCATATCTTGCGCCCAGGAAACGTCCCTCGATCCCCTCGGAACTCGGAAGGTTAACCCGAGGGAGGAGAGCCATTGGTGTATTCTGATGGTCTCCTAATAGGCCCAGCCTTACCAAGAAACCAAGTTTCTTGATGCCTTCCCTTCACCACCAACCAAAAAAAAAAATAGGGGGTGAAGGGGAGTAGACTCAGCGAGAAATCAAAGAGTACACTCCAACAGATCACAACATGCCGAGGGCTCCCCACGGGAACACCTCCGGTAACTGAAGGCTCCTATTTCCCGAAGGATACTACTCGAACAAATAGCATCGAGAAACGGCTAAGTCCAAAGTACACTAAGACGGTACCTTCAAACATATACCAAAGGCATCTGTTACGCACTAGTACCGAGGGCCCTTTCCCCATGACAAGGGTCAAATTCTACAACTTTTAAAGTGTATGCCGAGGGCACACACTCCTCATTGGCTTTCTTCACAGCAACAGGATTCAACATCGATGTATGCTTAGAAAATATTCTAAGTCCTGAATGAGCAGCCCCCGGGCATCTCGCAAAATAATGTAGAGTCAGAAGCCACCTATCACCCGAAGGCTCTACATCCGGAAGCTTGACATCACTTTACACTTGCAAAAAATTCTAAGTCCTGAAGATTGGGCCCCCGGCCCAATCAATATTACTGCTAAGGGAATATGGTAGCCGAAGGCCAGGCAATACAACAACGCTTAAAAAATATTCTGTCCTAGATGAGCAGCCCCCGGGCATCTCGCAAAGTGATGTGGATTCAGAAGGGATGCCATCTCCCAAAGGCTCCCAAGGGAAAATCTACACTTAGAATATTTTCTAAGTCCTACATGTTTTTCCCCCGGTCAACTACTCATGCACCAATAAGGGATGCCATCTCCCGAAGGCTCCCAAGGGGAAATATACACTTAGAATATTTTCTAAGTCCTACATGTTTTCCCCCCGGTCAACTACTCATGCATCAAGGAGGGATGCCATCTCCCGAAGGCTCCCAAGGGAAAATATACACTTAGAGTATTTTCTAAGACCTACATATTTCCCCCCCGATCAACTGCTCATACATCATGGAGGGTGCCATCTCCCGAAGGCTCCCAAGAGAAACTGCACTTAGAAATCTTTCTAAGCCCTACATGTTTCACCTTCAACTTATAAAGGGACCCAATAGCCAAAGGCTGCCTATCAACGAGGGCTACAATACACAAGGAATCAACGTTGAAGAGAATTTTCTAAGTCCTAAAGAATTGGCCCCCGGCCTAATCAATATTTCAGTTGGGGCTCCACAGTAGCCGAAGGCTACATGACATGCTACACTTGCAAAGATTTTCTAAGTCCTGAACATTGGGCCCTCGGTCCAATATTCACACATCAGAGGGTGCCCAACTACCGAAGGCTTCCAAGGGCAAGCTACAATCAGAAAATACTCTAAGTCCTACAACATACATTCAAGAAGTAGAAGGCATACATTCAAAACATAAGGCGCATTCAAATGTAAAGAGCCCGGGGGCAGCATGCATTCATCAAAAACAAAGTGAGTGTGAAATTTACAAACAGGCCGAAGCCGAAGGATCAATGTTGTTCATTACAAAATATGTTCAAGGATTTCTAAGTACAAAATCACTCTACAACTACAACAACATCATTCACCGGGGTGCCCTCTGCAGCCGGCCTCGATGATGCCTCCGCTCCGGCCTCGACAGCGTTGTCCTCGGCCTCATTCTTCAACTCCGTGTCCTCAAGATCGGGCCTCTGTACACCTTCCGGGAGCGACTCACGAACATCAGGCTGCAGGGGAGGAAGGCCATACGCCGAGGGGGAGAAATCCTTTTGCTCAATGCCCAAATGCCGAGCCATCCTCCGGTAGATGAGGGCCTGGGTGAAGAATTCGCCGGCCTCATAATATTCTCTGCCCTTCCGGGCCATCCATTCCCACCCGGGTCCCTCGGCCCATTCCTCGACGTATGCCTCCACGACCGAGGACAGCCACATCTTGCGTCCCTCGGCCCTCCAGCCCTCGGCGACGAAGGCATCAACGGCTTCCTCCCGAGCCTTGGCGACGGCTAGCGCCTTGGAGTCCTCGGCCTCTTTGGCAGCTCTCCTGGCCTCCTCAGCAGCGGCCTCAGCATCAGCCTTGCCCTTCTCTGCGGCCTCCAATCTCAGCTCCATTTGCCGAAGCTCCTCTTCCAGCCTAGCCCCCAGCTTCACCGCCTCTTTATTTTTGAGGATGCATTCCTTCATCTTGGCATCCTGCTCTGCTTTATGGAGGCGCCATTCTTGAAGCCTCCGGGCATGTTCACCGAGGGCTAGACAAGCCTGCAGACCAACAACCAAAACGGTTAAAGGCAATTGCACAGTATAATCAAAGGAGAAAAGGA
Source organism: Cuscuta europaea (assembly GCA_945859875.1). Lineage (NCBI taxonomy): Eukaryota > Viridiplantae > Streptophyta > Magnoliopsida > Solanales > Convolvulaceae > Cuscuta > Cuscuta europaea. Next base: position 3,262,046 of record CAMAPE010000009.1, read on the forward strand.
AGAAAGCCGAGTAAACACTTACAGAAAGGGAGGAGCGGAGAATGTGGTCCTCGAGGGCCGCATCGTTATAGGCCCCGAGGGCAGCCCTATCAGTTTCAGGGGTTATGCCCCTCAAGATGGCCCCCGGGTCAACAGCGCCGCTGGCCAGGGATGTCCCCCTCGGGAACGAAACTTGGAGGACCTCAGGCAGCAACTCCTCTGCCCCCGCCGGCGTTTCATCCGATGGCTTCTCCACATGCACCCCGGAGGCGGGGTGCTCATCAGCAATGATGACCGGGGGCTCCGTCTCGGCGATATCCCCCTTCTTCGGCTTTTTGGTAGCCGGGGGGGACCCCTTGGTCGCCGCCTTCCTCTTGCCGGCAGCAGCATCGCCCTCGGCTTTCTTGAAGAGGGCAGTGGCGGGCTTCTGGCTGCCCTGTCCCGACCCCTTCGGGTCCTGTTTCTTCAGGCGAGCGAGGCCCTTCACGTTCACCATGGAGACGGGGATACCTGCAAAAAATATGACAAATGGTTAGGCCGACGGGTCTAAGCGAAGGGACAATGACATCCAAGCAAAAAGAAAACTAAGTATAGAATTCTAAAGCCCTCGGCTCCTACCTCCGGCTCCTCCGAAGGCCTTGTTGAAGGGAGGGTACTTCTCATCGGTCTCCCCTATGAAGCGGTACCTCCGGAACCCGAGGGTATATAAATCCTCCTCGAGGGTGCAGTCTTTGATCGCCACGTTCTTATTTTTCCCCTCCGGGAACTTGGCCAGCTTTAGGCCGTCTTTCTCGAGAGCAGCACTCCTGATTTTTTCGTGCCTTCGGAATCGATCACGCAGCTCCCTCGGGAATGGGCTCTCACCCAACGTTACGTAGCACCAACGTTCCCTCCATCCTTTGTTGGAAGAAGGAGCATCGGAGAATAGCTTGAAGCGGGCAATCTGTTGCAGGTTTGCGTACCCCTCTCCGTTTTCGTGCCCCCCCGGCACAAATTAAAGCTCTGGAAGAATAGATCCAGGCTGGGCTTCACCCCTCGGGACTTGCAGAGCTGGAGGAACCCCGCAATGTAGGAGTGGCTGTTGGGCGTGAGTTGGCAGGGGACCAAACCAACAAACCTCAAATACTCCCGGAGGAACGGGTGCAGAGGGAACCTAAGTCCCATAGAAACCGAGAGGACGTGAATGGCGATACACCCCTCGGGCGCCCTGGACAACACGTCGTCGGGACCTGGCTCCACCACTTCGGCCGAGGGCCCCACGTGCTGTAATACCCGAGATTAATTTAAGAGGATTAATAGTAATACTCATACCAACAGAGGTGCATCTCCTTTTAAGGGAGCTCATCACTCAAGAACTCCAAAGTTAAGCGTGCTTGCACGAGAGTAGTCTTGGGATGGGTGACCCCCTGGGAAGTTTCTCAGGGCGCGCATGAGTGAGGACAAAGTGCGCGGTAAAGGCTCGTGGTGGTTTGTGAGGACAGTACTAGAGGTCTAGAGTAACTACCTCGGGGCCTATGGGGCCCCGGGGTGTTACAGGTGGTATCAGAGCAACCCTGCGACAGTGTGCTGACCCGTTAGATATCGGGCGGGCACTTAGCGGGGCAAGATTCTGGGGTTTTATTGAGATTGGTTTAAGGGCGCAACGAGGACGTTGCGATCCTAAGTGGGGGTGATTGTAATACCCGAGATTAATTTAAGAGGATTAATAGTACTACTCATACCAACAGAGGTGCATCTCCTTTTAAGGGAGCTCATCACTCAAGAACTCCAAAGTTAAGCATGCTTGCACGAGAGTAGTCTTGGGATGGGTGACCCCCTGGGAAGTTTCTCAGGGCGCGCATGAGTGAGGACAAAGTGCGCGGTAAAGGCTCGTGGTGGTTTGTGAGGACAGTACTAGAGGTCAGGAGTAACTACCTTGGGCCCTATGGGGCGGGGTGTTACATTTGCAGCTGAGTCACGTACAGATCTGCTCTATCAGCCTTCGACCTAATCTCGAGGGCCTCAGTGTTCAGCCAACTGTACCCCTCGGGCATGTCCACGGGCTTTCCTTGATCGACGGCCCTCTCCTTCTTCTTGGTAGCGGCCTTCTTCTTCTTCAAACCGGAAACCGCCCTCAGAGGTATCGGATCTAGCGGCCTCGAGCTACTGGCCTCCCCAGAACCCCGAGGGGGGAGAACAACAATCGTAACCTTCGAGCTCTCATTCTGCGCCTCATCCTCCGCTGTTTGCCATGCGAGGGCTAAGTCTTCATCCTCGCACTCCTGCTCGAAGCCCTCGGCTTCGACCTCAGCAATGAGTTCCTTCTGGACCTCCCGGGCCAGGGCGGCATCAGCACCGTCCGAGGGCTCGCTCACGGACTCCACATCTGAAGCGTGCTCCTCATCAACCGAAGGGTCCCCCGATATGTTTTGGGAATCGCTCTCGGACGACATTCCTTGCCACGAAAAGCACCTAAGGTTTCGAAAGATTTCTACGGGACGCTAACCCTAATCTAAGGCCAGAGGGCGGAACTTACAAAAAGTGCTGAGGGGAAAGCGGGACACTGACCTTGAAAAGAGTTTGACCGAAGGCTTGAGTTTCTCTCTCTAGAATTTTTTGCAGAGCTTCGCTAGGGATGTTGGACGCGTAAAGGAGGAATGGCCCTGGCTTGGGGTATTTATAGGCTCCCAGATCCGGGCTTGGGCCGAGATCCGGGCTCCCAGCCGTCAAAGCCATCATTACGCACCGTCGTTTCACCCAACCAGTGACGCCCGCCCGCGAGCAGCCAATGGCTACATGACACGTGTACCCCCCCCCCCCAACGGCTATAAACCTGACGTTAGATATTCCCAACGGCTATATTCTGGAAGCCCCCGGGTTTTCTACTTCACTCCACTTCATCAAGGATAGCCTCCGGGTACACTTACCCAGAAGTGCCCCCGAGTTGTGCCCCACACAGCACATAACAGACGCCTTCGGGATCACTCCTTCAGAAACCCAAGGCTTCATATCAGGGCACCCCTCGGGAATTCCCCCTCAGCACTGCAAACCCGGGTAGCCCCCGGGGAGTTGCCTTCATTGACGGATAACCCGTCGCACACAGGTAATGGGAGCCCCCGGGTATCTTCATCACCAACTAATCAACAAACAGTGGACCCCCCGGTAACAACTCTGCTGCCGCCCTTATCCAGCAGGCCCTCGATCCCTGGATTGAGGGGCTCCCCTTCGGCATCCCCAGGATATCAACGGCAAGCCTGCGGCTGATCAATACATGAGCCCTCATAAAAAGAAGAGCCTTCGGCATTACCGTTATTCTCCATTTTTGACCAAGGTTTGACATTTTCGATTCATCATTGGGGGAATTCGGTGCACTCTTTTTCCCTCATTAGGATTTTTTCCCCCAGGGTTTTTCCTAATGAGGTTTTTAACGAGGCATCCCCCCAAAATGAAACGAAGAGCGTCAGCCTTCGGCCCACAGCAGCGACGTAACTACTTTACTCCTTTTCACCACTTTACAAGTGCCTCAAGGAGTGGGGGACTGGAGGACCCCCTCGGAAAAATCATTAAATTACAAAATCTGTGAAATTCCAACAAACGACAAGGCAAGACCTCAAGTCCCGACATGTGGGTAACTGAGGGACTGCCTTCGGCAGGGACATAAAAGCAACAACTCCTCACCAACTTCAGAGATCATGACAGGACAACATCAAAGGGCAAGCACAAATTACTCCTTTTCCCTCAAGTACCTTTCGGCAAAAGGAGTGAGGGACTCCTGATGGAGTATATGGCCCGGGAACCCCCAGCCCACAGACTCCTACTACTCCAGCGAAGGCCCAACAGGCCCAGAAGGCCCAGCAGGCCCGAATCACAGCGTCCAGAGTACCAAGCAGCCCGCACTACGCGCCAGGGGTGCCTTCGGCCCCTGGCCGAAGGCTCTAAATTCTCACAGAACAGGTTTCTCAAGCAAATTAAGAAACTGGGAGAAAACAGCGAAAACAGTAGCCCTCGGCACCAGGGTGCCATCGGGTGGAAGAGCCCTCGGCTACTGCTCTATAGCCGAAGGCATCTCAGTCGACAAGATATCCGCCTCACATGCGTACAGATCACCGTACCCCGCACAGACGTCCCGTCCAACAGCCGCATTAAATGCGGCCACATGCGGCTGCCAGCGCCAACCAGTTGAGGTGACCCCTCGGCCAATGAGCGCTTGACACGTGTCCCTGCCCGGAATTTATTGCTACTATAAATAGCACCCCATTTCCCCATTTGTTACCACGCTAAAAACGGCATTCATATTGAATACACTCTCTCTCTACTTTTACTTACTTGCTCTGACTTCTCTCTAAGTTATTCCCCGTAATAACCCTTCGGATATATACCCCCGGGTAGACTTTCCATCACCTCTTGATTTTAAATATCCATTTACAACCAATGGGTTTAATACCTTCAGGCAATGAGACTATCTCCCAAACGTCATTGTCACTCATAGACTTCATCTCATCTTTAATGGCATTAATCCATTCTTGAGAGTTAGAACTTTCCATGGCTTGACGGAAGTTGATTGGATCATCTTCTGCAAAACCAACATTTGATTCTTGTTCTTGGAGGAAGACAATTATTTCTTCCACCAATTCCCAATTTTCCTCATGTTCTAGGAGAAATACAATATAATCATCCGGAATTGCGCTTCTCCTCTCTCGAGTGGATCTCCTTAATGGCACCTCAGGTTCTTGAGGTTGTTGAGTTTGATCCTCATTAACAAATTCAGGTACTTGATTGGGGATGTTTTCGAGATTGTCATGAACTGGAGTTGTTTCTTGAACATCATTAGGAATAAACATATCTTGATCATGTTAAATGACAACTGAAGGAAGAGTAACATGTTCTTCCTCAAAGACAAAATCTCTAACCTTATCTCCCCACCCCCCAAACTCAATATCCTCAAAGAACCGGGCATTACCCGTCTCAAAAATAGTCCTGGTAGTGGGATCATAAAATTTATACCCCCTTGACCTCTCAGAGTATCCTACAAAATAGCTACTAACTGTTCTTGAGTCCAGTTTCTTTTCATTTGGCCTATAAGGCCTTGCCTCAGCTGGACAACCCCAAACATGGAAATGATTTATACTGGGTTTCTTTCCAGTCCAAATTTCATAAGGGGTTTTAGTTGTAGCTTTAGTGGGAACTCTGTTAAGTATGTAAGCTGCAGTTTTCAGTGCCTCTCCCCAGAGTGAATCGGGTAAAGTAGTATGACAAATCATACTCCTAACCATGTCCTTCAATGTACGGTTTCGTCTCTCAGCAACACCATTCATGCTAGGAGTTCCTGGCATGGTGTACTGAGGAACAATTCCACACTCCTCTAGGTATTTAGCAAATGGCCCTGGATGTTGTTCACCGGAACCATCATATCTACCATAGTATTCACCACCACGGTCAGATCTAACGGTTTTTATTCTTTTGCCTAATTGATTTTCAACTTCGGCCTTATAAGATTTGAACACGTCTATTGATTGGGACTTTTCATGAATGAGATAAAGGTAACCATAACGAGAGTAATCATCTATGAATGTGATAAAATATGTTTGGCCATTTCTACATGGTGTAGGGAATGGTCCACAAATGTCCGTATATATCAATTCTAATAGATCTGAAGCTCTCTCGGCACCTAACCTCCGTTTGTTCGTTTGTTTTCCCTTAACGCACTCAACACAAATATCAGAATTTGAGGAGTCAAGAGAATCAAGAATTCCATCTGACACAAGTCTCTGAATTGTTTCTTTAGAAATATGTCCTAGACGCTTGTGCCAAAGTGAAAATGAATTCTCATTGGTTAATTTTCTTTTAGTACCACGAGTACTTACATGCAAGGTTTCATTATATGAGGTATTTATATCAAGTGAATATAGATTATCATAAACTGATAAAAGACCAGTACCAATAAGTTTTGAATCTTGAAATAGACTGAACTGACTATTTCCAAATGAACAAGAATAACCAAATTTGTCCAATGCAGAAATAGAAATTAAATTCCGCCTAAATGACGGCACAACAAATGTCTCTTTCAAATCCAAATAAAAACCAGTCTTTAATAATAATCTAAAAACACCGATAGCCTCAACTTCAACCCGCTTGCCATCACCGACATAGATGTATCTTTCACCATCAATTGGTTTTCGGCAGCTCAGGCAACCCTGCATAGATACACTTATGTGAGTAGTAGCACCGGAATCTACCCACCAAGTGTCTTTTGGTACCGAAATTAAATTAACCTCAGAACAAACAAGAGCAAGAGACATACCCTTTTTCGCACGCCAAGCATGGTACTTAGTGCAGTTCTTTTTCTTGTGATTAGTCCCTTTGCAAAAGAAGCATCCAGATTCCTTAGTTTCTTCCTTAGTTTCCTTGTGATGCTTCCTTGGAGGCCCCGAATTTGCAGCTTCCTTAATTTTTCGTTTATTGCTGCCCTTAGAGGTAGATGCCAAATGAGCACTTTCTGTCTTATCTTGCTTTATTCTCTCTTCCTCTTGAACACAATGAGAAATGAGCTCATTGAGAGACCATTTCTCCTTAATGCAGTTGTAACTGACTTTAAATTGATTAAATTGAGAAGGAAGAGAGATCAAAACTAAATACACAAGCAATTCCTCAGGTAAAATAAGCTTTAGTGCACTTAGTTTTGAAGCAATATGAGACATTTCCAAAATGTACTCCCTTATGTTCCCTTTGCCTTTATACTTCATGGAAACAAGAGTGCTCAAAAGAGTACTAGTTTCCGCCTTTTCGTTTTTAGCAAAACACTTTTCAAGTTCGGCAAGGAATGATTTTGCATCGGCCTCATCAGACATTGTGCCCCTGAATGATTCTGGAATTGCACGTTTCATGATCATTAGACTCATGCGGTTTGAGCGTTCCCACCTCTCCATCTCCCTCTTTTCATCGAGGGTAGATGTGTCCTTAAGAGCGGCGGGTTTCTCAGTCCGAAGTGCAAGGTCTAGATCCATGCAACCGAGAACGATCATAACATTCTCTTTCCATTCCTTAAAATTCGTGCCGTTAAGCATTGGGATGCTATTAATATTAGCAGATATTGTAGCAGCAGAATTGTTGACTGAAAGAGAACAAAAATAATATAAATGATATGCTCTAGGAATTGAAATTAATTTTATAATTAATTTTAAATTTAAATATTAGCAATCCCCATCACAAGATACCTAGCGCAACATCTAATCTTGTCTTTGGACATAAATTAGACTTGCAAGTGGTACTCTTGGTGTGATAATAAAATTTTGATAATAAAATCTTGTCAAATATTAAGCCTTTCTTTGGTCCGACTTAATATTCACACGAAAAAACTTCATAATCATCACAAATTTTATTATCACAAATGTACTTAAATTTCGGCCAAATAATAACCTTCCTTTGGGCCGATTACTATCCGCATGAAATAAGAAAGTACACAATCATCTTAATATATGAGTTAATTAATTTCAACAAGAGAGGCTACTTTGGCAGCATGTTGCGTCAATTAATCATCCCAAATATTAGACATGCTAATATTAAATCAACAATCTGAAAATAAAATTGGGCGAATTTTTCTGAATCACATGCAAATGTGTTATGTGTAACGAAATTTGTAAAACCTGTACCCAATCTTTATGTGATCACAAATTAGGGTTTATACATCCATAACACATAATACATTTTTAAACTGTAAATCATGATCACCAATAAAAGTAATTTATTTCTAAATATGCAATTCTAATGGAACTGATTTTGCCCGTAATCACATATAAGTATTTAATTACCAAATCGGTAATAATCATATGTATGTACTTAATTACCAAAGCCATAGAAAGAAAAAAAAAAAGATTAACTATTGAGCACTCAAGATCTATACACCATAAAGAGAATTTTATAATTCCCACTGTAGTTTTCTAATCAATTGAGTGTCGATTGAATCTCAAAAGAAAAATAAAATCAAGATTAGATGAAGTTGTGTGAAACCAGAAAGCCAATCCCCTAGGGGAACACTAGGATTCTGCTTCTGTCTGGTCGTACTAGGCCTTTAAGGTCTCACTCCGATTTGTTCACATCTTGAATATGACCCTTTGCCATAAACCAATTGCCAGAGATTGGCTAGCGACACAGGAGCGGGATTCTCCAAAAAAAAAAACCAAGGTCGTGGGTGGCCAAGAGGGCCCACTTGGAGACTATCAAAATACAGATTCATATGAATTCCGATTCCAATGTAAATCGGCTAATCCCATATGGGATTGAATTGAAGTGCCAAAAAAATAAATAAAATCCGAACTGTCACATTCAAAACAAAACAGATATGACGGATTTTTTTAAAAAAAAAACATTCTGATGCTCCAATCGTAGATGATGAATACGATTGAGTAAAAAACAAAACAAATTTCACAAATTCAATCGTGTAGGATTGAAACAAAAATATGAATACTCCAAATAACTCAATATGAAGGAGGCTCTGATACCAATTGTTGGAATAAATCCATGAATACTTTAATCTTCATATTGAAATTATCTGGAGAATTAACTGAGCGGAAGCGTACCTGACTCCATGGGAGATGGCCTTTAGAGATCCGGGAGACGGAGGCTAGGGTTTGTGTCTTCTAGTTGATACACACCCTCGGGATTATCTCTCTAGCGATGGGATGCAGAAAGACAGAATGACGTGTACAACTAGGGACCATAACCCCTTATTTATAGAGTGCTTAACCCTAATCAGCCCATCATTGATTAGGTCAAGCCCATGGGTCTCTACACATTTGGGCCCTATACCTTATTAGATAACTTATTAGCCCACTTAAATTAATATTCATAGGACCACTAATTTTTTGGGCCTAAATATAAGATAGCATATAACATACAATTAAACCCGATAAATAATATATTGTGAATATTACATGTAGTCTAAGTCCAATAAACCCGATAGATAGTATTATATTATCTAAAACTATATATTAATTTTGAAAACTAAAGTTAAGGGGGTGAAAATTTTGTGAAAATAGACGTAGAAAAATTTGAAAGTGGACGGGGGCTGTGGCCTCTGTGCATGCCCACCTAAATCCACCCTGCTTACTAGGTCTGTGGATATATACGTTCGAAGCTATGGTATAGAATAAGATGAGGGAGGCCGCCGGGCAATTTTATTAATTGACTGACAGGAATGGTCACAGATTCGGCGTTCAAAAATTAAAACAAAAGCCAGTCAAGTCAAGACGCGGATCGCCGGCCTACACTTGTAGTTTCGTCAAGCTAAGCTAGTAGTTTATTACGGACTATTATAGTTATTAGCTATCTTGTAAAAACCGGACCGGGAAGTGACCCGGGAAGATGACTGGTCACGGGTCAACCCGGACCCAGCGGATCAACCCGATCAACACCAATAAACCCGGTCAATGGTATATATATACAATTATTTATAATTGATGGAGTATATGGCCCGGGAACCCCCGGCCCACAGACTCCTACTACTCCAGCGAAGGCCCAACAGGCCCAAAAGGCCCAACAGGCCCAAATCACAGCGCCCAGAGTACCAAGCAGTCCGCACTACGCGCCAAGGGTGCCTTCGGTCCCCTGGCCGAAGGGTCTAAACTCTCACAGAACGGGTTTCTCAAGCAAACTAAGAAACTGGGAGAAAACGGCGAAAACAGTAGCCCTCGGTACTGTGAGCCTTCGGCACCAAGGTGCCCTCGGTTGGAGGAGCCTTCGGCTACTGCTCTGTGGCCGAAGGCATCTCACTCGACAAGATGTCCGCCTCACATGCGTACAGATCACCGTACCCTGCACAGACGTCCCATCCAACAGCCGCATTAAATGCGGCCACATGCGGCTGCCAGCGCCAACCAGTTGAGGTGACCCCTCGGCCAATGAGCGCTTGACACGTGTCCCTGCCCGGCATTTATTGCTACTATAAATAGCACCCCATTTCCCCATTTGTAACCACGCTGAAAATGCTCCACATTTATAATACACCCTCTCTCTCTACATTTACTTTCTCTGACTTCTCTCTAAAGTTATTCCCAGCAATAACCCCTCGGATAAGCTACCCCCCGGGTACACTATCCATCATTTGGTGCTCTCATTGAGAGGTCGAACAATCAAGTAAGAAACCCTCCCCCTCGACCAAACACAAAACACTAGCCCTCTATCAAAATGGTGAGGACAACACGTGCCAACTCAAAGAACGTAGAAGACAAGAACCTGGCCCTCGACGACGTCAACGCCCCCGAAGCCTCTCACAGGGCTCCCGAGGGCGGTGTCATCGCTGGGCTGGAACAGTCGGCTGTCGACTTACGCCTTCAGATCCAACAAAATGCCCCGATGCCCGCCTCGGCATCGAGGCCAAGAAGAAAAACCGGAGCGATGACCAAGTCAGCCCTCCGGTTCTCACCATCGACGTGCAATCGGCGCTCTCCGCCTTCATCCAAACGCTCACCCAGAACCCGGGTGCCTTCAGCACCCTGGCTCCAGCTCACCCCCAGGTTGGGGAAAACATCATACTTCCCCCTCTGCCACACCCCTTCGGAAATCCCACCCCTCGGGTGAGAAACGACGAAGGGGTGGTGGCCCAAGATACGTCCTCCCAGGAAGTTCAGTCCCGGGACCGCCATAATGACAACAGGGAAAGGCCCCGTACTTCCGCCCTCAACCGGCTCGGAGGAGGGCCAGACCGCCTCGGGGGGAAAGCACTCCAAAGGCCCCAGGAAAGCGGGGGATCTGTTTCGAGGGCAGACGAGGAGCGTCCCCCTCGGGACAAAGGCAAGGCACCCCTTCATGCCAATGATGCCCGCCACCAAATCAACCAGGCCCACTCGGCCCGGGTTCGTTCGCAGGGGGCGGAGACCCTCCTGAAGGATCCCCGGGACGAGATTATTGCGGCCCTCCAATGCCGGCTTGACGAAATGGAGTCCAATAAAGCTCACGCCACCACCTCCACCCCTCATTCAGACCTGAAATACGAGGCCATGATGGCCAAAATGGAGGAATTACAGAAGAAGGTGGCCGAGGGCTCCGGGGAACCCTTCATCCAGCTCCGGACTCGGACGCCATTTACCCCAAGGGTATTGGCGGCCCGGATCCCGGAGAAATACCGAGGGCAACACATACAGCCCTACAACGGGAAGACGGACCCCCAGGAACATTACAGCAAATACCAGAACAGCATGATGATGGTGGGGGCGTCAGACGAATATTTGTGTCGTTGGTTCCTCTCCACCTTAGAGGGGCCGGCGTACGAATGGTTCAACAGGCTACCCGAGGGCTGCATTGATTCATGGCAAGAACTCGCCCAGCGATTCTTGACACAATTTGCCGGGAGGCGTCGCACAAGGAAACACTTCTCCCACCTCCTAACAATACGCCAGAAGAAGGATGAGACCCTTCGGGATTTCCTAGAGCGCTGGAGGACGGAGGCCGACAAGGTCGACGGTGCTGATGACGGGACCCTCCTGGCCCTCCTACAAACCGTCCTCCGCACCGGCAACTTTTCAAGGAGCCTCATCATTGAACCTCCCCGCGACTACATAAGGGCTTTGCAGCGGGGGGACCGATATGCTGAGGCCGAGGAGGTGGAGAAGTATCACCAGCATCCGGACCAGCAGCCCCCGAGGGCTGACAACAAGCATAACCGAGGGCCGGGGGCTCCTCCTCACCGTCCCAAGGCTTCAGGGCCCTCTGATGACCGCCCTCGGCAAGACCAAGCCAAGCCCGGGGGAGGTTATAAGAGCAATCATAAGACTTGGGCACATCCCATTCTCCTGGACCGCCCTCGGACACCATTGACGCACCCCGTCAGCATCATCCTCGATTTTGCCGAGGAGAGGGGCCTCGTTGAGCGCGACTCTCGCGCACCCCCGGAGGTACACGCTATCAACCCTCAGTTCCCCTACTGTCGCTTCCATCGGCACCAGGGGCACATGACCGATGACTGCCATCAGCTAAAGACAGCCATCGAGAGGTTAATACAAGCAGGGCACCTGTCCCAATTTGTTCAGAGCCCTCGGTAGGAGGGACCTTCTCATCAGGGGCCTCCCCGAGGGCACCACACGAAGGTAAATGTTTGGGCAAACCCGAATACCATCCCCCTCGGCAAGAAGAGGGAGATTGGAAACTTGGAAGAAGAGGAGGAGGAATACCCCCGCTACCAATACAGGGGGCGATTCCACCGGTGGTAATACAGAGGGCGATTCCACCAGCCAGCGAAAGAAGTGGGCTCAATCACTTTACGTGGGGGAAGTCACTCATATGCCCCCAGTAAAGCGATTGAGGGAGGAACCCATCACCTTCACCAACGCAGATCTCCCTCCTACTTCTTCCCCTCACAGGGATGCCTTGGTGATTCGGACGGAGATAAACGACACCATCATCCACCGAACTTACATTGACACGGGCAGCTCCGTCAATGTAATGTACCTCAGCACCTTCAGAGAGCTGCATCTGGAGAGGGGGTCCCTTCGGCCCATTAAGACCCCTCTTGCCGGCTTCACCGGCGATACTATTGATCCTGAGGGGGTAATAACCCTCCTGGTGATTTTCGGCGACGGGCTCCATAGAGCCCAGCTCGAAGTGGAGTTCGTCGTTGTCAACATCGACTGCGCCCACAACATTATCCTTGGCCGGCCAGCCCTCGAGGACCTCGAGGCCATCATCTCCATGAGGCACCTCTGCCTCAAGTTCCCTGCCAAGGGGGGCATTGGCTACTCTCGGGGGAATCAGAAGATCGCCCGCGCCTGCTATCTTCAGGTCACTAAGAAGGTGAGCAAGACGGAATTCCGTGTTGACACCATCACCGGAACCATCGACCAGGAGGAAAAGAGGCCGAGGGCTGAACCAGCCGAGGACGTAAAAGACTTTACGCTCGATCCGGCCCAGCCGGAGAGAGTCGTGAAGATTGGAGCCCAGCTCCCTGAAGATTTGAAGACCGGTATCACCGACGCCCTCCGCGCCTACTCCACTGTCTTTGCATGGGGGCCGGAGGACATGCCGGGAATCAGCCGAAGGGTCATCACCCACCGCCTCTCGGTGGACCCCTCGGCAAAAGCAGTACAACAACGAAGAAGACCCCACTCCGCCGAGAGGAGGGAGTTCGTGAAGAAGGAGGTCACCATGCTCCTCTCAATTAAGCACATCAAGGAGGTGAAATACCCCTCATGGCTGGCGAATGTAGTCCTCGCACAGAAGCCCCCTACCTTCCGCATGTGCGTGGACTACACCGATCTCAACAAGGCGTGCCCTATGGATCCATTCCCTCTACCAAACATTGATCAACTAGTGGATGAGACCGCAGGGTGTGAGATCATGTCCTTCCTCGATGCCTTCCGAGGGTATCACCAAATTTTCATGCACGAGGAAGACGCCGAAAAAACTGCCTTCATGACTCCCGAGGGCATCTTCTGCTACCTAGTAATGGCCTTCGGCCTAAAGAACTCGGGGGCCACCTACACCCGGATGGTGGCCCGGGTCTTTCAAGCCGTCCTAGGGTGCACCATGGAGGCCTATGTGGACGACATGATCGTCAAAAGCAAGCAATCTTCCAGCCATGCTGACGACCTCCGGGAAATCTTCGCCATCATGCAAAAATTCAACCTTCGGCTAAACCCGAAGAAATGCACCTTCGGCGTCCAAGGGAGCAAGTTCTTGGGCTACATGGTGAGCCGAAGGGGTATTGAGGCCAATCCCGAGAAAATCTAGGCCATCATCAACATGGAGCCCCCACGCAATGTGAAGGAAGTTCAACGGTTGACGGGCCGCCTGGCATCCCTCAACCGCTTTCTATCTCAATCAGCGGAGAAGTCTCTACCCTTCTTCCAGATCATGAGGAAGACGGTTGGCTTTCTATGGACTCCGGAATGCCAGGGGGCTTTCGACGAACTCAAGCGGTATCTATCTTCACCCCCCGTGCTCTCAAAACCAAAGGTAGGGGAAACCCTCTATCTCTACCTTGGGGTCATCCCGGCGGCCATCAGCTCTGTGCTTATCCGGGAGGAAGACGGCATCCAACATGCCATCTTCTACGTTAGCAAGACTCTAAGGGAGGCCGAGCTCAGGTACTCCCCTGTGGAAAAAACGGTGTTAGCCATCGTTTGGACTGTCAAGAAGTTGGGCCACTACTTTCAGGCTCACCCGGTTCAGGTCCTCACCCATCAACCCCTCGGCGCCCTCATGAGGAGCCCCACCAGCTCCTCCCGCATGGTGAAATGGGCTATCTTCTTGAGACAGTACAACATTGACATCCGTCCAAGGCCTGCCATCAAGGGCCAAGCCCTGGCGGACTTTGTGACGGAGTGTACCGCAAGGGCAGCCACGGACGGGGAGCCCTCGGCTACCTCGGACGACTGGTGGACCCTCTACGCCGACGGCTCCTCCGCGACCAAAGCATGCGGGGGAGGGGTAGTCCTCATTACTCCCGAGGGCTTCAGAGCCTACTATGCAATCCGCTTCTCCTTCAAAGTCTCCAACAACGAGGCCGAATATGAGGCCCTCCTATGTGGCCTTCGGCTGGCGGCCAACATGAGGGCTCGGCAGATCCACATCAAATGCGACTCCAAGTTGGTTGTCGGCCAAATCTCTGAAGAATATGAGGCCAAGGAGGGGAGAATGAAACAGTACAAGGAAGCGGCCAAGGAGTTGCTTAAGGTATTTGAGGCACACTCTCTCACTCAAATACCGAGGGCTCAGAACTCCGAGGCCGACATATTATCTAAGCTCTCGGCCGACTCCCCCGAGCACATCTCCAAAATTGCCAAAATCGAGGAACTCAGCCTCTCAAGCATCCATGCAAGCCCCGTTATGAACATACAACAACGTCAAGAGGATTGGATCTCAGATATCACCGCCTTCATCTCCACAGGGCAGCTACCCGAGAATGAGGCCCGCGCTAAACTGGCAAAGCTGAGGGCTCCTAGCTACACCATCGAAGATGGAAGGCTCTACAAACGATCTTACAATGGCACGCTACTTCGGTGCCTTCATCCAGATGAAGCCGAGGTCGCAATGGAGGAAGTGCACAGTGGCACTTGCGCAGCTCACCAGGGACCCTTCTCCATGTCCCGAAGGCTCATTCTCCAGGGCTACTTCTGGCCAACCATGGCCAGAGATTGTGCTGACCTTGCCCGGAGGTACACCGCATGTCAACATTTCTAGAAAGCCCCCGGCAGGCCAGCGGTCAACTATGCCCCCATCAACACCTCTATCCCCTTTTCTCGATGGGGGGTAGACCTTGTGGGCCCTCTGCCGAGGGGTACCTCCAACAACAGATACATCATTGTGGCCGTCGACTTCTTTACCAAGTGGATGGAGGCTGAACCCCTCGCCAGCATCACAGAGGCGAAGTGCCGTCACTTCGTCCTCAAGAACATCCTCACAAGGTTTGGAGTCCCCCAGCAGATCATCTCCGACAATGGGACACAATTTGAGGCAACCCCCTTCTGTGCCCTTCTGGAGGCATGGGGCATCAAACACACCTTCTCCTCCGTTGCCTACCCTCAAGGCAACGGGCAAGTAGAGAATGCCAACCGGACCTTGCTCGAGGGCCTCAAAAAGAAGCTAGAGGCCGAGGGCGGTGGCTGGGTGGAAGAACTCCACAACATCCTTTGGGCCTATCGCACCACCCCTCGGCGAGCAACAGGTGAAACACCCTTCTCCCTCTGCTACGGTTTTGAAGCCAAAGCTCCTACGGAAGTCACCCTTCCCACCCGAAGGGTGATCCAATATGACCCCGAGGTCAACGACAGCAACATGGCCCTCGACCTCCACCTCATTTCAGAACGCCGGGAGCAGGCCTTCATCCGGACAGAAAACTACCGAAGGCAAGTTAAAAGCTACATCGACGCCAAAGTTCGCACCCGAGAATTTCAAGTGGGGGACTATGTCCTCCGGAGGAGGGAAGCCAGCCAACCAACCGGGGGAGGAAAAATGGCACCAAAATTCGAAGGCCCTTACATCATAGCAGCCATCATCAAACCTGGGACCTACAAGCTCAAACGCCCCAACGGGAAAGAAGTCCCTAGGCACTGGAATGTACACCACTTAGTTAAATTTTACCAATAATGTAAGAGCGGCCAAGCCCTCATAACTAGTGAATGTACTATCCTATGGCCCAAGGCCTCCAATTTCGAAGAATGAAGATACATTCAAGACATCAAGCCCTCATACTGACTACAAGCCCCCGGCCTCACCGCGAGAAAAACTCCCTCCGGCACCAAGTGCCGAGGGCGGACACCATCAACACCTACAAACAGTGAAAACACCACGTGTTTTCAGTCAAGACCTCTCGGTACCAAGTGCCGAGGGAGGGAACTCCTATCACCAACAACAAGGAACGCCATGTGTTTCATTTCCCTTCGGCACCCAGTGCCGAGGGTACATCCCCACCTTCAACATCAAAAAAGAAAAGATGAGAACACCAAGTGTTCCTACAGAAGACCCTTCGGCACCCAGTGCCGAGGGTACACCTCCATCATCAAACATCGAAACGAAGAGAAAACACCAAATGTTTCAAAGAAGACCCCTCGGCACCCAGTGCCAGGGATATGCTCTCCTATCAACTTCCAAACATCTGTTGGGAAACACCAAGTGTTTCATTTGAAGACCCCTCGGTACCAAGTACCGGGGGCTACACATCGAAACTAACACCAAGTGTTGTTTCTAAAAGCCGTACCCCACGAGGACGCATATACCGAAGGCGCCACCATCGGTGCCGGCGGCACGTAGTGCCCCCGGCCATTTGCAACTAGTGTGCAAATGAAAACCCTTCCTTGAAACGCTTTCCGCGTCACTACCCCTAGGGTATGACAGGCATGAGAAATGCCCAGGATTCGACTTTCAAAAACGGAACGCTATCTGCGTCACTACCCCCAGGGTATGACAGGCATGAGAAATGCCCAGGATTCGACTTCCAAACCGAAACGCTCCCCGCGCCACCACCCCAAGGGTGTGGCAGGCCACGGACTATGTCTAGCGCCGAGGGGACGACTTTCAAAAATGAGGCGCTTTCCGCGCCATCCCCCAAGGGGAGGCAGGTTACGGACCACCATATCTTGTGCCCAGGAAACGTCCCCCGATCCCCTCGGAACTCGGAAGGTTAACCCGATGGAGGAGAGCCATTGGTGTATTCTGATGGTCTCCTAATAGGCCCATCCATACCAAGAAACCAAGTTTCTTGATGCCTTCCCTTCACCACCAACCAAAAAAAAGGGGGGGGGGGGTGAAGGGGAGTAGACTCAGCGAGAAATCAAAGAGTACACTCCAACAGATCACAACAAGCCGAGGGCTCCCCACGGGGACACCTCCGGTAATTGAAGGCTCCTATTTCCCGAAGGATACTACTCGAACAAATAGCAGCAAGGAACGGCTAAGTCCACTGCCTGGTCACCTCCGGTCACACAAACACCGAAGGCTTCAACAATACAAAGGGACTGGACTATCCAAAGTACACTAAGACGGTACCTTCAAATATGTACCGAAGGCAGCTGTTATACATTAATACCGAGGGCCCCTACCCCATTACAAGGGACACAACTGGCTGAGTCAAACTCTACAACTCTTCAGAGTGTATGCCGAGGGCACACACTCCTCATTGGCTTTCTTCACAACAACAGGATTCAACATCAATTTACGCAAAGTAATGTAGAGTCAGAGGGCACCTATCACCCGAAGGCTACACAAGGAAGCAGCACTTGAAAAATTTCTAAGTCCTAAAGATTGGCCCCCCGGCCCAATCAGCATTACAGCCAAGGGAATATGGTAGCCGAAGGTCATGCAATACAACAACACTTGAAAAAATATATTCTGTCCTAAATGAGCAGCCCCCGGGCATCTGGCAAAGTGATGTGGAGTCAGAGGGCACCTATCACCCGAAGGCTCCCAAGGGAAAATCTACACTTAGAATATTTTCTAAGTCCTACATATTTTTCCCCCGATCAACTACTCATACATCAAGAAGGGATGCCATCTCCCGAAGGCTCCCAAGGGAAAATCTACACTTAGAATATTTTCTAAGTCCTACATGTTTTTCCCCGGTCAACTACTCATACATCAAGGAGGGATGCCATCTCCCGAAGGCTCCCAAGGGAAAATCTACACTTAGAATATTTTCTAAGTCCTACATGTTTTTCCCCGGTCAACTACTCATACATCAAGGAGGGATGCCATCTCCCGAAGGCTCCCAAGGGAAAATCTACACTTAGAATATTTTCTAAGTCCTACATGTTTTTCCCTGGTCAACTACTCATACATCAAGGAGGGATGCCATCTCCCGAAGGCTCCCAAGGGAAAATCTACACTTAGAATATTTTCTAAGTCCTGCATATTTTCCCCCGGTCAGCTACTCATACATCATGGAGGGATGCCATCTCCCGAAGGCTCCCAAGGGAAACTCTACACTTAGAAGATTTTCTAAGTCCTACATATTTCACCCTCATCTCAAGGGACCTAATTGCCGAAGGTTGCCTATCAATCGAAGGCTACAGTACACAAGGAATCAACACTCAAGAAAATTTCCTAAGTCCTAAAGAATTGGCCCCCGGCCTACTCAATATTTCAGTTGAGGCTCCACAGTAGCCGAAGGCTACGTGACATACTACACTTGCAAAAAATCTCTAGGTCCTGTGCATTGGGCCCTCGGTCCAACGTTCACACATCAGGAAGGGAAGCCATATCCCGAAGGCTCTCAAGGGGAAATCTGCACTTAGAATTTTTTCTAAGTCCTAGGACTTGGGTTACTACAAACGCCCGAAGCCCTCATGCTGTGCTACACTTCGAAAAAAATTTCTAAGTCTTAATTGCTGCTGAACCCTCGGTTGCATATCCATCAGAGGGTGCCCAGCTACCGAAGGCTTTCGGGGGCAAGCCACAATCAGAAAACATTCTAAGTCCTAAAACATACATTCAAAGGAGAAGGCATACATTCAAAACATAAGGCGCATTCAAATATGAAGAGCCCGAAGGCAGCATGCATTCATCAAAAACAAGAGTGAGTGTGAAATTACAAACAGGCCGAAGCCGAAGGATCAAAGTTATTCATTACAAAATGTGTTCAGAGATTTCTAAGCGCATATTACGCATCAACAACATCATTCCCGGGGGCACCCTCCCCCGATGGCTTCGAGGTAACCTCCGTCCCGGTGGCGTCCTCGGCATCATCATCGACGCCCATCATCATGGAATCATGAATCACCGGGTGCTCTTCTCCCTCGGGGAGGGGGACCTGCACATCTGGCTGCAACGGGGGGAGGCCGTACACCGAGGGGTTGAACTCATCCAGGGAGGTTCCAAAATGCCGAGCGAGCCTCCGGTAAACCAGGTGCTGGGTGAAGAACTCGCCAGCTTGATAGTAGGTGTCACCCCTCTCATTCATCCAGTCGAGCCCGGGGCCCCTCACCCACTCCTCGATCGAGGCCTTCACCACAGAAGCCACCCACTCGCTCTGGCCCTCGGCCTTCCAGCCCTCGGAGGTGAACCCAGCAATGGCCTCTTCTCGGGCTTTGGCAGCAGCTTCAGCCTTGGCCTTCTCGGCGTCCTCGGCAGCTTGTTTTCTCTCCTCGGCCGCAACCCTCTCGGCCTCAGCCCTGCCCTCGGCTATCCCGTCATCTCTGGCCTCCTTCAGCCGCAGCTCCACTTGCCGAAGGGCGTCCTCCAACTTTCACACCTCCCGAAGGGCAGCGTCCTTGTCGTGAATCAGCTCCTTCACGGACTTCTCTAGCTCGGCCTTATGACGGCACCACTCCTCTCGCCTTCGGGCCTGCTCACCGAAGGTTATACAAGCCTGTTGAATAACAGACAGAGGGTTCAGACGGACATTGGGATTATGCTAAGTGTTGAGATCAAGTCAAAGTAAAAACACTTACAGTCAGAGCTGATCGAAGGGCCCTGGCTTCGAGGGCGTCATCGTTATAGGTGGAGAGGGCTTCTTTGTCCATCATCGAGGTAATCCCCCTCAGGAAAGACATCGGCTCGGCTGAACCATGCAATACAGATGCCCCCGGAGCGAGGGAGAGCCGAATAATCTCCCGAGGTAGGTTCCCCGGGGGAAGGTCTGTTTGAGCCATCGGAGTATCAATTGCCGGGGGGTCAGCGGAGGGCTGATCATCGAGTACTATGAGGGGGGCCGCCTTCTCAATGGCGCCCCCGGCAACCTTCTGCTTCTTGATCGGGGGCTCCACCCCCTTGCCCCCCTTTTTCTTCTTGGCTGCCACATCAGCCTTCGGCCCCCCGGCCGCAGTAGCTGGAGCAGCAGCAACTGAAGGCTCTGCGGTCTCCTTCGGGAAAACCTCATCAATGGGCTTTTGACCCGAGGGCTCCGTCTTCTCCTTCTTCTGGGCCTGCGCCCTCTCCTTCTTCTTTTTCATTGCGAAGAGAGCCTCCATACCTGCAAAACAAAGCAAAGAGAATATTAACCTGAAGGGTTCATACCACAAACAACTATCGGGATGCAAAATGAAAGTGCATAAGTAGGAGACTAAGGGCCCTCGTAGCCTACCTCCTGCTCCCCCGAAGGCCTCAGTGAAGACAGGGTACTTCTCATCTATTTCCCCGATGAACCGGTACCGTTGGAACCCGAGGGCATGCAAGTCTTCCTCAAAAGTGCATTCTTTGATCGTCACGACCTTCGTCTTGCCCTCCGGAATCTTGGCGAGTTTCAAGCCATCCTTCTCTAGGGCAGCACTCCCCACCCTCTCGTGGCGCCGAAAGCGGTCCCGTAGCTCCCTCGGGAAGGGATTCTCGGCCAGCCGGACGTAGCACCATCTGTCTTTCCAGCCCTTATTGGACGAGGGCGCCTCGGTAAACAGCTTGAACTTTGCTACCTGCTGTAAATTGGCGAAGCCCTCGGCATTCGCGTGCCCCCCTCGGCACAAGTTGAAGCTTTGGAAGAAGAGGTCCAATCTTGGGGTAACATCCCTCGTCCGGCACAGGTGCAGGAAGCCAGCAACGTATGAATGGCTGTTGGGGATAAGTTGGCAGGGGATGAGTCCAACAAACCTGAGGTACTCCCGGAGAAATGGGTGCAGGGGGAACCGGAGGCCCATTGACACCGACAGAATGTGGACGGTAATGCATCCCTCGGGTGGCCTGGACAGCAGATCGTCGACGCCTGGCTCCACCACTACGGCCGAGGGCCCAACGTGCAGCTGCGTGACGTACAAGTCAGCCCTGTCCGCCTTCGACTTGATATCGAGGGCTTCGGTGTTTAGCCAGGTATACCCCTCTGGCATTTCAACAGGCCCCCTAGCACCGGCGGCAACACCCTTCTTCTTGGGGGCAGCCCTCTGCGACTTCATCTTCTTTTTGCCGGGGGCTATTCTCAGAGGCATCGGGTCCAACGGCCTGGAGGTACTAGGCTCACCACAGTCAGTCCGAGGGGGTGGCACAGCAACAGTGACCGTCATCGCCTCCTTTTGGGCTTCGTCCTCCGCCACCTGATACGCGAGGGCTAGTTCTTCATCTTCGCACTCCTGTTCGAAGCCCTCGGCTTCCACTTCAGCAGCAAGGGCCTTCTGCAACTCCAAGGCCACGGCTTCGTCATCGGCAACCGAGGGCGCACTGCTGCTTGACTCAACATCGGAAGCAACCTCATCCTCAACCGAGGGCTCCCTCGAGATATTTTGGGAATCGCTCTCGGACGACATTCTTTGCCACAAAATGTGCCTAAGGTTTCGAAGGATTTCTACGGAACCCTAACCCTAAACTAAGGCCAGAGGGCGGAACTTACAAAAAGTGTTGAGGAGCGAAGGGAGAACTAACCTCTGAAAGTGCTATGACCGAGGGCTTGAGTTTCTCTCTCTAGAATTTTTGTCAGAGCTTCGCTAAGGATTTTTGGACGCGTGAGGAAGAAATGGCTCTGGCTCCGGGGTATTTCTAGACCCCAGATCCCGGGCATGGGCCCGAAAACTGGGCCTCCGGATGGACGCCATCATCACACGCCGCGTCTTCGCCCAACCAGTGATGCCGCCCACGGACAGCCAGCCATCACACGCCACGTGTACCCCCCCCCCCCCCCAACGGCTAAAAACCTGACGTTACATATTCCAACGGCTATATTTCCAACGGCTATATTCTGGAAGCCCCCGGGTTTTCTACTTCACCCCACTCCATCAAGGATAGCCTCCGGGTACACTTACCCAGAGACGCCCCCGGGTTGTGCCCCACACAGCCCCATAGCAGATGCCTTCGGGATCACCCCTTCAGAAACCCAAGGCTTCATATCAGGGCACCCCTCGGGGATTCCACCTCAGCACTGCAAAACCGGGTAGCCCCCGGGGAGTTGCCTCATTGACGGGTGACCCATGGCACACAGGTAATGGGAGCCCTCGGGTATCTTCATCACCAACTAATCAACAAACAGTGGACCCCCCGGTAACAACTCCTCTGCAGCCCTCATCCAGCGTGCCCTCGATCCCCAGAATGAGGGGCTCCCCTTCGGCGCACCCAGCACATCAATAGCAAGCCTTCGGCTAATCAACACATGAGCCCTCAGAACAACGAAGAGCCTTCGGCATTACCGTTGTTCTCCATTTTTGACCAAGGTTCCACATTTTCGATTCATCATTGGGGGAATTCGGTGCACTCTTTTTCCCTCATTAGGATTTTTTCCCCCAGGGTTTTTCCTAATGAGGTTTTTAACGAGGCATCCCCCAAAAATGAAACGAAAAGCGTCAGCCTTCGGCCCACAACAGCAACGCAACTACTCTACTCCTTTTCACCACTATACAAGTGCCTCAAGGAGTGGGGGACTGGAGGACCCCCTAGGGAATATCATTAAATTACAAAAGATGTAGAAATTCCAACAAACAACAAAGCAAGCCCTCAAGTCCCGACATGTGGGTAACTGAGGGACTGCCTTCGGCAGGGACATAAAAGCAACAACTCCTCACCAACTTCAGAGATCACGACGGGACAACATCAAAGGGCAAGCACAAATTACTCCTTTTCCCTCAAGTACCTTTCGGCAAAAGGAGTGAGGGACTCCTGATGGAGTATATGGCCCGGGAACCCCCGGCCCACAGACTCCTACTACTTCAGCGAAGGCCCAACAGGCCCAAAAGGCCCAACAGGCCCAAATCACAGCGCCCAGAGTACCAAGCAGCCCGCACTACGCGCCAGGGGTGCCTTCGGCCCCCTGGCCGAAGGGTCTAAACTCTCACAGAATGGGTTTCTCAAGCAAACTAAGAAACTGGGAGAAAACGGCGAAAACAGTAGCCCTCGGTACTGTGAGCCCTCGGCACCAAGGTGCCCTCGGTTGGAGGAGCCTTCGGCTACTGCTCTGTGGCCGAAGGCATCTCACTCGACAAGATGTCCGCCTCACATGCGTACAGATCACCGTACCCTGCACAGACGTCCCATCCAACAGCCGCATTAAATGTGGCCACATGCGGCTGCCAGCGCCAACCAGTTGAGGTGACCCCTCGGCCAATGAGCGCTTGACATGTGTCCCTGCCCGACATTTATTGCTACTATAAATAGCACCCCATTTCCCCATTTGTAACCACGCTGAAAACGCTCCACATTTATAATACACACTCTCTCTCTACATTTACTTGCTCTGACTTCTCTCTAAAGTTATTCCCAGCAATAACCCCTCGGATAAGTTACCCCCCGGGTACACTATCCATCAATAATCAATTAAATTCATAAATAGAAAAATTATACTCCATGATTTACAAAATATAATACAATAAAAATATTGGTTTACTAAAGTATATTTTTTTTAACTAAAAATAAAATGCATAGGGCGTAAAAGGAAAATAAATAAATCCGTGTAAATGTCACCAATTACAAAATTTTAAAAATACTACATAAATTATACTCCGTATACATTTGATGATTTGAAAGATGATACAAACAATTAAAAAGTATATCAATAACATTAGTGCGTGTATTCTTTTTGTATTTATGAGTTGATTAGCTAAATAATTGTTGTGTACGGAGCGGTTTCGGTAAGAACGGATCTTAGGAGAAAAATGAGAACGAATCTGAACCGTTGGATTGAATTATGTGGAACTAAATTGTGCATTTGGTGAAACCGCAATGTGCAATAGACGATATTTAAATGTGCAGAATAAAAATTTAAACTCACATGTGCATTAGATGAAATTGAAATGTGCAGAATAAGGCGTACAAAAATAACATCACATCGTACCCTTTGTTCAGCACATTTTAGTTTCATCTAATGCACATTTGAAATTCACCTAATGCACAATTTAGCTTCACATAATGCCACAACATCATACCCTTTGTGTTGCACATTTCAATTTCACTTATTACACATGACAACTTCATCTAATGCACATTGAATTTCACATAAAGCAAATCTAACGGTCCAGATTTATTCTCATTTTTGTCATAAGATCATGTTCTTATTTGAACCAAACAGTCTAAGTAAATGCAAACAACGCTAATGAGCAAACAAGCACCTTAGCCGAATTGGTGAGGAGGCAGTATTTTCACATTATTGTCATGGACTCATGGTTACTATTATTGTTACCATTAGTGTTAGTGTACGTGGGCCAACTTCGAGATTATTGCATTGATTTTTGTGTGTCGATATTTTTACTTTTAATTAGTTTTTACTGTGTGTTGTTGTGGTAATTGCACATTTACGGTGCAATCATTTTATTTTTCTAGTTTGTTGTAATTTAGTAAAATTAGAATCATCCTGAGCAAGAATCAATCAATGATCAACAAAGGATCATGGAAGGGATCTTACAAAATCAAAGGAAGGTGCAAGTGAGCAAGAAATCATGCAAAAAATGTGATTTGTTGTCATACCTAATCGGGTATTTTCAATACCCGGTCGGGTATGACTTGACCCAAAGATTTACAAGATCAAATTAAACAAGAGAACGTGGGAAAATCAGATTTGGTCATATACCCGATCGGGGATCCTCTATACCCGGTCAAGTATCAGACCCAACCTCACCAAAACACCTATAAATACACCTCTTTTGAGTCTTTTCTTTCCCATTTTGATATTCTTTCTTCCATATACTTAAGCTCAACTTATAATAGTATTTTCTTTATGTTTTTATAGCATGTTTAGTCTCCAAATGAGGAGCTAAACTTCCATTTCTTAGTTTTGCTCTTGAAGCTTGTTGATCATTAAAGTTGTGAGTTGTTTTCTTAACTTCTCTCCTTGAATATTAATTCTTCCCTTAATCTATCTCTATATTAATGTTGGGGAGTGTTGCTAAGATGATATTTAGTTAACATTTCAATATTAATTATTACTAGAAACGATCAACGAACCGATGGTTAATCGTTGATGGTTTCACAAGTAAGTAACTTCGGTTTATTAATGCACGGTCGTGGTTAATAAACTTAAGAGGGATTAATTTTGTTGATTAAACCGAAACCGTTGTGTTGAGGTTATCAATCTCAATTGATTTTATCAAGGAGTTAGAAAGATTAAATGCTACTATTAAATTGGTATAAAGCATTGTTCTATATTTGATTAATAGTAAGAGTTATTAATGAACGGTCGTTGTTAATAACTACCTTCGATGAATTGGACATACTCCTCGATTGAGTATTCGAGAGGGGATAAGTTATAGATTTAACAAGGATGGACTAAATATATCAACAAGTGGAAAGTAGCGAAGTGTTTAAATTAAAACTCATATAAGTCGTTCATCTTAGTGTTTAATTAAATTAAACCACTCATTCCCAAAGCCCCCTTTTATTTACTAGTTCATAAAAAGAGAATTATTCCTTTCCCCGTGGATACAAACTCTACTTCACTATACTATGTATAAGTGTTAGTATCGAATTTATTTTGACACACTACGACAAAGTGCTCATCAAATTTAGCGCCGTTGCCGGGGAAGGACAGTTATTAATGAACGGTCGTTGTTAATAACTACCCTCAATGAATTGGAGATACTCCTCGATTGAGTATTCGAGAGGGGATAAGTTATAGATATAACAAGGATCGACTACATATATCAACAAGTGGAAAGTAGCAAAGCCAAGTCCCTTTTATCTTTGAATTAAAACTCATATAAGTCGTTCATCTTAGTGTTTAATTAAATTAAATCACTCAATCCCAAAACCCCCCCTTTTATTTACTAGTTCATAAAAAGAGAATTATTTCTTTCCATGTGGATACAAACTCTAATTCACTATACTACGTATAAGTGTTAGTATCGAATTTATTTTGACGCACTAAGACAAAGTGCTCGTCACTTCACCATCGCCGTCACCGTCACCACCACCGCCGCCGCTGTCACTGTCATTATTGTTTTGTGCATGTCCTTCTTGATTGAGAAATTAAGGGTATGTTTGGCAGAACTAGCTAAATAGATTTTTTTTAATTTTTCTAGTAACTGTTAGGTTTTAGTGACTAAAAAGACTTAAAAAAAAGATAGTAGCTCTTTGATAAATAGCCGATTGTTTGATTTATTTTTGTTTGGTACACAAGCTATTTTGTCTAGTTGATGTTAAAAGCTACAGACTCTTCTCAGATGCTACACAGTGTAACTTCTCAAAAAATATCTTTTATTTTAATAACAGCTTTGAAAAATTGTCTCACTACACATATAACTAGAAGTTTTTAATGAATTTTTAAATAGTATAAAAGTTAGAAGATAGCACTTGTGGAAAAATGCCAAACATAGGCGCTTTTCATCACAAGCGCCTCAATTAGGCAAATATTATTTTTTATTTATTTTTTACATAGACGTGCGGCGCTCTGTGCTATAAAACGCCTCTAAATACATTTTCGAAATACATTTTCCCCAAAAAATCTGTAACCGTGAGGTGCTTTTAATCTACAAGCGCTTCCAATTGATTAATCATTTTTTTTTTGTTTCAAAATGCCCGACGTACGGTGCTTTTATTGCCCAAGCGCCTCTAATAGAAGCTGAGCGCCAGATTTTTTTTTGAAAAATCTTAAACGCGTGCGGCGCTTTTGGAGTAATAAGCGCCTCCAACCCGGTCAGTTCAGCTAACCCTACTCGCCCCCACCAGCCAACGTGTATCATCGACCTTAATCTTGCCACGCTGATCGAATGATCAAAGAGCTCAAATCTTGCCGCTGACCCTGTATGTGCCGTCCGACGGTTTGCTTGCCGTCATCGACGGTTCTGCTCTCCGCTGCCGCTGTCTACGGTTCTTCTTTTCGCATACGCCATCGACGGTTCTTCTCTTTGCTGCTGCCATGGACTGCTAGCTTTGCCGCCGCAGACTGCTCTCGTTGCAGGCGTCGCCGGTTCGCCGTTGACTGTCCAGGCTCGCTGTTGACTGTTCAGACACGCCGTCGGAAGTTCTGGCTCTCCGTTGATTGCTGCCGCTCTCAGATAAAAGTCAGTTCATTTTTTATTTACTTTTTGAGAGATTTACCTTAATGAGACTAAAATAGAGAAAATTGCACAAACAGGAGTGTCATGTTTTATGGACCAAAATTGTATCGCTAGACAAAATTGCCCTTAATGAAACAAAATCAAATATAGGTCCATGATCGCTGAACCTCCACCGATGATCTGCAGCAAGGCCTCCAGACCACCTTCACCAACAATACCCTCTATGCTGTTCATCGCCGCCAAGACCGTTGCCGCCACTTAATTACCGATGAGGATGCTGCCGCTTCCACCGGCGAGACCGCCGGTGTTATCCTCTCCATCCGGTGAGAATAGTGTTACGACGTCATCCATCACTGTTAAGTTCTCCCCCGGAGGTGTCGACATCTTTCCTGTTGCGGCTACCTCATCTGGAGAGCAAGTTATCAACTTTTGGTGAAATTGCCATCATCATAACAACAAAGATAAAAACATGCCATTTTTAGGTGCAGAAATATGTCATTTTGAGATTACAACATGAAATTTTCAAAGACAAAATGTGTCATTTTTAGATGCAAAAACATGTCATTTTGAGATTACAACATGACATTTTTAGATAAAAAAATTATGACATTCTCATGTCATAAAAATGTCATCATTTCTCAAAAATGTCAAAATCATTGCATTTTCAAACATATAATACTGTCATCTCCAAAAAACTATCATCATGTCTCTAAAAAATTGCTTATCATGTCGCATTTTTTAGAAGGCGAATGACATACATAATAAAAAAAAAACAGACCAATATAATATTGACGGACAATTGATAGAGCCTCAAATTTCATATACAGAAGTTCCAAATCTAAAATTTTCAAATAAATAAAAAAATTTACATTTTGAATCTAAAAAATCTACAACAAAAATTAACATAAAAACAATCTAAATTGAAAGAGCAGAGAGCACAAGAGAGGAGGAGGAGGGTTTAGAGTTTAGGAGGAGGAGGAGGAGGAACATTTACCTGGACATATTTCGACCATGGAGCTTGGAACCGGCGGACATGGAAGAGGCTGGGCAATCGACCAGAAAAGGAGGCAGATGAGATCGACCAGAAAAGGAGGCAGAGAAGAGACCGATTCATATGCGAGAGAGTTGGGCCATTGATGCAGAAGAGATGCTGATTTAGGGATTTAACATATCAAGGGTAAAAAGGTAATAGGGAGTCCCATTTAGGGAATTTAAAACATTAAGTCCTAAGTTGGAATATTGATTATGTTTTAGTCCTAATTAAGTCAATTTATTCTTACTTTTTTTTGGCATATTTGGGTTTATTTGATTTTTAATTGATACAATTGTGATTTTTTGGCAATAAGATGTATTTCTATGTCTGTTATTTTATGGGTGATGATTAATTGTACTATGACACTAACCGGGCTAAACTTGCAAGTGTACAAGTGTCGATATAGTAATAAATTCCGGTAAAATATCGGGTCGAATCCACAAGGAAACGTTGTTTAATTTAGTCCGAGAGTTGATGACTTTAAATAAATAAATGAGTAAAGTGTAGGGATTTTGATTTGTGTTTTATATGTTTGACTTTTCATTTTTTTTGTTCAAGAAAACAATCGTTAACTAAATATTAGTTTAAGATGAATGATAACAACAACTAAGGCTTCGTGAATCACTTAAATGCTTTAATAGGGTTGAATATTAGTTGTTTGCCAATAATCATGAATACGATGTCACTAATATCTTCTCAACTCCGGTTAAGGCAGCAAGAGCGTGGTTTTCGTTACGTGTAAGTCCCGTTACGGCTGACATTCATCTACCAAAAACCCCGTTGAATATCAAGACATCACACCCGTATCATATAAAACCAGATATATTTCTATTCTCGATACTATATATGTTTATCCTTTAATGTTCATAGTTTAGACTTCAACGTTAATTGCAAGTATAAACTAAATTTAACATACTTCTATGTTGTACACCATAGTCATAAACAATCAATGTATAAAGGATAAATCACAATTTATTGGTTTAGAACTTTTATCAAACACCTAGTGGGCATAGAAGTTCATCCCTAGCCTTAGCTAAGAATTTAGCCTCTAATGCTCATATTAATCACATTACAATAATGAAATGTAATGGAACATGAAATTAAAAAAGAAATAATACCTAAACACCAATGATTTCGGAGGATGAACTTCCCTCCTTAAGAACTTGAAGAAAATACCAAGAACAAAAATATAAAAGCTAAGAATTAATCTATGGAATGGAATGTATTTGTTTGATGAATTGAGGGCTTTATATAGGCTAAAGAATGGCATCTTTTAGTCTATTCGAACCCAACAATCAGGTATGGAAGCAATATTTGATTAACATTGAAGAAGATGGAGTTTTCCCATCAAGAATCAGCTTGCACGATGTTGTGTTTTGTGCACAATCAGACCAACCCGGCGCCGGTTTCAGGCCTACCCGGCGCCGGGTAAGCTACTGCCAAGCGGTCTTGTGTTGAAAATCAACAGACCGGCACCGGTTTGGTGAAATTCCGGCGCCGGTTTTGTCCTTGGATTTTGGGGATGTTTCGCTACGAATTTGGGCATGATTCCTTCACCAAAGTTGTAGATAATGAAGTCTTCTATCCACCAAAACTTGAATGACATGTTTTTTGTCATTCAATCAAAAGTTATGAACAAAACGCTGAGAGGTATGCATCCTGAAATCCCACCAGCAACGTCTGATTTTATTTATTGATTGAGTCTTGTTCCTTTCATATTCTGTGTCACACCCCAGAACGCATCCGGGCTACGTAGACAACTGCCGTACAACCCGATAAGAACAACAACAGTTCATCCCTATTGAATTGTACAAGGCGTTCGATTGATTCTATTGCCAAACCGATTAGTAAACACATACAATCAACATCAATATCATAATCAAACAAATGCGGAAATAATAATATGTTTGATACTTAGCCACACGTGGCAAACACGAGCACGCAGGCCCCCAACTGTTTTAAAGAAAACATTGTTCAAAAATCCATGAGCAGTTTATAAATTTGAAACAAGAATGGAAGCACGAACCACGTCTTCCTTCTTGATGAATCACCCTAGGCAAAAGTGCAGGTAGTAGGACTCTAGCCTTAACCTGAAAAATGTGAGGCCCCCCGAAGGGGTCAGTACTCCATAGAAGTTCTAGTGACAAGCAGGTTGTATGAAGAATAACTAATGTTTGAGGCACGAGACCCAAAAATAGGGTGATACATATATGTAACTATCACTCATCCGCCTGATGATACATACTATATATATATATTTGAAAAATACTCAACCCGTGGATCCGTTTCCTTAAAAGTATTTTAGTGGTAAAGTTCTTACCTGAATTTTCTTACTCCTTTCCCGAATGCCTAGCTCACAAGCTACATTCTACATTCATAATATCCTACCGAGTTTTGGGAGCATTTAGCATCCCGGGGATACTCAACCCCAACCGAGTTTCAGGATCATTTACCATCCCGGGGATACTCAACCCAACCGAGTTTCAGGATCATTTACCGTCCCGTAGATACTCAACCCCAACCAAGTTTCAGGATCATTTACCGTCCCGGGGATACTCAACCCCAACCGAGTTTCAGGATCATTTACCGTCCCGGGGATACTCAACCTCAAACTTATTCCTTACCAAACCCTAACCTGGATATGGCTAACCTTTCATTCCTTTAACTATGGACAATACCTAGTCCTATAGTCATATAACAATCCTTAGTAACCAACGTGGGCGGGTCCCACCTGAACGGCCGACGTTAACCTACTCAAAACTGCCCGTTTTGAGCATAACCCAATACTCGATTGAGTACCCACCTATACTCGGTCGAGTACAGGAGACAGTAACCCACAAGGCCAATTTTTGGTGTATACTCGATCGAGTACCAACCCATACTCGATAGGGTATAGAAGACAGTAGCCCCTGGGGCAAATTTTTCAGCAAATACCCGGTCGGGTATTTACCAATACCCGGTCGGGTATAGTAGTTGACTTGGCGATTAACGCCCGTTTGACCGCCCAAACGGAGTCCGATTAACGTGAAATTTTACATGCAAGTACTATTTGCCGTCCTTAATCCAAAAATACCTGTTTGGGTCCTTGGAACATCATACATATCAATTTATGGTAATTTCACCAATCAAACCTATAAATCATGCTTTCTAACTATGTTATATTCTTTAACATAGCATAACACAAACTTTAATACCATTAATCAATCCATAAAACATATTATTGATTAATTTAGATAATCTCATGCCTCACGCAAAAGTTATAAAGCATAAAGCCGTCTTCTCACCTTAATGACGCTTATTAAGTTCTAGCCTCCCCGATTTGGCTCCGGCGAAACTCCGGCGAACTTCGGTGAACTCCGGTGACAATTACGGCGACCCTTTCGACTCCGTGAAAGTTCCTTGAATACCTTAGACAAATTAATAATAAGTTTTTATCATCATAAAACCCATATTAGTACAAATAACCTTCAAAAGGTTATTTTCCGGCGAACCGGTCACTTTGGCTTCTAAGTCCGTTCTTGGACTTAGAACTACCTCCCAACCCCTCTTTCTACACATACAAACGTGTAGAACAATACTAGGGTGGATAACATATGATTATATAATCATAAGATAAGATTAAGGAAATGGAATGTGGTTAATGGAGTCATTACCTTGAGCACCTCAAGTTTTCCTTTCCAAAGCCAACTTTTCTCTTCTCTTTTCCTCTCCTCCTTCCTCCTTAGCTCAAGTGCGTAAATGGATGAGGAAAAGGAGTAGTTGCAGAGCTTCTATCTCTTCCTTGGATGATTGATCCGAGCGTATGGGGTGTGGGGGTGATTGAGAATGCCATTTTGGCATTTCTCACCAAATCATATGGCAAAGGTCCCACCCTCCTATTGATTGGTCTCCCAATCACTTTCCTAGCCATTTCCCAGCTCCATGATGCGGCTCCCCTCTCCATTTGCAAGCCTAAAAATGTGGGTTGGCCCCCACTTATGTTGGATGTCAACCCTTTGTGTCCCGGAATGTACAATCGGTCCTGAAAGTTGTATTTTCCGAACTATTTTATTATATTTTATTTTATCAGGTCAAATAAAATATGACTCATGTTCTAAATCATTATTGGAACTTAGAATGAATATACGCCCCTCAACTTAATTTAGAAGTCTCCGAAATTCCTTTTCGGGCTGTTATCAGATAAATTGCCGATACTGATAATTGGGCCTCGTTTGACCAACCGGTCAACCCTATGTCTTTGCCACGACCCAACATGGATATCCAACGTCATATAAATATCATTTAGGCTCAGATGAATATAATATGTGGTCCTGATAATATCGGGCGGCCCTCACTTCCGATGTGGGCCCCACGTGAATTCTACTATTCACGTAAAAGAAATGATGAAAATTTACAATCACGTAAAATGCGTTTATTCATTTCTCAGGGTTCAATATATAAGTTGATAAAGTATAAATACTTGGGGGCGGTGTTACAAGTTCTACCCCCTTTATTTGGGATTTCGTCCCCGAAATCCACATGTCCAATCAAACAGAAATGGATATTGCTCCCTCATTAGGGTCTCCAGTTCCCAAGTTTGCTCCTCGTCGCGATCACTCTTCCGAAGTACCTTTACCATCGACACCTCTTTGCTCCTTAGCTTCTTTACCTGTCGGTCTATGATCTTTACCGGCTGCACCGTATAGTGTAGGTCTTCTCGGATTTCTACCGGTGGTTTCTCAAGAATATGTGACGGGTCCCACACATACTTCTTGAGCATGGAAACATGAAACACATTGTGAATCTTCTCTAACTCTGGGGTCAACTAAAGTCGGTATGCTACAACCCCAATCCTTTCAAGGATTTTGAACGAACCTATGTAACGTGGGTTAAGCTTACCCCGACTGAGGAACCTCATGATCCCTTTCCAAGGTGATACGCTTAGAAATACCTCATCACCGACCTCAAACTCCAACGTTCTCCGACGTTTATCAGCATAGCTCTTCTGCCGATCTTGGGCATCCTTGAGCCTATCCTGTATGACCTTTATCTTCTCTTTAGTGATCTCGACTAGCTCGGTGCCCTCGAGCTTAGCCTCACCGACCTCGTCCCAACACAATGGTGTCCGACATTTCCTCCCATACAATGCTTCGTATGAAGGCATGCATATACTCGCCTGATAACTGTTATTATAGGCGAATTCCACCAAAGCCAACTGATTGTCCCAGCTTCCCTGGAACTCCAAAGCACATGCTCTCAACATGTCTTCCAAAATCATAATCACACGTTCGGACTGCCCATCCGTTTGAGGATGAAATGCGGTGCTAAACCTCAACTTCGTACCCATGAATTCCTGAAACTTAGGCCAAAACCGTGATGTGAACCGTGAGTCTCTATCCGATACTATGGTAACCGGAACCCCATGCAGTCTCACAATCTCATCTGTGTACAACTTGGCCAGTCGCTCGAGCGTATAGGTAGTGTTGATAGGTAGGAAATGGGCACTCTTGGTCAGCCTATCCACTACCACCCATACTGCGTCGTAGTTCCTAACCGTCCGTGGTAGGCCCACCACGAAGTCCATGGTAACATGCTCCCACTTCCATTCTGGAATGGTAAGTTGTTGTAGTAACCCTGCTGGGTGTTGGTGCTCTGCCTTAACCTGTTGACAGGTGAGGCAACGACTCACGTATTCTGCAATCTCTCTTCATCCTTGACCACCAGTAACTTTCTTTCAAGTCCCGATACATCTTTGCACCGCCCGGGTGCATGGCATACGCAGATGAGTGAGCCTCCTCAAGGATAGATTTACGGAGCTCCTCATCCGATGGCACACACACTCGTTCCTTGAATAGTAGAAGTCCATCTTCTCTCTCACGGAAACCCTCGACGGGCCCCACAAGCATCCGTTCCCGGATTTTCTGAAATTCCTCGTCATTGCCTTGACATGTTCTGATTTCATCTAATAAGGTGGGTCTCACCTCAAACCTGGCCAACAACGCCCCATCCGTGGATACTTCCACGCGTGCCCTCGATGCCCGTAAGCATGTGAGTAAAACCCCTGGCGATGAGCTCTTCCTGCTCAGTGCATCGGCTACTACATTTGCCTTGCCCGGATGATATTCGATAATAAAGTTGTAGTCCTTGATCAACTCCATCCATCTCCTTGGTCTCATGTTCAACTCTTTCTGAGTGAACACATACTTCAAACTCTTGTGATCGGTATAGATGTGACACAACTCTCCGTAGAGGTAGTGCCTCCAAATCTTCAAAGCAAACACCACCGCTCCTAGCTCCAGATTGTGTGTGGGGTAATTTACTTCATGCTTTCTCAATTGCCGAGAAGCATAAGCAATTAATTACCTTCCCTGATTGCATCAATACGCATCCCAGTCCCTGGATGCTAGCATCACTGTAGATGTCATACCTTAGCCCTTGCACGGGTAGGGCAAACACTGGTGCTTTGGTCAAACGTTTCTTTAGCTCAAGAAACCACTTCTCACACTTGTCATCCCATACAAACTTAGCCCCCTTTTTAGTGAGCTTTGTGAGTGGAGATGCTATCACCGAGAACTTCTCCACAAATTTGCGGCAATACCCCGCTAGACCAAGAAAACTTCGTATTTCCTTCACATTCTTGGGCCTCTCCCAATTAGTGACTTCTTCAATCTTCGAGTTATCAACCAAAATGCCTGAGCCCAATACCACATGCCCGAGGAAACCGATCTCTCTAAGCCAAAGTTCATATTTAGATAATTTGGCAAAGAGGTGCTTCTCCCGCAGTGTTTCAAGCACAAGCCTTAGATGTTCCTCGTGTTCTTACTCATTCATGGAGTATATCAAAATGTCATCTATGAATACTATAACGAATTGGTCCAAGTATTGATGGAATACTCGGTTCATGAGGTCCATGAATGCCGCGGGGGCGTTCGTAAGCCCAAACGACATTACTAAAAACTCATAGTGACCATACCTTGTACGGAATGCACTTTTGGGTATGTCACTCTCCTTGATCTTCAGTTGATGGTAGCCTAACCTCAAATCGATCTTAGAGAACACGTTTGCTCCCTGTAGTTGATCAAACAAGTCATCGATCCTTGGCAAAGGGTATTTGTTCTTTATCGTGACCTTGTTCAACTGACGGTAATCGATACACACTCTAAGTGTACCATCTTTCTTTTTTACAAAGAGTACTGGTGCTCTCCATGGTGAATGACTCGGCCTAATAAAGCCGCTATCCATTAATTCTTCTAATTGAACCTTCAACTCTTGAAGTTCAGCCAGTGCCATCCGATATGAAGGAATCGAGATGGGCTTTGTGACGGGTTCTACTTCAATGGTGAACTCAATTTCTCGATCTAGTGGGAGTACCGGGAGTTCTTCCAGAAAAACCTCCGGATACTCACTCACCACCCTCACTTCTGTGAGACTCTTTCCCTTGCCTTCCTTGCCTATGACGTAGGCTAAGTAGGCCTGACACCCTTTCTTCATCATACACTATGCTCATATGGCCAATATGATACAAGGATAGAATTTCCCTCTATCTCCCTCGAAGCATAGAGTATTTCCCTCCCCATCTTTTAGTTCTAACACCTTGGTGTAGCAATCTACTTTCGCATGGTGTTTTTCAAGCCAATCCATGCCAAGTATAGCATCAAACTTGAGCATATCTAACGGCACAAAGTCACCCGTTAGACGGTGCTCCCCTATCCCTACATTACACGAGTGATAGTAGTGTTTCCGCTCCACGTCATCTCCCAATGGTGTAGAGACCAACAAAGGTTGCACCATTGCCACTAAAGGCATGTCCAATCCCTTGGCAAACGCTTCGCTCACAAATGAACGTTGTGCCCCGGTATCGATGAGAATTCTTGCATCCCTATCGTTGATCTTTAGTGTTCCTAAATACATAAGTCATGTAAGACACCCTACTCAAAATCCTGACTGACAAGGACCGAACAAAAATATTTCAGCCTAGGATTACCCTATACCCGGTCAGGTAAGACCCCATACCCGGTCGGGTATTACTCGAACCCTTACGGAAGAGACTTCCTGTTATCCTTGCCCGGTCGAGTACACGCCTCAAACTCGAGCAAATTGTCAATACCCGGTCGAGTATATGCCTATACCCGATCGGGTATCACTCGAAATTTTCAACTAATAGCTTCCTGTCATCAATGCTCGATCGAGTACACACTTCGAAGCTCAAGTTCTACACATACCCGATCGAGTATATAGCCATACCCGATCGGGTATTACTTGAAGTGTCAAAAACGAAAGATCCTGCCACGCTTGCCCGAACGAGTACACACTTCAAAACTGAAACATAGTCTATACCCGGTCGGGTCTATAGGGGTACCCGATCGGGTCATACATATTTTCTGAAGGTTTTACTTCAAGTAAATGAATAAAATGCATGTGTTATCAAGAGATTACCTGCAATGGAGTCTGGGTTGGACCAAGCATCTGGCTCGGTCATTGCATACACCCGTGCCTGGGTCCTCCCTTGGTTAATGGACGTGGCGTTGCTAGCCGCGGGTCCGCCCCTTCCTGTGCCGCCTTGAGACGACCCCACACGTCCCCTACTAGTCGTAGGTCCTTCCATAGCTCCCGATGGTCCTCCTCCGTTCAGAATTGGACAAGAGGCTTTGAGGTGGCTCGTGTTACCACATTTGAAGCACCAGGGTGGTTCATTGCACCTCCCCCCGTGGTTCTTACCGTAGTTTGCGCACCTTGGTGGCCCCACACCCCCTGGTTTGGGCCCTTGCCCTCTTGAGCCCTTATACCTTTTCGTCGGTGGTGCCGGCGCCCTGAATGTATTGCCATCCCCAGCGTGATGCTTTCGAGAGTGGTCTTGGGGTCCAAAGTTTCCCCATCTCCTCTTCTTCGCCTCCTCGGTGTCTCTCACCTTCCTTTCATTCCATTGGGTTTCCCCAAGGAGCCCTTGATCGACAACTTGATTAAATTTCATGTTATGCTGATAAGTAGCCCGGTCGCGGATGTCCAACTATAGAGCATCCCAAAAATGATTGGCCATTCGATTCTCATCCAAAGAGTACTCTGGTTTGAATCGTGCCAAGTCTCGGAACCTCTGTTCCAATTGCCTCACCGAGCAACCATCCTCCTGTTCAGATTTGTGTACTCTCTCCTCTTGAGATTGACTTCAAAAGTTGAGTAGTACTGATTATAGAACTCCACTTCGAATTTCTCCCAAGTGGCCTCACCATGGAACTTTCCTTCCACGCCTTCCCACCATACAGCAACTACCCCATCCAGTAGCCTGGTAGCAACCCTCAACTTCACGTCGAGCCCAATTTGCATATCCCAAGAAGCATCATTTAGCTTCTTAATCCAGTCGGCGGCCTCAGATATGTCGCCCTTGCCATCAAACGATTTGCACCGCAAGGCCCTAGCCTCCTTGAGGTACTTGGAGATACGTACCATCGTGTCTCCTCCAAATGCTCCAGATGGAGCACTAGAAGCTCCCCGGCTTCCCTGTCCCATGGCCTGCCTAGCCTGTCTAGCTTGGCGCCGTTGTTCTCTCTTTGCCTTGTTCTCGAGGTACCATTCTAGTACCTCACTCATACAGTCATAATGAGGATCATCATCCTCATCTTCTTCCTCAAAGTCCTCCCCGTTGTACGGGATCTCCTCTTTCTCCGTGCTTGGAGAATAGGTGAAGTCGTCCGGTTCGGTGGCCCGAGACGGGTGCACCGAACCGACACACGTGCTACTTGCTATCGGCGTTGTGGAACGCCCACGACCCCTGCCTTGGCCTCCTCCTCGGCCCTAGCCCCGGCCTCTACC
The DNA here is from genome assembly GCA_945859875.1 of Cuscuta europaea. Lineage (NCBI taxonomy): Eukaryota > Viridiplantae > Streptophyta > Magnoliopsida > Solanales > Convolvulaceae > Cuscuta > Cuscuta europaea. The sequence goes on from CAMAPE010000009.1 coordinate 3,300,143, forward strand.
CCTAGAGGTCTGTGATTCAGCCCGTGTATCGTTCCCGGTGGCCCCCAGTACACGACCTGTTGGGTTTCCCCTAGTAACCCTGCGTCCACCCTCCATTTCTGAAAGAAAATCAGGAATGAGCTGTTAGACTCATTTCAATGTCGATTGACAGAATAGTACAAAAGACACCACTTGGTCCAACATTATGGCCAACAAACTATTAAGGGTACCGTCTCAACAATAAGAGGTCAATAACTTGGTTTCCAACGGTTCCTTAAGTACAAAAACTTTTGCTCATGGTTTTGTTCAAAACTTTTTTTTTGATAAGACTATTGAGAGGTTAATCATATAGTTTAGAATTCGATGGCTCTGATACCACTTAATTGTCACACCCCAGACCGCATCCGGGCCACGAAGACAACCGCCGTACAACCCGATAAGAACAACAACAGTTCATCCCTATTGAATTGTACAAGGCGTCCGATTGATTCTATTGCCAAACCGATTAGTAAACACATACAATCAACATCAATATCATAATCAAACAAATGCAGAAATAATAATATGTTTGATACTTAGCCACACGTGGCAAACACGGGCACGCAGACCCCCAACTGTTTTAAAGAAAACATTGTTCGAAAATCCATGAGCAGTTTATAAATTTGAAATAAGAATGGAAGCACGAACCACGTCTTCCTTGTTGATCAATCACCCTAGGCAAAGGTGCAGGTTGTAGGACTCTAGCCTTAACCTGAAAAATGTGAGGGCCCCTGAAGGGGTCAGTACTCCATAGAAGTTCTAGTGACAAACAAGCTATATGAAGAGTAACTAATGTTTCACACGCGAGACCCAAAAATAGGGTGATACATATATGTAACTGTCACTCATCCGCCCGATTATACATACTATATATTTGAAAAATACTCAACCCGTGGGTCCATTTCCTTAAAAGTATTTTAGTGGTAAAGTTCTTACCTGACTTTTCTCACTCCTTTCCCGAATGCCAAGCTCACATGCTACATTCTACATTCATAATATCCTACCGAGTTTTGGGAGCATTTAGCATCCCGGGGATACTCAACCCCAACCGAGTTTCAGGATCATTTACCATCCCAGGGATACTCAACCCCAACCGAGTTTCAGGATCATTTACCGTCCCGGAGATACTCAACCCCAACCGAGTTTCAGGATCATTTACCGTCCCGGGTATACTCAACCCCAACCGAGTTCCAGGATCATTTACCGTCCCGGGGATACTCAACCCCAAACTTATTCCTTACCAAACCCTAACCTGGATATGACTAACCTTTCATTCCTTTAACTATGGACAATACCTATCCCTATAGTCATATAACAATCCTTACTAACCAACGTGGGCGGGTCCCACCTGAACGGCCCACGTTAACCTACTCAAAACTGCCCATTTTGAGCATAACCCAATACTCGATCGAGTACCCACCTATACTCGGTCGAGTACAGGAGACAGTAGCCCGCAAGGCCAATTTTTGGTGTATACTCGATCGAGTACCTACCCGTACTCGATCGGGTATAGAAGACAGTAGCCCCTGGCGCAATTTGTTCAGCAAATACCCGGTCGGGTATTTGCCAATACCCGGTCGGGTATAGCAGTTGACTTGGCGGTCAACGACCGTTTGACCACCCAAACAGAGTCCGATTAACGTGAAGTTTTACATGAAAGTACTCTTTGACGTCCTTAATCCAAAAATACCTGTTTGGGTCCTTGGAACATCATACATATCAATTTATGGTAATTTCACCAATCAAACCTATAAATCATGCTTTCTAACTATGTTATATTCTTTAACATAGCTTAACACATACTTTAATACCATTAATCAATGCATAAAACATATTCTTGATTAATTTAGGTAATCTCATGCCTCACGCAAAAGTTATAAAGCATAAAACCGTCTTCTCACCTTAATGACGCTTATGAAGTTCTAGTCTCCCCGATTTGGCTCCGGCGAAACTCCAGCAAACTTCGGCGAACTCCGGCAACAATTCCGGCGACCATTTCGACTCCGTGAAAGTTACTTGAATACCTTAGATAAGTTACTAACAAGGTTTTATCATCATAAAACCCATATTAGTACAAATAACCTTCAAAGGTTATTTTCCGGCGAACCGGTCACTTTGGCTTCTAAGTCCGTTCTTGGATTTAGAACTACCTTCCAACCCCTCTTTCTATACATCCAAACGTGTAGAACAATACTAGGGTGGATAACATATGATTATATAATCATAAGAGAAGATTAAGGAAATGGAATGTGGTTAATGGAGTCATTCCCTTGAGCACCTCAAGTTTTCCTTTCCAAAGCTAACTTTTCTCTTCTCTTTTCCCCTCCTCCTTCCTCCTTAGCTCAAGTGCGTAAATGGATGAGGAAAAGGAGTAGTTGCAGAGCTTCTATCTCTTCCTTGGATGATTGATCCGAGCATATGGGGTGTGGGGGTGATTGAGAATGCCATTTTGGCATTTCTCACCAAATCATATGGCAAAGGTCCCACCCTCCTATTGATTGGTCTCCCAATCACTTTCCTAGCCATTTCCCAGCTCCATGATGCGGCTCCCCTCTCCATTTGCAAGCCTAAAAACGTGGGTTGGCCCCCAATTATGTGGGAGGTCAACCCTTTGTGTCCCGGAATGTACAATCGGTCCCGAAAGTTGTATTTTCCGGACTATTTTAATTATATTTTATTTTATCGGGTCAAATAAAATATGACTCGTGTTCTAAATCCTTATTGGACCTTAGAATGAATATACACCCCTCAACTTAATTTAGAAGTCTCCAAAATTCCTTTTCGGGCTGTTATCAGATAAATTGCCGATACTGATAATTGGGCCTCGTTTGACCAACCGGTCAACCCTATGTCTTTGCCACGGCCCAACATGGATATCCAACATCATATAAATATAATTTAGGCTCAGATGAATATAATATGCGGTCCTGATAATATCGGGCGTCCCTATTTCTTCTACTATTCACGTAAAAGAAATGATGAAAATTTACAATCACGTAAAATGCGTTTATTCATTTCTCGGGGTTCAATACATAATTTGATAAAGTATAAATACTTGGGGGCGGTGTTACATTCTGACCATGATGTCTTCATAACATATGTACCTTATTGAGTTAACATTTACATTAAATTCGAATCGATTTATTTAGAGTTCTCTACAATAAGTTATACTCGAATTATGTGCAGAACGTCATCCTCTTTGTCCCAAAAGCCGTTCATCACAATGTTTTATGATTTAGCTCCCATTTTGAAGATATTTTCCCAATTTCTCTTCTTTTCTTCGAGAAATACTTATAAATACTTTTGTTAAACACAAGTAAATATAACGACTATCAAATCCCCCCACACTTGAGCGTTGCTAGTCCTCGAGTAATGTTATCACCTTTGGATGCCTTGGTTAGTTTCAACAAAAATATATGAACAAAAATAATTTTAATTTTAAGAGAGGTAAAAAATTATGTAAACCTTTTTATCATTCTCGGTCCAAAACCAAATTTCTATTAGACACACTAAACTATCATTAGATTTAGAAAAATTACTTATACCCTTGAGAGTAGATGAGTGGATTGTGACTAAGACTTTTTGGGTGTGTAGCATGGCTTTTTGGTGTGTTTGACTTTTCAGTATAGAAGTGGATCAGTTGAAATTCTTGAAAGAGACCATGATTTTTTTTTTGAGAAATTACCCAAAGTAGGACTAAAAACGTTTGTATATTCCAAAATAGGACTATCATGTTTTTATTTCCAAAATAGGACTAATTACTATCATGTTTTGGCAGTACCAGACTTTAAACATGACAGTATTTTCCAAACTTGACAACAATTACTCCTATTTTGGGAATAAAAACACAGCAGTCCTATTTTGGAATTTTCAAACTTTTTTACTCCTATTTCTGGAATTTTCCCTATTTGTTTTATAACTCATTTGAATTGGTTCTCAACAAGCATTTACTGAAAGTCATTTTAATCATCCCAATTTATTTGATGAGATATGGGGGTGGCTTGTTTTCCAACATGGTTCTTGAACATTTGAGATGTACTTAAACGATTTTTAGAAATGGAAGAAGATGATGTTTCCTAGTCACACGACTTATTTTGGGAATGATTTTCAAGAGTAAAGCGTAATGTAATAAATCTAAAAAAAATGATAGTTTTTTTTTGAATAATCAAAACTTTCTCAACCAAAGACCCATTAAAAAGAGAATTATCACAACGTTTACCTTCCTAAAAAAATTAGAGAGCATTCCCTAAATAGGAGTAAAAAAGTTTTGAAATTCCAAAATAGGACTATCATGTTTTTATTCCTTGAATAGGAGTAAATTTCCGCCATGTTTGGCATTACTAGGCTTTAAAACATGATATTGTTTTTTCAAACATGGCAGATTACTCTTATTCAGGCAATAAAAAATATGATACTCCTATTTTGGAATTTCAAAACGTTTTTGCTCCTATTTAGAGCAATTTCTAAAAAAATTATTTTGTACACAATTGTTTTTTAGCTAACCATGAGATGCTGATAATCGTGTAATTTCCATGTTTATTTTTGTGTTTTTAACTAGTTTTGATTGATTGTTACTTTGGAAATTACACACTTTTGGTGTAATAGTTTAGTTTGTAAAAATATTTGTAATTTGTTTAGATTAGGTTTATTCTGAGCTCAAACAGGTCCAAGATCACTCTAGGGACCATTGGTGAACATCAAAAGTGGAAGGAAGGTGCAAAATCTCAAGACAAAAATAAAGATCTTGAATTTTTGTGCTGTACCCAGTCGGGTATGACCTATACCCGATCGGGTACCCTGCTGAAAAATCAAATCGGATCAATCCGGGAACAAAGCAACATGCGGGGAAGATTTCATATTAATATTTGAACATTACTTAAAGGATCAACTAGTTTTGTTTCATATATTAATTATTACTAGAAATGATCGGCGAACCGATGATTAATTGTTGATGGTTTCACAATTAAGTAACTTCGGTTTATTAATGCACGGTCGTGTTTGATAAACTTAAGAGGGATTAATTTTGTTGGTTAAACCGAAATCGTTGTGTTGAGATTATCAATCTCAATTGATTTCATCAAGGAGTTAAGAGATTAAAACCTACTATCAAGTCGGTATATGGCGGTGTTCTATACTTGACTAATAGTAAGGGTTATTAATGAACGGTCGTTGTTAATAACTACCCTCGATGAATTGGATATACTCCTCGATTGAGTATTCGAGAGGGAATAAGTTATAGATATAACAATGATCGACTAAAATATATTAACAAGTGGAAAGTAGCAATGTCAAGTCCTTTTTATCTTTGAATTAAATCTCATATAAGTCGTTCATCTTAAGTTTTAATTTAATTAAATCATTCATCACAAAAACCCCCCTTTTATTTACTAAGTTCATAAAAAGAAAAATATTCCTTTCCCTGTGGATATGAACTCTACTACGCTATACTACGTATTAGTGCTAGTATTGAATTTATTTTGACGCACCGTGACAAAGTGCTCGTCAAATTTGGCGCCGTCGCCGGGGAAAGGCAATTAATTTTTCTATTTTTTGTATTTCAAGAAAAAAAAATATTATTCAAGTATAAAGATTTCTACTTCTTCTGAGCTTTCTAGTATATGGTTAAATATCGTTCACTGAACGAAATCACCTACCAATCAAACCCCGAAATAGAACAAACTCTCGAGCGGTTGAAAAATAAATGTTCAAGTACCGACTCGGGAGAATCATCAAGTGCTAGCTCTCATTCTAGCGAGCCCAAAGAGCCAATAACTATGGCTCTTGAAACAAGAACGTTGAGGGAGCTCACAGCTCCGAACCTCAATCAACAACCACTGTGTATCACCTTCGCTACCCTTGATGAAGGTGCTCATTTGAGCTCAAATCGGGGCTCATTCATTGTGACACCGCACCCGAACGTCCTGGAAATTTAAATTTAATTTCAAAGCTTATGTATTGAATTTCCCTATTTTCGAACAATTGTAAAACGATTAAAGTTTTACGGAACGTATGATTAATCATATTACTATTTGAGCTCATATAAGGGTAATGGACTTCTAAATAATTAATTAGGCCATATTATTGATATTGGGGCCCAACGTCCTTAAATAAAGATATACAACCCCTCGGTACAATGCAAGTGCGGTCGGGCAGCCCAAATGCTATTTTGGGCCTAACCTGCTAAAAATAGTAATTATTCAAGAATGACGTCCTAGACCCATTGGAGGGTGACCCACACAGTTGGTAGCCCAGATATATACATATTAATATCATAATTGAATGATGGAATGATTGGAGAAGAATACAAATGCCTATGGTCCCATCTTTGGCATTATTAGGCTAAATAATGGGAGTAGGGTTTTCTTTTGTAATTATACATCAAATAAATTATTAGGACCACCCTACACATATTATAGATCAATAATACTTTGTATGATGTAGAAGGTTGACTTGATCTAAATAAATTGGGGAGAGTACAAAAGTACATCTTATGACAAAGGACAAAAATGATAGGACCCATCTTTCCACTTTTGGATGTATTGGTAGGTATTTTGCTCCCAAATTAATTGGGGGACATGAGAGTACGCCCCACACCTTCCTAGAACCTGCAAAACAAGTAGAATAAGTTAGAACTCATAAATGGGGCGGACCTATTGAGTTGAGAGCTCAAACAATACAAAAGAGAAATAAAAGAGGAGGACCATCCCATGTTTGATTGGGATCAAATACCCTACCCTTCTTTTTTTAGAGCCACTCGTTCAGATCACATTTGAGAGCTTCTAAGCACCTCTCCCTCACCCCCATTCGAACAAAAAGAGATAAGGAAGAGAGGGGAGCCGCACAACCCAAGAAAAGAGGGAATTGGAGAGCTGGCCGTAGGAGTTTTCCAGGTGCGTAAGAGGTTACCACTGAAAGATATCGAGAAGAGGAATCCACAGGCGTGCGATTTGAGGAAACGGAGCAGTTTAAGGCCTCCAAATCGTCCGAACACAACGAAACCTCGCAGAATATGCTTTTGGTATTCAAAGTAAGTTTGAATCCAAAACCTTCCTTTCTATTGCCTAAATCCTATGAATGGTTGAAGAACTATTATACACTGGTTTAATTGTATAAAATGTTAGTATATAGTAACTTTTATTGTGGGAAAGGTTAGATACTAACCTAGACAAAACCTTGAAAGGTTAGGGAACGAATTCGCCGGAAAACACCCGTTCTAGGGACTGTTTTCGTGTCGACGTTTAGGGGTTGAGCTAGCACTGTGAGGAGGCTGATTAACACTCATATTTGAGCAAGGAATCAGTTCTTAATCCACCTTGTCCGAAGCTTTGACCATTGGATCAAGAAGGAAAAATTTAAAACTTATTTAAGGTGATGATCGACATCTAGTTGCTTACAACTTGTAGGTTAAGCATGAGATTACCTAACTGCCTAAATCATGTTTTTCATGGATTATAATGACTGATTATTGATGAAATATTGATATATTAGATAAGGAATGAAATTGCAAATGATTTAGAAATCATATTGATAAAAATGGAGTTAAATGAACTATTGTGTGAAATAGGCATTTTTACTCATGTGTGAATTGTGAAGATACATAAATGATTATTTATGTATTACATTGGATGATTACGTTTCTGCTACATATTTCTAAATATGTAGGGATTTACAAATGAAATATATGATTGATGGGAATAATCTTAATAGTATTGGAATACTAGTTAATGATTGTTTGTAATTGTTAAGGATTTGAATCTAAGGATTTGATTGTAAGTGATGTACTTGATTGTGGTTCAAGTGACTAAATTGATGAAATGTGATGCTAAGATCATGATGAGGCAGTCCGTAAGGATGTCCCGAAATAGATTATTGATATTACAATTCTAGGCATAGCGAGTGCTTAGGAATTGGGATCTATGCCAATGCAAGGAGATGTACTTGAGCCCGATGCTCTAGAATTGCATTGGGTAGATATAAGGATTTGGTTCAGCCCATGTAAGGAGATGTACTTGAGTCCGATGCTTCTAGAATTGCATGGGTGAACATGACGTTGGAGATTGGTGGAGTAATTGACTTGTGAATGATGTGCATGGTGATATAGTCGAGTTGGACTCGAGGAATACAAACATGTGTGTTAGGGTTGGACCCTATGTATTGTCGTGACTAGGGGTCACGGGGTTGGGTTATGTTTTGTAAACAAACCTTGGGCCTACGGGCCGACTACTTGACTTTATATATAAGTAGGTATATTTTGAAAAGGGGTAACTTGGGGTTACGGCCTAGATTATATTATCACCCTATTTGAGGGTCTTGTGTTTGAAATACTTGTCGTATATCTATTAGATGTCATCCACACCAGTACTTTATAGCCGTATAGTGTACTGACCCCTTTCGGGGGGCGTCCCACCACCATTTCAGGTTGAGGCTAGAGCTTGCTACCTGTGCTTGTTGATTGGGCGATCATCTCGGAGGGAAGACTTGGTTCGTGCTTCCTTCATTCTGTTTTAAAACAATTTAAACATGCGCATGGATATTGTTTTTCATTATGGAGCCTGCGTGCTCGTGTTTGCCCCGTGTGGCACTTGTTTTCAAACTATGATTTCCGCTGCGTATTCAATTACTTATTATGTATGTTTATGGATGACTAATGTGTGAATGATATTCGAGACGCCTTGTATAATATGGATGAGTTAGACTGCAGTTGACTATTCATATCGTACGGTGGATTGCTGACGTGTCCGAATAGGTCCGGGGCGTGACAATTTAATTGGTATCAGAGCCTTAGTCCATAAACTTCATAATGAAGACTCAAAATTCTCTTTTACCAAATGATTTTGAAAACCATGAGCATAAGTGTTTTGTACTTATAGAACTTTTGGTACTTGAGTTGCAATGTCTCTAATTGTTAAGATGGTACCCGTAGCAATTGGTATGGCGGAAATTCGAGCCAAGTAGTGTCTTAAGTACCTATCCGTCAATTGACATTCGATACAAGTCTAATGACTCTTTCCAAAATTCTTTCAGAAATGGACGGTGGTGGCAAGGTTACGAGAAGGAACCCGACGGGCCGTGCACCGGTGGGGACCGGGCAGGGAAGCCGTGGGGCCTCTAGAGTGTCTAGAGGGGTGAGCCGTGAAGGCCGATCGCACTCTATGAGCGACGGCCATGTTGACACCGAGGATGAAACCTACTGGTCCTATGAGGACTCGACTTACCAGCCGGAGACCGAGCCGGTTGAGACCCCTTACGAAGGGGATGACGATGATATAAGTGATGAAGATGGGGAGAATGACTCCCTAGCAAGAATTGAGGCGCTGCTCCAGCAATACCAGGGGAGCGTGAAGAGAGGAGAGAACGCCGAAGGCGCCGAGGAGGGCAAACTTCGGGTAGGGCTTCAAGAGGAAGAAGCCATGGTGACTCTAGGGCCCACGTTGAACCACATGAGGGCCGGGGTGATGGAGGTCCAATCATAAGGATCTCAAAATTTCTCAAGGAGGCGAGGGACTTGGGGTGCAAACCCTTCAATGGAAAGGGTGACATCTCGGTCGCCGCGGAATGGATCAAGAGGCTGAACGAAGTAGCCCTTGATATGCAACTCACCCTCGAGTTTAAACTCAGGGTGGCGGTGAGATTGCTTGAAGGGATGGCGTCCACATGGTGGGACGGGGCCAAGGGCAAGTATGGAAGGACCGTGACTTGGGAGAATTTCCGACAGGAGTTCTTTGCCCAATACTATTCCGGTTTTGAGGTGAACGCTAAGAGGAGAGAGTATACCCTCCTGACCCAGGGTGGCAAAATGACGGTGAGGCAACTTGAACACAAATTCAGGGAGCTCGCGGAGTTCATACCGGAGTATGTCTGTGATGAGAACCGAATGGTTAATCACTTTTGGGATGTCTTAGACTTGGAGGTGCGTGAGAGGGCAACACAATTGCCCAACATGAACTTAAGTCAAGTAGTTGAGCAGGGGTTGAAAGGAGAGAAGGAATGGGAAGAAAGAAAGATGAAAAACGCCGAGGAGGCGAAGAAGAGGAAGTGGGAGAACAATGGACCTCAAGGTCTTAACAAAAAGGGGAATCATGGAGGAGGAGGATCCTTTCGGGCACCCCACTACCACCTAAGGGAAGCCAAGGCCCGGGCGGGCAATCACAAGCCTCGGGAGCGACTCGTTGCAGAAATTGCAAGAGGAACCACCTAGGAAAATGTCGTGACCCTCCCAGATGTTACCAATGCGGGAACACCGGGCACATGAAGATGAATTGCCCACAACTGGGTGGAACAAGAGCATCGAGACCAAGTAGTGCTACTACTGGGGCACGGAATCAAGCCGGGGCTTCACAAGCATCCAGGGGACAAGGGGGAGCAAGCGCGAGTAATGCGCCATCCGTGAACCAGGGAAGGACTCAAGCCAGAGTCTATGCGATGACGTAGACGGATGCTCAAGCTAACCCGGACTCTGTTGAAGGTACAATCACTTAATTACTCGTGTTTTATCCGTGTTTCATCCATAATTCGGGGTTATAAGCCTTAGGGGTCAATTACAAATAGCTTTAGGACCAAACCGTGCGATTCCGGGTGAAATCGGGCTGATTTTTGCCCCACACGCCATGCCTGGCCTGTAGGCACGCCGTGCCTCCGCAGTGCCTCCGCGGTGCCTGGGTGGCAGTAGCGACTCGAGGAAAAACGGTACCAGTGCCTCCGCCGTGCCTGGGTGGCAGTAGCTACCCGGAAGTATTTTAAGCCACGCACGCCGTGCGTGTGATAACCCGCTTTCGCGGCGTTGTAGTAAAACGGAGTCTAACTTTTCGGTTTTTCCCCGAGTATTGTGTCTCTGAGGAGTGGCGGAGGGAAATGTTGGTTTCAATATCGGTCACCGGTTAGTACGAATCGTTGCAAGCTTTCTCAAACGATTAATTGTGATAATGATTAAGTAAATAAAATTAAACAACAAAAGTAGTAGCGGAGAATTTAATTAAATTACATTAATGAGTAAACTAAAACTAGTGAACATGCAAAATAACTTGAGAGAGAATATTAAGTAATAAAAAATATTAAACTAGCAAACATGTGAATGAGTAAAGTTTCGAAAATAAAATACTTAAAAGGTAAATTCAATGTGACTAGTAACGAAAAATTAACTAATTAAAAGTGGGGTCTAGATTTGGGATTAAGGATCTTGGGTGTATTTGAATTATGAACAAATATGGGAAATTTTCTCCAATTTAAGAATAGTGATATATTAATTCTCATAGACAAGAACTTGATTTTAATTCCCCTAAGATGTCCTATTTCTAGGCTTAGTTTAAGATGTGTGAGATATGAGCTAAATTAAATTCTAAACTCATAGACAAGAAAGAGTTAATCTTCTAAAAACTAACAAGTGAAGTGATCAATTTCACAAATTACTCTTTCAATTTCATCTCAAACAACTAGTCCTAAAAATGGGAGACTTTTCTCAAATTCAATTCAATATTCAAGAACACCCATTAACCTAAATTCTATCCAAATCTAAACCCCATGGAAATTTAGCCTAACATAATTATCATGAAACTAACACTATTAATAAAACAGCTACAGTAATTTGTAGATGAAATTAAACAGTATATAAACATCATTAACAACTCAATTATCCAAGTAAACAGAAATTCAGAGTATGAAATAATACAGTCATTAAAACTGAAAGCTTATTGAAGTTTGAATCTAAGCATGAAATTAGGATTAAAATTGAAAGATAACAAAAGATTAACCAGAGTATTTTGAGCTCGGTTCTTCTTCCTAGCAGCTCGGATTTTTTTCTGCCCGGAGCTACTTGCGGCTGAGTGATGGCGGATGAATTCTTTCCAGCTCCATCCTTTTTGCCTCCTGCGAACTAGAGCTGGGGTGTGTATTGTTTCTGCGGCTGAATTCTTTCTTTTTTCCCTACTGCCGACAAGTAGCCAAGTAGGAAGTGACTTCCTATTTTTTTCTTTGGCTATTAATTAGACAACCAGCTGCCCATTGCCATCTCTTCTCTCTTGGTCCAAAGATGGGACTCCCCACCCTTCTCATGTTTTGTTTTGGCCGACTCCCTCTTATCTCTTTTGTTTTTTTTTTGTTTTTTTTTGTTGTTGCTTTTCGTTTTCTTTTATTTTGTTTGTTTTTCTTTTATTTGCTTGGGTTTTTTGTAACGCAGCCTTGCTGCATTTTTTTGGGGTTTCATAATTTTTTTTGTTTGTTTTTCATTAATTCATTTATTTATTGCACTAAAAGAAATCAAATTCAAATATAACAAATCACAAAATAAAAAAAGTACAAATTAGTGAAAAAAACACAAAAATCAATCCAAACACTAGAATTAAACACAAATCACTAAAAATGTAAGTTTCAACACTAATTTCAAACATTAACAAAAATGCAACAAAAACGCAGAAAAATGTAAAATTTTGCCCCGAGTTTGACAAGAAACGCTACAAAAAGTGAGTGAAAATATATGAACAAATCAGACTTATCAGCGTGCCTCCTAGGCACGCCATGCGTGGCACCCAGACTGCCCAACGTCAATAGTTTCGCACCGAATTGCGACGTTAAGACCTCTCCTTGATCCCAAACATCTGTATGAACATAATAAACCTCTATAAATGTATATAGATGGTAGGGAGGCACCTTACATGGCTTATAAATGTAGGAATGCTAAGGATTAATGGGAGAGATGCGAGAATTCTTATCGATACCGGGGCACAATGTTCATTCGTAAGTGAGACGTTTGCCGAGGGTTTGGAAATACAATCATTACCGTTGACACAAACCCTAGTGGTATCAACACAACTAGGAGATGACATTGAGAGGACTTGTTACTATCCATCTTGTGACGTGGAAGTTGATGGCCAAACCTTGACGTGTGATTTCGAACCGCTGAGCATGATTGATTTTGATGCGATCCTAGGGATGAATAGGCTAGAAAAGCATCATGCTAGGGTAGATTGCTACACGAAGGTTCTAGAACTCGAAGGCAATGATGGGAATGCCCTATGCTTCGAGGGTGATCGAGGCAAGTCAAATAGTTGCTTCATATCCGTCGTGAGAGCGAGGAGTATGATGAGAAAGGGGTGCCACGCATATCTAGCATACGTGGTTGACAAAACTAAGGAGGAACCGAACCTCGAAGATGTAAGGGTGGTTTGTAAGTACCCGGATGTCTTCCCTAAAGACCTACCGGGGCTTCCACCGATAGAGAGATTGAATTTGTGATCGAGGTTGAGCCCGACACCAAACCAATCTCTATACCACCGTACCGAATGGCGCCTGCGGAACTGAATGAGTTGAAAACCCAATTGCAAGAGCTATTGGATAACGGTTTCATTAGACCGAGCTATTCACCGTGAGGAGCACCAGTCCTTTTTGTGAAAAAGAAGGATGGGACTCTATGTATGTACATCGATTACCGACAATTGAACAAGGTCACCATCAAGAATAGGTACCCTTTACCTAGGATCGATAACTTGTTTGACCAGCTCCGGGGGGCAACGGTATTTTCAAAGATTGACTTGAGGTCAGGGTATCACCAATTGAAGATCAAAGAGAGCGACATACCGAAGAGTGCTTTCCGCACAAGGTATGGTCACTTTGAGTTCTTGGTAATGTCATTTGGGTTAACTAACGCCCCAGCGGCATTCATGGGCTTGATGAACCGAGTTTTTCATAAGTACTTGGATCAGTTTGTAATCGTGTTCATAGATGACATCCTAATTTACTCAAGAAATGAGGAGGAGCACGAGAAACATTTGGTTCTGGTCCTTGAAACACTACGAGAGAAGCAGCTCTATGACAAATTCTCTAAGTGCGAGTTTTGGCTTAAGGAGATCGGCTTTCTCAGGCACGTGGTTTCTGAATCAGGCATTTCTGTGAACAAAAAGAAGATTGAGGCCATCACAAAATGGGAAAGATCTAAGAACGTGAAGGAGATTCGTAGTTTCCTTGGAGTAACGGGCTACTATAGAAAGTTCGTGGAGAAATTCTCAGTTTTGGCATCACCATTGACGAAGCTCACTCGAAAGGGAGCAAAGTTCATATGGGATGACCGATGTGAGAAAGGATTCTTAGAACTGAAGAAAAGGTTAACTGAGGCACCAGTACTCGCCTTATCGAAACAAGGTATGGGGTACGATGTCTACAGCGATGCGAGCATCCAAGGGCTTGGATGTGTATTGATGCAGAATGGGAGGGTGATTGCCTACGCTTCACGACAGTTGAAGAAGCATGAGGTAAATTATCCTACTCATGACTTAGAATTGGGAGCAGTGGTCTTTGCACTAAAGATATGGAGGCATTATCTCTACGGAGAGACATGTCACATATACACTGACCACAGGAGTTTGAAGTATGTGTTTACTCAGAAAGAGCTAAACATGAGACAACGAGGGTGGATGGAATTGATAAAGGACTACCACCTAGTGATTGATTACCATCCAGGGAAAGCAAATGTTGTGGCCGATGCCCTTAGTCGGAAGAGTTTGTCGGGGGCATTGATAACCAACTTGAGGGCATTGAGAGCCCAATTGGAGGTATCAACTAATGGCGCCTTGGTGGCGAGATTTGAGGTGAGGCCTACCTTACTTGATGATATCAAGAAGGGGCAAAAGCTTGATGATGAGCTCAAGAAGGTCCGAGAACGCATGCTAGTGGGGCCGGTGGAGGATTTTCGTGAAAGAGACGATGGTCTCTTGTTATTCCGTGATCGAGTGTGCATACCATCGAATGATGAGCTCCGAAAGTCCATTCTAGAGGAGGCTCATTCCTCAGTGTATGCTATGCACCCGGGAGGCACGAAGATGTACAGGGATCTGAAAGAAAGCTACCGGTGGTCTGGTATGAAGAGAGAAATAGCAGAATACATCAGACGATGCCTTACTTGTCAGCAAGTTAAGGCAAAACATCAGCATCCAGCGGGCTTATTGCAGCACTTTCCATCCCTGAATGGCGGTCAACAAAACAAGTCATGGCAGCGGAATCCAATAACTCGTTGGAAAGTCAAGTGGCCGGCTTGACTTCTTTGGTAAAAGACTTCCTCTTAAATCCAAAACCTCAAGAAGTCAAGGTCTGCGGCATATGTTCAACACAAGGGCACCCCACTGATTCTTGCCCAACGCTACAAGAAGAGAACCCTGAGCAAGTCAATGCTTTGGGGTTCCAAGGTCAAATGAGGTACGATCCTCAAGGCAATACTTACAACCCGGGATGGAGGGATCATCCAAATTTGAGGTATGGAAATTCTCAACAACCTCAACAAACAAACCCTCCTCCTCAACAATATAAACAACAAGGCCAAACATCGAACCCGAGTATGTCCACCGAAGACATGATTCGAGCACCAGCCGTTAATATGGGAACAATGCAGCAAAACATGGGGCAATTCCAACAAACCATGATGCAATTCCAACATGAAACCAAGTCGAGCATTCAAATTTGGAAAATCAAGTTAGCCAAATTTCGAGTGTCGTAAGTCGACTCGAGGCAAAAGATTCGGGTAGGCTCCCTTCCCAGATTGAGCAAAACCCAAGACAACATGTCAATGCAATCATGTTGAGAAGCGGTAAAGAATTGTAAGCTTGGGAAGTTGAGGAGGAGGAGAAAGAGGTTGATCTTGGAGAAGGCTTTCAACCAGAAGAGGAGGAACCAACAAAAACTAAATTCCCTCCACTTTCATCATATGAACCACTCCCTCCAATCCCTGAGGCATTGAAAGACACAAGGAAGCTGAAGAATGATCGGGACATCTACGAGACCTTCGCCAATTCTGAGGTAAATATCCCACTCTTTAAATTAATTAAAAGTGTTCCCCGTTATGCAAAAATTTTAAAAGAATTATGCACAATGAAAAGGAAAAGCAAATTGAAGGGAAGTCAAAAGGTGGAGGTTAGTGAACGTGTCTCGGTGATATTCCAAAATAAACTTCCTGAGAAATGTAGCGATCCAGGCATGTTCACTATCCCATGCACAATAGTTGACACTTTATTTCCTAGGGCCTTGTTGGATTTAGGGGCTTCAATCAATGTTATTCCATATTCATTATACAAGTCCCTAAACCTTGGCCCAATGCATAAAACTGGGGTAGTAATCCATTTGGCGGATGGGTCTAGCACATACTCAAAAGGCGTCGTAGAGGACGTACTCGTAAAAGTTGAAAACCTGGTTTTTCGTGTCGACTTCTATGTCCTTGAGATGGGCGATGCTGATCAAACAATTCCCATCATTTTGGGTAGACCTTTCTTGAAAACCGCCAAAACAAAAATTGATGTGTCTAGTGGTTCATTAACAATAGAATTTGATGACCATTTTCATCATTTTCATTTACCCCAGTGCCGCAAAGGCTCCCACCTACGGTGGGGTAAGGGGGGGTCGGATGTACGCAGTCTTACCCCTATACTAAAGCACAGAGAGACTGTTTCCGGATGACCCATAGTGAAAATCCCATCCAAAATTGCATGGACTGACTGCTGTTTCATGACAAAGAAGCGCAAACAGTTTAGTGAGCCATTTTGCTTTATTCCATCATAATCTCAAGCCAAAAAATAATGAATCTTTGGCTCCATTGCTTTACAGATTATTGTGAGGAATTAATAGAATTTGATGACCAAAAAGTAAAATTCAAAATCTTTGATTCTACCAAAAAACAAATTAATGATCAATCTCTTTGTTCTTTAAATGTTTTTAAACCACCAACACTAAATATATTTGTTGAAGAGCAAACTAAAAATTTCTCAATTTTTAAAGAATTAGAAATTGAGCCAAAAAAATCAATTTTGAAAAGAGAAGAACCGAAAAAGTCACCTCAGCGCGAGGTAAAACCACCTACTATTGAGGTGGTAACAAGGAAGAAAATTCGGCCTTACTGGAAAACGCTGAAAAAGAAAAATGAAACATGGCCAAATAAGGCCTTTGAAAATGAAAAAAAGGATGTTCATGATCCCACATAAACCAAAAATAACAAAAAAATATCGTCGTGCCGCGACGTTAACTAAGGCGCTTCTTGGGAGGCAACCCAAGCCAAGGTACGCATTTTCCATCTTTTCTTTTCAATTTTTGTTTTGGAATGTCAACTTTGACAAAATGAGGAAATTCTCAAAAGAAAATAAGGGAAAATCATGTTTTGAAAGCCTGGGAAAATCTCTGATCGGTCATCATCACTTACACGGTCGGATCCATGCCAAGAATAGGATGAAATTGGACAAAATCACGCCCCAGGATAGTGTACCCGATCGGGCCCCACTACTGCACCCGATCGGGTATAGATGAAAAAGGCAGGATTGTGGAGCAAAAACCCCACACCCGATCGAGTTAGGGCTGAAAACAAGGTCAGTACCCGATCGGGTAGACTGATATTCATGTAATTTCCGATGTATGTTTGTATTTTTAACTAGTTTTTATTAGTTCTAGTTGAGGAAATTACACATTTTTGGTGTAATACTTTATTTTCATATTTATTTGTAATTTGTTTAGATTAGGACTTTTCTGAGTTAAACAGGTCAAAGATCATCCAAGGGATCAAGATTGGACCTTAAAAGATCAAGGAAAGTGCAAGGAGGCAAGAAAGATTTCGATTTGAAAAAAAAACTCATGTACCCAGTCGGGTATTGCCTATACTCGATCGGGTATTTGCTTGATTCGATTGTCCAAATCAAATCCAGGAAAAAATGATCATGGGAGCAAATTTTCGTAAAGATTCGTCACATACCCGATCGGGTATGCCGACATACCCGATCAGGTATGCCTAGAAAAGTGAATTTCTGGGAAATTTCCTAAGATACCCGGTCGGGTATCCTATATACCCGGTCGGGTATCAGACCCTGCAGCTCCCAAAAGCCTATAAATACACCCCTTTCCTTCACAATAAAAGGACCAATTCACATATACTCTTTAGCTCAGTTTAGTTAAGTATTTCTTTTATATTTTTAGCATGTGTAGTCTCCAAATGAGGAGCTAAACTCTTCCATCTTGGTTTTGCTACTTTGAAGCTTAATGAATTTGTAAGTTGTGAGTTATTTTCTTTAATCTTCTTCCTTGAATATTAATTATTTCTATTCATATTCCATATTAATCTTTTGAGCATTACTTAAAGGATCAACTAGTTTTGTTTCATATACTAATTATTACTAGAATCAATCGATTAATACGCTTGTTATTAATTCGGTTCTTTCAACGGTAGTAAAACTTGGATTATTAATGCATGCGTCTCATGGTTAATAATCTAAGGGGAATTAATTATATTGATTAAACCAATAAACCGCTTGTGTTGAGGTTATCAATCTCAATCGTTTTCATCTTAAGTTTATTGCTACTATCGGGCTAATATACGACGCTTGTTCTATATTAACTCGATAGTAAGTTTTATTAATGAACGCGTCTCGTTATTAATAACTACCCTCGATGAACTGGATACTCTTCGATTGAGTATTCAAGAGGAAGATAGTTAAAGATATAACCGGGATCGACGAACATTTCATTAAGTGGATAAAAGCAAAACCAAGTCCTCATCTCTATAAATTAAATTCATATAAGTCGTTTATCTTAGTGTTAATTAAATTCAATCAAATCAAACTTAAACCCCCCCTTGTTACTATTTATATAAAAGAAAAGTATTCCTTTCCCTGTGGATACGAACCTTACTTCACTATACTACGTATTAGTGTTGTATTGATTAATTATTTTGAGTGCACCTCACGACAAGTGCACGTCATAGACCTATGACCCGATCGGGTATAAATAAAAAAAATAAGAATTTTCTTTGTCTCGATTCACCCGATCGAGTACCCCCAAAACTCGATCGGGTACAAACCCCCGGAGCATTTCTGGAAAAAAAAAAGCGAACTACCCGATCGGGTAAACCCATATACTCGGTCGGGTAAATTAATTTTTAAAGCTGGAATTTCTACGGCGCAATTTGCCCGATCGAGTATAACCCAAACTCGATCGGGCCCGACCTCGGAACATGAGGAAACAACAGGGTACCCGATCGGGTATGTCGGGCCACCCGATCGGGTATTTCGGGCCACCCGATCGGGTACACCAACTTTTAACCCAAATCAGACCTCAAAATCGGCCACTTCATCTTTTCCAACCTCAAAAATTCGAACCTCTCTCCCCAAATCCACCATTTTCGAACCTTCTCTCTTCCATATCTCCACCAATACTCAACGAAAATCTATCAAATCACCACCAAAACACTCCCTTCACTCTCCTCTACAACCCACTACCCATAAAATCCACCCTCTCTCCATATTCCCGAAAAGCCCAAAACCCTACCTCCAAACCTCAAGTCCGAATCTAAGCTCCAAATTTGGTCATCAATGGCTCCAAAAAGAAACCAACCGGAAAGCTCCAACACACAGGGACCAATTCGTGGCTTTGAGGATGTCCGCTTTGGGACGGGAAATCATCAAGCACGATTTTTGGCTATAATTAAAAGGCAAGTAGTTCCTTCTAGATTTCTTTGTCATGATGCTCTTTAGAAACTAGGCTTAGAGGATGGCATGAGGGAATTATTTGATGTATTGCAAATGAATTTGATTTTCAATATGTGATACAATTGTGTTGACAAAATCGTATATGAGGTCATGAGGTCCATGGAATTTGTTCTACAAGAGGACCCGGAGGATTTCAATTCCGATGAACTCACGTTTCGTTTGCGCAACACTGAATACTCAATAACGAGACGTGAGTTTGCCGCACACTTTGGAATTCCCGTGGCCCATGAGAGGGGGATACCGGAAAGCACGCTCGATGCTCATACTCAATGGTCAAAAATGACCGGAGAAGTGAAAGTTAACGCGTCTAAACTCTCCATTAGTCACGTTCAACATCCCCTTCTCCGTATTTTCCTAAAGTTTTTGTGTAATTCTTTGCTCGGCCGCCCCAACAATCACCATACTTGGATGGGGGACGTGGCAGTACTCACTCTAGCCCTTTTTCAGAGACCTACGACATATAACCTTTGTAATCTAATGTGGGATCATTTGGAGGAAGCTTGTAAGAAAACCGGGAACATTGTGGTGGTGGTGGGGGGGGGGGGGGGGGTAATAATGCACTTGGTGTCCAGATTCGGCTATACGGACAATGCTCCAATTCACGCCGATACGTTGATGCACATTGGTTGGTTATCCAATGCGGGCTTAATCTCTTTGGGAAACAAGGACCACAATGGAACCCAACATTACAAATGGCACATGAAGTACCCCGAACATATCAAATACTTTCCCCTCCCTTGCGACGAACTACCTAAACTTAGGTATAAACTGGCAAGCTTTGAAATCACCCACTATTTGCTTCCTAATGCCATTCCACCACACCTTCAAGCCCAACTGGACCAACCCAACCAACCCGAGCATCAAGAAGCCCAAGAAGATGCTCCACATGACACCCCCAATCCTCCTTACAACCCTCCTACAACCGACTACTTCCAACAAATATTGGAGGGCCAACAAGCACTACTTGTCGGGTTCAACACAATGAACCTCAACTAAACAAACATGGGTGACCAACTTGCACAAGTTCGAGGGGAGCAACGGGCAGGGTTCCAAAGAATGGAGGAACTACGGCAAGCCGACCTCCACCGCTATGAAGAAGACTATCGTAGGACTTATGGTCCTATGTACTCATATACGGCCCATCACGGGAATTTCTCTTCTATGGCCACTCCTCCACCACCGTCTTGGTATGTCCCCTCTCAATGGGGTAACTTTGGAGGTTCGAGCTACGGTGGTGGGGGCTATGATGGCGGGATGGGAGACGACACTACCATGGGTGAAGGGGGCAATGAAGGACGCACCGGTGAAGGCTTTGGAGGCAGTTTTTATGGCGGTCCCGGCGGGCACTAAGGATAGTGCCATGATTCAAGTGTGGGGGAGATTCATCTCTTGGTATGTCACACGCCCTCTGTTTTTTTACCCTATACTAAGCATTACTTTCTTGTTTAGTTGTACACAAAAACAATGAAATGCTAGTTAGGTTGAAAACCCAAAAAATGGGCAATCTAAGCAAGAAGGGCTTACAAAAAAAAATGGTGAGTGAGTGGTGAGGAAAGAAAAAAAAAGACGCTAGGATGAAAACCTAAAAAGGCTCCTAGGCAAAATGAGAGATATGAGAGAAATATATGTTTTTTTTGCAGGATATCATCTCTTGGAGAAGAGAAAAAGAAGAAAAAGAAGCAAGAGAAGAAGAAAAGATGAGCACTAGAAGACCATAAAACCCAAGATGATATCTGTAATTTGAGATTAAAACTCATATTTTATCCTTGGTGGTCTTTGTGTTTTTTCTTGTTTAATTATTGAAACTTTGGAAGACTTGACACTTGTGAACATTTGACTTTACTCGAGGACGAGTAAAGTGTTGGGTGTGTTTCGGAAAATAAAGAAAATTACTTAAAATAAATTAATTAACTAAAATGACTAGAGGAAAACAAGAAAGGAGATGAAGCAGAATTAGCCAAAGCTCGTGCTACGCACGATTTCCTTAAAACGTATTTGTTGCCTCCCACGGTGCTAGGAGCGTTGCAACAATCGTTTCCCAGGATACGATGACTACGAACTAATGTTTGAGCACACAAACAAGAGTTCCAGCGAACGAGAACCAAGTATGAACACAGAAGGATTTTGGGAGTAGCTGGAAGAGTTTTTAGCTCAAGAAAACGTGAGGAAAGTGATGTGCGTTGTCAAACCGTGTGTTTGTTGCAAAGCTCCCTCCGAGGTCTGCAGGTCGCCCGCGCACACGAGTCGCGGTTTTTCTTCTCCATTTCGGGATTTGATCGGCACCCCCCCCTGCGCGTAAGAGAGAGCCTTTCCCTTTAGGAATCTTAACTCCTTAAAAGAGGCTTCCCTTTAAAAGGGGGTGAAAATCCTTTGAGTATTTCGGTGTGGGATAAAACACACTAGAAACTCATCATTTTCCCAGTTTTTCCATTACAACGAGCGAACTTCGAGAATCAATTTCTCATTCACCCGTTATCCTTTTTGAGCGTACCATATATCGAATTGTAGCCCTTAACAAGGACAATCCGAAACCACTTTGACCCGACCCAAATCGGAAGTGGACCTCACTCAAATAATTGCCCCAAAATGACCATTTAATGCAATTTTTAACACATTTTTCCAATAATCCCCCACATGAATGAAAATTGATTTTCGAGACTTAAAAAGACACGAAGATAGGAGGACACGTTGTGTTCACCGGATGATCCTTGCATACGGAGAGGTAGGTTTTATCCTTTGAACCTTCCGTTGTAGAGACACGTTTATTTACTGGTTGTCTAGTAGACTCGATGTCCTTGAACTATACTGCCGTCGTGTAAACATTGACTTATCTTTACACAAGAACCTTCCAACTTTGTTCCGTTCTCATGGGTGTGCCCGTTTTGGCCATGGGTCACCGTCCTGGTTCTGCAAGAGTTTCTAAAGAACTGAGCCTTTACAGTTCTCCTTTGAAGCGGCCCTCTTCTCTCTCACATAGGTGATTCTTTCACGAGTATCCCGCATACTCTTCCAATGTTATCGAGTAGATCAACATTTTAGAATCATTAAAGCAAACGTTTTTGCTAACCTCGTGCGGGAGTCACTGTTTTAACGAGGAGTGGGTAGGAGTATGGGACCCCCACAGTGACCATCCTTCGCTCTATAATTTAGTTGTCCCTTTTGAACCTAGGACCAACTAGGTTGGGTATCCACTATAGAACTTTTGAATTCACGGGCTTTAGTCCCATTCCTCGTGACAACTTCTCCAACAATTCTCTATCCAATGCCTTGGTTAGCGGATCCGCTATGTTATCCTTTGACTTCACGTAGTCAACAGTGATAACACCCGTTGTGAGGAGTTGTTTAATGGTGTTATGTCTACGACGAACGTGTCTAGACTTACCATTGTAGAGATTGCTCTGTGCCCTTCCAATTGCCGCTTGACAATCGCAATGTATGCATATTGGAGGGACAGGCTTCTCCCAACTTGGAATATCCTCGAGAAAATGGCGTAGCCATTCAGCCTCTTCAGTGCACTTATCC
Source organism: Cuscuta europaea (assembly GCA_945859875.1). NCBI lineage: Eukaryota > Viridiplantae > Streptophyta > Magnoliopsida > Solanales > Convolvulaceae > Cuscuta > Cuscuta europaea. The sequence goes on from CAMAPE010000009.1 coordinate 3,323,182, forward strand.
AAGGCTATTAGCTCAGACTCCATCGTGGATCTAGCTATTAACGTTTGTTTTGAGGATTTCCATGACACGGCTGCACCTCCCAAAGTGAAGACATATCCACTTGTGGACTTAGAGTCCTTTATGTCGGATATCCAACTAGCGTCGCTATACCCTTCAAGTACAGCTGGATATCTTCCATAGTGCAGTCCAAGGTTTTGGGTTTTACGTAAATACCTCAAAACCCGTATTATTGCCTTCCAGTGTTCATCACCGGGGTTGCTAGTATATCTACTTAGCTTACTAACCACAAAGGCAATATCAGGCCTGGTACAACTCATTAGATACATCAAACTACCAATAATCCTAGCGTATTCTACTTGAGAAATACACTCTCCACGATTTTTGGTAAGATGAGTGTTTTTATCTAATGGCGTCCTTGCCTCTTGATAATCGTCCTTATTAAATTTAGTAAGGATTTTATCAACGTAATGGGATTGGCTTAGCGTTAGACCGTCAGGTCCTCTAATTATTTTAATCCCAAGGATTAAATCGGCCAGCCCCATATCCTTCATGTCAAATTTGGAATTTAACATGCTTTTGGTAGAATTAATCATTAGATTATTGCTACCCATGATGAGTATATCATCCACGTATAAACATAAAATGACATAGCCGTCTACCGTGCTTTTCACATAGACGCATTTGTCACTTTCGTTTATCTTAAACCCATTAATTAACATTGCATGATCGAACTTTTCGTGCCACTGTTTAGGGGCTTGTTTCAATCCATACAATGATTTAATTAATTTACAAACCTTCTTTTCTTGACTTGGAACACGAAAACCCTCGGGTTGTTCCATATAGATTTCTTCGTCTATATCGCCATTTAGAAAAGCGGTTTTTACGTCCATTTGATGAACTTCCAAATTCCGCAAAGCGGCAATCGCTAGTATCATCCTAATGGAATTTATTCTCGTCACGGGAGAATACGTGTCAAAGTAATCATGGCCCTCACGTTGCTTGTATCCTTTGATTACAAGTCTGGCCTTGTACTTATCGATGGAACCGTCCGGTTTCATTTTCCGTTTAAAAATCCACTTGGATCCCAAAGGTTTATTTCCCGGAGGAAGATCAACCAATTCCCATGTGTGATTTTTAAGGATAGAGTCCACCTCACTTTTGATGGCTTCTTTCCACATAGGACCTTCAGTAGACGTCACGGCTTCCGTATAAGTCCGTGGCTCATTTTCTACCAAACATGTTAGAAAATCCGGTTCATTTTCTACCATACATGTTAGAATATCCGGTTCAAATTCTACCAGGTAGGTGAGAAAATCCGGTCCGAAGGATTTTTCAATTCTAGCACGTTTGCTACGTCTGGGTTCGGGTTCTTCTCCGGATCCCTCGCTAGTATTTTCCATAGCTACGTCAAATGTTCGTTTTGACGTGCTAGGCCCTTCGTTGGACTTGCATGGAAATACATCTTCAAAGAATGAAGCATTCCTTGATTCAATTATTGTGTTTTTATGTACATCCGGATTATTCGAATCGTACACTAAAAACCGATAAGCACTACTATTTTGTGCATACCCAATAAAAATACAATCCACCGTTTTTGGACCTATTTTTATTTTCTTAGGTGTTGGTACAAGCACCTTAGCAAGACACCCCCACACTCTTAAATATTGATAGGAAGGCCGTCTGCCTTTCCACAACTCGTACGGAGTTTTATCATATTTTTTCCGGGGAACCTTATTTAAAAGGTAATTGCTTGTCAAGATTGCTTCGCCCCACATATTTTGTGGCAAGCCCGAACTTACTAGCATCGCGTTCATCATATCTTTCAATGTGCGATTCTTTCGTTCGGCAACACCGTTTGATTGAGGTGAATAGGGTGCGGTACGTTCGTGTACTATACCCACACTAGCGCAAAAGTCACCATTTGGTGCTTCATACTCACCACCTCGATCACTCCTAACCGTCTTAATCCTTCGATTAAGTTGGTTTTCCACTTCATTCTTATAAAGAATGAATTTATCGATTGCTTCGTGTTTATTTTTTAATAAATAAACGTAGCTATAGCGAGTGCTATCATCGATAAAGGTAATAAAATATTTATTACCGCCGCGTGTTTGTATTGATTTAAAATCACAAACGTCACTATGAATTAATTCAAGTGGTTCCGTTTTTCTTTCAACCGATTTGAAAGACGTTTTCGTTAGTTTTGCCTCTACACAAACTTCACATTTGTGCTTCACATCAATTGTGAATTTAGGAATGTGCTCCATGTTAATTAATCTACGTATAGAATTAAAATTAACATGTCCTAGTCTACCATGCCACACATTGGAAGACTCAAGCAAGTAAGCAGAAGGGATTTTATTATTATTATTAATAATAGTCATTACATTGAGCTTAAACAGCCCATCACATGTATACCCCTTTCCCACATACATTCCCGATTTAGACAAAACTAATTTGTCCGACTCAAAAACCATGCGGAAGCCATGCTTGTTCAACAACGAACCGGAAATCAGGTTTTTGATTATTTCCGGAACGAACAAAACTTGGTTTAGAGTCAGCTCCTTGCTCGAAGTCATCTTCAGGACCACCTTGCCCATGCCTTCAACCGCGGAATGAGCCGAGTTACCCATCCACACTTTCTCACCATTTGATGGCTCAAAAGTTGTGAATAACTCCCGGTTTGAGCAAATATGCCGGGTTGCACCGGTGTCCACGAACCACTCCTTGGAATTGGATCCAACGAGGTTGACTTCCGTAACCACAGCCGCTAGGATGATGTCTTCATCCTTTTGCCCACCTTGCACCAAATTGACTTGGGAGTCTTTCTTCTTCCGAGGTGCCTTGCAATCCGAGGACTTGTGTCCATTCTTGTTGCAATTGAAGCATTTTCCATTAAACTTCGTCTTGGAAACGCCTCCCTTGGGACCGAGCTTGCTCTTCCCATTATTTTTATTTTTGGAGCCTTTAGCATGCTCCACCACGTTGGCCTTGGCGCCATGAACAATTGGGAGTTTCCCATCGTTCTTCCGGTTATCCTCTTCAATCCGCAGACGGAGGATCAATTGCTCCAGGTTCATTTCCTTTCGCTTATGCTTAAGGTAGTTCTTGAAATCCTTCCAAGCCGGCGGCAATAAGTGAATAATTGATGCCACTTGGAATGACTCACTAACCGTCATTCCTTCATCTCGAATTTCGTTGAAGATCATTTGCATCTCCTCAACTTGACTCAAGACCGTCTTCGAATCCACCATTTTAAAGTCAAGGAATCGACCAACAACAAATTTCTTTGCGCCGGCATCCTCGCTTTTATATTTGTGGTCCAAAGCATTCCATAGCTCCTTAGCCGTAGCTAGTTTGCTATATACGTCGTACAAAGCATCATGCAGCCCGTTCAACACATAGTTTCGGAAAAGGAAGTCCGAATGCTTCCATGCCTCAACCGCGTTGAAAGATTGTGCATCCACCTCACCCCCGGTTGCTACCGGCGCATCTTCGGTCAAGAATCTAGCAAGACCGAGAGTAGTGAGGTAAAATAGCATCTTTTGCTGCCACCTCTTGAAGTTTAACCCGTTGAATTTCTCGGGTTTCTCCACAGAGTTGCTTGGCACGGTCACCATAGGGATAGCCCTTTGGTTGGCCAAAGCAGATGCACCGCGTTGTGAACTATTGTTCACCGGTGCTCCGCTTTCAGAGTGATTGTCGTTCAGAACATTCTGCCCAACACCAATCTCGTTTTCTTGAGAAGTCATTTTCGTTCTTTAACGTTTTTCCGAAAACACAAAAATTAAGTTCGTTCACCAAATTGACAAACTACGTTTTTAGATTGTTTACCGCAGTACAACAACCAAGGCAAATACGTTTTAAGATTGTATCCGTATGATACAAGCTCAACAAATACGTTTTAAGATTGTTGGGTGTGTTTCGGAAAATAAAGAAAAGTACTTAAAATAAATTAATTAACTAAAATGACTAGAGGAAAACAAGAAAGGAGATGAAGCAGAATTAGCCAAAGCTCGTGCTACGCACGATTTCCTTAAAACGTATTTGTTGCCTCCCACGGTGCTAGGAGCGTTGCAACAATCGTTTCCCAGGATACGATGACTACGAACTAATGTTTGAGCACACAAACAAGAGTTCCAGCGAACGAGAACCAAGTATGAACACAGAAGGATTTTGGGAGTAGCTGGAAGAGTTTTTAGCTCAAGAAAACGTGAGGAAAGTGATGTGCGTTGTCAAACCGTGTGTTTGTTGCAAAGCACGTTGGGCATTTGTTGTGTGTTAAATGGGGTGTTAATGGACCTGAACGTTGGACATCAATGACCAGTCCGTTGGGCATTGAATCGTCCATAAACTGTCCATTTAACGCTGCATTAAAAGAGAAGAACGTTGGGCATTAATTGTTGTAACGGAAGAAATGCGTGACAGAAGACCCCAACAGAACACCCCTTGGAGGGGTTCTGTCCGAAGCCAACAGAACACCCCTCGGAGGGGTTCTGTCCGTAGCCAACAGAACTCCCCTTGGAGGGTTTCTGTTCGAGGCCTTCTGTCCGAAGCCAACAGAACCCCCTTGGAGGGTTTCTGTTCGAGGCCTTCTGTCCGAAGCCAACAGAACTCCCTCCGAGGTCTGCAGGTCGCCCGCGCACACGAGTCGCGGTTTTTCTTCTCCGTTTCGGGATTTGATCGGCACCCCCCCTGCGCGTAAGAGAGAGCCTTTCCCTTTAGGAATCTTAACTCCTTAAAAGAGGCTTCCCTTTAAAAGGGGGTGAAAATCCCTTGAGTTTTTCGGTGTGGGATAAAACACACTAGAAACTCATCATTTTCCCAGTTTTTCCATTACAACGAGCGAACTTCGAGAATCAATTTCTCATTCACCCGTTATCCGTTTTGAGCGTACCATATATCGAATTGTAGCCCTTAACAAGGACAATCCGAAACCACTTTGACCCGACCCAAATCGGAAGTGGACCCCACTCAAATAATTGCCCCAAAATGACCATTTAATGCAATTTTTAACACATTTTTCCAACATAAAGAAACTAAGTGTGGGGAGTTGATAATCGTGTAATTTCCATGTTTATGTTTGTGTTCTTAACTAGTTTTGATTGATTGTTACTTTGGAAATTACACACTTTTGGTGTAATAGTTTAGTTTGTAAAATTTTTTGTAATTTGTTTAGATTAGGTTTATTCTGAGCTCAAACGGGTCCAAGATCACTCTAGGGACCATTGTTGAACATCAAAAGTGGAAGGAAGGTGCAAAATCTCAAGACAAAAATAAAGATCTTGAATTTTTGTGCTATACCCGGTCGGGTATGACCTATACCTGATCGGGTACCCTGCTGAAAAATCAGATCGGATCAATCCGGGAACAAAGCAACATGCGGGGAAGATTTTGGCCATGTTCAAGTGTCATACCCGATCGGGTAGCCGACACACCCGGTCGGGTATGCATGACGTGTTTAGCTTCCAGGAAGCTTCTGAGTGTAGCCGATCGAGAGCCTTCGATACCCGATCGGGTACACACCCCTGCATACTCCATTTCCCTATAAATACATCCCTTTCCTTCCCACAAAACGTCATCCCTTCTTCCATACTCTTAAGCTCAGTTTAGAATAGCATTTCTTTATATTTTTCTAGCTATGTTTAGTCTCCAAATGAGGAGCTAAACTTCCAATTCTTGGTGTTGCTCTTGAAGCTTGTTGATTATTAAAGTTGTGAGTTATTTTCTTAACTTCTTTCCTTGAATATTAATTAATAGTTCTTTCCTTAATACTATCTCTATATTAATGTTGGGGAGTGTTGCTAAGATGACAATTAGTTAACATCTTGATATTAGTTAGAATAGTATTTTCTTCCTCTATATTAATGTTGGGGAGTGTTGCTAAGATGACAATTAGTTAACATCTTGATATTAATTAGAGTAGGATTCATCTCCTTTAATAATATTCTTCCTTGAATATTAATTAATTCCTATTCATATTTCATATTAATATTTTGAACATTACTTAAAGGATCAACTAGTTTTGTTTCATATATTAATTATTACTAGAAACGATCGACGAACCGATGGTTAATCATTGATGGTTTCACAAGTAAGTAACTTCGGTTTATTAATGCACGGTCGTGGTTGATAAACTTAAGATGGATTAATTTTGTTGGTTAAACTGAAACCGGTGTGTTGAAGTTATCAATCTCAATTGATTTCATCAAGGAGTTAAAAGATTAAAAGCTACTATCAAGTCGGTATATGGCGGTGTTCTATACTTGACTAATAGTAAGGGATATTAATGATCGACTAAAATATATCAACAAGTGGAAAGTAGCAATGCCAAGTCCTTTTTATCTTTGAATTAAATCTCATATAAGTCGTTCATCTTAATTTTTAATTTAATTAAATCATTCATCACCAAAACCCCCCTTTTATTTACTAAGTTCATAAAAAGAAAAATATTCCTTTCTCTGTGGATACAAACTCTACTACGCTATACTACGTATTAGTGCTAGTATTGAATTTATTTTGACGCACCATGACAAAGTGCTCGCCAGATGCACCCCCCACACTTGAGATACATTGTCCTCAATGTAGGTTGGAGAATGTAATGAAAGATGAAATCCTCGATAGTGAAACGAGGTGTTCTTGAGAGTAGGAAATCCATGATACCTGAGCTGAGATGATGATTTTTTTTTTTTGATTTTTTTTTTGATTTTTTGGATCAATTATAAATAAATACGAATATGTTTTTGTAAATAAGCATATTTATTTATAATTGATTCTTGTTCAATGATAAATAAAAATGATTATGTGTATAACTAACATATTTATTTATAATTGATTTTTTTGTTGGGTTGTCTCCCAATTAGCGCTTAGTTTAACGTCATAGGCCGGACAAACATACCTCTTTTGTGCAGCTGAATTCCTGGAGGTGTTTAGCTAGTAGGACCTCTCTTTTAAAATCTTGCGGGGGAGGAGAGGATGTTGAGCTATTATTTTCAATATTGAGAAGAATATCACCTAGGTAAAAAATGTACTTTTTTGGCGTATCCTGATTATGTCCTCCTTTTTTGTTGGTGTATCCTTCTTGAATGAAAAAGAGGTCTCTTCTACCATTTGGAGGCGTGAGAACATTGGCTTCCGCCTTCAACAAATTTTCTAGAGTGGGTTGTACTCTCCACACATGAAATATGTCATCTTTATCTCCCACACATAGCTTTCTAGTTGCGTCGTGTGCATCAATCATGTTTGGGGTCTTCCTGCTCTCTGGAACTTTGGGATCCTCCTTTCCTCTTTTGCTTTCTATTGTGATGACCATGGCACTTCCTGCTATAGTAACTTGTTGAGCAAGTTGGTTAATCTGCAATTGTAGAGTGTGGAAGGAGCTTTTGGTATCTCGCTCGAGATTGTCCATCCTTTGGTTAAGAATCGTGTTTTGATCTTCAATTCGGATGTCAAGTTTGGTAAATTGAGAATGGAGATTCTTAATGGATGCCTCCATTCCACTATAATGTCTTTCATTTTTAGCTTGAATACTTGTTGTGGTAAGAAACGTCATCATCTACTCCAAGGTGGATTGAGAGTTTGAAGAACTCCCATGCGGTTTCCAACCGTTGTATTGGTTCCCGCTTTGTTGATGAGAAGAGTTGTAGTAGTTATTACCTCCATGATTCCCCCACTCCTCATAGAAGTTCATGTAATTGATCTCCTCAGTTTGAATAGCATACTCTCGTGTACGAAGAGTGTTCCCTAAGGTGGTTTGTAGGCTTTCTTTCAGTGTTCGTTCCAACTCAAAAAATATTCTATCAAGCACATCACGGATAGATATTTCCTCCACTCCAGAGAATTTTATGTCTCTAGCTTGAAAATGCGGGTTGTAGTCAATAATGGGCATCTTGAGCTCATTTACTGTAGGATTTTGTTTTTTTTTTTGCTGTGTTTGCACACTCTTTTGACTTCGGGACCAAATTACTTAGATCCTTGATCTTTTATGAGTATAACCACACATTTAAAAAAAATTAACTAACACTACTACATGAACAAGTGAAAAGCAATGGGAAATAAAAAATCAGGATTTTTGTTTTGTTCGATTTTTTTTGGACTTTATTAAACAAGACCGTTTCCCCAGCAACGGCGCCAAAAACTTGTCCGGGCTAAACTTGCAAGTGTACAAGTGCCGATATAGTAATAAATTCTTGTAAAATACTGGGTCGAATCCACAAGGAAACGTTGTTTAATTTAGTCCGAGAGTAGATGACTTTAAATAAATAAATGAGTAAAGTGTAGGGATTTTGATTTGTGTTTTATATTTTTGGCTTTTCACTTTTTTGTTCAAGAAAACAATCGTTAACTAAATTTGAGTTTAAGATGAATGATAACAACAACTAAGGTTTCGAGAATCACTTAAATGCTTTAATAGGGTTGAATATTAGTTGTTTGCCAATAATCGTGAATACGATGTCGCTAATATATTCTCAACTTCGGTTAAGGCAGCGAGAGCGTGATTTTTGTTACGTGTAAGTCCCGTTACGCTGACATTCATCTACCGAAAATCCCGTTGAATATCAAGACATCACACCCGTATCATATAAAACCAGATATATTTCTATTCTCGGTACTATATATGTTTATCCTTTAATGTTCATAGTTTAGACTTCAACGTTAATTGCAAGTATAAACTAAATTTAACATACTTCTATGTTGTACACCATAGTCATAAACAATCAATGTATAAAGGATAAATCGCAATTTATTGGTTTAGAACTTTTATCAAACACCTAGTGGGCATAGAAGTTCATCTCTAGCCTTAACTAAGACTTTAGCCTCTAGTGCTCATATTAATCACAATACAATAATGAAATGTAATGGAACATGAAATTACAAAAGAAATAATAATACCTAAACACCAATGATTTCGGAGGATGAACTTCCCTCCTCAAGAATTTGAAGAAAATACCAAGAACAAAAATATAAAAGCTAAGAATTAATCTATGGAATGGAATGTATTTGTTTGATGAATTGAGGGCTTTATATAGGCTAAAGAATGACATCTTTTAGTCTATTCGAACCCAACAATCAGGCATGGAAGCAATATTTGATTAGCATTGAGGAAGATGGAGTTTTCCGATCAAGAATCAGCTTGCACGATGCTGTGTTTTGTGCAGAATCAGACCAACCCGGCGCCGGTTTCAGGCCTACCCGGTGCCGGGTAAGCTACTGCCAAGCGGTGTTGTGTTGAAATTCAACAGACCGGCATCAGTTTGGTGAAGTTCCGGCGCCGGTTTTGTCCTGGTATTTTGGGGATGTTCCGCTACGAATTTGGACAGGATTTCTTCACCAAAGTTGTAGATAATGAAGTCTTCTATCCACCAAAACTTGAATGACATGTTTTTAGTCATTCAATCAAAAGTTATGAACAAAACTCTGAGAGGTATGCATCCTGAAATCCGCAATGTCTGATTTTATTTGTTGATTGAGTCTTGTTCCTTTCATATTCTGATCATGATGTCTTCATACTATTTGTACCTTATTGATTTAACATTCACATGAAATTCGAATCGATTGATTTAGAGTTCTCTACAATAAGTTATACTCGAATTGTGGGCAGAACGTCATCCTCTTTGTCCCAATAGCCGTTCATCACAATGTTTTATGCTTTAGCTCTCATTTTGAAGGTATTTTCCCGATTTCTCTTCTTTTCTTCAACAAATACTTATAAATACTTATGTTTAACACAAGTAAATATTACGCCTATCAGACACTATTGTGTATATTTCTTTTAAACTAAATTTGCTATTTTTGTTGGTTGAATTATATATATGTGATTAATTTTTCTATATTAACATAGATTTAGTTTTTGGATGTAATTATTATGCTATTATTATTCTTCTTATTATTATTATAATTTATTGTTATTATTATTTGTAATGTATACAATATTTCGTCTAGTTGCTAATTTTTTTATATTATTGGTAAATTTACCACTTACCAAATGTGTGATATTGTTTATATATGCACATTATATGATATATGAATATTAAACAAATGTAGAATTCTGTTTGAGATGGATCCTTCTTGAATGTATGGTCTTCGAAACACGTCTGAATTTTTCATTATATTGGTGCGAATGGGTTCATCAAAGTTGTCGTTACATACCAGAAACAAGGACATGAAGGATGTTTATATCCTTGTTCAAGGTGCCGATTTTTGAGAAGAGTAGAGAGGGATGTCAATGTTATACTTTAACATCTATTTGAGAGAGGATATATTTAGAGAGGATTATACCATTTGGACATTACGTGGAGAGACTTGCGAGGATGGTGAGAATGTTGTTTCATGAGCCGTTGTTAGTAATTTAAAGCGCAAAGCCTCCGATACTACCACCAACTTAAATTAGAACACTGACGTTAATGGGGATGATGATTTCAATGATGATCAAATGGACAATTTTTTGAAGGATGTGCATGATAATTTTGAATATGCAAGTGATGCAACAACCAAAATCATATGAAAGTATGTTTGATGCTACTACAATACCTTTGTATTCTACCTCAAGTTTTACCAAGTTGTCAGCGGTGTTGAAATTATTTCATTTGAAAGCGAAACATTAATGGAGTAATGTCAGTTTTATAGAGTTATCGACATTAATTCAAGTTATCTTGCCTGGAGGGAATACACTTTCCAATACGACTTATAAGGTAAGAAAGTTTCTGTGTCCCATGGGAGTAGAGTGGGAGAAATTTCACGCTTGTCCCAATGATTGTGTGCTCTAACAGAATGAGTACGCAAACCTTGACGAATGTCCGATGTGTCATCTTTCTCGTGAAAAGGCAAAAAGGAGTACAAATAACGCTAGTGAAACTGAGAGTTCCAAAATTCCTGTGAAAGTTCTGTGGTATCTCCCTATTATTCCAAGATTTAAAAGGTTATTCATGAATGCAAAAGATTCCAAATATTTAGTTTGGCATGATCAGGGTAGAAAAAAGACGAGTACTTGCGCCATGTGTCTGATTCACTGCAATGGAGGCAAATTGACTTCAAATATCCTGAATTCGGCAGAGAGGACATAAATTTGAGACTTGGTCTATGCACAGATGGTATGAACCCATATGGTACACTCAATAGTCAACACAACACTTGGACAGTTCTATTGGTGATTTACAATTTGCCCTCATGGTTGTGCATGAAACGCAAATACATCATGTTGTCTCTTCTTATCACGTGTACCTTGCACCTCTTATTGATGATCTCAAATTGTTGTGGATCGAAGGTGTTACAACATACGATATGCATACCAAATCTTATTTTCAAATGCATGCCATGTTGTATTACACCATAAATGATTTTCTAGCATATGCCAACCTTTCAAGTTACAAAGTCAAGGGTGCAAAAGCATGTCCTACATGTGAAGCTGATACATCTGATTTGCGATTACCTCATTGCAAAAAAAAAGTGTTTACAGAACTAAACCATATACGAAGGAAGAGTTTGATGATATCAGAAATGTGTGGGCTATGTTTTTTATAGATGAAGTTATGAATATGTAGGATTTGTAGACATTTGAAGATTTTAGTGTAATTTATTTTCATTGTGATGGAATATTTGAACTTATTGGGAGTTGAATTCTAAATGAAACTATTTGTACGTTCAATATGGAGTTTAGGAATGAATGTGGGTGTAATGACTTTTAAGTGTTTTGTAAATAAAACAAGATGTTTGGTAATTGCAAAATCTGCATTGAAAAAGAAATTAACATTAGAGGTGCTTCCACAGGCAAAAAGCGCATGTGATGTGTGATTGCGGAAAATTTTAGAGGCGCTTTTAAGCTTAAAAGCGTCTCGAATTACAAAATAAATAATTTTATTTTGTACCATTAATTAATTTTGGAGGCGCTTATAGTCTAAATGTGCAACAAAAATTAATCGGCGTGCGACGCAACTAACCGATTTGAAAAATTAAATTTAAAAACATTGCAAGCATTTCTGAACACAAAAATGCCTCTAATCGAATGTTTGTGGCGGAAAAATAGGAGGCATTATTAATGTCCATTTGATGAAGTGCCCAATGACGAGAAGCTTCAACTACCAAGATTGTCCGTATGATAATCATTTTGACTACTGGAGCAAAGGTCTCATGATAATCGATGTCCTCCACTTGCCGATTCCCACATACCACAAAACAGGCTTTAAAGCATTCAATGGCCCCATCACGATCTTGCGAACACATTTACAACGAATGTGCTTCTTTCCTAGCGGAAGTGGCTGAAGAATCCAAGTCTCATTCTTTCGAGCGCATTGATTTACTTTGGCATTGCATCTCGCCAAGGTGGGTCTTGCACAACTTCTCTATAATGAGTAGGTTCCTTATCAGAGGACACGACTACCAAGGACGCTCGATGTGGTAAGGAAATTTATCATATTTTACATAATGAGTTAGTGGATACAAATTACCTTATCAAAGGAAATGATGGTCGTGAAACGACGGGGGAGTCTACTTTCACATAATGAAGGCGCGCATTGACTGCACTTAAGTCGTTGTGTATCTCAAAATAAATTCAATACTAGCACTAATACGTAATATAACGTAGTAAAGTTCGTATCCACAGGGAAAGGAATGCTTTTCTTTTCTGAAACTAGTAATTAAAAGGGGTTTTATGGGATAGTTTGATTTTATTTAATTAAACACTAAGATGAACAACTTATATGATTTTAATTAAAAGGGGGGTTTTGGGATTCTTTGATTTTGCTACTTTCCGCTTGTTGATATGTTTGTTGATCCCGGTTATATCTATAACTTATCCCATCTCGAATATTGAATCGAGGAGTATCTCCAATTCATCGAGGGTAGTTATTAATAATGATCGTTCATTAATAACCCTTAGTATTAGCCAAGTATAGAACACCGTCATATACCGACTTGATAGTAGCATTTAATCACTTAACACCTTGATGAATCAATTGAGATTGATAATCTTAACACAACGGTTTCGGTTTAACCAACACAATTAATCATTCTTAAGATTATTAACTATGACTGTGCATTAATAACCCGAAGTTACTTACTTGTGAAATCATCAATGATTAACCACCAGTTTATTGATCGTTTCTAGTTGTAGTGTCAAGATATTAACTAAGGATGTTTTTTACTTGGACTATAATTTTCTGGTCTGGTCTGGTGTGGTTTGGTCTAGTCTGTTTAAGTCTAGTCTGGTATGGTTTGGTCTAGTTTTGTCTGGTGAACATCTAGTCTCTGTGTATTTTATAACTACGAAAGTCAAGTCTGGTCTGGTTTGGTCTGTTTAAGTCTGGTCTGGTCTGTTTAGATCTGGTCTAGTCTGGTGTGGTCTGTTTAGGTTAAGTCTGATCTGGTCTGGATGACGAGCACTTTGTCACGGTGCGTCAAAATAAATTCAATAATACTAGCACTAATACGTAGTATAGGTGAAGTAGAGTTCGTATCCACAGAGAAAAGAATACTTTTCTTCTTATAAAACTAGTAAATAAAAGGGGGGTTTTGGTGTTGAATGATTTAATTTAATTAAAAACTAAGATGAACGACTTATATGAGATTTAATTCAAAGCTAAAAAGGACTTGGCATTGCTACTTTCCACTTGTTAATATATTTTAGTCGATCATTGTTATATCTATAACTTAGTCCCCCTCGAATACTCAATCGAGGAGTATATCCAATTCATCGAGGGTAGTTATTAACAACGACCGTTCATTAATAACCCTTACTATTAGTCAAGTATAGAACATGCGCCATGTACCGACTTGATAGCAGCGTTTAATCTCTTAACTCCTTGATGAAATCAATTGAGATTGATAACCTCAACACAACGGTTTCGGTTTAACCAACAAAATTAATTCCTCTTAAGTTTATTAACCACGACCGTGCATTAATAAACCGAAGTTACTTATTTGTGAAACCATCAACGATTAACAAGCGTATTCGTCGATCGATTATAGTAATAATTAATATATGAAACAAAACCAGTTGATCCTTTAAGTAATGTTCAAAATATTAATATGAAATATGAATAGGAATTAATTAATATTCAAGGAAGAATATTATTAAAGAAGATGAATCCTACTATAATTAATATCAAGATGTTAACTAATTGTCATCTTAGCAACACTCCCCAACATTAATATAGAGGAAGAAAATACTACTATAACTAATGTCAAGATGTTAGATAATTTTCATCTTAGCAACACTCCCCAACATTAATATAGAGATAGTATTAAGGAAAGAACTAATAATTAATATTCAAGGGAAGAAGTTTAAGAAAAATAACTCACAACTTTAATAATTGACGTGCACTTGTCGTGAGGTGCACTCAAAATAATTTATCAATACAACACTAATACGTAGTATAGTGAAGTAAGGTTCGTATCCACAGGGAAAGGAGCAACTTTTCTTCTATATAAATAGTAACAAAGGGGGTTTTAATGTTTGATTTGATTTAATTCAATTAACACTAAGATAAATAACCTATATGAGTTTGATTAATAGATGTGGAGGCTTGGTTTTGCTTTTATCCACTTAATGAAATGTTCGTCGATCCCGGTTATATCTTTAACTATCTTCCTCTCGAATACTCAATCGAGGAGTATATCCAGTTCATCGAGGGTAGTTATTAATAACGAGATGCGTTCATTAATAAAACTTACTATCGAGTCAACATAGAACAAGCGCCGTATATTAATTTGATAGTAGCAATAAACTTAAGATGAAAACGATTGAGATTGATAACCTCAACACAAGCGGTTTATTGGTTTAATCAATATAATTAATTCCCCTTGGCATATTAATCATGAGATGCAGGCATTAATATTCCAAGTTTACTACCGTTGAAAGAACCGGATTAACAACAAGCGTATTAACCGATTGATTCTAGTAATAATTAATATGAGAAACAAAACTACTTGTCATCTTAGTAACACTCACCAATATTAACATAGAGGAAGAAATAACTATTACTATAACCAATGTCAAGATGTTAACTAATTGTCATCTTAGTAACACTCCCCAACTTTGATATAGAAATAGTATTTGAAAGGAAGAATTAATATTCAAGGAAGAAGATTAAAGAAAATAACTCACAACTTACAAATTCATTAAGCTTCAAAGTAGCAAAACCAAGATGGAAGGGTTTAGCTCCTCATTTGGAGACTAAACATGCTATAAAAATATAAGAAATGCTATTCTAAACTGAGCTTAGGAGTATGGAAGAAGAGATGCTTTTAAAAGTGAAGGAAAATGGGGCTATTTATAGGTGTTTTACAACACCTTTGGCCGGGTACCCGACCGGATAAAGTGCCCACCCGACCGGGTGCATGTCAAAATCAAATATCCTCCACGTTCTGGTGATCTTCAGCATGTTAAAGTGTCCCAGGTCAAGTCAGACCCAACCGGGTGGGGTAGTGGACCCGACCGGGTGAGTGCACTTTCCAGGCACTTTCGGTTGTTGAATCAGACCCGACCGGGTGAAGTCTTCTACACGGTCGGGTATTTGCTCCTTGTTGGAGATATTTAATTGTGAATCAAGTTTGTCATAGATTAGCTTTATATTTAATCCTTGTATTTAATTAGTGCATGAATTA
The DNA here is from genome assembly GCA_945859875.1 of Cuscuta europaea. Lineage (NCBI taxonomy): Eukaryota > Viridiplantae > Streptophyta > Magnoliopsida > Solanales > Convolvulaceae > Cuscuta > Cuscuta europaea. The sequence continues at coordinate 3,338,782 of CAMAPE010000009.1, forward strand.
GATAGCAATCGGGCCAAGTGTTAGGCCCATATAAACAGGCTAAAAGCCTTGTACGCCTAACCTAAACCTCGCCTATAAAAAGGGAGCCGAGGGTTTAGGAATAGGTTAACGTCGTACTTATTCTTCATAGCCTTACGCGCATACTTTTGTGTTGTACGAGTTCACGGTCTATCAAAGAGGGTTTTACGTTGATTCATTCTGTGTTCATACTTACGTTTAACCTTCGTTGTTAGATCGTTATTCATTGCTGTTACAGAAACAGGGACTAACAATTGGTATCAGAGCCGATCGAGAACCGATCAGAAGAACGCCTGCAGAATACTCTGTTTTTCATTACGTTGTTCTTACTGTCGATATTTCACTCTGTAATCTTGTTTCTTGTTCAAAAGTTGTAAAAGTTACACCCTTAGAATCGTCTTTGCAAAGCGATCAAGGGGTACACTTCAGATTTTGTTTTACGTATATTCTGTATTTTCACAGGTTCTGCTACGTTTTTCGAGCTGAAAACTCTACCCGAGGATCTCGACATTCTACTCTACAGGAAACTACCTTCAGATTTTGTTTATCTGATTTTTACAGTTTGCAGGATTTCGACATTGAGGATTTTGACATCTAGGATTTCGAGATCTTGATTTCGAGTTAAGGTTTCGACATCTGGTCTCGACATTTGACTTCTCAGAATTAAGGTTTCGAGTTTTAACCTCTCGACATTTCAAATCTCGAGATCAGCTTCTCGAAATTTGAAATCTCGAGATCCCTAATCTCGAGATCTTTAATCTCGAGCTCAAATCTCGATACCGGGCCTCCTTTATCGAAATCTGAGATTTCGATATTCAGATCTCGACATCTGATTTTTCGACTTTCTGCCTCTGAAAATCTTTTGATCAATTTTCTCGAACGGTCAGTTTAGTACAGCAATGGCTTCAGAATTCAATGCACAAGGGAACAACAGTACCCCTCCTAGTCTCAGGAAGGGAGAATATCAAATGTGGAGGAACAGATTCCTTAATTTCCTCGAGCACAAAGAGAACTCCGCTGCGATGCTTGAATCTTTGCTTGAAGGACCAGCTGAACTCTTGATTTCAGTTGGTGGTGATCCAGAAAATAATCCTCCTATTTTTCCAGAAATAAGGAGGAAAGTGCCATCTGAATACACAGAAGCTGACAGGCTCAGGCTTCGTGGTGATCTCATGGCCAAAACATACCTTCTTCAAGCAATCCCCAATGAAGTATACGTTCTCATAGACAGCATGCAAACAACTAAGGAAATGTGGGATGAGATAGAGAAGCTACTCCAAGGCACAAGCATCAGCCTTAAAACTAAGAAGACTACGATTCTTATTGCTTATGACTCCTTCAAAGCAGGTCCAGGAGAACCATTGAATGAGACTTACAACAGACTCGTTCAACTGGTAAATGAACTCAGAAAAATCAAAGTATTCAGGTCCAATCTGGAACTGAATATTAGATTTTTATCCAGCCTGCATCCTGCATGGGAAAAGACAGTGAAGGATGTCAGATCTCGGATAGATTTGGACGAAATTGACCTCTGCACACTCTATGAACATCTTAAGCAATTTGTCAACGAGGTTGCCTGTGCTGAGGATCATCACACCACAAACCCCTTAGCTCTTGTAATGGAGGCTCAGCCAAGAAGGACAACCACTTCACTAAAGAAGAAAAAGAAGAAGGTGGTGGTTGAATCAGATGATGATGATAGTGATGATGACAAATCTGATCTAGAGGCTGAGCTAGCAGACTTACAGAAGAAGATGGCACTGCTTGCCAAAAGATTTGCTAAGAAGAACAGCTCCTCTAACAAGCTGAGAACTTCCTCCTCAAACTACAAGCAGAAGAACCATGATCAAGGATCTTCCAGAAAGGCGCCATCAGCTGAAGACGCCCCCAAATGCTACAACTGTGGTAAGGCTGGACATGTCATCAAAGACTGCCGCCTCCCAAAGAAGAAAGATGCTAATTTCTACAAGCAGAAGATGCTGTGGAATAAGCAGAAAATGCTGATGGTGCAGAAAGAAGAAGAAACTTATGCAATGATTGCTGAGAATGAGAACTGGGCAGAAGATTCTTCTTCTGAGGAGGAGGAGGAAGACAACTATGCCCTTATGGGACGAGTGGAGGAAGATGAAAGAAAGGGTGATGCTGCGATCCCCGAAAGCGAATGCTCAACAAGCTCTGTAAGTACCTCACATACTCCTTTAAATAATCAAAAGCAGTCCTTACTTGAGAAAGACAATCTAATCAAAGAACTAAAGGAGAGACTAGACAATAATTACAGGGTACTGAAACAGAATCTAGACCAAAAGGCTTCCTTAAGTGTTCAACTTGAAATTGCAAAAGATCAGGTCAAAAAGGTGTCCTCGGATTTTGAAAGCTTTGAACTTAAGATAGCTGAATTAACTAGGAAATTTGAGGATAGTGAACGGGAAAAAAGCACAACAAAGGCTGAATGCGATTTTTTGCATAACAAAAGAAGAACACTTTTAAATAAGGTAAAAGAACTAGAGGATCGAGCTGCTAAGAGAGGTCAATCAGAACAAACTGTTTTTCTACTTAACAGCAAACAAAAGGATGATCGATTTTACAATGCTAAATCAGGACTGGGCATAACCAACCCACGTAATCTAAAGAAAGTTAACTGTATTCAATTCTATAACAAAGATTACATGGATCTAGGGTTAGTCGAGAAAATGCATTTTCGAAGTGATGAAGAAAACGCTGAAGCAGAAGAGGAAAAGAGAAAGAATCCAAAGTCTGCGATTTCTTGTGACTATTCCTCTATTAATGAAAAACAACTTTCACAAGAAGAACCTACTTCCTGCTTTAGTGAATGCCTTGACCCTTATGCTAAAGATATTCCTCACATAGGACATCCTCTAGACCCTCCCCCAAGAGTAGGTATTGCTAAAACTGGTGAGGAACCCTTTATATTTCCCATGGCTCAAAAGCTCAAAAACCTACAGGAAACTCTTGATAACGAGAGAGAGAGAGAGATTTGAAACTGAAAAGAAAGGTTTTGAGCGCAACTGGCAGGAACTTCTTCAAAAGTTCAATGATTTGAGTGAGCAGTATCATGCTAAAACAGACCCTTCTACGACTAAGCCTGACAGCTCACACACCTCACATGAGAAAAACAATGCTTTAAAAGGTTCGTCCACTCATCTCTCTTCTCCTTTGTTTACAGGAAATGAAGTGAAGAAGGAAGGAGAAGAGAAGAATGAGTGGAGGAAAAAGAGGAAGGAAATCGCAGATGGCAAAAGAGGAGATTTTCTAGGAAACATCTTAATCGGCTTTCTAAAGAGGAGATTTTCAAAACCAAACTTAAGAAACAACCGTTCAATCACAAAGCACCTGTCTACTCTCCTCCTAAACCTAAAACGGAAAGGTGGGTCCCCAAGATAAGACCCACCAAAACTGAAACACATAGGTGGGTCCCCAAGATGAGACCTACCAAACCTGAAACACATAGGTGGGTCCCCAAACGAAGACCCATCCAAACTGAAACTGAAAGATGGGTCCCCAATCAAAGACCCATCAAAACTGAAACTGAAAGGTGGGTTCCCAAATTAAGACCCACCAGAACTAAAATGGAAAGGTGGGTTCACAACATCAGACCCACCAAAATGGAAACTGCTAAGTGAACTCCAAAAACCAGACACACTGCAAAAGCAGATCTGGCTATTAGAAAGCCCACAAAAGGTAGATCTTTTGTTGAAAGAGCTGCTGACCTTGGATCACAGCTCAAAGCAAGATTTAGAAAGGTGTTTCTTGATAATAAGGAAGGACCCACTCCAAGTTGGGTACCTAAACCTGTTTGATTGTTTTGCAGGACGGTCATGTGTGGCACTTAGACTCAGGATGCTCAACCCACATGACCGGAATAAAGCACCTTTTGAGCAACTACACCAACTGCTACGGAGGAAATGTCAGATTTGGGAATGACGCCTCATCTCCTATTCTCGGGTATGGGGACGTCGTCTGTGCCAGTGTCACTATAAAAGACGTTTCATTTGTCAAAGGGCTCAAACACAACTTACTGAGCATTGGACAGTTCTGTGACAGCGGGATGGAAGTGAGGTTCTTTGCACAACAATGCTGTGTTCTTGACAGCACAGGGAATACATTATTAACGTGTTACAGAACATCAAATCTGTACACTATTGATCTGAAAAGCGTCCAATCCACCACTTCCATCTGTCTGCTGTCCAAAGCTTCAACTGAATAGAACAACCTATGGCACAGACGTCTCTCCCATCTGAACTTCAAACATCTATCAACTTTGTCCTCCAAGAAACTTGTCAAGGGGCTTCCTCTGCTAAAGTCATCCGCTGAAAATCATTGTAGTGCCTGCAAAATGGGCAAAATGACGCGAAGCTCCCACAAGTCAAAAACCGAACCATCATCTACACATCAGTTGCAGCTAATTCACATGGATCTGTGTGGACCTATGAGAGTCCAAAGCATCAACGGTCGCAAATACACTCTGGTGATCGTTGATGATTTCTCTAGATACACATGGACAAAATTTCTCCGTTCAAAAGACAAGGCTGCAAAAAACATTATGACCTTTATCAGAACCATCCAGAAACTGCTACATCACAGTGTTCGAATCGTTAGAACTGACAATGGTACCGAGTTCAAAAATCAAACTCTAACTGAGTTCTATGAATCACTCGGTATCACTCAGCAATTTGCAGTAGCTAAAACTCCCCAACAGAACGGAGTTGTTGAGAGAAAGAACAGAACCCTTGTTGAAGCAGCACGCACCATGTTAATCCAATCCAGGCTGTCTCACTTCATGTGGGCAGAGGCAATCAATACTGCGTGTTTCACTCAGAACAGAACATCCATCCATAAACGCTTTGACAAGACTCCATATGAAATCCTATTCAACAAAACTCCTGACATCTCTTTCTTCAAGGTTTTTGGCTGCAAGTGCTTCATACTCAATTATCGGACAGAGAGAAGTAAGCTGGATCCCAACACTACAAAAAAAAACTCTTTATAGAGGCAACTCTTAGAGGCACTATACATATAATTGCCTCTAAAGGACTCTTTTAGTGTCACATAAATTTTAGGTGCCTCTAAAGTCATAATTTGAGGCAACCAAATTCTGTTGCCCCTAAAGTGCACAATTTGAGGCAACTCTTAGAGGCAATATACATATAATTGCCTCTAAATGACTCTTTTAGTGTCAAATAAATTTTAGGTGCCTCTAAAGTCATAATTTGAGGCAACCAAATTCTACTTGCCCCTAAAGTGCACAATTTGAGGCAACCTTCTTCATATTTGTCTCGAAGGTAAATTTTAAAAGAATAATTGCTTCTAAACACTTGCTGCTATTTTCAATACTAAATACTCCGTATATCATCTGTCGAGGCAACCAAGTCAACCACTCTAATAGTTAATATTAGCCGATTAGCGTGTGGTAAATTATGTATATTAAGGCAATCAAATATTACTCACACCTAAAAGTTACTAAGGTGAGAAGTAATCAATTTGAAGCAATCAATAGTTGGGATTATTACAATCAATTTTTCCTATATTTTAACTAAAGAGAATATATAAAGAAAAAATAGATATACACTCAGAACAAATATCTTCTATATTAGACCAGTTTAGACTCAATCAAATCAGACCAGACCAGAAAAATATCCTTAGAAATAATCGAAGTAAAAATATCCTTACAAATAAATAAATAACCACCAAAAAATTGCTATAAAATTTTTTCGGCAAGTAAAAATATTATTTTTATTAACTTATGAAAATTGAAAAAAAATTCTAATCGCAATCATAAAAAAAAATTAAATACACTGACCGCAAATCCACAATTGTGATTCTAAAAAAAAAACTTCTAAACAATCGCGCGCTCATTTTAAAGTTTTTTCAAGAAATTTACATTTACATTCCCATAAGGTCAAAACTAATCCCGCCCCTCCGTTTCCCAAAAAATAGTCCCGCACCTCCTGAAATAGTTAAATCCCTTATTTACATTTCTTTAATTGAAACCCTACGTCTTCCTTCGCTTAGAATCCTGCATCGCCGTCTTCAGTCTTCACTCGTGTTAGCCGCAATCAATGGGATCGACAACTGGTTCTAAGTTTTTCGGATTCGGGCACAGTGCTGATTAATGATTAGATTGTTTTCCTGCATCGAGGAGCGACTCGTACTCCTTAGGGTTCATCTTTTCGTTCATGTTTATCATGCTTCATCTGATGCGTCAGATTTCTTCGGAGTAAGACTCCCTACCTAATTTAGTTTCCCGGTTTTCTTGAATTTACATGAATTGCTAGTGAATTGTGAGCATATCACAGGTATTAATATCATCTCACAGAATAGGCCTTTAAGAATCGGGTAAAAGAACTTGAGATCATCCATATCTTCTTTCAAGATTGATATGAGTCGATGTCGGTCAAAGGTGTGAAAACACTTCCTGATGTCGAATTCCAAAAACCAACGACATGTTCCCCACTCTTTTTTGGTACGTTATAACCATGTGAGCCAAGGATGTTGCAGTTGAATTAAAACAAAATATGTGGTAGGCCCTTACCCCGTCTCAATCTCAATTTTTTTAGATTTAGGTGATTAATGGAAAAAGATTAGTGATGATTGATAAAATATTGTGAATTATAACAAAATTTGACTATTATATTTTATTTTCGATTTTGACATATATTACGGAGTATCTATGTCTCAGAACATTTCAAGTAAAATTTTAGGTGACTTTGTATTTCTTATTCTTAATTCTTATTTATATAAAAAATTGATGGAACCATTCCATGATAATTAAATGGTTTTTTAATGATACACGCATATGTATCTAGGTCTGTAGTATTAATGTGTAGGACATATTATGTGCTATGATGTTTTTTTGCACATGCCTAAAACTTTTAGTATGAAAATATGCTAGATTTTGAAGGCAGCCCACTTCACCTATCTTATTTGAAGCTTAATTCTATGATGCAGCTGCGCAGGTGGCACCTTAGCAGTCATACTATACACTACTTATTTGTCAAAATCATTCTGTTATGGAGTTGTAATGCCTATTCAAGAAGTTACAATTACAGAGTGCATAGGTAAGCATTGAGTGGTTTTGCCTTATGACATTGTTTGTTGACAAATTTATATGTGTGTCATTTGCTTTATCAAGAGAAGATGCGTCTAAGAAATTGCTAACCGAACATTGAAGTTTGATCGTAGTTTCTTTCCTTTCCTTTTGCAACTTGGCTTAATTATAATACTTGTGCAGGAATAGGCACCCCCCGAAGAGGAGACTTAGGGCAAGAAATCATGCAGTTTGGAGTTGCTCGTGACATACATTAGCCAGATATATGATAGTTCCATTTTGTTAAGTTATTTTTGCTTGAACTTTGTATTGTTGGAATTCATTTACTTGTAGATTAATCCTTTAGCAGGCATTATAGCTTTGTATTGTGAAACATTATTGCACAAACCTTATTCTGTATTTCAGTTGCATAATAACATATGCTATGACTTTATGTAATGAAATTGCAATGTAATTTATTGTTAGTTTGTATTTTTTATTACTACTTCATGAAAGTGTTGCAGCTTGTTTAATTGCAGTTAAATAATACGGTTAACGGTATATAATTTTTTTTTGAAATTAATTGAGTCAAACATGTTATGATCGCCAATATACCAAATTTAGTGTCATAAAATTCTCTTAAAGCTTAAATAATAACAAAATAAATTATATCTGAATATACATAGTGCCAATATACCAACCTTGCCTCTAATGCTATTTTGAGTCACTAGATCATGGTTGCTTCTAATTGTATTTTAAGACAACATAACATGGTTGCCTCAAATAATATTTTGAGATAAGATAATATGATTGCCTCAAATGATGTTTTGGGACAATATGATTTGGTTGCCTCTAAATATGTATCATTTAGAGTCACATCCCTGGTTGCCTCTAAATGTATCTTTAGAGGCAACTATCATTTAGCGACGGAGTAATTGGAGGCAACCCATAAACTGCCTCTAATAATAATTAGAGGCTACTTCCCTATATTTAGAGGCAATTTTATCCCGCCTCTACAAATCATTTTTTATGTAGTGCAAAGCCAGAGAAGGCGTGTTTATTGACTACTCACTGCAATCCAAAGCTTACAGAGTCTATCTCAGAGACAAGCGCACTGTCATCGAGAGTGTAAATGTTACATTCTATGAAATGGCAGACTTTGCGATCTAACATCTCCAGACTGATCCATCAACTGCTGTACCAGTAGCTTCTGATAAAGCTGAACCAAACACCGAACACGACGATGTGATTCTCGACTCTCTCTTCAGAAACTTCTACGAGAACTCACAACCTCCACCTCCTGCATGCACTCCAGAGTCAACATCAACTCCAACAGCAGAGATTCCGCTCCTCACAGGACCAGACGATGTACCATCCACACCCTCAACCCCTCAAACCAATCCCAGAGGTGTGGATGATCATGGCTTTGCTATAAGTCCGGAATCATCTCCATTACACACCACAGCTGATCTAGAGCCTTCAACCACATATCAGGACTCCGATCAACCAATAATTACTCCAACTCCTCTAGCTCATGAGAGGAAGTGAACAAGAGCACATCCCGTTGAACAAATAATAGGTGATCCAAGTCAAGGTGTGCGAACAAGATCCGCAACGATGAATGAATGCCACTTCGCATGCTTCCTAAGCCAGTCAGAACCATCAAAAGTCTCTGATGCTCTACTTGATCCAGATTGGGTGATTGCAATGCAAGATGAACTCAATCAGTTTGACAGACTGGATGTATGGTCACTGGTACCCAGGCCTCAGAGAAAGACAATCATTGGCACGAAGCGGGTATTCAAAAATAAAAGAGATGAAGAAGGCACAGTCATAAGAAACAAGGTAAGGCTGGTCGCAAAGGGATATAATCAACAGGAAGGCATAGACTACGATGAAACGTTTGCACCCGTAGCTAGAATTGAAGCAATCCGCCTCTTTCTTGCATATGCGGCGCACAAAAACTTCACCGTCTTTCAGATGGACGTGAAAACAGCATTTCTGAATGGGACTTTAGAAGAAGAAGTCTATGTCGCTCAACCCGAAGGATTCGTAGATCCAAAATTCCCAGACCATGTATATAAACTCAAGAAAGCTCTATATGGGTTGAAACAGGCACCCAGAGCTTGGTACGATGCTTTGACTGAATTTTTGATCGATTCAGGTTTCTCAAAAGGAAAGATTGATACTACTCTGTTTATCGAGCGACAAAAGTCTGACATCATTCTGATTCAGATCTATGTTGATGACATCATCTTTGCCTCTTCAAATCCGCGCATGTGCCAACACTTTGAGAAACTGATGAAAACCAAGTTCGAGATGAGCATGATGGGCGAACTTAACTTCTTCTTAGGCCTGCAAGTAAGACAACTCTCTGATGGCATTTTCATCAATCAGTCCAAATACATTCTGGATATGCTAAAGATATTCAACATAGAAGGCAAATCTTCCATGACGACCCCCATGTCCCCAAACAACAAACTGGACTCAGACCCCTCCGGGAAGCCAGTTGATGCTACAAACTACACGGCCATCATTGGATCTTTGCTATATCTCACGTCAAGCAGGCCTGACATTGTCTTCTCCACATGCTTATGTGCTCGCTTTCAAGCAAATCCGAAGGAATCCCGTCTGACAGCTGTACAACGAATTTTAAGATACCTCAAAGGCACGGTGAATCTGGGCCTTTGGTATCACAAGCATTCAGGCTTCGATCTAGTCGGATACTCGGATGCTGACTTTGCTGGTTGCCGGATGGATCGCAAAAGTACATCGGGAGCCGTCCAATTCTTGGGCGAGAAGCTAGTTTGCTGGTCTTCCAAAAAGCAAAATTGTGTGTCAACATCTACAGCTGAGGCCGAATACGTCGCGGCTGCTAGTTGTTGTTCACAAATATTATGGATGAAGACTCAGCTACAGGACTACGGCTACACATTCCGCCACATCCCGATCTATAGTGACTCTCAAAGCGCCATCGCCATCACAAGCAATCCGGTTCACCACTCCCGCACCAAACACATTGATCTGCGCTATCATTTTATCAAGGATCACGTGGAGAAAGGAGACATAGATATGTACTTTGTAAGCTCAGAGCTTCAACTGGCTGACTTGTTCACTAAGGCATTGGATGAAAAAAGATTCCAGTTCCTGGTCTCCAAGTTGGGCATGTTGAACCTCGAGCCTGTTTAATTTTTGTCTCCACTGGTCTGAAAAGTGTGTGTGTGTGGGACTTGTAAAAAGTGTGTGTGAGTGTGATCTGTAAATAGTGTGTGTGCGTTGCATGTGTTGAGGGGGAGAAAACCAGAAAAATAACAAAAAATAGTGTGCGTGCGTTGCATGTGTTGAGGGGGAGAAAATCAGAAAAAGAACAAAAAATAGTGTGCGTGTGTTGCATTTGTACATATTGTTTGTTGCATTTTTTGGGGGGGGGAGAAAAAGAAAAATTTTCACTGTTTGAGGGGGAGCTCTATTTTTCACTGATATTGGGCCTCAAAAATCCTTTTAAAATGGCAGTTTGTGCTAGCCCATACTTTCGGGCTCAACTGTTAAGGAAAAGGTCCAAAATTTCTCGCGTATATAAACCATCCGCAAACCCTTCCTTTCCCATTCTTCTTTTTCGCAAACAAGGCACGGACAGAGCTCCCGAACTCTCTCGTCTTCCCCAAAAATTCCTTAGCTTTTTCTACTCCCGTTTCTTCTTCTCGACTACCCTTACGAAGGTAGTTCACTATTCGCAATCGCAATCCATCAACATCGTTCGAAATTGAAATCTCGTTCTCTCAAAAACGTTCGAAATTTCTCAAAATCAAAAAGAAAAAGGGTTTAAGTTTAATTTCAGGTCGAAATCATATTGTATATTGTTTTTCGCATCTTTGCTTTCGTTTTTGCAGGTGGTTAATCTCTTCGAAATCGTCGGTTCATCTTCTCGAAATCAAGATCTCGAGATGGGCATCTCGACATCTTGATCTCGAGATTTGAATCTCGAAATCAAGATCTCGAGATCTGCTTCTCGACATTTTGATCTCGAGATTTGAATCTCGAAACCAAGATCTCGAGATCTTCATCTCGACATCTTGATCTCGAGATTTGAATCTCGAAATCAAGATCTCGAGATCTGTATCTCGACATCTTGATCTCGAGATTTGAATCTCGAAATCAAGATCTCGAGATCTGTATCTCGACATCTTGATCTCGAGATCTGTATCTCGACATCTTGATCTCGAGATTTGAATCTCGAAATCATGATCTCGAGATTCAGATTTCGAGATTTGGACTTAGCAATTTAAAAAAAAAAATCCACCTGCATAAACTTATCTGACAACTGCAAATCAAACTCTTTCAATCAAATCAAACAGTTGAACTTCTTGTGCTGACCCCCTGCTTCTACAGTTTAAAATGGCAGGAAACACTAAAACACAGATCGATGATGCCATCTACCCCCAAGGAAAATGGATCAAGGTGCTGGACAACAATTTCCAGCTAGACCTTGCGGTCTTCAAGTGCCAGAACCCGATCATTCCGGCCATAATGAAAGGTCACTATCTCTGGCCTGCACTTCACAACGCCAAACCAGTGCCAGAGATATACCTACAACAATTTTGGGGCCACATGCATACTGAATCAGCGAAGGATCGCTCCAAAATCAAGACTAAACTGAATGGCATGCGCGTAATCCTGACGCCATCAACACTGCGATCTACACTAGCGCTGCCAGTTCACGACACGTATGATGCACTGCCATCCATCCCTGATCTGCTCAAAGACGTGGCATCTCTCGGCTACACCTCACTACTGTCACAACTGTCAAACTTCAACGGAGCCTATCTCCATCACCCGTGGAAGAGTCTATTCGGACTGGTGAATAAATGCTTGTCGCCAAAGCATGCCGGGTTTGACAAGTGCAACAAGCAGATCCTGCTAATCTTTCACGGCATTGCATTCAACAAAAACTACGACATGGCACAGCTCTTCTTCTAAGAGCTCATGGACCTGGTCAAAGCAAAGGAGAAAAATAGGCCAGGTACCATTCCGTACGCAAGATGGCTCGGGCTGATCATACACGAGTGCATGGCAGAGCACGCTTCCATACCAAAACGCAGTACGGATCCTCACTTCACAGCACCGAAGCTACAATATTTTAAAGCAGACAAGAATCCTACCTTTGGTCTGAGGATACCTGGATTTCTGCTCAAGCTGGTCAAATCTTCAAATCCAGCAGTCCAGCAGTACAAGGAAGCCACAGAGAAAACTGTCCCTATGGTTCAGCAAAACCCAGCTGGACCTACCCCAGGGGCAAAGCCGAGTGTTGGTAAGGGTCTAAAGAGAGCCCAAAAGCCACATAAACCAGTGGTCGGTTCGCCCAATGAAGGAAAGTCTGACGACTCTCTAGAGATGAGTCAGGCGGCTGAGGGCACCGAAACAGACGCTGAGGAAACAGCCAATGAATCGTCAAGTGAAGCCCAAATAAACACTGACGACGAGGCTTCCGAGAGCATGGGCACGGAGAGCGGGGAATCTGGCTCGGATGACGACGACGATGACAGTGACAGTGATGACGTGGAGCTCACATATGCCCTGATCAGAAAAGGGAAGCTGACAGTCGAATATCCGAAGAAGAAAAGAATTACTGCTGAAGACGCAACACCAATAATCGCTGGCAGACCCCAAGTCTTCACAATCAAGGAAAAAGCTAAGTCGATAGTTGTTTCCAGCGAGACAAACTGCTCAAAGGACGATTATGACGATGCAGCTCATACAATCAAGAACTCTGAAGAAGTCGTCATCCGGGAGAAAAGGGCCAAAGTTAAGAACGATAAGACTGCCAAGGCAAAGCCCCAGCCCCGAGCCAGAAAGAGCCTGATTGATAAGGCAGACGAGCACATCTTCGCTGGCTGTGATACCTTTATCCAGATAAGCCGAGCTGAATCCTTAAGCACAGGAGCCGATCTTTTCGGTTCCCGGGTAGAAGTCGCAGCATCTGGCTCAACTGCGCAAGCACAACCCTCTCCCAGCCACTCGATAGCCTCTCAACAGGCTATTGTTTCAAAAGAACGGGACTCCACCCCCTCGCTGGTTCCTTCTGAATCAGTTGAGAGTACAATTGACCTATCTCCCGAGGTCAAAACCCCTTCTTCTCACACATCGAGTCTAGGTGTCACATTCCCAACATTTTCTTCATTTTCTAGGACACCTACACTATTCACTGCACATACAGGTGCACACACCCTGAACGCAACAACCAGAGCGCAAGCTATGACGGTTGGAAGCCCTGCTACGCTCACAATGATTCCATCATTGAATGCAGGCCACACATCAGCAATCTTCATTGATGCTGTGTCAACAGTTACAACCCCCGTAACTGGTCACCCTACCTTTGAAGACGTAAACGTTCTACTCAATCGCTTCCTAGATTCCACCATTAAACCATGGGTGCAAGATGCAATGACCGCTCTAGCACAGGAATTTAGGACCACCCAAGCGGTTCGGTCTGAACAAACCCCACCCCAACCTTCACCTGAACCGTTCATCTCCCATACACAACCCGTATCCTCCACCCCTCTATCCCACCAATCCATAAACCCAATTCCCATTCCTTCTCTTTCTCGGGGAACCCAGGATACAGAACCAGTATTCTCCCCACACCCGACCACACCCTCCATCGATCTCTCCTCACTATCCTTCGACACTCTAGCGTCGGCTTTGCTGAACAACCTCCTAAACACCCCTGAAGACAAGCTTACTCTTCATCAGCAAGCCATACTTGAAGCCCTTCTTTTCTTCACCTGAAACCAAGAGCACTTGAAAGGAGAGTCCTCGTGGTCGCAAACGTTCCCATGAGGACCCCGATGATTCGGATCCTCATGAGGGGGAGAACAAGCGACCTCGATCACTTGAGCAAACTGCCCTACCAAGCCAAACTCCACAGCCCATCCAACCCGAAACCTTAACAAACCAACAGCCACCATCCAAAGCCAACTTATCTAGCATGGTCGAGCTAGAAATAACATCCTGAGGCGTATCTCCCAGAGATACCAACCGAGGAGGGGATGGAAGTCCTGATGATGTTACCACTGGTACATCTTCTGCATCAGGCCATCAGTTGGAACCTAGTTCTAAGCTGATGTCAACGGGCAATCCAAGAGAACCCGGTAGTGCTACTCAGGAACACTCACCGCCTCAAAATCAACAAAGAGTTCCATATATTTCCCCAGGCAAAGACATCCATGATGCACTGGAGGAGGCGGTGATATATGACAAATGGCCGAGACAATGGACAGAATGGGATGATCTTCGGAATGAGGCTGAACAAGAAGACATGCAAAGAAATTGGTGGCTACGAGAGCTAATTAACAAATGCTCTGAAGATATCATAAGGCTCGAGGACGATGAACGCAAGGAAGGGGAGAACTACAAGGAATCCCAGAAAACTCTTGAATCTGTAGTAAGACAATTAGCGGGAAGACTTCCCAAGACAGAGAAACCCTGGGATAACGTTCGCATCAAAGCCCCCTTCCAAGAGGAAATCAGAGAGCATATCTGGCGTAGACCAGACAGAGTCAAACCGCTGAATGAACTGAAGCTAAGAGGCCTTACTCATTTAAAAGGAAAGCAGGCTGGAGGTCATCTGCATATGCTACTACAAAGATCAACCGGTACACAGAGAGTACTGATGGAACAAGATCTGAAGTCAAATATTCTCCCGATTCATCAAATTCTACAAGTGAAGGCTGAAGATTATCATGGAGTAACATTCTACACTTACAGACTTCAACACATTGACGGGAGCGAATTTACTTGCCAAGAGAACGATTTCATCATGCTGAAACCGGACGACATCTATCAAATGTTCATGGCCTATAGATACCTTCCAGTCAGGCAGAGCATAACATACAGCGAAGGTCTCGCAGCTATCAAGAGATTCATGCTTAGACAGATCCGAGTACACTCTTCACATGACTTACAGATGGCTATTGAGTGCAATCTGAAAAAGACAAATCTGACAAAGCCAAGACTGTATGGTCCAGAACTTGAAGACTTCCCAGCCTACCACATCTTCTTCACACCGCCAGCAGTCACCTATCTGAACCACAAGAACGAAAAATGTCTGATGGTAGTTAGTGAAATTGAAAAGTACTGTGACGGAACGCTGAAGATAATAAAAGAACAGCTTCTAAAGATGAAGGCAGAGCTAGAAGAAAATCTTCAAGAGGCATCGTCTTATGTTCAAAAGGAACACTCTACAGTAGAGACAATCTTAAAGGCAATTGACGATCGCCTCGAAAAGAGAAATACGCTGAGGCAATATGAACATGCACTTGGTATGAGGAAGCACTACTTCAAGTCGCAGAAGCAATAAGAGAATGGAACTTGATCACAAAGGGGGAGAATGTTGGAGATATTTAATTGTGAATCAAGTTTGTCATAGATTAGCTTTATATTTAATCCTTGTATTTAATTAGTGCATGAATTAGATAGCAATCGGGCCAAGTGTTAGGCCCATATAAACAGGCTAAAAGCCTTGTACGCCTAACCTAAACCTCGCCTATAAAAAGGGAGCCGAGGGTTTAGGAATAGGTTAACGTCGTACTTATTCTTCATAGCCTTACGCGCATACTTTTGTGTTGTACGAGTTCACGGTCTATCAAAGAGGGTTTTACATTGATTCATTCTGTGTTCATCCTTACGTTTAATCTTCGTTGTTAGATCGTTGTTCATTGTTGTTACAGAAACAGGGACTAACACTCCTGGATAGTAAAACCTCCTTTTTCTTCACTTCTAAGTCATCCTTTTCAACAACATAATTTCTAATTCTACTTTACAACTTACAAATGAAGATTACAATACAATTACAACTAAAATCACACAAATGTTTACAAACTAAATAAAACGATAAATAATACACATCAATCAAACATAAAAATATACATTTATGCACTACTAATTAGTGCATATCAATAATTAACAAGCTTCAAGAGCGACACCAAGAATCGAAAGTTTAGCTCCTCATTTGGAGATTAAACATAGCTAGAAAAATATAAAGAAATGCTATTCTAAACTGAGCTAAAGAGTATGGAAGAAGGGATGATTATTTGTGAAGAAAAAGTGTGCTATTTATAGGTGTTTTTCAACACCTTGGATCGGGTACCCGACCGGGTCAAGTGTCCACCCGACCGAGTGCATGTCAAAATCAGATAATCTTCCATGTTCTTGTGTTTCGGCACGTTAAAATGTCCCGGGTCAAGTCAGACTCGACCGGGTGAAATAGGGGACCCGACTGGGTTCAGTGATTTTCCAGGCACTTTGGCTTGTAAAATCGTACCCGATCGGGTGAGTATTCCTACCCGACCGGGTAAGTGTCCCTGGGCAGCATTCCTCTTGACTTTTCCTCCTTTTCGTTGCCAAAAACTCTACCACTACTTTACAACTTATAAATGGAAACTAAAAACAATTACAAACCAAATAAAACAAATGTTTACAAACTAATAAAAATGGTAAACAATACACACAAATCAAACATAACAATATACATTCATGCACTACTAATTAGTGCATCTCACTGCGATTGAAAATAATCCAAGTAAAAACATCCTAATTGTCATTTAGAAACACTCCCCAACATTAATATAGAGAGAATAAGGAAAGAATTAATATTCAAGGGAAGAAGTAAGAAAATAACTCACACCTTTAAAATTCAACAAGTTTCAAGATCAAAACCAAGAAATAGAAGTTTAGTTCCTCATTTAGAGACTAAACAATGCTACAAAAATATAAAGAAAATTTTATTCTAAGTTGAGCTTAAATATATGGAAGAAGGGGTGCATCAATTTTCTTGATGAAGAGGTGGCTGTCCTTGGGCGTTTGGGTGCCATTGTTGCTTCTTGAAGCTCAAAAATTCGGACTTGAGGGGTAGGGGTAGGGTTTTCGTTTTTTCCAAATTTTAGGGAAAATTGGAATTTATGGGTATGGATGTATAGAGGGGTTTGAGGAGATGAAGATTATGATGTTATTTGGTGGATTTGGGTGAGATATGGAGTAGGTTCGAGCTTTGGAAAGTATGGCTATGGAGATTTGTGGGTTTTGAGTCCGCTAAGGAAGATGGGATGTGAGGAAGGGGACTGCCTGATCGGGCTTTTGGATGTTAAATTCCTGCATACCCGGTCGGGTATTATGTTCCAGTGGCTCGCAGAAACATTTTGCGCGTATACCCGGTCTGGTATAGCCATTTACACGATCGGGTATCCTTAACTTTTTTGACCTTTTCATTTTTTCGCATACCCTATTGATACCCGAACGAGTAAGCATTCCAGTGGCCTTTTTTGTCAATACCCGGTCGGGTAAATTCCCTTACCTGGTCGGGTAAACTTTTTTTTGTGCTTTACTCAGGCCCTAAAAAATGAATTTAAACATTTTTTTTCATTCATTTTTTTTTAAATTAAATGGTGCACTCTCTCACAATACTTAAATAAAATAACAAAATACAGAATCCGGGTTGCCTCTCAAGAAGCGCCTTATTTAATGTCGCGACACGACGTTATTTTTATTTTATTTTCTGTTTTAAGTGGGAGCATGAACATCCCCTTTTTCATTCTCAAAATCCTTGTTTGGCCACCTTTCATTTTTATTCCTCGACCTTTTCCAGTAAGAATTGTGGTTGGGAAGGTTATAGTCGTAAAAGCCATTGGGATTTTTATTTTATACATTGGAAAAATCCGTTTCCATACCTTTTCCGAACTTTCTTCTTTGTTACCACCTCAACAGTAGGTGGAATAAACTCGCATTGGGGTGACTTTTTCAAATCCCCTCTTTTCAAAATAGATTTTTTTGGCTCAATTTCTATTTCTATAAAAATTGAGATTTTTTCAGCTTCCTTTTCAACAAAAACATTTAGTGTTGGTGGTTCAAAAAGATTAAAAGAACAAAGAGATTTATCTTTAATTTGTTTTTTCGTAGAATCAAAGATGTTGAATTCTACTTTTTTGCCATGAAATTCTATTCTTAATGAACCACAAGGCACATCAATTTTTGTTTTGGCGGTTTTCAAGAAAGGTCTACCCAAAAGGATGAGTGTTGTTTGATTATTATCTCTCATTTCAAGAACATAAAATTCAACAGGGAAAACCAAGTTTACAACTTCTACTAGCACATCTTCTACTACACCCTTTGCATAAGTATTAGACTGATCCGCTAGTTGGATCACTACCCCAGTTTGGTGTAGTTGGTCGAGTTGTAAGGATTTATACATGGGATAAGGAATGACTTTCATCGATGCTCCTAAATCCAACAAGGCCTTAGAAAATACGGTGTCCCCTATTTTGCAAGGAATAGTGAACATTTCTGGGTCGCTACATATCTTGGGAAGTTTTTTTTTTTGAAAGATGTCTGAGACACGTTCACTAACCTCTACCTTTTGTTTCACCTTCAATTTATTTTTCCTTTTTATTGTGCATAATTCTTTTAAAAAATTTGCATATCGGAGAACACTTTTAATTAATTTGTAGAGTGGAATATTTACCTCACAATCTGTGAAGGTCTCGTAGATGTCCTGGTCATTCTCCAGGTTCCTTGTTTCTTTCGGTGCCTGATATGCACTAGTTTATAGTGCATAAATGTATGTTTTTGTATTGACTTTGTGTGGATTTTCTATCATCTTTAGTTAGTTTGTAAACATTTGTTTTATGTTGTTTGTAATTGTTTTTTAGCTTTCATTTGTAGTTGTAGAATAGTGGTAGTGTTTTTAGCAAGGAAAAGGAGAGAAAAGCTGAAGATAAAAATGGTCAGGAGCACAAACCCGGTCGGGTCTGAGTTGAGAACCAGATCCCTGAGAAAATAGCTAGACCCGGTCGGGTCTCCTACTTGACCCGGTCGGGTCAGATGTGACCCGGAACACCAGAACGTGCCAAGGATCACCCGAATAAAGAATATCTGATTTTTTTGTCAAACCCGGTCGGGTCCCCTATTTGACCCGGTCGGGTCTGACTTGACCCGGGACATTTTAACGTGCTGAAACACAAAAACGTGGAAGATGATCTGATTTTGACCGGTACCTGGTCGGGTAAGCACTATACCCGGTCGGGTACCCGGCCAAAGGTGTTGAAAAACACCTATAAATAGCACACTTTTTCTTCACAAAAACCATCCCTTCTCCTATACTCCTAAGCTCAGTTTAGAATAGCATTTCTTATATTTTTATAGAATGTTTAGTCTCCAAATGAGGAGCTAAACTTCCAATTCTTGGTTTTGCTCTTGAAGCTTGTTGATTATTAAAGTTGTGAGTTATTTTCTTAACTTCTTCTCTTGATTATTAATTCTTCCCTTAATCTCATTTTATATTAATGTTGGAGGGTTGCTAAGTGACGATTAGTTAACGTTTCGACATTAATTACTACTAGAAACGATCAACGAACCGATGGTTAATCGTTGGTGGTTTCACAAGTAAGTAACTTCAGTTTATTAATGCACGGTTGTGGTTAATAGACTAAAGAGGGATCAATTTTGTTGGTTAAACTAAAACCGTTGTGTTAAGGTTATCAATCTCAATTGATTTCATCAAGGAGTTAAAAAAGATTGACTGCTACTATTATATCGGTATACGGTTTTGTTCTATATTTGATTAATAGTAAGGGTTATTAATGAACGGTCGTTGTTAATAACTACCCTCGATTAATTGGAGATACTCCTCGATTGAGTATTCGAGAGGCGATAAGTTATAGATATAACAAGGATCAACTAAACTATATCAACAAGTGGAAAGTAGCAAAGCCAAGTTTCTTAATTAAATTAAATTAGACACATATAGGTTGTTCATCTTAATATCAACAAGTTTCTTAATTAAATTAAATTAGTCCCTTTTATTCTTGAATTAAACACATATAGGTTGTTCATCTTAGTTTCTTAATTAAATTAAATCATTCAAAACCAAACCCCCCTTTTAATTACTAGTTTCATAACAAGAGAATTATTCTTTTCCCTGCGGATACGAACTCTACTACGCTATACTACGTATAAGTGCTAGTATTGAATTTATTTTGACGCACCGTGACAAAGTGTTCGTCAAATTTGGCGCCGTTGCCGGGGAAAGGCAATTAATTTTTCTTTTTATTCTATTTCAAGAAAAATCAAAAAAAAAACTTATATATAAAGTTTTCTATTTTGCTGAGCTTTGTTTGAGTATATGGTAAAAACCCGATCCATAAACCAACTCACCTACCAAACAAACCCCGAAATAGAAAAAGCTCTCGAGCGGTTAAAAAATAAATTCTCAAATACCGACTCGTGAGAATCCTCAAGTGCTAGTTCTCAATCTAGCGAGTTCGAAGAGCCAATATCAATGGCTCTTGAAACAAGAACGCTGAGGGAGCTCACAACTCCCAATCTAAATCAACAACCCTTATGTATCGCATTCCCATCTCTTGATGCGGGTGCTACATTCGAGTTGAAATCCGGACTCATACATCTACTTCCATCTTTCCACCGGCTAAGAGGAGAGGATCCGAATAAACATCTTTCGGAGTTCCACATCGTTTGCACAAGCATGTGCCCGAACGGTGTTACCGAGGAGCAAATTAAGTTGAGGGCTTTTCCATTCTCCCTCGGGAAGCATAGACACTTGGGCAGCCATGAAGAAGAGCTTCCTCGAAAGGTATTATCCTGCCTCAATATCCTCATCTCTAAAGAAACAAATCAGCAATGTGGAGCAAAAATATGACGAATCGTTCTACGAATTCTGGGAACGATTCAAGAAATTTTGTGCAAGCTGCCCGTATCACGGCTACTCGGAGCAAGATCTCATCCTTTACTTTTATGATGGTCCTTGCGATGATGATAGACGGATGATTAATGCCGCATGTGGAGGAGGAATAGTCAACAAAACTCCTTCTCAAGCTAGGAATCTTATCTCGGAGTTGGCCGAAAATTGTACACACTATGATCGGCGGTCAACAAAGAGAGTCATGGCGGCGGAATCCAACAACTCGTTGGAGAATCAAGTAGCCGGCTTGACTTCTTTGGTTAAAGATTTCCTCTTAAATCCAAAAACCCAAGAAGTCAAGGTCTGCGGCATCGGTTCAACACAAGGGCATCCCACAGATTCTTGCCCAACTCTACAAGAGGAGAACTCCGAGCAAGTCAATGCTTTGGAGTTTCAAGGCCAAAGGAGGTACGATCCTCACAGCAACACCTACAATCCGGGATGGAGGGATTATCCAAATCTAAGGTACGGAAACTCTCAACCCCCTCAACAATCAAACCCTCCTCCTCAGCAATACAAACAACAAGGCCAAGCATCGAACTCAAACATGTCCACCGAAGACATGATTCGAGCACTAACCATGAACATGACTACGATGCAACAAAGTGTGGCCCAATTTCAAGAAACAACAAAATCAAGCATCCACAACTTGGAAAGCCAAATGAGCCAAATATCGAATGCCGTGAGTAGGCTTGAAGCTAGGGATTCGGCAAAACTCCCATCTCAAACGGAGTCGAATCCAAGGCAACAAGCTCATGCGGTCACTTTGAGAAGTGGAAAGAATTGGTTATGGCTAAAGCAAAAGCAAAGAGCCATGTTGGAGAAGAAGAGGAGGAGATCTTCGTGCCAAGCACAAATCCTCAAAATGAAGAGGAAAAAGAGGAGGAGATCACACCTCAAAGAAAGTTCCCACCGCTCGATTCATATGAGCCGGTGCCACCTTTTCCGGAGGCTCTCAAGGATAACCGAAAATACAACAATGATAAAGACATCTATGAGACCTTCAGCAAATGTGAGGTAAATATCCCCTTCTCAATTTAATAAAAGGTGTTCCTAGGTTTGCAAAGTTTTTAAAAGAACTTTGCACAATTAAAAGGAAACACAAGTTGAATGGCAAGCATAAAATCCAAGTAAGTGAAAGAGTATCGGCCGTTTTTCAAAAGAAACTGCCTAAAAAGTATAGTGACCCGGGAATGTTCACTATACCATGTAAACTTGGAAATTCTAGTTCTTCTAGGGCCATGTTAGATTTGGGTGCATCAATCAATGTCATCCCATATTCTCTATATAAGTCCTTAGAACTAGGACCTTTACATGAGACGGGGGTTCTTATCCAACTTGCCGATAGATCCAATGCTTACCCAAAAGGTGTAGTAGAGGATGTTCTCGTCATGGTGGATAATTTCATCTTTCCATCTGATTTTTACGTTCTTGAAATGGAGAACGATAAAAATGCAGTCCCAATTTTACTAGGCAGACCTTTTTTGAAAACGGCCAAGGCAAAAATTGACGGTTTTAGTGGAGCGTTAACCATGGAGTTCGATGGCGAAAAAGTCGAATTTAATATCTACGGCTCCATGAAATACCCCACTGATAATCTCTCTCTTTGCGGTTGACACTTGCGACACTTGGGTCCAAGATGTATTTGAAATTGAAGGAAAAGATGAAATACTAAGCTCAATTGAAAACGACGGAGTTATATCAAGGTTATGGTGAGAAGCCGCTACCATCTGTTTTGCAGGCACCAGAGGTGGAATTAAAACCACTCCCTGAAAATATGAAGCATGTGTTCTTGGGTGAAAATCACACTCTACCGGTGATTATCTCAAATGCCCTGTCCCAAGAACAAGAAGAAAGATTGATCACGGTCCTCAAGGAATATAAATTGACCATTGGATGGTCTATTGCCGACATCAAAGGCATTAGTCCATCCACATGCATGTGCAGGATCTTGCTCGAAGACGAGGCCAAAGCGGTGAGACAACCGCAACGAAGATTGAACCCACGCATGATGGAGGTGGTGAAAAAGGAGGTGATCAAATTGCTTCAAATGGGAATCATCTTTCCCATTTCCGATAGCAAGTGGGTGAGTCCTACTCAAGTGGTGCCAAAAAAGACCGGAGTGACGGTCATTGAGAACAAGGATGGCGAGATGGTGCCCACCCGAGTTCAAAACGGGTGGCAAGTTTGCATTGACTACCGAAGGCTAAATTCGGTAACTAGAAAAGACTTCTTTCCATTGCCTTTCATCGATCAAATGCTAGAGAGGTTAGCAGGGCACAAGTTCTATTGTTTTCTCGATGGTTACTCCGGGTATTTCCAAATACACATAGCCCCGGAGGACCAAGAGAAAACAACCTTCACATGTCCATTTGGCACTTTTGCCTACCGACAAATGCCCTTTGGATTATGCAACACACCGGGCACCTTTCAAAGGTGCATGAATAACATATTTTCAGAATTTGTGGAGGTATTCATGGAGATCTTTATGGATGATTTCACAATCCATGGTGACCCTTTTGACTCTTGCCTCTATCACCTCACTCTTGTGCTAAAAAGTTGCATTGAATCCAACCTTGTGTTGAACTCTGAAAAATGCCACTTCATGGTAGAACAAGGGATTGTTCTGGGGCATGTGATCTCATCAAAGGGGATCGAGGTGGACAAAGCAAAAATTGATGTGATTCAAACGCTCCCGTACCCCACAAATGTACGGGACATCCGCTCTTTCCTCGGTCACGCCGGTTTCTATAGGAGATTCATCAAGGATTTCTCAAAAATTTCATCTCCTCTATGCAAACTTTTACAAAAGGAGGTTGAATTTGATCTAAATGATGAATGCAAAGAGGCTTTTGATACTTTAAAAGCAAGATTGGTGACTGCCCCAATCATACAAGCTCCTGATTGGTCTCTTCCTTTTGAGATCATGTGCGACGCAAGTGACTATGCGGTGGGGGCTGTTTTAGGCCAAAAGGTTGGAAGAGCTTCTCATGTCATCTACTACGCCTCCTCAACCCTCAATGAAGCCCAAAAGAACTATTCCACCACCGAGAAGGAAATGCTAGCGGTAGTCTTTGCTTTGGAAAAGTTTCGTTCCTACCTTCTTGGAACGAAAGTTATTGTTTACACCGACCATGCCGCTCTCTGATTCCTTATGACAAAGAAAGAAGCCAAACCAAGACTCATTTGATGGGTCCTTCTATTGAGTGAGTTTGATATGGAAATTAAAGACAAGAAAGGAGCGGAGAACTTGGTGGTCGATCATTTAATCTGCCTCATTCCTCACAAAGACATCGAAGACCTCCACACAAATCTCATCAAAGGCGAATTCCCGGACGAAACTCTCTTCTCCATCAAAGTCACACAACCATGGTACGCAAATATCGTGAACTTCCTCGTTTTCGGCAAATTTCCTCCACAACTCTCAAAATCTCAAAACGAAAATTAAGAATGGATTCAAGACTCTATGTGTGGGATGACCCATATTTGTGGAAGCATTGTAAGGATCAAATAATCCGAAGATGCATCCCTGAATATGAGATAGCCCACATCATAGAGTTTTGTCACTCTTATGCTTGTGGAGGACATTTCGGTCCGAAACGAACGACAATGAAGATACTTGAAAGCGGTTTATGGTGGCCGAGTCTATTTCGGGATGCACACGGCTTTTGTCAATCTTGTGACAATTGCCAAAGAGCGGGCAACATTTCAAGGAGGAACGACATGCCACAAAACCCCATGCTTTTCTGTGAGATCTTCGATGCATGGGGTATCGACTTCATGGGACCTTTCCCAAACTCCCAAGGTAACATCTACACCCTTCTTGCAGTAGATTACGACTCCAAATGGGTGGAGGCAAAAGCAACAAAAACTGATGATGCCAAGGTGGTGGCTAGTTTTCTCAAATCACACATATTTTCAAGGTTCGGGGTCCCTTGAATTTTAATAAGCGATCGAGGCACACATTTTTGTAATAAAATTGTGGGATCCCTACTAAAAAAATATGGTGTAACTCACAAGATTTCTACAGCCTACCACCCTCAAACCAATGGCCAAGCGGAAACCTCAAACAGGGAGTTGAAATCTATACTCCAGAAAACAGTGAACCCGAACCGCAAGGATTGGAGTATACGCATTGATGATGCGCTATGGGCATACCGAACTGCCTACAAAACCCCAATCGGTATGTCCCCTTATAGACTTATGTTTGGGAAAGAATGCCATCTTCCCGTAGAGCTAGAACACAAGTCCTATTGGGTGGTTAAAGAATTCAACCTTAATCTTGACGAGGCCGGTGTACATAGGAAGCTCCAACTACAAGAATTGGAAGAACTTCGCCTGGATTCTTATGACAATGTGGAAGTATACAAGAGAAAGACAAAGGAGTGGCATGATAAAATGATCATACGAAAAGACTTTAAACTTGATGAAAAAGTCCTCCTATTCCAATCACGCCTTCGTCTATTTCCGGGAAAGCTGAGATCCCGTTGGACCGGACCATACAAAGTGGTCAAAACATATCCACACGGGGCGGTGGAAATTCAGGACCTGGAGACGGGAGATGTTCTGAAAGTGAACGGACAGCGATTAAAACCCCTCTTTGAGGGTTTTCAACCCAAAAACGTGGAAGTCGTAGACCTTTCTGAACCGGTCTACGAATGAGGAACAACAGAAGATATCGTCGAGCCACGACGTTAAATAAAGCGCTTCTTGGGAGGCAACCCGTGCACGGTATGTTTTTTCTTTCTATTCTTTTTTAAGTAGAGTGTGTGTGTATTAAAAAAAATGTTTCCGGAATATACCCAGCCAGGTATCACAGTTCACCCGGTTAGGTATGACATAAAAACAGGCATACCCGCACGGTTACCCAGGTGGGGGAGCAGAAATTTGAAAAAAATGGGGAAACCCGACCGGGTATTTTATTTCACCCGATCGGGTATCAACTACCAGACCTCTCTGGTTAAGCAAATCAGCTCACCCGACTGGGTAAAGGAAGGAGACCCGATCGGGTATCCAGGCAAAAACTCTCTGCCAGTCTCTGGAACGCTCACCCGACCAGGTAAACAAGGAGACCCGACTGGGTCAACGGAATTTCAGCCTATACCAGGTCGGGCCATACCCCTTCTTCCTCATTCCTTCTTCCAATTTTCGAACAACCCACCCCAAAACCTCCATTTTCATCCACCAAAACCTCCAAATCTTCCCCATTCTCCCACCAAATTCATCAAATAACATCATATTCTTCACCTCCTCACCTCCTTATTCCACCCTACACCAACTAATCCTTCCAAAATCCCCCAAATCAACCAAACCCATAAACCCTACCCCAAATTCGAACCCCTCCATTTTTGGACATTCAAGGTCCAAATTCAAGCCAAAATCCCCAACAAACATCAAATACCTCTTCTCCTCATCATCCTCTACAAAACCATACCACTCACCCTCACCAAATCCCACCTCCCCAAAAAAATCGAAAATCCCTCACCAAAAAAAGAAAAAAAAAATTAAATTATACATCAATTTCCATGGCACCGAAAAAGGGAAGAGCTACTTCTTCAAGAGCTCCAAGAGCTATCCCACCCGTCGAGGGCTTCGAATCGATGGAATTTGAGACCGAAGCACAACACACCCGTTTCCTTGAGCAATCCGAACGAGAGGTAAAACCCTCTCGCTTTATATGCCAATTGACATTAACTATGTTCTGGATTCATGATATTATGAGAGATATATTCCAAAGGTGTGGCATGCTTAAAATGTTTGATATGCATTATTGGCCATATTCTCGTTTAGTGTATGAGTTTTACAATTCTGTTGAGCATGTGAAAGATGAAAATGATCACACCAATAACACGATCAACTTTCGTCTGCTCAACGAGAACCGCTCACTCACTAAAAGAGAATTCGCTGAACACTTCGGCCTACCCTTGCTTGATGACATGGTAGCGTATAGTTCACCGGTGGCCTATGAACTATGGAGAAGAATGACCGGAATTGTCAATATTCGTACTTCCCACCTCAATGTCAACCACGTCCAACACCCGGTCTTCCGAATTTTCTTAAAATTCTTGGCTAATTGCTTTTTTGGAAGACCAAACAACCATCAAACTAGAGTGTGGGATGTATGCCTCTTAGCACAAGCTATTCTTCCGGGCGCCGGCCCATACGATGTGACCACTGTTCTTTGGGATCACATCATCAATGTTAAAAATGGTGGAGGAAAAATTCTGATAGGGGGTCTAATTACCCACATTGCCACACTATATTGTTTTGTATGCAATGGTGCACAAAACCATAGGACCCTTCTTGGCCTTCAGTTTTTAAAGAATGCTGGCGATGTGACCCTCTCACACATAGAACATGATGGCCTGGAAATCTATAATTGGCACATCAAACCCGGCCAAGAACTATACTACCCATTCCCTTCCGAAAACCTCCCGCTTAACATCATCGATCACCAAATCGGTGATGGACACCACTATTGTCTACCCGGGGGGGATCCCACCACATTTTGCACCCCCAGAAAATGAAGTGGGGGACAATGAAGACAACATAGCCGCCAATGAACAGTCTGCACTTGAAGCACCACCCGTCATTCCTGAACAACCTCGCCCACAACCCCATGCTCATCAATACTCTCCATTTGAGCAAGAAATGCTAAACAGCATGAATGCTCTTAACCTCAATTACACCCAACTTCGGGAGGAAGTCAGGTTGTACAGAAATGAGCAGAGGCATAGCTTCGAGAGGATTGAAGAACAAAGGCGAGAAGATTGGCGCCGATATGAAGAGGGCCAAAGGAGGACTTTTGGACCTATCTACTCCTATATCGCACATCAGGGAAACTTCACTTCTATGACCACTCCTCCTCCGGCACCCTCATGGTATAACCCCACTGAATGGGGTTATTTTGGTGGTTCGACCTCTAGTGGTGGAGGCGGGGAAGACGGATACATCAGTGATCATATGGACGAGGATACCCACTATAGGGGCTATGGAGGATTTTTCGATGGCGGAGATGCGGGCGAGCGCTAGGGACTGTGCCACGAACTAGCGGTGGGGGAGATCTTCCCGGTATGTTCACATTCACACTCTTGATTCTTGTTATCTTCTTTAAAAAAAGAAAGGTTGTTAAGTTGAAAACCCGCAAAGGGCAGCTTAAGCAAAAATAAAGCAAAAATAAAAGTGAGTTTGTGAGATTTATTAAAAGAAAATGTGGGAAGCTGGGTTGAAAGTCCGAAAGGGCACCAAGGAAAAATGACAGAATGAGAGAAGTGGTTCTTTTTATTCTGCAGGATCCTAAGGGTGATGACTGAAGAAGGTTCATTGCATAAGAAATTGGAATGGAAGACCCCTTGATGTGGCCTCTTTTTTGTTACAGGGGATACTTTGTAATTATCTTTTGTTCAAAAACTTTGTGATGGTTGTGGTGATGAACTTATCATTTAAGGATTTCTTGGATTACATTTACTCGAGACGAGTAAAGATTCAAGTGTGGGGATATTTGATATGCACTAGTTTATAGTGCATAAATGTATGTTTTTGCATTGACTTTGTGTGGATTTTCTATCATCTTTAGTTAGTTTGTAAACATTTGTTTTATGTTGTTTGTAATTGTTTTTTAGCTTTCATTTGTAGTTGTAAAATAGTGGTAGTGTTTTTAGCAAGGAAAAGGAGAGAAAAGCTGAAGATAAAAATGGTCAGGAGCACAAACCCGGTCGGGTCTGAGTTGAGAACCAGATCCCTGAGAAAATAGCTAGACCCGGTCGGGTCTCCTACTTGACCCGGTCGGGTCAGATGTGACCCGGAACACCAGAACGTGCCAAGGATCACCCGAATAAAGAATATCTGATTTTTTTGTCAAACCCGGTCGGGTCCCCTATTTGACCCGGTCGGGTCTGACTTGACCCGGGACATTTTAACGTGCTGAAACACAAAAACGTGGAAGATGATCTGATTTTGACCGGTACCTGGTCGGGTAAGCACTATACCCGGTCGGGTACCCGGCCAAAGGTGTTGAAAAACACCTATAAATAGCACACTTTTTCTTCACAAAAACCATCCCTTCTCCTATACTCCTAAGCTCAGTTTAGAATAGCATTTCTTATATTTTTATAGAATGTTTAGTCTCCAAATGAGGAGCTAAACTTCCAATTCTTGGTTTTGCTCCTGAAGCTTGTTGATTATTAAAGTTGTGAGTTATTTTCTTAACTTCTTCTCTTGATTATTATATCTTCCCTTAATCTCATTTTATATTAATGTTGGAGGGTTGCTAAGTGACGATTAGTTAACGTTCCGACATTAAATACTACTAGAAACGATCAACGAACCGATGGTTAATCGTTGGTGGTTTCACAAGTAAGTAACTTCAGTTTATTAATGCACAGTTGTGGTTAATAGACTTAATAGGGATCAATTTTGTTGGTTAAACTGAAACCGTTGTGTTAAGGTTATCAATCTCAATTGATTTCATCAAGGAGTTAAAAAAGATTGAATACTACTATTATATCGGTATACGACGTTGTTCTATATTTGATTAATAGTAAGGGTTATTAATGAACGGTTATTGTTAATAACTACCCTCGATGAATTGGAGATACTCCTCGATTGAGTATTCGAGAGGGGATAAGTTATAGATATACCAAGGATCAACTAAAATATATCAACAAGTGGAAAGTAGCAAAGCTTAGTCCCTTTTATTCTTGAATTAAACACATATACGTTGTTCATCTTAGTTTCTTAATTAAATTAAATCATTCAAAACCAAAACCCCCCCTTTTAATTACTAGTTTCATAAAAAGAGAATTATTCCTTTCCCTGCGGATACGAACTCTACTACGCTATACTACGTATAAGTGCTAGTATTGAATTTATTTTGACGCACCGTGACAAAGTGCTCGTCAGTGCCTCGGGGAATGGAAGGAGTAGTTCATTTGATGAAAGTGGAGGGAATTTGGTCTTCGTTGGTTCCTCCTCATTGTGGTCAACCTCATCTTTGTTAACCTTCTCTTCTTTTACTTCCCTTGCTTGCAACTCTTTACTGCTCCTCAACGTGATCGCATTGACATGTTGTCTTGGGTTTTGCTCCGTTTGGGAAGGGAGCCTACCGAATCTTTTGCCTCCAGTCGACTTACGACATTTGAAAATTGGCTAACTTGAGTTTCAAAATTTTGAATGCTAGACTTTGTCTCTTGTTGCAATTGCATCATGATTTGTTGGAATTGTCCTATGTTTTGTTGCATGGCAAACACGTTTGTTGTCATAGTTCAGATTATGTCATCTGTTAACATACTAGATTGAGCGTTTGAGGTTTGCAGGGTGAAAGAAGGTTGTTTATATTATTGGGAACAAGAATTTTGTTGTTGAGGTTGTTGAAGATTCTCATACCTCAAATTTAAGTGATCTCTCCACCCCGGATTTAATGTATTCGAGTAGATTTCATACCTCTTTTATGCTTGGAACCCCGAGACGTTGACTTGTCTGGAGTTTTCCTCTTGTAGTGAAGAACAAGAATCGGTAGGATGCCCTTGTGTTGTACAAATTTCAAATACCTTGACTTCTTGAGTTTTGGGATTTAAAAGAAAATATGTCACCAAAGAAGTCAAGCCGGTAACTTGACACTTTAATGATGTGTTGGAGTCTGCTGCGGCAACCCTTCGGGTTGAGGACCGTTCATTGTAGTGTTTAGAATTCTCGTCCAACTCCGAGATGAGATTCCTTGCTTGAGAAGGGGTTTTGTTAACAATTCCCCCTCCACACGCCGCATTCACCATGCGCCTATCTTGATTCGTAAGACCATCATAGAAGTAGAGAATGAGATCTTGCTCTGTGTATTCATGATATGGACAACTAGCAGACACCTTTTTGAAATGCTCCCAATATTCATACAACGTCTCATCCTCATTTTGTTCAATGTTGCTTATTTGTTTTTAGAGATGATGAGACGGAGTCGGGGTAGTACCTTTCTAGGAAGCATATTTTCATTGCCACCCATGTTTCTATACTTTCAGAGGGAAGATAGAATAGTCAATCCTTAGTCATATCCTTTAGTGAGAATGGAAAGGACCTCAACTTGATCTGTTCTTCAGTAACATTATTTGGTTTTATACTAGTGCAAACTATATAAAACTCCGAAAGATGTTTGTTTGAATCCTCGTCTCGTAGACCATGGAATGAAGGAAGTAGATGAATGAGGCCCGATTTGAGCTCAAATGTAGCACCTTCATCAAGAGTGGGAAAGGTCATATCTAGAGGTTGTTGATTTAGATTATGAGCCGTGAGCTCCCTCAAAGTCCTTGTTTCTAGATCCATGTGGATGGACTCTTCACATTTGCTAGAGTGAGACTTAGCGTTGGATGAATCTCCAGTAGACAATTCTTCCGAGTCAGTACTTAATTTTTTTTTTCAACCGCTCAAAAGTTTGTTCTATTTCTGAGTTTGCTTGAAATGTGATTTCGTTTATGGAACAGGTTTTAACCATATACTCAACAATGCTTAGAAAATAGAAAAGCAAGAATTCTTTATACTTTTATCAATTACGAAGTATTTTTTCCTGAAATAAAATAAAAGGAAAAATGATTGTCTGTCTCCGGCAACGGCACCAAATTTGACGGCATTGAAGTCGTTGTGTGCCTCAAAATAAATTTCACACTAGCACTAATACGTAGTATAACGTAGTAAAGTTCATATCCACAAGGAAAGAACAACTTTTCTTTTACGAAACTAGTAATTGAAAGGGGAATTTTGGGATTGTTTGATTTTAATTAATTAAACACTAATATGAACGACTTATATGATTTTAATTAATGATTAAAAAGACTTGGTTTTGCCACTTTCCACTTGTTGATATGTTTGTTGATCCCGGTTATATCTATAACTTATCCCCCAGGGGCGGATCCAGAAAGTCACAATGGGGTGGGCTGGGAAAAAAATTGAAATACACATATATAATAATAAGTCAAGTCGTCAACACTTACAAATTCATTAAAACATCATTTAAGTTGTGCCCTACGCGACTTCAAAGTATAAAATTCATCAATAATAGAATCTATATCTATATTATTGACAAAGTCTCGTTCAATGTAGATCATCAATGAATCTTCAAGAAAATCGTCTCCCATTTTGTTACGAAGTGCCGTCTTCACATGCTTCATTGCTGAAAATGCTCTTTCCGTAGTAGCAGTAGAAACAGGTAGGGTCAAAACTAGACGAATTAGTCTCGTCAACATAACATAGATTTCTGATTTCCCACTCTTCGTCAAATGTTGACATAACTCAACAAGTGTGGACGCTTCAGATGTTGAAACAATATCATGCTTGTAGTGAATCAACTCATACTCAAGTGAGACAATGTCTTGATCAGTGAAATCTGCAGGAAGCAGAAAAAACAGTAAGCTTCATCAGTCATAGGTGAGTACTCTAACCAATTAAACTTGTCAAACCAGTGTTTCTGAAAACTTCGGTTTTGAGCTCCAAACTTTTTCACTGGATAAGCTTCCATTCTCGGTTGATAAGGCCCAACATTTACATATGCACGTCTAACTTCATCTCGCACATTAACATGGTATTCATGAATTTGTTTTCTTTTTCCCGTATCCCTCTCAATGGAAAAAGATGAAGGCAATTCAAAATTGGAGATAGATTGGATTTCAGGGTCTAGGACATGTGAAGGAACCTCATTGACTAGATCTTGCACTATCGTAGGTATAGGTTCAGAACTTCCTTCACCGGTCTGACGATTCAGTTTTGAAAAGAATGATGAAATCAACTTCTTTCCCTTCTTGGCAACATGTTCATTATCCATTCTAAAAAATCATTTTCAATATTGGTATAAATTAAAAAACTTATATAAAAACTATAACTAATAAGGAACTATTTAACTAAATCTTGTATGATTCCCTAGCCTAGTAGCCCTAAAACTCTAAAATGCACAATTTACAGATAACAGATTCACTCATTCACTCTAAAATGCACAATTCACATATTCACTCTAAAATTACTGGTATTGTTCACCCTAAAATGCACAATTCACAGATTCACTCATTCAAAGTTCACAGATTCACAGTAGAAGTTCATAATTTCACTGATTCACAAATCAAAATTCAACACCATTTACATCAAGTCACCAAGAGTCCAAGAGGATTTACCTGGTTTGGACTGCTCGTTGCTGATCAATCGAGACTCGAGAGAGGGAGGCAGAGGAAGAGGCGGCTCAGCGCGTCGCTGCTGTTCATGTCTCCGGCACCGGCGGCCGGTTCGCTGCTTCAGTGCGGACTGCGGACTGCGGTCCCTGCGGGCTGCGGAGCACTTCAGTCTTCCGAGTTCCGTCGCGCCGTCCCCGTTCTGTTCGTCCCTTCGACCGCAAGTTGGCGTAAGCCGTAAGGGCCTCAGGGGTAAAGATGCGTTCTGGGTTGTTGATTGCTTTTTCTGGGCTGGGCTGGGAATTATTTGTGAGGTGGGCTGACAATTAAATTTAGGGTGGGCTGAGAATTGAAAATATACCAATACTATTAAAAAAATGGGCTGGGCTGAAGCCCACCCCTGGCCAGGCTACCATCCGCCCCTGTTATCCCCTCTCGAATACTCAATCGAGGAGTATCTCCATTTTATCGAGAGTAGTTATTAATAACGATCGTTCATTAATAACCCTTACTGGAACACTGCCATATACCGACTTCATGGTAGCATTTAATCTCTTAACTCCTTGATGAAGTCAATTGAGATTGATAACAACACAACGGTTTCGGTTTAACCAGCACAATTAGTCCCTTTTAAGATTATTAACCACGACCGTGCATTTATAGCTCGAAGTTACTTACCTGTGAAACCATCAATGATTAACAATCGGTTCATTTATCGTTTTTAGTAGTAATTAATATCAAGATGTTAACTAATTATCACAACACTCCCCAACATTAATATAGAGATAGAATAAGGGAAGAATTAATATTAAAGGGAAGAAGTAAGAAAATAACTCACAACTTTAACATTCAACCAATTTCAAGAGCAAAACCAAGAAATGGAAGTTTAGCTCCTCATTTGGAGACTAAACAATGCTAGAAAAATACAAAGAAAATAATTTTCTAAGTTGATCTTAAGGATATGGAAGAAGGGATATCGATGTAAAGGAAACAGAGTATCACTAAATTTCCCTTAAAGCTGTCCGAGGATTAAAAGAGCCATTAAATAAGAAATTGGAAGCATCCTAAAAAAATTATAAATTTTCTAAAAAATTTATGAACTTTTTCAAAAGTTGAGGAATTCAAAAAATCTACCAGTGCATTTACGGAGTAAAAGTTAATGATGATATTGACGTAATAGCATATTGAAAAGTTACTAAAAATGCTTCTTACCCACACTTTTTTGTACTCTGTACATATTATCTTACATATGTTTGTGAGCATTTATTGTTTTGTCTATGAATAACTTTGAAATGATCCAAAAAAAAACTCTACACTGAAAAATATTTTCTTTATGAGCAAGTGCTTATTGTGGGACAAAAATAATTACTCATAAACATAAACATGTGTAAGATGATGCGTACAAAAAAGTGAGTACCCCTATTTTTTTAAATGTTTACTTATGTTGTACTCCATCTGTGATGTGTCCAAAGAAACACTCCGGAAATGATTTTGGACAGAGTTTTTTCAGGGCCATTCTCGATGTACACACAATTTGTACACAAATTGTACATTGTCTGTGTACATAGGCATTTGGCATAAAATCTTGTCCTTTTTCAAACGAATTGTTTGTGTACACAGATAATTAGGTGAGTTTTGTGTATACTTTGTGCATCAATTGTGTACACTTAGTGCCCGTTTAGTAACACCGAAATCATTGGCTAATCGAATGATTCTACAGAAATTTACGAACTTCTGGTTGTATTGGCTCACTCTACTGATTTATGAAAAATTATATCTAAAATACATTTTATTAGTAAAAAAAAGAAAAAAATTATGAAAAAATAGTTAAAATGGTCATATACAGTAACTTTAGCCAATACAGCCAGAAAAGTTACTCCAACCTTATCTTTTCTTATTATTATACAATTTGGCGCACGGAATTAAAAATTATGCATTTAGTTAAAAAGTTGATTGATAAGCTTTATAAACCGAAAAACTGAGTCACCGAACGGGCTCTTAGTATCTTTCGTTTTTTTAATAGAAATGACCCTAAATTGGAGTACAAACGTTTTGAAATTTCAAAATAGGACTTTCATGATTTTATTCCCTAAATAGAAGTAATTCTATCAAGTTTGGAAAATAATGACATATTTAGAGCTTAGTAATGTCAAACATGACATAAATTTACTCCTATTTAGGGAATAAAAAACATGATAATCTAAAGGAACTCTTTTTTAATACAAATTGTATCTGGTGGAACTCTGCGGAAGCTGTGGGCCTATGGCGGATTTAAGAAAGAGCGGGGGTTTGATGACATTGACCTAATGACGATGTTGAAAAAAATCCTTTTAATTATTTTTATAAAACTGTTTGTGAATATTAAGATTGATGGGGTTATGGGACTAGGTCCAGAGCCTAATCGGCCCAGGCCCCGAACTTGGACCAGCGGGCCCAAGCCCAGCAACCCAGAGCTCGAGTCAGCCCAACCAACCAGGGCAATCAAGGAGCGGAAGCCCAAGAGAGCCTGTCGACCAGCCCAGTGGGGAGCCTGCCTTCCAGCCCAGTGGGGAGCCCGCCTTGCAGCCTAGCCAGGAGCCTGCCGACCACCAGCCCAGCTGGGAGCCTGCGGTCCAGCCCAACTGGGAGCCTGCGGTCTAGCCTACCCGGGAGCCTGCCTTCCAGCCCAGTGGGGAGCCTACCTTCCAGCCTAGCCAGGAGCCTGCCGACCACCAGCCCAGCTGGGAGCCTGCGGTCCAGCCCAACTGGAAGCCTGCGGTCCAGCCTACCCGGGAGCCTGCCTTCCAGCCTACCCGGGAGCCTGCCTCCAGCCCGGTCAGAAGCCTTCCTCCAGCCTAGCGGGAAGCCCACCATCCAGTCCAGCAGGAGGGAGCTCAAGCGTCCAGCCTGCCAGCCAGGCTGACCTGCCAGCCAAGAAGAGTAACGGCCAACAATTAATGCGCGACTTAATTATGTGTTTAATTCTGTATTAATGTTGTAATTAATTTAGTCATTATTATGTTCGGCAGTTACCATTTGTAATCGCCTATAAAAGGCAATTCGAATTTCAAATACAGATATGCTATTTCTGGCTAACTTTCCATATTCGTACTTTCCTAATTCCTACTTGAGTGTCGTACGCAGCTTTCCTAAAAGCCTACGAGCGTCCTATTTTGGACCAACATTGGTGCTTTCATTGAGAGTCTCTATTGTCTCTCACATAACTGGAGTAGGAATCACACAGGAAGATGGCCGGAATCTCGTCTCGACGTGACCATGTCTCAGTCCACACCGAGGAGTCCGCCCGGTCTGGCCGCCAGCGTGCCCTCGACAACCATGCACAGGGCAGGAGGGCGGCGCGCCAAGGCGACCTTCGGAACCAATTATCAGGCCACGGCGACCTAAGGGCGTCGCTCAACCACACCCAAGGTGAGCGCTCGGTCCGCAGCCGGCGGGGGGGAGGCCGACGTCATGCTCCGCGCATGGACCCGACTCGACTCAATGCCGGGGTGGAAGCCCTGCAGGAGGCAACTCGGGTTCTGGGGACCTTGGCTCAAAATTTCCAACAGATGGTGTCTGGCGGAAATGTGGATGAGCCTGCCCGTCAACAGACGCCAGCGGATGTGGAGGTGTCCTCCAGGCGGCGTGATGAGCGACGCTCTGGATCCAACCAAAACAGGGGGGAAGAAGTCTCCCATCGGCGGGGGGAAGAAGTCTCTCAGCAGCCTAGCCGACCCCATCGGCAGACGGGGAGGGGCGCCCAGCAGGGGCGCCCAACGCAAATGGAAGGAGGCGAGCCCTCTCGCCACTCTCACCGGGCGAGCAGTCGGACTGGCTCCACGGAGAGGCAAAACGTGGGGCCCCGACCTCACGTGCACGGACGACTTGGAGGTGCCGCCGGACATGCCCAGCCCCGCGCTGGAGCTGTCCGGGGGAACCCACCGCCGGCCGAGGTGGAAGATCTACGACAGCGCCTTGACGAGTTGAGAAGGAGGGTCGTCGGGGGGGAGCCTTACACGGCCGACCTCCGGATACCCGAACCCTTCACCCGGGCGGTCATGGATGCGTCGTTGCCGAGGGGCTACAAGCCCTGCGCCATTGAAGCATACAAGGGCGCTTCTGACCCCCAACATCATGTATCTCGGTACCTTTCCTACATGGTCATGATGGGGTATGAGGACGCCATCCGATGCCGCGGTTTCTCCGCCACTTTGGATGGCCCGGCTCGTGAATGGTATGATTCTCTACCCGACGGGAGTATCACGAACTTCCGTGAGTTGGCTCAGCGCTTTCTCTTGAGGTTCGCGAGCTCCCGACACGTCAAGAAAAACTTCAGCCACCTGTTCGGTCTAAAACAGGGGAAGAAGGAATCATTGTCGACCTTCCTAGCGAGGTGGAGGGCCGAGTCAGTCAAGGTTCAGGGCCTTGATGACAGGACCGGGGTGGCCATGCTCACAAACTCTATCCGATCGGGCGAGCTTTACAAAGATTTCGTCAGAAGTCCCCCCACCTCGTACGAGGAGGCGCTCGGCCGTGCCGACCGGCAAGCCGAGGCGGAGGACGCCTTGCAGAGGAAAAGAGATGAGGAAGAAGGTGCAAAAGAAGAAAAGAAGAAGGAAACCGGTTCGGGTGCTGAGAAAGCTGACGGCAAAGCTAGCAACAAAAACAACAAGTTCAGAGGTAACAAAAGTAGAGGCAAGGGCAAGGCGGACGTCCCGAGCGGACCGCTACAGCCCGTCAAGCAATTGACCCCACTTGCTCAGCCGGTCGGGGCCATCCTCGACTACGCGGAGGAGCAAGGTTTAGTCGACTTTCCGGAGAAGTGTGATGTGGTGACTGCCAAGCGCAACCACGACCAATATTGTCGATTCCATCGGAGAGCAGGGCATGATACAGATGATTGCGTCATTCTCCGGCGGCAAATTGAAGAACTCATCCAGAAAGGGTACCTGGGCCAATTCGTTGGCAAACAAGGAGGCATCCCGCAGAAGAGGAGCCTGACGTGGCAGCGGTCCGACCAAGCTACCACGTCAAAGGAGACACCCCCTGCCAAGAAGTGGGAGCTCGGCGCCTTCTCCGAGGAAGACGATGCCGACCTAGGGAACGGCCCCCGGAAGTACCATCGATGTTCGTTCATATTCGGGGGACCCCAGGGAGGCGACACCTCTGGAGAGCGGAAGCAGTGGGCCCGATCCCTATACGTCGGGGAGATAACCAGGGCTCCCGCCGACAAGAGGGTGAAGAGGGACCCCATCTTCTTCACCGACGCAGATTTGCCACCGATGCCTCCGCCGCACAGGGATGCCTTGGTCATCAAGGTCGAAATCAACAACACGATCGTCCACCGAGTCCTGGTGGACAATGGGAGCTCCGTTAACATCATGTACTATGACACCTTCCAAGGTCTCGGGCTGGACCGAAAAGACTTGATCCCGGTGAGAACCCCACTCTCAGGCTTCACCGGGGACTCCATTGAGTCGGAGGGCAGCATAGTCCTCCCTGTGATGGTGGGCTCTGAGCCCTGCGTATCCAAGTTAGACGTCGAGTTTATCGTCGTACGCCTAACTTGTGCGCATAAGATCATCATGGGAAGGCCGGCCCTGGAAGACCTCAAATGTGTGATATCCCAGGAGCACCTATGCATGAAGTTTCCCACTCCGAATGGCGTCGGAGTCGCCAGGGGAGATCAGCGAATGGCGAGGAGCTGCTATCTGAAAGCTTGCAAACAAATCGGTCAAAAAGACTTGAGGATCCACACTATCAACAGCAAAGCCATGAAGTATGAGGAGGGTCAGCTCCGCGCTGAACCCACCTCAGACGTGGAGGAGATCCAGATTGACCCCGAGAGGCTGGAGCGGAAGGTCAAGATCGGGACCGGGCTCACGGCCGGCTTGAGGGAGAGGATTATCCAGGTACTTGTCCTTTTTAGCGTTGTCTTCGCGTGGGGACCGGAGGACATGCCTGGCCTTGACCGAAGCATCGCTGTCCATCGGCTGGCGGTCAATCCAATGGCGAAGCCCATCCAGCAGAAGAGAAGACACCTCTCAACCGAGAGGATGGAATTCGTGAAGAAGGAGGTCAATATGCTCCTGAGTATCAAGCATATCCGGGAGGTCTTGTACCCGGTCTGGCTGGCAAACGTGGTCCTGGCCCCGAAGCCGCCAACCTGGAGGATGTGTGTTGATTACACCGATCTCAACAAGGCATGCCCGATGGATCCATTCCCATTGCCTAACATCGACCAACTAGTCGATGGGACGGCCGGATGTGAGCTCCTTAGCTTCATGGACGCTTTTCGAGGATACCATCAGATTTTCATGCGTGAAGAAGATGCGGAGAAGACCTCATTCGTCACCCCAGAGGGGATTTTTTGTTATCTTGTCATGGCCTTCGGGCTGAAGAACTCTGGGGCGACGTACACGAGGATGGTGGCCAAGGTATTCCGGAAGGTGCTCGGAAGGAACATGGAGGCGTATGTTGACGACATGATCGTCAAGAGCACCCGGGCATCCGATCATGCAGATGATTTGGTAGAGATCTTCGGGATCATGAAGGCAGTCCGTCTGCGCCTGAACCCGAAGAAATGTACCTTTGTCGTCCAAGGAGGCAAGTTCCTGGGGTACATGGTCACACGGAGGGGGATTGAGCCAAATCCTGAGAAGGTAAGGGCAATACTTGACATGGAACCCCCGAGGTCGGTGAAAGAAGTCCAGATTCTCACCGGCCGGCTAGCAGCCCTTGGACGTTTCATGTCCAAGTCCGCCGAGAAGTCCCTACCCTTCTTCCAAGTCCTAAAGAAACAAAATGGTTTCGTCTGGAATGATGAGTGTCAGCGAGCCTTCGACGACTTAAAGAAGTACCTCCTCTCTGAGCCTTTACTCAGCAAGCCGGAGAGGGGGGAGACGTTAATCCTTTATCTTGGGGTTTCCCAAGGTGCAATCAGTTACGTGCTGGTTCGCGAGGAGGAAGGCGTTCAGCGTCCCGTCTACTATGTAAGCAAGACCCTCCAGAATGCTGAGCTCCGGTACACCCCGCTCGAGAAGACGATATATGCTGCCTACATCACCGCCAAGAAGTTGACACACTACTTCCAAGCGCACCCGATCAGAATCCTGTCGGACCAACCCCTAGGTGCCGCTCTGAGGGCGCCAGCCACAACCCGGGTGGTGAAGTGGTCGATGCTCCTCAACCAATACGAGGTTGACTTCCAGCCTCGGACGTCCATCAAAGGCCAGGCTCTGGCTGATTTCATTGTGGAATGCACGGCCCGAGAAGTGGCAGATAGGCAACAGGAGAGCAATGAACAATGGTGGACTCTAGCGACTGATGGGTCGGCAGGAGCCAAGGGATGTGGGGGCGGAATCGTCCTCATCTCACCCGAGGGATTCCGAGCCTACTATGCCTACCGCTATCTTTTCAAAGTCTCCAACAATGAGGTGGAGTACGAGGCCCTACTATCTGGGCTACGATTGGCGGCCGCCATGGGAGCAGAGTGGATAACGGTGAAATGTGACTCCCGTCTGGTGGTTTCACAGGTCAAAGGTGAGTTCGAAGCGAAGGAAGAAAGAATGATGAAGTATCGAGATGTTGTTCGGGAGTTGCTCGGGTTGTTCAAGCAAGCAGAGTTGATCTGCATCCCGAGAAATCAAAACTCCGATGCAGACCTCCTCTCAAAGCTATCTCAAGGGTTACCTGAACATATATCGAGAATTGCACGCATTGAGGAGATGACGACCTCAAGCATATCAGCCTCACCGTCCATTGACGTCCTTCCCCTGCAACCAGTCGCCTGGTGTTGGGTGGATGACCTCCTACGCTACATAGCCGATGGGACGCTCCCCGAGAGAGAAGAGGAGGCAAGGTTAGTCCGGCGACGAGCTCCGGGCTACGTCGTCTTGGATGGGAAGTTGTACAAGAGGTCCTACAATGGGACCTTGCTAAAGTGTTTACGCCCACATGAGGCGGAAATGATCGTCTCTGAACTTCATGGGGGCGTATGCTCCGCCCATCAGGGGGCAGGCACGTTAGCTAGGAAGGTCATCCTCCAGGGGTACTTTTGGCCAACAATAATGAAGGATTGCGCTGACTATGCAAGGAGATGCAAGACATGCCAGAAATTCCAGAAGAGCCCCTGCCGACCAGCAACGATGTACACACCGATCAGCACCGCCCTTCCATTCACAAGATGGGGTGTCGACCTGGTCGGTCCCTTACCAACCGGGTCGGGAAACCGGAAGTTTGTCATCGTCGCGGTGGACTACTTTACGAAGTGGGTTGAGGCCGAGCCGCTTGCCAGCATCACACATCTCCAATGTAAGAAGTTCATATGGAAGAATATTTTCTGCCGGTTTGGGGTTCCCCTCCAAATAATCTCCGACAACGGAAGGCAGTTTGACTGCAAAGCCTTCCGGCAATTCTGTGCAGAGTGGGGAGTAGAATCCAGCCGAGTTGCGGTCTGCTACCCCCAGGCAAATGGACAGGTGGAGAACACCAACCGGACGATCGTCGATGGACTGCAAAAGAAGTTGGAGGCCCTCGGGACTGCCTGGGTGGAGGAGTTGAACAATATACTCTAGACCTTCAGAACAACCCCAAGGAAGGCAACAGGAGAGACCCCCTTTGCCTTGTGTTATGGCTTTGAGGCGAGGGCACCGTTCGAGGCCGTAGTTCCTAGCCGGCGAGTAGAAGAGTTTGAACCAGCCAGCAATGAGGAGAGGCTCCGAGCCGAGCTCCACCTCATTGAGGAAAGAAGAGATCGTGCCTTCATCAAAGCGGAAAACTATCGACGACAAGTCAAGGCGTACCAAGACAGCCGAGCCCGACCACAGAGTTTTGACGTCGGTGATTATGTCCTAAGACGTAGGAAGGCCAGCAGGCCGACAGAGGGAGGTAAGCTCTCCGTCAAGTGGGAAGGCCCTTACGTGGTTGACGCAGTGATCGGCCCTGGGACATACAAGTTGAAGACAACAACAGGCCGGTTGGTAGACCGCGTCTGGAATGCCGAGCACCTGATGAAGTTTTACCAGTAGAAAATCGAAGTTTCACTTTTCTTTGTAAACTTCTGTGCTCCGAGCACGGGATTACAATTTGTAATTCTTCATGTGGTCCGCCCACATCATGAATTCAATATACTTTGCTAGCGATATTTTGTCATCAAAAGAGGTCCGACCTCACTTAGCAATAAAGGGCGGCGGCAAAAATAAATAAATAAAAAAAAGGTACTATGCCCCCCCTCGGTGTTTGGCCGACCTCGGCCAGGCTCTTTAACCGAAAATAGCCAAGCGATTTTCAAGAATCTGGGCAATTTTCTAAAGTAAAGAGCTAGCCGCGACAGTCGAGGCGACGGTAGGGCCGGCCTCCGGGTCGAGGGTACTCAGGATGCTGACCTCCGGGTCCTTTCGAGTGCTCGCCGCCTAACATCGCTGGCCAAGCAGCTCGCACTCTCGTCATCCCTGAGCTGGCGGTGCGGGTTCGTTCTGGTGGATCATGCAGGGTCCGCCCCTGTTGTTTGGCTATCCATGCGGGAGTTACCAGATTATTCCCCAAGTCCGGGCAAACTGGACGGGTTAAAGTGACAGTAGGACTGACCCCCGGGTCATGAACGTTCAGGATACCGACCTAAGGGTCTTCCACGTCGGTTCAATGTCCGACCTTGCTGGCCAAACAAGTCGCTTACTTGTTGATTCCATATCAATAGCGAACAGATCACTTCTATCCAACTAGGAGAGGCACAGATAGGCTCGGCCACGCCAGCCTAACCGCCCCCCGGGAGGTTAGAGAAGCCAGATCCCCGAATAAATTGCTAAGTATTCGTAATGCAAAGTATAGAAAAGGAAACATATGAATTAAAAGGTAATATTCATTCGAATTTTACATATGGTGGCTACAAGCTACAAAAAAAAAAGAGGTGCAACAGTCATGGCCGGATGTTCCCATGGCCATCAAGTACAATGATCCAGACACGGGAATTGCTAGGAATCTCAAGGAACTCTCCTGGAATCTGAATTCAGTGCGGTCTTCACCATGGTTGTTCACCTCTCGATGGGTGGTCGCCAAGTTCAGTGGAGGTCTCTCGTCATCAGTATTCTCTCAGCCGGTTCAATGTGTAACATTTTACTAATGCTTGTCTGCTCACCTTGGGGAATGGATCACCTTCCTATTTCTCACTGCCCGGGAGCCTTGGCTGCAAGGACATCACTGCCTAGGAGCCATGGTAGCTACGGAGTCCCCAAATTCTGAAAACAATTCAGCCGGACGGGAAGCGAACCTGCAAAGACAAAAAAAAAGAAGTAACAAAGCCTCAAACCCCAGTAAAATTCGCCGACCAACATGGAGCCCAAACCCGC
Organism: Cuscuta europaea; assembly: GCA_945859875.1. Lineage (NCBI taxonomy): Eukaryota > Viridiplantae > Streptophyta > Magnoliopsida > Solanales > Convolvulaceae > Cuscuta > Cuscuta europaea. The sequence continues at coordinate 3,382,054 of CAMAPE010000009.1, forward strand.
CGACCATATTTACCGGACCCCGAGAACGACGCCCAGCCAGCTTGCCTTCGCCTGGGGATGCTGGGCGACACCCTATTGCCCGAGAATCCATCGGATCCCAATTGGCCGCCCATGGCACCAACCTTCTGGTATCTTGCCTAGGGTCGATACAGCCAGCCACCAACACCCGTCCATCTGGTCCGAGAGGGATCTGACTCCAGCAGCGCACCATAGCTCGTTCGCCCTGCCACCACCAACGTCAGCCTGCTGCTCGCTAGGGACAAAGGATTTGCCCACCTGAGAATCATCACACGCCGTCCCAACCTGGAAGCACTGCCGCTAACCGATGGGGCTGCCGACTTGGGAAGACGGGATGTTGCCATGGCCCGGTGGGTTGCCGACAGAAGCAGAGGGGTCATCGGACGTGCCTGGCCTTGAAATTCCGACGGCCCTTGGTCGCCGGCCCCCTCCCTCGCCAAGCTCGCCAGCCGGTCGCGTGTGGATGTCGGGCCTGAGGTACCAACTACTCAATTCGTCCGCCGGTATGGAAGAAGAGGTGACGGCCTGCTGGATTTCCATCTGCGGCGCTGGGCTACGCGAGGAAGACGCACGCACGCGGTTCCAGGAGAGAGAGGAAAAAGAAAAGAAAGGAAAGAAAAAGAAAAGGAAAGAAAAGAAAAGAAAGGAAGAAAAGAAAAGAAAGGAAAAGAAAAAAAAGGAAAGAAAAGAAAAGGAAAGAAAAGAAAAGGAAGGAATTTATTTGGAGCCTTTTTTGGGAGCCTGATTTAATTTGGGAATTTTCATAAATTCTGGGATTCCCATAATCCACAATTATGGCTCCCTGATATGTGAATATTTTTAAATCGACAGCTGACTTAAACTACTCCCTCTTAGCCGAGTCTACTACTCGACTAAGGGAGTGGGGGACTCGTGATGGGGTTATGGGACTAGGCCCAGAGCCTAATCGGCCCAGGCCCCGAACTTGGACCAGCGGGCCCAAGCCCAACAACCCAGAGCTCGAGTCAGCCCAACCAACCAGGGCAATCAAGGAGCGGAAGCCCAAGAGAGCCTGTCGACCAGCCCAGTGGGGAGCCTGCCTTCCAGCCCAGTGGGGAGCCCGCCTTGCAGCATAGCCAGGAGCCTGCCGACCACCAGCCCAGCTGGGAGCCTGCAGTCCAGCCCAACTGGGAGCCTGCGGTCCAGCCTACCTGGGAGCCTGCCTTCCAGCCCAGTGGGGAGCCTACCTTCCAGCCTAGCCAGGAGCCTGCCGACCACCAGCCCAGCTGGGAGCCTGCGATCCAGCCCAACTAGAAGTCTGCGATCCAGCCTACCCGGGAGCCTGCCTTCCAGCCTACCCGGGAACCTGCCTCCAGCCCGGTCAGAAGCCTTCCTCCAGCCTAGCGGGAAGCCCACCATCCAGTCCAGCAGGAGGGAGCTCAAGCGTCCAGCCAGCCAGCCAGGCTGACCTGCCAACCAAGAAGAGTAACGGCCAACAATTAATGCGCGACTTAATTATGTGTTTAATTCTGTATTAATGTTGTAATTAATTTAGTCATTATTATGTTCGGCAGTTACCATTTGTAATCGCCTATAAAAGGCAATTCGAATTTCAAATACAGATATGCTATTTCTGGCTAACTTTCCATATTCGTACTTTCCTAATTCTTGCTTGAGTGTCGTACGCATTTTTCCTAAAAGCCTACGAGCGTCCTATTTTGGACCAACAAAGATATTCTGAATTTCTTGAAATTAATGAAATTGTCATTTCAAGCGGTTAAATTTGCTCAAATATGAAAGAATGAAATTTAAGTATATTTTCTTTATTAATGAAAAAGTAAAAAAAATACTCCGTATGAAAATAGCTAAAAGGGTTTCTAAAGTAACTTTAATCAATTTAGTAAAAAAGTAATTCCATCATTACTTAGATCCTATTTAGTAACTCATATTTTCATCTTAATTATCAATTAATTTTGTGTAGGGTTTCTAAAATAACTTTTGATCTTACCCACAGTCCGCAGAATTAATTAAAGTTACTTGTATATTGTTATTTAATCGATTTAATAAAATATATTTTATATATAAATTTCTCATTGTACGTTCAGTTCAATAGATTCAACTATTTTAACCGATTCAACCAACATTTCATCAATTTCACCAGATTGAATTGATTTAGTAGTCAATTTCAATATTATCAAACAAACTCTTATTTTGATCATTATAGCATACCCATTCGCAGTGACGGAGCTAGAGAAACATGTGAGAAAAAAGGATGACACCCCATCCCTGAGGGCCCCCCAACCTCGACCGGACGGTACGTTGGGAGGATGTAAAATGGACTATAATCCCAATCTGACAGATAGAGAGTGGCGCTTTGTGTCCGGTACTTGCAGAGGCCCTATGCATTTTTAACATAATAACCCTTCATCACAGTTGTCAGGATGCTATTAATTAATTAATTAGATGAGTTAAATTACTGTATTAATATATTCCATCCGGTCGTAAATAAACTTCATACTGTGACTTTACGATTTTTAAAAAAGTGGTATTTTAACTTTTGACTTTCCCATCATGCCCCTACAAAAAAGGATAAAGTGTAGTATGAGAGAGAAAATGGATGTAAAGTAGGTAATAAAGTAAGGGTATAGGAGTAATTTTATTTTAAACACTTGTCAAAAATACAAATGTGAAGTTTATTTTGGACTTACCCAAAAAGAAAAGTGTGAAATTTATTTAGGAGCTAAGGGGGTATGTTTCATGTATTACAAACTTCACACGGTTAATTTAACAAAACGAATAAACCGGGCTGGCCGATGGGTATGGTATGTTTAATTTGTAGGAAATATTTTCTATCTACGATACCATAATACAAATGAAATAAACAAACGCACAATGGGTGCGCATAGGCCCCACCCACGAATATTTTGCGGCTTTAGTTTTTAGCAAAGCCGGTGTACTTAATAATTACTGTAATGCGATAATATGTACTTCATCCGTTCTAGAATTATCTTCATACTTTCCTTTTTGATTCGTCCCAAATTTATTTCATCTTTTCTTTTTTGATAAAGAATTTGTGGTTGACAACCATTCTTACACGTTTCTCTGCATAATTTTCCACCACACATTTTTTACTATCTTGAAACATGTGTCAGTAAGGAGCATATACGGAGTACTAGCTAGGGTTTGGCTTACGCGTAGCTAGCTAGCCCGAACCACTGGGCCCGCGCATCACTACCGTTGCTTTGCTAGGGTTTCTATGTCGGCGGGGTCGAGGTGATGATGATTCATGACTTCGCTGGCACCGTCCTCTCCTTTGCCCTCATGCATTTTTCATTTTGCCTTTAATTTATTTATTTAATTAATTTTCTTGGCTGTACGTACCATATTTTCTAAAACATCCATCATCCCATGTATTTTCCAAAGCATCCATGATCCATATTCACAATGCTTTTAATCATTTAATATATATGTGTGTGTGTGCATATATTTTATAAATTTTATATTTTTATTAAATTATTTCAATTTTTTTTTCATATTTAAAATAATTTTGTATTAAAAATTATCATTAATCAAAGTTGGTATCTCCAAAAAAATCAAAATTTGTGGTCATTAATTAAGAAAAGTCAATTTGTCGAATCTTTTCAGAATGAAAACTACAAAGTTATTTTTATCTTGTAGCTCCGTATGCTCTTTTATTTTTTTTCTATCCTCCTCCTTCTCCCCCTTCCCCTCCCCCTCCCCTCCCCCTCCTCCTCCTCCTCACGGATACGAGTATCGGAAGTATCCACATTTTTATAAATAAGTCTATTAAATACTTTTATTAAATTACGAATATAGATCCAATATGTACATGACCGCGTATTAGTGAGTATCGGTAACGGATACGTATCGAATACGCGGATACAACATCGGAGTGAGGAATCGTTGCACCATAGCTCACAAGTACGTCAAAAGTGTGTGTATGCTCTTCTCAATTTTCATACGAATTATTCTCGAAATTGATTTCCTCTTATGAGAATTCATAACAATTGTAGATCATAGACGACATAAGTTAAATTAAAAGTTCGAATAAAAATCAACCGACGACATGCAGTGTGTCACTGTGTCTGTGTGTAAGAGATCAAATGAGAAAAAAAATTACCGTAATGCCACCGCGCGTGTCTATTTAATACGTACTCCGTATATGCTTAATTTGACAAAAGTTAAAATGTGCTACACAAGAGCTCTATTGTGCACGACATTGATTTAAATGTGAGTGTTCTCACGTTAAACATCATTCTCATTTGGAACCACATGTATGTATGTATGTATGTATGTATGTATGTATGTATGTATGTATGTATGTATGTATGTATGTATAGAGAGAGAGAAATGATCTTGTCGAGCACTCCTCCGTCCAAACACCGTACGAACACCGCCGTTTGGGGAGGTTCTCTGTGGATTTTAATGATGATTTTTTTTTGAGCATGTTCCTCATAAAGTCTAGTTTATCCAACTAAATTTCAGCTAAAAATTCGATCGGGAAGTCAGTCAAATAATTTGTTGAAATTAACTGCGTTTTTCTATGTACAATTTGGCGTAGTTAATTTCAACAAATTATTTGACTGCCTTCCCGATCGAATTTTGAGTTGAATTTTTATATGGATAAACTAGACTTGATGAGGAACATGCTCAAAAAAAATTCATCAAACAATTCCTCCGGGAACCACCCCAAACGGCGGTGTTCGGATGGCGTTCGGACAGAAAAGTGCTGGACAGGGGCACTTCTCTTATAGAGAAATGATCATGTCCAGCACTCCCCGTTGGAGGGTTCTCATAGCAAAACAACACGGTTATTTAGACAATAATTAAATTAAGTACTTCAAGTATATTTTAAGAAATAATTTTAATAAGTATATATTATAATGTAGTTAGTATTCGTATATAACTGTGATGTTATAAATGTATTATATTTAATATTTAATGAATAATTTGTCACTTAAGATTGTTAATTATTTCCGAAAATGGAAATAGGAACCTTTATATGGCATGGGACGTCCAAAACAGAAAAGTGGGAACCTTCTAATGGGACAGAGGGAGTATATATACATTATATATATTATATATAATACACACACACGGAGCGATGTTCAAATACGAAGAAGCCTTTAGGTGAGAACTGAGAATGAATCTCAGCCGTTGGATTCGATTATTTTGCAGTAAAAACACTTTATATTACACTAAAACTTGCAACCTAGCTTGTTGGCATTTTCTGAAAAATTCGTATTACAGTTGTCTAGTGCAACATGAAGCTGTTTTCGTGCAACATGAAATAATTTTAGTGCAACACTGCAAAATTTAAATCTTACTGCAACATGAAGCTATTTTTAGTGCAATATCGTAAATTTAATGGTTGAGATTCATTCTCATTTCTCACATTACACTACTAGAATTTTTCTTTATTGTTGCTACCTAATTGCTGCGGGCGTTGGTAATGCGCAACAAATACGCCAAAATTGAGCAATGCATCAATACTGAACTGTTGGTATAGGGAATTACAGCTGTTTTTCTCATGCAGATTCTATTTTTGTAGAATCTGTTCCATCTTGGTGAGGATCCGGTGACTAAGAACCACTTTTTATCTGCCGTCGCAACTCGATTTAGAGACTTCAAGTCTAAATTAGTTTCTGGATGGATCACCTGTGTTAGACAGAGAACTAAAATTGAAGATGGGAAGCTTCCACCACAGATTTGGCATCACATCACGCCACAAATTTGGGAAGAGTTTAAGCAACGAAAGACTACTCCAGAAGCTGTGGTATATATCAAATCATTTATCAACTAATTGTATAATTAATGTACCAGTGATGCAACACTCACATGTTTCCACTTGGCGTTATGCAGTCATTGAGTAAAGATTGCAAATGGCTGCATTCGATGATAACATCTCGTCGTAGTAATGATCCTATTCTTTTGACTTTAAATGCACGCTTGTTCCACTACGAATCAGATGATTGCGGTGCTTTACTTACTAACGACGACATCGCTCAGTTTCTATCCGGTGCAATGTTGAATATTTCCATTATTCAAGACTCCATGAAGTATGAATTTCAAACTTTTTTACATATTTATTATCTTTATTATTTTTTATTTTCTAATTGAAAAGCTTTCACAGAGCAATGCAGGATTACATAGAGGGTTTGGACACAAATTCGTGACATCAGCCTGGATGGATGTGCGGCCCTGATGCAATATCCACGACATCATGCGAATATAGCCTTGAAGGTGTCAGAACTTACCTGGAAAGAGATATGACCGAGTTGCTGCATGATGGAAAAATTTTCATTCTTGCTCCTTATTATGAAAAGTATGTAGATCTTTATACTTTATAATCTTTCTCTATGAATTGTCATAATTTACTTGATAATGTGCATTATAATATACTTTTGTATAGTTATCATTGGGTGCTACTTGTGATTTGGATTCCTCGCGGTACTATCTTTATTTTCGATTCACTTCGGAGCACTACATACAATGCGCCGTTTGTTAATCACATCATTGTTTAGCAGGTTAGTTTTTAGAATGTTTATGTTGTCATTCATAGATGTATAGGCTTTTTATGGTTTATGAATTATGAAAAGATTATTATTGAATTATCTTGTACTACGTATTATTTCTGTAATCATTTTTTTAACTAAAGTGTCTTCAGAAACATGCCCAATGATGGTGAAAGTAGAAAGAAAGTGATTTGGAAACAAATGAAAGTGCGTACATTTTTTTCCAATAAGTGTGTAACTATGTTTCTCTATATATGTGAATTGATACTAATGTGTATAAAATGTCAATATGTATATGTATTAGTGTGCAAAACAAACAGGCAGTTTGGAGTGTGGATTCTACGTGATGAAATTCATATACGACGCCGTTAAATATATCACGAGTGGTCAAGATATGGAACAAGTAAATATCATTACTAATTTTCCAATCATTTTAATTTCATTTGCTATGTTAGTTACAGTTATACTTATACACATGGTGTAATTGTAAATTTTTAATATTTTAGGTTTATGAGAGCATCAAAGTAGATGGGCCTTTGTCAAGTGATGATATAGCTGAAGTCTGTGATGTCGTTGCCATATACGTTTGCAATAATTTGATGTAAACTATACTCTAGTGATAAATTTGCCATAAAACCGTGTTTTGTATTGTTGTCATTGTGTATCGATTTTGTGGTGTATGACTTGGTTCTTTTAAACTACGTATTTGATTTATTTTGCTAAATGTGAAGTTGTGTTCCAAGCAGGTTTTACCTTTTTGCAAAATATAAAATTTTGTATATTCAAAAAAAATTTAAATATTATTTGCTGCGGTCGTAAACCGCAACAATTAGAAAATTTTGATTTTTTTAAAAAATGGTATTTGCTGCGGTCGTCAACCGCAACAATAAGTGAAATTTCATTTTTTTAAAACTACCTATTTGTTGCGGTTCCGAACCGCAACAAATAACTTTCCACCCTATTTGAAGCGCTGCCAATTGCTGCGGTTCAGAACCGCCACAAATAGCCTAAAATTACCTCACCAAATAGTTTTTTTTCTAGTAGTGTTTGATGCATTTCTCACTTGAACCAATACACACACAAGAATATTCCTGTTCGGACGGTCCGAATAGGAGCCCCGTTCGGCCGCTGCCGTTTAGTGCGGTTCTAAGTGATTTTTTTGCTGAATTTTGTTTTGTATGTTCTTCATTAAGTCTAGTTTATCCACAATAAATTTCAGCTAAAATTCAACTGAGAAGGCATTCAAATGATATTTGGAAAATTATATGTAATTTTTTGAAACTGACGCCTGAAGGGAAGTCGAGAGAGTCTCTCTCTAGCCTCACGCTATTCTTCCCTCTCGAGCTCAGGCCGGCACCACTCACGGTGGCCGGCGGCGCCGGCGCCTCCGGGCTCCGGCGGGCTTCCGTTTCATTCTTTGAATTTTTTTGGAAACTTGTTACCACTTCCGTGGTGGTGGACTGCTTGGTGAATTCATGAAGCTTTTATTCTGTTCTTGGCTATCTATGGGTTTCATGAACTGGCCGGAAAGTGCAGAACCACCACCGATGACAGTTAGTAATGCCGGACATTGCTTTGAGAGGGTGGGCATGTGACGGAGGTGAACGGGTCTGGCATGGGGGTTTGGTGCTAGAAGGCTGGTACCTGGTTCTCTAATGGCTTTGACTTCGCCGGAAAAAACTATGTCATCACCGACGGCAGCTAGTAACCCCGGGTGCATTCTTTGAGATGGGGGGCGTGTGACGGTGGTGAACGGGCCTGGTTTTGGTGGCTTAGCGATGGATGGTTGGTCGTGGGGAACAAACTCGATTTTCAGTTTTGCTGAGTCCTTGGTAGCTTGAAGATGAGGCTCGCCGGAAAACACCAGCTCTGGCTCAATAACGGTTAGTACCCATGGCTTAATATTTGAGATGGGGGGGGGGGGGGGTGTTAAGGATGGCGAAAGGGTTGGGTTTTGCTCGGTTTTGGCGGTTTGAAGGTGGGTCTTGCTCTGAAAGTTTTGAGCTTTGGGTATTTGCGATTTGGGTGACTTTGGTTTGAGTAATTTAGGCCGGAGAAGACGACCGGGGAGACTGGTGCGATTACAGTGTTTCTCGGTTGGGTTTCTTTGGTTTTTGGATGGTTTCTGCGTTTCGTTTTTCCGCTGAAAGTGACCAGGAATCGCCGGTAATGACCTCTGGCTTGCTGGGATTGGAACCGCCTGCATCTACCTTTTTCCGGCTACTGTCAAGCCGCCTTCTAACACTTTCTGCCTTTGCCGTTTGGGGTCGCCGGAGTCAAACGGGGGTGGAGGGTGGACGGGGATCACCGGTTTGGCTTTATTACTCTTCCGTCTTGATACTTTGGCTTTGTCTCCTTCCTCCGGCCACCGGAAAGCCTGGTAGACGACGGAACCAGGTGGGGGGGGGGGTTTGGGGGTGGGGGTGGGGGTGGTGCGAACATACTACGAGCGAGCGTAGTCTTCTGGATTTTCCGTTGCTGATGCATTGGCCGGAGCTTCGCCGAAAGGTTGGTCGGAGTAGTCAACGGGGACCTGATTGGACCTGCACGTGATTGGACCGCTGACTTCCGCTCTGTCAATGTACTGTAGCGTCCTGTTTGAATTTTGAATTGGCCGCTTCTTCATGCGGCGCACCTGGAAGCGATGGAGGCTGTTTGAGTGTGGGCCGCAACCCTACTCTTGTGTTGGGCCGTCTTGTTCGGGCGCTGAGCTGGGCCTTGCACGCTGGAGAATTGCTGCGAAAACCTGGAGTCTTGGAATTTTGCTTGGGGCTGCTTGCCTTGCTGATGGGCTGGATGCAGAAGGGCTGCACGGGCCTTAACTGGCTCTTTAACCTGGAAGCTTGAATGTTTTTTTTTTTGCTGATGGACTCTACCAGGGATGGGCCTTTGTTGGCCCCGATCTGGTTTGGATGTTTTTGAGGAATCTTTGGACTTGGACGTTATTTTTGATACTAAGCCGGGGAACTGTCCCGTGCTAGTTTTTGGATTTTTTGTTGTGGTTGATTTTGTGCTACGTGCCGGGGCCTGTCCCGTGCCGTTTTTGACTTCGGAAAATCTCTCTCTCTCTCCCCTCACCGCGAGGCGGGGGGGGGGGGGGGGGGATACGTTAGATACTATTTTAGGTTAGCATGCTAGCTTAGATAGTTCTTTTGATTCTTTTTGATGCATTGTACTATGCTTTTTCTGGATATATATACTTACATTTTATCCAAAAATGGAAAATTATATGTATATTTGGCGCAGTTATCTTCCAAAAGTTATTTGACTCCCTTACATATTGAATTTTTAGCTGAAATTTGGTGTGGATAAACTAGATTAATGAAGAACATGCGCCAAAAACTTTCAGCAAAAAATACCACTGGGAACCGCCCAAAACGACGGAGGCCGAACAACGCTCCAGTCAGGGAATTCCTGACGGAAGATTACTCTACACACAATAATTTACTTAACTAATTTAGTTGTTGAATTTTAATCTGAAATTTTGTGGATCATTTCATGAATAACATTCGAACAAATTTTCATAATTTTTTTACCCGAAACCACCTCAAACAGCGGATTCTGCACAGCGATGTCGATACACACACACACACACACACACACACACACACACACACGCATATATATATATATATATATATATATATATATATATATATATATATATATATAGGGAGTGGTTCAGGTAAGAACGGACTCCCGGCCCATGAGAGAAATGAGAACAAATCTGGACCGTTAGATTGTATTATATGAAACTGAATTGTGTATTTGGTGAAATTGAAATGTGCATTTGATGATATTGAAATGTGCAGAATAAAATTTAAATTCAAGTGTGCATTAGATGAACGGAAATGTGCGGAATAAAAGGTACAAAAATTAACATCACGTCGTACTTTTTATTCTGCACATTTCAATTTCACATATTGCATATTTCAATTTCACCTAATGCACAATTCCGCTTCACATAATGCCATTGTATCATACCATTATGTGTGTTGCACATTTCAATTTCACCTAATGCACATTGAATTTGACTTAAAGCAAATCTAACGGTCCAGATTAATTCTCATTTTTCTCCTAAGATCATGTTCTTATTAGAACCAAAACCAAAACACACATGGGCGGACCGTAGTAGAGACCCAGGGGGGCTACCGCCCCCCCAACAACTTTTTTTTTAGTGTATATATATACGAAAAATGATTTTTGCTCTTCCAAAAAGTATTTTGAACCCCCCCAAAAATATTTTCGCCCCCCCAAAATACCTTTCCTGGGTCCGCCCCTGAAAACACACACACACACACACACACACACACACACACACACACATATATATATATATATATATATATATATAGGGGAGGGTTCTAGTGAGAACTCTCTTAAAATGAGACACTACAAGAATTCTGGAATTCAGTGGCGGAATTTAGTAGCGGAAACTAATCTGACGCTAATTAATGTCGGATATTAGAGGAGGAATGCAATTCTACCGGTGTTTAGTGGCGGATGAATCCGTCATTAATTTCCGCCAGTAAATATTGACGGAAATAATTTTGTCACTAAAATATGTCATAAAACTATAGAATAAAAAATTAATTTTCCTCACATCTCACTTTTATCAATTCACTTCACTAGCTCTAAATAAGAACTCAAGTTTAAAAATATCATTTTTTAAAGAATAATTTTTTTATATATATTTAATTAATTTATTATATGTGCATATATATTTTTAGATAATAAAAATATTTTGTTCTTTATCTGTTTCGTTTCAAAATATCTTTAAGAATAAGTTTTATTTAAAATCCAAATATAAGTGCATTACTTAGGGGGTGTTTGGATCTAATTCTTAAAACTGCTATCGCTCCTTCAGGGAGCAGAAGCAGAAGTTGGGGTGTTTGGGTGAAAATGCAGAAGTGATTCTGGTGCTCTAATTTACTTCTAGAATCAGTTTTTTAGAAGCTGGGGGGTACCAGCTTCTGAAAACTGATTCTGATTCTGCTTCTGCTTTAAAAAAAGAAGCAGAAGCAGAATCAGTTTCAAACACCCCCTTAAAAAGAAGATGATTCGTAGAAAATAGATAGAAAATTTCTTATTATGATGTTTTTGTTGTCTACTAGAATTAGTTTCAAGTCCCAGGTTGAAAAAGACTACACCAAACATAAATAGATGAGACATATCATATCAAACTTAAATAGATCAAATGTACTATCTTTAGAATTTTAGATAGCTATGAGATATACATAAACTAGACTTCTATCAAACCAGATCATATCATTCCAGACTATATCAGACCAACTTTAATTTATTTTAGGGCACATTTATCTTGCAAAACCGCATGTAATACTGGAGTCTAATTAACCTTCAAATCACATAATATGAACTCGTGAACTCCCTCAGTCCCCGAAAGAACTTTGATAACAAAAGAGCTGTATGATTGGCTAAAGGATCAAAAGAAGACGAATGAGCTTGAAAACGACGATCAGGATGACATTCTATCAATCGTTCAAATATATCTTTTTGTAGAAATATCCAACGTACACGATTCAAGTTCCATATGAAAGCCAAATTCAAGGACTACAAATCGTATGAAGACACCATTGTCAGAATCTGAGAGGAGAAAGGTGAAAACATACGAGGAAGTTAGATAAACGTTGTTGAGTTTTCAGAATGCGACCTTCCACCATTTTATTCATATCTTTTGATTTGATGATTCAAATCCAGATTTGTAAGTTGTGGTGGATAGATGACTTCATTATCTACAACTTTAATTAAGGATGAAGCATCTTCAAATTCAAAAGGGAAAGACGCACGCCGTGCGTCCGAGGTACGCATGTCGTGCGCAGAAGAAGAAAATCATGAAGACCTTACTGCCGATCAGGCATGCCGTGCGTGCCAGGTAGTATATACTCCCTCCGTTCCGGAATTATCTTCATACTTTCCTTTTCGGTCCGTCCCGAATTTATCTTCTCTTTCCTTTTTTGGCACTTTGCACTTTGCACGGGAACATCACTTTTTATTTGAACCCTCCCCTATATATATATATATATATATATATATATATATATATATATATATATATATATATATATATATAACTGGTCCGATATGTATATATAAAACACAATTTTCTTTCAAAAATCATTTGACGACCTTCCCGATTGAATGTTTTGCTCAAATTTGGTATGGATGATCTAGACTTGATGAGGAACATACACAAAAAATTTCAGTCAAAAATACCACCGGTTCCTTGGGGTTCTCACGGGTTCTCATTTTAAGAGAGTTTTCACTAGAACCCTCCCCTATATATATATATATATATATAGGGGAGGGTTCAAATAAAAAGTGATGTTCCCGTGCAAAGTGCGAAATTTACACTTTTTCATGTTTCGCTTTCACTTTTTCGTGTTTCCGTTGCACTTTTTCGCCATTGCGATTTTGGCCAAATTCGGGCAAAATCACGGTGGCAGTTTTGTAAATAAAACAATTTTTTTTTGCTACCGCGAAAAATTGTAACGAAAACAAATAAAAGTGCAAACGAAACATGAAAAAGTGCAAATTTCGCACTTTGCACGAGAACAGTACTTTTTATTTGAACTCTCCCCTATATATATATACACACACACACACTTCATATATATTTTGTTTATATATGTATATACATACTCCCTGTGTTTAAAACTTCTCTACATTAGATTTGGGCATAAGGGTGAAATAGTAGGGGTAATGAATATTGTAAAAAGAGTAGGAGAAGAAAATGGAAAAATATGAAAGAGATGGTAAGAAGTTTAAAAATAAGAGTAATTGAATATTTTTAAAAGAAAAAACTTACTCCGTATTAAAAAAATGGTGTAGCAAACTTTATACAGAGTATAAAATAGGGAGGAGTATTATTTAGTAGGGAGTATTACTTTTCACTCCTACCTATACATTCATCAACCATGCTTGATGTACACACCCTTGTACACACCTTATACACACCATGTTTGTGAAACTTTTTTTTTGTTTGTGAATCCGGTTCACAGAGACAATATTTTGTTTGTGCAAAACATTGTCTATGAATCGATGGTCACAGACATAGGTGTGTACAAAAGTGTGTATAAGAGTGTGTACAAACATCATTTTGTATATTTATTTATCATAATTACTTCAATAGTGTTTGTTGTCACTACTCACTAGCTTAGTGCACAATGATATACATGCAGTAATTTACGGAGTATTAGGATGTTTTTACTAACAGAGTAATTAATACCCATTAATTAGGTTTCCATATTTATTATGTTTTCTATTGTACTCAGGACTCTTTAGTATATATATGACATCTAGGGCAACCTATTGGGTAAGCCATTCCATTATTCTCACATGGTATCAAGAGCTCTAGGTTTTAGCCACAACTAATTTTTTTTCCGGATCTATGGCTTCCTCCGGCTCTCCTACCGCCGCCGCACAACCAGTCACCACCGCCGAATCGGCTGTGACTGCAACTCTGCCGAGCGCGACGGAGACTGCTTCGCCGACGGCGGCGCTCTCCTCCACGGATGACCCGCTCCGATCGCAGCCCTACTCGATGTTCTCTTCCACAGTTCCGGAAGCGTCGTGGGTCCCTCCCATCTTTACTTGGACTCCGTCAGCGCCGACTTTCCACCCCATGGTTCAGCCGCAACGCTCGCCGCCTCCAGATGTTCCGCACCACACCGCCAGCAACTCCGGCGTCCCTCGGTTCGCAGGGCCAACGTTGTTAGGCAGTCTGGGTCTCCATCTGCCTTTGGTTGGAACCATCGGTCAACAGCCCACTCCTATGCCTACATCTTATGCATCGCTTACTCAAGGTATGACATTTTGAGGTTCCGTTACACAGATCGTGACCTCCAAATTAGTGGCTGTTGAAGATTATTTACCCTGGCGCACTCAATTTGAATCCTTTGTAGTTGCCAACGGCCTTTTGGGTTTTCTTGATGGCTCTCTACCAGCTCCGCCTATGTATACCTATGACTTATATCAGGCTCAGTCCCCGAATCCTGAATATTATAATTGGCTTAAATTAGATCAGGCAGTACGTGCTTGGCTATTTGCTACTTTGTCTAGAGATATTTTGATGGAAGTCCACTCCTTGTAGAATTCTGTGTCCATCTGGCAACGTTTGGAATCTCGATTCATGGCAGCCAGTCTTGCACGCTCCATGGAACTCAAACAAATGCTTCAGCGTTCCAAGAAAAAGGAAAATCAATCCATGGAGGAGTATGTTCGGGGAATTCAAACTATTGCTGATAATTTGGCAGCCATCAATGCACCGGTCTCCAATGCTGATCTCATTGAAATTACCCTTTTAGGATTGGGGCCGGGTTATGAGTCACTAGTGGGACCTCTTACCTTGTTTCCCGAAGGACTCACTTTTGATTCTCTAGGCACAAAATTGGTCCATCAAGATGCCCGTCTCCGCTATCAACATTCCTTGGAACCCACCATCCCTACACCTGCGTTTGCTGCATCCAGTTCCGCAGGGGGGGGGGGGGGGTCGCATTCGGCCACTGCTCCATATCAGGCCAATCAACAGCAATCTTCTCGCGGAGGGCGTGGCGGACGGCGCGGCAGCCGCGGACGAGGGCGCGGCAGAGGACGGCACCAGCAGCCGCAGACGTACGGGCCTCCTTCCTATTACGGCCAGCAGCAGTTCCAGCAGTCTGCCCGCGGTGCACATCAGCCAAATCACTGGGGACCGGGTACAGATATTTGTAATTCTATTGCGTCATCGTTTTATACTCCGGTTCTATCTCCTTTTTGTACTAACTATGCTTCTGCAGGATCTCCGTCTTTTGAGAATAGTTTTGGTTCGGTCCCTCCCCCTGTTGTGTGTCAAATCTGTCATTCTCCAGGTCATTCAGCTGTTGTGTGTCCATCTCGTTTTGTTCAAGCCCAAGCACCTGCCTTGGCTGTTTCTACTGGTGAATCCACTCCAGCTGTTTGGTATCCTGACTCAGGTGCTTCTGCTCACATCACATCAAATGAAGGTATTTTGCAAAATAAATCTACTTATTCTGGACCGCTACAAATTACAGTTGCTAATGGCACTAATCTCCCTGTTATGACTGTTGGTGATTTTCATTTATCTACTATGCCACGGTCTCTTCATTTAAAATCTGTTTTCCATGTGCCTAATCTTAAATACAATCTTTTATCTATTCAAAAATTATGTGCCGATAATAACTGTTTTGTGATTTTTGATAAAAATTCTATTTTTATTAAGGACACAATTTCGGGGAAGGTGCTCCTCCAAGCTTCCAGTAATGGCAGCGTTTATCCTATTTCCTTCACACATCCCTCACCAGTAGCTCTCATCTCTCATGTTGCTCCCGGCCTGGTCTGGCATCGTCGCTTGGGACATTGTGGAAGTCGTATTTTAGATAATTTAAAAAAATCTGGCACTGTTACTAGTACTTCTAGTTTTTCTCATGACTGTATTTCTTGTCGCTTAGGCAAGTCACAACGATTACCTTTTCAAGAAGTGTGGCATAAATCTACTGCTCCCTTATTTTTAATTCATTCTGATGTTTGGCAGTCTCCTATTCTTTCTGTGAGTGGTTTTAAATATTATGTCTTATTTATTGATAACTTTTCTCGATTTACTTGGCTTTATCCCATGCGCCATAAAAGTGAAGTCATTACACATTTTCAACACTTTAAATTAATGGTGGAAAATTTACTAGATTCTAAAATTAAAATTTTTCAAAGTGATGGCGGGGTGAATTTGATAATCATGGAATGCGTGATATTTTTGTCAAAAATGGCATTTTATTTCGCAAATCATGCCCCGATACTCCTGAGCAAAATGGTGTAGCTGAGCGTAAACACAGGCATCTCCTTGAATTAACTCGCACTATGCTTTTTGAAGCAAACATGCCTGCTAAATTTTGGGTAGATGCGGTGTTTACTGCAACATTTATTATTAACCGCCTTCCTACACCTAATTTAAATGGCATATCTCCTTTTGAAAAATTATTCCACCATACTCCAGACTTCTCTTTTATGCGTGTCTTTGGATCAGCCTGCTTTCCAAATTTTAATGCCACATCTGCCAACAAGCTTTCACCTAGATCCACTTTATGTGTATTTTTAGGATATGCCCCTGAATATAAAGGTTATCGTTGTCTCGATCCTATTACTAACAAGATTTACATCAATAGAAATGTGCGATTTTATGAAAATTATTTTCCATATTCTGCTTTAACTTCTTCCACATCTCCCACGAATTTGTCCAGCGTTAATACCGTAACATTGCATCAGCACCATACACCCGACCAGCTACCAGTCGAACATTTGCCTGATTTCGACATACTGCGGCAGTCCCCGGACTGCTCACAGTCTACTTCACGAGCGGCCACTGCTTCAGCCGTGCACTCACCGACCACTCCCACCGCCACTCCTTCGGCAGCAGACAGCCCACACGTACCCACCTCTCCTATTTCCTCACCACCGTCCTTACACTCCGCCCATACGACCAGCCCTCGTGATATTAGCCCCATCCCGCCCGCACCTTCTCCTAAAAATTGTCATCCAATGCAAACTCGTGCTAAATCTGGCATTTTTAAACCTAAAAATATTTTTACTCTGAAAACAGATATTTCGGCATGTGATCCTTCTTATTTTTCTATGGCTAATAAAGATGTTAAATGGAGGGCCGCTATGGCAGAGAAGTTTAATGCTTTAATTGATAATCATACGTGGGATTTGGTTCCGTTTCACGCTGGCAAAAATGTGGTTGGATCTAAGTGCATTTATAAAACAAAATTTAAATCTGATGGGTCTGTTGAGCGTTATAAGGCACGCTTAGTTGCACAGGGATTTACTCAGCAAGCTGGTGTGGATTTTTCTGAGACCTTTAGTCCTGTTGTCAAACCCACCACCGTGCGTATTGTTTTTTCTCTTGCTGTTTCATGTCGGTGGACCATTCGTCAGTTAGATGTCAAAAATGTTTTTCTTCATGGCAATCTCACTGAAGAGGTTTATATGCGTCAACCTCCTGGCTTTATACATCCACAATTTCCTAATCATATTTGCCGCCTCAGGAAGGCAATCTATGGTCTCAAACAGGCTCCACGGGCCTGGTTCTATCGCTTCAGTAGTTTTTTGTTGACTCATGGTTTATTTGTAGCAAGTCCGACAATTCTTTATTTATTTATCGCCATGGGTCACATGTTCTTTATCTGTTGCTGTATGTGGATGACATTATTATCACTGGTAATTCCCCTTCCTTTATTTCTACATTTATCTCTTGTCTTGGCCGCTGTTTTGCCATGAAAGATTTGGGGAACTTACATTTTTTTCTAGGTGTCCAAGCTGTTCAAACGTCCTCACGTTTGTTTCTGTCTCAACAAAAATATGTGTCTGATCTCTTAACCAGGTTTCATCTTCACACTCTTAAACCTGTTCGTACTCCGCTACCTACTAGAACTAAGCTATCTCTCACTGATGGTGATCTTCTAGCTGAGCCTACGGAGTACAGAAGTATGGTAGGTGCCTTACAGTATTTGACAATGACTCGACCAGATATTACATTTGTTGTTCACTTGGTCTCTCAGTTTATGCATGCTCCTCGCACTTCACATTTTTTGGCTGTTAAGCGTATTTTCAGGTACCTTCAGGGAACTACAGATCATGGTTTGCTCCTACAGTCGAGTACTACTCCTCCTATTTTACAGGCATACTCTAATGCTGATTGGGCTGGTTGTCCTGATAGCAGTCGATCCACTTCAGGCTTTGCTATTTTTCTGGGCCCTAATTTAATCTCGTGGAAATCGAAGAAGCAGCCGACTGTCTCCCGCTCTTCGACGGAAGCTGAGTACAGGGCTATTGCCTACACAGTTCAGGATACTCTCCACATCCGTTCTATACTGTTCGAGTTAGGGGTGCCGATTTCTCAGCCCGTGCGATTGTTGTGTGATAATATTTCGGCCTCTTACTTATCTACAAATCCTATTCAGCATGCTCGGAGCAAACACATCAGCATTGATTATCACTTTGTTCGTGAGAGAGTCTCACATGGAGATCTGGTTGTTCGTTATGTTCCGACACAGTTTCATCTTGCAGATATTTTTACAAAGAGTCTGTCTCCACAGCGTTTTATTTTTCTTAGAGACAATCTGCGCATTGTTTCCCCTGCACAGCTTGAGGGGGTGAAATAGAGTAATTAATACCCATTAATTAGGTTTCCATATTTATTATGTTTCCTATTGTACTCAGGACTCTTTATTATATATATGACATCTAGGGCTACCTATTGGGTAAGCCATTCCATTATTCTCACATTTACTTGGACTATAATTCCTCCCAGAACAGACCAGACCAGTCCAGATCAGACCAGACCAGACCAGACCAGAACAGACCAGACCAGACTTAGATAGTTATAAAAATACAAAGAAACCAGACCAGACCAGACCAGACCAGACCAGATCAGATCAGACCAGACCAAACCAACAAATTACAGTCCAAGTAAAAACATCCTTACATATCATCAACCACTCTTTTTTTTTGCTATTACTTCTCCAGATAGGGTGACTTACACTCGAATAATTATGTAGCTTCAATTCATATTCTTAAATCAATACGTACGCTTCATATTCCTAAAAGATACTACTTCTATCTCAATAAAAAATCGTCATATTAATTTTTTCGGTCAATGATGACAAATTTTGAACAATGATTTTAATTATTATATTTTATATAATTTTTAAATTTTAAACTTTTATTAAAATATGATTTTGAATAAGCAACATTTTGATATAATTTTCAAATTCAAAATAATTTCGTAATAAAAATATCACTGGTCAAAGTTGATTGTCTTTGACAAAAAAAGTCAAATTGACCAATGTTCACGACAAAGGGAGTACTATAAATATTCTTAATTTTTTTCCATCTTAATTAAACATCTACTTTTTAGTTTTTACTACACTCTCGTTTCACTTTTGCAGTTCAATGCATCTGCAACCATATATAGAGGCCCATTTGGTAACCCTGTTTTTTAGTTTATCAGGCTTATCAGTCAACTGTTTCAGCAAGCACGTAACTTTTGATTTCGTGTGTTGAATTCTGTAATGATAAGAAAAAGTAATGTTGAAGTTGCTATAATTTTGAGGCTGTCACTACTACATTTTAGGGGCTAATGTAACAAAAAAATTGTAACAGTTGTCTAAAGTGTTACAAAAAATGAGTCTAATGCAACAGTTTTCAACGGGTTGTTACAGCTATGCCAAAAGTGTTACATTTACTATAGTGCTAAAGTAACACTGGTATGCTATTCAACAATTTGTTACATTTGTTCATTCAGTGTTACATTTAGTGGAACCTAATGTAACATGTGTTACAGTTTTATATTGAAATAGAAATAAAAAAGAGGGAAAAATAAACGCCATATTTTCATTAAAATTTCAACCCATTTAAAATTAGGGCGCTTGAGGAAAGAAAACCCTAGGCGGAAATCTAAAACCACATACCTGCAAACACTATCTCTTTGGCATCCAAGTTCAGATCGAGAGAAGAGCTACTACCCCTATGTTCTTTCCGCTCCTCTGGTTTTCGCTGCTCCACCACTCGGTTTTCGTTGCTCCGCCACGTCCATAAAGGTTTTCCCCGCTTCATCGCTTCTCTATCGATTTTCCCAGCTCCTCTGGCAGCATTTCACGCTGCCGATGATGCTGAATACATCACATTGTTGCTCTATCATCTCCATTACCCATGATTGCATGATCTCGACTAAGACCTTCGTTCCACCTTACCCTATCTAGGTATAGTGGCTTCTCTTTCGAACTGAATATTTAACTATTTTATCACTGCAGTTTGATTTTTGTATATTTTCCTCCATGGTTTGTTTATTTACCTTTAACTTGGGATAAAGCATGAAGAAGTTCTACTTCTATGTTCTTAGTTTTTAATGCCTATTAACTGTTTGTAAAAAAGCCTCAGTCAAATTTTCAAATGAAATATTTAAATATGTTGTTTAGTTACCTTTAATCTATCAAAGCAGAGACATTATACAGTATACTATTTCCCCTTCCTTTTTTTGTTTTTAATTAGGGTCCAACCATATGCTTAATAGTAGTGTTTGTTTGCTATTGATTATTCATTATTGTTACTCTTGTTCATTTTGAGTACTTTAGTTGAAAAGATATCCAGTTTTGTTTTATTTTTCAGGAAAATTAAAAAAAAAATAGGGACTCAAGCCACACTTAACAGTACTCCTAAATGACTTTCAATTTCGAAGCAATAGAAAATGGCATGTGAATTAGTGAATTGGTCTTTACAATAGGAGAAAACCTATTACATTTGAAATTATATGCTCACACTGTCTTGAACATCTTTTTATACAAATGATAAAATATAACATTTTTTCACTTTATTATTGTTGTCATTTGAGCCTTTGAGGGGAAAATTCTTTTTGATCCATTAATGTTTAATACTTCTACGAATGAGGTAATAAAATGACACCCAAAGAAAACATAGAACACTCTTTTAGAAGGGAATGAAGAGAAATAATCAAAAAGATATAAAGAAGTCATTATTAAACAAATCACTTTTGTGTTTACACCAAAACAACAAATTTTACCTATTATTCATTAATGGTAATAATTGAGATCTAATGAAATATACTATAAGTGTCAAAGTGAAATCTATATTATGCTTATCTTTATGCGTATTTTTTTTTGCTTCGTATTTTGAACTACACACAACATCATGTATTCTCATTCCTTTCCCTGAATGTTATTAAAAGACAATAAGAGAAATCACGTGCATCCCACGAGTACTATACTACTTTGTTCTATCTGTACGTCATTGAATAATATTACATTTCCCTTTTCAGGTAGAGAATTTTTTCACCTTGTAGGTGTAAAGGTACTTCAAAACATGTTCACCGAGATTGCTTATATCATTGGCGTGCTGTGAATTAAGGTTTTCCTTGAATTCATCTCTTGCTCCGTAATAGCATCAATAATTGTGTTTCTTCTAATTCCTACATCCACTTCTTCTATATGAGAGTTCAATTATCTCTTTGATGTGCTGAATGAAGGAAAAACGTAGTTCATAGTGTATTTCTGTTGATTATATGTAAGAGAATGTTCACATGTTGAGATCAGAGTGAATAAATACTAATTATGAATATAATATAAAATGTTCTGATTTTTTGTTTTTTTTGTAGGATGGATTTGCATTTACACATTGCCCAACGTGCAAGGATCCTTACCATTTGAGGGTCCATGGTATTGTTATAGGAGATGGAGGACTCTAAAGGTGTGGCTCTTTGTTACTCGAGATATTCTATCTATTGATTCAGTCTCCATCTCTCATCACTATCTAATTATAGGTGATTAATATTTCGGCCAACCTGATATATCTGATTGACGTGTATCCAATGCCTTGGCTTTTCCTCGTTTGGGGATTTGACAGTGAGCTAAGTTTCTACTACATATGTGGTAAATGTTAACATACTGCATACTGTTTTTGTCTTTCTTCACCTAGTTAAGTCCTCAAGAAATAGTTTAATTATTAGTTCATGCTTTACTGCGATTGTTACTATCATAGTTGTTTTATTTCACACTAGCACACAAGGTATATCTATAAGAAATAATGGTTTCGTTTTTTCCATTTTATATTTTTATATTTTTATGAGAATAGGAAATGGTATTTGTTGAATTGTCAACCTATCAAATCTTTTTCTCACATACTGACATGCTCTACTCTCATTGAACTACAGTCCTTCATGTCATAGTACTCTAGAACATGGAGTTATGGAGTTAATGTGGGTTAAATACTTTGTGTTTTCTGTTCTAGGAGCTATTGTATGGAATGCTACGAACTTCTTGATATTAGTATGCAGCCAGCTAAAGATTCCTTCTTTTGGTAGACACATGAATTTGAATAACCTAACCAAAACAACATATCCAGCATGTCCTACTGAACCACTTGGTAGAAGGGCCTGGGAGGCTTATATGTTCTAGATTACTCGGATTTCAGTTGAGGAATCTAGTATGTTTTAAAAGACACTATATATAAAGACATGTGGAATTTATGAAATTGTATGAGCATTCAAGAGGTTATATCACTATAAAGACATGCACCATTTTCAAATAATTTCAGTTTCTTTCTTTTGTTCTATATCATTTCTTTTTTATTTTTAGGGTTCAGTATAGTCTATGTTAATCCTGGATAGTATCAAGTTTAACTGCAGAGATATGTTAATCTTGCTTCTTAGGTTGATGAATTTACATTCAGTTTGACTGCATTTTTTTTTAAATTTCACTGTTGTGTTATTTACACCAATTGATTGAGAATTCAGGCCACATAAATAACGCAGGTACAAAGGTGGATCCCGCTACAATCAGAGAATCTTTAATTGAGGAAACCCATCACAAAATATTACTCGATGTAGCTGGTTTGAACAAGCTATCATATTTAATATTGAAATACTCAGTAAATACATGTGTATATGTAAACTCAACAATATACACCTAGCTTTTGAGCGGGAGTGTTGTTCCTCACACCTAGCTTTTCCTGTTGGATATTAACAGATTTTGCTGAGTATAAAATTTGAAATTGTAGTCTACTAGTAGTGCTAGTTTAAACCATTTAGATTATAAATTTTATTATAAATTCCCATTCTTTTGATCTATAATAAATTAGATCAATAAGTAGTCGTGAAGTAAGTAGACATTAATTAGATTACTGCATTGTTACGAGAGTACATCATTGTTTTTCAAATCTAAATATGTATTTACATTTTCCAAATATATTTATTATAATATGACTGTCATGAGAATTGTTAACTCCAATACATTCCATTTCAGGTCAAGTGTGATTCTCTTGATTCCATCGGGCTACTAATCTCCGCTATGGTTGCTAGTAAGCTTTATTCCAAGATTGAAGACATTCAAAAGCTTTCTCATCTGCCTTGGAAGGGTATCACCTAAGTGAAGTGTTCAGTCTTTAGCCAAGATCAATTCTGAAATTAGTGACTTTAGTATTTATTTTAATATTTCTAGATTACCCTCAAATGTGAGAGGTGTTTTAATTTTAGATTTTTTGGGGTACCCCGCATGTATAGTTCTTAATTTTTTAGAGGTAAGGTATATGCCCCCTATTTTTATTGTATCATGTCTTATATTGAATAAAAACTTGGTATATGACATTCAATATTTATCTTACTTATTTCAATTGTTTACCATCTAGTTAAATAAATAAATAAATAAATAAATAATTGTGTGTGTATTTGTATTACAAATTGTTACATTAGAGAAAGTAACGAAATCTAGAGCAAAGGCATCACTACTACGCAATTTAGAACCGTTACATTTGTGCTCAATCTGCTGTAACATTTGTGGTATGTTATGTGAAGACCATTACAATTGGTTGTAAATTTCATTACAAGCCGTTACGTTAGAGCAAATGAAACGCGAGCGGATGTAACGATGGGAAACTGTTACAATAAGTCAAATGTAACGGTTTTTTGGATCAAAGGTCACGAATTCTGCTGTTACAAAAGACCCGAAAATGTAGTAGTGTGTATTGGCTGAAGTTACTTTAGAGGAACATTTGAGCTATTTTTCAAGTAATTCTTTATTTAATTAAAAAAAATATTTTAATATTTTTTGCATAAATCAACAGAATCAGCCAATCTAGCCACTTCAGCCTGAACTTCATAAATTTTAGTAGAATCAGCCAATGCAGCCGAAGTTGGTATTACTAAACGGGCTCATAGTCTATCAACGTACTCAATCTAGTCAGTCTATAGCTTTTTAATGCTGAAACTAACTTTAAGAGCCCGTTTGGTGACCATGTTTTTCAGGTTATTAGGTTAACAACCAAGTTTTTCTCCAAACACGTAACTTTTGATTTCAAGCGCTAAATTGAGTAAGAATAAGAAAAGTAAGACTGAAATAACTTTTCTGGGTGTATTGGTTGAAGTTACTGCAGCGGATTATTTTATTAGCTATTTTTTCATATAATTTTTATTTATTTTATTAATACAATATATTTTAAGTATAATTTTTTTATAAATCAACAGAATCAACTTATCCAGTCACTTCAACAAGAACTTCATCAATATCGACAGAATCAGCTGATTAAGCGAACTCCAATGCTAATTAAGGGATACTTTTCAGAGTAAAAGAATTAACAAGATGCATAGTTTTCCTTGATAAGGTTGTAGTTTTTTCCTATAAATACGAGTAAAGTACTATCATCTTGCATGGAATCATACTGCCATATTATTATGATATTATTACGTATGATTTTTTAAATGACTATACTTAATCTTATTTAGGAAAAAATATAATATTCATACATACGGAAATCACACTATTATTTAATTGTTAGTCCCATCTAGGCCAATCTCTTTATAGAAACCACAAATTCAAAAATATTCAGAATATAGAAACCACTTTTGGAAATATCATCTATAATAGAGAAAAATAGAAAATATTGACTTTTCTAAATTATTTAAAATTAGTCACTTACCCCATTACATACTCATACCAAATAATCAAATAAAGCGTAGTTTAAACGTAACTGAAGTACAATAACAAAATTGATTATATATTTGATATAAATCATTGACGAGTTAAATGATGACGAGATTTATAATCGAAAGTAGTTTCACATCATTTTTACTACATATTGATAGGTATAATTATCCATATCTTGTCTCGGTCAAGACTCAAGATTAGTACTCCCTCCGTCCCGTTGGAATGTTCTCGCTTTCCTTTTTTGGATGTCTCGTTGGAAAGTTCCCATTTCCCTAAATGGAAAGTTATCCTACATCAAAACAGGGTCAAACAGTGCAAAACAGTGTCGAAACAGTACCAAACAGTGTCGAAACAGTATCAAAACAGTAAAATTTACCCCCTGATAAGTTTATTTCCTTAATATGTGTGTATGTCAAACCAGGAACATTCCAACGAGACGGAGGGAGTATGTGTAAGAAGGATCAGATAGTGAAGCATGCACAATGATCACGAATGACAGGTAGCTTGCATCATTTATTAGTAGTATATGGTATTAAATGGCATTTATAACTCTTTAATGATTTGATTAAGTTTTTCCAAAAAAAATAATTTGATGAAGCGGCTAAGAGCATCCACATTCATAATTCTAACATAATATGATTTTTTGTGATTCTTACCTTTTAATATTTGCCACATAATTGTTTTAGAAATAATCTCATCCCCTTTGAATTATTACCTCCAACCATCATCCCGAAATAATCTGATCTTTTGTGGGTCCTGTATTAACTAATCAACTCTAATTTAATAAATAATCTCAAAATAATTTAATTTCATATTTTGATCTCAAATTATTCTATCAATTAATCTTGCCTCGATAATCTCTCTCACTCAACGATGCTCCTTTAAATAATTTGTCATATCACTAGAATAGTCACCTAATAATCTGATAGATAAGGGCTACCAATTCCCCCGCTATATAAGCTTCTCGATGAAGCTAGATGAGGAATATCAAAAGCCTTGTTGTATGTATCTTTGTGTTCATGTATTTCTTTCATTACAATCCATTATACTACCCCCGTTCTTAAATAAATGCAATACTTTGACTTTTAAACTATTCACATGTTATACTTTGACTACGTCTTATTTATTTATGTAATAATATTATTTTATGAAAAAAATATTGTTAAACTTGTCTCATTGTAAATTTTCATAATCTAATTTTTTTACTAATACAAAATCATTGATATTAATGGTCAAAGTTGTATCTCGGCAAGTGTGAAATGTTGACCGTTGCACGTATTTAAGAACGGAGGAAGTATAATTTATTAGGGTTTCATATTAGGTCAAGTCACTTGAAACTCTAACACATACAGACATATATACTCAAATAGCTGGTATTAATTAAAGCGATTTCTAATGCGTCTTAACTATTACTCCGTATTTTTATAGGTGATGATATATACATACATATATCGATCTTTTCATTTTAAATGTGCAAGTTTTAGTTATTAGTACTATATATTGATTTTTTCTCTGATTAGTTGTGCATAGATTTATCAGTAGCCAAACTTATAAATTGAAATGTGAGGTTTAATTAATAAAAAAATGTGACGAGTTGAAAACTATAAAAGCGATCTAACAAGACGAGTTTGAGTAATTAGTGGCCCTTAGCTTGGGTGATATGTGATGAGACGCACAATCGATGAACAGGTACGGTTAAGAATGATTTGTATAGTTTTCATTGGCTACAAATTAAATTAATCTAAGGCGAATTTGGGGTTTGGAATCTCATCATTGAGCTAGCTAGGGTTAATCGGGCGCGCGGTTCAAGTTACCATTTTTTGAATTGCGGCCGGTGAACCCTCAGCTCCTCGCCTCATATTTGCATGTGTCGATCGGCTCAAAAATCAAAAGTTCCCATTTTACTAATCGCCATGCACGTACAAGTAATGTAGAGCTGAGGGCCTGTATAGTAAGTAGTACAATAACGCCACAGGTAAAAATTGCCTACCAACAAATATCTATTCAAATAATATTTCAACACCATTCACTTAAGCCTTAGATTCTAAACAATTTCAGATTGACTAACACAAATTGTTAAAAAGAATCAATTACTCCCACTATTATGATCATTTTATAGTATGAAAGATAACGATAATTATTATAATGTAAAATCAGAACACAAATGCTAAAGGTAACCCAAAATGTACCTCATTTTTACCCCCAACATCTAATGTGTGGGTTCAGCTCCTCTCCATCCCCCCTCCATTTCTTTTTTTGCTTCCTATCTATCTCTACCTTTTTCCCTATCCTACCCACCAACCTACATTTTTAAATGAATTGCTCCATTTATGGACACACATTAGGGTGCGGGGTAAAAATGCAGTACATTTTGGGGTACCTCTAGCAAAACTCAAATCAGAAATGGCGCAAAGATGAATCATTTCTAATCCAAATTATGTCTTTCTTTCAAAAAGCAAAATATTATTGTTTAGAATTGTCTTAATGAGTTCAAAATTAGACTTATAATCCATATGTTCATTGTTTGAAGCCGACATTGGATTACTATTTCCAGTTAAAAATAATAATCTGAACGCACTTAACAAAAAGACCAATGATAATCAAACGGATCTATGTCAGCATTATTTTTTTTTTAGATTTTATTATTTACATATTTAGAATCTACATTAAATTTTTTACAAAAGCGCAAAAAACAGAATCACATTTCGTGATATATAAAGTAAAAGATTATGTTAGATCCCGTGAATAGAAACGGGCACATAGACTGATGCACACCAATAAGAAATTGTAATTATAATAAAAAAGAAATTAGATGGCGGCTGCCCTACTCCCGCACATTTTACTTATTATTTCATCACATTGAAAACATCATTAATAAGGACGTTTTAATTGAATTAAAATTTTCGGGTTTGATTTGGTCTAAAGTAATATGATCTGGTAGATTTCTGTTTTACATTTTATGTGTCCAATTATTATTAAAGTTTGATCTGATCTGATTTAGTCTGAGACTGAAATCAATCTAATTAAAAACATCTTAAGAGTAAACAAAATTAGGAATTTGTAAACATATAAAGATTTCCTAATTTAGATTAGGAATCGATCTATTTCAAAAGTGACGGAATCTAGAGTCATTTGTTTCCATATCAATATGCAATCAAAAATAGAATCCAATAAAAATAAAAGGTACGGAGTATAAAAATAACTAAATAATTGTTATATATGATGGATGACATGGCAAGATTATGTGGCGCTTTGTATGCTCTTAAAAAGTTACTCTTTTATATATATATATTGATTTTATACTGTACTTCTTATAAATATATACACATATGCATGTATATGAGTTTTTTTCAAAAATATTACCAAAATTTAAAGTTATTTACACAAATATGAGTAATAGTTATTACAATGTAGTGTCATGGTAATTTAAGTTTAAAAATTGAACATAAATTACTATGTATTTATTACTACTCTTGTCATTAGTCATATTTTTGTAAATAATATCCATTTTTGTAATAAATATGTAATTATTTCTTTATATATCCCGACATTCCCTTTCTCCACCCCAGTACAAGAAGCTCCCTTCGTCCCAAATTGATTGAAAAGTCAACATTTTTGGTAAACCGATGTCAAAGTTAAATCCTCCATATTGATAATGAATTCAATTTCTAATAATTGAAATTTAGATATACATAAATTATTTTAAAATCTCTTCAAAATTGTAAATTTCAAATTAGAATATTATTAAAGATTGACATCCTAATTAAGAGGATAAAATGAAAATGTTTGACCAAGAAACGTCAATTTTGTACATCTATCTGGAAAGGAGATGGTAATATTTTTGTAATCATTTTAAAATAGAAGGAGGATAATAAGGTAATTAACAAAAACATAAAAGATGCGTGCCTACGAATATAGGGCACGAACTGAAAACATGGCAGGACGATAGGTATAGATTAAAAATTTGTAAATATATATAGACGCACATCGATGGAAGTAAAAGAGATTGGAAGTGAGTGAATAAAGTATGGAGTATTTATTTATTTATTAGGGTATTTGTTTGGTACGTATGGTAGCTATGTAAATAAAACACATATAGTAATCAATAATACAATTAAATAAAGATGAGATAAACAATAATAGATGCAAATGAATAGTGGAGTGGCTCCCAGACAGACAAAAGATTAAAGAGAAAAGACACAAAAAACCTCATTTCTCCACTTTACTACGTACCGCTCTTTCTCTCTCTGCGACAACACATTTGCTCTCTCTCTCTCTCTCTCGCTCTAACCTAAAATAAAGAGGGGAAGAAGCTGCTGCGCGCTGCTGCTTTTAGGGTTTGAGCTTACTTCGCACTCCAATTCATCCCAGCCAGCTGGATGTCCGGTCCTGAAGCTCCCGCCCCTCCGTTCGAATCGAACGGCCGTCGTTTCTCCCTCCGCCGCTAGCTCTTCCTTGTCTGGTCGGGTCTCCACAGGTACAGTTTCCTGATCTGAAAAATGAAAAAAGTATTAATTTTAGATTGGTTAATTCGGGCCGAGTTTGAGCTCAACCTCTCGTTCCTTCCTTCCTTCCTTCCTTCCTTTAAGAGATAAAGTGAGTTTGTTGGGTTGGGTACTTGAGATTTCTGTCCTTTCTTAGTTTTCGTTGTTTCTATATTTCCATTTCTGTCCTCCCTCGATGCGATGCCTGCCTTTCATTTAAATTATTATTATTAATTAAATAAATAAATTCGCTACCGAAATCGACGGTCCTCGGAAAAGCCCTATTATCAATTCCCTACCTCAGCGCTTCATCGATCATCGATTGATTCATTTTTAATATCCCTACCTAAGCGCGCTTTGCTTTGCTTTGCTTTGCTTTGCTATTAAGAAAGTTTATTTATTATTATTATTATTATTATTATTATTATTATTCTTATTATTATTTAATAAAAGATACATATATAGATAATCTCCAGACGGGCGGACCGACCGACCGTCTCAGTAAAAGGGAAACCCTAAAGCGGACTGGATGGAGTTTACTGTTCATTTGACCGACCGCGGGTTTCATTTACTTACTTGCGAGGCGCGGAGGACAAATTAAAGCAACCGACTTTCTCGCCCTGAGATGTAGCTAGGGTTTCCTACATCTCTACCTCCAACTACTCACTAATACACATACACACGCGCATGCATATATATAGTGATCGATGACTTTAGTAGATGCAACCGCTAACCTGATTAGCATACAATGCTCATTGATTTTGTCACTCCATTCTATGATTTTATGTGTGCGATTCAACATTCTATATGCCACCTTCAGCCCGTCAATTCACTTTATCACTGTCCCTTTTGAATCTTAGAGTACCTGGTGTAGTGAAATGCTAATGCACGTTTCACGCCACTCTTTTATGTCAATCAATTATTGGATATTTCTTTCTTCCTATTTGTAGTGTTTGTTTTCTTCTCATCGTATCATGGACAAGAGTAACACTGGGAATCATCACCTCAGTGAATTGTGCAATAATACGGTTCCCAGACCTTCAGGATCTTCACTCGTAAAGATTGATTCAATCACAATCGACCTCAGCCATATTGCTATGCAGAAAGTTGAGGATGCAAACTGTCGCCACTCATTCTCAATCCGGTAACGCTTTCATTTCACTACTTCATAAGCCACACACACACATACATACATGCATGCATGCACATTTCTATAACAGTAAAACACAACATTGTCTCTAACAGGTTTATTCATTTCCAAATAAAAATTAAATGGTAATGTGAAGGCCTAATTGGAGGGTATACCAGCTTTGAATTGTTAAGATCCATTCACTTTAACTGTCAAATATTTGCTCTACTTTTCTGTTTTTCTAGTCTTCAAATAGTTGAAAGTACTTTATTGATATTTTAATATCATAGATATATGACCTCATTGATCAAGACTAATCTAAAGCTTCTGTAATTTTTTATGTTGGATGCGTATTATCTAAATGTGTCATGTTGTTTGGTATTCACTACAACAACAACACCATCTAAGCCTTATTCCCAAAATATTTTGGGGTCCGCTAACAAAAGTTTGGTATTAACTAAAGTTATTTTTGATAAAGTTTTTATGATTGGTATATGTGCTAAGACACCATTTGTTGATTCATCTTTGCCGACCCCCTACTCTTTTGGAATCGAGGCTTGGATGTTGTTGTTGTTGGTATATGTGCAAAGAGATCGATGCTAATCATACTGTGTAAAAGAATATGGATGGTCTTCTTCGAATCCTAATGGTTCCTATTGCTTTCTACAACATTTCCCTTTGGAGAATGAGGGCTAGTTTGTCAGTGTGTGTTTAATTGATTTAGATATTTAAAAGGCAGTTCAAATTTTCTGCTGTGGACGCAGTGGGTATGTTGCGGGGATGAGAGAAAAGGACCACAAGACCTGTTTGCTCTTTGAAAAATCCATTGATAGTAGTGCTGTTTCAGAAGACCAACTTCCTCCTCTTGTTGTTCCTAAATTTAGATGGTGGCGTTGTGAGAACTGCATGAAGGATCTTCTCACCAATCAAAATGCAGGAAAGGAAAGCAGTAGCGGGACGCCTTCTAATAGTTGCAGACGTTCTCCGTTTATTAGCTGCTGTTTGTATTCCCCAAAGTCGTGTAGGGGTGGTAGTAACACAGAAAAGCCAGCATTTGAGGCAGCAAGTGTTCCAACTTCGAGTATAGGTGTAATAAATGCCGCTACTTGTGCCAATAATATATCTCCATCATTATCCAGACATGCTACTGAGGCTACCTTTGAATTTGAAGTTGCAAATGTGCATGGTAAGTTGTTTGAGTTTTTATTATTTTACTTTTGCTTTGTTTTTACTTTCTGTATGATTAAGCTCTGCCTTTTTCTGTCTTAGTTGATGATGTAGAATCTAAACGGGAAAGAAACACAGAGACTAGTAACGGCGGAGGATTAAACATAATGAGATCAAATCAAGACTTGAGTCAAGAAGCGCAAATACGTAGGTTATTTCATTATATCAAGTTCCCAAAAATGATGTCTATGTCTACTTTAACTCACTAAGTATCCTACTATCCTTATTTTAAACTGGTGTTCTAAAAATGTTTTTGGCGACCACTCAATTATAGACTAGGGCCAAGCAGCTCAATGGAGGCCATATAGTTCATATGGATATTTATATAACAGTCTTTTAAACTGTTGACTCTATCACATATGCTGGATACGAGTCTAGGATAATACCTCGTTTCTTGAGATCAATTTGGCATGAGTGGGTCCAAGTTTGACATGGTACCAGAGTCTGGCCAAGTCAGATTGTTGTTTGTGAGACACACGCTTGTAGATGGATTGGGGCAGCCTGTTTGGAATTAGTTTGTGCCATTTGTCCACCCCTTCAGTTTTCTAGCCCCAACTTAGGTCTAGGGGTGTATGTTTAATATCACATATCAGTTGATTATTGAGTTTTGAGTCTGGAATATATGTATGGGGTAAACCTTACCTATTGAGATATCTTTCGGGATGAGCTAAATCCAATTTAGCATAAACTCATCAAGATGACTGCAACATGTGGTTGGTGATTGAATGCGATACATATCCTTGGACCCAATTATAACTTATTTTCTGTTAATAGTGATATGAATCTTGCAGATGAAGAAAGTGAATATATTGTCCAAGAAACTGAGAACCGTTCTATTGATGATAGAGATAGGACTGCTTCAATAACTCGTGAAACTCCATTCACCAACAACGCAAGTGAGCAAGCTCTTGATAATAGTTTGAGAGATAATGCGGAGGTATCATCTGAGAGTGACGGTGAAAGTGGGAAGGCTAGGTTCCGTTTGCTCGCTGATTTATTAAGTGGGCAAGTCAACCCTGAGAATACTACTGGCACAGACTCTGCACAAGCTTCTCTTGACCAAATTCATGTTGCATCTTCTGATGGAGGGTCAGCTGACCTGGAGAAAGGTCATAGGAAAAGGAAGTTGAATCAAGAACTTGACTCCAAAGTTGTGAAAAAAGTTGCAGAGAGACGCCCAGTAGCAATTGATATTCGTGAGTCCCAACCAAACACAGTCAGACAAATCAAACGCAGAACCGAGAAAGAATCTGGAGTGATGAAAAAGAAAGGCAAACAGATTCATGTAGACGATGGATGTTCTTCAATAATTCCTTGGCCAATGACTCCCGCTGGATCTGGTGATTTGAAGAAACATGAAGGGAACATGGATGAGCAGCGCTTTAAATATTTTCAGCCATTAATGGAATCAAAGAAGAGCTCTTGTGTATCCTTCAATAATAATACCAACAAATATCCTGAAACTAGAAATTTCCCATCATGGGTGGGAGAAAGTTCAATCAAAAGGAAGAACCTTGAACCGTGGCCACATTCTCAAGTTGGCAACTTTAAGTTTCCACATGAAGCGGTGGGTAAAGTAGGGTTAGATTTGTCCCTCAACAGTTTTAAGGATCCAAAGGCAAGAAGTATAGAGATTGATTATGACCAAAGTGGCAATCTGAAGAAAGCAGATAGAATAAGTGACCATAGGAGGAAGAAGGGAGTTTTAGTAAGAGAAGACAATGCCACTGTTAAAGCAGATTGGTCTTCTTTAAAGGGAGGATTACTGTGTGACCTTAATGCTCAAACAACTATACCGTTTCACGGGAAACAAAATATTTCAACCTCAGTTGAAGAAAGAAGTTTCCCTCTGCATAAGAAAACGGTACACTTTTTCTCTTGCTGTTATTTATTACTCTATACGTCCAATAAAAAATCGCGGTTGTGAAACTCATTGTTGTCTGATGACATACCTATTACCTTACAAGTTAAGGTCACAACTTTGAATCTCATCCCGATTAAGGTTCACAGAGATACTATAAATGGGTTAGAGTATTAAAAAAGGAAAAAATCATGTTGGGCCAAATTAAAACTTTTTACTTTTTTGAAAGTGCGTATGTTGCAATAAATGGTACTTATATATTAGAATCTATTCATATGGTTTACCTAAATTTATGATTTTAAACATGTTTGTTTCTTTACTTTAGATTTTTTTCTGAAAAATTGTTCTCATTTGGTTAAACACCACATTTTTTCAGTAAAGAGAAGCTTTAGAAAAAAGACTCTTTTTGTGAGACGGAGTAGAATGTATCTCTTAAAATACTTTCACTTGCTCTTTTTTCTTTGTAGTTTGAACAATTTAGGACACTTGAGAGAAAAAATCATGAACTTTGGTTCTTATTATATACTACCTCCATCCCGATGGACTTTGCCAAGTGCAATGTAGGTGACAAATAAGAATAGTAAAAACTAGGTCTGGCATTTTGAACCGAAAACCGAACCGAAAATAACCGAACCGCATTGAAAAAAAACCGAACCGGACCGAGTCGATAATTTTTGGGACCCGAAAAAAAATCGGTTCGAAATCGGTTTGTACTCTCAAAATATCGGTTTGGACCGAACCGAACCGATTTTTTTATTAATAATAATAATTGTTTTTATCATAGTTAATTTCATTTACTAAATATACAATACCGTTGGGAGAGGATCATGAACGTATCAAATGCCTTGGTTCGTCGGTCGCGTAGTGTGTTAGCCATCCTGTTGGTCACGGGTTCGAATCCCGCGTGATAGTTTTTAGGTTGAATTATGCTTGAAGCTTTTTTTTTCTCTTCTGTGGGTGTTTCATCCCACACCGGAAACAAAAGGAGTTTACTCCTCAAATGCTTCTATATAATAAGGGATGAGCTCAAACTTGTAGTTGTGTCTGAATGGGTCATGTATTCCGGTCCTAGACTATCAAAGTGGACTTTAATGTACTCAAAAATCTAAGTGTCACATTTTGGGCTTATGGAATTAAATTATAGTTCAAGTTTAATTTTTTATTGATATATAATTTGTATATGTCGGTTTTTGATTGGTTTTTGATAAACCGACCCGAAAAATCGGTTCCCAATAAATTGGGACCCGTTTGATGATCGGTTCGGTTTCGGGTATGATATTTGGAATAATCGAAATTTCGGTTCGGTTCCAAATTTCATTGGATCGGTTCGGGCCCCGAACCGAAATCAGCCCTAGTAAAAACTGTGTGGTTGAGATTTATGCAGATGAGAGAGAAATGTGCAGAACCACAAAGTAGTTACTTTAATAGGAAAGTAGCAAAAATTTTTGGGACAACCAAAAAAGGAAAGTTTGCAAAGTCCAATGGGACGGAGTGAGTATATATATAGACTTCGGATCAAATAAAAAGTCTCCTTCTTATGAAAAGTAAGAATGAATCTGGT
Source organism: Cuscuta europaea (assembly GCA_945859875.1). Lineage (NCBI taxonomy): Eukaryota > Viridiplantae > Streptophyta > Magnoliopsida > Solanales > Convolvulaceae > Cuscuta > Cuscuta europaea. Next base: position 3,417,331 of record CAMAPE010000009.1, read on the forward strand.
GCATCGGATCTAATATCTAAGGGCTCTAAATATATCAAAAACGCTTTAGTGGATGAAAACCGTGGTGGCATTTTTGTAAATAAATCAAAGTTTTTCCTCGTTGCAAAAAGTGGAGTTTCGGCGTGCAATAGTCTACCGTGAATGATCGAAAGTGGAATTGTTCGCACTTTGTACGGGAAGAGCACTTTTTATTAGAATCGGACCACACATACACATACACACACATATATATAATACGGAGTTTATTAAAAATATAAATGAGCTAAACCCAAGATTTTCTAATATATTGAACTTAAAGTTCCAATCATTCACGTTCTAATATGATAATGTACATCTTTCATGTCCCAAGTTGATGGTTTTAATAGCCACAAGAGGGAAACATGAACTTGTGTTTCTAATACTTTTTTCCCAGGAAAGTTTTCATAATTGTGTGTCCGACGTAGTAATAGCTTAATAATCAGATTGGAAAATATTGAATTCTTTACATTCATTGAGTCTTTCTTACAATTTCCTCCCAGGACTTTTCTCGGCAAAATAGTGGAGCAAAACATTTTCAGGGGGGTACAGATGAAAACATTAAACATAAAAAGAGTCAAAGACGTGATGAGGAATCATCTCAGCAACGCCCACCAGATGACATACCGATGGAAATAGTAGAACTGATGGCTCAAAACCAGTATGAAAGGGGTCTTAGTGAAAAACCGATTCATCACGTAATAAACAACAACGGTGGTGGCAAAGGGTATTCATCTGATATATATGGAAATAATTTTACGGCATGGAAGTCACCTCCTATAAATTATTTTCACAGTAACCATTCCAGTAAAATGGTGGAAGAAAACCTGATTAAATTATCGGGTGCACATCCTCTTAACCCGAAAAAAATACCTAGTGGTGGTCAAATCTCCGTAAGAAACGGGTTTCAGTGCGATGAAGGAGCAAACTTGAGGTGGTTGGGCCCCAGAACCAACACACCGTTTGGATTTCCTAACTCTACTTCTCAATCTAGAAACAGGGAGATAGATCCTCAAGTTCATAAGGGGAAGACTATCAGTGACATAAAAGCCAATGAAGTGAAAAAGTCAAGTGAATCACATCTACTTTTCCCCAAGCCACAGGAAATTGAAAAGGCCACCAGCATGTATAACAAAAAAACTATTGGGTTAGAGTCTTATTCAAATGAGGCAATACCCGCAATGCAGTTGCTAAGCCTCATGGATAGGAAGGTGACATCCAATAGGGCTTACAATATTGAGAAACCATTTGTGCCGTGTGACTATCACTCTAGTCTTAGCAGGGAAGTAACTCAGAATTTCTTTGATAGATCTTTGTTCCCGCCACAGCAGCATTCCAAGCTCTTCCATGACCTTAGACCCCATGTGTCGAGTCCTGGTGAAAGCTCCCAACATTCTTTACCTTCTACTGCATACAGTAAGTTCATAGCTAGCATGTGGTTCTTTTTCAGTAGATTCTCAATTGCTAATAGGAACTCATGTCCTATCTTCTTTGTTGTAACACTTAATGCCCACTTGGCAGACTGCTTTTTCTGCTCATCCGCCTGCTCTTCTACCCAATGCTAAGTCCCCCTTTCTACCAAACAATACTGCTTAGAATAATGTGCTTTTGTTATTAGTGCTATCTCATTTAAGCACTTATAGTGCTTTGTTTTCATTAAAAAAGACACCCATCTGTTGTTTTCTCAAATAAGCATTAATTTTTTTAAAATAACTGAAAGCATTTTTCCTCCTAGTTCTGATATCATGTATTGATTCATGTTATCCGACACCAAAATCTTTTGGGACTAAGGCTTGGTTGTTGTAGCTGAAAGCATGTTTCCATTTTCTAAGATACACTTCTCTAATTCTAAAAAAAAATGCACTTCTGTAATTCTAAACAAAAAGATGCACTTCTCTAAACGAAACCAGCCCCTCCCTCCCTGGCAAAAAGCACTTATTCCTTGAGATTAAGTCTCTCAAACACTCTTTACTTATCTGGCTTCGCTAATTAATCATCTTTTAATGAAAAACGAAGTGCATTAGTTGTTTTTTTGCTTGATGGCTAAGGTGAAAAAGAGTTACACCTGTACCCCCTTTTTTATATTAAAAAATCTGTTTTCTCTAACCTATTAATAAAAATATATTTCAATGCATTTTGATAACTTACCAACTAATTTAATCATTTGAATAGAATTTAGTACGTGCTGTTGCTCTTAATGTTTGGAGTGTAGGACAGTATTGCCAAAACTGCTGCACTTGACCTGTCTGTTTTCCGTTTCATCACTAAACGTCTTTCATTAACAAATTGTGGGCCCTGCATTATAGATCAAATATCTTTCAAGTCTCAAGAACAAGAGAAGTCAAGATCATATGCATCCTCACCACTCAGAGCACGCAGATTTCATAATTCTCCATCTTCGAGCGGGACCCTACATATGACTCAAGGTTCTTTTCCTGCTAGAGACATACAGAACGGTTTACTAACCCTCCCTCCACCTATTCCCTTTTCCGTACAGGGTCATATGCTTGAAAACAGGCACAAATACTTTGAATTTGAGAGAAAAGCTAACAGCCATGGTACTTTTTGGCCTTCGAAAAGCATTCGTGAGAGTAACATTTGCAGTCTTAATCAAAATCCAGCGGATTTTAGCATCCCTGAAGCTGGAAATGTCTATACAATTAGCTGGAAAGACTTGAAATTTGGGAAAAAGAGTTTTTCTAGAGCAGTTAGTACGGAGATACGTAAACGCCCAAGGGTTACAAAGGTTAGAATGGGAAAAGAGCCACAATATGGTGTCGATTAAAATTGTCATGTCTTCGGGAGAGGTAAAATTAATCTGATAGGTAAAAATTGCAAACTTTATGGGACATATAGGCAGGCCCGGAAGAAAATTACAGTAGAGCTTTAAGCTTCCAACTCCTGATCTATATCTGTGATGCAGTAAACAAAGGTTGGTAGTTCTGTCATAACACACTCAGTTATACCCGATGTGCTAAACTTGTATGTTATATGAAACCTTTCGTATGCGAAAGACTTTGTATTAGGCTTCCTGCGTCACTGGGATTTTTTTTGCTTTTACTTAATTGTGAGAATAAGTTTGAAATGTATATAGCTCTGTATACAGTATCTATATACTCGGAGGAAACAGTTAAAGACATTCAAATTACTTTGGAGATAATGTGTACCATTTAATTTTCTTGTTTTGTGATGCATTGTTGTGAGTACTGAGTAATATTACCTAATCAGGTTCAGCAAATTCAGCTGTTATTTTCTTTTTCACAAATGCATAGTAGCACCATTGCACATAAATGCAAAAAATGGACTTTAACGTGTTTTATACAAATAAGGATAGTAGTTACGTTTATCGCTGCCAGTGGTGATTGGCATTGTCTGGTGGCGCCTTGGCCGTGGAGACATTAAAAATTACAGTATTCCTATTGCAGAACCAATCACATTATCACAACAGTTGCGCTTCGTACAGTTTTATCCCTGGATATTTAATTTATAATTTTAAGAATTTATGTGTAAACTAATTTGATTGTCCCCTAGCTATTATCTGTATGCCCATATTTGCGTTCATTTCTTTGATGGATTTCATACCATTGCATTGGTAAAAAGCTGTTCTTTATCTCTCCACATTTGAGAAAGAGTATTTGAGGTGGCAAGAGGGAAACACCCCTATGATTTACTCAAAAAAGAAATAGTTTTTTCGAGTCAAAAGAGTATCAATCAAGGATTTGGAAGATAAAATTAGGATTAGGGATGGATTGGGACGGGCTGACCCAGCCTTCTACCCGCCCTGCTACCGTGCAAGCCCGGCTCGGCCCGGTTGATCGCAACCAGGCTTAGGACCCGACCAGGATGAAGAAGCAGTGGGCATCGGGTTGTGATTTTAGGTGACCGACCCGGTCGGTCCGAAATTGGTTCGGGCCCAACTGTCATTAAATAAAAAAAGTTGGGTTTCAAATTGATGGGTTGACTCTTAGCTGTTGCCAGCGGCTATAGAGCGGTTGGGGGTGGGTCTGAGGGGTTGGGGGGTTTGGGGGGTGGGGGTAAAAGAAATTATAAATACACCTATATCTAAACATTTTCCTACATCTATACATCTAGAACAGGATTGAGTGCACAATCTCTTGAGAAGCTTATTTGCTTTAACGATCGGTTGAAAGCCCGACGTAGAAATCAAGAAGTTTGCGTTGCCCCCATCAATCACTTCATGGAGGAAACAACAACCGACGCTGGTAGAGATTCTGACTTATTTTTATCAAATATATTTAATGTTCAAAATTATTCTCAATTATCAAATGTACTTCATATTTTAATAAATATACATTTAATTTATTCTAGCACTTGTAAATTATTTTTTAAAAAAAGAAAAATAAAATAAAATTATGTTCCCAGTCCACCCCTAACTAGGATGCAAATGATTGCAAATTATCAATGAAAGGCTTAAAATATCATAGAATTTGGCGTCTTTATTAATTTATTTATTTATTTATTTATTTATTTATTTATTTTATTGCTAATTTTGATGAATTTTTCTTCACAAAAGTTTGTAAGATTAAGAACATACTCCCTCCGTCCCTAAAAGGATTGTCAAGTTTGACCGACACGTAGAATAATAAAGTAAAAACTGTGTGGTAGAGATTTGTGCAGAAGAGAGAGAAATAACAGCAACCACAAATTGATTGATTAAAAGGGAAAGTGGCAAAGTTTTTGGGACAACCAAAAAAGGAAAGTTGACAAAGTTATAAGGGACGGAGGGAGTATTTTTTAAAAAGTGAAATTGATGATATACTATGTCATAGTTAATAGTTTATAGTTTTCAGGTGTTAGATCGAAAAACTCATTAAATCAGTGAATGATGCAAATAATATGAAATTATCAAGAGTTTGTGGGAAGATTTGGAGATGGGTCCATCCATGTTAGTCCAGTTAGACCAATTGTAGTTGTGGGAAGGGTAAAATGTTAAAAATGGACTTCGACTATATAAAAAAGGTGTATATAATTTAACACTCATATTTTCCTGCACTTCAGCATCGTCAATAAAATACATTCAACATATTTTTTCTACAAATCAATTTATTAAAACACTAAATTATATTATTATAAGTAATGTTTTCTTTTTAATTTTTTCCCTGAATAATTACGAAATACAAAAAATAAACATTTCGATGTAAAAATAAATAAATTTCATTTTTCTTAACATTTTTCGGTTAACAAAAATGAACTTAGCTTAAGTAAAGTTCGATTGTGGAATATTAAGTTATTTGTGGAGGATCCATGAACTAAAAATTTGTGTTTCGTGTTATTTTGGTCTCAAGAAAACTTCAACAGTTAAAATTTCATACTTTGTTTTTCATTTTATATACTACATGAAGTATTACATATTGGTGTCATATGAAAGATATGACATGAAGTATTACATATTGGTGTCAAATTTGTTTTTCATTGTGGAATATTAAGTTATTTGTGAAAGATCAATGAAGTATTACATATTGGTGTCTTACGAAAGATCATAAAAATTCATCAACTTTAATATAATTTTCGAAAATTTTAGATAAAAAATAGTTGTAAGACTGTTTTAAAAAATATGGTTTAATGACGTCACCACGACCTAATTCCCTTTGCGCACTGCTTCGCATACCAGCCCTTTTTCCCCTTTTACCTCTACGCACGGCGAACCACCCAGCCCTACTCCCCTAGTTTTTCCTTTTACATTTTCTTTCACACCGTCAATCACTCTTCATATATAACCCCCTTCATTCCCTAAGTCTAAAAGGTGGAAACTACCCGCACGAGTAGCTCAGTTGGTCGAGTGGTGGAAGATTTGGAACAATGGACCAAGGTTCGAATCTCCGCAGCGACCGGATGGAGGTCACTAAACCTGAAATAAGGCTGAGCCTCTGGTGCGCACGGGTGTATGGGCCTACTGCCATTCTGTTGACTGAGTCACCGTGACTAACCTCCCCACCATCCTGTCGGGTCGGGGTGGGGGGCTCCTGGGGTGGGAGATTCCACCTTTTGGAACAATCTAAAAGGTGGAATCTCCCACTCCAGGAGCCCCCACTTTGATCCTACAAGATGGTGGGGGAGTTAATCACAATGACTCAGTCAACAAAGCGGCGGTAGGCCTTATACACGTGCGCACCAGATGTCCAACCTTATTTCAGCTTCTGTAACCTCCACACGGTCGTTGCGGGTTTCGATTTTTGGTCACTTATTCCAATTTTCCCATCACTCGACCAACTGAGCTACCCATGCGGGTAAACCCCTTTCATTCCCTTTCCCACTTTTATTATCCATTTTCACTAGGGCTGGGGGAAAATAGCGAAATTTCTTTATGTTACTAATAAAATAAATTTTTAATATAACTTTTTCATAATTCAGCAAATGCGTCTAGTTGAATCGTTTCAACCAAAACTTCATCAATTTCAACAAATCAAAAATTAAATTCATAGAGATAATGAAATGCAAATAATGCAGGGGAATTCCCCAAATGGAACTAAATCAAACTTTAATTGCTTAAACTGGACTATAAATTTAAAATTCTCTAAATAGGACTAACTTTACAACTCTACCCTTGCTATGCTGTAGTAAAACTCATATTTCATTAATAATCAAAACATAAATCTAATAACGTAACTTTATTTATAATAAAATGTAAAAAATAAAAAACACACGAAAATAAATATTGAATAAAATTAATAAAAATTTAAAAATTAGAAAAAATAAAAAATTAAAATATAATAAAAAACAACTCCCAGCAACATCAACATAGCTTGTACTGCTGCCTCAACAATCTCCCAGAACTATCAACCCCGACCACTGGAAATAATGCCAACACGTGTCAGAAATGTTATCTTGATGAGAGTGTTCGAGAAAATTTTGATATTTTCAAAGAATAAAAATGTCCCTTTCATCGCATTTTCAGAGAAAAAATAGCAGTTTTTACACAAAATGACATTTTTTCGCCGATTATATTTTTTAATGTGTTTTATCTTTAGAAATTGCTCTAAAAAGGAGCAAAAATAGTTTGAAATTCCAAAATAGGAGTATCATGTTTTTTATCCCTGAATAGGAGTAATCTGTCAAGTTTGAAAAAAATGCCATGTTTTAAAGCCTAGTAATGCTAAACTTGGCAAAAATTTACTCCTATTCAAGGAATAAAAAATATGAGTCCGATTTTGGAATTTCAAAACTTTTTTACTCCTATATATTTAGGGAATTCACCCTTTTATCTATTTTTAATTATCTTTAGAGTTTATTTTATTGTTTTTTTAGTTTTAATATTTTACTACGTAATATTTTTAAAAAATATTTTTGTTTTAGTTTTCTAATTTTGACGATTTTTTGTAAAAGTTAAAATATTTTTTGTTATCTTTTGTTTTTATTACAAATTAAAATATGTTTATCCTATTAGGTTATGTTAAGGGTAGAATAAGAAGATGGAATATAATTTAGTTCTATTTTAAAAAGATAAATAATACTACCCCTGTTCTCTTTTGAATGTAACATTAGACTTTTTGAACTATTCATATGTTCTACTTTGACTCTATTTTATTTATTAATGTATTATAAATTAAATTTTAAAAAAAATATTGTTAAATTCCTCTCATTTTAAATTTTTAAAATCTAATTTTTTAATAATAAAGACCGAAAAATATTAATGATCAAACTTGTACGTTGACAAACGTGAAAAGAGGAATGTTACAATTAAAAAAAGATAGGTGGTGGTAATATAGTTCTTTTTAATTATTTTCCTAATAATACCAATATGTACGTACTAGTACTATATATCCGACGAGGTTAATTAGGTAGAAATATTGGATCGAAATGACATGCACAATCTAATAAATTAAGTACGAGTACATAGTAGTACGTGGAGTATTAATCAGCGGAATAAGCACAGACACGAGCATCCTTGTAAACCAGACCGGGGCGGCAAAAGTAGCCGTTGGAAGGGCTACAGTGTTGGTCTTCCGAACAAACACACAGCCCCTCCAAAGCGCAGCCATCAGGAGGCGGCGTCGGCGGCGGGCGATTCCCAAACAGCACCTCGTCCGACCAGTCGTTGGAGAAGAGGCCGTGAGGATCCAACAACTTCTTGGCCTCCAGGAATTTGGCGAGAGCGTGAGGGGGGAGTTTGTTGGCGACGCCGGCAAAGGCGAGGTCGCGGTTCTTGGCCCAGTGGGGGCGGGCGCCGTGCTTGAAAAAGGCCATCTGCTCCACCTCCTCCCACACCGCCATGTCCAGCCGAGGCGCCCCGGCCTCGCGGGAGCGGTAGTAGTTGAAGTCAACGACCACGGAGTCCGAGGGTTGACCGAGAAACGCGGAGGAGGCGGGGACGTAGCGCACGAGGAAGCCGTTGTACATGTCGGCCCCGCAGAAGGACTCGGGTTTGGCCGCGTCGCGCAGCCTTTTGACGTCGCGCACGAAGTCCCCGAACTTGTGGGCGGGGAAGATGGCGGTGGACTCGAAGAAGAAGAGGGCGGATCTAATGCGAGGGTCCCACGCGCAGGCGTTGCCTTTGTCGGACTCCGATGTGTAGAGGCAGGAGCCGGAGGTCTGCATCTTGCCTTGCCGCCCCACCACCGGATATCCGGTGAACGCCACCCCAACACCGCCGCCGTTCTTCAATCCGTTTCCCATCAATTTCTTTGCCGCTGCGTAACTTCTCGCCAGTATGCATTTTCCCTTTACGTCTCTCCTTTTTTCCATGCTCTCTTCTGCATCCATTAATTAACATCAAATCATCATTATTTATTAAAACTTAGCTTACACAAATACAACTACATAAATCATGTTTTGATACTACTCCAGACCGTATTTTCTAAACTTCTCCTATTTGGAAATTTGAAATTCTTTAACTCCTATTTCAAGAATTTTCTCATACAACTACATGAATTTTATTCCGAAATAAAACTTGCTTGATCCTATTAAAAGTATAAAATCATCCCCATTAAGAGTGAATAAGTCCTATTTTAGGAAGAAAATGACCAAATTACCAAATTGGTAAAACAAAAGGGTGATTTACCAAATTGGTAAAAAAAACACCTCCTCCGTCAAATTGGTAAAAAAACAAGCACCGGGGACAAATCGGTCAATTTTTGTGAGTGATATACTTTTGTTACTCAACTTTAGATTCTCGACTTTTCAATCCTACTATAATTTTGTCATGAAAAATTGAAGACTAAAAATTTCAATTAGCGGATTGAAATAAAATATTAGTAATTTAGTCGTTTGCAATTAGTGTTTAAGATGCAAGACTATTGAGGATATGAATTTAAAAGTTTATATATGTAACTTAATTTTATTCTTTTATTTTTAACAAGTCTTGGCAAAAATTTTAAAATTATATTTGCGTATATGTTAAATAACTACTATCACTATCAGTTTTAACATATGCACGTTAACACGAGCACACACATATAAATTCATACTACTCCAAAATTCTACTCCATAATGTACGTTAAACCGGAGTATATTTTTATTTTTAACATTTCAAATATGACTGTTTTATTAGTTTTTTTGAAATCTACTGCTTTTGAAAATCTACTCCAGAATTCTACTTCATATGAGAATTCTATTTTATATGGAATATTTTTGTACTTCGTAGTTCGTACTACCTAGTAATTACTGTTGGTACACGGATAGCGATTTTTGTAATACTCCATCCGTCCAAAATGAACTTCACAGTCACTATTCACATGGTCAACTTAAATTACTTTTAATCTTATGTTTTATATATCAAACTTTTATCAAATTTATATTTTTTTATCAGCCTTTGTAGCGGTTTTAATGTAGTTTCTCAATATGTAAATTTTATTTACTAAAAGTAATCTGAGTATGAACAGGGATCGAGTTACTTTATCGTCGGTCAATATGTATTTTTAACAAATGCATATGTTAACAATTTCTTACAACATACAATGATGTGTTAACCATATTTAGGTATAATAATATGCATGAAATCATTTTCTTGCAAAGTTTTAACATGCAACGACTACCAAGTTCAAGCACTTTTTATTTAAGATTCAAACACATATTTAATTTAATAGAATAACTTAAAGTTATCAATAAATTAAATATGGTGTCTCAACTCTCAACACAAATTTCTCACATGCTGAAATAAGGATATTTTATTTTGGATTGTTTTCAGTCCCACACCAGATCATACCAAAATTTCATTGTTATAAAATACACAGAGACGATCAGACATTCGTCATACCACGTCAGATCAGACCAGACCAGCAAATTTCAGCACAAAAGAAAAGATCCTAAGTGTGTGCCTTTTAAAAGCATGTGGATGTAACATTATCACGATATAAAATAAAGTAAATAATCTAAATAGGAATAAAAAGAAAGTTCCAAAATAGAACTACTTATTGATTTATTCTCGAAACACAAGTAACGTAGGAGCTATTAATTGAATCTGTTGTTTCTATTTCCAATTATACCCTCAACTTTAATTATTTTCCCTTGTCAACAAACTACATCTCGATTGCACACCTTTCCTCTTTCCTCTTTTCTCCTTTCTATCTTCTTGATATGCACTAATTAGTAGTGCATAAATGTATATTTTTATGATTGATTTGTCTGTATTGTTTACCGTATTATTTAGTTTGTAAACATTTGTGTGAATTTAGTTTTAATTGTATTTTAATCTTCATTTATAAGTTGTAAAATAGAATTAAGAATATGGTGTTGAAAAGGAGGACTTTGAAGTGAAGAAAAAGGAGATTGGACTATCCAGGAGCTGAAACCCGACCGGGTAGAAGACTTCACCTGATCGGGTCTGATTTAACAAACGAAATTTCTTGGAAAATCACTAGACCCGGTCGGGCCCACTATCTCACCCGTTCAGGTGAGAAGTGACCGGGGACAATCCGGCGTGCGAAGATCACCAGAACGTGGTAAATATTTGATTTTGACTGATACCTGGTGGGGTATGGCACTTTACCCGGTCGGGTATCCGCCCCAGGGTGTTGAAAACACCTATAAATAGCACACTTTTCCTTCACTTTTAATCATCCCTTCTTCCATACTCTTAAGCTCAGTTTAGAATAGCATTTCTTATATTTTTATAGCATGTTTAGTCTCCAAATGAGGAGCTAAACTTCCATTTCTTCGTTTTGCTCTTGAAGCTTGTTGATTATTAAAGTTGTGAGTTATTTTCTTAACTTTTTCTCTTGATTATTAATTCTTCCCTTAATCTCATTCTATATTAATGTTGGAAGGTTGCTAAGGGACGATTAGTTAACGTTCCGACATTAATTACTACTAGAAATGATCAACGAACCGATGATTAATCGTTTGTGGTTTCACAAGTAAGAAACTTCGGTTTATTAATGCACGGTCGTGGTTAATAGACTTAAGAGGGATTAATTTTGTTGGTTAAACCGAAACCGTTGTGTTGAGGTTATCAATCTCAATTGATTTCATCAAGGAGTTAAAAAGATTGATGCTACTATTATATCGGTATACAACGTTGTTTTATATTTGATTAATAGTAATGGTTATTAATGAACGGTCGTTGTTAATAACTACCGTCGATGAATTGGAGATACTCCTCGATTGAGTATTCGAGAGGGGATAAGTTATAGATATAACAAGGATCGACTAAAATATATCAACAGTGGAAAGTAGCAAAGCCAAATCCTTTTTATCTTTGAATTAAATCTCATATAAGTCGTTCATCTTAGTTTTTAATTTAATTAAATCATTCATCATCAAACCCCCCCTTTATTTACTAAATTTCATAAAAAGATAATTATTCCTTCCCTGTGGATACGAACTCTACTTCACCTATACTACATATAGGTGTTAGTATCGAATTATTTTGACGCACCGTGACAAAGTGCTCGTCAAATTTGACGTCGTTGCCGGGGAAAGGCAATTAATTTTTGTTTTTATTTTATTTCAAGGAAAATAAAAAAAATATAAATAAACAAAACATAAAGAGTTCTTAGATTTCTATTCTTCTGAGCTTTGTTTGAGTATATGGTTAAACACCGATCTATAAACTCTATCACCTACCAAACAAAGCCCGAAACAGAACAAGCCTTCGAGAGGTTTAGGAATTAATTTCCGAATACTTCTTCGGAGGAATCATCAAGTGCTAGTTCTTATTCTAGCGAGAACGAAGAGCCAATCACTATGGCTCAAGAAACAAGAACGTTGAGGGAGCTCACGGCTCCTAACTTAAATCAACAACCTCTATGTATTACCTTCCCCACTCTTGATGAAGGTGCTACATTTGAGCTCAAATCGGGCCTCATTCATCTACTCCCTTCATTTCATGGCCTAAGAGGCGAGGATGCAAATAAACATCTTGCACAGTTTCATATAATTTGCGCTAGTATGAAACCGAATAATGTTACAGAAGAACAAATCAAACTGAGAGCCTTTCCATTCTCACTGAAGGACACGGCTAAGGATTGGCTATTCTATCTTCCTTCGGGAAGCATAGATACATGGGCGGCAATGAAGAAATGCTTCCTAGAAAGGTACTATCCCACCTCTGTCTCATCATCTTTGAAAAAACAAATAAGCAACATTGATAAAAAAGATGATGAATCCTTGTATGAGTATTGGGAACGGTTCAAAAAGTTGTGTGCTAGTTGCCCATACCATGGATACACGGAGCAAGACCTCATCCTCTACTTCTATGATGGTCTTGCGGATCAAGATAGAAGCATGGTGAATGCCGCTTGTGGGGGCGGCATTGTCAACAAAACTCCCTCACAAGCAACAAGCTTGATCTTAGAGTTGGCCGAAAACTCTAGGCATTACAACGGGCGGTCCTCAACCCATAAAGTTGCCGCGGCAGAATCATCTACATCGTTAGAAAGTCAAATGGCCGGCTTGACTTCTTTGGTTAAGGATTTCCTTTTGAATCCTAGAAGCCAAGAAATCAAGGTCTGCGGCATATGCACACAACAAGGGCATCCAACCGATTCTTGCCCAACTCTCCAAGAAGAGCAAGTCAATGCCTTGGGTTTTCAGTCTCATCAACAAAAGAGGTACGATCCACACTCTAACACTTACAACCCCGGGTGGAGAGATCACCCGAATTTGAGATATGGGAACCCTCAACCACAACAAAATCAACCCTCCCAACAATCCTTCCCAAATCACCAAGGCCAAACCTCAAGCTCAAATATGTCCACCGAAGACATGATCCGAGCACTTGCTACAAATATGTCAACGATGCAACAAAGTGTGGCTCAGTTCCAAGAAACGACGAAATCTAGCATCCAAAACTTGGAAAATCAAATGAGCCAAATCTCAATTGCGGTGAGCCAACTTGAGGCAAAAGACTCGGGTAAGCTACCATCTCAAACGGAGCAAAACCCGAGACAACATGTTAATGCTATTATGTTGATGGATGAGACAACATTGAAAGAGGTGCATGAGGAAGAAAAGCAAGCTAAAAATGGGGTTGATCCCGAAGAAGATTTTCAACCAAACGAGGAGGAACCAACGAAAACTAAATTCCCTCCTCTTTCATCATATGAACCACTACCTCCATTCCCTGAGGCACTGAAGGACACAAGGAAACTGGAGAATGATCGAGACCTCTACAAGACCTTCGCCAATTGTGAGGTAAATATCCCACTCTTTAAACTAATCAAAAGTGTTCCCCGTTATGCAAAGTTATTAAAAGAACTATGCACAATGAAAAGAAAAAATAAATTGAAGGCAAAACAAGAGGTAAAGGTTAGTGAACGTGTCTCAACAATTTTCCAGAGGAAACTCCCAGAAAAATGCAACGACCCAGGCATGTTCACTATCCCATGCAAAATAGGGGACACTTTATTTCCTAGGGCCTTGATGGATTTAGGGGCTTCAATCAATGTTATTCCATATTCATTATACAAATCCCTAAAACTTGGCCCTATGCATGATACCGGGGTAGTAATCCAATTGGCAGATAGGTCTAGCACGTACCCAAAAGGTGTCGTAGAGGACATGCTAGTAAATGTTGAAAATTTGGTCTTCCCAGTTGATTTCTATATTCTTGAAATGGAAGTCGATAACCAAGCTACACCCATCCTTTTGGGAAGACCTTTCTTAAAAACTGCCCAAACAAAAATAGACGTGTCTAATGGTTCATTAACGTTAGAGTTTGATGACCAAAAGGTAGAATTCAACATCTTTGATTCTACGAAGAAACAATTTAAAGACCAATCTCTTTGTTCTCTAAATGTTTTTGAACCACAAACACCGAACGTTTTTGTTGAAAAAGAAGCTAAGGAGATCTCACATTTTAAAGAAAGAATTGAACAAGAAAAATCTATTTCGAAAGAAGAGTCACCTAAATACGATATTAAATCACCTGTGTTTGAGGTGGTAACAAAGAAGAAATCTCAGCCTTATTGGAAAAGGCCGAGGAAAAAGAATGAAACAAGAGATGTTCACGATCCCACATAAAAAAAAATATAAAAAATAAAACGTCGTGCCACGACATTAAATAAGACGCTTCTTGGGAGACAACCCAAGTTTGTATTTTGTTTATTTTCATCTATTTCTGTGTGTGTGAAAACCTTTAAAAAAAACATCGGTGAACCCGACCGGGTTCCAACTCAACACGGTCGGATTGCATCATAAAAACATACACCTGGCACACACCCGGGCGAGCCAGGCCAATTTTTTCAGTTAAAATGATTTTCACCCGACCGGGTTTGCTATTTTACCCGGCCGGTGAATCTAATAAAAGCACCTGGAACTAAAACAATCGCTCGGGCAAATATTTTTTGGCAAAACCCGGCCCCTGGAGTAAATTACCCGACCGGGTACCTTTAATACACCCGGCCGGGTATTTTTGACAAAAACATTCTGGATAAGCGGGAGTTAGGCCCGACCGGGTACACTACCCCACCCGGCCGGGCGTCGGGAATGTTTCCACAAAAACCGAGATGGCATGCTCTTCTTCCTCATTTCATCTTCTGCAAACACGAACCAACTCCGCCAAAACACTATTTTCAAACTCCATACATTTGAATCTACTCTGTTTCTACACCAAATCCATAAAAAAAACCCATTGTCTTCATATCCTCATCACCCTCTTCACCACCACACCCACACAAAAAAAACCTCCCAAATAACCAAATATCCAAATCCCCTTACTCCACAAACAACAAAAGCCAAAATTTCATCAACCAAAAAGAAAATAAATGATACCAAAAAGGGCAAAGGGATTCATTCTATTGGACATCTCGGACACAAGCACTAGAGACAGTGCTTTGGTTAGCTTGGGGGGAGAGTTTTATGGAATACTCACATTCATACTCTTGTTACAAAAAAATAAAATAAAAGCTTGTTAAGTTGAAAACCTGAAAGGGCAACTTAAGCAAAAATAAAGCAAAAATAAGACTGAGTTGTGAGGATTAAAATAGAAAAATGTGGGAAGCTGGGATGAAAACCCGAAAGGGCACCTAGGCAAAATGAGAGAATGAGAGAAAGTATTTTCTTTTATTTCTGCTGGATCCTAAGGGTAACGGGGGAAAAAAAGTTGAGGTTGATAAGAAATATTGAGTTGAAGACCCCTCTTTACTGTTATATATTTGGGGATACACTTTATGTGTTTCTAGAAACACTCTTGGATTTTTGTGTTGATACTCTTGTCATTTTAAGGACTTTTTGGACTGGATTTGGTTTACTCGAGACGAGTAAGGTTCAAGTGTGGAGGTATTTGATATGCACTAATTAGTAGTGCATAAATGTATATTTTGATGATTAATTTGTGTGTATTGTTTACCGTTTTATTTAGTTTGTAAACATTTGTGTGAATTTAGTTTTAATAGTATTTTAATCTTCATTTATAAGTTGTAAAGTAGAATTAGGAATTATGGTGTTGAAAAGGAGGACTTTGAAGTGAAGAAAAAGGAGATTGGACTATCCAGGAGCTGAAACCCGACCGGGTAGAAGACTTCACCCGGTCGGGTCTGATTTAACAGACGAAATTTCTTGGAAAATCACTAGACCCGATCGGGCCCACTATCTCACCCGGTCGGGTGAGAAGTGACCGGGGACAATCCGGCGTGCGAAGATCACCAGAACGTGGCAAATATTTGATTTTGACTGACACCCGGTCGGGTATGGCACTTTACCCGGTTGGGGGTCCGCCCCAGGGTGTTGAAAACACCTATAAATAGCACACTTTTCCTTCACTTTTAATCATCCCTTCTTCCATACTCTTAAGCTCAGTTTAGAATAGCATTTCTTATATTTTTATAGCATGTTTAGTCTCCAAATGAGGAGCTAAACTTCCATTTCTTAGTTTTGCTCTTGAAGCATGTTGATTATTAAAGTTGTGAGTTATTTTCTTAACTTTTTCTCTTGATTATTAATTCTTCCCTTAATCTCATTCTATATTAATGTTGGAAGGTTGTTAAGGGATGATTAGTTAACGTTCCGACATTAATTACTACTAGAAATTATCAATGAACCGATGGTTAATCGTTGGTGGTTTCACAAGTAAGAAACTTCAGTTTATTAATGCACGGTCGTGGTTAATAGACTTAAGAGGGATTAATTTTGTTTGTTAAACCGAAACCGTTGTGTTGAGGTTATCAATCTCAATTGATTTCATCAAGGAGTTAAAAAGATTGAATGCTACTATTATATCGGTATACGGCGTTGTTCTATATTTGATTAATAGGTAAGGGTTATTAATGAACAGTCGTTGTTAATAACTACCCTCAATTAAATGGAGACACTCCTCGATTGAGTATTCGAGATCAGGGGATAAGTTATAGATATAACAAGGATCGACTAAAATATATCAACAAGTGGAAAGTAGCAAAGCCAAATCCTTTTTCTCTTTGAATTAAATATCATATAAGTCGTTCATCTTAGTTTTTAATTTAATTAAATCATTCATCACCAAAACCCCCCTTTATTTACTAAATTTCATAAAAAGAGAATTTTTCCTTTCCCTGTGGATACAAACTCTACTTCACCTATACTAAGTATAAGTGTTAGTATCGTATTATTTTGATGAACCGTGACAAAGTGCTCGTCACTTCTCTTTCCTTTCTTTTGCTCCATCTCTCCTCTAGGTTTGTTGCTCTAGCACACAACCATCTCCCCACCTCTTGTTCAATCTCTTCATCTCCGGTGAATAAAAAAGGTTGGACTGTGATTTTTTTCTCAACTTAGATCACTGGCAGAGTGTCGACGGCTATCAAAGGTTAATTTTCGATCTTCTTATCCTCTTCAAACTTGTTTTGCTATCTTCAATCTCCTTTTTCATGTTAATCAATTTTTTAATTCTACAAATTAAATTTTTGGTTTGAATTCCAATTTTTCATAATTGCTGCTAACATTATGGTAGTAGAATGAAAATTTTACTCCTTTGCAAAAACATTACTAATAATGCCAAGTTTTCTACTTGAAAATATTATTTTGACACTTAGTGTCAAGAAATGGAACTAACTAATACTGTAGAATTAATTAGTATTAATTATTAGGCAGTATCCTAATTGTATTTGGAGACTTATTTCATTATAAATATACTGTCAGGGCTACCAGTCTGGGTAAGCCTGTTTATTATTCTCGCATGATATCAAGAGCCTAGGGTTTTTACCTATTTTTCCCCTGAGCAATGGCATCCTCCATCGCCGCTATCTCCATGGTTGCACCGTCCACCATGGCAGCACCGCAGACCGTCAGCATGCCACCGTCTTCCTCGACGTCGACAGCCTCTCTTGTTTTTGGGTCCACTTCTTCTGTGTTGCAGCCATCTCTCACACTGTCGTTCCCGATGAGCAGCGCCGCACCGGATATGTCGGCCTGGGTTCCGCTATTCTTCGATTGGTCCTGACCGTTCATTGTCCATCGCTCGACTGGCCCAGAATCCTCCACACAATCTGTCATGCATAACATCCCGCGTATACCGTTCACGGGACCCACTCTGTCTGGTCGGCAAGGTCTGGCTCCGGTGTCTTCAGTCGGACCGATCGGTCGTGCACCAGTTTCCACGGCACCCGGATCCCTTGAAGCTATTGCATAATCCATGGGATTTTTAGCACCAAACATCACCAACATTGTCACTACCAAGCTTGATGGGGTTGAATATTATCTTCCCTGGAGAACTCAATTTGAGTCCTTTTTTGTGTCTCATGGACTAATGGAAATTATTGATGGTACAATTTATGCTCCTCCTTTGACTACTTTTGATGCTCATAGAAGAGAAGTTGTTAACAATGAGTATTATTATATGCTAAAGTTAGATCAAACAGTTCGTTCATGACCGTTTGCTACTTTATCTCGTGATATACTTGTTGAAGTTCATACCTTGAAAAGTTCGGCTACCATCTGGGAACGACTGGAATCCCGTTTTATGGCTGCTAGTTTGGCTCATTCCATGGAATTAAAATGGCTATTGACCACTTCTAAAAAGAGAGAAAATCAAACTATGAAACAATACATGCGTGAGATTCAGAAAATGACAGATGCTCTTGCTTCCATTAATTCCCCTGTGTCTATGAAAGATCTTCTTGAGCAGACTTTACTTGATCTTGGTCCTGATTATGAGTCCATGGTTACCACCTTAACCACATTCTCGGAGGGTCTTACGTTTGACAAGCTACGTGAGAAGTTAGTCCAACAAGAGCAGCGCAACTTATATCTTCGTTTCCAAGAGTCTGCCTCTTCACCTGCGGCTTTTGTGGCTCAACTGGTTGCACTAGCTGGACATGGGAACGAGGCCCGAGGAGGTTCAAGCAGGCTAGGGAATGTGGCCGTCGTCGCTAGTGGGGTCGGGGGAACCAGGGCCGCGGTAGGGGTTACGGCCAGCAACAGGGGTATGCTGCCCTACCACCTCCCTACTACCACCCACGCCATGTAAGCCGGGTCCAGTCGGCTATTTTCAGCTAGGATATTTTCCCGCATATTCGGCGAGTTTATTTTCAGGCTCGGGCACCCCGCAACAAAATGGTTTAGCTGAACGCAAACATCGCCATCTTCTTGAACTAGCTAGAACAATGCTTATAGATGCTGGCTTACCAGCTAGGTGTTGGTGCGGTCCGGTCCAATATTTGGCCGAACCCGTACCCGCACCTTGACTATTCAAACGGTTTGGTTCGGTCGGTCTTAGACCTAAACTTGTTCGGTTCGGTTCCATTTTCAAACGGGAGGGTACCATGTCATACCAATACCAAACAATGTCACTTTTTCCAAGTGTTTAAGGGAAAATTAAAGTTTAGCCATCCTCCAAAATTTCAGACAATTTATCAATTTTCATACTCCCTTCGTCCCAAATTGATATGCAAAGTCTATATTTTTTAGTCAACCAATGTTAATTAATTCAATTTTTAACAATTAAAATTTACATATTCAAAAACTACATTAAAATCTCTTCAAAGTTGCAAACTCCAAATTAAATATAATTAAAAATTGACATCTTAATTTAAGTGAATAAAATGAAACTGTTTGACCAAGAAGAGTTAATTTTGCAAATCAATTTGGGATGAAGGTAGTATTACATAATTAATAAATTTAAGATAAACAATAGTAGTAGAAATTTAAATAATTAAACCACATTGCGGTCCTGTTCCAGGCTTCCTATGAACCAACAAAGGCAGTTAAAGTGTGAAAGCACTAGTCAAAGTAATGGTATAAATATAAATTTAAATAATTAAACCATACTTCAGTCCGGTTCGGTCTGGTACCGGTTCTTATTTTATGAGAACCGGTCATGGCATTGTTTAGAATCGGTCTGGTCCGGTTCGGGACAAAAAAAATTGAGATCCGTTCCAAACCCCGTTTTTCGGTCCGGTACCATACCGGTTTGGTTCGGTATCATACCGGCTCGGTATTTTTGCCCACCCCTATACCAGCTATCATTTGGGTTGAGGTTGTTTTGACTGCTTCTTATATTATTAATCGTTTACCCTCTACCAAATTTACTGGTTTTTCTCCATGCCAAATATTATTTCACCGGTCTCCTGACTTCTCTTTTATGCGTGTGTTTGGATGTGCTTGATACCCCAATTTTTCTGCCACTTTTGCAAATAAACTTTCTCCTCGTTCTTTACAGTGTGTCTTTTTAGGCTATGCGTCTGAATATAAGGGTACAAGTGTCTTGATCCAAAAACGGGTAGAATCTATGTTAGTCGTCATGTCAATTTCCATGAAAATATTTTCCCATATACTTAGTTAATATCCCATAATTCTCCTGAGTCACCAACCTTGCAACCATGTCCTTTGTCTTTTTCTCTGTCATCTCCATTGACTTCACCGCCTACTGGACCGTCGCTGCCTCTGATGCCGTCTCCACCACCCACCGGCCCATCCACATCGTCGAGCAGCTCTCGGCCTACAGGTACCTCCTCGGTCCAGCAGACTGCTTCACCGGTGAACTCCAGCCCCATCTTGACGCCAGTGGGTTGTGTTCTCTCCTGCGTCGCCATTCAGCTCGGCATCGACAGACTCCCGGGCTCTGAGCGTGATGATGTCAGTGACACACTGGTTTCCATGAATTCTTTAGCACATAATATTCATCCCATGCAAACTCGTTCCAAATCAGGAATTTTAAACCCAAAACGGTTTTTAATTTAAATACTCAGGTTTTAATTCCTGATCCTACCTGTTTTTCTGTGGCTAATAAAGATCTTAAAGGGAGAGTTGTTATGGCTAAGGAATTTAATGCATTTATTGCTAATAAAACGTGGGAATTGGTGCCGTTTGATTATGGTAAAAATGTGGTTGGGTCTAAATGGATTTATAAAACTTAATCGGTCTGATGGCTCTATTGAACGACCTAACGCACGTCTGGTTGCTCAGGGGTTTAAGAAGCAGGTTGGGATTGATTTTTCTAAAACTTTTAGTCCTTTTGTTAAAACCACCACTGTTCGAATTGTTCTTACCTTAGTTGTTTCCTATAGTTGGCTTATTCGTCAAATGGATGTAAAAAATGTGTTTCTTCATGGTAATTTGACAGAGGATGTCTATATGCGTCAACCACCCGGTTTTATTCATCCACACTTTTCTCATGGCATTTGTCGCTTGGGCAAGGCCATCTATGGTCTTAAACAAGTTCCCCAGGCCTGGTTTTATCGTTTCAGTAGTTTTCTCTTAACACATGGTTTTGTATGCAATCATTCTGATAATTCTCTATTTATTTTCCATCATGGCACTTGCATTATTTATTTGCTATTATATGTGGATGATTTCATTGTTACTGGGAATTCCTCCTCTCTCATTAGTCATTTTATTTCTCTTTTAGGGAAATATTTTGCAATGAAAGATCTAGGTGATATTCATTTTTTCTTGGGGGTTCAGGGTGTGCGGAATTCTTCTGGTTTATTTTTATCTCAAGCAAAATATGTGTCAGACTTTCTCACCCGTTTTCATCTTCACACTCTTAAATCTGTTCGCACGCTACTCCCTAATAGAACTAAATTGTCTCTCACTGATGGTGAGTTACTTGCTGATCCTGCAGAGTACCGTAGCATAGTAGGTGCATTGCAGTATTTGACTATGACTAGACCTGATATTACATATGTTGTTCACTTGGTGTCTCAATTTATGCATGTTCCTCGTACTTCACATATGTTGGCTGTGAGTAGAATTTTCAAGTACCTGCAGTTCAGTCTCACGCATGGACTTCATCTACAGCCTTCAACACATCCCCATTCTGTTCTTGCGTACTCTGATGTCGATTGGGCCGGTTGTCCTGATAGTAGCCGCTCTACTTCTGGCTATGCTGTTTTTCTGGGTCCTAACCTGATCTCTTGGCGTTCGAAGAAGCAACCCACTGTCTCCAGATCCTCTACTGAAGCTGAGTATCGAGCCATTGCATATACGGTCCAGGATACTTTACACATCCGGTCAATTCTGTTTTAGCTTGGCTTTCCTATTCATCGACCGGTTCGGCTCCTATGTAATAATATCTCTGCCTCATATTTATCTACTAATCACATTCAACATGCTCGCAGTAAGCACATTGATATTGATTATCACTTTGCTCGAGAGCGTGTGGCTCATGGTGACCTCCTGGTGCAATATGTTCCTACGAAGTTTAAGTCAGCTGATATTTTTATCAAGAATTTAGCTCCTCAGCAGTTTTTATTTTTATGAGACATTCTATATATGCATAGTTCCTCCTGCATAGATTGAGGGCGTGTAATAGTGTAGACTTAATTAGTATTAATTATTGGACAATATCCTAATTGTATTTGGAGACTTGTTCATTATAAATATATTGTTAGGGCTACCAGTCTGGGTAAGTCTGTTTATTATTCTCACACTAACTCCTTCTAGATGGAAAAAACAATACTAATAATGCCATGTTTTTTCATATATAAGAAATGTTATTTATGCACATAGTGCCATATTTAGGGCACTAACTCCGTAGAGATGACAATGTTGTTTCCTTGTAAATCCAATATTTATATTGCCATGAAAATGTCAAAATGGCACAAAATTCTTATCCGCTATTTTTATAAAAATATCATTAAAAATGGTATTCAAATAGTCATATGACATTTTAAAACAAATTTTCATATGAGGTGGTGGAGCCAAAGGTCGTGGAGTTAAAGGTCGTGGTGATGGTGCTACAAGAGATGTAGTGCCAAATGAGAAAGCAGTGGCCCGAGATTCAACAGGGCGCCGGTGAAGTAGATGGTGGCACCGACAACCGATAGTAACAGCGGAGGCACCTAGCAATTGTGACACCGCTGGAGGCGGTGATATCGATGGAGATTGCAGGTTCAACGGCGTCTGATGATGACCGGCAATGGCGGGCGGCGGTGAATAGCGACGGTTGGTGCAAGTGTTGGGTGGTGATGCGGGCACCAACTTGTGGGTGGGGTGGGTGTCAGGGAAACGAACAATTCATTTTTTTGTACCGCTTATAATATATTGATGTATTTTTAATAAAAAAATTACAGTATTCATTAAGGGTACTTTTATCCTCAACTCATTCGTTTTTACTTGATCCTATGAAACTACATGGATCATTGAACTCCTACTTTTGCACTACTTTTGTTATGTTTTACTCCTAGATAAGGAATCACATACTATACTAAATTTCGAAATAAAAATAACGCAATTAATTAATTAGTTAAAGTAGCAATAAAGGTAGCACGATGTACGAGGTAGATAGTAGGGTAGGTACGTACCTGTGGCTCGAATGATATTGGTGAGTGGAATAAAATTGGAACGAAAGCCAATGAAATCATAGACACCGTCTCCAGGAGTGTGTAGAGGAACTCTATCATCGTATCTATAAACTGCAGTGCTTTGGGAAGGATACCATTGAAGGTCTGCAAATTCGTGCTTCTTTGCATGCATCATGTATTCATTCTCAAGCCCGCTATCCGTTGTGAAATTGTATGTTATGCTTCGTTTGAATGCTGGCTCTAGTGACAATGTTACCTGCACTCACGCACATTAATTACTCTCTCCATTCTTTTTTAAATGCAACATTGAACTTTTTTCACTAAAATTAACTTTGGGTGCTATTTCTAAACAAAAATAGAGTGAGGCATGGCAGGCCTTCACAATCGTAGAATCAGATTGAATCTTAAAACTTGATAAAAATGCTACCCACATCAACCCAATTTTAACATATTTCACTAATATACTCTATCATATATACGTAGTATTTATCAAACTACAGAGTCCTCCATCACGAGCTCCGACATTCATATAAACTCATAAATCTTTTTGCCGGGTGTGACACTTTGTCCTTACTTATGCGAACTCTAATAATCTTCTCAAGCGGTCACTGATAATTAACTATTCCCATAAAAGCACACTTGAATGCACATTTCTTAGCAAATTTGCTCTCTTAAAATAAGATGCACCTTATTGATATGAGAAGCACTAGTAATACTTTTGAACTTTCCTCGGGTATTACGTTAATGACCGGGCTAAACTTGCAAGTGTACAAGTGCCGATATAGTAATAAATTCCAGTAAAATACCGGGTCGAATCCACAAGGAAACGTTGTTTAGTTTAGTCCGAGAGTAGATGACTTTAAATAAATAAATGAGTAAAGTATAGGGATTTTGATTTGTGTTTTATATTTTTGGCTTTTCACTTTTTGTTCAAGAAGATAATTGTTAACTAAATTTGAGTTTAAGATGAATGATAACAACAACTAAGGCTTCGGGAATCACTTAAATGCTTTAATAGGGTTGAATATGAATTCTTTACCAATAATTATGAATACGATGTCGCTAATATATTCTCAACTACGGTTAAGGCAGCGAGAACATGATTTTCGTTACGTGTAAGTCCCGTTACGGCTTACATTCATCTACCGAAAACCTCGTTGAATATCAAGACATCACATCCGTATCATATAAGACCGGATATATTTCTATTCTCGGTACTATATATGTTTATCCTTTAATGTTCATAGTTTAGACTTCAATGTTAATTGCAAGTATAAACTAAATTTAACATACTTCTATGTTGTACACCATAGTCATAAACAATCAATATATAAAGGATAAATCACAATTTATTGGTTTAGAACTTTTATCAAACACCTAGTGGGCATATAAGTTCATCCCTAGCCTTAGCTAAGAATTTAGCCTCTAATGCTCATATTAATCACAATACAATAATGAAATGAAATGGAACATGAAATTACAAAAGAAATAATACCTAAACACCAATGATTTCGGAGGATGAACTTCCCTCCTCAAGAACTTGAAGAAAAATCATCATTTTCATTTACCCCAGTGCCGCAAAGGCTCCCCCACCTACGGTGGGGTAAGGGGGAGTCGGATGTACGCAGTCTTACCCCTGTACTAAAGCACAGAGAGACTGTTTCCGGATGACCCATAGTGAAAAACGCGTCCAAAATTGCATGGACTGACTGCTTCTCCATAACAAAGAAGCGCAGACAGTTTAGTGAGTCATTTTGCTTTATTCCATCATAATCTCAAGCCAAAAAATAATGAATCTTTGGCTCCATTGCAAATGATGGAAAAACTTGAAGAAAAATATGAAGAACAAAATATATAAGCTAGAAATTAATCTATGGAATGGAATGTATTTGAATGATGAATTGAGGGCTTTATATAGACTAAGGAATGACATCTTTTGTTCTATTCAAGCCCAACAATTTGGCATGGAAGAAATATTTGATGAAATCATGCAGAAGGTGAAGTTTTCCCATTAAAAATATGGAGCACGTCGTTGTGTTTTGTGCAGAATTGTGTGCTGATAACAACTGTGTTGCTACTTTTTACAAAAAATCGTTGCTTGTTAAGGACAAAATCTCGGGGAAGGTTCTTCTTTGGGTGCAACATGTTGGGCATCTCTAACCTCTCAAACTCAACCCTCCTCCACCTTTAGCTTTATCTTCTATTATTACCCATGGCCTTATGTGGCACCATAGATTAGGTCATTGTGGCGAAAACATTTTAAGCTTTTGCGTACTCAAAAACTTATTTCTAGCTCTTCCAAGTTTTCTTCTTATGACTGTATTTCTTGCTGGTTGGGCAAATCTCAACGATTACCTTTTGCAGATGCTAGTCATAGTTCTTCCTTACCTTTGCAATTAATTCATTCTGATGTGTGGTAGTCTCATGTTCTTTCAAACTTAGGTTTTAAATATTATGTATGTTTTGTTGATGATTTTTCCCGCTTTACTTGGTTTTATCATATGCGCACTAAAAATGATATTTTTGGCTATTTTCGTTCATTTAGAGCTTTAGTTAAACATCTTTTTAACTCCAAAATTAAAGTTTTTCAAAGTGATGGAGTGGGTGAATTTTTAGTTTTAATATGTTGAATTTGTTTTCTAAGCATGAGATTTATTTTCCAAAATCTTGCCCCCATACCCTTCAACAAATGGGGTTGCTGAACGCAAACACCATCATCTCCTTGAACTAGCTAGGACTATGTTGATTGCAGCCTCCATTACTGACTACTTTTGGGTTGATGCAATTTTTACAGCTTTATATATTATTTTTGTTGTGCTTGTTACCCAATTTTTTCTACTACATCGTCAAATAAACTTTCTCCTCGCTCTGTTCAGTGTGTTGTTCTTGATTGTGCATCTGGCTATAAAGGTTATATTTTTCTTGAACCTCACTCCTTTAGAACTTATATTAGTTATCATTTTCGTTTTCATGAAAATATTTTTCCTTTTACCACAATGTCTCCTTCTCTGGATGCCACCGGCCCTCCTTTTTCCTCCTTTGAATTCTTTCTTATCAATACCCACCCATCCAAGCTCCTCCCTGCACCGCCATCACCTGTACGCTCTGCTACGGTGCCTGATGCCATCTCCCAGGGCGTCACAGAACCCAGCACTGACCCACCATTCCAGACCCTCAACTTTGCACCTTTGTTGTCCCTCAACCCACTGTCGCCCGAACCGCCCCTATAGTCTAGTTTAGTGCCACTCAAAACAGCCACAACCGAATCAGCCACAACCGCACCCAGTCCTGTTTCCAGCATCGTCTCGTCGCCCACAGCACCCACAACACCAAACCTGCCCTCTACCCATTTCCCTCCTAATACTCGCCCCATTCAAACTCGGTCAAAATTGGATATATTCAAACCCAAATGCATTTTTAATTTAAATACTGTTGTTACATTAATTGATCCTACTTGTTTAATGAGGCTAATAAACGACTGAAATGGCATGAGGCAATGGCTGATCGAGGAATTTAATGTTCTTATTACTAATCATACATGGGATTTAATTTGGTGTTGTTTAATAACTCTAAAAATGTTATAGGCTCTAAGTGGGTTTATAAGACAAAATTTCTTTCTAATGAGTCTATTGACTATTGAACGCTATAAAGCATGATTGGTTGCTCAGGGTTTAATCAACAGTCTGGTATAGATTTCTCTGAGACTTCTAGTCCGATTATTGAACCCACCACAATTCGTGTTTTTGTTACTATGAATATTTCTTTTGGGTGGGTTATACGTCAGTTAGATGTCAAACACATTTCTTCATGGACATCTCATTGAGGAGGTTTATATGTGCCAACCATAGGGGTTTTGTTCATCCTAAATTTCCTAATCGCTTGTGTCTTCTGCATAAGGGGTCTCAAACAAGCTCGACGGGCTTGGTTTCATCACTTTAGTAGTATTTTACTGAGTCAAAATTTTTGTTGCAGTAAATCTTATAACTCTTTGTTTAATTACTGCTAGAATAACTGTGCAGTTTATTTTCTATTATATGTGGATGACATTATTATTACCGGCAATTCATCCTCTGTTGTCACCTCCTTTATTGATCTTATTGCTCGGCGTTTTTCCATGAAAGATCTAGGCGATCTACATTATTTTCATGGAGTCCAAGCTATTCGTACATGTAAAGGTTTGTTTCTCTCTCAACATAAATATGTGTATCTCCTTTCTCGTTTTCATTTTCCCACCCTTAAATCTGTCTGTACTCCTCTCGCCACATGTACTACATTGTGTCTCACTGATGAGGAACTTCTTGTGGATGCCACCGAGTATCGTAGTATGGTCGGTGCATTATAGTATTTAACTTTGACAATATCTGATATTACTTGTGTTGTGCATTTAGTATCTCAATTTATGCATGCTCCTTGCACTACTCACTTGTTTTCAGTCAAGAGGTTTTTCATATATTTGGAGGGAACACTTGATCATGGTTTGTGGCTTTGCCCCACTACATAGGCTACATGTGTCATTGCCTACTCCGATGTTTATTGGGCTGGCTACCCAAACACCTCTCGTTCCATCACCGGGTTTGTTGTATGTTTGGGGCCGAATCTTGTCTTTTGGAAGTCCAAAAAGCAACCTATAGTTTTCAAATCCTCCACAAAAGCAGAATATAGAGTTGTTACCTACATTGTCCAAGACACGTTGGATATCTGCTCTGTCCTTTATGAACTTGATTTTTTAGTGAGAGCTCATGTTCTGGTTTTTTGTGATAATATCTATGCGTCTTACTTGATTGCTAATCCAGTTTAGCACGCCCGAAGCAAGCATATTCAGTTGCTTACCACTTTATTCGCGAATGTGTGGTTCATGGAGATTTGATTATGAAATACATTCCTACTCAGTTACAGTTGGTTGGTATATTTACCAAAAGTTATTTAGTCACCAATTTCATTTTTTAAATGACAACCTGCGCGTTGCATTTCCCGCACTGTTTGAAGGGGTGTAGTAGTTGATTTGTATTAGGAATCCTTATGTATTTTGGAAGCTATTATTATTATAAATATATTTGTCAGGACCCTCATTAGGGTAACCTATTCCATTAATTCACATTGGGATCGCCAGGAGCACATTGGTGAGCATTAGTTGACTGAGGGAGGCAACTAGCATGTGTATAGAACATTCGTACGGAAATAAGTTGATCCCTTATATAGGGGTAGATCAAGTAAAAACAGTGTTTATTGAGTAAATATGTGTACAATGCATCTTTACATTATTTGTATTGCATATTAATGTTCAAAGTGTTGCATTTTATTCTGCAAAGAAATAAGTTGTTGCATATTAATGTTCAGAGTGATAATGCATCTGAAAAAAATTTGTTTTTTTTTACCAAAATGTCATCTTGCATTTATAGTCTTAGATTAACTCCATTAGATAGTTAAGATGAGTTTGTAGTTTGTAATTTAAGAGAAGTTTGTATTCGATCTATTATATGTGTGTGTGCCCATTATTTGATTGAAATAATATGCAAGGGTACCATTGTGGTAAACTGGTAATACACTTCAGGACAAAATAAGAAAGGATATGACTATTGATCATTTCCAATATTAATATTGATGGATCGTCGGACCAGGGGTGGCCGGAATCCACCGAGAATGGAAGTAGGAAGAAGAGAGTGAACTGGACGGAAGAGTCAGGTATTCGATTCAGCAAAATCTCAGAGTATCAATCTCAAGAGTGCGGAAGATTCAGTATTCAGCCCCCTTCCACAAGCCGGAATGTGGTATTTATACTAAGGAAAAAGGGAAATACTTGATGGCCAAGCAAAAGATGTTAGTCTAATGGGAGAGGGGCACATGTAAAGCTACTCTAACAGACTACCAGACTAAATGAATCAGGAGCAGCCACGTGTAAAGTTGCTTGGAGAGAGAGCTTTTGATAGCTGGTTGATTGATTATTCTTCTAACAGAATTCCTGCCAAGGATTTTGTGTAGCCGTGTGCAGATAATCCGGTATATTCCATCAGTGTGGAGGGTGATGTGGCGATGTTTCCTCATGAATCAAGTCCTTGCGGATTTTGCCTAAGTACAGGGTGCTTTTCTCCCGACCTCGAAGGTTACCGAGGTCGATATCTGGGAGCTCGGGCCTATGTTGAGAGGACTCGTCCTGCTGTCTTCTGTTCTTGCTTTGGAGGTGGTTTGACTGCCTGGTGCTTCGATTGACGTTGATCTGGAGTAAGACTTCTGAGGTCAGACCTGGTGCCGACCTCAGATGTCTCGAGGTCGGGCTCATAACTCGTCGAGTTTGGTTGACTCCCGAGCTCGATGTTTTCCCGACCTCGGGGTCGGGGTCGGGGTCGGTTGACTCCGTTATCTACTGAGTTTACTTGATTCCTAAGCTTGATGTTTCCGACCTCGGCGGTCGGGGTCTGGGTCAGATCCAGATGTGGACTTAGTATATTCTTGCCTCTGATGAACCCGCAAGGCTCTCTACCGGCGATCGTGGTACCCCTAGGGTATACGGGAATATATTCCATCAAATATACGTGAAACACACACATTCACACAAACTCCATACACCATAAGAAGGAGAGTAAAAATCACAACTCTCTAAATTATATACTTGTATCATTTATCGTATAAGAGTTACACATCTAATTATTAGAGCAACAATGACACCAT
This sequence comes from Cuscuta europaea, assembly GCA_945859875.1. NCBI lineage: Eukaryota > Viridiplantae > Streptophyta > Magnoliopsida > Solanales > Convolvulaceae > Cuscuta > Cuscuta europaea. The sequence continues at coordinate 3,447,126 of CAMAPE010000009.1, forward strand.
ATTTTTCAAATCTTTTCCAAATGAACATTGAATAATTGAATACTCTCTAAGTAAGTTTACATGAAATGATAATTCTCATTTATTGTATGATGTTCTTTGATCTTAGATATACATGTCATTAATACGATAAAGGAAAGTGAATAGAGGATGGTTAGAATGTAAAAAGGGATGGGAGCTGACCTTGGAAATAACGCCAAGCAATCCTAAGGAGAGTTTGGCAGCGTTGAGGAGAGGCTCGTCCGCCTTCAGCCTTAACACTTTTGCATACCCCTCCGACTCCTCAGCGGGGACTACAACGCTCATCCCAATCACGTGGTCGTGAAGTGCTCCGCCCTTCCCCCACCATGAGCTGCCGTGAGCCCCCGTGCTTATCGCCCCGCCAACGCTCACGCCCTCCCAATACGGCGACGCCACCAGGCTCAGCCCCTCCTCTTCCACCCTCTCGATTACTGCCCTCAGCCCCACCCCCGCATCCGCCGTCACTGCCCCCTTTTCCATGTCCACTTCGATGCTTGAGTTGTACCTTTCAGCCGGTCCATCCATACATGCATGTATACATGTTACATTGTGCACACACACAAAGTATATACTTCTCCCGTCATTTAAAAGTTGCAACATTGAAATTTTTGCACTATTCACACAACTTACTTTGATTACGATTTTCTAGTAATATATATATAATCAACTATTATGCATAAAATGTTACTCCGTATTAAATTTCAATTAATGCAAATTTTCAAAATATTTTTTTAATGTTTACTAATATGTAATTAAATACTAATATAATTATAGTCAAAGTTATACATTGACAAAACGTGAAAGTGAAACATTACAACTTTTAAAGAATGTAACGGAGATAGTATATGACAATTAATAATAATACGGAGTCATCCATTATAAGATCAAAACAATATCACGTGCTCATATAATCATTACCATTAATTACGATCTCTAATATATATGAATATTTTTGGCAAAAACTCTCTAAATTAAATATCTCAAAGCTGCTCATTTCTGTCCACAAGTGATTATTTGAATTTAGACAATTTCCAGTCTAAGAGAGATTGATTCTTTAATTTCAAAGATGATTAATTTCCAATTAATCATATAATCATTACCATTAATTAGGATCTCGGATATGTACGAGTATTGTTGGGAAGAACTCTCTAAATTAAATATATCAAAGTCGCTCATTTCGGTCCACAAGTGATTATTTGAATTTAGACAATTTCCGATCTAAGAGAGATTGATTCTTTAATTTCAAAGATGATTAATTTCCAATTTCTCAATTTTTTCATTCATATCAAGATTGATGCTCAACAAATCAACGTCAAGTGTAATTTCTTAGCAAAGATGGTTGATTTTCGCAAGTTATACCCTCATCTGATATGAACTTTCATTGTTTCTCTTGGCCAATTGATTTGATTTTTAACTGGCTGTTTTATATTTCTGTGGAACATATCATTGTATCATTCGTATACTTATGTGTTAAGTACATAACTCCCCATTTAAATGTTAATAAATAAATAAAAAAAAGCCTAACCATTGTTAGTAAAATGAAATCTAAAACATGTCAATTGCATTCATTTTAGTTTTAGTTTTAAGTTTTTTGGATTTCTTAGTTATTTTAATTTGGGTAGCTTTGAGAGTATGTACTTAATTAGTTCTAGTATATGCTTTCTTTTACGAGATCAGGTAAGAAGTTCATTTTTTCATTATTTCTCTTGGCTAGTTGATTTGATTTTAGTTGGGTGCTTTATATATCTGTTGAATGTTTAGTAATGCTAAAACAACAAAATAATAACAGAATACTGCCTAAATAGTCTGAAAATCATTTTCGTGATTCATCGTACATACCTCTAAAAATCACCAGAGATGAAGGAAATTGAGATCGATAGAATAAAACTGAAGTTATTATAGTAGAGAGATGAAAATGAAGGTAAGAGATATGGATTTATGGATGATATAGATGTGAGTGGGGAGATTGGAGTGGAGAGGGGTGAGGGAGCAGAGAAAAGACAATCTAGAATAGTAAAGCAGAAACATATACAATTGGGGAAGAGGGGCATAATAGGAAGATTACCTAATTTACTCCAGTTTTACTCTGGTACATAGTGATAACTTTAATACATAGTATATACTATTTTTGTTCTTATTTAGTTGCAACATTGGTGAATTTTTCACTATTCGCATACTCTACATGGACTACATTTTAGTTAATCGATGAATTATAAATTAAATTTTTGAAAAATATTATTAATTAGGAAGACTACCTAATTTACTCTTCATAATTTGTTTTGGTCGTTAGGGCCGGACATGTGTGTACCTTTGGGTGCTAATGAATAGGGTAGGTCCAGATGCGGCGGGGCACGCCCACTTAGGTATAGTATGTGAAAACTTGGTGACCACCTTTATCTTCTCCTTGTTCTTGTTGGCATCCGCCACCGCCGCCCGCAGCTCCTCCTCCGTCTCCGGGAACACCGCTCTCGCCGATACGCACTCATCCTTTCTGTCCCCCCAAACCCCGTACGTATTGCGGATCCAGCATCCCGTCGCGTTACACTCCAGGGGGTTCTCTGGCGGCATGCCGTGGACCACTACCCACCACCACACCCACAGGATCGTCGCCAGCAGGCCACCGTGCCGCCGCTGCCTCGCCGCCATCGATCCCATCCGTCTTTATATATTTTAGAATTGAAGTCTCAACTCGATCTGCTCCGGCCGTCTGTTACGAATCACTCATATATATATAATAATACTCCGTATCATAATTGATATGTTTTCCTAATTAATCCATCGGTAGTGTACGTACGTACGTTAAATATATAAGCTGATAGCTTAGCTATAGACGGGTACGTTTCTCTCTTGGACGTAAAGAAAGAAAGAATCATACTTGAAAAGAATTCAATCTTGTTGGAACAAATATTGTTATTAGTGTTAAATCTAGTTGTTTAGAATTTCATTATGTTTATTTTAGTTTATTTTAAAGGGGTGATTGTAACAGATGAGATTAATTTAAAGGGATTAATAGTACAACTCATACAAGTAGAGGTACATCTCCTTTTAAGAGAACTCATCACCTACGAACATCAAGTTAAGCATGCTTGAATATGAGTAGTCTTGGGATGGATGACCCTCTAGGAAGTTTCTAAGAGCGCGCATGAGTGATGACAAAATGTGCGGTAATGACTCATGGTGGTTTGTGAGGACAGTACTAGAGATCTGGAATAACTAGCTCGGGTCCTAAGGGGTCGGGGTGTTACAGTTTATAGTACAACCTTCATCCCGGTGGACTTTGCCAAGTGCAAAGTAGATGAGAAATAAGAATAGTAAAAACTGTGTGGTTGAAATTTGTGCAGAGAAGAGAGAAATGTGCAGAATCACAAATTAATTGCTTTAAACTGTAATACGTATGTGTAGTATTACATCAATTAGTTTTGTGGGTGTGTAGTGGGTGAGTGCCTTAGTGGGTGGTTACCTACGTGGGTGTGTGATGGAAAGAATGGTATGATGCTTTGAGCACAAAAGCTACGTATTTATTTTTCCTTCTAACTTCTAAGCAACAATTCCATTAGAGAGCTACGTATGTTTTTTCCTAAGCTTTGACAACAGATCTTTCATTTCCACGCACGCACTTGCCTAGCTACCTAAACGTACTCTTTTCAAATTTCAAACATGCATATATGTGCACATTTTGAAAGCAGGCCATACGAGCTCGCTACAGAAGATGGGCAGGCGCTAGATTTTAAATTGGGTCGTGGTTGCACTTGGGGTTGCCGTTAATGCGGCCGCTGCGATGCGTATTACGGCGTGATGCCGTGATACATTTTCAAATTCGCACTAGAAAGAAATATATACTACCTCCGTCCCAAATTGATTTCCAAATTTGACTTTTCTTGATCAAACAGTTTCATTTTATTTGCTTAATTAGGATGTCAATTTTTAATTATATTTTAATTTGGAGTTTGCCATTTTGATTAAAAATTGAGTTAATTATTCATAGGGAGGGTTGACTTTTATTATTGGTTGACCAAAAAATATTGACTTTGCAAAATAATTTGGGACGGAGCAGTATCAAGTTTCTTGTATTCTTTATGAGGAAGCTTCTCGCTCAGGTTTTGGCTTTGCATGGTTGTCCAATGCCGAATACATGCAGATCCAGCTATTCTATGCCATTCAATATGAGGCAGGGACATAAGAGGGAAGGGGAGGCGGCGGCAGCAGGGGTGGACCCATGAAATTCATTAATATAAAAAAAATCGGCACTCATTATTATAAGTTATAACATTTATATAATAGTAATAAAGTGAAGCATTAAAATAGTACACGGTAGACAAAGAGTAGAAAAAGAGACAAATATACTATTACAAAATACGTAGTGGTAAAGATAGTACCTTAGAATTGTGCTCGACACTCCTTCAACGAGATAAATTTCACAATCACGGCTTTTGAGTCAAAAGTTTTAGCAATTTCTCTTTTAATATAAACAACAAGGTTGTCTGCAAGATACTCAACCTCCATTTTATTGTGAAACCTTGTTTTTATAATTTTCATTGCTGAAAAAGCCCTTTCTGTTGTTGTTGTCGAAATCGGTAGAGTCAACGAAAGTCGGGTCAACCTATAAATAGGAAAGTACACTTTTGACATCTCTGTCTCTGCTAATCCTCGACAAAGTTCAGCCATTGTAGACAAATACGCCAACTTTGGATGGTTTAGAACATTGAGCTTATAATGTTGCAATTGAAACCTCAAGCCCACCTTCTCCTGCTCAATAAAAACAAAGGGGTAATATTTATCCACTAAACAACAAATATCATCAATGTTAAAGGACTTATACGAGTCCTTAGGATCCAAAGCACCGCTAAGAATAAGAAGATCCATTATCTGTTCACTGAATCTGCTATTCAGCTCCAACAGCTATGAATCTATGGCTGCGTAAAACATATCAACCCGATAGTGACGTTCAATATCAAACCCTTCTTCATCATGGCGTTTGCGTTTTACCACATAAGGAGACTTCATATTAGGAACTTCAATCTCATGCTTTTTGCAAAACTCTTTAACAATTTCTAAGAAGTTATCCCATCCGCCCTCCCTTAACTTTTGGATCAACATTTTGGTGCTTGAAGATCTCTAATGCCCATAATTTCTTTAATAAGATGCAATAAGAAAACAAAATTAAAAGATTTAATCTTCTTAAGTGCTCCAGCTGCATCTCCACGGGTAGAAAAGTTATTGCCATTCTTTTGAACATCTTCTAAAACAGAACAAGTTGCAGCAAACATCCTAATCTAACTGCAACAGAACTGAAATGCGAGCTTCGACGAGTTTCCCCAGCTCGTTGTAATGTACCAACCCGATTACACTACAAACAAACTGCCTTTTACCAATGGTAATAAAATTGTTGGTATAGATAAAAAACCGTTGGTATAGATATTAGTTAGCTATACCAACGGAAATACTAGCTATTCCCATAGAAACTTTATCGTCGGTATACGTTCCGTCGGTATAGACCAACACCAACATATTTCTTACCCATGGGAATAGCTTATAAACTTGTACCAACAAACCAATGACCGTTAGTAATTACATTTACCGTTAGTATAGACGTGTAATAGTTTTACATAACTTTTTGCTATTGCAACAGTTAATATACCATTGCTATTGTCCTATTATGTGAAGGAGTAATAATTACTTGATATTTACAAACACAAACACCACATATCCAAAATAAAATTATAATTTGCAATAAAAAATAAAAACATCATTCTATGTATTTTTCATAACAACACCATTCTTTTTTATATGGTGCAAAACATATATACTCAACCAATATAATATCAAGTACTAATATTGAATTTGTTGATAAAATATAAATCCAAGTCAAGTCTTTTACAATCCAAGTCAAGTCATTATAATGCAATCATGGTTACATTTGAAATAGAACACTTTGAGCAATTTACTAATTCCCAGGTTCCATGTTTGATTTTCTTCGTCCTTAGAACACTCGGAATGCAGATCTTGTTATGTATTGAATCAAATCTTGAAAATCTACAAAATTCACATCACTTTGAATTTATTTTCTGAATAAAAAAGTGAAACCTAAAACTACTAGATTTCTCTTTATTTGCTGCTCCATATTTGCTGCGGTCATAGTTAAAACCGCAGCAAATAGCTTAAATTTTCGAGGTATTTGCTGCGATTCTTAAGAACCGCAGCAAATACATCAAACTTTTAGGTTATTTCATGCGGGTGGAGTGTAATCGTAGCAAATACGTAATTTATTTTCTACTATTGCTGCGGTGGAACGGTTCCGCATCAAATGGGCTTCGGCTTCTTGAATCATATCGTCTCCTATCCTTTCGCCCAAAACCCTACTGACGTGCACTTGTCGTGAGGTGTACTCAAAATAATTTATCAATACAACACTAATACGTAGTATAGTGAAGTAAGGTTCGTATCCACAGAGAAAGGAATAATTCTCTTTTTATGAAACTTAGTAAATAAAAGGGGGGATTTGGATTGAGTGATTTAATTTAATTAAAAACTAAGATGAACGACTTATATGAGATTTATTTCAAAGATAAAAAGGACTTGACATTGCTACTTTCCACTTGTTGATATATTTTAGTCGATCCTTGTTATATCTATAACTTATTTCCTCTCGAATACTCAATCGCGGAGTATATCCAATTCATCGAGGGTAGTTATTAACAACGACCGTTCATTAATAACCCTTACTATTAGTCAAGTATAGAACACCGCCATATACCGACTTGATAGTAGCTTTTAATCTTTTAACTCCTTGATGAAATCAATTGAGATTGATAACCTCAACGATTAACCATCGGTTAATGATAAACCACGACCGTGCATTGATAAATCGAAGTTACTTACTCGTGAAACCATCAACGATTAACCATCGGTTCGTTGATCATTTCTAGTAATAATATATGAAACAAAACTAGTTGATCCTTTAAGTAATGTTCAAAATATTAATATGAAATATGAATAGGAATTAATTAATATTCAAGGAAGAATATTATTAAAGAAGATGAATCCTACTATAATTAATATCAAGATGTTAACTAATTGTCATCTTAGCAACACTCCCCAACATTAATATAGAGGAAGATAATACTACTCTAACTAATGTCAAGATGTTAACTAATTGTCATCTTAGCAACACTCCCCAACATTAATATAGAGATGGTATTAAGGAAAGAACTATTAATTAATATTCAAGGAAAGAAGTTAAGAAAATAACTCACAACTTTAATAATCAACAAGCTTCAAGAGCAACACCAAGAAATGGAAGTTTAGCTCCTCATTTGGAGACTAAACATGCTATAAAAATATAAGAAATGCTATTCTAAACTGAGCTTAGGAGTATGGAAGAAGGGATGATTTTTAGAGAAGAAAAAAGTGCTATTTATAGGTGTTTTTCAACACCTTTGGCCGGGTATCCGACCGGGTCAAGTATTTACCCGACCGGGTCCGGTCAAAATCAGATAATTCACCACGTTCTGGTGATCTTCGCACACCGGGTTGTCCCCGGTCACTTCTCACCCGACCGGGTGAGGTATGGGGCCCGACCGGGTCCAGCTCTTTCCTCAGCAGTTCGGTTTTCAAATCAGACCCGACCGGGTGAAGTTTTCTACCCGGTCGGGTATTTGCTCCTGGACAGTCAAAATTCCTTTTTCTTCGCTTCAACATCCTTCTTTTCAACATCCTAATTCCTAATTCCTAATTCTACTTTACAACTTACAAATGAGAACTAAAATAGAATTACAACTAAAATCACACAAATGTTTACAAACTAAATAAAACGTCAAACAATCACCATCAATCAAACATAAAAACATATAATTATGCACTACTAATTAGTGTGCATCAAACACCCCCACACTCAAACCTTTACTCGTCTCGAGTAAATCAAATCCAATCCAAGAAGTCCTTGTAAAATGACAAGAATATCAACGTAAAACATCCAAGAGTGTTTTCACCACAATATAAAGCATCCCCAACAATAATTAAAGTAAAACGGGGTCTTCAACTTCATCTTTATCTCCATTTTTCTTTTAAGCTTATCACCTTCAGGATCCTGCAAAATAGACGTTTCTCTCATTCTCTCGTTTTGCCTAGGTGCCCTTTCAGGTTTTCATCCCAGCTTCCCACATTTTTCTTTTAATTCTCACAACCTCACTCTTTATTTTATTGCTTTAATTTTTGCTTGAGTTGCCCTTTGTGGGTTTTCAACTCAACAAGCTCTTTTTTTTCTTTTCTTTTTTTTAAGAAAATAAAATGAAAAAGAGTAGGATTGTGAGCATACCAGAACAATCTCTGCACCCCCACACTTAGTATCTGGCACTGTCCCTAGTGCCCGCCTAGACCTCCACCTTGGTGTCTGTCCTCATCCATGTGATCCCCGCCATAACCACCATCATCGCCTCCACCATCGGAACTCGATCCTCCAAAGTAACCCCATTGAGAGGGGTCATACCATGATGGTGCGGGAGGGGGAGTGGTCATAGAGGAAAAGGAGCCCCGGTGTGCTACATAGGAGTATATCGGACCAAAGGTTCGCCGTTGGTCCTCTTCATATCTCCGCCAGTCTTCTTGTCGTTGTTCCTCCATCCTCTCAAAGCTATGCCTCTGCTCAGTTCTATACTGATCAACTCGCTCCTGAAGCACGATGTAGTTGTTGTTGATCATGTTCATGTTATCGAGCATCTGTTGCTCGAATGGTGAGTATTGGTAGGCTGGAGAATCAGGTTGTTGTTGTGGTGGATTAGGTATGAAGGGCGGGTTTTCTTCAGCATGTTCTTGATCGGGCTCATCTTGTGCATAGTGCGCCGTGATTGCCCCTGGGAGACAGTAGTGATGACCATCACCGATTTCATGGCCCACGATATCTAGGGGGACGTCAGGAGATGGGATATGGATAGATATGTTTTGACGTGGGATGATAAGCCAGTTGTAGATTGGTGTCCCAGTAGGTGTCATGTGAGATAGAACCAAATCTTTGGTCTTTTGTACAAGCCATGACGTGTAAATGAGCTGTTTTGGAGTAATGGGGCCTGGGTCTACAAAACCATATAAAGTGGCTAGATGTATGATTAGGCCCCTATCACAATTTGTCCTGATGACGTTGCCACATTTTTGAAATGAGTCCATAAGATAGAGGCAACGTCAACTGGTTCTTGTCCAGGTAAAACAGCTTGTGCCAGAACCCACACATCCCACATTCTTGTGTGATGATTATTCGGTCTTCCGAGAAAACAATTTGAACAGAATTTTAAGAAAATTCGGAAGACCGGATGTTGAATACAGTTCACACTCAGCATAGAAAGGTCCACCACACCTTGTCCTGTCATTCTTTTCCATAACTCATACCCCACAAGAGTATCATAAGCACGAGCTTCATCAAACAAAGGGAGGCCAAAATGATGTGCAAATTCTCTTTTGGTCAATGAACGATTTTCATTGAGTAAACGAAAGGTGATGGTGTATCATTTGCATGATCATCATCATCCTTTGTATACACATATGAACTAAAGAATTCATAAACCAAATGAGGATAAGTCACATATTGCATTTCGACAACCTAGTCATTCCAATCCTTGCAAATATATCACGCATGATTATATCAATCCAAAGGAGTGCTAGAGTAGTAATGCACATGAACCGGGATTGTTTTACCTCCCTTTTTTCTTGTTCCTTAAAGAATTTCTTATGTGCCTCCGTTGCAAATTCCACGCTTTCATAGCCCGCTAGCGGTGGGATAGCCCTTGAAGAAGAAGTTTTGGATTTTTTTGGAGCCATGGGAATGGAATTTTTTTTAAAGGATTTTCGGACTTTTGGGTAGGGTGAGGTTTGGATGGCTTTTATGGGTATGGTGTTGAAGAGGATGATGAGAAGAGCAAGAATATGGTATTGGTTGAGAATTTGTGGGAATATTTCGAACCTTCAATGTCCAAGAATGGAGATTTTCGAATTGTTAGGTAGAGTTTTTGGGTTTGGTTGATTTGGAAGGTTTTGGGGGATTTTATGGGTATAGAATTGAAGAGGGAGGTGAGGAGATGAAGAAAATGGGGTTGTTTAGTGGATTTGGTTAAGGCAAGATGAAGATTCGAAGGTTTGGGTAGTTGAAAATGATGGATTTTGGGGGTTTTGTGCGTAGGGAGGAAGATGAAGTGGGAGGGGGAGAGATGAGCCCGACCTGATATAGATCTGTTTCCCGTTCGCCCGGTCAGGTGGGGTATTTTACCCGGTCGGGCACTGTGATGTTTCGTATCCAGTGGCTACTGGAAAGCTATACCCGGCCGGGTGGTTTGGCTGGCCCGGTCGGATTTGCAAAGCAGTGGCCTGATTTTTCATTTCCTCAGTTGCCCGGTCGGGTGTGTTAGATGTACCCGGTCGGATTTTCAATGTAATGGCATGGGAATCGTTTTTGTCTTTACGCCCGGTCGGGTGCCTTGTTGTACCCGGTCGGGTTCTGTTGTTATTTCAAAATTTTGAACGCGTACCCGCTCGGGTTTCGGTAATACCGGAATGGATATGCATTCCAGTGGTTTCCAGAGCCAAAAATATGCATCCGCCCGGTCGGGTTTTGGAGTTACCCGGTCGAGTATTATACTCTTTTTTTTTAGTTTTTCGTATTCACCTGGTGTGCGTGTTGCCCGGGTATTCCGTTTTTTTGTGAAGGAACCCGACCGGGTTGTTGAGGTACCCGACCGAGTTTCAGCCCAGGCTCATTTCTTTTTTAAAAAAAACACACACACGACTGAAAACAAATGAAAATAAAAATGAAGAAATTGGGTTGCCTCCCAAGAAGCGCTTGATTTAATGTCGCGGCACGACGTTATTTTTATTTTATTTTCTTTTATGTGGGGTCTTGAACATCCCTTGTTTCATTTTTCTTTTTCGGCCTTCTCCAGTAAGGCTGGGATTTCTTCCCTGTTATCACTTCTACCCCAGGCGGGATCCATTCTTTTTTTGAAAATTTGAACAATTCTTCTTTTTCAAAAAGTGTGATTTTCTCAGCTTTTTTCTCAACAAAAAATATTCGGGGTTTGTGGTTCAAAAACATTTAGAGAACAAAGAGATTGGTCTTTAATTTGTTTTTTCGTAGAATCAAAAATGTTGAATTCTACCTTTTGATCATCAAACTCTAAAGTTAACGAACCATTAGACACGTCTATTTTTTTTTTGCGGTTTTTAGAAAAGGTCTACCCAAGAGGATGGGTGTTGTTTGATTATCATATCCTATTTCAAGGACGTAGAGGTCAACAGGGAAAATCAGATTTTCAACTTTTACGAGTACGTCCTCTACGACGCCCTTGGGGTATGTGTTAGACCTATCCGCCAATTGGATTACCACACCAGTTTCATTCATTGGGCCAAGTTTTAGAGACTTGTATAACGAATATGGAATGACATTGATCGAATCCCCTAAATCCAACAAGGCCCTCGTAAATAAAGTGTCCCCTATTTTGCATGGGATTGTGAACATGCCGGGATCGTTACATTTCTCGGGGAGTTTCTTTTGAAAGATCACCGAGACACGTTCACTAACCTCCACCTTTTGTTTTCCCTTTAATTTGCTTTTTCTTTTAATTGTGCATAATTCTTTTAAAATTTAGCAAAACGGGGAACACTTTTGATTAAGTTAAGGAGCAGAATGTTTACCTCACATTTGGCGAAAGTCTCATATATGTCAGCATCTTTCTCCAGCTTCCTTATTTCCTTCAGTGCTTCGGGGAATGGGGGTAGTGGTTCATATGAGGACAATGGTGGAAACTTTGCTTTTATGGTCCTCTCTTCCGATTGAAAATCTTCTTCAACCTCATTTTTATCTTGCTCTTCTTCCCTATGCACCTCTTTCAATGTCGTCCCACTCCTCAACATGATTGCATTAACATGTTGTCTTGGGTTTTGCTCCGTTTGAGAGGGGAGTCTACCTGAGTCTTTTACCTCGAGCCGGCTCACAGCACTCGAAATTTGGCTCATTTGGTTCTCCAAATTTTGAATGCCAGATTTAGTCGTTTCTTGAAATTGGGCCACACTTTGTTGTATCGTTGATACACTCATGGTAAGTGCTCGAATCATGTCTTCAGTGGACATATTCGAGCTTGAAGTTTGGCCTTGGGAGGGCTGGTTGTATTGTTGGGAAGAAGAATTTGGTTGTTGAGGATTTCCATACCTTAAATTTGGATGATCTCTCCATCCTAGGTTGTATGTGTTGCCATGCGGATCGTACCTCCTTTGACCTTGGAACCCCAATGCGTTGATTTGTGCGGGGTTCTCCTCTTGTAGTGTTGGGCAAGAATCGGTGGGATGCCCTTGTGTTGAACATATGTCGCAGACCTTGACTTCTTTTGTTTTTGGATTTAAGAGAAAATCTTTAACCAAAGAAGTCAAGCCGGCCACTTGACTTTCCAACGAGGTGTTAGATTCTGCCGCCATAACTCTTTTTGATGACCGCTAGTTGACGAGCACTTTGTCACGGTGCGTCAAAATAAATACAATACTAGTGCTAATACGTAGTATAGCGTAGTAGAGTTCGTATCCACTGGGAAAGGAAATAATTCTCTTTTTATGAACTTTAATGAATAAAAAGGGGGTTTTTGGGTTTGAATGATTTAATTTAATTAAGAACTAAGATGAACAACATATATGTGTTTAATTCAAAGATAAAAAGGACTTGGCATTGTTAATTTCCACTTGTTGATATATTTTAGTCGATCATGGTTATATCTATAACTTATTCCCTCTCGAATACTCAATCGGGGAGTATATCCACTTCATCGAGGGTAGTTATTAACAACAACCGTTCATTAATAACCCTTACTATTAATCAAATATAGAACAACGCCTTATACCGATTTAATAGTAGCATTTAATCTTTCTAACTCCTTGATGAAATCAATTGAGATTGATAACCTCAACACAACGGTTTCGGTTTAACCAACAAAATTAATCACTCTTAAGTTTATTAACCACGACCGTGCATTAATAAACCGAAATTACTTACTTGTGAAACCATCAACGATTAACCATCGGTTCGTCGATCGTTTCTAGTAATAATTAATATATGAAACAAAACTAGTTGATCCTTTAAGTGATGTTCAAAATATTAATATGAAATATGAGTAGGAATTAATTAATATTCAAGGAAGAATATTATTAAAGAAGATGAATCCTACTATAATTAATATCAAGATGTTAACTAATTGTCATCTTAGCAACACTCCCCAACATTAACATAGAGAAAGAAAATACTATTCTAACTAATGTCGAGATGTTAACTAATTGTCATCTTAGCAACACTCCCCAACATTAATATAGAGATGGTATTAAGGAAAGAACTATTAATTAATATTCAAGGAAAGAAGTTAAGAAAATAACTCACAACTTTAATAATCAACAAGCTTCAAGAGCAACACCAAGAATGGAAGTTTAGCTCCTCATTTGGAGACTAAACATAGCTAGAAAAATATAAAGAAATGTTATTCTAAACTGAGCTTAAGAGTATGGAAGAAAGAATGCTTTTTAGAGAAGAAAAAGAGTGCTATTTATAGGTGTTTTTCAACACCTTTGGCCGGGTACCCGACCGGGTCAAGTACTTACCCGACCGGGTCCGGTCAAAATCAGATAATTCACCATGTTCTGGTGATCTTTGCACGTCGTTTTGTCCCGGGTCACATCTTACCCGACCGGGTCAAGTAGGGGACCCGACTGGGTCCAATGACTTTCATGGCAATTTCGTCTGTTAAATCATACCCGACCGGGTGGGGGTTTCTACCCGGTCGGGTTTTACTCCTGGGCAGTCAAATTTCTTGTTTTCTTCTCTTGAAAGTCTTCCTTTCCAACACCACAAATCCTAACTATACTTTACAACTTATAAATAAAGACTAAAATACAATTACAACTGAAATCACATAAATGTTTACAAACTAAATAAAACGTCAAACAATCAACATAAATCAAACATAAAAACATGCAATTATGCGCTACTAATTAGTGTGCATCACTGGTCATAGTAGCTACAATTCTCGGCCAACTCTGAGATAAGATTCCTAGCTTGAGAAGGGGGTTTGTTCACAATTCCTCCTCCACATGCGGCATTGATCATCCGCCTATCATCATTGCAAAGACCATCATAGAAGTATAGGATGAGGTCTTGCTCCGAATAGCCGTGGTATGGACAGCTCGCACAAAGTTTCTTGAATCGTTCCCAATATTCGTAGAACGATTCATCATCTTTCTGCTCTACATTGCTGATTTGCTTTTTGAGAGATGAGGAGACAGAGGCTGGATAGTACCTTTCGAGGAAAGCTTTCTTCATGGCCGCCCATGTACCTGTACTTCCCGAAGGCAGATAGAATAGCCAATCTTTTGCGGTATCTTTTAGGGAGAACGGAAAGGCCCTCAACTTGATCTGCTCCTCGGTAACTCCATTTGGGCACATGCTTGTGCAAACAATATGGAATTCCGATAGATGTTTGTTTGGGTCCTCGCCTCGTAGACCATGGAATGAAGGCAGGAGATGGATGAGCCCCGATTTGAGCTCAAATGTAGCACATTCATCAAGAGTATGGAAGGTGATACATAGCGGTTGTTGGTTAAGATTAGGAGTCATGAGCTCCCTCAACGTTCTTGTTTCAAGATCCATAGTGATTGACTCTTCGGTGTCGCTAGAATGAGAACTAGCACTTGATGATTCCTCCGAAGAAGTATTCGGAAATAAATTCCTAAACCTCTCGAAGGCTTGTTCTGTTTCAGGCTTTGTTTGGTAGGTGATTTGGTTTATAGATCGGTGTTTAACCATATACTCAAATAAAGCTCAGAAGAATAGAAATCTAAGAACTCTTTATATTTTGTTTATTTATTTAATTTTTTTGATTTTTCTTGAAATGGAATAAAAAGAAAAATTATTTGCCTTTCCCCGGCAACGACACCAAATTTGACGTGCACTTGTCGTGAGGTGCACTCAAAATAATTTATCAATACAACACTAATACGTAGTATAGTGAAGTAAGGTTCGTATCCACAGGGAAAGGAATAATTCTCTTTTTATCAAACTTAGTAAATAAAAGAGGGGATGTGGATTGAGTGATTTAATTTAATTAAAAACTAAGATGAACGACTTATATGAGATTTATTTCAAAGATAAAAAGGACTTGTCATTGCTACTTTCCACTTGTTGATATATTTTAGTCGATCATTGTTATATCTATAACTTATTTCCTCTCGAATACTCAATCGCGGAGTATATCCAATTCATCGAAGGTAGTTATTAACAACGACCGTTCATTAATAATCCTTACTATTAGTCAAGTATAGAACACCGCCATATACCGACTTGATAGTAGCTTTTAATCTTTTAACTCCTTGATGAAATCGATTGAGATTGATAACTTCGACACAACGGTTTCGGTTTAACCAACAAAATTAATCCCTCTTAAGTTTATCAACCACGACCGTGCATTGATAAACCGAAGTTACTTACTCGTGAAACCATCAACGATTAACCATCGGTTCGTTGATCATTTCTAGTAATAATATATGAAACAAAACTAGTTGATTCTTTAAGTAATGTTCAAAATATTAATATGAAATATGAATAGGAATTAATTAATATTCAAGGAAGAATATTATTAAAGAAGATGAATCCTACTATAATTAATATCAAGATGTTAACTAATTGTCATCTTAGCAACACTCTCCAACATTAATATAGAGGAAGATAATACTACTCTAACTAATGTCAAGATGTTAACTAATTGTCATCTTAGCAACACTCCCCAACATTAATATAGAGATGGTATTAAGGAAAGAACTATTAATTAATATTCAAGGAAAGAAGTTAAGAAAATAACTCACAACTTTAATAATCAACAAGCTTCAAGAGCAACACCAAGAAATGGAAGTTTAGCTCCTCATTTGGAGACTAAACATGCTATAAAAATGGAAGTTCTAAAAATGGAAGTTTAGTACCTGACCGGGTCAAGTACTTACCCTACAGCATCTTTGCACTCCCTTGGCTGGCAACCCTGCCGTGTCACGATTTCGATGGAGGCGCCGCCGCCGTGCTGCTCCTGACGACTTCGATGAAGACGCCGCAACTGCTATTGCTCCGGACGACTTCGAAGAAGACGAAGACCGCTGTGTGCCGCTCCAGGATGAAGACGTTATTCTCTCCATTAACGCTCACACATGACTTGCTGCTCCAGGTTTGCTGCTCTAGGTAAATTCTCAATATTATTTTGAATATTTTTTCCCTTAGACTAGCTGCACTTGTTCTTTACGGTTCCAGTGTTGTGTATTTCTTTGAAATTCGTAGAAAACATGATAAGTTCGAGTTAGTTTCTTTTCACTTTTGACTGTAAATCTGTGATTTTCAAGAATAGAGGGTGGTTTTCCTCTTATGCTACCATTCGTGCCTGATTTTGCTGAGCTATTTCTCTTTCGAAGGAGTCAAGTTTCGGCCCGGCCAACACAGTTCAAAGAGGTGAAATAATGACACTGCCACCAACATAGTTTTAAATTTTTACTAATAGTTTGTTGGTTTTTAATCTTTTATGTTGTTTGTGTTTTCTCTTTGAGATATTTTTATTGGACATGAATACACTTTTATCAAAAGTTAATAAATACTTTGCTAATGTTAGTACATTCCAATTTTTTGGCCCCCGAAAAGATTTAAGATGTCGTTGTTTATGCGTGTAGTATGTTTTACTTCATAATTTCGTACTTGCTACTGTATGCTCAACTTACAAGTGTCGTGAATATGAAAGGAACAAAGGAGGATGCTGACATGTTGTGTGCATCTTTTGCTAATTTTCTAAACTCGGTGACATTTTTGATTTTGTATTTTCCTTTTGGCCAACATGAGGTTATCTAAACAAGGGAAGAAGTAGTATGCGGTTTATAGTCTTTGTTGCTGTTGCCATTCTTTACCTTAGCAATCTTAGAAATAATAATTTAATAGACACATTATGTATTGGATTAACTATGAAGTTCAGAGAGCCTTTGTCAGAAAGCAACAACCCCTCTTATTTGAGAAACAACCACAAAACACACTCTGATGCATCAGATGACTTTGATCATTCTGATGAATCCTTCTTTTCAGACGATTTTCTAGGGCATGCATCTGAAACCGATCGTCGACCCCCTTTATCTAACCGGGAAGAAATTAAGAAGTCAAAAGTGAATCGATCGATTTGCCGCAAATCAAGGTTTGTCAACTCAGACAACTAATGGCCAACAGAAAATCTTAACACACAACTCAAAATCTACAGGAAATCTCAGAAGAACAAACAACGTCACAGCATGACGACCAGATCCCAATCCAGAGATTTTCCTTGGGGCTAGTTTCTTTTGTCTTTTATGTGTTTTTTTCCCCTTTCTGTATTTTTTCTTTTATTCTCTTTATGCACTGTACTTTTTACATTATTTTTCAATAAAATCGTTTTCTTCAAAAAAAAATCATGTATTGGAATGGAGGATGAACAACATTAGGTCCATATGTAGATAAGGTTATGATTAATATGCTTAGAACTGATTTTTGACATGGAAACTGGTATTTTGCCAAATAGTATTCTCTCATCTACATCTCCTATGTAATTATGATTATTAGCTTCTCAAGTTTATCATATCTCTCCTTTATACGTGACACACACACACAAACTAATTCTTCATTGAGCCTATTTTCATCACTCGCCATTTCAAAATTTGGGAGCAAGAAACAAAATTTGAAGTGTGAAATTACAGTTTGAAAAAGCATCACATTTTTCTGATATCCCATATCTAATTGCAGGGACTGTAGATTGATTGGTACCGGACAGAAATTTCAAGTCCTAAATCAAAGAATAGGCTTCAGTTAATCATTTATTCAGTCAATGAAGCCAGTTGATGAAGGTATTGAGGCTGTTACAGTTGTTTTCACTTCATCAAATGCAAAGTTGTTTGAGAATAGTACCTAAGGTTTTACAAATTATGCCATTTTTTGTGTGAAACTATCCATGTGTGTGTGATCAGAAACTTTTTTTATATTTGTGACTTGTGAACACTTTGAACGTTTCAATATATCCATTTTCAGGAAGATTTGCCCCTTAAGATGCCTCTTTTGCGGTTCTGCACTTTTGCCCTTTCGGCCTTCTCAACTTCTGGGAGTTATAGTACACCTCTTTAACACTTTTATCGATTACTTCATACTCATACTTGTTGATAAATGCTAGGTTGATTTGTTAATTAGTTCATACAGTCATATTCATAAATCCTAATCGTTGATTGTTTTAGGTTGATTTGTTCTGCCTTGAGCCCTTGTTGATGTCGAGATTAGTTCATTTCTTAATTAATTAAGTTGTTGGATGTTGTTGAATACTGATTTAGTTTCTTTGCTGATGACACGGTTCTGCCTATTTTTAAGTTATTATTAGTTTATAGTTACTCGGTTGAATTTTAAGTGATTAGTTCAATTTTGGGTAATTAAATCTGTATTTTTATTTGTGTTAAATCTGAGACACACACTCTGTTTTTTGGTTGACGGAGGTCCTTAAATTTATTGATTATATGTACATTGCATGTTTTTAGTTTTTTATAAAGGTAAAAAACAACCCATTTTTTATAATGTTTGTTTGATCTTCATTTCTTCCAGGAAATATGGAAGCAGCTAAAAACATGCAGAGAAGAAACGCCAAGGAAATATGGAAGTAGCTAACAAATATGGCTTGTATTTTAAGATTGAATCGTATTCTTTGATTAAATTTTGTAAACTCCATACTATACATGATGGAGTATATGGGTCTGGACCCCATGACCCACATACTCGGAAGAACAGAAGGTACCACGACCATCTGGTGGGACCCTCGTCGGCCAGAGGACCTTCATCGACCAGAAAGAAGTCTACTCAGAATACGGTCCAGGAGCCAGGAGAACCGGGTGACCTCGTCGGCCGGGTCTTTGTCGGCCATGCCCTCGTCGGCCGTGCCCTCATCGGCCACGAGCGGCCCCCAGAATAGGATCTTATACTTAATTATTTCTACATCTCTTGTACTCGGTCCAATAGTGGCCCTATTGTAAATGGGCCTCCCAAGCCCAAGACTTGGGAGCCCAGCCCTAATTTTTCCTATAAATACTCCCTTTGGGAGTAGTTGTAAGGGTTCACAAAATTCATTAATACACACCAAATATAGAACTTCTCTCTCTAGCTTTCCCTTCTCTCTAAACTTATAGTCTATCAATACATATAGGATGTAATCTAAGATTAAATTTTTGTTGTATTGGATGTGAATAATATTTTTGTGATACTCAAAAAGTAACTTTGTTGGGTATTTATTAAATACGTAAGAAAGATTTGTAATTTCTTTGGAGAAATGATGAGAACATGAGCAGAAGCTATTTGTATCATACTACGTGCATATAGTGGTTCAATATGTTAAATTTGGAAGGGGTATTTGCTGCGGTTGACTAACAACCGCCGTATAAAGTATTTCAAAAAATTATAAATGCCTATTTGCTGCGATTGTGAACTGCAGCAAATAACCAAATCCCTATTTTGCTGCTCCTCCAATTGGTACGGTTACGAACCGCAACAATTACTCAAAAACAACCGCAGCAATTAAGCATTTTTCTAGTAGTGTAAAATGAAGCACTTAACTAGTATAAACCTGCACAAAGTTAAAAATCAATAAATACATGGATCAATACCAATATGAAAGAACTCAATGCCAATAGGATTAAGTGATATTGAGTCATTTTTCAATATGCAAGAATAGTGTGATATCCTATTTTTTATACTTTTAGACTCGCAATAGAGCATAATATTACTGTTTTGTTTTTTAGAATGAAAAGGATGAAAAGAATGAACCACACAGTGAAGATTGAGAAGATCAACTCTCCATGTTCCAGATAAAAAAGATTGTCAAATTGGATAAACTCTATTACAATAAAATAGAATACTTCTAACAACTTCATACATTCAAATCACTCTCACTATACTAGAAAGTCTTTGAAGTGAAACATTTTTTACTTTGTTTCATAGAGCAGATTTTGATGAACCATTGTCAGTAAAAAGGAGCCAAAATAAAATATAGAACATCAAACTATGCATAATCCTACATAATTGGGATGTATGTTATTTTTAACTACATTACTTATACCAAAAACTTATGTATAGTAAAAGTGTTAGTCTATTGGTCCCTAACAATGAAGCCCTCCACATATGTGTAGCTGCCCCTAGCCTAAATCGAACTTTGTCTGAACTAAGTGGACCAAAATCTACCTGTGCTCATCCCTAGGCGCATGCCTGTCTAACAAAAGCAATATCTGTCACTAGATCAAGCAAAACTTTTTCACAGCTTCTATGTATTATCCACTATCTAGTTTGGAGTAATTGCTATCGATGGGAGAAAAGAAAATTTCACTCGAATGACCAAGCAAAAGAAACTGATAGACTATAAGTCTAGAGAAAAGGGAGAGCTAGAGAGCGAAGTGCTATAATTGATGTATTAATGATTTTTGTGAACCCCCATAACTACTCCCAAGGGGGGTATTTATAGAGAAAATTAGGACTGGGCTCCCAAGTCTTGGGCTTCGGAGGCCCATTTACAATAGGGCCACTAATGGGCCGGATACAAAGTGTTCAGAAATGATTAAGTATACAATTATATTCTGGCGGCTATCTGTGGCCGATGAGGGCAGGCCGACAAAGACCCGGCCGACGAGGTCACCCGGTTCTCCTGGCTTCTGGATCACATTCTGAGCAGACTTATTTCTAGCCGATGGGGGTCATCTGGCCGACGAGGGTCCCACCAGGGGATCGTGGTACCTTCTGTTCTCCTGAGTATGTGGGCCCTAGGGTCCAGGCCCATATACTCCATCAGGTGTCCCCCACTCTCTGAGCTAAGATGTAGACGAAGTGAAGGAGAGTAGATTCCCTGACGTTGACGTTTCCTGGCCATTGTGGGACCGCTATGGAGTCTTGGCCGTTACGGGCACCCTTAGCTTTGGTCCTTGATTATCGCCGTTACGGGTGTTCTGCGTTATGGCCGTTATGTGGCCCTCGCTGTGGACAGAGAGGGCCCTAGCCATGCGGATGATGTTGTTTCCTGTTGGGGACGACGAGTGCCTTTACTTGGTGAAGACGATGAGCATTCTCTTGCGTGAGTGGCCGATGAAAACGGTGCTTCCCTGCTCCTGACCGCTGATGGTTGAATTTCGTACTCTGGGCCGAGGAGACTGTTGTGGTTATCTCCTGATTTGGGGACGATGGGTGTCCTTTCGTTTCCGGGTGGCCGGTGAGGGCGTTGTTTGCTTTCTTTGGCCGTCGTAGTTCTCATTTTGTGCTTTTGGCCGAGGAGTGGTGGTATTCGTAGCTTGGTGTCTATGTTTTGAGGACGATAACGCCACCGATCCGGGAGGAGTACTGCGTATCCTGGTTTCATGGACGATGGTGATCTGAGGACGTTGAGTTCCTGTCTTAATTCCTGGCCGAGAGTGGAGTATGCGGTCTCAAAGCCGTTGAGTGCCCTGTGATCTTAGGAGGGAATTCTTTGTTTGCTGACTTAGCTGCGGCCGATTGGTGCACCACGAGGTTATGGACGCTGTGGTGCATATATGATCTGATGTTGTAGTTGTGGACTTAGTATATTTTTGGATTTCTTTGATTTTGTCCTCTTGGTTTCCAAAGGCCGGTGTAGTCCCCCACTCCCCCACTGCTTCAGGCCGAAGAGTAAGTGAGGGGTGAAGGAGTAAAGGATTCCCCTAGGCCGAAGCGGGATCCTTGTATCCCCCTGAATCCAACTCCTTGGCGATTTCCTGACCAAGGTAACCGTGTGGGAGAACCCTTGGACGCAGGTCTCTTTCAAGAAATTATCATCAGGGTTTTGTACAAGGCCATTGGTTGTGGGGTTGCTTTTTGCCTTGCTGTTGTGGTCGTCGAAAGGGCCATGCTATTGGTATTCTTGTTTGGGTCGATATGGGCACGCCCTGTGGTGTGACCTACCCTTTTGAAGTTATCTTTGTGTTGAGGCCGATGTAGGCGAGCTCTCTCGGTGTGGCCGTTGATGTTTGGCCGTCATGGACGTTGACTACTGTCACTTTGGAGATGGACTGGTACTGGTGAAAGTGGGCCTGGCCCACCTTCTGAACCGGTGCCAGCCCAATGGGCCCTGGAGTGGTGGCCATTTGTGTGGCCAGTGCGGGAGCGCCACATGTAGTGACCGTTAGGGGGGCTCTATAAATACCCCCCTTCAACCGAAGAGAGTCGCTATTGCTTTCTTGAGATAATGAAGTGCTGCCCAATTCTAGAGAGATAAAGGCTTGTTCGATTGTTCTTCAAGACTTCAAACATTCAAAGTTCAGTTCATCACACTTTCCTCCGATTTCTTGCATACTTTGCTTTCCTAGGGCCTTGATATAGTGTTAGTGGAGAATCACCCTTAGATCCAAGGTAATCCCCTTAAGGCCTTAGCTAGTTGCTATGATGAAGCCTTTGGACGACGAATACTACCCTTATGACGATGAGCCCTCCGCTAAATCCCTTGATTACCGGGTAGTAGAGGAGTGTTGCGAGGAGATAGAGGACCTAAGCTCCTTCAAATCAGGGGAGCAGGAGGGTAGCGAAAGTGAAGACGAAGAGGCCGCCTCGTCGTCTGACGGTGAGGACGTAGTGGTCTCCCACGTTGTGGACGGAATATCTACCTCAGCTGCAATTCCCTGCCCGAAGCCGGTTTCTGCTGTGAAGGGGGCTGCCCCGACGAGAAGGCGTCGGCCGAAGAAGGGTCCAGGTTACTCCTACCTGGACCTCACGAACATTTATCTGATCAAGCCGGAGAGCAGCGCAGCTGATTACCTGGTGGCCCAGATGTATGTGGGGCGGTATGGAAGGGTTAGGGCCCCCAAGCCGACGGACCACGTGCTGAATCCACCACCGAGGTACTTTGGAGTATACCCCATGAGCTTTGCCAAGGGGCTTAGATTTCCCCTTCATCCGTTCATCACGGAGTACCTGGACATGGTGGGTCTCCCTCCGGCCTTGCTGACCCCGAACAGCTATTCACTCATAGTTGACTTCCTCCTCCACTGCGATGAGTTTGACTTTAGGCCGACGACGGCTCTCTTTATGAATTTATACCAGATCGGCCGAGGGAGCCACAAGAATTGTGCCGGCTATGCCAATCTTCAACAGCTGCCGAAGAAGAGGAGCTTTACCGACCTTCCTTCGTCCATCCATGGTTCGAAAAGCAAGTTCGTCTTTGCGTCGTTGGGCGAGGGCGGCACCGAATTTCCCTCCGTCGGCCATGACGGGAGATTTAGCCTCCATGATGTGCCGAAGAGTAGCATTTTGGATGCCCAGGTGGCGGCATTTTTGAAAGGAGGGCCGAGGAGCGTGAAAGAGTACATAACGGAGTATAAGATGACCGCCCTCGGCTTCTTCAGGTATTTCGTCTATGGTGACAAGGAGAGTGACACCGAGATATGGCCGAGGATGACCACCACTTTTGAGGAGGCCGATGGCCCGGATTTGGGTGTGCCCGCCGATGCTGATGGTAATACCCTCCATGGCGTCCTTGTCTTAGTTTTGTTTATCCTCTTTGCTAACTGTTTTCCTTGTTATGCAGACTTTGTAATGGACCACAGATCCGTTATGGCCCTTGCGAAAGCGAAGGCGAAGGAGGAGATGGCCGCCAAGGAGGCCGCAAAGCTGGCCACTGCTAGTGGCGCGCAGCCGAGCTCAGATGCGCCGAAGAAGTCGCCCACGCAGCCGAAGAAGAAACGGCCAGTGGATGACGACCAGAGGAAGCTGACCGAGGCTGGTATGCAGCCTCAGAAGACGAAGAGAGCTTCCCATTTGGCTGATGCTGACGCCGGGGTTTTGACCATGTCGGCCGATGATGCTGGGGGCTCCAATGCCGTTGCCGTTGTTGATGAGGTTTCAGTCCCCTCGTCGACTGCCATGTCCCAGCCGCCCCCTGTCGGACAATATTCCCGGAAAAAGAGGGCCGGAAAGGAGCTGGCCGTTGGGACTTACAAGCTCGAAGTCGAGTACCCTATGAAGGGTGGCATCTTTAATGACGCCGTTGACGGCCATGATGTGTTTGCTCAAGCTGTCCCGGTCGAGGACCGGTCTTATCTGAAAAAGCTTGGCCCCGTCAGGATCTACGACGGCGGGATGGACCTTATCGTCCAAGTAAGTTCCTTGTACTTTACATTTTTTGGTGTCATGAGTCTTCGCATCGTCCTAATATTTTTTCTTCGTTGCAGGGTGCCCTTATGCTGATGGAGAGCCATAAACGGGAGGAATAGGATATTGCCCGGCTGAAGGAGGCTGAGCAAAAAGCTGCTTCTGCCGAGGAGGCCATAGCCTGTCTGGACCGGCTCCGGGAAGAAGTGAAGGTCCTGCATAAAGGGGTTGATGAGGCCGATGTGGCCTATCGTCAGGTGGCGGCCGATAGGGATGATGCTCTGAGAGCAAAGGATGAGGCGCTGAAAAGCCGCGATGAAGCCCTGCTCCGAGCCGAGGATGTCGCGAAAGCTCAAGCTGACGCCGAGAGAGCCGCTGAGCAGGCTGTTGACGGCGCCATTGGGAAATTTTTGGCCGAAGGCTGGAAGGCGGAAGACCGTCGGCCCTTGTGCTACGAGGTAGTGGTGGATGATACGCTTGTAATTTCCATTTGTATGTTTGTGTTTTTAGTTAGTTTTGATTGATTTTTACTTTGGAAATTACACACTTTTGGTGTAATAGTTTAGTTTGTTAAATTCTTGTAAATTGTTTAGATTAGGTTTATTCTGAGCTCAAACAGGTCTTGATCAACTCAAAGGATAGTTGGTGAACCCCAAAAAGTGGAAGGAAGGTGCAAAAATCAAAAAAGAAAGAAGATCCTGAATTTTTGGTCTATACCCGGTCGAGTATGACCTATACTCGATCGGGTATCTTGTTGAAATTTCAAATCGGATCAAATCCGAAGACAAAGGATCATGCGGAGAAGATTCGGACCACGATCAAATGTCCATACCCGATCGGGTACATCGACACACCCGATCTGGTATCCCTTCAAATACAAACCCGAACTCGGTCGAGTATACCCCGGATCTGAAGTTATAAGCATACTCGACCGGGTACAAAGGTATACTCGATCGGATATGCTTATAAAACTTAGGCAATAATCGATCGAGTATACCTCGAATTGAAGGTATTACACATACCCGATCGAGTACCTTGTATATACCCGATCAGGTACCCGAGCTGCATCTCCAAAGTCTATAAATACACCTCCTTTCCTTCACAATTAGATATCCAATTCCTTTATACATCTAAGCTCAGTCTAGAATAGTTCTTTTTTTATATTTTTCATCATGTTTAGTCTCCAAATGAGGAGCTAAACTCTTCCATCTTGGTTTTGCTACTTTGAAGCTTAATGAATTTGTAAGTTGTGAGTTATTTTCTTTAATCTTCTTCCTTGAATATTAATTCTTTCTTTAAAATACCATTTCTATATCAAAGTTGGGGAGTGTTACTAAGATGACAATTAGTTAACATCTTGACATTGGTTATAGTAATAGTTATTTCTTCCTCTATGTTAATATTGGGGAGTGTTACTAAGATGACAATTAGTTAACATCTTGATATTAATCATAGTAGGATTCATATTCTTAAATATTCTTCCTTGAGTATTAATTAATTCCTATTCATATTTCATGTTAATATTTTGAACATTACTTAAAGTATCAACTAGTTTTGTTTCTTATATTAATTATTCATAGAATCAATCGGTTAATACGCTTGTTATTAATCTGGTTCTTTCAACAGTAGTAAATTTGGATTATTAATGCATGCATCTCATGGTTAATATGCCAAGGGGAATTAATTATATTGATTAAACCAATAAACCGCTTGTGTTGAGGTTATCAATCTCAATCGTTTTCATCATAAGTTTATTGCTACTATCAAGTTAATATACAACACTTGTTCTATATTGACTCGATAGTAAGTTTTATTAATGAACGCATCTCGTTATTAATAACTACCCTCGATGAACTGGATATACTCCTCGATTGAGTATTCGAGAGGAAGATAGTTAAAGATATAACCGGGATCGACGAACATTTCATTAAGTGGATAAAAGCAAAACCAAGCCTCCATATCCATTAATTAAACTCATATAGGTTGTTCATCTTAGTATTTTTAAATCAAACAAATCTAAACCCCCCTTGTTACTACTTATATAAAAGAAAAGTATTCCTTTCCTTGTGGATACGAACCTTACTTCGTTATACTACGTATAATCGTTGTATTGTAATTATTTTGAGTGCACCTCACGACAAGGGCACGTGAAATTTGGCGCCGTTGCCGAGGAAAGGCAATTAATTTTTCTTTTTATTCTATTTCAAGAAAAATCAAAAAAAAATATTAAATAAAAATATAAAGAGTTCTTATTTTTCTATTTCTGAGCTTTGAAGTATATGGTTAAATATCGTTCACTGAACGAAATTACCTATCAAACCAACCCCGAAATAGAAAAAACTTTCGAGCGGTTGAAAAGTAAATTTTCTAATACCGACTCGGAAGAATCATCTACCAGAGATTCATACACCGCTAGCTCTAGTTCTAGCGAATCCGAAGAGTCCTTCCACATGGCTCTTCAAACAAGAACACTGAGGGAGCTCACAGCTCCAAACTTGAATCAACAACCACTGTGTATTACCTTCCCTACACTTGATGAGGGTAATACGTTTGAGCTAAAATCTGGGCTCATTCATCTGCTACCATCCTTCCATGGCCTGAGAGGAGAGGATCCGAACAAACACCTCTCGGAGTTCCACGTCGTTTGCACAAGCATGTGTCCAAACGGTGTGACAGAAGAACAAATCAAACTGCGGGCTTTTCCATTTTCTCTAAAGGATACCGCAAAGGATTGGCTATTCTATCTTACTTCAGGATGTATAGGTACATGGGCGGCCATGAAGAAAGCTTTCCTCGAAAGGTATTACCCTGCCTCTGTCTCCTCCTCTCTCAAAAAGCAAATTAGCAACGTGGAGCAAAAGGACGATGAATCGTTCTACGAATATTGGGAACGATTCAAGAAACTTTGTGCAAGCTATCCATACCACGGCTATTCGGAGCAAGTCCTCATCTTATACTTCTATGATGGTCTTTGCAATGAAGATAGTCGGATGATAAATGCCGCATGTGGAGGGGGAATTGTCAACAAGACTCCTTCTCAAGCTAGAAACCTTATCTCGGAGTTGGCCGAGAATTGTAGACACTATGATCGGCGGTCATCAAAATGAGTTATGGCGGAAGAATCCAACAACTCGTTGGAAAGTCAAGTAGCCGGCTTGACTTCTTTGGTTAAAGATTTTCTCTTAAATCCAAAAACTCAAGAAGTCAAGGTCTGCGGCATATGCTCGACACAAGGGCACCCCACCGACTCTTGCCCAACGCTACAAGAGGAGAACTCCGAACAAGTCAATGCTTTGGGGTTTCAAAATCAAAAGAAGTATAACCCTCACGGCAACACTTATAATCCGGGATGGAGGGATCATCCTAATTTAAGGTACGGAAACTCTCAACCTCCTCAACCATCAAATCTTCCCCCTCAACAATATAAACAACAAGGCCAAACTTCGAACTCGAACATGTCCACCGAAGACATGATTCGATCACTTGCCATGAATATGGCAACAATGCAACAAAGTGTGGTCCAATTTCAAGATACAACAAAATCCAGCATCCACAACTTGGAAAGCCAAATCAGCCAAATCTCAAATGCCGTGAGTAGGCTTGAAGCTAAGGATTCGGCAAAGTTACCATCTCAAACGGAGCCGAATCCTAGGCAACAAGCCCATGCAGTCACATTAAGGAGTGGCAAGGAGTTGGTTATTGCCAAGGAGAAGGTAAAGAGCCACATTGGTGAAGAGGAGGAAGAAGAGGGGCTGGTGGAAGTAACTAAACCGGAGGTGGAAGTTCAAATCTCAACCCCACCACCGGTCATCCTCGAAATTGAAGCACCCTTCCCTGAGGCTCTAAGGGAAACGCGAAAGCTGGAGAAGGACAAGGACATCTATGAGACATTCTCCAAATGTGAGGTAAATATTCCTCTCCTTAACTTGATAAAGGGTGTGCCTAGATTTGCAAAAAATTTCAAAGAACTATGTATAATAAAAAGGAAACATAGACTCAATGGAAAACAAAAAGTCCAAGTTAGTGAACGTGTTTTGGCAGTTTTTCAAAAGAAACTCCCAAAGAAATACAATGATCCTGGCATGTTCACTATACCTTGTAAGTTGGGAGGAACTACGTTTTCAAAAGCCATGCTCGATTTAGGAGCATCAATTAATTTCATTCCTTACTCTTTATACAAATCACTTGAGCTTGGCCCTCTAAATGAAACCGGAGTAGTCATTCAACTTGCGGATAGATCAAATGCTTGCCCTAAAGGTATTGTCGAAGACGTACTAGTTATGGTTGACAATTTGATTTTCCCCGCTGACTTTTATGTTTTGGAAATGGAGAATGATAAGAATGCGGTTCCTATCCTCTTTGGAAGGCCATTTTTAAAAACTGTTTGAGAAAAGATTGACGTATTTAGCGACTCTTTAACAATGGAATTTGATGGAGATAAAGTTGAATTCAACATTTATGACTCCATGAAATACCCAAATGAAAATCATTCTTTGTTTGCCATTGATATTGTTGACCCTCTTGTACAAAATACTTTTGAAATTAATGGAGAAGATGAATTGTTGAGTATACTTGAGAATGACTTAAGGAAAACTCTTTAGAACTTGCCTTGACACCCAACACACAAGCTATGATAGTGGAATTGGATACTCACTTCCAACTCCCACTTATGCAACCGGGGTCGAGAGCATTGCCACTAACCATCCCCGAAGAAAAGCCTTTGCCTTCAGTTTTGCAGGCACCCGAAGTTGAAATGAAACCACTCCCAAAACACTTGAAATATGTGTTCTTGGGAAAAAAGAGACACTACCAGTCATTATCTCAAACAAATTGACCTTAGAGCAAGAAGGCAAATTGAAAGAGGTGCTCAAGGAGCATAAACTAGCAATTGGATGGACTATAGCCGACATCAAAGGCATTAGTCCATCTACATGCATGCATCGCATTTTAATGGAGGATGAAGCCAAGCCGGTGCGACAGCCGCAAAGAAGACTAAACCCACCTATGATGGAGGTGGTCAAAAAGGAGGTGATCAAGTTACCCCAAATGGGGATAATCTTTCCCATTTCCGACAGCAAGTGGGTTAGTCCAACCCAAGTGGTTCCGAAGAAGACCGGAGTCCCGGTGGTGGAGAACAAACATGGAGAACTTATGCCCACCCGAATTCAAAACGGATGGAGGGTATGTATAGACTACCGTAGACTCAATGCGGTAACTAGAAAGGATTTCTTTCCTTTACCCTTCATTGACCAAATGCTTGAGAGACTTGCCGGGCATAAGTTCTATTGTTTTCTTGATGGCTACTCCGGGTACTTTCAAGTGCCTATAGCCCCTGAAGATCAAGAGAAGACCACTTTCACTTGTCCTTTTGGCACCTTTGCATACCGACGCATGCCATTCGGACTTTGCAATGCCCCGGCCACATTCCAACGATGCATGATGAGCATATTCTTTGAATATGTTGAGCTATTTATGGAAGTCTTTATGGATGATTTTACAATCCATGGAGACTCATTTGATTCATGCCTACTCCATCTATCTCTTGTTTTGAAAAGTTGTTTAGAATCAAATCTTGTTCTAAACTCTGAAAAATGTCATTTTATGGTGGAAGAAGGAATTGTCTCAGGCCACGTGATCTCGTCCAAAGGGATCGAGGTGGACAAAGCAAAAGTGGAAGTCATCCAATCACTACCTTATCCTACTACCGTTAAGGAGATACGATCATTTCTTGGACATGCAGGTTTCTATCGGAGGTTTATCAAAGATTTCTCAAAGATTGCATCTCCTTTATGCACACTTTTGCAAAAGGAGGTGGAGTTCATGTTTTCCGAGGACTGCAAGAAGGCCTTCAATACTTTGAAGGAGAAGCTAGTAACCACACCTATCATCCAAGCCCCGGATTGGTCTCTTCCCTTTGAAATCATGTGTGATGCTAGTGACTATGCGGTCGGGGCCGTTTTGGCCCAAAAGGTGGGAAGAGCATCTCATGTGATCTATTATGCATCCACCACCCTCAATGATGCCCAACGCAACTACGCCACCACCGAGAAAGAAATGTTGGCCGTCGTTTATGCACTTGAAAAATTCAGGTCATATTTACTTGGTACCAAGGTGATCATTTACACCGATCATGCAGCTATTAGGTTCTTGATGACAAAGAAGGAGGCCAAACCGCGGTTGATTCGATGGATACTACTCTTGAGCGAGTTTGATGTTGAGATCAAGGACCAGAAAGACATGGAGAACTTGGTGGCCGATCACTTGAGCCGTTTAGTCCTTGATGAAAGAAATAATCATATCAAAGACGATATCCGAGGGGAATTTCCCGATGAGACCCTCTTCTCTCTTAAGGAAATTCGTCCTTGGTACGCTCATATTGTTAATTTCCTTGTTCTAAACAGGTTTCCACCAAGCTTCTCCAAAGCTCAAAGAGAGAAACTCTAGCATGATGGAAACATTGCAAAGATCAAGTCATTCGAAGGTGCATTCCCGAAACGGAAACAACATCCATTCTTGCTTTTTGTCACTCACATGCATGTGGTGGCCACTTTGGAGGGAAACGAACATCTATGAAGGTACTTGAATGCGGTTTTTAGTGGCCAAGCTTATTTCGAGATGCCCATGTCTATTGTCAATCTTGTGAGAATTGCCAACGCATGGGCAACATTTCTCGAAAACATGAGATGCCACAAGTTCATATGCTCTACATAGAGATCTTTGATGTGTGGGGAATAGATTTCATGGGACTTTTTCCTAATTCCCATGGAAATCTATATATTCTCTTGGCGGTATACTACGTGTCCAAATGGGTGGAAGCAAAAGCCACAAAGACCGATGATGCCAAAGTGGTGACGGAATTCCTCAAAACCCGCATCTTCTCAAGGTTTGGAGTCCCACGCATCTTGATAAGTGATAGAGGCACTCACTTCTACAACAAAACTGTGAGTGCCTTATTGAAGAAATATGGCGTCACTCATAAACTCTCCACCGCCTACCACCCACAGACAAACGGTCAAGCCGAGGTATCAAACAGAGAGCTGAAGTCTATACTTCAAAAGACAGTAAATCCAAACCGTAAGGATTGGAGTCTACGCATGGATGATGCCTTATGGGCATACAGAACCGCTTTCAAGACCCCAATTGGAATGTCACCCTATAGACTCGTGTTCGGTAAGGCTTGTCACCTTCCGGTCGAACTAGAACACAAGTCTTATTGAGCGGTAAAAACATTCAATCTCGACATGGAAAAAGCGGGAGAGCAGAGGAGGCTGCAACTCCAAGAACTAGAGGAGCTTCGACTAGAGTCCTATGAGAATGCCGCCATCTACAAAAAGAAGGCGAAGGTATGGCATGATAAAATGATAATAAGAAAGGATTTCCGAGTTGGAGACAAAGTCCTTCTTTTTCTCTCAGGCCTTCGCCTTTTCCCCGGGAAATTGAGATCACGATGGGAAGGACCATTCGAGGTGGTCAAAGTCTACTCCCATGGAGCACTTGAAATAAAAAGCCTCGACACCGGGAAAATCCTCAAGGTTAACGGGCATCAACTCAAACCGTTCCTTGAAGGTTTCCCAAAAGAAAGCGTTGAATGCATGGATCTCATCGATCCAATCTTTGAAGAATGAACACAACCATGGCGTCGTGCCGCGACGTTAACTAAGGCGCTTCTTGAGAGGCAACCCAAGCAAGGTACGTTTTTTGCTGTTAATTCCCCTGTCAAAATTCCAGTTTCTATTTTGAGAGGTTGAGAGAGAGGGCACTAATCACAGGTTTTGGAGAAAAAAAAAGAAAAAAAAAATGCAGGTTTTGAAGCATCTGGGGACATACCCGATCGAGTACCACCTTATACTCGGTCGGGTATGGCCAAAAGAAGGGGAATCGGGCATTACTCGATCGAAAGAGTATTCATTCTTGAAAGAAAGCATGCATACTCGATCGAGTATCACTATATACCCGGTCGAGTATGTACAGAAAGTCGAAGTTCAAAGGGAACTGATCCCCACATTCGATCGAGTACAGGCTTCAAAAACTGCAAAACAAAGGATACCCGATCGGGTATCACTACATACCCGGTCGAGTATACACCGAAAGGAAAAGCTAAAAGGAACCTGCCCCCAACATTCGATCGAGTACAGGCTTCAAAAAGTGCAAAACAAAGGATACCCGATCAGGTATCACTATATACCCGGTCGAGTATGTCCAGAAAGGCTAAGGTTAAAGAAAGCTGACTCCCACACTCGATCGAGTACAGGCCTCAAAACGTGGAAAAAGACACAAACCCAATCTAGTATTGTGTTATACCCGATCGGGTACCGGAGGCAGTCTACTCAAAAATCCTGGTTTCCAGCCATACTCGACCGAGTAACAACCCATACTCGATCGGGTATACGGGCGTTTTAACCCCAAATACGCCCGAAACACTTCATCTTCCCCAAATCCCAAACCCCAATTTCGAACCCCTCTCCCCCAACCTCCATTTTCAAACCTTCTCTCTACCATATCTTCTTCATTTCTTCACCAAATCACCCCATTCCACCACCAAAATACTCCCCTCACCTTCCTCTACACACCCATACTCACCAATCCAACTTTCCCCCAGTTTCAAAAGGTCCGAAAAACCCTACCCCAAATTTCAATTTTTCAGATTTTAAGCTTCCAAATCTCCAAAAATGGCACCAAGGAAGGATAAAGGGCAGAGCTCCAACGCTATGGAACCCATTCCAGGCTACGAGGACATCATCTTCACCGACAACGAACACTGAACTCATTTCCTCACCACAATTGCAAGGCCAGTAAAACCTTCCCATTTTTTATGCCATGATGCTCTCAATGAATTAGGAGTGTATAAGAGCACTAGGAAATTTTTTCATGAGTTGAGCATGGACCGTATATTCAAAATGCAATATCACTCTAACGAAAAAATAATCTATGAATTCATGAGTTCGGTGCAATTTGAGACCGATGAAGCTGAATTTAGGGATGATAGACTCAAGTTTCGTCTGTTTAACCAAAACCACTCAATAACGAAACTTGAGTTCGCCGAACATTTTGGTATTCCGGTCCCCTACCAAAAATCCATATCCGATAACACTGCTTTCGGCCATTCCCTATGGACAAAGATGACCGCGGAAGCTAAATTTAGCTCCTCCCAACTGTATATCAGTCATGTCCAACATCCCGTCCTCCGCTTATTCTTGAAATTCCTTGCCAATTGCTTGCTTGGACGTCCCAACAACCATCACACTAGGATGGAGGATGTATGCTTGATGTCTGTAGCCCTATTCCGTGTTCATGTGGACTTCAATTTGTGCAATCTTATGTGGGCACATCTGAAAAAGGAAAGCGCAGCCAAGGGCGCTATTGTTGTGGGTGGGGTAATTATGCACTTAGCCACCAAGTTCGGGTATACGGACAACTCCCCTATACCCGACTATTGTTTGATGAACATCTCTTGGTTAGGCCATTCGGGATGTACAGCCTTTTCCCATACAGTTTATGGTGGTGAACGACCAAAAAACATGTATAACTGGCTCATACACCCCAAGCCTCTCAAATACTTCCTCCTACCCAACCAAGAACTTCCCAAACTGTGCTAGAGGAGGCGGGCAGGGCAGCGGCTTCGGAGGCAGCTACTACGGCGGAGAAGGCGGGCACTAGGGACAGTGCTTGGCCTAAGTGTGGGGGAAAGACTCTTATGGTATGTATTTTCATTTATTCCCTTTCACTACGCATGAATTTCTTTTGCCATTGGTATTAAAAAAAGAGAATAAATAAAAGAAAAGAAATGCTAGTTAGGTTGAAAACCCAACAAAATGGGCAATCTAAGCAAAAAAGGCTTATAAAAAAATGAGTGAGTTGGGGAGAATGGAAAATGAAAAGAGATGCTAGGATGAAAACCTAGAAAGGCTCCTAGGCAAAATGAGAGATATCAGAGAAATATTTGTTCTTGGAGGCACTCATTTCATCTCCTTGGAGGAAAAGAAGAGGAAGAAAAAGAAGAGGAAGAAGAAGAAGAGGG
Organism: Cuscuta europaea; assembly: GCA_945859875.1. Lineage (NCBI taxonomy): Eukaryota > Viridiplantae > Streptophyta > Magnoliopsida > Solanales > Convolvulaceae > Cuscuta > Cuscuta europaea. The sequence goes on from CAMAPE010000009.1 coordinate 3,481,334, forward strand.
AGAAGAAGAAGAGAGGAGGAAAAGAGAAGATGAACACTAGAAGGCCATAAAACCCAATATAATCTTTGTACTTAAAACTCATATTTTATCATTGGTGGTCTTTGTGCTTTTATCTTGTAAAATTGTTGAAACCTTGGAAAACTTAAACACTTGTGAACATTTGACTTTACTCGAGGACGAGTAAAGAAACTAAGTGTGGGGGAGTTGATACGCTTCTAATTTCCATTTGTATGTTTGTGTTTTTAATTAGTTTTGATTGATTTTTACTTTGGAAATTACACACTTTTGGTGTAATAGTTTAGTTTGTTAAATTCTTGTAAATTGTTTAGATTAGGTTTATTCTGAGCTCAAACATGTCTTGATCAACTCAAAGGACAGTTGGTGAACCCCAAAAAGTGGAAGGAAGGTGCAAAAATAAAATAAAAAAGAAGATCCTGAATTTTTGGTCTATACCCGGTCGAGTATGACCTATACTCGATCGGGTATCTTGTTGAAATTTCAAATCGGATCAGATCCGAAGACAAAGGATCATGCGGAGAAGATTCGGACCACGATCAAATGTCCATACCCGATCGGGTACACCGACACACCCGATCGAGTATCTTTTCAAATACAAACCCGAACTCGGTCGAGTATACCCCGGATCTAAAGTTATAAGCATACTCGACCGGGTACAAAGGTATGCTCGATCGGGTATGCTTATAAAATTTAGGCAATAATCGATCGAGTATACCTCGAATTGAAGGTATTACACATACCCGATCGGGTACCTTGTATATACCCGATCGGGTACCCGAGCTGCATCTCCAAAGCCTATAAATACACCTTCTTTCCTTCACAATTAGATATCCAATTCCTTTATACATCTAAGCTCAGTGTAGAATAGTTCTTTCTTTATATTTTTCATCATGTTTAGTCTCCAAATGAGGAGCTAAACTCTTCCATCTTGGTTTTGCTACTTTGAAGCTTAATGAATTTGTAAGTTGTGAGTTATTTTCTTTAATCTTCTTCCTTGGATATTAAGTCTTCCTTTAAAATACTATTTCTATATCAAAGTTGGGGAGTGTTACTAAGATGACAATTAGTTAACATCTTGACATTGGTTATAGTAATAGTTATTTCTTCCTCTATGTTAATATTGGGGAGTGTTACTAAGATGACAGTTAGTTAACATCTTGATATTAATCATAGTAGGATTCATATTCTTCAATATTCTTCCTTGAGTATTAATTAATTCCTATTCATATTTCATGTTAATATTTTGAACATTACTTAAAGTATCAACTAGTTTTGTTTCTTATATTAATTATTACTAGAATCAATCGGTTAATACGCTTGTTATTAATTCGGTTCTTTCAACAGTAGTAAACTTGGATTATTAATGCATGCATCTCATGGTTAATATGCCAAGGGGAATTAATTATATTGATTAAACCAATAAACCGCTTGTGTTGAGGTTATCAATCTCAATCGTTTTCATCTTAAGTTTATTGCTACTATCAAGTTAATATACGGCGCTTGTTCTATATTGACTCGATAGTAAGTTTTATTAATGAACGCATCTCGTTATTAATAACTACCCTCGATGAACTGGATATACTCCTCGATTGAGTATTCGAGAGGAAAATAGTTAAAGATATAACCGGGATCGACGAACATTTCATTAAGTGGATAAATGCAAAACCAAGCCTCCATATCCATTAATTAAACTCATATAGGTTGTTCATCTTAGTATTTTTAAATCAAACAAATCTAAACCCCCCTTGTTACTACTTATATAAAAGAAAAGTATTCCTTTCCCTGTGGATACGAACCTTACTTCGTTATACTACGTATAATCGTTGTATTGTAATTATTTTGAGTGCACCTCACGACAAGGGAACGTCAAATTTGGCGCCGTTGCCGGGGAAAGGCAATTAATTATTTCTATTGCAAGAGGTCGTCGATTGCACGGCTCATCGACTTCCCTCTTTTATTTTTGGGGATATCGCTTCAGGCCGGCAAGTGCACGGTCCTTCGGTTGTCCCTCTTATATTTTTGGGGATATCGCTTCAGGCCGGCAAGTGCGCGGTCCTTCGGTTGTCCCTCTTTTATTTTTGGGGATATCACTTTAGGCCGGCAAGTGCGCGGTCCTTCGGCTGTCCCTCTTTTATATTCTTCCTCTTTACTCTTTTGAGCGAGGAGTGGGTATCCTTCTTTCAGGCTTTGGCCAAGGGGGTCGATAGTCCCTCGGCCGGTAAGGAGTCCTACTGGATCGTCCTGTGATCTCAGGGAGGTCCCATCGCCTATTTATGACGCGGGCTAAGGCGTTTGGTCGGTTACCGACGGCTACCGTTTCTCATCCCTGAGTTTGGGGATTTTTGTCACCTCGGCCATGATTTCAGACCTGTCGTCCTGCTAATTTCGCGGATAGACAATGCGGTGAGCTTCCCATTTCAAGATGTGGGCCCTTTGCGGGGCCCTTGTCCTGGGGACACCGTCGGCCTTTCCTAAGCATTCTCGCTATGAGGGGCCGAGGCGGTGTGCTCTGTTGACCTTTCCTGAGCATTTTCGCTCTGAGGGGTCGGTGTAGTGTAGTATCATTTACCTGACTTTTTAGAAAAGTAAGAAAACAACTTTTATTGATAAGTGGCTCGAGGCCGAGGGTGGCGTTCGACCAACAATCCGTGGGAAGGTGAGGGCTTTGCCGGCTACGCCATCCCCGGATTATTGATAGAATTTCACCAAGTGATGTACATTCCACGTTCGTGGTACATTAGACCCATTCGGGTGTTTTAGTTTGTAGGTGCCGGGCTTGACTACGGCACTGACGATGTAGGGGCCTTCATATTTGAGTGCCAGCTTGCCACCTTCCGTCGGCTTACTCGCCTCTCTTCGGCGAAGGACATAGCCCCCCACCTGGAATTCCCGAGAACGTAACTTGGCGTCATAGGATGATTTTACTTGACGCCGGTAGTTCTCTGCCCGGATGAAGGCATGCTCTCGTCTTTCTTCGATCAGGTGGAGATCAATCTTCATGCTTTCTTCGTTGGCCTCAGGCTCATAACGCTCCACCCGTCGGTTGGGTATGGTGACCTCTGTGGGTGCCTTTGCTTCAAAGCCATAGCAAATGGCAAAGGGTGTTTCGCCCTTTGCCCTCCTCGGCGTAGTACGGTAGAACCACAGGATATTGGGGAGTTCATCGGCCCAACTGCCCCCTGCGTCCTGGAGCTTCTTCTTTAGGCCTTCCAAGATGGTTCTGTTGGCGTTCTCGACTTGCCCGTTACTCTGAGGATAGGCAACGGAGGAGAAACGATGTTTGATTCCCCATTCTTGGAGGAGCTCATGGAAGGGCGCGGCCTCAAACTGGGTGTCGTTATCGGATATGATCTCATGATGTGGGTAAGGATGTTTTTGTGGATAAGGATGTTTTTGTGGACGAATTTTTGACACCTGGCCCCTGTGATGCTGGCCAAAGGTTCCGTTGTGACCCACTTGGTGAACTAGTCCACGGCGATGATGATGTAGCGGTTGTTGCCCGCGGCTCTGAGCAGGGGGCCGACCAGGTTAATACCCCATCTTGAGAATGGGATCGCGGTGCTGATTGGGGCGTAGTTGACGGCTGGCCGACCAGGGGCCTTCTGATGGACCTGGCATGCAGAACACTTCCTTGCAAGATTGGCACAGTCCCGCGCCATGGTCAGCCAGAAATAGCCCTGGACGATGAGACGCCAGGACATGCTGAAAGGGCCCTGATGAGAGGAGCAGACGCCGCAGTGGACTTCCTCCATGACCACCTCGGCCTCCTCCGAGTGCAGGCATCGGAGAAGAGTGTCGTTGTAAGATCTTTTATAAAGTTTCCCATCCTCGATGATGTAGCTTGGGGCCCTTAGTTTGGCTAGCTTGGCTCTCTCCTCATCCTGGGGGAGTTCTTCCGAGGTGATGAAGGTCATGATGTCGGTGATCCAGTCCTCCGGTCGTTGTTGGATGCACGTGACCGGGCTGGCATGGATGTTGGACATGCTCAGCTCCTCGACCTTGGCTATCTTGGAGATGTGCTCTGGAGTGTGTGTGCTGAGCTTGGAGAGGATGTCGGCCTCAACATTCTCCGCCCTTGGGATCTGGGTGATCTCGTGGGTTTCAAATGCCTTGAGCAACTCCTCGGCCGCCTGTTTGTATTGCCTCATCCTCCCTTCTTTAGCCTCGTATGAGCCCTCGATCTGGCCCACCACTAGCTTGGAGTCACACCTGATTCTGATGTGTCGTGCCTTGAGGCCAGCGGCGAGTCTGAGGCCGTTGAGGAGGGCCTCATACTCGGCTTCGTTGTTGGATACCCTGAAGTTGAAGCGGATGGCATAATAGGCTCTGAATCCTTCAGGGGAAATGAGGACGACGCTGCCACCACAAGCTTTGGTGGCCGATGAACCGTCGGTGAAGAGAGTCCATGCTTCGTCTGGCTCTGGCCCGGGCGTGGTAGCGGCCGTTTCCCTGGCTGTGCACTCGGTGACGAAATCGGCCAAGTCTGCCCCTTGATGGATGGCCTCGGCTTAATCTCGATCTGGAACTGGCTGAGGAAGATCGCCCATTTCACCATTTGTGAGGAACTGGTAGGGCTCCGCATGAGTGCGCCGAGGGGTTGCTGAGTTAAGACGTGGACGGCATGGGCCTGGAAGTAGTGCCCTAGCTTTTTCACTGTATGGAAGATGGCCAGTACCGTCTTCTCAATGGGGGAGTATCTGAGCTCAGCCTCCCGTAACGTCTTGCTTACGTAGAAAATTGGCTTCTGTATCCCCTCGTCTTCGCGGATGAGCACGGAGCTGATGGCCGACATGCTCACCCCCAAGTACAAAAAGAGGATTTCACCGGCTTTGGGTTTGGAAAGCACCGGAGGGGACGATAAGTACCGCTTTAGTTCCTCAAATGCCTGCTGGCACTCCGTCGTCCACCTGAAGCCGGTTGCCTTGCGCATGATCTGAAAGAAAGGGAGAGACCTTTCAGCCGATTTTGAGAGGAAACGGTTTAGGGCTGCAAGGCGTCCCATCATCCGTTGTACCTCCTTCATATTTCGTGGTGGCTCCATGTTGACAATGGTCTGTATCTTCTCCAGATTGATCTCAATGCCCCTTCGGCTGACCATGTAGCTGAGGAACTTGCCCCCTTGGACGCCGAAGGTGCACTTCTTCGGGTTCAAACGGAGCTAGAACTTCTTCATGATTTCAAAAATCTCCCGGAGGTCGTTCGCATGAGTAGTAGATTGCCTGCTCTTGACGATCACGTCGTCGACATACACCTCCATCATCCGGCCGAGGACTGATCTGAAGACCTTGGCTACCATCCTGGTGTATGTGGCGCCTGAGTTTTTTAGCCCAAAGGCCATGACGAGGTAGCAGAAAATTCCCTCCGGGTTCATGAAGGTCGTCTTCTCGGCGTCATCTTCATGCATGAATATCTGGTGATACCTTGAAGGCGTCAAGGAACGACATCAACTCGCACCCCGCCGTCTCATCCACCAGTTGATCAATGTTGGGGAGAGGGAACGGGTCCATGGGGCACGCCTTGTTCAGGTCAGTGTAATCAACGCACATTCTGAACGTCAGCGGCTTCTGGACGAGGACGACGTTGGCCAACCAGGTGGGGTACTTCACCTTTTTAATGTGGTTGATTGAGAGGAGCATGGTGACCGCCCCCTTGACGAAGTCCCGTCTGTCGGCCGAGAGGTAGCGCCGCTTCTGCTTGACTGGCGTGAAAGCGGGGTCGACTGACATCCGGTGAGTGATCACTTTTCGGTTGATGCCAGGCATGTCGTCCGGCCCCCACGCGAAAATGACTGCATATGTTCGTAGCATGTCGAGGATGTCGTTGCGTTGGTCCTGTGGGAGTTGTTTCCCGATTTTCAGGACCCACTCCGGCCGGGAGGTATCCAGGGGGACCTCCTCGACCTCTTTGGCTGGCTCAGCATGCGGCCTTTCTTCGTCTTTGGTGACGGCGGCGGTGATGGTGTCTATTTTCTGCCCGGTGCTAGCTGCCGGCTTTGTCAGCTTCAGGAAGCATGCTCGGGCTATCTTCTGGTTCCCTTGGGCGTAGCCGATACCGCCGCTGGTATGGAACTTCAGGCATAGGTGTTTCATGGATATGATGGCCTCCAGATTCTCTAGTGCTAGTCACCCCCATATTAAATTGTGGGTGCACTCGAGGTTGACCACCATGAACTCCATGTCAATTTTGGTGCGATGGGAGCCGTCGCTGACCTCCACGGGAAGGACTATCGTGCCTTCGGCATCGATAGAGTCCCCGGTGAAGCCGGACAACAGTGTCCATATCAGCTTGAGCAGCGCTTTGTCCAGCTTTAGCTGCCTGAAGGTGTCAAGATACATGACGTTGACGGAGCTCCCCGTATCGATGTAGGTGCGGTGGAAGATAGAGTCATGATATGCACTAGTTTGTAGTGCATAAATGTATGTTTTTGTATTGACTTTGTGTAGATTTTCTATAATCTTTAGTTAGTTTGTAAACATTTGTTTTATGTTGTTTGTAATTGTTTTTAGCTTTCATGAGTAGTTGTTATAATAGCGGTAGTGTTTTTAGCAAGGAAAAGGGGAAAAACTGAAGACAAAAGGGCCAGGAACACAAAACCCGGCCGGGTCAGACCTTGAACCCGGTCGGGTCTGATTCAACAACCGTAAGTGCCTGGAAAGTGCACTCACCCGGTCGGGTCCCCTACCTCACCCGGTCGGGTCTGACTTGACCCGGGACATTTTAACGTGCTGAAACACAATAACGTGGAAGATGATCTGATTTTGACCGGGACCCGGTCGAGTAAGTACTATACCCGGTCGGGTACCCGGCTAAAGGTGTTGAAAAACACCTATAAATAGCACACTTTTTCTTCACAAATAATCATCCCTTCTTCTATACTCCTAAGCTCAGTTTAGAATATCATTTCTTGTATTTTATAGCGTTTTTAGTCTCCAAATGAGGAGCTAAACTTCCATTTCTTGGTTTTGCTCTTGAAGCTTGTTGATTATTAAAGGTGTGAGTTATTTTCTTAACTTCTTCTCTTGATTATTAATTCTTCCCTTAATCTCATTCTATATTAATGTTGGAGGGTTGCTAAGTGACGATTAGTTAACGTTCCGACTTTAATTACTACTAGAAACGATCAACGAACCAATGGTTAATCGTTGGTGGTTTCACAAGTAAGTAACTTCGGTTTAATAATGCACGGTCGTGGTTAATAAACTTAAGAGGGATCAATTTTGTTGGTTAAACCGAAACCGTTGTGTTGAGGTTATCAATCTCAATTGATTTCATCAAGGATTTAAAAAGATTGAATGCTACTATTATATCGATATACGGCGTTGTTCTATATTTGATTAATAGTAAGGGTTATTAATGAACGGTCATTGTTAATGACTACCCTCGATGAATTGGAGATACTCCTCGATTGAGTATTCGAGAGGGGATAAGTTATAGATATAACAAGGATCGACTAAAATATATCAACAAGTGGAAAGTAGCAAAGCCAAGTCCCTTTTATTCTTGAAATTAAATCTCATATAAGTCGTTCATCTTAGTTTTTTTAAACCATTCATCACCAAACCCCCCCTTTTATTTACTAAGTTTTATAAAAAGAGAATTGTTCCTTTCCCTGTGGATACGAACTCTACTTCACCTATACTACGTATAAGTGTTAGTATCGAATTATTTTGACGCATCGTGACAAAATGCACGTCAAGTCACCTATCTCGCACCGGATGACGAGGTCGTCTCTTTGTGACGCGGGTCTCGGAGGCAGATCTTTGTCGGTGAAGGTGATCGCCTGCGACCGCTGCTTCTTCGGCTGGGGGGCGTGGGATACCTCCCCAATGTAAAGGGATTGGGCCCACTTTTTATTGTGGGTGGCCGAGTCCCCCCACCCCCGTATTACCCCCCACGATGAGGTTGTTGTGGTTCCTCTTCGGGTGGGGCTCTTCAAAGTCTTCCTCGTCATCGCTAAGCCTGCCAATCTCTCGTTTTTTCGTAGAGGGTTCGCCCTCAGGCTTGTCGGTGTTTACCCATGTATTCTTGCGTGTGCCACCTTTAACAAACTGGGAGAGTTCCCCATGGCGAATCAGCTTCTCGATGGCTCGCTTCAGCGTGACGCAGTCATCCGTGTTGTGGGAGGTGTTCCGATGGTAGCGGCAGTAGGTGCCGCCCTGATGGACGGCGTAGATCTCCTTGGCCGACCGAGGGTCTCACTCGATGAGGTCGTGTTCCTCGGTGTAATCGAGGATGGAGCTGACCAGATGAGTAAGTGGGATCTTCGGCCTCTCCATCCTCGGTCGCCATATGCAGTCCTTGTTCTTTCCGCCAGATCCATGGTGGCCTTGTCCTCCCTGACCTCGGTCCTCGGTCGAGGGTGGGCCTGCAGCTGGTGCGGCGTTCGCCTTCTTGGAAGGGTGCCCTCCGTCCTTCTTGTGGCTGTGGAGCTCGTCGGCGTCAGCGTACAAGTTTCCTCGCTGAAGTGCCTTCAGATAGGACCTCGGCGGGTCAGTGATGAGGCTCCTCGCATATGGGGTGCTGCGGAGGGCGCCCTGAAATAGGACAAGGAGGGTGCGCTCATCGGCCCCCTCGACCTCATCATTCTCCCTCGTCCACCGGTCAATGAATGATCGGAGTGATTCATCATGATGTTGCTTGACGGAGAGAAGATGGGTGAAATACTTCTTCGCGCGCTTCCTTCCGGCAAAGTGAGTGAGGAAGCGCTGGGCAAGGTCTTGCCATGAGTCTATGCTCCCTTCGGGGAGCGCGTTGAACCACTCGTACGCTGGCCCTTCTAGGGTAGAAAGGAACCAACGGTAGAGGTATTCATCTGACGCGTTCACCATCAACATATTGTTCTTTTAGCGGCTGAAGTGCTCCTGGGGGTCGGAGCGGCCGTCATAGGGCTTGATGGCGTTTCAGCGGTACTTCTCAGGGATAGGGGCCGAGAGTACCCTGGCGGTGAAGGGAGTCCTCGTCCTGACCTGGATGATGGGCTCTCCTCATCCTTCGGCCAACTCCCTTTCAAGGATGGTGAACTTGTTCAGAAGGGCGTTGAAGCCGGGATCTCTGGATGAGTTGCCGGTGGGGGTGGCGGTCAGTTGTTTGGCCTCCATCTGGGCAAGCCTTCGCTCGAGTTGGGCGATTACCTCGTCCCTGGGGTCCCTGGCGGCTGTGGTAGTGCCCTGCGTCTGCAAGCGAGCTGCGTGAGCCGTGTTGATTTGGTGACGGGCATCATCCTCGTGCAGCTTCCCCTTGCCTTTGTCCAGGCGGGGCCGATCCGCTGTACGGGATACCGACCCCAAACTTTCCCTGGGTGAGCCAGGCTCACGTTGACCAATCCGTCCCGCCATCCTCTCCGAAGCAGGCCGACGGCATGTGTCACCTAGCCTGTTAAAGGCTAAGGCTTTTCCACGCGCTGGGGTCGGTCCAGCTCGAAGCGGGGAAGCAGGGTGGGAGTGGGATGACGTGGTGTCCGGGGGCACTACCCCCTCATCGTTGCCTAGCCTAACGGCCAATGGCTAAGGTTGAGGAGGTGGCGTCGTGTTCTCCCCCGTCCTTGGCATGAGTGCGCTGAGGACGGTGGGATTCTGGGCCAAGCTGGCGATGATGGCCGAGAGTGCGGCCTGAAGCTGAGGGTCAATAGCAGGAGAGGCCGGTTGTGCCGAGGCGTTGTCACCTTTTTCCGCGCGCATTTTGTCCAGGCCGATGCTGGCGTCGGGGGCGCCGCCGTTGAGCTTGTTGCGCAGGTCTCCTGCAAGGTCGATGGCTTCCTGGAAGACATCCCCCTCGGCGGCCTTGTCGGCCGTAGCATCCTCCTCGTGCTCTTGGTTCTCCTGTGCCTCAGGGATGGCCTTGCCGAGGAGGTTGCGGTTTGACTTAGTTCTTCCCATTGTCAGTTAGTTGTGCTTGGTAGCGACGAAGGAGGCTAACTTGATTGTTCTAGCACTCAATGAAAGCACCAAATGATAGACTATAAGTCTAGAGAGAAGGGAGAGCTAGAGAGAGAAGTGATATAATTGTTGTATTAATGATTTTTGTGAACCCCCATAACTACTCCCAAGGAGAGTATTTATAGAGAAAATTAGGGCTGGGCTCCCAAGTCTTGGGATTGGGATGCCCATTTACAATAGGGCCACTAATGGGCCAGATACAAAGTGTTCAGAAATGATTAAGTATACAATTCTATTCTGGCGGCTATCTGTGGCCGATGAGGGCATGGCCGACGAAGACCCGGCCGACGAGGTCACCCGGTTCTCCTGGCTTCTGGATCACATTCTGAGTAGACTTATTTCTGGCCGATGGGGGTCATCTGGCCGACGAGGGTCCCACCAGGTGATCGTTGTACCTTCTGTTCTCCTGAGTATGTGGGCCCTGGGGTCCAGGCCCATATACTCCATCAGAAACATTAATAGAAAATAAATGATACTTCCTCCATCTCGAACTAAACATTACTATATTGAAGAAATTATTAAAAAAGCATTACCAGATTATATTTCGCTTTCTTCCATTTGATGGTTTGACTCAGAAAAACGGTTGTTTTCATCCGGGGGGACATGTGGGGCGCTATTTCCTTCAGGTATCTACAATGTTAAGAAGTTAAAAAAACATGATTTCAGAATTATATAAGCATAGGTGTGTACGCTATTATAATGGGCATTTGTAAATTCACTATAATAAATGTTAGGTTAACATGTATATTAATACATGTCCTATGATTAGGTTACTTAATTCATCTTCAGGAAATCTTTTCTTCATTATAGATAAAACATGATTTAGAGTTGTTTTCGGTCCATAAATCTCAGCCTTCATCGTTTCTACTTCATCATTCTTTCTTCGTTGTTGTGTACATGAAGAACCACCACTATTAAATCTTTTTATTTTCGTTCTCATGCAACAAACATAGCCGGCCTCTTTTCTCAGGTCCCTTCACTTGTGCATAAACATCGTTATCCCATGAAGTACCCTCACTTTCCATGGTTGTTTCACTCATTTTTTGTTTCATTTGCCCCTAAAAGAAGTTTTTTGCAAAATTTCAGTGTTTACAACTTTAAAAGATAAAATAAATACATAAATAAAGGAAAAGAAGGAAGTAATAATTGTAATACCACAACTTCAGCAGTATTGTCATTAACAATACTTCCATTTTTTCATGTTTGAGTACGAACATAAACTTTAGCACGTGATGGTTGAATACCATTACTTTCTTCTGCCAACAAAAGAATTATGTTAGTATCAATCTAACATATATTAAGTACAAAAGTTACAACTTAATTATGAAATTTTGATAGATATACCATCTCATGAATAAGTCTCGGAAAAAACTTTGTCCCCGTGCAGTGAGGCTCTTTTGATTTTGAACAGTTTTCTTTATTTTTTGTGCTTTGTTCCTGAAATATCCAATGCAATTGGGGCATGCAGATATGTCAAGCATGTGAACAGAGTCTTGACTTGCATTTTTACAACATATATATGCTATGGCAGGATTAAATTTCCAGATTTAATCATATTAATTAATCTCTATATATACATCTTAAAATTGTGTTGATTAATAAATTTGTACACTAATTTGTAGTGGAGAAAGTAAACATTTTGTCTTTTATATGCACATTTGATTTTTGTTTCATATAGATTTCATTAACACTAAAAAATAAATATAAATCATAAGGTGATATATATCTACCTTTGCTTCATCAGTAAGCCAATGTGTAGCAATGCTTATGAATTGATCTTTATTCACTCGACTATCATGAACATGTGAATGCATTTCAAGTGGTGTCAATGCATCATCAAAGTACATGCTCTTCAATTCTTTTTTCCAAGTCCTCCACTTAGCACTCATGTTCTCAAGTGTCCATACCTTTATACATTTAAATGCCTCTACTTCTGTAACCTCTTTTCCATCCAATTTTCTAAATTGAAACTTTTCGTATAATTTATAAGAACAACAAATACAGTCAGTTTATAATTATAGGTCCAAAGAAGAGCCACTATTATTGTATGTACCTTCACTATCTCCCACATTTCTTCCTTCTTTATAACTGGAACTTCAGGCCAAATTGTGTAAGTCAAGGGGGCAAAATAAGACATTCTAACCATGGTACCAATGAATCTACTTAGCTTTGCAGCCGCATCACCTATTGGTATATGATGAGCATTCACAACAACTATAATTTGTTCCTCTTTGTCCAAATCCCATATCTCAGCCATATGCGTGTATCCTCGAAGCTTTTTAGGCTTCGGTTGAACTAAATAAAATGAGATAAAAGAAAAATGGTTAAGAGAAATAATACTAAGAAAAACTGAATTAATCATATGACGAATTTTCTTATATGAAAAACTGAAATAATACTAAAATATATGAATTTTCTTAGTTGAAAACATACCAGTGACTTCTTCCACTTCTTCAGTGACATGTTCCACATTATTTGTAGACGAAACTGATTGCTCATTATTTTGGCAATGCTCTGAAGCCTCCAAATGCAACTGAGAACTTGAAGCACGTAGTGCCTTCTTGGTTTTTAATCGCTTACGTGCTCTTATGACCACCTAAGGCTTGCCCAGAAGAAAACACTCATACTCAAAACCATCTCATTTTCATCAAAGGTATTAGGAAGTACCACCAAATTAAATTGTAACACTTCTTTCTTAATGTGTTTCACAAGATAGGTAACTTTTAGATCAAACAATACACAGTTATAAGTAAAATCATGTATTTCCTTTCAGTTTGAAGTTTAAATTTAAACTCTTGAGTTGTATGTATATCAGATTCATTTAGCTATGAATAGGCAGAAAAATTACTTCGACTTTCAGATTTAAAACACAAACACAACAAAAGAGAATGACCACTCCGAATTATTATTGAGAGAGCTAATTGCAGGGGTAGATGTTTGATGAAAAACTGTAGTTAATAAAAAAAGTAGACGTACTCCATCAAATTTACATTTCAATGAGATGTAAATTCACAAAATATTTAAAGATGACAGTAGACGTACTCCATCAAATTCCACTAAGTCACAGGCCTTGTTTTTATTACTTACTGTACATCTCGTTATTATTTTTGTCATTATACATAAAGAAAGTAAACGGTTATGAGCAAATGGTCAAAATCCTCCTTGAAGTTTTTTTGTTCGATTTTACTGTCAATCCGCCTAAACAGAGAGGCCCTAGGCGAGAGCCTGGGTAAACTGGCTCATGGCCGGCTCTGCCGCAGCGAGCAGGTCCCAAATGGCTCTCATGTAGCAGAACTACCCTCCGCCTGGAAGCTGCGAGAATATCATCTTCCCATACGTCGCCACGATCGATCGTCTCAAATTAAATCAAAACACGAAATATAATCATGGAATCCATACCTTCATGATGAAGATACGACGTTCAGAAGCTGCACAACTGATGCGCTACTAATCCATGGCCGAATCGGCGAGTCGGAATGGCCGGCCGATGTTTCAGATTTGGAATGAATGGCCAATTTGAAGAAACGAAAACAACTAAGGACTATATTTTGGAAGGGTTTTCAATTTGGAATGAACGGTCGATGTTTCAGTTTTTGGAAGGGTTTTCAATTTATTATGGACTATGGACTGTATTTTACCTCTTGGACTCTAAGCTACAACCCAACCTTTTAAGGAATTCTCATACTTACTTTTCTAAATTTACATCATTTTTTACTTACATTTTTTTGGGAATTTTTTACTTACATTTTTAATTATAGTTATTGGTATATTCTAACAATATACCTACAGATATGATTTTAATATAAGAAATGCATAACATATACCAACAATATAAACTAGTTGTTGAAATTGATATTGTAATAACCAACGGAAAAGATTAACCGTTGGTATAGCTATCCTATACCAACAATAAATGTCTGTTGGTATAAATTACTATTGGTAAATGGTAAATTGTTTGTAGTGTTAAGTCCTCTTCCTGTTTCAAGCTCACCAATTTCCAACATTCTTGCAATTTGAAGTGCTTGAGCTTCCTTTAATTTTTCATTTCGTTTGCAAGAAGAACTAGTCACATTAATAATAAAGACTAAATTGGCGAAAAAAATTATGCACATATTTCACCTCTCTAGAAGCAACAACCAATGCTAATTACAACGATGTGCTAAGCAATGAACATAGTAGGCATATGGACAACTATTTAGAAATAATGCTTTCAATCCATTCCATTCTCCCCACATATTGCTAGCACCATCAACATAGTAGGATTACTCGGACTACAACTCAAATCAACAGTTTTTCTCTTAAAATGAGAGTCAATGCTTGTCTGCTTCATCTTTTCATCATTCACTATATCCTTCACAAAGAAATTAGAAAAACTACTTTAAAATACTGAAAGGTAAAAGAAATACACAAAGACATATATCTTTAATACACTGCATAGATTCCAAAATTTTATCTCTAAGACCATTTGTAGTGGTTTGGGATTACGAATCAAAAGATTAAAAATGGAGAGTTTAAACTCTTATTTGTGTGTAGTGGGGGATTAAAAGGGGAGTAAAAGTGGAAAGAGGAGTGGAGAAGTGTAAAAATAGAAGGAGTGGTTGAGAGCCAAAAATAAATAAAAAAGAAAAGAAAAGGGGATGAGTCGGTCCGTGGATGGTGCGGCCAAACCATGTGTTAGCTGACATCATGGTGACATCATTTTTACCTCAAATTGTTTTAAACTTTTGTAACTTTTTTATTTGTTCTCCAAATTTTTCAAAATATATATCAAAATTCATAAAACTTTATGATCTTTCATATGACACAAATATGTAATATATAAAATGAAACAAAAATTCTTAAGTTTTAACTGTTTAAGTTTTCTTCAATCTACAAAACGATAAAACATAAATTTTTAATTTATGGAATCTTCACAAATAACTGAATATTTAATAATTGAACTTCACTCGAACTAAGTTCATTTTTGTTAACCGAAAACATTAAAAAAATTAATGAAATTTATTTATTTTTACATTGAAATGTGTATTTTTTTATTTCACAATTATTTAGGGAAAATATTAAACGGAAAACATTACTTATAATAAATTAATTAATGTTTTACTAAATTGATATGTAAAAAAATATGTTGAGTGTATTTTATTGACGGTGCATGAATACAAGGAAAATCAGTATTGACGGGTTCGAAACACTGTTTTCATATAGACGAATTCCAAATTTAATAATTTGGAATCCCAACCACTACAAATGGTCTAACAATATTAAATAAAAATTACTCCGTGTAAACCTAAATATCTTATAAATTATACGACATTATCAATTGAATCCTCCAACAATTTATTAATTGCAATCAAGTGAATCCTTCCCGCATGTTTATTGTTAAATACAATCATAATCAAGTGAATAATTTAATAACTTCAATAAATAAATACCAACCTAAATACCAACCAAAATTCGTATGAAAAATTGAAAATAGCAATATGAAAAATTATTTAAAATACCAATTGGCAGAGCCTAAGAGTTGCAGAGGGACAGAGGTGCAGAGTCGTCGGCCCGCTGCAGAGACGCAGCACCGTTGCACCGGCGAGTGAAGACTAAAGATGCGCAAAGGCGCAATCGCACAGAGCCGACAAAAGGACTGCCGAACGCCCGGACTGGACGGATGCGCCTGCTGGACTCCAAGGCTTGTTGGGGGGGGGGGGGGGGGGGGGCAAGTTGGCGGATTGACCGTGAAATTGGCGTTGTTGCGGCGTAGCTACTCGTTAGTCGTTACTCGGTCCCTGGGTCACATGTGGGGTTTGTGAGTTAGGAGTTTGTTACTCCGTATTCCATCTTCTCATCCCTTTTGGTTGAGTTGTGTATCTTCCATGGAGTCTTGGACTGGGCTGATAAAATATTAATTCTATAAGTTCTATTTATTTAGGCTTTTAAACAATTGGGCCTCTGCGAGTGGGCTATGCTTTGGAGCGAAAATATTTTTTCGGGGGGTCCAAAATATTTGGGGGGGCGGGGGCTAAAATTAGTTTTTGAGGGGGTGAAAATTATTTTTCACATATATACACAATTTTTTTGTTGGGGGCGGTGACCACCTTGGGTCTCTACTACCGTCTGCCACTGACCATGAGCACCATACTCCCATACGTAAATTAATGTCATTTAAGTTAAGTTTAATTAAGTAAAACGAGAGTGAACAGTACATATTTTTTTGTCTTAATATTTTTTCATGATGTAAATCACGTGTATTGAATTGTAATTTAACTCGCGTTGTTATAAAATGTAATCTCTGTTAACTACAAATGTAACTCGCTTCCTGGAATGTAACTCATATTACACCCTTCAGTGGTTCTATCACCTTTCATGCACGAAATGTAAACCGCGTATTACAAAATGTAACTTCTATCAAATTGATATGTAACCTGAGTGTATGAAAATATAACTTGAGGAAATTTGAAAATGTAAATCGCATTAATGAAAATGTAAATGCAAAGAAATAAAAAATGTAAATCGTGTTAACTGAAATGTAACTTGATGTAATAAAAATGTAAATTGCATCAATGGAAATGTAACTTGTGCCAAATCAAAATGTAAGTTGTCAAATATACTTCCTTCGTTCTTAAATAAGTGCAATAGTCAACATTTCACACTTGCCGAGACACAACTTTGATCATTAATATATATAATTCTCTATTAGTAAAACATTTTAAAAAATTAGTTTTTGAAAATTTACAATGAGACAAATTTAATAATATATTTTTCAAAAAAAAAAATTAATACATCAATAAATAAAATGTAGTCAAAGTGGAACATGTGAATAGTGTAAAATTTCACATGTTGCATTTATTTAAGAACGGAGGTAGTATATATATACACACACACTTAGTATGAAATTTGCTTCTTTGCTTCTTCTTTTAAATATATATATGAATTTGATGGAATATTTGTATCGAACAAGATAAGTCCGTTCAAAAAAACAAGATTTGTAATTGCTGATAGCAGGACATCTATGCCGCGCCGTCTAAACACCGTTGGAAAAATAGGAGTATTTCAAATGAATAAATATGTTACTTCTTTTAGTTATTTTTTCACACAATAATTTATTAATAACTGTTTATACATCTTATACACAATACTAATTATTATTTATTATATTTAATCTTGAGTCATGATATGCTACTGTTGTTATAAACCATGCGTTGCAAATTGGAGTTGAGCTCTTCAAAATAATTACATTAAGCATTTATGGAATTATGGGAAACATTAACATCCTTGATGTTTAATAACGTTTTCAGTGAGTGTAATGGAATTAAAGGTGTGCTCCAACGTTTATAAATTTTAAAATGCATACGAACGTTATTCATTTTGGGCAGCAACGTTCGGTTTCCTCTTTAAGTTTATTATTATTCATTTTCTTTGCTGGGCATATACATGTATATATAATATATATACACGTTTGCATGGAGGTGAGATATATACAGAACCAGCCTAAAAACTTCACCTATTATTGTTCTTGAGACTTGAGAGAATACATTACTAGCTAGCAAAATATATGTTCTATACTTTTATTCTGCTGGATTAAATTTTTTCAAATCTCGTTGTTCTGTTACCGGCTTACGTCGAAGAGCTCGTTTTATTTTGCGGAAAGATTTTCGCTAGTCGGAAATACTTTCTTGAGTACAGCGTTTACGCGACTCAAGCTATTTTATTTTCTAACGTTTTTGCAGGTTTATCCGGCCAATTTTCTCTAGCAAACACCCAATATCATGACAATCACGAGGAGGAGGACCTGAGTGTGTTCCATTCACTTCGGAGCAGATTGCAACCACATATTCGAATTCAAGGAGGGCGACGCAGGCCTGGATGGCCATCTGTGAACTAGCGGAGGTGTGGTTGAGCGGGGAACGAAGCACAGAAGTAGAGTAAAGGGACCTATTATTCCTTTGTTCCAGGCATATGCGCAATTACAGAGCCGGTGAGAACGAAGCGCAGACGAGGTTTTATAATTTGTAACAAGAAATGATGTCGTTTTGGGATACAAAATGTCGAGTTTTTTGGTACTTTCAAATCTTATTTCCCAATTTAGGGTAGTTTTAAACCTATTTCCCAAACAAAGGTGTTTTTTGCTTTGTCATCCCGCTGGATTTCCATGTCACCCGCTCGCCACGCCATGCCTCCATGTCATCCAATTCAGATGTTTTTTTAAATATAAAAAATACTTGCAGCCAAGGGGACTCGAACCCCTGCACTCCTAGGTGGATTTAGGATGTTCATCCACTCCACCAAAGCAATTAGTTGTTACTTTATTGTTTTATTGTATACTTATTAACTTCTTTGCTTAATACAACATGAATAAAATTTACTATATTTTCAATATAATAATAATAAAATAATAATTATTCACCCAATAAGATAGAGTTTTCATATTATCCCCTAAGAGGGATATTGTGAATAACATACTCCGTATACAGTAGCATTCAAATTAGGGAAGCCTGACAGAAACCCGTCCGGTCAACTTTATTTTTTACTGAAAATGATGTTTACAATTCAATTTTATTATTCATTGGTATCAACTATTACTTCGAATTGTTAGATCATAAAAATATTAAAATTTTCCAGTCGGGAAGTCGATTAAATTAATTATTTAAAATGATTGCGCATTTATGTATATATATTCTACTTGTATCATTAGCTCACATAAAACTATTTGAACAAACAACCATGCCGAATGAAAACAAAAATAGTTGCATAGGACCGAGAAGATATCACTGTAGCAATCAATACACCCATTGTCCAAAAAAACGAGTATCCGAGATTAGAAATAAGTAAAAAAATTATAGAATTCTGTAACATTCAAACAATGAGCATCTTCTACATGACATTTACTGCTCGTAAGCTCGTACCATTCACTGCTCTCACCATCTGCACATAAATAAAATTGTGTAAGTATATGAAATATATATTTACATATGACGAATAGACATCATCTCTTGCACTGGATTCATATTTATACTCAGTTCTTCGATGCAATCAGACAATTAAAACCTTCAGGAAACGAAAATAAAAGTAGATTAGAAAAATTAGAAATACACTAAAGAGGTAGTATAAAAAGTATAGAGCCCGTTTGGTAACACTAAAAATTGGCTGAATTGGCTGATTCTGCTGAAATTTATGAAGTTCTGGCTGAAGTGGCTGTATTGGCTGATTCTGCTGATTAATGAAAAAATTATATTTAAAATATTTGTTATTAATAAATAAAATAAAATATTATATGAAAAAATAGCTAAAATGATCCTCTACAGTAACTTCAACCAATACAGCCAGAAAAGTAACTACAACCTTACTTTTTCTGCTTATTACACAATTCAGCGCGCGAAATCAAAAGTTACGTGTTTGGTGAAAAAGCTGGCTGATAAGCCTGATAAGCCGAAAAAAAGGGTCACCAAACAGGCTCATAGTTTAGTTTAGCTATGCTGATTTCTGCCTTCTCCACTGTTATGATGCTTCTAGACTATGCATTACATATTATTTTGTTGAAGGAGAGGACTTTAGTTGCTACGCAGTAGATTTTTGGCTTATTTTAGCTTTGTGTGTCATAATTTTTATCAAATGATAATTTAGCAGATGACCACTTTAGCCTTTTTATGCATTTTTGTAACATATTACATATCAATGAAATGTAAATAAGTTAAAGAAAATATAAAGTCAGATTTTCTTTTAATTTGGGTATAAGCAGTTTGCCACCCATTATGACATCTTGGAAGTTAAAAAAGAAAAGAAAAGTGAATGCTTTTGTAAGGATAAAGCAGGAAAAGCATTTGGCTTGAGTAAGATAAACAGCAAATCTGGGATTTTAGTATTCTGCTGCAGCACAGAAGTACCATTGCTAGCTGCTTTCTTTGGTTCTTCTTTACATGTCTGACTGAGATTGACACCTTTGCTGCTTTCTTATTGTGATCATTCTCCTTTGAAGGTAATAACTTAAACCCATTGATTATGATTTTTTGAAGCAATGATTTGAACCACTAAACTGTTTTTGTAAAACATTTAAGCTTCTTTTTTTTAATTTTGTTATCAGGCAATGGAGATTGTGTGAATATACCTCTGTTTTTGCTTCTATAAAAATTGTGGGCAGATTGACAACTTTAGTTCTCTATCACCTGCTCCAGTTCCATTTCAGAATAAACATGCAGTTAAATATTTACTAGCCAAAATTAAACCTTCAGTCAAGCAACACAAATTGGCTTGAAACATTTGAAAGACATTCCCTCATTAGCTTCTTTTAACCTCCTTAGCATTTGTGTGAAAAATCAAATCTTTGACAGAGAGCCGTGGTATGTAAATAAGGATAGAAAACTCTGTAGATTTCATTATTTCTAAATAACCCCTTTGCTCCTAGATTTCATTATTCCAGCACACATTAAGGGAGGACAAATATTTGATTACTAAAATTGGTTTTCCATTATCAAGAGGTAAACCTCATATATGTTTAGTAAAGAGATGATTGATGAATATGATGGAATGGGATCAGTTGGTCCGGGAATGAAGCGGACCGGGATCGGCTGGTCCGGGAATGAAACTCAGACTCTCACAGGTTACAACTAATAATAATAACTATACTAAAATTAAGAGGGTAAAGTCAAAACTCACTTAAGCATTTCATCAAACACCTTATATGCTTAAAAATGTATACTTGCAGTGATAGTAAAAACCAATTAGAAACAGAGAACCAAGAAACAAAGAACTCCGACCAGTGAATGCGAAGATATTACTTCAATAAACAATTAGAAATAGAGATTACATGTAAAGGAGAAAATGAAGTATTCAGAATTTAGATAGTGAGATATAGAGGATATGGAGATTGTTTGGATCGAACGTACCTGTGAAGCTTGGATCGAACTTGCGGCTTCATTTGCGCCAGAGAGATTCAGGGATGTGAAACTGGTTATTTTGATGTTAATGAAGTTGGAATGGAGGATAAGGTGGAATGTAATAATCGGAGAAATCAGCAGAGCAGGACACGGTGGAATGGAGGGTTGTATAGTATTTTGAACAACCATTTGTTTTATTTATTATATATGAATAAAAGAACAGATGATAACAACAAGTGATTGCAGAACAGTGGCGTGAGTATGTGAATTTCAAATCCATCGGCTTGGGTTCGACTCCCATTATCCTCAATTTTTTCATATGTTAAAACACATATGAATGAGATGACATAGATATATGACGTGGCGAGGAGTGAGAATGTTCGCTGACATGGTGCGTCCAAAGGGATGACAAGGCAAAAAAAACCTCTGTCTGTCTGCGAAATAAGTTTAAAACTACCCTAAATTGGGAAATAAGATTTGAAAATACCCTTCCTTGGGAAAAAATACCCTAAACGCCTCAGATTTTTCTGGAGGCCCATTTTCTCGAACGATTGCAGGTACAATACATTCACACTGCTTCCCGTGTCGACCAACACCCGGCGAATTAAAGCATCGTCTATGCACATACTTACAACCAACTCATCCCTGTGTGGACTAGGTGAGTTTGGCAAATCTGCGGGCCCGAAAGTGATGGGGTCCGTTCTTCCTTTCTTCTGGGGTGGCATGGCTACGGAACCCACGTACAGGCTTCGCTCGAACTTCTTCCGTTCGGCGTTCGAGTCGCCTTTCTCCCCACCCCCAAATATCACCTTTACCTCCATCCTGAGCTTTTTACCCGGGTTCCCCGAACCTTCCGGTTCGTCTCTGGGAGGGTTATACACATCATTTCTAGGGCGAGCATCACGCTGTACATCTTGCCTCCAGCTGTTGGATTTCTTGATCGGTTTCAGAATACCCGTAGCATTCGGGTCCGTATTTACATATTTACCCAGATGACCCATCTCGATCAATTTTCAATGGCTATTTGCAATGCCCGACAGGATTGGGTGGAGTGATCGTTCCTGTTGTGGTACTTGCAAAAAGCACTTGCATCTGCCCCCATTAAACCTTTGGTGTCAGTCGGAGGGGGAATGTTGTCCTTCTCGTTCTAATATATGGTTGCTACAGAAAGGACCAAAGAAGTGAATCGTGCTGCTCTTGAAGGTGGAGCGGCCGCTGGGGTAGGACCCAGCCGATCGGCCAGTTTCATTGGGGTAGGGGGTACAACTACCTTATCCCTGATCAGGATTTCTTCTTCCAGAGCCGCATGCTTCCGGGATCTGTCCAGCACTTCAGAATACACCGTGCCCGGATTCTTTTTCAGATCCTTATACAGTTCACCCGTTCGGAGAGCATTAGTAAATAGAGTGATGGCTGTATCATCCATCATGGTCCCCACTTTCAGGGTCTCATCCCTCCATCTCTTGAGGAATTGATTGAGGGCCTCCTTCGGGCCCTGCCTCATACTAGTCAGGTAACTGAAATGCCTCTTCGGAGTGGCACTGGATGCAAACAGGGCCATGAATAAAGCCGACAATTCGGCAAAGCTGCTGATCGATCCGGGCTGCAAGGTCCCGAACCATTCCTGGGCAGGCCCTCTGAGCATGCTGAAGAAAAGTCAGCAAATGGCCGGCTCCGATGCTCCCAACAACATAAGCCCCCCTTGATAACTCTTCAAGTGTCCGTGGGGATCTCCCGCCCCGTCATATATTTGACCGGTCGGCGGTTTGGCATTCATGTGGATCACCGCTTGCATGATTTCCCGGGTGAAAGGGGAAGTGATTCCGACCTGAGCTGGAGTAGGTTGCAGAGGGGATCTGTTCATTTGTTCCCTCATTTCGTTCATCTGCCTCCTCATCTCGGCCATTTCTTCCTCTTGGGCCGTTAGGGGAGGCGGTGGTGGAGTTCCCAAATTCACAAACTCTTGATTCGCTTCCGGTAGAGTTGTTCTTTGATTCTGACGTCTTCGCCTGAATCTCGTATTCTTACGCTCTTCAAACTGGAACTGGCGGCCAACGGGCGTATCTCCTCTGGCCCGTGACCCGGTCGGGGTGCGGTCACTAGGAGTGTGATGCCTGTCCCTGATCGCATGAGTTCTCACGCGCTCTCCCCGGTGGGCTCGTGAGTGATTTGATGTCGTGGTTGTTTCTGCATCGGTGGTTTCATCATTGAATGATGGGGTTGTGTACCTAGTTTCCCCGGTGTAGCTGGACTGCCCCCCATCCTGCTCATCCGCCATATGTTGCATGACCTGAGCCATTGCATGGCATGGGGGTTCCTTCTTAATGCTTCGGGGATGAAAAAATCCCCATCAAAGTGTGGGTAGGATCCCTGGTTGGATTGCCCTTGGGGGGTCCAGCTTTCCCCACGTCTATCTGAAGTTTCTCTGGTGTGATGAGAAGTAATTCTAACCATTTTGAAAATAGCTTTTGTTTGGTGTGAAACTTTTTGTTCAGAGTTTCCCATAGACGGCGCCAATGTTGATGTTTAATCCCATAGATCCGAAAGCCGAACACAAACTTTGGATATATCAGGAAATGGACGATAATTCAGTGTATAAAAGAAATATAAAAGATGATCTCCACGAACACTCAAAGCCCACTTGTATTAAGTAATTTGACTATTACACTGTAAACTACCCGAACGGTATGTCGGAATAGTAACTAATACAAGAAATCAGAGAGATAATGCTATTCTAGGTTTGAGTATCAAAATGCTAACCCTTTACAATGAAACTAATTCTTCTATTTATACTAATGGGGGGGGGGGGTATGTGGTACTTCATGTTGATTGGTTGCTATATCTAGCCACTTGGAACCCATGCTCCCACTAGCTGCCGTCATACTTTATCAATAAATGCCCCCTGCCACTTGTTGGCCACCCGCTGCCCGAACGGGCAGTGAATCCTGCTGGAATCATCATTGGTCTGGCCCGAGTTCGCTGATTAGTCCGATCCCCGTTCGGTACATCTGATCTGGAGTCATTATTGATCTGGCCCATTAATGATTTGGCCCAAGTATGTTAATTGATCCGAACCTCTTTCGGTACATATTTTCCCAAGAGCTGGTTCATTTTCTGGATGATGGGCCCTCCTAACGAAATGGATATTTTGGGCCTTAGATCCGGGTATTGGGCATGCGGCCCAATATCCCAACATAGTATTTTCTGTTTCACCTAATGCACACTTGAGTTTAAAATTTTATTCTTCACATTCCAATATCATCTAATGCACATTTTAGTTTCACCAAATGCACAATTCAGTTTCACATGATACAATCCAACAGTCCAGATTCATTCTCATTTCTCTCCTGGGAGTCCATTCTTACCGAATAAAGATGCGGGGGTGGGATCACATACAAACTAATCCTCTCATTCAAATCATCTTTACATTATTTGTATTGCACATTGAAGTTCAAAGTGTTTCATATTATTCAAGCCATAAAATAACAGTTTCATATTTACATTATTTGTATTGCATATTGAAATTCAAAGAGTGCATCTTTACATTACTTGTAGTGCATCTTGATGTTCAAAGTGTTGCATATTATTGAGTTTGTAGGTTAGTAAGTTAAGCATGGTTTGTATGTGGTCTCACCCCTATGTGTGTAGCATGGCTTAAGTGGTCAGGCGGGCTAGTCCACATGCCTCTAATTGGGCTAGGTCTGGATGAGCTTACAAAGGAAAAATAATAAATTCTTTATGATTGGGGCTAAAATTTTCCTATTCAGTGTAACAAGAGCTGTTGGGCTTAAAGAATTCTAATAAAACGTCTTCCTTAAAGACGAAGTGAGTGATTATAACTATATGTATGTATCTTATAACTTTATTTAGGTTTTATTAGAGATTACCTAAATGTTAAAGCATTGTTGTGATGGTGTACGAAGACATAGAGTTGTTAAGAAAAAAATCAATTTTGTTCACCCCTTAAAGGAGGGTGATGTTCATCGTCACTCGGTTGTTTGTCATGTGGCATGGGAGTTCTTTATTATTTGACAACCATTTTAACTTTTTCATTTTTAATTTATTTTTATAAAAAAGATACATTTTTTTATTTTTTACGATCTTTCAATTCATGTGGTACCAAATATTGCCTTTGTAAAATTAAAAAAATCCGGCTAAAAATAGATATTAAAACATAGATTTTTCACCCAATTTTTTTATATACGATATTGGTACCATTGGAAAGATTATTAAAAATTATTAAATCTAATATATTATTTATAAAAATGGGACCATAAATCAAAAAAGTTATAACATTGTTTTAAAAAAATGAAATGTGATGCCACACACATTACACAAAGGGAGGGAGGGAATGATGGTCATCCTCTTTGGACAGGGTGAACAGAATCAAACTCGAAGAAGGAAGAGCGGCAGTGCACTTGGGAATCATGATTCTCAAGATTGAACTCTTTCATTTCAGTGGTGCCAAGATATATCCTAGGAAGCGCATCAGATTTGCCCATGCTGAAACACAGATTTTCCTATTTTAAAATTCAAAATGTAAAAGATCACTCCACAAGCTGAAACTTGCCAAGCTTACATGGACGACAATATACAAGAAGCACCACAAGAAGGATCTAGCTTAAGAAGCTATTGAGAAGAGGAGACATTCCAACAAGAAGCATACTCAAGAATAGTTGGTGCTACGCTGGAGGTCATCAAACTTAGAGCATTAGCTTGTACTATTTCTGATTCTCTAAGATTCATTTCAATTCAGTCCAGTCTGTTGAAGTTTAGTTTCCTAACTTTGATTGTGAACACATTTATCCTTGTATTTTTATTAACTTGTGTACTTGTTGATTAAGATATGGATTTTATTTTATGAAAAACGAAAATATATGAAGTTATAAAATTGTGGGTGGTTTTAACAGAATAAACATAAATGTTATTAACGTCCTTTAAATTTATAATATTATCTTATCCAAAAATATATGTATATACCTGAAATAATTTAACATGTTAGTGTAGAATTATTTGGGGTACTCAAGCAGGAATTCAAGACTAATATCAAGGGATTTTTTGTTAAATAGTTTAATTTTAGATTTTTTGATATTATCGTTTTTATTCTGTTTGAGACGATCATGGTACGAATACCATTACCGAAATGCTTCGAGAAAGGCGGTTGTCTAGAAGCTGCATACTCATATACTTCACTAGTTATCGGGTGGTGCTAATATAAGAACATAAGATAAATAAAAGATAAAAGAGATAAATGAAGTGAAGAGATCAATCGTCTGCACGTATCTGCGTCATCCACTTTGCTCTCTCCAAAGTCATACTCGCATCCAACCCAAGAGACGTCATTGATAATACTTAACAATGTGGGTCAAAGAAGTTGGTTTGTACTATCCAATGTACTAAACACATTTGTATAGTAGTTTATTAATTAATATTAATGATTCTTCTCATTTTTACATATTTGTTTCAATGAATATAGACAACACACGTCGATAACAATGAAGACCAAATAAAAACAAAATTAGAAGATTTTAATGAAGGGCCCTCACAAATGTATATATAAAAGGAACTTTTGTATAAGACACACATAAACAAAAAGTAGTATAGCTAATATATAACATATTTCTTACTACAGAGTTTTGAAGCTTACACCTATCACACATCGTGCATTACAAAGAAGGCCAGAGAAGATGGAGAAGACCTCCACTAAACTTGTTCTTTCATTTGTCTTGTGTCTATTTCTATTAGGTCTCTCTCTCTCTCTCTCTCTCACACACACACACACACACGCACGCACACACACACACACACACGAGCTGCATTTTTTATTTTACTCAGTCATGGTGTCTTAAATTCACTAGTCAAATGTTACACGATCACTTAGGACTTACAATATACATCCTTCATTTATTCATCGCATGGTACGCATCGATATAATATTCAAGGTTGATAGTTTTTTTAATAAGTAGAAATAGATATGTTCTCTTGAACAACAATTGACCTATAACATAATCTATTTTGTTATGTATCATTCAATGTTTAATACATCAAAGAAGCCTCATTGGAATAAAAAACAATGCATGTATTTATCTTGAATTCTTTTGTTAACCTATCTATGTTCGTACGAAAAATGTAACTAAATTATTAGTACCTCCCTTCCATTGGACATTGCCAACTATGTGTTGGGTATAAAATAAGAAAAATAAAAATTATGTGATTCATATTTGTGCAAACACGATAGAAGTAAGCCCAATCACAAAGTCATTAGCACAAAAGGAAAATAGCAATTTTTTTAGACAAATAAAAAACGGAAACATGGCAAAGTCCAGCGGCACGAAGAGAGTATTAAAGTAGATTCATGATACTAAATATAGCTAATTTTACATGTTAAGTTATTTATAAATTTCTTGTAACTCAGATCAATAATTTACTTATTTTATATTTTAATTAGTCTTTATGTACTTTCTAACCTGATAAAAAGATTTTACATGTAAGATCCTAATACTTGTATTGCAATATGTATCATTAAGTGGTACACAATGATATCATATCCAATTTTGATAGTTTTTTAAGTAAGTAGTGATAGAAATGTTATCTTAAATATATAACAATTGATATATTGTTTTGATCATTCAATGCTTGATGCATAAAAGAAAGTTAAGATGGTTCGTGAAATGAAAAAATTCATTAAAAATATTTACCTACATTTTTTGTTAGCTTGTCCTCGTACATATGGATAATATGATAAAGTTATTAAACTAAAGTCATGATATAAAATATAATTAAGTTTACATACTATGTTAATTATAAGCAAGTTTTTGTAATTACGAGCTAATTATTTGCTCATATTATATTTTGATTACTCTTTGTGTACTTTTTATCTTACTATAGGTTCCTCACATATGAACGTGCTTGTATCAGCACAGAAGTGTGAATCTGATCAAGAATGTGCAAAATTATTAGTATGCATCGATGGAAAAGCGAAGTGTAAGCTCGACATTGGAAGATGTGTTTGTGTTACCGGAGGTTTTAGTAGTACTTTTAAACATCAAAACCCTAATGTACAATGAATGTTAAATGAAATATCCGGGTGTTAAAAGTACTTTTATGAAGTTGAATATGTATGCTATCGAGGATAAAATAATTTATAATAAATTTGTTTTGCAATAAAGCTACATTGTAACATTAAATGTCATATTGGTATCATTTTTGTCATATCTTATCTGTCATAATCTATTTCTTTATGGAAGCTTACTTTCCTAACTTCTTTATATCAAATAATTAATTTGATCTATCATATCTTTTACAAGTTAAAATCTTTACCTCTAAAGAATGTTTATATGTTCTATTCGCTTAACATATTTTTTAGAATGAACTTTTGAAATTTCTTGGATGTGTGAACTAAACTCCTTATATTACTCTTGTGGCTCAAAAATCATTCTAGAGAGAAGTTTCTACTTGAAGACAATTCTTGAGAGAAGATTTTGCATTCTAAGTGCAGAACCTCGAGCATCCAAAGTGGCCCTTTTTGTAGTCGATCATGCATAATAATTTTTATTAGAAAATTGTGATAATTGAATAATAAAAATAGTCATAAGAGAATTGTGATGACTGTTGGTGATGCCCCGTCATGATCATCAATAGTAATTTAATTATGCTTCTAAAGAAGACTTTGTGGTTGATCTTTTTAGGCTCCTTCTATTTGATACGTAGTATATCACTATTTCATCAATAAAAACATAAATATATAAATTAAATAAAAAATTATATTTTGAAGTAGAAATAATATAATTAATATTAACTGATGATTACACCAATACACATATGACTATTACCGCCATAACTATCACACGATATATAACAATGAATGTTAAATGAAATATTTAGGGTGTTAAAATCAAAAATATTTTAAAGCATTGGAAGATGACTTTGTGTCTGATCTTTTTAGGCTCCTTCTATTTAATATATCACGGTTTCATCAATAAAAACATGAATATATACACTAAATAACAAATTATATTTTGAAGTAGAAGTATAAAATTAATATTAACTGATGATTACACCAAAATACCTATGACTTAACCACCATAAATATCACCTGATAATTTAACAATGTTAAATGAAATATTTACGCCGTTAAATCTGATCAAGAATGTTACCCGATAACCATCACCCTCATAACTAATTATTTATTTGATGGTTACTACATACGAATATGTTTAATTAACATGAAAAATTGTACTCTGTAGTAATGACAACAAATAAGAATGAATGCTCACTTATGTCTAAATATGTTGAAATAGATAACTTTAGAGCACGTTTGATAGCATTGAAATTGGATGAATCAGATGAATCAGTTGAAATTGGTGACATTCTGGCAGTTACAATTGAATTGGCTGAATTGCTAAATTATGGGGAAAATTATATTTAAAATATATTTCAGTAAAAAAATAAAGAACAAATTATATGTAAAATAGCTAAAATGACCATCTACAATAATTTCAGCCAATTCAGCTACAAAAATAATTCCAATCTTACTTATTTTTATTATTATACAATCCAACGCACGAAATCAAAATGGATCTTTAGTGTTATGAAAAGTGGTTGTTACAAACAAAAATTAATACTTTCAAATTAGCAAATTTGAAATCTATTTGTAGCCCTTAATATAAGTTTCTATTAGGCCCAAACATCTAAGTCAACACTGAAAAATCAGATTGATTTACTCCAGTACGTTGATTCAGTATGTATGGTGCTATATTTGATCCAAACTTTTGAAATTTCTGGTTCCATTCATAACTAAATCCAAAATATTTTGGATCTAGCCAATTGAATTTTATTTAAAAATTTATTATTATCAGTGTAAAATACATATTGAGATTTGACTTTAGATTTAATTTTAATAGAATATATATACATTAGCAAATTTGTATGTTAATATTAACAGTTTAAAGTAAATCACATGTGAACAATTATAGGTCACACACTTAATTAGATTGATTTTGAGTCCAGAATATATAAGCAAATACAAAAATATGGAGGGACTAAGTTTTTAACTTAATGTGTAAATAACTAAGGGTATGTTTGGGAGTTTGGAGGAAATAGAAGGGGAAGACTTTGGAGGTATGTTGTTGGAGGGAAAGGGAGGGAAGGGTGAGGAAGCCATTCTTTGTATTTGGGAGAAATAAAATTGGAAGAAGAGGGTTTTTGAAGGAATTATAATTAAAATCACTTTGAGATATGACAAATTCAAATCATTGATCGAGCAGATATTCATTTTTAATTTAGCTTAAATTACCATCTTCTTAATTATCCTCCAAAACCCTCCAAATTGGGGGAACTTAAAAATTAAGCATTTGGAGGATTTTGAAGGGTTACAAAAGCCCTCCAAAACTATTCTTCCAATTTTTTAAACTCTCAAACATGAAAAGGAGGGCCATAACCCCCCGTTAACCTTCCCCTCCTCTCTAAAACTCAACTCTCAAACACACCCTAAATATACGAAAGAAAATCAGCATTTTTAATTACATTTAATTATATTTTGAAAGAATGAAAATCATAATAAATAAAATCGGTGAATAGCATAAAATTTCGGATTTGAGTATTAAGTGTAAAGCCTTTTCACACGTTTCTCTTTTGACAAGTACTACAAATGATAAATATTAAAGGAATTTTATCAATTCAGGACCCGAAAGATAGATGAATTATCAATTCGGGACTTGAAAGATGAGATCTATTGGTATAGGACCCGAATAATGAAAAACTATCAATCTAGGACCTAAAGTTTCATAGGTTTTGATTTATTTAATTTTTTATTAATTCCATTGCTCATTTTTGATAAACTTGTCTTCATAAAAGTTTATTAGTTTCATAAACTAAATAATATTTAAAAATTTTAAGATAAAAAAAATTAATAAAATTTCTGACAACTTAGGTCCTAAATTGATAATTTCCAATCATTCAAGTCCTAAATTGATAGTTTTCCATCATTCGGGTCCTATATCGATACTTTTCATCTTTCAGGTCCCGGACTGATAATTTATCTATCTTTCGGGTCCTGAATTGATAAAATTCCAATATTAAATGACTAAACTCCATCTACTTAAATTTATTTCCTTGATTATTAAATAAACTTATGTCATTATGTTTAAGATTTTTAATTTCTTTGCTCAGAAGTTCAAATTCCAAGGGGAAAAGAGGCAAATAAGGCCACGTACTAACCAAAAAAGGTCAAATAAGGCCTTATTTATGAGGTTCTGTCCGGCCTTCGCCATTTGGGGTGGTTCTCGGTGGAATTTTTTGATGATTTTTTTTTTACCATATTATTCATTAAGTCTTGTTTACGCATACCAAATTTTAGATAAAAATTTAATCGAGAAGGCATTCAAATGAATTCTTGAAGATAACTGCGCTTTTAACTGCGCAATTATCTTAAAGAATTCATTTGAATGGCTTCCCGATTGCATTTTTAGCTTAAATTTGGTATGAGTAAACTAGACTTACTGAATAAGATGCTCAAAAAATGTCATCAAAATATTCCATCGAGAACCAACCCAAATGGCGAAGGCCGGACAGAGCCTCATAAATAAGGCCTTATTTGACCTTTTTTGGTTAGTACGTGGCCTTATTTGCCCCTTTTCCCAATTCCAAGTAACGAGTAAAGTCCACGTGAGATCGATGAAATACTAGGGGTGAGCATAAACCTGAACCGAACCGGTACCGAACCGTCCCATAATGACACCGAACCGAATACCGGGTATTTAAACGGTTCTATAGATTTTTATCCCGTACCGAAACTGTACCGTATGAAACGGGTACGGGACCGGTCCTCGATTTTGAGAACCGAAAAATACCGGACCGAACCGTTCGTAAATAATGCATTTGAATTTTTTATATTTTTTCTATATCAATAGATCTAGACCAACAATTTTATACCACAAGTATGTATTCATGTGTCCCTAAGATATTTAAAATGTGTTGTTTATATATATATATATATATATATATATATATATATATATAGGGAAGAGATCAAATAAAAAGAGGTTCTCCCGTGCAAAGTGCGAACAATTGCACTTTTTCTTCACCGCGTTGCACTTTTGCGTGTTTATGTTGCACTTTTTCGCGATGGCAAAAAATTTCGTTTTAATTACGAAATTGCCACCGCATTTTTGATCAAATTTAGTTCACTTTAATTTGGCTCATTTTGAACCATTAGATCTCAAAATGAACGCACAAGATTAATTTTCACTTTGCATGGGAAGACCTCTTTGTATTTGAACCCTCCCCTATATATATATATATATATATATATATATATATATATATATATATATATATTGTTAGTTCTTCTTTTTAGTTAATTTATGTTATATTTTGGTATGTATTGAAAGAATATTAAAACTTTAGAAATCATTAATGATTATTTATTTCTAGTAATATAGTGTACATGACTTTTTGTTGTATCATGTTTGTGCATTTTTTACAACTTAATTAATATGGTTTAAATCTTAACTCTCAAGCTTCAACTATAAATTAAATTAGAACAACGGAGTAATATTTAACCTAGAACGACGAAGAAGAACGTTGAAGATTTCTATTATATTCAACAATTTGATGATATTCGCTTTTATATTTTCATATGAACTTAGTAAATTAAAAATGATATTTATCTCGTGCGTCATCGGTTTGTTATACTTTTTCTTAGATGTGTTGCACTATTTGTGTATTTGTGAATTTTAGTACTAGGTATGCAATTTCTTGTATTTATTTCAACATTTCATGTGAGTTGGTTGGTGTGATGATATCTATTAATTGTAAGATTTGTTCAAAAATGTTAGCATGTGTTTGGCATTATACCGTACCGTTTTGTACTGTTCTGAAACGACATGGTACCGAACGGTTCTATCCTTGGAACCGGCCGGACCGTACCGGACCGTTAAAAATCTCACGGATACATTACGAGTTTTATCAATTTACTGGACCGTTCCGGACCGCGCCCACCCCAATGAAATACTTATCCGGTAGAGACTTAGTCTTCAAAACTTGAGTGTTTTATTTATTCTAATGAATTTATTACGTTTGCGATATCGATCTAACGCTGCATTATATGATACTCCTTATTGCATTTAAAAGTTATTTTTTTAAAGAAAAAAACTTATACTAAATTTATAGAATCAAACATCTCAACATGCATTATATACTCTCTATAGCCGATAGGTTCTCACACTTCTGGGTCTGAGAGAGAATAGACTACCCAAAAATGAGTGAGACTAATCACTGGATATGTGAGAGCTCTAAAGCTATTATCAACCAGGTTAGCGAGATTGCTTTCATATTCTCACAACAAAAATCACCCACAACTTCCAATTATTAACCAAATAAAAAAGTACGAGATAGCAAAAAATAAAATTTGAACGAAAGATAGAGCACAAGAGGGCAGGTGACCGATTCCCACTGTGAAACGTCGGCCTCCGATCCTTGGCTCCGTCGGTCGCTCCAAGGTGAGAGTTCAGGAGGGGGACGGGCCGTCAATACTTCGTCTATCTTGTTCATCTCGACATCCTTTCCCGTCTTCGACCTCTTCTTGTCTCCTGCATCGTCGTTCATCATGATTGGAACAGATCTGCCATTGTTTCTTCCGGCCAAGATTTGCTTCTCACATGTTGTGTTGCCCTCTATCTCCCCGCTACTCTCTCGGTGAAAAAGCTAAACAAAACTTAGACGCCGAAGACTTGGCGCGGCTCAAAACCCTAATGCACGAAGGCGTTCTCTTCCGCTTTGTATATATGTATGTATATATATATAGTGTCGATAAACTTAATTTTATTGCACTATTACATTGTCTATAATATTATTAAAATTAGTTTAGGATGTATCCTACAGTGCATCCATGACGTGATTTCCACCGAAAGGATAAAACTTTAAAAGTTCAAATTTCCCACTTCTAAAACCAAAAAAGACTACAAGCGATAATAATCATGGCTGATTATTAGGGGTGGACGTGATCCGGAATGATCCGGTAAATTAGTAAAACATGTAATGTATCTGTGAGGTTTCTAAAGATCCGATATCGTCCGGTTTGAAAGATGGAAGCATTTTGTACCATGTCGTTTCAGAACAGTACAAAACAATACGGTACAATGCCAAACACATGCTAAAAAATTTGTTCAAATCTTGTAATTAGTAGATATCGTCACACCAACCAATTCAAATGAAATGTTGATATAAGTACAAGAAATTGCATACATAATACTGAAATTCAAAGATACAAAATTACTGCAACACAACTAAGAAATAATATAGCAAAATGATGATACACGAGACAAATATCATCTTTAATTTACTAAGTTATGTGGAAATATAAAAAGGATACCATCAAATTATTGAATATAATAGAAAATCCAACGTTCTTGTTTGTTCTAGGTTAAATATTAGTTCTAATTTAATTTATAGTTGAACCGTGAGAGGTAAGATTTAAACCATATTCTTTAAGTTCTAAAATTGCACAAACATGATATAACAAATAGTCATATACACTGTATTACCAGAAATGAAGTCACTAATAATTTTCAACACATTAACATTCTTTCAATACATACCAAAATATAATATAAATTATCTAAAAAGAAAAAATAACAATATATATAAACACTCACATTTAGCTATTTTAGGGACGCGTGAATACATAATTGGCTAACTTGGGCTATAAATTTATTGATCTATAAAAGAGATTTATTGGTATGGGAAAAAATATAAAAATTTCAAATGCTTTATGTTTTAATGGTCTGATCCGATATTTTTCGATTCTCAAAATCTAGGATCTACCTGACTACCCGTTTCAAATGGTATTTATGTCCACCCCTACTAATAATAACATGAATATCCTCAATGCCCAATGAAACTTCTTCGAGGTCACCGCAGCAGCCGCCCTCGCCTCAGGATCGTCCTCCATGAATAATAATGAAATCCCGTATACAGTTTGTCGGCGATTTGTCGATTCGTCCTCAGGTTTTCAATATAATAATAATAATAAAATAATAATTATTTACCCAATAAGATAGAGTTTTCATACTATCCCCTAAGAGGGATATTGTGAATAACATACTCCGTATACAGTAGCATTCAAATTAGGGAAGCCTGACAGAAACCTCGTCCGGTCAACTTTGTTTTTTTACTGAAAATGATGTTTACAATTCAATTTTATTATTCGTTGGTATCAACTATTACTTCGAATTGTTAGATCATAAAAATATTAAAATTTTCCGGTCGGGAAGTCGATTAAATTAATTATTTAAAATGATTGCGCATTTATGTATATATATTCTACTTGTATCATTAGCTCACATAAAACTATTTGAACAAACAACCATGCCGAATGAAAACAAAACTAGCTGCATAGGACCGAGAAGATATCACTGTAGCAATCAATACAATTGTCCAAAAAAAACGAGTATCCGAGATTAGAAATAAGTATAAAATTTATAGAATTCTGTAACATTCAAACAATGAGCATCTTCTACATGACATTCACTGCTCGTAAGCTCGTACCATTCACTGCTCTCACCATCTGCACATAAATAAAATTGTGTAAGTATATGAAATATATATTTACATATGACGAATAGACATCATCTCTTGCACTGGATTCATATTTATACTCAGTTCTTCGATGCAATCAGACAATTAAAACCTTCAGGAAACGAAAATAAAAGTAGATTAGAAAAATTAGAAATACACTAAAGAGGTAGTATAAAAAGTACTACCTCCGTTCCCATTTTAACTTCCAAATGGGTTTGGCACAAAGTTTAAGATAGTGGATATTGTGTGGTGGAGAGTTGTGCAGACGAGAGAAAAATGTGTAAGAAATGTTGTGAACCACAAATTCTTTACCAAAAAGGGAAAGTGGAAGTTTTAATTGGAACGGACGAAAAAGGAAAGCTGGAAGTTTATTTAGGAATGGAGGGAGTATATTTTAGTTTAGCTGTGCCGATTTCTGCCTTCTCCACTGTTATGATGCTTCTAGACTATGCATTACATATTATTTTGTTGAAGGAGAGGACTTTAGTTGCTAAGCAGTAGATTTTTGGCTTATTTTAGCTTTGTGTGTCATAATTTTTATCAAATGATAATTTAGCAGATGACCACTTTAGCCTTTTTATGCATTTTTGTGACATATTACATATCAATGAAATGTAAATAAGTTAAAGAAAATATAAACTCAGATTTTCTTTTAATTTGGGTATAAGCAGTTTGCCACCCATTATGGAAGTTAAAAAAGAAAAGAAAAGTGAATGCTTTTGTAAGGATAAAGCAGGAAAAGCATTTGACTTGAGTAAGATAAACAGCAAATCTGGGATTTTAGTATTCTACTGCAGCACAGAAGTACCATTGCTAGCTGCTTTCTTTGGTTCTTCTTTACATGTCTGACTGAGATTGACACCTTTGTTGCTTTCTTATTGTGATCATTCTCCTTTGAAGGTAATAACTTAAACCCATTGATTATGATTTTTTGAAGCAATGATTTGAACCACTAAACTGTTTTTGTAAAACATTTAAGCTTCTTTTTTTTTTAATTTTGTTATCAGGCAATGGAGATTGTGTGAATATACCTCTGTTTTTGCTTCTATAAAAATTGTGGGCAAATTGCGTGAGTACATAAATATTTTTGAATTTTTTTATACGGA
The DNA here is from genome assembly GCA_945859875.1 of Cuscuta europaea. Lineage (NCBI taxonomy): Eukaryota > Viridiplantae > Streptophyta > Magnoliopsida > Solanales > Convolvulaceae > Cuscuta > Cuscuta europaea. The sequence goes on from CAMAPE010000009.1 coordinate 3,517,832, forward strand.
ACTTTTAAATTTGGAGGGCCTTGGTTGGTCCCTAGCTCCGCCCATAAGCGGCGAAGTGTCATTTAATAGATAGTTTTATTATTATATATTATTGTGGGACTCCTATTTAATTATACCTCTAATTTCCTATATATATATATATATATATATATATATATATATATATATATATATATATATATATATATATATATATATATATATATATATATATATATATATGAGTAGTGTTCCGGTCTGGAATTCCTGACCGGAAACGCCGTCTGGACGGCGTCATTTAGGGCTCTTCCCGGTGACATTTTTTGATGAAATTTTAACGCATGTTCTTCATCAAGTCTAGTTTATCCACAGAAAAATTCAGCTAAAAAAACCCGGAAAGATCGTCAAATGATTTTTGAAAGATAACTGCGCCTGAAAATACATATAAAACGCAGTTAACTTCCAAAAATTATTTGACGATCTTCCCGAATTTTTTTTTAGCTGATTTTTGTTTTGGATAAACTAGACTTGATGAAGAAAATACCATAAAAATTTTATCAAAAAATCCCACCGGGAAGGCGGCCAATCGCCGCCGTCCGGACGGCGGTTCTGGTCTAGAATACCTGACCTAAACATTTGTGTGTGTGTATGTGTGTGTGTGTGTGTGTGTGTGTGTGTGTGTGTGTGTGTATATATATATATATATATATATATATATATATATTGTTGTCAAACTATTTAGTATTTTAACTAAACTAAAAAATGAAGATAGAAAAATAATGTCACTATGGCATTTAAAGGAATAGTTTATGTGCAAAAGGAAAATGAGTGTTTTAATGCTCGTATATGTAAATGAAGCAACATTTCTATTTCATTGAATTGAACTAATGCAAACAACAAATGCAAGTATAAATAGGAGACCACTGGGCAGTTAACTAAGCTAGTCCATTACGCCACTTCTTAATTAACTAGCTACTAAGAAAATGAAATTGCCACTACTCCACTAATACCAATTTTAACTAATTAAATTAATTAAAACTTAAAACAAATTTAAAACTCCAGCCATGCATAAGTGTCTCATGACCGATTTAAAACCCAACAATCACCCCCTTAATCGGTCAGTTCATAATACCCGCTCACAGTAGTGTCGGTTCCTCTCTCTTCCATCAAATATGCTTCTTGCCTTCTTGTTTTCCCACTTAGGACACTCGTTGATATAGTGACCAAGTTCCCCACACTTGTAACATGTAACGACGTAACGTGGCTTTTGTTCCGGACACGTTCAATGCCGTCTTGACTCCTCCCGGACCCACGACCTCTTCCCCGTCCACGTCCAAAGTCACCCCGATTTGAACCTCCGTTGCCACAATGCTTACAACCGTGAAACTTTTCTTCACTTGCCAACAACAAACCACCTTGACTTTCTTCCATCTTCCGAAAGCCTTTTGTTCGTTCCTCGTACGCCCTCAATCTTCCATCAACCTCTTCAAACAGCATCACATCTAACTCAAAGTGATAAAGTATATTCTAGAGAGAAGTGAGAGCTAGAGAGAGAAGTGCAAGTAAATGCTTCAATAGAATTATTTTGTGAACCCCTACAACTACCTCTAGAGGAAGTATTTATAGGGAAAATACGGGCTGGACTCCCAAGCCTTGGGCTTGGGAGGCCCATTTACGACTGGACCGCTATTAGGCCGAATACAATATGTGTAGGAATGATTAAGTGTAAAATCCAGTTCTGTGAGGCTTCCGTGGCCGATGAGGGCATGGCCGACGAGGGCACGGCCGACGAGGGCACCCAAGTTCCCTGGCTTCAGGATCATATTCTGAGTTGGTCCTTCTTCGGCCGGCAGGGGTCCTTTAGCTGATGAGGGCACCACCTGATGGCTTGTACTTTCTTGTTCTTCTGAGTATGTGGGTCCTGGGGCCTATACCCATATACTCCATCAGAAGTCCCCCACTCTCTAAGCTGAGATGTAGACGAAATGAAGGAGAGTAGATTTCTGTGCTTGATGCTCTTGGCCGATGCGGGACCACGTTGGCCGTTCTCTGTCGTGGCGTTGGTGGCCCTGTTCTGAGTTTGGCCGTTACCTGCCCCTTGATGTGGACGGGGAAGGCTGTTATTCCTTTGGTGCGCTTGTTTGTGGACGATGAGTGTTCTGGCATGAGTGGCCGATGAAGGGAGTGTCTATCCTTTCTTGATCGTTGATGGTTGAACTTTCCTTTTGGGCTGATGAGGCCGTTGGGGTTGCGTCTTGTTTTGAGGACGACAGGCGTCCATTGTTTTGGATGGTTGGTGAGGGTGCTCTGCACTCCTTTTGGCCGGTGAGGGTGCTGTGCACTCCTTTTGGCCGTTGTTGATGACACCATGTGCCTTTGGGCGACAAGGCGCCATATTGCCCAAGGTTTTGGGGACGATAACATTGTCTGGCCGGAGATGGAGTTGTGAGGACCTTGGAGCCGTTGTGGTACATGGACGATGTGGCCGCGCTTGTAGTCGCAATTGTGTACTTTGTGTATTTTTGTTTCTCATTTTGCTTGCCATTCTTGAGGTCGGTGTAGTCCCCCAGTCTCCCACTGCTTCAGGCCGAAGAGTGAGTGAGGGGTGAAGGAGTAACTTGAAAACTAGGCCGAAGCGGGATCCTCATACTGCCCTTGGATCCAACCCTTTGACGATTTCCTGACCAAGGTAACCCTGTGGGAGAACCCTTGGACACAGGTCGCTTTCAAAGGGTTATCATCAAGGGTTTAGTGTGAGGGCCTAATGGCCGTTGGGTTCCTTTCCCTTGGGGTGTTGTGGCCGTTGTAATGCCTTTCTTTACATAATATGCATGGCTGCTTAAATGGCCGATACGGGTGCAACGTGGGTAGCCGTTGACTGTGTTGGCCGTCGTGGGTGCTATTTTCCCTTCCTTGCTCCGTAGAGCCTGCTTTGCTGGTGGGCCGCTGATCTGTGGAGGGGGCTTGGCCTATTGACAAAGTGGTGGCATCCCATTGGTGGCCGTTGGTGTGGCCACTAGGGTGATGCCACGTGTAGTTACCGTTGGGAGGGGGGCTATAAATACCCTTCCCATTCCAAAGGAAGCCTTCATTTTCATCCTGAGCAAATGAAGTGTTGCCCAAAACTCTAGAGAGAGAGAGCCTTTTGCGAGTGTTCTTCACCTCCTTCAAAACTTCAAGGTCAGTTCCTTAATCTTTTCTTCGATCTCTTACATATTTTGCTCCCTCTAGGCTTTGATCCAGTGTTAGTCACAGAAACACCTTAGATCTAAAGTAGATCCCCTTAGTGCCTTAGGAGTTATTAAGATGAAAACCCTGAACGAGGAGTATTACCCGTATGACGACGAGCCCTCCGTCAAGTCTCTTGACTACGACGTGATCGAAGAGTGTGCCGAGGAGATTGAACACCTGAGCCCGTATAAGTTTGAAGATCATGTGGACGAGGAGGGCGAGGACGAAGAGTCTGCCTCGTCATCTGAGGATGAGGACGCAGGGGTCTTCCGCATAATGGACGGGGCGTCTGCCTCTACTACCATTCTGTGCCCGAAGCCGGTGTCTGCTGTGAAAGGGGCATCGCGGCCGAAGAGGAACAGGCGGCCGAAGAAGGGCCCGGGCTTCTCCTACTTGGACCTTACCAACATCTTCCTCATCAACCCGGAGAGCAGCGCTGCTGATTACTTGGTCGCACAGATGTACGTGGGGCCGTTTGGGAGGGTTAGGGCGCCTAGGCCGACGGACCACGTGCTCAATCCGCCGCCGGGATACTTCGGGGTGTATCCGATGAGCTTCGCCAAGGGGCTAAGGTTTCCCCTTCACCCCTTCATCAAGGATTACTTGGACGTGGTGGGACTCCCTCCGGCCTTATTGACCCCAAACAGCTACTCGTTGATGGTGGGGTTCCTCCTCCGTTGTGCTGAATTGGGTTACAAGCCGACGACGGCCCTATTCATGAACCTTTATCAGATTGGCTGAGGGAGCCACAAAATTTGCGCCTGCTACGCCACTCTGCAGCAGCTGCTGAAGAAGAGGACTTTACGGACTTGCCTTCATCCATACATGGTTGGAAGAGCAAATTTGTCTTCGTGTCCCTGGGAGAGGGTGGCACTGAATTCCCCTCCGTCGGCCACGATGGGATGTTCAATCTTCATGACCCGCCGAAGAGTTCGATCCTAGATGCTCAGGTGGAGGTGTTCCTTGAGGGGGGGCCGAGGAGCGTGAAGGATTACATCACGGAGTACAAGATGACCATTATCGGCTTCTTTAGATACTTCGTGTATGGTGACAAGGAGGATGACATCCAACTATAGCCGAGGATGACCACTACCTTTGAGGAGGCTGACGGTCCCGATCTGGGCGTCCCTGCCGAAGCTGATGGTAATACATCCTACGGCGTTCTTGTTTCATTTTGTTCTTTTACTTTTCTAACTTATTTCTCTTTGTTGTGTAGACTTTGTGATGGATCGTCGGTGAGTGATGAATAAGGCCGCCGTGAAGGCGAAGGCGGAGCTGGCCGCCAAGGAGGCCGCGGCGAAGGCGGCTGCAAGTGGTGATGTGCCGAAGAAGCCACCTCCCCAGCCGAAGAAAAAGTGGCCAGTGGATGATTCCCAGAAGAAGCTGACTGAGGCCGGCATGCAACCCGCCAAGAAGTCCAAGAAAGCTTCGCCTTCCTCCGTTGCCGACGAGGTCGGTGCTCTGACCGTCCCAATTGTGGACGAAGGGGGATCCAGTGCTGCTGCTGCCCTTGTAGATCTTACCTCCGGTCTCTCCGGGGATGTTTCTCAACTCCTCCCCCTCGCTCAGGGGCCCCGGCCGAAGCAGTCCGGCAAGGAGGTGGCTACGACCACTTACAAGATTGAGGTTGAGTACCCCAAGGATGGGGGTGTCTTCAACGATGGCGTTGACGGCCATAGTGTGCTCTCTCAGGCCATTCCGGCCAAGGATCAGATTTATCTTGATAAGCTCGGCGATGTCAAGATACTCCCTCCGTCCCCTATTAAATGTCCCATTTTACCATATTGGGATGTCCTTATTTAATTGTCCCATACCTTATTTGGTAAAGTTTGTGTGGCTCAAAATCGTTCTTACTTTATTCTTACTTTATTCTTACTTTATCTATTAATATCAACCACACAAACCTACTTTTCTTTAAACTCGTGCCACCCTCTTTCGGGACATTTAAAAGGGGACGGAGGGAGTATACGATGGGGGGATGGACCTTGTCGTCCAGGTAAATCCTTTCGTCTTTAACTTTGTCGCTTTCCTTTGATATTTTTACGAACTTGTTGCCTGATACCGTTTTGTGTTGCAGGGTGCCTTTATGCTCATGGAGAGCAACAAGAGGCAGCAACGGGAGATTGCCCATTTGAAAGAATTTGAGCAGAAGGCAGCCTCGGCCGATGAGGCCATGAGCTGCTTGGGGAGGCTGCGAGAGGACTTTGCGGCCTTGCAGAAGAGGGCCGATGAGGCTGATGCGGCCAGGGACGAGGCCCTAGCCAAACTTGCCGAAGAGAGGGACGCCCGTGAGGCTGATCGTCGGCGGGCCGATGATGCCGAGAAAGCCAGAGCCGAAGCTGAGGCTGCAGCGGTGAAGGCTGCTGATGCTGCTGTTGAGAAGTTCTTGGCCGAAGGCTAGAAAGCCGACGAGCACTTGCCCTGGTGTTATGAGGTCGTGGCGGCCAAGCTCGAGGACTGAGGGCAAAACTCCCATGCTGGCCAAGAGTATTTTGAGCGCGAGATGTCCGTGTATTACAACATGGGCCAGCATTGGATGCAAAGGCTCCTCTATCGGCGGCTGAGTCGTGCTTTCAAAACCCTGAACTATACTCGGGGGTGGGCCAGGCGGAACCTACAGCTTCCCAAGCTGATGAAGGATCCGGAGGAGCAGGTTAAACTTCCCCTTTGTGACATGCAGACTCTGATAGATAGTTCTGGCCTCGGCGAACCAGACTATGGTGAAGATGATGTCCTGGCCGACACCGCCACTTCCGCTGTAGAGGCCGGCTTAGATGCCGAGGCCGAGGATGAAGTCGAGTTCATCGTTGATCAGGACGTTACGGGTCATGCTGCCGATGAGGGCGCTCAGGAGGCTTGATCATCCATAACTTATTTTGCTTTGTAATTAGTACTTTTTTTTGTCTTTACCGTCTGAATGTAATGGCCGAAGCGCCCTCCCATGTAATGACTTCATGAATGAAATGTGCAATATTTCCGGCCCTATTCTGTCTTCTCGTTGTCTTGTTCTCCCTTTACTTTTGTTCTCAAGTTTTTCAAAATTTGTCTAAGTGTTTGGAATTGGGGCTTAGGTAATTTTTCTAAGTACTAAGGTTCCAAGTGAGTGGGTGTCCGCGTCGTCTTGGTATCACGCCCCCTTTTACCTTTGCCCGAGACTTTGGAAAATTTTCTAAGTGTTGAACCAAATACCACACTTGGTGATCTCGTCGGCCCTGTGTTCTTTTCGGCCCTTTTGTTCCCATGCCCCCTGTTTAAACAGGAAGTCACATCTGGTTTCTGTAGTCATAGCCGATAAGGGCACCTGTCCTTTGCCCGTCCTATGTAACTTAGCCTTGACTGAGTGGATAGTGTTGTTGTCCCCTTCGGCTTTAAATTTTTTTGCTTGTTGCCTTTGTTGTTCCAATTTTGAAATTTGTCTAGGTGTCAAACCAGAACATAGATAACTACCGCCCTTTGTTGGGGCCGAGGCGGGCACCTGCAAGTGTTTGAGTGCCCGCTTCGTCTTGAGGCTGTCCCCTCGTTATTCAATACTTTGGAGATTTCTCCAAGTGTTGGGCCATGTAGTTTTCTTCTGCTTAGTACCGTTGTCGGCCAATTTGGGCAGTGTGGCCGATGAAGGTACCCGGGTGTTGCGCACCCGAGTGCTTGCCTTTTCCTTCGCATTTGCTTTCTTCAAAAAAAATTCTAAGTGTTTGAAATTCACTTAGGCGACTTTGCTCTCTGTTGTTCGCTTCGTCTTGGGGATGCCTTTTCCCTTTTGCCTTTGAAACTTTTCGAAGTGTTCAACTTGAGCAGCCGCCTAGGTTTTAGCGCCTTTAACGACCAGCAAGAATGTTGTGGCCGATAAGAGTTGCCGTCAGTGTCCAACTTTCCCGCGAGTGTTTGAGTACCCGCTTCGTCGAGGACCTCCTTTCCGGTGTTCAACTCCAGGATTGTGTTAAGTGTCAGGCTGGGACTTGGTTTGCATGCTGAGTGTTGGAACTCGGTCGGTCATGGCCGATGAAGGTAACCACCCTCGTTTCACCCAACCACTTGGTTAGGATTCTATAGGTGCATGCTCCGTCCTCGACACTTTCCTCGTAGCGGGTGGCCGCTTCGTCCGATCGAGTTACCTGTTGGTAGTGTTACCTTTGTATTCAACTGATATGTACTTAGCCAAATGTGTGGCTTGATTTGTGGGGATTTATTTTTACTGCTCGAGGCCGGCAAGTGCGCACGGTCCTCGGCTTCCCTCTTTTTTTTTCGTTCCCTATTTCGGGGAGTGTCCTTCTTTCAGGCTTCGGCCGAAGGGGTCGATGGTCCTTTGGCCGGTTTGGACTTCGTTTATAACGTCCATGATCTCAGGGGGGGTCCCGTCACCTATTTATGACGCGGGCTAGACTTTTGGTTGGTTTCCAATGGCTGCCGTTGTCCAACCCCGAGTTTGGGGATTTTGTCACCTCGGCCATGATTTCAGGCCTGTCGTCCTGCGATCAGGCACATGGACGACGCGATGAACTTCCCATTTCAAGACGCGGGCCGTTTGCGGGCCCATCGTCCTGGGGACATCGTCGGCCCTGCCTGAGCATTTCGCTCTGAGGGGCCGATACGACGTGCTCATTCAGCTGGGCCTAAACCTTTCGCTGATACAAAATACAATGGAGCATACCTGAGCCTTTCGCTCTAAGGCTGCAGATGCGAAGCACCACATCGGCCATGCCTGAGCCTTTCGCTCTAATGTGGCCGATGAGGGCGCCTGTTAATGTTTTACTCAAATCCCAAGAAATCAAAGGAAACATGATTTTTATTCATAAGTGGCTCAAGGCCGAGGATGGTGTTCAATCAATAACCCGTCAAGGGGTGAGGGCTTCATCAGCTGCACCTCCTTCGGATTATTGATAAAACTTCACCAGATGGTGTACATTCCACGTTCGTGGTACATTGGTCCCATTTGGGCGTTTAAGCTTGTAGGTGCCGGGTTTCACCACGGCACTAATGATGTAGGGACCTTCATACTTCAAGGCTAGCTTGCCCCCTTCCGTCGGCTGACTTGCTTCCCTTCGGCGGAGGACGTAGTCCCCCACTTGGAATTCCCGGGAACGTACCTTGACGTCATAGTATGATTTCACTTGACGCCGTTAGTTCTCCGCCCGGATGAATGCTTGTTCACGTCTTTCTTCGACCAGGTGGAGGTCGATCTTCATGTTCTCCTCGTTGACCTGAGGGTCGTACTGCTCCACCCGTCGACTGGGAATGGCGACTTCCGTGGGTGCCTTTGCTTCAAAGCCATAGCACAGGGCAAAAGGTGTTTCACCTGTTGCCCTCCTTGGCGTAGTGTGATAGCACCACAGGATGCTGGGGAGCTCGTTGACCCAACTTCCTCCTGCGTCCTGCAACTTCTTCTTCAGCCCCTCCATTATAGTTCTGTTGGCGTTCTCAACCTGCCTGTTGCCCGGAGGGTAGGCAACGGAGGAGAAACAGTGCTTTATTCCCCACTCTCAAAGGAGTTCATGGAAGGGTGCCGCTTCGAACTGGGTGCCATTGTCAGATATGATCTCTTGGGGGACGCCGAAGCGGGTAATGACGTTCTTATGGACGAACTTCTGACATCTCGCCCCTGTGATGCTGGCCAAAGGTTCCGCTTCGACCCACTTGGTGAAGTAGTCGACTGCGACGATGATGTAGCGGTTGTTGCCAGCGGCTCTGGGTAATGGGCCGACCAGGTCAATCCCCCACCTTGAAAATGGAATGGCAGTGCTGACGGGGGCGTAGTTGACGGCTGGCCGACCAGGGGCCTTCTGGAGCACCTGGCACGTGGTACATTTCCTGGTGAGATCTGCAAAATCTCGCGCCATCGTCGGCCAGAAATAGCCCTGGACGACGAGACGCCGGGACATACTGAAAGGGCCCTGGTGTGAGGAGAAAACGCCGCATTGAACTTCCTCCATGGCCACTTCGGCCTCGTCCTGGTGCAGGCATCGAAGGAGAGTGCCATTGTAGGATCGCTTGTAGAGCTTGCCATCCTCAATAGTGTAGCTTGGAGCCTTGAGCTTGGCAAGCTTGGCCCTCTCCTCGTCCTGGGGTAGCTCCCCCGTGGTGAAGAAAGTGGTGATGTCGGAGATCCAGTCCTCCGGCCGCTGTTGGATGCACAAGATGGGACTGGCATGGATGCTGGACATGCTCAGCTCCTCGATCTTGGTGATTTTGGAGATGTGCTCTGGAGTATCCAAGCTGAGCTTGGAGAGGATGTCGGCCTCGGCGTTCTCGGCCCTTGGGATCTGTGTGATCTCGTGGGTTTCGAACGCCTTCAGCAACTCCTCTGCTGCCTATTTGTACTGCTTCATCCGGCCTTCCTTTGCTTCGTACGTACCCTCAACCTGGCCCACTACCAGCTTGGAGTCGCACCCGATTCTGATGTGCTTGGCTTTGAGGCCAGTGGCAAGTCTGAGGCTGCTGAGGAGGGCCTCATACTCGGCTTCATTGTTGGACACCCTGAAGTTGAAGCGGATCGCATAGTAAGCTTTGAATCCTTCAGAGGAGATGAGGACGACGACGCCCCCGCATGATTTCGCGTCCAACGAGCCGTCGGTGAAGAGGATCCACGTGTCATCTGGCTCTGGCCCGGGGGTAGTAGTGGTCGTCTCCCTCGCTGTGCATTCGGTGACAAAGTCGGCCAAGGCTTGCCCTTTGATAGATGGCCTTGGCTTGATCTCAATTTGGAATTGGCTGAGGAAGATCGCCCATTTCACCATCCTCGAGGAGCTAGTGGGGCTTCTCATGAGCGCACCAAGGGGCTGCTGGGTCAGTACGTGGACGGCGTGGGCCTGGAAGTAGTGCCCCAGCTTTTTCACCGTGTGGACGATGGCTAGCACCGTCTTCTCAATGGGGGAGTACCTGAGCTCGGCCTCCCTGAGCGTTTTGCTGATGTAAAATATGGCCTTCTGCACCCTTTGTCCTCGCGGATGAGCACGGAGCTGATAGCCGACGTGCTCACCCCCAAGTATAAGAGGAGGGTTTCGCCAGCCTTGGGCTTGGAGAGCACTAATGGGGACGAGAGGTACCTCTTCAGCTCTTCAAATGCTTCCTGGCACTCCGTCGTCCACTTGAAGCTGTTTGCTTTGCGCATGATCTGGAAGAAAGGGAGTGACCTCTCGGCAGACTTGGAGAGAAATCGGCTCAGGGCCGCCAGGCACCCCGTTAGCCGTTGTACCTCCTTGACATTGCGGGGAAGCTCCATATTGATGATAGCCTGTATCTTCTCCGGGTTTATTTCAATGCCTCTCCGGCTGACCATGTAGCCGAGGAACTTGCCACCTTGGACGCCAAAGGCGCACTTCTTGGGGTTGAGGCGGAGTTTGAACTCCTTCATGATTTCAAAAATTTCCCGAAGGTCGTCAGCATGTGTGGTGGCTCGCTTGCTTTTGACAATCAAGTCATCGACGTATGCCTCCATCGTCCGGTCGAGGACTGTTCTGAAGATTTTAGCACCATCCTGGTATAGGTGGCACCGGAATTTTTGAGTCCGAAAGCCATGACGAGGTAGCAAAAAATTCCCTCCGGGGTCATGAAGGTCGTCTTCTCGGCGTCATCTTCATGCATGAAAATCTGGTGGTACCCTCTGAAGGCGTCAAGGAACGACATCAACTCGCATCCCTCCGTCTCGTCCACCAACCAATCAATGTTGGGGAGAGGGAACGGGTCCATGGGGCACGCCTTGTTCAGGTCAGTGTAATCAACACACATTCTGAATGTTGGCGGTTTTTGGGCGAGGACGACGTTGGCCAGCCACGTCGGGTACTTCACCTCCTTAATGTGGTTGATTGAGAGGAGCATGGTGACCTCCCCTTTGACGAAGTTCCGCCTGTTGGCGAACAAGTACCGTCGCTTCTGCTTAACAGGTGCGGAGGCCGGATCGACGGTCAGCCGGTGGGTGATCACCTTCCGGCTGATGCCTGGCATATCGTCCGGGCCCCACGCGAAGATGACGGCGTATGACCGTAGGACGAGGAGGATGGCGTCTCGCTGGTCCTGCGGGAGCTGCTTCCCGATTTTGAGGGTCCGCTCCGGCCGAGAGGTATCCAGGGGGACCTCCTCGACCTCTTCGGCTGGTTCGGCATGCGGTCTCTCCTTGTCCTTGGCAATGGTCGCCGTGATGGTGTCTATTCTTTGTCCTTCCCTCTCGGCCGGCCTCGTTAGCTTGAGGTAGCATGACCTGGCTATCCTCTGGTTCCCTCTGGCGTAGCCGATGCCGCCACTGGTGGGGAACTTCAAGCATAAGTGCTTCATGGAGATGATGGCCTCCAGGTCCTCCATTGCTGGCCGCCCCCAAATCAGGTTGTGGGTGCACTGAAGGTTGACCACCATGAACTCCATGTCAATTTTGACGCGGTGGGAGCCGTCGCCGACCTCCACGGGGAGGACTATCGTGCCTTCGGTGTCGATAGAGTCCCCGGTGAAACCGGACAACGGTGTCTTGATCGGCTTCAGCAGAGCTTTGTCCAGCTTCAGTTGCTTGAAGGTGTCTAGGTACATCACGTTGACGGAGCTCCCCGTATCGATGTAAGTGCGGTGGATGATGGAGTCACCGATCTCACACCGGATGACGAGGGCGTCCCTGTGTGATTCTGTACCAGGAGGCAGATCCTTGTCAGGGAAGGTGATCGCCTCCGTTCGTTGCTTCTTCGGCTGGGGGAACGTGGGACACCTCCCCAATGTAAAGGGATTGGGCCCATTTCTTCCTCTGGGTGACGGAGTCCCCCCCGGTGTTCCCACCTACGATGAGGTGAATGTGGTTCTTCTTTGGTAGGGGCTCCTCAAAGTCTTCGTCGTCGCTGAGCCTACCGATCTCCTGCTTCTTCGTAGAGGGTTCGCCCCCAGATTTGCCGATGTTTACCCACGTATTTTTGCGCGGGCCACCTTTAACAAATTGGGAGCGTTCCCCCTGACGAATTAGGCGCTCGATGGCTTTATTCAACGTGATGCAGTCGTCATTTTTGTGTGAGGAGTTCTTGTGGAACCGACAGTAGGTGCCGCCTTGCTGGATGGCAAGGACTTCCTCCGTCGGCCGAGGAGCTTGTTTAATGAGGCCGTGCTTTTTGGCGTAGTCGAGGATGGTGCTTACCGGGTGCGTGAGGGGGACCTGATAGTCCCGATTTTATTATTTATTTCTGATAATTTATCTTGTTATTTTGGGCCTATTTGGATTCACTTTTAGGATTTTATGACTAATTTGTGATAAATCTATTTTTTTGTAGAATAATGCTAAAATGAAAAGAAGTTGAAGTCTTGAGGCCAAAATACAAGGAATTGGAAGATGAAGGAAAAGTCTCTTAAAAATCAGCCCAAGCATAAGAAGTCAAGAAGCCCTTCCCGTAACTTCTCTCCACACCAAATCTGGAAAAGCAAATCTCACGCATGAAGGCTGCAATCTTTCCTATTCGACGAGCACCAAAACTACCAGCGATTCACCTAATGTTTCATCCATTTATAGCAGCGAATTTCACGTTCCAGAGAGGACCGTTGGAGATCAACTTCCTTAATTAATGATCCGAAAGATTGCACTTGAGGACCATATAAAAACAGCAGCGCTGCAACGAAGAACGGAGGAAAAAAAAAGGGGGCGAAGAACGAGAGGAAGAAAGTGGAGATTAGAAGAGAAGTTCATCCGAATCTTCATCACTCATCTCTGGTTCTCCTTGTTATTCATCAATTTGTTAGTTTAAATTCTGAATTTTCAGTTGTGTGTTCAATTCCAGAATTCTTACTTTCATGTTTATGCTATTAAAAAGTGATTTCTTCCATACTTTAAGAATGATTGTAGGCTAGAATTTTTACCCAAGGGATTTGGGATTAAAGCTTGATATTAGTGAATAATTCTTGCTGTTTTGGTTCATTGAATTTAATCAATTGATTAATTTTTACAATCAAATTTATTTTATGTATTTTCCTAGTGAATTTTGCATAGAGCTCGTGCCTAATTCTTGTTAGGTATTGTGTGATGCACCGACGGGTGAAGCACGATACTTGAGCCCGTAAAATAAACGCAAATCACCTAAACTAGACATAGTTAGGTATTTGTGGTGGATTTCAATTGTCACTTTTTGACTAGTTAATTTTAGTGTTTGATCGACGATTTTACTCTAATTTAACTAGGACGTGCTAATAGCTCGACGGAGTATTAGCATATTTTTGAACCAATTACCACTTTAATTGTTGAACCGGCAAGTAAGAATTTTCCATTAATATCAAGTGTATCCCGAATCCCTAGGGCCGTTTTATCATTTGTTTACTTGTCATTTTTTTTTATCGAATTTTAATATTCATTTCCCTTTAATCAAAACGAAACAAAAGATTTTTTTTCTTGAATTAATAGAAGTACAAGCTATAAAAAATCAGTTTGCGCTCCTCGTGGGATCGACCCTAGAATACTCTAGGTTTTACTACGACCGATCTGTACACTTGCAGAAAAAAGCGGTCAAGTTTTTGGCGCCGTTACCGGGGAGCGCTTAAACTGTTTTTTTTTTGTGGTTATTTCTATTAGTTAGTTTTTATTTTATTTTATTTTTTTCACTTGCGATCATCGTTGTGCTTCAGATTTCTTTGAGTAAGTGCAGGTTTTTATGCGATTAAGGGTAACTAGAAATCGAATTAACGAGGACTTGGAACCCTTTGATCCTGAGATTGAGCGCACTTTTTGGCAAAACAGGACAAGAAGAAGGTTAGTTATGGCAAACGATAATAACGAGGTTATTGTGCCGCCGCCTCCACGTTTGAGAGATATCCAACGTCCGGTAATCGCTGCTAACCCTTCTTGTATTTTACTTTCTGATGCTGCGAGAAATTATGAGCTTAAAAATATTCATCTTAATATACTTCCGTCCTTTAATGGACTGGGAACTGAGGATGCTTTAGGATTCATGCGTGAGCTTTATAGTACAGTACAAACTTTTCCTTTAAATAACTTATCTGAAGATGAGCTTCGTGTGAGATGTTTTCCTTATTGCATGAAAGGTGACGCTAGGCAGTGGTTACTTAATCTGCCAGAGGGCTCTTTAACCGATTGGGAACAAGTTTATGATGCATTTATGTTCAAATACTACTCCAACCAGAAAACAATGGATTATAGGAGTAGAATTTGTAATTTTGTTCAAGGGGAAAGGGAATTATTTCATGAAGCATGGGAAAGGTTTAATGTAATTTTGTAACTCAATTTTTTTATGACGGTCTTACTCTGAACTGCCAAACTCTTGTAGATACCGCCTCAGGTGGTTATACAGGTGATAAAAATGCTGATGACTTGTGGGCTATTTATGAAAATCTATCAATTAATTCTCAACAAAAGGCTGTAAGAGGTCGTAGGGCTATTGTGCAGGAAGTAAACACCCAAACAGATTTGACAACGCAATTGGCTGAGCTTAATAAGCAAATGAAACTATTGATGACTCGAGATGGTCAATCCAGTGAGGTATGTGCCTGTTGTGGTTTATTTGGACATAATGCTAACTTTTGCATGAATATAGGTGTAAACCAACAGCCTGGTGAAGAGGCGAACTACATGGGAGCTTACGGAAATAAGAAAAATCAGCCTCAAAAGAATGATCCCTTTTCAAGCACGTATAATCCGGGTTGGCGAAATCATCCAAACTTTTCATGGAAGGATCAGGGAAATGCTAGGCCAGTGGGACATCCAGGGTTCCAACAAACACAAATGCCCCAATTTCAGTCACAATTAGCACCTCCCTACCAAGTCCATATACCAGAGAAGAGACCCCAATTTGAAGAAGTGATCATGCAGTACATGGCTAACCAAGACTCCACTATGAAGAAGATGGATGCTAAAATTGACAAGGTGGTCCAGTCTAACCAAGCTTCAATTCATAACCTGGAAGTGCAAGTTGGGCAATTGGCTAGAATGATAACAGAGAAAGATAAAGGCAAACTTCCATCCACCACTGATGTTAACCCAAGAGACGCAATGGCAGTGACATTAAGAAGTGGGAGAAATCTGCCAGACACCGTTAATGAGAACACTCTAGGTAAAGACAAGACTGTCAGGAACCAATTTAAGGAACCTGAGGTGGCTGGAGATCAAACTGACCAACCGGTTTCTAAAGATAAAGAGGTTCAACAATCTGACTCTGATGTAGAAAGGCCATACGTTCCTCCTGAGCCATATGTACCTCCTATTCCTTACCCACAGAGGCTGCGTAAGAGGAACCAAGATAATAATTTCCAGAGGTTCTTGGAAATATTTAAAAAGTTGCAGGTTAATATCCCGTTTGCAGAAGCACTTGCTAGAATGCCCTCTTACGCTAAATATATAAAAGAGTTAGTGTCAAACAAGAAGAAACTCGAGGAGTTTGTGACTGTCCAATTAAGTGAAGAATGCAGCGCCATACTTCAGAGCAAGCTGCCACCCATGTTAAAGGATCCAGGGAGTTTTTCTATTCCTTGCACTATTGGTAATTTCATGATTGATAAGTGCTTATGTGATTTAGGTGCTAGTATCAATTTAATGCCTTTAACTGTTTGCAAAAAACTAGGAATTATTGATATTAAGCCCACAACTGTTTCCTTACAATTGGTCGATAGGCCAGTTAAGTATCCACTTGGTGTTGTTGAAGATGTCTTAGTTAAAGTTGGTAAATTTTATTTTCCTGCAGATTTTCTTGTGCTTGATATAGGAAGTGATTCTGATACTTCTTTGATTTTGGGTAGACCTTTCCTATTAACTGGTGGAGTTTTGATTGATATGCCTCAAGGAAAATTGATTTTTAGGGTTGGGGCTGACAAAGAAGAATTTACAATTGCTAAAGCTGTTAATTTCCCTGCTTTTGATGATTCTTGTTATGCTTTAGACATAGTTGATTCTCTTGTCTCTGAAACTTTTGCTAAAAATTCGTTTAGTGAACCACTTGAAGCATGCATTTCTCTTAGTTTGAATGAAAAAGAGGAGGATTCTGTTTTTTCTGAGTGTGTGTTAAAATTAGAAGGACGAGGGTCGTTGGCTAGTAATCTAAGTAGGAAATATGAAGATTTAGGCAGTAGCACCCCTCCCCTCCCACCCTCAATTGAATTACCCCCTCAGCTTGAGCTTAAACCTCTTCCTTCAAATCTGAAATATGCTTTTCTTGGGCATAATAATACTTTTCCAGTAATTATTTATGCTTACTTGAGGCCTGAAGAGGAAAAATTGTTGTTAGATCTTTTGAAGAAGTATAGGGAAGCTTTAGGGTGGTCTATTTCTGATATTAAAGGTATAAGTCCTTCGATTTGCATGCATAAAATTTTACTTACAGATGATCATACTCCTTGTGTGCAAGCCCAAAGGCGTCTTAACCCTAATATGAAAGAAGTTGTGCGGGCTGAAATTCATAAGTTGCTGGATTCAGGTATCATTTATCCAATCTCAGATAGTTCTTGGGTAAGCCCAGTTCAAGTAGTCCCTAAGAAAGGGGGTATTACAGTTGTTAGTAATGATAAAAATGAATTAATACCTACTAGGACTGTGACTGGATGGAGGGTTTGTATAGATTATAGAAAACTTAATTCTGCAACCCGAAAAGATCATTTTCCCCTTCCTTTCATTGATCAAATGTTAGAAAGGTTAGTTGGTTATGCATATTACTGTTTTCTTGATGGGTTTTCTGGTTATTTCAAATTCCTATTGCTCCCGAAGATCAAGAAAAAACTACATTTACATGCCCGTTTGGTACGTTTGCTTTTCGAAGAATGTCTTTTGGTCTTTGTAATGCACCTGCTACTTTTCAACGTTGTGTGATATCTATTTTTTCTGATATGGTTGGTGACATTATTGAGGTTTTCATGGATGATTTTTCTGTTTTTGGCATGTCTTTTGATGCTTGTTTAGCAAATTTAGAACGTGTGTTAGCGAGATGTGTGGAAACTGACCTTGTACTTAACTGGGAAAAATGTCACTTTATGGTCACTGAAGGTATCGTTCTAGGTCATAAGATTTCTGCCAAGGGAATTGAGGTTGATCGGTGTAAGGTTGAGGTTATTGAAAATTTACCTCCTCCTACTTCGATAAAAGGTGTTAGAAGTTTTTTAGGACATGCTGGTTTTTACAGAAGGTTTATTAAAGATTTTGCTAAAATTTCAAAACCTCTCTGTAATTTACTTGTAAAAGATACACCTTTTATGATGGATGAACACTGTTTGCATGCTTTTAATGTTTTGAAACAAGCTCTTATTTCTTCTCCTATTATAATTGCTCTCGATTGGAATTTACCATTTGAATTAATGTGTGATGCGAGTGATTTTGCATTAGGGGCAGTTTTAGGACAACGAAGAGAGAAAAATTTGCATGTTATTTGTTATGCCAGTAGGGTGTTGAATGATGCTCAAATTAATTATGCAACTACTGAAAAGGAGTTCTTAGCGGTTGTTTTTGCACTTGATAAATTTCGTTCTTACCTTATAGGATCGAGAGTTATCATTTACACTGATCATTCTGCCTTGAGGTACCTTCTGTTAAAAAAAGATGCAAAACCGAGACTAATTCGATGGGTTTTACTCTTACAGGAATTTGACATAGAAATTCGAGACAAGAAAGGATCGGAAAATCGTGTGGCTGACCATTTGTCTCGGTTAGAGCACACAAGTCCCGATTTGTCAGAAAACTCAATTAATGATGAGTTTCCAGATGAGGGCCTTTGGGCCATTGATAAATCTGTAGTTCCTTGGTTTGCCGATTATGTGAATTTTCTAGTTTCTAACGTTGTTCCGCAGGATTTAAGTTACCACCAAAAAAAGAAGTTCTTTGCTGATGTTAAATACTATATGTGGGATGACCCATTGCTTTTTAGGCGGTGTGCGGATGGGATTGTGAGGAGATGTGTGCCTGAAGAAGAGATGGTACAAATTCTTAACGATTGTCATTCATCTCCTTACGGTGGTCATCATGGGGCTGAGCGGACAGCAGCAAAAATTCTTCAAAGTGGTTTTTACTGGCCAACTCTTTTTAAAGACACTAGGAGTTTTGTGATGGCATGTGATAGATGCCAACGAACTGGAACTATTGGTAAGAGGCATGAAATGCCTCAACAAGGTATTTTCGAAGTTGAATTATTTGATTTATGGGGCCTGGATTTTATGGGCCCATTTCCCCCGTCTCATGGTAAACTCTACATTCTTGTAGCTGTTGAGTATGTATCTAAATGGGTAGAGGCAATTGCCTTACCCGATAATACTGCCAAGAGTGTAGTTAATTTTGTTAGGTCTCTCATATCCCGCTTTGGGGTGCCTAGAGCTTTCATTTGTGATAACGGTGTGCATTTTAAGAATTCGCAATTTACTGCTTTACTCGCTAAATATGGTTGTCATCTCAAATCAAGAACCACTTACCATCCACAATCAAGTGGACAGGTAGAAGTTTCTAATAGAGAGATTAAATATATCCTTGAAAAAACTGTCAACTCCACTAGGAAGGATTGGTCGTTAAAGTTACCTGATGCATTATGGGCTTATAGGACTGCCTATAAAACACCCTTAGGGATGTCTCCGTATAGGTTAGTTTATGGTAAGTCTTGTCATCTCCCTGTTGAGTTAGAACACCGTGCTTATTGGGCTGTAAAAACTTTGAATTATGACTTGAAGGCTGCAGGTGAGAAGAGATTGTTTCAGTTGAGTGAGCTGGATGAAATCCGCCGTGAATCATATGAAAATTCGAGAATTTATAAAGAAAGAACTAAGGCGTGGCATGATAAAAAAAATTCTTAGGAGAGAGTTTAAGGAAGGGCAAGAGGTTTTATTATTTAACTCTCGTCTTAAGCTTTTTCCAGGTAAGCTGAAATCGAGATGGTCAGAGCCTTTCATTGTGACCAAAGTCCATCCTTACGGAGCAATTGAGATCGAAGGCAGTGAAAAGAGGCCATTTGTGGTCAATGGGCAGAGATTGAAACACTTCTATCGTGGGGAGACCGTCCCTAATGCTGAATCTATCACACTCCATACCGATTGACGCATTTTTTTGTCTAGCTCTAGACATTAACTAAAGCGCTTATTGGGAGGCAACTCAACATTAATTCCATTATCCTTTAATTTTTAGTTTTATTTTATTTTTCTGTTCTCGTTGCTTGTTGTTTCATTTTTTTTGGAGAAAAAAAAAATGAGGTGATTTGGTGTTTTAGGATCGCTTGGGTAATCTCCAGCCAGCTCTTCCCTAAATAATTTTCTCAGGGAGTATTCTTTTCCCTTAATCGTTTGCTGGTAACATTGAGGACAATGTTTTGTTTAAGTGTGGGGGAATTATTCTAGTCAGTATTGTTGAGCACATGTTCTCCTCCATTTCGGATCTGTTAAAGCCAATGATGAGTTTAATGCCTTATTAGCATCAATTTTAGTCAACTTCTAAGACAAAACTAGTTTTTTTTCTTTCTATTTGCTGCTGCTGAATTCTGTTTGAATTTTTTTTGTACAAGTGACAAAAATTTTCTTCTTTCAATATGCTTATTTATGCTACTGTTATTTTAGTTCAATACCTTAGGATTTTTTTTCAATATGTGCTGCAATATTTTCCCATCATAGTGTAAAGTAAGTTGAAAAAGAGTACTTTTGTTAAAAATACTTGTTTTTTTTTCTCGTTTCTCTGTTTTAGCAGGTTGTTTTCCAACATGATGTGAGGTGCATTATTATTTTCCCTTGTGTGCTTATTTGGTGATATCCTATGTGCTTTTTAGGGGTTTGCGTCTGCACTTACTTTTAGTTTGTGTAAAAGCAGAACAGCCTTATTGTTTTACACTAGTTGTGTGTTGGAGTATTAACTAAAGTTAATTCTGATTTGACATTCCTGAGGCAAGCATTAATACATTCTCACAAGGCAAAGTCATGAGTTTTCTTTCTGCGTGGGAATGTTTCTTTGGTTCTCGTTAATATTGCTTGAGGACAAGCAAGATCCTAAGTGTGGGGGAATTTGATAGTCCCGATTTTATTATTTATTTCTGATAATTTATCTTGTTATTTTGGGCCTATTTGGATTCACTTTTAGGATTTTATGACTAATTTGTGATA
Organism: Cuscuta europaea; assembly: GCA_945859875.1. Classification (NCBI taxonomy): domain Eukaryota; kingdom Viridiplantae; phylum Streptophyta; class Magnoliopsida; order Solanales; family Convolvulaceae; genus Cuscuta; species Cuscuta europaea. The sequence continues at coordinate 3,538,052 of CAMAPE010000009.1, forward strand.
AATCTATTTTTTTGTAGAATAATGCTAAAATGAAAAGAAGTTGAAGTCTTGAGGCCAAAATACAAGGAATTGGAAGATGAAGGAAAAGTCTCTTAAAAATCAGCCCAAGCATAAGAAGTCAAGAAGCCCTTCCCGTAACTTCTCTCCACACCAAATCTGGAAAAGCAAATCTCACGCATGAAGGCTGCAATCTTTCCTATTCGACGAGCACCAAAACTACCAGCGATTCACCTAATGTTTCATCCATTTATAGCAGCGAATTTCACGTTCCAGAGAGGACCGTTGGAGATCAACTTCCTTAATTAATGATCCGAAAGATTGCACTTGAGGACCATATAAAAACAGCAGCGCTGCAACGAAGAACGGAGGAAAAAAAAAGGGGGCGAAGAACGAGAGGAAGAAAGTGGAGATTAGAAGAGAAGTTCATCCGAATCTTCATCACTCATCTCTGGTTCTCCTTGTTATTCATCGATTTGTTAGTTTAAATTCTGAATTTTCAGTTGTGTGTTCAATTCCAGAATTCTTACTTTCATGTTTATGCTATTAAAAAGTGATTTCTTCCATACTTTAAGAATGATTGTATGCTAGAATTTTTACCCAAGGGATTTGGGATTAAAGCTTGATATTAGTGAATAATTCTTGCTGTTTTGGTTCATTGAATTTAATCAATTGATTAATTTTTCCAATCAAATTTATTTTATGTATTTTCCTAGTGAATTTTGCATAGAGCTCGTGCCTAATTCTTGTTAGGTATTGTGTGATGCACCGACGGGTGAAGCACGATACTTGAGCTCGTAAAATAAACGCAAATCACCTAAACTAGACATAGTTAGGTATTTGTGGTGGATTTCAATTGTCACTTTTTGACTAGTTAATTTTAGTGTTTGATCGACGATTTTACTCTAATTTAACTAGGACGTGCTAATAGCTCGACGGAGTATTAGCATATTTTTGAACCAATTACCACTTTAATTGTTGAACCGGCAGGTAAGAATTTTCCATTAATATCAAGTGTATCCCGAATCCCTAGGGCCGTTTTATCATTTGTTTACTTGTCATTTTTTTTTATCAAATTTTAATATTCATTTCCCTTTAATCAAAACGAAACAAAAGATTTTTTTTCTTGAATTAATAGAAGTACAAGCTATAAAAAATCAGTTTGCGCTCCTCGTGGGATCGACCCTAGAATACTCTAGGTTTTACTACGACCGATCTGTACACTTGCAGAAAAAAGCGGTCAGGACCCCCAGCCGTTCCAACCTCGGCCTCCAATGGTGGTCTTTCTTGCTTTGTCCACCAGAGCCGTGACGGCCCTGGGCACCCTGGCTGGCCGGGGATTCTCCCGGGGCCAGCGAAGGATTTGTCTTCTTGGAGGGGTGGCCTCCGTCTTTTTTGTTGTTGTGGAGCTCGTCGGCATCGGCGTACAAACTCCCGCGCTGAAGCGCCTTTGCATACGACCTCGGAGGATCGGTGATGATGCTCCGGGCATACGGGGAGCTGCGGAGGGCTCCCTGGTAAAGGACGAGGAGGGTGCGCTCTTCGGCCCCCTCGACCTCTTCGGTCTCCCTCGTCCACCGGTCAATGAATGACCGGAGAGGTTCGTCATGTTGCTGCTTGACGGAGAGGAGATGGGTGAAGTACTTCTTCGCACGCTTCCTCCCGGCAAAGTGTGTGAGGAAGCGCTGGGCAAGGTCCTGCCATGAGTCTATACTTCCTTCGGGAAGCGCGTTGAACCACTCGTACGCCGGCCCTCAAGGGTGGAGAGGAACCAACGGAAGAGGTATTCATCTGATGCGTTCACCATCAGCATGTTGTTCTCGTAGCGGCTGAAGTGCTCCTGGGGGTCTGATCGGCCGTCATAGGATTTGATGGCGTTTCCCCTGTACTTCTCCGGGATGGGAGCCGAGAGCACCCTGTTGGTGAAGGGAGTCCTGGTCCTGACCTGGATGACGGGGTCACCTCGTCCTTCGGCCAATTCCCTCTCAAGGGCGCTGACCTTGTTCATGAGTGCATTGAGGCCAAGATCGTTGGAGGCGCCGGCCGTGGGAATGTTCGCCGATTGTCTGGCCTCCATTTGGGCCATCCTCCTCTCCAGTTGGGCGATAACCTCGTCCCGAGGGTCCCTGGCGGCCGTAGTGGCGCCCTATTGAATCTGCATGCGCACCTCGTGGGCCGAGTTGATCTGGTGGCGCACGTCGTCCTCGTGCAACTTTCCCTTGCCCTTATTCAGGCGGGGCTGGTCCGCTGTCCGGGACACAGACCCCAGGCTTTCCCTTGGCGAGCCAGGCCGGCGCTCACCAATCCGCCCCGCCATCCTCTCCGAAGCCGGATGACGACGCGTGTCACCCAGCCTATTGAAGGCAGAGGCTTTTCCACGCGCTGGGGTCTGTCCGGGCCGAAGAGGGGAAGCATGGTGGGAGTGGGACGACGCTGTGTCCTGCGCTATCACCCCCTCATCGTTGCCTAGCTTGACGGCCAACAGTTGGGGCTGAGGAGGTGGAGTGATGTTCCCCCCAGTCCTTGGCATGAGTGCGCTGAGGACGGTGGGGTTCTGAGCCAAGCTGGTGATGATGACCGATAGTGCGGCCTGAACCTGTGGGTCAACTGACGGAGAAGCCGTGGCCAAAGGGTGGGCCGGGGCGTTGTCTGTCTTCTCTGCGTGCTTCTTATCCAGGCCGATGCGGGCGTCAGGGACGCCGCCGTTGAGCTGGTTGCGCAGGTCCGTCGTGAGGTTGATAGCCTCCTGGAAGACGTCCCCTCCTCTGACCTGGTCGGCCGTGGCGTACTCCTCATGCTCCCTGTTCTCCTGATCTTCAGTGATGGCCTTGCTGACGAGGTTGCGGTTTGACTTAGTTCTTCCCATGATCAGTGGTTAGCTGTGCTTGGTAGCGACGAAGGATGCTAACTTGATTGTTCTAGCTCTCAATGAAAGCACCAAATGATGGAGTATATTCTAGAGAGAAGTGAGAGCTAGAGAGAGAAGTGCAAGTAAATGCTTCAATAGAATGATTTTGTGAACCCCTACAACTACCTCCAGAGGAAGTATTTATAGGGAAAATACAGGCTGGGCTTCCAAGCCTTGGGCTTGGGAGGTCCATTTACAACTGGACCGCTATTGGGTCGAATACAATATGTGTAGGAATGATTAAGTGTAAAATCCAGTTCTGTGAGGCTTCCGTGGCCAACGAGGGCGCGGCCGATGAGGGCACGGCCGACGAGGGCACGGCCGACGAGGGCACCCAAGTTCCCTGGCTTCAGGATCATATTCTGAGTTGGTCCTTCTTCGGCCGGCGGGGGTCCTTTGGCCGACGAGGGCACCACCTGATGGCTTATACTTTCTTGTTCTTCTGAGTATGTGGGTCCTGGGGCCTAGACCCATATACTCCATCACAAAGCATTGCTCAATTGAAGCGACAAGTTGGATATAAGACTTGGGCATAGAATCAAGTAGCTTTTTCACCAAATTTGATTCCTCAATTTCGCATCCGAGTGTCCTTGCCGTTGAAGCTAAACCGATCAAATTTTCGGCAAAGTCATCAATGGTCTCACCTTCCTTCATACGCAATCCTTCGAGCTCCCTCTTTAGAGTTGCAAGATGATCCGTTCTCACCCGCTCCACTCCCAAAAACCGAGTTTCTAGGCCATCCCATACTTGTTTTGGGTCGGTGTAACTCGCCATTTGCAACACCATGTCTTCAGGTATCGCTTGAAACAAGAACGCAAGAGCTTGTTTTGACTTCCTTGGATCCATTTATTCACCTAGCGCCCTTGGTTCAACCGTCTCCCATAAGCCATATGCATCCATGATCGTCCTCACCTTGACAGCCCACATCGAATAATTCATCCGGGTCAAGGTCAGAACTTGAAACGTCATCGATCCTCCTTCTCTTGGTACCAACGTCATTCTATTCTTCGTTTGGACAGCCCCAAATTTTGTTGATCAAGCCTGTTCCAAGAGAATTTTCTACCGATTAAGAAAACACGGTCACAACCACCGTTATTGTTTTCCGTCACCCGCAAAGCGAACCGAATCACAGCAACCTTCTATGAAGTCTTTCTGTCCGCTTATTCCGCACCAGGTTATACTCTCAACAACGTTGGAACAAACTTGATCAAGTGAAAAACGGGGCTGTCGTTGAGATGCTTCAACCAACGATTAAGAACGGCTCAAAAAGTTATTCAAACGGATCTTTGGGCTCTGATAGCAAATGTTGTCAAACTATTTAGTATTTTAACTAAACTAAAAAAATGAAGATGGAAAAATAATGCCACTATGGCATTGAAAGGAATACTTTATGTGAAAAAGGAAAAGGAAAATGTGTGTTTTAATGAAGCAACGTTTCTATTTCAGTGAATTAAACTAATGCAAAGAACAAATGCAAGTATAAATAGGAGACCACTAGGTAGTTAACTAAGCTAGTCCACTACGCCACTTCTTAATTAACTACCTACGAAGAACATGATATTGCCACTACTCCAATAATACCAATTTTAACTAATTAAATTATTTAAAACTTAAAACAAATTTAAAACTCGCCATGCATACTGCCTAATTCTAAAAAAATTGTCCTCCATGTCTTCTGCCGCCTCGGACTCCAACGCCATTGCTTGCTCTACAGTCGTTGGCACTACCTCCACCATCCAGATGTCTGCGCCATCGTTCTCCTCTGCTGCAGCGACATCCAGTGGCCAATCCTTCTCCATGGTGCCTTCTGCTTCCGCATCGGTGTCTTCTCCATCGGCTTCTTTATTTTCGTCGCCAGTGATCTCTCAAATCAGCATCCTGCCACCGCCGCCTGCGCTATTCTCATCCTCAGAAGTTGTCGCGTGGGTCCCACCACTCTTTACTTGGACTCCCACGCAACCTATGCTTCGTCAACAGCTGAGGCCGCCCTCCATGGTGCTCTCTAGCGACTGCACAGGGTCTCCGGCCGAATCATCTTCCAGGTTTGTGGCCCAACCTTTGTCGGTGCTCTGGGCATCGCACCGATTTCTTCTACAAGAGTCATCGATCCCAGTTCTACGACCCTTCTGTTCCAGGTTCTTCCTTGGCTGATTTGGTTAAAAATATTGGTTGTTCAGCTTTAAATGTCACACATATAGTTACTACCAAATTAGTTGCTGTGGGAGATTATCTATCTTGGCTTACTAAGTTGGAGTCATTCCTGATGTCTCATGGGTTTTTGGGTATTTTAGATGGTTCGATCCTTGATCCTCCTCCCTATAATTATGCTATTTATCATTGTGAGACAATTAATCCGGAATACTGTCATTGGTTAAAACTAGACAAAACTGTTCGTTCTTGACTTTTTGCCACTTTGTCTCGTGATGTCTTGATTGAAGTGCATGAGTTAAAGAATTCTTTTTCCATTTGGGATCGTTTGCAATCTCACTTTATGTTTGTTAGTCTTGCCCGTTCCACAGAATTGAAACGCTAATTGTCCCATTCTAGGAAAAGTCTTAATCAGTCCATGGAACACTATCTTAGAGATATTAAAATTATTGTTGATAATTTAGCTGGCATCAATGCTCCTGTCTCTACTTGTGAATTGTTCCAATGTATATTGCTTGGTCTGGGTCGGGATTATGAGTCTCTTATTACCTCGGTTGGTCTCTTTCCGTAGAGCTTCACATTTGAGAAACTCCGGGCCAAGTTGGTTAAACAAGGGCAGAGTCTTCAGTACATGCGTTCCCTGGAAGAGTACCCTCCTGCACAGGCATCTTCAGGTCAGGTACAGGCCCAGCCAGCGGCACAGCCTCCACATCAAGGTGGTGAGCAGCCACATCAGGGACGGGGTGGCCGCGGGCAGCGAGGTTGCGGGGGTCGGGGTCAACGTGGGTGCGGTTACGGTCTAAATAAGCCTGGTCACAGCTATGCTCCATAGTTTGGTTATGGGTATCCCCCACCTGGCTACTTTCCAGTGGGTGCACCGCATGCTGGCATTCTTGGGGCTCCTGATTCAGCGGGTATGTCTGTTCTGTCAAATTTTTATACTTATGCTTTATCTGCTTCTTTTACTAACTGTGGCTATGCAGGCTCTTCTTCAGTTGAAGGGAACTCTGTCCCTCCTCCTTTAGTTTGTCAAATTTGTTATGCTCCAGCTCATCCCGCTTCTACTTGTCCATCTCATTTTGTTCAGCCGAGTTTGACCGGCGTGGAGATTAATAAAGTAAAAATTGTGTAGTTGTGGTTTGTGCAGAGAAGATAGAATTAACTCGAAACACAAAATCTTTAGTTAAAAGGGAAAGTGACAAAGTTAGTGGGACAACCAAAAAAGGAAATTTGGCAAAGTTTTAAGGGACGGGGGTAGTATTTTTTACGGTAGAATTAAATAGTGAAATTAAAAGGAGAAGCATAGACATGTCAGAAAAACCGCCCCATGGAGACCCGCCCTGCCCCGAGGCATTTGGGGCGGATCTAGCTCCTCCTGTCTTGCAAATGGGGTGAGTCCGCGCCAGCTTCGTGCATACAATGGCGCGGGTTCGGGTATTAGTATTGACTCATGCCGCCCCGACCCGCTCAATTTATGTCCTTTTTTAAATTATACTACAAATACACATCTATATGTGCATATATATGTGTGTTTGAATAATAATTCATGAATTTCTTGGTCTTTTAATATATTAATATTTACATTTTGAATAAGATGTAAAGTTAAATGTCAATCTATTTGACGACACTAATGTCGTTGTGTTCCTCAAAATAAATTCAATACTAGCACTAATATGTAGTATAGTGAAGTAAAGTTCTTATCCATGAGGAAAGGAATACTTTTCTTTTATAAAACTAGTAATTAAAACACTAAGATCAACGACTTATATGGTTTTAACTAATGAGATAAAAGACTTGACTTTGCTACTTTCCACTTGTTGATATGTTTGTTGATCCTGGTTAAATCTATATCTTATTCCCTCTCGAATACCCAATCGAGAAGTATTTCCAGCTCATCAAGAGTAGTTATTAATAATGACTGTTCATTAATAACCCTTACTATTAGCCAAGTATAGAACACCGTCATACACCGACTTGATAGTAGCATTTAATCTCCTAACTCTTTGATGAAATCAATTGAGATTGATAATCTCAACACAACGGTTTCAGTTTAACCAACACAATTACTCCCTCTTAAAATTATTAACCACGACCATGCATTAATAATTTGACGTTACTTACATGCAAAACCATCAATGATTAACCATCGATTCAATGATTAACATTTGTACTACTCATACAAATAGAGGTGCATCTCCTTTTAAGGAGCTCATCGCCAAAGAACTCTAAGTTAAGCGTGCTTGCACGGGAGTAGTCTTGGAATGGGTGACCCCCTGCGAAGTTTCTCAGGGCGCACACGAGTGAGGACAAAATGTGCAGTAAAGACTCGTGGTGGTTTGTGAGGACAGTACTAGAGATCTGGAGTAACTACCTCAGGTCATGAGGGGTCGGGGTGTTACAAGTGGTATCAGAGGAACCCTGCGACAGTGTGATGATCTGTTGGATATCAGGTGAGCACTTAGCAGGCGATGATTCTGGAGTTTCATTGAGATTGGCTTATGGGCGCCACAAGGACGTTGTGTTCCTAAGTGGGGTGATTGTAATAGCTGAGATTAATTTAAAGGGATTAATAGTACAACTCATACAAACAGAGGTGCATCTCCTTTTAAGAGAACTCATCACCTAAGAACTTCAAGTTAAGCATGCTTTAATAGGAGTAGTCTTGGGATGGATGACCCCCTAGGAAGTTTCTCACGGCACGCACGAGTGATGAGAAAATGTGCGGTAATGACTCATGGTGGTTTGTGAGGACAGTACTAGAGATCTGGAGTAACTAGCTCGGGTCCTAAGTGTAACACCGACCCCGAGCATATTTACTTTTAGTGAATTATGTAATAAACCTTGAAAGATGATTTATGAATTTGCGTAATTGTAAATTTTTATTATTTCTTTTACGTGAATAGTAAATCGCATGTGGGGCCCACAGTGGGAACGGGGACCGCCCGAAAATTCCCGAACCACGTATTATATTCATCTTGGTTTAGATGACGTCTATATGGTGGTGGATATTTGATTTGGGTCATAAGAAAGGCATGGAGTTGACCGGTTGGTCAAACGGGGCCCAATTACCGGTATTGGCAATTTAACGGATAACAGCCCGAAATGAGTTTCGGAGGCTCCTAAATTAATGTTGGGGAATGTACATCGTTTCTAAAGGCCCATAATTATTAGGAACACGTGATATATTTTATCCGGCCCGATAAAATAAAATATGACTAAAGTAGTCCGAAAAATACAACTTTCGGGGCCGATTATACATACCGGGACATAATGGGATGACCTCCCACATAAGTGGGGGCCACCCCACGTTTTTATGGGTGCTGATTGACTGAGTAATAAGGGAAAGGGAGCAACACAATGTGCTGGTACGCACAAGTGAGGAGAGGAAGCCTCCTAAGGACAAGAAATACCCACATGTCCTCTCAATGCATGTGCATTGGTTTTGATTGAAAATCAGATGCCATCCCCCTATTACTTGCATTCATTCGGACCTCACAAGGAGAGGATAAGCTTCAGGAAGTCTCTCACAAAGGTTGGAGCTTGAGGCCAGCAAGAAGAAAGGAAATCCAAAGAGAAAAAACTAGGCATTGAGGTAAGAACACCAATAGTTCTTTTAACTAGTTTTTGGTGTATGATTTGTAAGAAATCATATGATGGATTAAACATGATGTTCTACACGTTTAAAAGTGTAGAATATTGATATAAAGTGGTGATATTTAACTTAGAAGAGTTGGTGAATCGATAGGAGTCGAAATCGCCGGAAACCGCCACTTTAAGGGAGCTGCTCGTTTCTGCAGAACACGAAAGCCGCCCGGCTTTCGTGAAAGCCGCCCGGCTTTTGCCCAGCAGTTCAGTTTTACACCTTCAATCGGCCTAGAACGGGGATTGATCGAGGGGCTAAGCAAAGGCAACTATTTCAGCACTTCATAAGGTGAGGATGGCTGACTATATTGCTTATAATTAGTGAGTTAATTTCATGAGATTACCGAAGGTAATTAAAGGTGTTTTTATGGATTATTAATGATTAATAATGCCTAAAATGAAAAGACTAAATGTCTAAAGAAAAACGAGCATGATATACAAATTTAAGAGTAAATTGTGCATGTTCATGTGTTATGAGTATGTTGACTTGAATGTGGAATTTATTATGAAACATATGTTGAAATATACTTTTTCTCCATATTAGAATATATGAGTGATTAAAAGTGATATTTTGAATATTGAGATAAATGATATTTTCAAAGGAAATCAGTTGGAATTGTCTATATGACTATGAGTTGAGAACTTGGTTTGTTGATATTAATTTGACTAGTATTAAGATACTAGTTGGACATTAAAATGAAATGTTGTTAAGATTGATCCTAAGGTTGGATTGTGAAATGTTATGCCTTAAGTAGTCTTAAGAGATGCTTTAAGGTAGGAAAGTATGAACTCTAAGTTATACTAGGGGTAGGCCTTAAGGGATACCCAAGATAAAGTAAATAATAAATTGATCCTAAGTATAGGATTGGCCTACGGGTGTGTTCGGTAGTCCTTGTGGATAGCCGGTTGAATTATGGAAATAGTAAGGACCATGGCCCTTCCCGACTCTAGAGAGCGGGGTTTGATAGCATGGACTTACATCGTGATCACGGGTTAGGGTGGAATCCGAATCGGAGACCTAACTAGGTTCCGGTAGCGGTAACACATAAGATAGGACCCCGAAGGGCCTTACCTTCCTACAGGATGATGGGTATGAGTCCAGGGGCGGGATGTTGGAGTCCGAACCGGGAGCCTCATGAGGTCTCGGAAAGCGGTAGCAAGTCCCGTAGAAATAATAAGACCCAAGGGCTGGGTTGTGCAAATGATAAATGAAAAGGGATATATAAGAAGGGCCGTGTGCCGACAAATAAATAAATTTACTTATTATAAATATAATAAGTGGGAAATATAAATTATTATTTATATTATGATATCACCCTATTTTGAGGGTCTTGGAAATTAAAACGTTGATTATACTTAGTATAGTTGCTATTGTACTTGTCAAATATTCCAAGTACTGACCTCCCCTTCACGGGGGAGGCCACCTCACAGTTTCAGGTAGGACTTGAAGGTTGCTACCGGTGCCCGTTGCTCGGGATATTCAGAGGAGAAGACGTGGTTCGTGCTTCTTCTGTTTCCTATTTTCAAAACAATTATAACAATGCTCACGGATATTATTTTGAATAATTATTGGGGGAGGCTTGTATGCCCATGTTTGCCAAAGTGTGGCTAAGACATTTTTATTAAATGCTTCCGCTGTTTTGAATGAATGTTTTACATTATGTTTGTTTATGGATGTACTATGTGTGAATGATATTCATGACGCCTTGTATAGTATGGATGAGTTGGACTGCGGTTGACTATTCGTACTGTACGGCGGGTTGTTGACGTGTCCGGCTAGGTCCGGGGCGTGACAATTTAATTGGTATCAGAGACCTTAGTTCGTAAACATCATAATGAAGCTTCAAAATTCTTTTTGAAAATGAAATTGAAAACTATGAGCATAAAGTTTTGTACTTATAGAACTTTTGGTACTTGAGTTGCAATGTCTCTTATTGTTAAGATGGTACCCTTAGCAATTGGTATGGCGGTGATTTGAGCCAAAAGATGTCTTTAAGTGCCTATCCGTCAATTGACATTTGATACGAGTCTAATGACTCATTCTAAATTTCTTTCAGAAATGGAACGTACCGGGAAAGTTACTCGACGGAACCCGACTGGCCAAGCACCGGGAGGATCCCAACGTGGCAGTCGGGGAGTATCGAGGGTGTCTAGGAGACAAGGCCGTGCAGGCCACTCGCTGACCGTGAGTGACGGTCATGTGGAAACTATAGACGAGCACTATGAGTCCGAGGAGGATTCAACCTACCAACCGGGAACCGAGCCGGTTGAGACCCCATATGATGGGGAATACGATGATGCTAGTGACGAGAGCGATGATAATGAAGCTCTCGAACGGATTGAGGAATTGCTCCGGCAATACCACCAAGATCGCCAAAGGCGCCGGACAAGGCGTGCTTTGGAAGAGGCTTCAAGGAGAGGAAGCCGCGTGACTCCCCGAGAGATCATAGAATCCCGAGGAGGGGGAGGTGCTGAGGTCCCTATAATAAGGATCTCAAAGTACCTCAAAGAGGCAAGAGACTTGGGATGTAAACCGTTTGATGGAACGGGGGACATCTCCGTGGCGGCCGAGTGGATCAAAAGATTCAACGAGGCGGCCCTCGACATGCAACTACCACCCCACATGAAGCTGAGAGTAGCCACGAGGCTACTAGAAGGCATGGCGTCCACGTGGTGGGATGGAACAAAGGGGAAGTACGGCGAGGCCGTCACTTGGGAGAATTTCAGACAGGAGTTCTTCAGCCAATACTACTCCGACTTCGAGGTGAACTTGAAGAGGAGGGAGTACACGAATTTGACCCAAGGAGGTGAATGTACGGTGAAGGAACTTGAGCACAAATTCAGAAAGCTTGCTGAGTTCATACCAGAGTACATTTGTGATGAAAACCGGATGGTGAACCACTTCTGGGATGCCTTGGACCTTGACATACGCGAGAGGGCAACACAATTGCCTAATATGACGTTTAGTCAAGTGGTTGAACAAGGCTTGAAGGGGGAGAAAGAGTGGGAGGAAAGGAAACGAAGGAATGCCGAGGAGGCAAAGAAAAGAAAATGGGAGAACCATGGCCCTCAAGGTTCCAACAAGAAGGGGAACCACGGGGGAGGCGGATCCTTCAAAACCCTTGCACCACCGGTAAGGGGAAATCAAGGCCCGAGCGGGCGAAGCTCTGTGTCACAAGGCTCAGGCGTGAAGAAGTGCAGCAACTGCAAAAAGAACCACTTTGGCAAGTGCCGCGATCCCCCGAGGTGTTATCAATGCGGGGAGGTCGGGCATTTGAAGGTGAGTTGCCCACAACTTGGACGAGCCATGGGGGCCGGACCGAGTGGTGCAACGACGGTGAGCAGGAACCGAACCGGAGCACCAAATGCTAGCGGTGGGCACGGTGGGGCGAGTGCAAGCAACGCGCCATTCGTAAACCAAGGAAGGACCCAAGCTCGGGTCTATGCTATGACGGAGGTGGATGCTCGTGCCAACCCGGACTCCGTTGCGGGTAATTCCTTAAACTCACATATTAGTCCATTATAAACAATAGGAGTGTGGAACTTGTAAATTTATAACCCCGACGAGTTTGGTCGGGTTTGAAGGGAAAAAGGGGAGGAGAATCCTCGCCCTGGGCGGATGCCGCCCGGCATTGACGAAAGCCGCCTGGCTTTCGTCTTGAATTATTGGGAATATTACCACGGCGACGAATGCCGGCCGGCTTCCACCGAGAACCGCCCGGCTTTCGTCAACATTAAATCAAAAACTTCTCGCAACCAAAAACTGGCCGGCTTTCGTAAATGTTTGACCTGGTGTATTTCTCGCAGCTGAAAGCCGCCCGGCTTTAGCGAAAGCCGCCCGGCTTTCGTTGGGCCTGGGGATTCATGCGCTGCTGAAACCCGGCCGGGTTTCGTAGAAACCGGCCGGCTTCGAAACCCATTCCCCGAATAAAACTACGACGACGAAAACCGGCCGACTTTCGTGAAAGCCGCCCGACTTTCGTGATTCATGTACAAGGAATTGTTCTCGCAGACGAAACCCGGCCGGCTTTCGTGAAAAGCGGCCGGCTTTCACCTGGATTGGTCCTAAAACGGTCCTAAAGGTTAGAAACCGGGAAATTTCGGAAGGGTATCGAACGGACTCCACCCGAAACACAACCAACATACTCTACGACTCAAGAAACGAGCCTATCAATTAGATAGTGTGTCTTACATTACTTATAAATGTAGGAACACTAAAGATAAACGGGAGAGACGCAAGGATCCTTATTGATACCGGGGCGTAACGATCATTTGTGAGTGAGGCGTTCGCCAGCGGATTCAACGGACCACTTGTACCGATGACTCAAACCCTATTGGTATCCACGCCTCTAGGGGAGGATATCGAAAGAGATAGCCACTATCCATCGTGTGAGGTGGAGGTGGAGGGACAGAACTTGACGTGTGACTTCGTACCGCTGAGCATGATCGAGTTCGACGCGATCCTCGGGATGGATTGGCTAGAGAAGCATCATGCTAGAGTTGATTGTTATACGAAGGTTCTCGAACTCGAAAGCGGTGAAGGTTTGACCTTACGCTTCGAGGGAGATAGAGGCAAATCAAACAGTTGTATCATATCCGCCGTAAGAGCGAGGAATATGATGAGAAAGGGATGCCACGCATATCTAGCTTACGTGGTGGACAAGACCAAAGAAGAAGTAGACATCAATGATGTGAAGATAGTGTGCAAGTACCCGGATGTCTTCCCAAAAGACTTACCGGGGCTTCCACCCGATAGGGAGATTGAGTTCGTGATCGAGGTTGAACCTGGCACCAAACCAATCTCTATACCGCCATACAGAATGGCACCCGCTGAACTTAACGAGTTGAAAACCCAATTGCAAGAGCTATTGGATAACGGTTTCATAAGGCCGAGTCACTCTCCGTGGGGAGCACCGGTCCTTTTCGTGAAAAAGAAAGATGGAACACTTCGAATGTGCATTGACTATCGTCAACTGAACAAGGTCACAATCAAGAATAGGTATCCCTTGCCTAGGATTGATGACTTGTTTGATCAGCTCCGAGGAGCGACGGTGTTTTCGAAGATTGACTTGAGGTCGGGGTACCACCAACTGAAAATAAAGGAGGATGACATACCGAAGAGTGCATTCCGCACAAGGTATGGTCATTTCGAGTTCCTAGTTATGTCGTTCGGGCTAACCAACGCCCCAGCGGCATTTATGGACTTGATGAACCGGGTATTTCATAAATACTTGGACCGGTTTGTGATTGTGTTCATAGATGATATCTTGATTTACTCGAAGAGTGAAGAAGAGCATGAGGAGCACTTGATACTTGTTCTTGAGACACTACGGGAGAAGCAACTTTATGCCAAGTTTTCCAAATGTGAATTTTGGCTAAGGGAGATTGGCTTTCTCGGGCATGTGGTTTCGGGATCAGGGATTGCCGTAGATAACAAGAAGATTGAGGCCATTACTGAATGGGAGAGGCCAAAGAACGTCAAGGAAATTCGTAGCTTCCTTGGATTGGCAGGGTACTACCGAAAATTTGTGGAGAAGTTCTCAGTTTTAGCATCGCCATTGACAAAGCTCACTCGAAAGGGGGCCAAGTTTGTATGGGATGACCGATGTGAGAAGGGATTCCTTGAACTGAAGAAGAGATTGACCGAGGCACCAGTACTCGCACTACCCAAACAGGGTGTGGGATACGATGTCTACAGCGACGCAAGCATCCAAGGGCTTGGATGTGTCTTGATGCAGAATGGGAGGGTGATTGCCTATGCTTCACGACAGTTGAAGAAGCATGAGGTAAATTATCCCACTCATGACTTAGAGATGGGGGCGGTGGTGTTCGCATTGAAGATTTGGAGGCATTATCTCTACGGGGAAACATGTCATATATACACCGACCACAAAAGCCTGAAGTACGTGTTTACCCAGAAAGAGTTAAACATGAGACAGAGACGGTGGATGGAGTTGATAAAAGACTACCATCTAGTTATCGAGTACCACCCCGGTAAAGCCAACGTGGTAGCGGATGCCTTGAGCCGAAAGAATTCATCTGGGGCATTATTGACTAGCTTGAGGGCATTGAGAGCCCAATTGGAGGTATCTAGCGATGGTGCCTTGTTAGCTAGATTCGAGGTGAGACCTACATTACTTGATGAAATCAAGAAGGGTTAAGAAACCGACGAAGAACTTATGAAGATCCGTGAACGCATGCTAGCGGGACCGGTTGAGGATTTCAGGGAGAGAGACGATGGTCTCTTATTATTTCGTGACCGAGTGTGTGTACCGTTGGATGATGAGCTCCGAAAGTCCATCTTAGAGGAGGCTCATTCATCGGCGTATGCCATGCACCCGGGAGGCACGAAGATGTACCGTGATTTGAAGGAAAGTTACTGGTGGTTGGGTATGAAGAGGGAAATAGCCGAGTACATCAGTAGGTGTCTTACTTGTCAGCAAGTTAAGGCAGAACATCAGCATCCGGCTGGGTTACTACAGCCACTTTCCATTCCTGAATGGAAGTGGGAGCAGGTGACTATGGATTTCGTGGTGGGGCTGCCACGGACGATTAAGAACTATGATGTCGTATGGGTTGTGGTCGATAGGCTCACAAAGAGTGCACACTTTCTACCTATTAATACCACCTATGCACTGGAGAGGTTAGCCAAGTTGTATGTGGATGAGATCGTGAGGCTACATGGGGTTCCTATAACCATTGTATCCGATAGAGATCCACGATTCACATCACGATTTTGGCCGAAATTCCAAGAATCTATGGGGACAAAGTTGAAATTCAGTACAGCTTTTCATCCACAAACGGATGGGCAATCTGAGCGGGTTATACAGATATTAGAGGATATGCTGAGAGCCTGTGCATTGGAGTTCCAAGGGAGTTGGGACAACCATTTGTCACTTGTGGAGTTTGCCTTTAACAACAGTTATCAGGCAAGTATAGACATGCCTCCATACGAGGCATTGTATGGGAGGAGATGTCATACACCGTTGTGTTGGGATGAGGTTGGCATGGCCAAACTCGAGAGCACAGAATTGGTGGAGATCACCAAGTCGAAGGTGAAGATGATTCGTGAGAGACATAAGGCGGCCCAGGAAAGACAGAAAAGTTATGCCGATAAGCGCCGAAGAGCCTTGGAGTTTAAGGTGGGAGATGAAGTATTTTTGAAAGTTTCACCTTGGAAGGGAATCATCCGATTTTAGAGCCGAGGGAAACTTAACCCACGATACATAGGGCCATTCGTGGTTCTTAAGAGGATTGGGGCCGTGACATACCGATTACAGTTGACTCCAGAATCGGAGAAGATACATAACGTATTCCACGTGTCTATGCTTAAGAAGTATATGCCGGATCCATCTCATGTATTAGAAAAACCACCCGTGGAAATACGGGAAGACTTGAATTATGTCGTGCAACCGGTGAGAATACTTGACAGGCAAGTCAAGAAATTGAGAAGCAAGAAGGTTCCAATTGTTAAAGTCCTTTGGAAAAGTGACCGAGTCGAGGAGGAAACTTGGGAAATGGAAGCTTTGATGAAAGAGCAATACGCCTTTTTGTTTGAATGAGCGTTGTGAATTTCGGGGACGAAATTCCCGTTAAGGGGGGGTGAACTTGTAACACCGACCCCGAGCATATTTACTTTTAGTGAATTATGTAATAAACCTTGAAAGATGATTTATGAATTTGCGTAATTGTAAATTTTTATTATTTCTTTTACGTGAATAGTAAATTGCATGTGGGGCCCACAGTGGGAACGGGGACCGCCCGAAAATTCCCGAACCACATATTATATTCATCTTGGTTTAGATGATGTCTATATGGTGGTGGATATTTGATTTGGTCCATAAGAAAGGCATGGAGTTGACCGGTTGGTCAAACGGGGCCCAATTACCGGTATTGGCAATTTAACGGATAACAGCCCGAAATGAGTTTCGGAGGCTCCTAAATTAATGTTGGGGAATGTACATCGTTTCTAAAGGCCCATAATTATTAGGAACACGTGATATATTTTATCCGGCCCGATAAAATAAAATATGACTAAAGTAGTCCGAAAAATACAACTTTCGGGGCCGATTATACATACCGGGACATAATGGGATGACCTCCCACATAAGTGGGGGCCACCCCACGTTTTTATGGGTGCTGATTGACTGAGTAATAAGGGAAGGGGAGCAACACAATGTGCTGGTACGCACAAGTGAGGAGAGGAAGCCTCCTAAGGACAAGAAATACCCCCATGTCCTCTCAATGCATGTGCATTGGTTTTGATTGAAAATCAGATGCCATCCCCCTATTACTTGCATTCATTCGGACCTCACAAGGAGAGGATAAGCTTCAGGAAGTCTCTCACAAAGGTTGGAGCTTGAGGCCAGCAAGAAGAAAGGAAATCCAAAGAGAAAAAAACTAGGCATTGAGGTAAGAACACCAATAGTTCTTTTAACTAGTTTTTGGTGTATGATTTGTAAGAAATCATATGATGGATTAAACATGATGTTCTACACGTTTAAAAGTGTAGAATATTGATATAAAGTGGTGATATTTAACTTAGAAGAGTTGGTGAATCGATAGGAGTCGAAATCGCCGGAAACCGCCACTTTAAGGGAGCTGCTCGTTTCTGCAGAACACGAAAGCCGCCCGGCTTTCGTGAAAGCCGCCCGGCTTTTGCCCAGCAGTTCAGTTTTACACCTTCAATCGGCCTGGAACGGGGATTGATCGAGGGGCTAAGCAAAGGCAACTATTTCAGCACTTCATAAGGTGAGGATGGCTGACTATATTGCTTATAATTAGTGAGTTAATTTCATGAGATTACCGAAGGTAATTAAAGGTGTTTTTATGGATTATTAATGATTAATAATGCCTAAAATGAAAAGACTAAATGTCTAAAGAAAAACGAGCATGATATACAAATTTAAGAGTAAATTGTGCATGTTCATGTGTTATGAGTATGTTGACTTGAATGTGGAATTTATTATGAAACATATGTTGAAATATACTTTTTCTCCATATTAGAATATATGAGTGATTAAAAGTGATATTTTGAATATTGAGATAAATGATATTTTCAAAGGAAATCAGTTGGAATTGTCTATATGACTATGAGTTGAGAACTTGGTTTGTTGATATTAATTTGACTAGTATTAAGATACTAGTTGGACATTAAAATGAAATGTTGTTAAGATTGATCCTAAGGTTGGATTGTGAAATGTTATGCCTTAAGTAGTCTTAAGAGATGCTTTAAGGTAGGAAAGTATGAACTCTAAGTTATACTAGGGGTAGGCCTTAAGGGATACCCAAGATAAAGTAAATAATAAATTGATCCTAAGTATAGGATTGGCCTACGGGTGTGTTCGGTAGTCCTTGTGGATAGCCGGTTGAATTATGGAAATAGTAAGGACCATGGCCCTTCCCGACTCTAGAGAGCGGGGTTTGATAGCATGGACTTACATCGTGATCACGGGTTAGGGTGGAATCCGAATCGGAGACCTAACTAGGTTCCGGTAGCGGTAACACATAAGATAGGACCCCGAAGGGCCTTACCTTCCTACGGGATGATGGGTATGAGTCCAGGGGCGGGATGTTGGAGTCCGAACCGGGAGCCTCATGAGGTCTCGGAAAGCGGTAGCAAGTCCCGTAGAAATAATAAGACCCAAGGGCTGGGTTGTGCAAATGATAAATGAAAAGGGATATATAAGAAGGGCCGTGTGCCGACAAATAAATAAATTTACTTATTATAAATATAATAAGTGGGAAATATAAATTATTATTTATATTATGATATCACCCTATTTTGAGGGTCTTGGAAATTAAAACGTTGATTATACTTAGTATAGTTGCTATTGTACTTGTCAAATATTCCAAGTACTGACCTCCCCTTCACGGGGGAGGCCACCTCACAGTTTCAGGTAGGACTTGAAGGTTGCTACCGGTGCCCGTTGCTCGGGATATTCAGAGGAGAAGACGTGGTTCGTGCTTCTTCTGTTTCCTATTTTCAAAACAATTATAACAATGCTCATGGATATTATTTTGAATAATTATTGGGGGAGGCTTGTATGCCCATGTTTGCCAAAGTGTGGCTAAGACATTTTTATTAAATGCTTCCGCTGTTTTGAATGAATGTTTTACATTATGTTTGTTTATGGATGTACTATGTGTGAATGATATTCATGACGCCTTGTATAGTATGGATGAGTTGGACTGCGGTTGACTATTCGTACTGTACGGCGGGTTGTTGACGTGTCCGGCTAGGTCCGGGGCATGACACTAAGGGCTCGGGGTGTTACAGTTTATAGTACAACCTTCATCCCGGTGGACTTTGCCAAGTGTAAAGTAGGTGAGAAATAAGAATAGTAAAAATTGTGTGGTTGAAATTTGAGCAGAGGAGAGAGAAATGTGCTGAATCACAAATTAGTTGCTTTAATAGGAAAGTGACAAAGTTTTTTGTGACAACAAAAAAAAGTAAAGTTGACAAAATCCAATGGGATGGAGAGAGTAGTAATTAATGTCAAGATGTTAACTAATTGTCATTTAGCAACACTCCCCAGCATTAATATAGAGATAAAATAAGAGAAGATTCAATATTCACGAAAAGAAGTAAGAAAACAACTCACAACTTTACCTGGGCCTAGGATCGGTTCGGTTCTTGTTAAAATTCGATGAAACCGTATTAAAAATTATAGGCGCTAAATTCGGTTCTGTTCTAGTTTAAAATGTACTTAGTTGTTAAATTCGGTTCGGTTCTAGTTAAATTCGGTTCGGTTCTTACATTTTTTCAGTTCCTAATAAAAATTTATTGTCCTCCTAAAATGAATACATTTTACCTTCAGTTACATAAAAATAATCAAATTTTAAATGATGAAATTTATGACCATTACATTATACACACATGATATTCTAATTTTCAAATATATCCAAGTGCAAATATTAAGTTTAAACATAACAACAACATAGATGTTTAAAATAGGCATCAACTATCAAGTAAAAAAGTTTAATAACTTCAAGGTACACATCTAATAGTAGGTGGTTCAACCTCAAAATAATATTCTTCTACTAGTAATGCATCATAAGTAAAAAGTCCATAATAATAAACTAACCAGTAATATTTGTAATTTATTATGAACAAGTAACAACATAATCAGCGTAATAATAATTTCTTATTGTGCACTCAAACAACAAATACAATCACAAACAAATGATAAATATAAAAATGGACTAAAGTAGTAAAATAACAACTACTCAAGTTGGCGTGGTTCACAATATATAAGGTATATTATGCAAGATAAATATTCCTGACAAGAATTTTCTGCCCGGAACGTCGTCTGGCCACCTCCATTTGAGGTGCTTCCGGGTAGAATTTTTTGATGATATTTTGTGAGCATGTTCTACATGAAGTGAAGTTTACCCCACCAAATTTCAGCTTAAAATGCAATCGAGAAGTGAGTTAAATAAAATGTTGAAAAACATTGTGTTTTTTATATGTATTTTGACGTAATGTTTTTCAATAATTTATTTAACTAACTTCCCGATTGAATTTTAAGATCAAATTTAGTGGACATAATCTAAATTTCATTGAAAACAAGCTCACAAAATTTCATTAAAAAAATCCACCTAGAAGCACCTCAAATAAAGATTACTCATGCAATGTATAGGAAGTTCGGTTCCTGTCTAGGAACCGGAACCAAACCGATAATATACTATAGGAACTGAACCGAAAAAAGATGAAGTCCAAAATTATAGGAACCGAACCGAATCAGAAAATTCGGTTCGATTCGGATTGGTTTTCCCGATTTTACGGTTCAAAGTCCCGGGCCTAACTTTAACTAATATTCTCACCATTAGTTTTGGGTGTTGCTTGGCGCACCACAATTATTACTTAATGTAATTCTAATAAGACTAATTTGTCCTTTGTTTAACTAAAATCAAACTAACTTCACGCTAATACGAGTTTGATCACCCATTCACGCCAATGGAGTATCGATTCCAATCAATTTTAAAATTTATGCTCCATCCAGTAGTTTTCACCCATGTGGCAAATAATTGTTATTTTTGTAAAACATTATAACCATTTCATGTGTGTTCCTATTTTAACAAAACATATGTTCCACTAAAAAAATCAACTCAAGTATTTTTTTATGATTTTTAATATGATACCAATATACATCTATAAAAAATTTTAAAATAAAATTATCCTGATAAGGAGAATTTAAGTCTGATAAATGGCTATTAAATTTGCATTTTAAAATTGTTCATGTCCAATTAGGTTCGATCTGATATGTTCTACTCTGATATGGTTTGGTTTGTTTACACCTAGGCTAACTTGAGATCGAAATTAGTGCAATTAGAAACGTTATAAATGTCATTTACAAATAGAAGACGGTTAGTTCACTAGTATTAAAAGTCCGTTGAGAAACACTGAAATCGGATGAATCGACTTATTCTGCTGAAATTTATGATATTCTGGTTGAAGTGGCTGATTCTGCAGATTTACAAAAAAATATATTTAAAATATACTTTATTAATAAAATAGATAAATAAATAAATGAGAAAAAAAGCTAAAATGATCATTTACAGTAATTTCAGCCAATACTAGACCTGTCAACGGGTCGGGTACGGGCCGGAACGTAGTATCCCAGGCCCGGACCCGTTAGCCTCTATAGGGTTCCAGACCCGACCCATATACCCGGCGGGTCTAGAACTAATGTTCCGGACCCATACCCATTGGGTCTCAGAACCAGGTCGGGTAGGCCCGACCCGTCTCACGAAAATCCAATTCTTATTTCTTAAATAAAAAACATGACCTCTTACTACCGAGTACTTTTTTGGCAATAATATGGTACATGAATTGTAATTTCTTGTCTGTAATTACTCAATCAAACGCAACAATTGCGAGGTTGTTTATAATTTGCAAGATACGTAGTGTTAGAATAAAGAGTAAAATTAATGGAGATACGTAGTGTTTATAATTTGCAAGATACTCAACCAAACAACCTTAATGAAGCTTACGAAGTTCTAGCCTTCCCGATTTAGCTCCGGTGAAACTCCGGCGAACTTCAACGAACTCCGGCGACAACTCTGGCGACCTTTTCAACTCCGTGAAAGTTCCTTGAATACCTTAGACAAGTTACTAACAAGGTTTTATCATCATAAAACCCATAGTAATACCAATAACCTCTAAAAGGTTATTTTCCGGCGAACCGGCCGTTTTGGCTTCTAAGTCCGTTTTTGGACTTAGAATCACTTTCCAACCCATTATTCCACACTTAAATAATGTAGAACAATACTAAAGGTCTTTCATATGATATATATCTTATATTCTAGAAGAAAAACAAAGGAAAAGTTATGATAAGGTCATTACCTTAATTTTCACACTTTTTCCTAGCTTTTTCCTTCTTTAACTTCCTCCCAACTTCCTTGTTTGAGCTCTGCTCGAGTTTTGCTATGAAAGATGAAGTTGTAGAGATTCTTTCCTCCTTTCCCTTGATGCTGTCCGAACTAGTGAGGAGGGGGATGGGTAGGAATGCCCCTTTGTCTCTATTTGGGCAATGAGTGAAAGAGAGGAGGGCCACCATGATTTGTTTTGATGCCAAACATCTCAAATCAGTCCTCTCCCACCTCACCTCACCTACCAGCCTACTCAAGCCTTGAATAATGTGGCTAAATTCGTGGGTTGGCCCCCACCCATGTGGGAGGTCAACCCTTTTTGTCCAGAAGTGTACAATCGGTCCCGAAAGTTGTATTTTCCGGACTGTTTTAAGTATATTTTATTTTAACGGGTCAAATAAAATATAACACTTGTTCCCAAATCTTTATTGGGCCTTAGAATCAATATGTGTTCCCCAACTTTAATTTAGAAGTCTCCGGAATCCCTTTTTGGACTGTTATCTGATAAATTGCCGATACCGATAATTGGCCCGTTTGACCAACCGGTCAACTCTATGCTATTGGCATGCCCAATTAGGATATCCACCACCATATACATATTATCTAGTCCAAGATTAACATAATATGTGATCCCGATAATATCGGGCGGCCCCACATCCGGTGTGGGCCCCACGTGAATTTTACTATTCACGTAATAGACATGATAAAAATTTACAATCACGTAAAAATGCTTTTATGCATTTCTCAAGGTTTAATGCATACTTTGGTACAATACAAATACTCGGGGGCGGTGTTACAAGTGGCCTGCAGTGGCTTGATTCCATTATTTTTTTTATTCTTTTTATTGTTAAAAATTGTAATAACTTTTTTATTTGATATCCGATTTTTATAAATTTTATATCAATTTTTTTTCATGATCTATCAAATGAGACCAATATTGCTTATGTAATTTTAACAAATTATGGAACTATTATATAAATGATTATTAGATTATAAGGAAAATCGAACTAAATTTAATACAGAAAAATAATCGTGTAAATCACAATTTATTTTAAAATTGTGTATATAAAAAAATTATTGTATTATGTATTTATACATGTGAGTTACATATTTTTATACGTAAAGTTACATATTTTTACACGTAAAGTTACATATTTATACACACGAGTTGCATTTGGCCTGCCTGAACGCGAGTTACATATTTTTACACGTAAAGTTACATATTTTTACACTTAAAGTTACATATTTATACACGCGAGTTACATATTTATACACACGGGTTGCATTTGACCTGTCTGAACGCGAGTTACATATTTTTTACGTAAAGTTACATATTTTTATACGTAAAATTACATATTTTTACACGTAGAATACATATTTATACACACGAGTTGCATTTAGCCTGACTGAACGTGAGTTACATATTTTAACACATAAAGTTACATATCTTTACACACAAATGTTAATATGTTTAAATTTCATAGGCAATATTGGTCTCATTTGAAAGATCATGAAAATAAAAAATTTTGATATAAATTTTATAAAAACCGGATCAAAAATACAAAAAATTATTAACAATTTTAGGAAAATTTGGAGAAATAAAAATTAAGAAAGGGTGCATGCTGCTATTTTAAAATTTAAAATTTATAAAATGAGACACGGGGAACTTAGCTTTTATTTTAAAATTTATAAAAGATACGGAGTACGTACCTAACGATCAAAGTAGGACAAATTTGTCCGTTCTTGAGGTAAAATAGGTGCGCCCCGCACTTTTCAAGGTGCGCGAAGATGCTTCTATTTTTTTTTTCATCTCCTACTTTTTACCTTTTCACTAATATTATTTTAATCTTTTTTAATTTCAAAACTAGTTTAGACCAAAAATTTTGTTCTCCTCTCAGCTATGGATTATTTCGAGGAGCGGCCGTCGTGAGGCGGAAGTTCGCTGTGAGTGGGAGTCAGCTTCTCCGAAGCCGTCGTTTTGACGAAGAGCGTAGGAGCGCAGCGTGGGGCTTGTGTTTTTCCAGCGGCGGTCTCAGTTCGTTCCAGCGAGAAAGGGATAGTGTTCGTTTTGAGCGTGGTGGCAAGGTTCCGATTGTTCCAGCAGTGGGGAGTTTTCAATGGAAAACATGGTCAATCATTACAAGAATATGGCAATTGGTGGGATTCTTAGGCGTTGATCTTGGATGATGACGAGTTTGGAGAACCTGCAATGGAGGGTAGGCGGCTGAGCTTCCCGATTATTGGTACACTTTTGACTGACAGAAGGATTAAGTTCCAGATATTCAAGGAACTCAGGTCTTCTTTGCGGAGACCAGGAAAAGGTGTGTAGATCAAAAAAATTGGCGACAAAAGGTATATGTTTAATTTCTATCATAATGTGGATATGAAACATGTTTTAGATGGTTGTCCGTTGTTGTTTGAAAGAAATTCGTTGATTCTAAAGGAGGTCAAGCCAAATGATATTCCGCTCAAAATTAATCTCAATGAGGCAGAATTCTGGAACATGTTCATCATGTTCCTTATAGTCTTATGAATTTAGGCACAACTAGGAGGATTGGTAATCTTATTGGTAAATTTATTAGCTATGATGAAAACCAATTTCACGAAAAGTGGGAAGCATATTTGCGTGGTAGGGTCTGTATGGATGTGGGTAAACCTCTGAAAAAGGAACACCTCTTAAGAAAGGAGAAATTGGTCACCGGTCACTGGGTAGATTTTAAATATGAAAAGTTACCCAATTTTTTCCTTATTTGTGGAATTATTGTTCATTCTGATAAGTTCTGCCCATTGACATATGAGGACAACTTGACACCGGAAAAATATTATGGGGTGAATCTTAGAGTTGGTGGAGGGGGGAAGACTAGTCCTACAGGGGGAATAAGTGGTTAGTGGAAGGCTCTTCTAGCTCAGCGTTGGGGAATTCAAGATGATATTCAGACGAGGGTTGGAGCAGGAGGACAGGGTTGAAGGGAGTCCACGACGGGTACAGGCAATAGCACGACCAAAGAAGGGGATTTGGGGAGCATTGAAGAAATGTCAGGGGAACAAAAACGTAGGAGAATTTAGGAAGCTCGGGAACAAGAGGATCCAGTTGGTGATAACATGGCTCTGGACAAGCCAAAAAATGAGGAGGAGGTGGGCTCCGATCTTTAGGCCCACCGAAGCATCAAAAGCAGTTAGAATGGTCGGGTACGTGGACGGCTAGTAATGTTTGTAAATGAGTGAATCACTTATAATGTAAAAGGAGCATAATGTGTAAATGAGCTAGTGTAAAAGGAGGTAGTGTAAATGAATTATGATTAAGTGGAAATGAAATTATTGAGCATAATGTGATAGAAAAGCTTGATTATGAAGCTATAGTTGATAATCGGCTTTGCTTCACAATGATCGGCAAGGAATGTATTTAAGTATTTTTTTTTGTTTTATCGTGATTTGTCTATATTTAATTCAATGAATTCAAGTGTTTTCTTTATTATAAAGGTCTTCGAAATTATTATTTTGCATGTTAGTTTAGATGTAATGGGTTTTACATTTTTACCGACGGTCAGATCACGGGTTTCCCTTGATTCGCCAATGATGGAGGTAGTTTTTCCTTGCTAGCGGCGCTCAATGTTCTCTTTTAATTTTCCTCAAGTTTGCCTTGGGCGAATGGAGTGGTATGCTCTTGTAGTTAGGGATGGATTCGGTTCGGGCCACCTGGCCCGTGACCCGGCCCGGCCCGGTACTGTGCGGGCCCGGGACCGGCCCGGTCGGGCGGTCCGGGACCGGGTCTGGGCCCGAACCGGAGGGAAGGGGCGGGGCGGGCTCGGTTCAGCATTTTTGTGACCCGGCCCGGGTCCGGTTCGATCAATTTTTTAAAAAAAAAAAAGTTTTTTTGGGTTGGGCTCCTACTAGCCGTTGGGGGTGGGGCTGGGGACAACCCAAACGGCTATATAGCCGTTGGGTGGGTTATAGGGGGGGTCCGGGGGGGTTGGGTGGGGGGTAAAAAAACCTATAAATACTCCTAATCTTAAACATTTTTTCATATCTCTTCTCCAATTCTTCCTAAATCCTATTCTTAACTCTCTACTCTCTAATTCTCTTATTCTCCATTCTCCAATATATTATATTTATTATTTATAGTTTATATTAATTATCTACTTATATAAATTATAAATAGATATAAATAGTATTATATTACTTATATTTGTTATCTAATTATATATTACTTATATATTTATTATATCTATTAATATAGTTGGAATTATATCTAATTAATTTGAAGTCATTCTATTACTCCCATCCGAAAGACCGAAAGTCCGAAAGAGGTACGAAATTATTCTATTATTTACACTTGTTTAATTACTAGTTAATTAGTATAGTTGGAATTACGATTTTTTATTAATATAGTTGGAATTACAATTTTTTTATTAAAAAATATGTTGTACACAAAACTAGTTAATTCACTACTTAATTTGCTATAACTCGAATTAATAGTTAGATAAATAGTTAATTAGTTTTTTACAATTTTTTATTAATTGCTACATTTGACTCTAGTTTATAAAATATGTTGTACACAAAACTAGTTAATTCATTAATTATGATTATTATCTAAATGTGAAAATTTATTACTAGCCTGGTTCAATTATGCTATCAAATGGGGAGGACTTGATTTGCATAACGAATTTCAGGATTATTACCATAATATCATATTATGCACACCTAATCACTTTAATAACCACCTAATCACTAAACTAAACTCCAAGACCTTCCATTACTACTACACTTAATTTCAGTGGCTTTTGAAGGGTAGCGAACAGAATAATATTCTCCGTCGTTACATCCACTTGTATAATAAAGCAAGTATCACCTCATTACATTTTCTTTTACACTAAGGTGATGTTCTCTTCAGGTATTTTGTTTTCTCTTACTCTAGGATGTTTTCTTTTGGACTGAAATTTGCTGGTCCGGTCTGATCTGATCTGGTGTGTTTAAGCCTGCTTTGGTTTGAACTGGTCCGTTCTGGTAAATGCCTGGTCTCTGTGTATTTCATAACTGTTCACGTCTAGTCTGGTCTGGTCTGATCTATTTAAGTCAGGCCTGGTCTGATCTGTTTAAGTCTTTTTTGGTCTGGTCTGAGACTGAAAACAGTCCAAAAGAAAACATCCTTAATCTTATCTCCATCCTGCTACCAGCATTTCTCCTTTTCTCCATTTCAAGAGCCTATATTTACTTTAACATGTGGGTGCTTAGGTTTAACCCGGGTCTCTACCCTGCAATCAGTGATGGAATATGGTTTATAATTTACTAGGAGCAGACCTGCCTCGTTGAATTTTTTATTCTTTCTGGCTTGTTTAGTAACCTTCATTCTTATACACCATACACACATATAGCCATGGATTATCTTGGGAAGCTTTTGCATTTCAGCTACCCCGTCCCCCCACATCATAGCACTATACTGCTTCAAGATATTCCAAATTATCACACCAGGCAGAATGGCCATGTAAATCCCATTTCAGGTTTTACTTTCAGCATTTACCCACTAGGAAATCAGATTTTGTTTGAGAGTAGTATGTAAGCACCATCTATCATGCAATATCAATCTAAAGTATTGCCATTTAGAAAAGCTTAAAACTTTAGCATGCGTCTCTCTAGATTATTGGGCCCTTGGAGCACTTCATTAATAAACACGTAGGTTTTGATGCTTCAGACTTTATTGTTCATAACAGAAGAATGGATACTTTTGACAAACTATAAAATCAATCCAATATGAAAATCTCTGGTAAGTTTAATATAAACAACAGGTCTTAGTGCAAACCAATCTCGTATTAAGCTCATTCATACTGCACCACGTAGTAAGCATATCAATAGTTACTGAAATTTGTACCAAAACAATAAAGTCTGTATATGCTTGGTTTTACCCCGGACCCCACCCCCCACCCTTGAAGAAAAAACAAGACTGTCTGAGTTTTTCATTTATTACGCAAGCTAATGTAGTAAACTTGCTGAGCTTGCTCAGCTGGGAGATAAACTAAGGTGATGCGAAACATCCTTAACTGATTGAGAAACATTATTTACTACTCCAGAAAAGACAGATGTTGACATTATATTGCTCATCAATTTCATATGACTGTATTAGGATGTTTTTTTCTAGTGATGTAAGGGTTGTGCGAATAAAGGAATGACTTACCCAATTGGGAGACTTAGATGTCATATATAATAAAGAGTGTCCTCAATACAATAGGAAACATAATAAATATGGAAACTTAATTAATGTGTATTAATTACTCTATTACATCCCCTCAAGCTGTGCAGGGGAAACAATGCGCAGATTGTCTCTAAGAAAAATAAAACGCTGTGGAGACAAACTTTTGGTAAAAATATCTGCAAGCTGGAATTGTGTAGGAACATAACGAACAACCAGATCTCCATGTGAGACTCTCTCATGAACAAAGTGATAATCAATGCTGATGAGTTTGCTCTGAGCATGCTGAATAGGATTTGTGGATAAGTAAGAGGCAGAAATATTATCACACAATAACCGAACAGGCTGACAAATCGACACCCCTAATTCGAACAATATAGAACGTATGTGGAGAGTGTCCTGAACTGTGTAAGCAATTGCCCTGTACTCTACTTCCGTGGAAGAGCGGGAGACAGTTGGCTACTTCTTGGATTTCCACGAGATCCAATTAGGACCCAGAAAAATAGCAAAGCCTAAAGTGGACCGACTCTATCAGGACAGGCAGCCCAATCAGCATCAGAATACGCCTGTAAAATAGGCGAAGAAGTGCTTGGATGTAGGAGCATACCATGATCTGGTGCTCCCTTAAGATACCTGAAAATACGCTTAACAACAAAAAAATGTGAAGTGTGAGGTGCATGCATAAATTGAGAAACCAAGTGAACAGCAAATGTAATATCTGGTCGAGTCATGGTCAAATATTGTAAAGCACCTACCATACTCTGTAGGATTTGCGAGGAGATCACCATCAGTGAGAGATAGCTTAGTTCGAGTAGGTAACGGAGTACGAACAGGTTTAAGAGTGTGAAGATGAAACCTGGTTAATAGATCAGACACATATTTTTGTTGAGACAGAAACAAACATGAGGACGTTCGAACAACTTGGACACCTAGGAAAAATGTAAATCCCCCAAATCCTTCATGGCAAAACAGCGGCCAAGACAAGTGATACATATGGATATAAAGGAAGGGGAATTACCAGTTATAATAATGTCATCCACATACAACAGAAGATAAAGAACATGAGACCCATGACGATAAATGAATAAAGAATTATCTGACTTCCTACAAATAAAACCATGAGTCAACAAAAAGTTACTAAAGCGATAAAACCAGGCGCGCGGAGCCTGTTTCAGACCATAGATAGCCTTCATGAGCCGACAAATATGATTAGGGAATTGTGGATGTATAAACCTAGGAGGCTGACGCATATAAACCTCTTCAGTTAGATTGCCATGAAGAAATGCATTTTTGACTTCTAACTGACGAATAGTCCACCGACACGAAATAGCAAGAGATAAAACAATACGAACAGTGGTGGGTTTGACAACAGGACTAAAAGTCTCAGAAAAGTCCACACCAGCCTGCTGAGTAAATCCCTGTGCAACTAAACATGCTTTATAACGCTCAACAGACCCATCATATTTAAATTTTGTTTTATAAATCCATTTAGACCCGATCACATTTTTACCAGCATTAAATGGAACTAAATCCCATGTATGATTATCAATTAAAGCATTAGACTCTTCTTCCATAGCCGCCCTCCACTTAGCATTTTTATTTGCCATAGAAAAACAAGAAGGATCACATGTCGAAACATCTGTTTTCAGAGTAAAAATACTTTTGGGTTTGAAAATTCCAGATTTAGCACGAGTTTGCATTGGATGACAATTTTGAGAAGGTGCAGGTGGGGTTGGGCTAACAGTAGGTGAGCTGGTCGAATGGGTGGAGTGTGATGATGATGGTGAGGAGATAGGTGTGATGGACAGGTTTGGGCTATTTGCTGCCGCAGGGGTGATGGAGACGGTGGTTTGATTTGTCGATTAGGGGATGACGGAAGCAGTGGGCTGACGGGGAGTAAGCTGGGAGCATTCCGTGGACTGCCGCAGTATGGTGGTGTCGAGCAAAAGGTCGGCTGCCGGTGGGGTGTGGACATGGTGCTCATGCAGTGTTACAGTATTAATGCTGGACAAGTCCTTGGGAGATGTGGAAGAAATTAATGTAGAATATGGAAAATAATTTTCAAAAAATCGCACATTCTGGTTGATGTAAATCTTGTTAGTAAGAGGATTGAGACAACGATAACCTTTATGTTTAGGGGCATATCCTAAAAAGACACATAAAATGGATCTGGGAGAAAGCTTGTTGGCAGAAGTGGTATTAAAATTGGGAAAACAAGCACATCCAAATACACGCATGAAAGAGAAGTCGGGAGTGTGGTGGAATAATTTTTCAAAAGGAGAAATGCCATTTAAATTTGGAGTAGGAAGCCGGTTAATAATAAATGTGGCAGTAAACACAGCATCTACGTACCCAAAATTTAGCTGGCATGTTTGCTTCAAAAAACATAGTGCGAGTTAATTCAAGGAGATGTCTGTGTTTGCGTTCAGTGACATCATTCTGCCAAGGGGTATCCGGGCATGATTTGCGAAATAAAATGCCATTTTTGGCAAAAATATCACGCATTCCATGATTATCAAATTTACCCCCTCCATCACTCTGAAAAATTTTAATTTTGGAGTCAAGCAAGTTTTCCACCGTCAATTAAAGTGCTGAAAATGTGTTATGACTTCACTTTTATGGCGCATGGGATAGAGCCAAGTAAATCGAGAAAAATCATCAATAAATAAGAAAGAATATTTAAAGCCACTTGTTGAAAGAACAGGAGATTGCCAAACATCCGAATGAATTAAATATAAAGGAGCAGTAGATTTATGCCACACTTTTTGAACAGGTAATCATTGTGACTTTTCTAATCGACAAGATATACAATCATGGGAAAAACTAGAAGTACTAGAAATAGTGTCAGATTTTTTTAATTTATCTAAAATACTTCTTCCACAGTGTTCCAAGCGACGATGCTAGATCGGGCCGAGAGCAACATGAGAGATGAGAGCAACTGGTGAGGGATGTGTGAAGGAAATAGGATAAACACCGCCATTACTGGAAGCTTGGAGGAGCACCTTCCCCGAAATTGTGTCCTTAATACAGATAGAATTTTTATCAAAAATCGCCAAAGGTGTTGAAAAACACCTATAAATAGCACACTTTTCCTTCACTAATTTTCATCCATTCTTCCATACTCCTAAACTCAGTTTTAGAATAGCATTTCTTTATATTTTTCTAGCTATGTTTAGTCTCCAAATGATGAGCTAAACTTCCATTCTTGGTTTTGCTCTTGAAGCTTGTTGATTATTAAAGTTGTGAGTTATTTTCTTAACTTCTTCTCTTGATTATTAATTCATCCCTTAATCTCATTCTATATTAATGTTGGAGGGTTGCTAAGTGACGATTAGTTAACGTTCCGACATTAATTACTACTAGAAACGATCAACGAACCGATGGTTAATCGTTGGTGGTTTCACAAGTAAGTAACTTCGGTTTATTAATGCACGGTCGTGGTTAATAGATTTAAGAGGGATCAATTTTGTTGGTTAAACCGAAACCGTTGTGTTGAGATTATCAATCTCAATTGATTTCATCAAGGAGTTAAAAAGATTGAATGCTACTATTATATCGGTATACAGTGTTGTTCTATATTTGATTAATAGTAAGGGTTATTAATGAACGGTCGTTGTTAATAACTACCCTCGATGAATTGAAGATACTCCTCGATTGAGTATTCGAGAGGGGATAAGTTATAGATATAACAAGGATCGACTAAAATATATCAACAAGTGGAAAGTAGCAAAGTCAAGTCCCTTTTATTCTTGAATTAAATCTCATATAAGTCGTTCATCTTAGTTTTTAATTTAATTAAATCATTCATCACTAAACCCCCCCTTTAATTACTAAGTTTAATAAAAAGAGAATTATTAATTTCCCTGCGGATACGAACTCTACTTCACCTATACTATGTATACGTGTTAGTATCGAATTATTTGGACGCACCGTGACAAAGTGCTCGTCAGATAGATCTGACACACAACAGGTGGAGGAACTGAACCAAAACTATTCTCAAAAGACGGAGATCCTGCAGAAGCATAATTAGTACAAAAAGTAGAGAGAGCCGGAGTATAAAACGATCCCCACTGATTCGGCTGATTGGCCCCCCAGCCGGATTGTGACTACTGGAACTGCGGCTGGCCGTGGCTGCCATAAAAGGAAGGCGTGGCATACATTTGTGCCTGCTGATTTCTCCCTCTGCCGCGCCCTCGACTGCGGCTGCCACGCCTTCCACCACGCCCACCGCGAGTTGCCTGCTGCTGCTAGTTGCCAGACGAAGGAGAAAGAGCCACCCCCCCCCCCCCCCCCCCTGTCGAATTAGTTGCAGAAAAACGCCGGTGTAGGAATGGTGTCGTCCAAGGATTGTTGGTAGCGTAGACGGGCATCTTCAATAGCCATCAATAGCCATCTTCAATAGCCATCAATTTTGGGGCCTCCATTATTTGTGTAACGGAGGCCCCAAAGGTCATGCCTTGAGCAAGTGAGGCAAAGGACGTGGGCATAGGAGTGGACTGTTGACAAATAATTCAAACCGAAGGCATGTGTAAACGAGGAAAGCCGAACAAGGTGGGCCCTGCGAACCGAGGACCGCCGGAGTTACTGGGTGCTTCTTGGGTCACGTCCAGAATCTGCGAAGGTTGTGGCTGGATCAGCGGGCTGAAGGTCGGTGCTGACGGGGTCCAAGTAAAAATAGGGGGAACCCACGACGCTGCCACAATGGTAGAAGAATATGCTGAATAGGAGTGCGATCAAAGCGGTTCATCCATGGGGGGGAGAAGGCCGCTGTCTCAGAGGCCGAGGAGACGTGTGGCGTGTCGGTCGCGCTCAGCAAAGGCGCAGTCACAGCTGTGACGGCGGCTGCGGTGACTGCTTGCGATGCGGCGGCGGTGGCGGAGCCTGAGGATGCCATAGGGCCGAAAAAAATTTAATTTTGGCTAAAACCTAGAGCTCTTGATACCATGTGCGAATAATGGAATGACTTATCCAAGTGGGAGCCCTATATGTCATATATATAATAAAGAGTGTCCTGAATACAATAGAAAACATAATAAATATGGAAACCTAATTAATGGGTATTAATTGCTATACTAAGGGCTGACCTTGGCCTTATTTAGGTGCTACTAGTCATTAGAGAAAACTATAAACCAGTCAGTACCCTAAATGTATATCTCCAAAATTAGGAAAAACGTATGTGAGGACAAATTCAAATCCGAGTTTATTAAATAAGACAAGCCTTCATAAGCATTTTAGAGCATCTCCAATGATACAGTGTGCACGGTGCACATGTGACATGAGAGAGATAGAAACAAAAGATTAAATTTATCGCATTTCTCTCTCCTTCTGTCCATGACCTTATGTGTTTTTGGTAAGTTTTTATCAACAATGTCGACCACAATATCTACATATAGACATTGTGCTTGACATTGTAGAGAAAAACTTACCAAAAACATATAAGATGTTCAAATAAGGGGAGAGATATTCTATTTGTTGTTTTTTAATTGGTTATCTCTAATGTCGCGTATGCACCGTTCGTGTTTTGCATTGGAGATGCTCTTATAACAACAAGTCATCTCTGCCTACTAGACATGGCCGGTTCTGGGGGGGGGGGGGGGGGCAAGAAGACAAAATAGACCCAAAATTTTATATATATATAGTGCGAGTAGGCCCAGAATTATAGTTCAATTAACTAGGCCTAATGATTAATTTTGTTAACAATTTGAAAATTTAAAACATAAATAAAGAGTCTTAAATAGAGCCAAGTTTAAAACATAACATATACGTTAATTTTTAGCAGGATCGGTTGTAGTTTTTAAAAGCAATACAATTGTTACTGCATAAATAAAAGACACGTCTCTCCAGTCCTCACATCTTTTTAGCTTCTAAGGTTTTTTATTCAGTTTAATTATATCATAACAAATTTATATAATTATTTTAGAGCTCGTTTCTCTTATATTTCACCCCAATTATTCATTTGTTTCCAAATTTAAATAAGCTATATTTGAGTTTCAAATAGTAGTTTTAGAGGACGTCAAATTTGCAATCTTCTAGCGCGGGATTCTCTTGGCAGCCGAACATTTTGTCTCTTTGAAAACCTTCATTCTTTCGATACTTCAAACTTTAGACTCTCATCAGTTGTCAATAAATCATTCTCAACTTATGAATTCAATATGTGGTAATATTTATTTTCATTTATCCTTTCAGAAGAAATTTTATTGTTGTTATATGTGGCAAGTTTATTGTTTGTCATATTTATTAGTGGAAAGAAGATTGTCTATGAAGCAATTATTAATGATTTGCTTCACATTGGTCTACGAGAAACATTTTTAAGTAATGTTTTTAAGTAATGTTTTTAAGTAGTCTTATTTTGGAATTTCAAACTTCATTTACTCCTATTTTGAGAAATCTCCCTTTCCCAGTTTATCAAGCAAATGTGTATACAAAAAGATAGAGGGAAAGATATGAATAATTATTACATGAGATATTACCCAAAATAGGACTAAAACAGTTTGAAAATTCTAAAATAGGACTGACATGTTTTTATTCCCAAAATATGACTAATTACTACCATGTTTTGACAGTATTAGACTTCAAGCATGATAGTATTTTCTAATCATGACAGTAATTAGTCTTATTTTGGAAATAAAAAATATGAAAGTCCTATTTTTAAAAACCGTTTTAGGTACTCGGTATTCTAGAACTTCCTCCACTCTCAAAAAGGGGCGCTCAAGATGACGAGATAGTACGACGTCGTTTGAGATATCTAGGAAGAAAACTGGGTATCGGCTTCATGCTGCTTTTGTCCGGTCCTCTTCGCCTACAGCTACGTTCTTCATCGCTGAACCGCCGCCCATTTTATGCTAGCTGCGTCTCCGTCAGCGCTTGCAACACAAATCTCCACCGGACCCTGGATTTGCCGTCAAAGTTCAAATCGTTAGAAATTGAATTATGATGTATGTTTAAATTTCCATGCCTTATTGTCAAGCAAAACAACAGAGGCACCACACAACGACCCTTTTGTTTTTGCTGGAGAGTCAGAGTTTAGATTAGACTCGCGGCCAATGAATAGATTAGATCCTGCTCCATACACCGCTGCTTTGCCATCGCCGCATCCTCCTCTGCCGCCTTTCCCTCCGCCTTCCAGAGCTTTCTGGGAACCCGCAAATGTGATCGATCGCCTCAAAGAACTACACGAGACTATCAAACTCGCCCAAGCTCTGTAAGCAGTGTTCAATATTCAAATCTGTCACCAAACCCTATTCTACTCTGGTTGTCATCACTATTTTTTTCTAACCACCCCTTTTCAATAGGGAAAAAGAGCTAGAGGTGATTGTTAGGGCGAAAGCTATAAAAGGAGATTCCGAGGGTTTGGAGAATTTGTCCACATCCGATGAGGAGTTTTTCAAGTTGCTATATATTAATAAAATAGATTTCAAGTGCCAAGAATTGCTCTCATTGGAAGCTGCAAATGCATTGATATCAAAGTTGAAAACTCAGCTTGAGCCATTTCGGGTTGTTGCTGATGATAGGAGTCCATGGGAAGAAAAATCCAGGGCTATCAGATTATGTGACCAACTGCAAAAGTACAAACGCAACAAACTTTGGAGGAAAAAGAAGAGGAAACGTGTTGCAGAGAAATTAGCTATGGTTATAAAACTGGAACATTTCATATACCTTGTTTTGTTATCTACTTATTTCACAAAAAATGGTTGCATTTTTTTACTCTCAATTTGTAGGAGAAAGAGAAATTTGAGCAATTGGATAGAGAAGCTGATGAGTGGATGGCTAGGGAAATAGCAAAGGATGTTGCTAAGCAAAAGGTATGGTCGTATGTACGCAATGTAAATTTGCAGTCTCAATTGGCTATACTCAATTAACTAAAGTATATGCTTGACAATTTTTTTTGTTTTCAATTCAAATCCATAAGCCCCATTCTATTAACATGTTGTGACTGCTCTTATGCATGTTCTTTTCGAATTACTTGTATGGTTAATTGGTTATTCTCTCAAGACTTGTGCAACTATATGTTAATAAAACGATCACCAAAGGTATAAACTGACTTAATGTGACATAAAAATGCGCTCCTGTCATGGGCTTAATTTGTTAACCTATGTATTTCATATTATCTCCAAAGATGACTGTTTGGTTTGCTAGACATGGACAGTCCAATATTATGATGCCTTCTTTTGAACAGGTTGCGAAGATGAAGGAGATAGCAAAGCTGAAAGAGAAAGAGGAGAGGAAAACGTTAGGATCTGAGGTAAGCTTGGCCGACATGTAATAGACAGACACAACAACTAATCATTATCTTTCTTAGAATAACTGAATATCAATTATTCCTGAATCTGTATTTTGCTTCCCTCATAGCCAATTTCATTTATTCTAGCCCCTCACCTAAATCGTGTAAATTCTGCCCCTTAGGAACATCATGAAGATAGGGTGTGAAGGATTGAATTGAGAACAATTTCAAATAACTGAGGGGACTGCATTATATGAAATTGACAAGAATGTTACAGAACCAATAACAACAAATGAGGTGTCAAAATACAATTTTCCTTTATTCTGGAGCTGTTTCTTGTGCAGAAATTTTCTTTATTGATTAACTAACTTGCGTTGTGAGAGATAAAAGTTGACTGTAATGGTAAAGCAAGTAACATACATGGAAATTTGTGATTTCAGCTTGAGCTGGCATTGATGGTGGAGAAGTTGCAGGAATTAAGGTCCATCAGGATTCAGAAGTTGAAAAAACAAGGTACTTCTCTGGGATCTAACTACATGCAAAGCATGTTTTTTATTAGTCTAGGATGTAAGACAATTCTTTTCTTTTTGGTCCTACTACTTTCAGTTCATCTCCATTCTGATCTTCCTACTAAGTCCTTCCCAGCCACTAATCTGGCCAGATTCCAGGAATAGTGGCTACCATCTTGATATGGTGTTGCACCCATTAACAACCTTGATGTTTAAACATTGAACCCTATGAATTCATGAGGCTCATATGATACTTCATAGTAGGGTTTTTGTTGGGCAGAAAGTCCAAAAATGCCAACAAAACTGTAACCATGCACCATAAGTGGCAAAATGAAAATATTGGACAAAAGTAGGGGACTAGGGGTCACCTTGATAGTTGTGAGATCAAAGGTGAAAAATTTCTAGAAATTTTATTTTATCATCAATGCTCAAATGGAATGGTATATTTGGCATCCCTAAAAAATGACAAACTTATTTGGCATTATTATCACTTTGGTTGCTCAGCATGAAGACTTATATGGAAGTTATTTTTCCATGCCAGGACGGTTTCTTCCGGATGAGGACGACCAGTTTCTTGAGAGAGTGAAAGCTGCAGTTGAGGAAGAGGAGCGGCTAGCAATGGCTGCAGCAGGGACAGCGGCTGCAAAGGATGCCATAGCAACTGCAGAGGAGTCCAGCAGAAAGTTGGAAATGGGCCGCCGCAATAATAATAATGAGAAGAACATCAAGGACGACAAGAACAGCCAAGAGGCGGCAGCAGCAGTGATGACTGAACCCGAAGACAATAAACCAATGGAACACCACCGATGTGGAAGAAGTAGTGCTGCTGCTGCTACTTATGTCTGCTCGCTTAATTTGCCAATGGAGTATTATCACTACTACTATGGGAGTAACCATGATATAGGTACCCTTGTGGAGGTTCGAAGAAGATGGGATGCTTACTTAAGGTCTGGTGGAAGTCGCATTCCCAGTCACTGGGTTCAACCCCCACCACCTGCTGACCAGATATGGGCTTCCTGCTTGCTCAAACCTTGATCAACTCTACCTGAGAAGTCTCCTCTGGGAGAACTCGTCTCTAACATTATTGTATTGTTATTATTAGTATTAATGTTATTATTATTGTTGTTGTTCTATGTTTGCCCTGTATTATTGTTGTTTTGTCCTGATAGTCTTTTCATTTCTTTAACATTTTTGTTTTAGTGTGCAGTCTATTGGAGTATTCATTGTAAACTTTTTTCTTTTATTGCTAGATTGTAGGCAATAATGCAAAAACTTTAGATTGGATTTACTCCGTATAAATTAGAAAACTTTAGATAGGATTTACTCCGTATAAATTGGAAAAAACAGTTAAGATTGGTTCTCTATTATTATGCAAAATGCAATCAGCAATTAATCTCCTAAATCAAAATCTGCTTCAAATCCTTCAATTAACTAAACAACTCGATTATTAAAAAACAAAGACTTGATGGGTTAGGTAACTCTGGATAGAGAAAAGCTAAAGAGGAATTGGAGCAATTTTAGAGTGAAATTGTTGTGTATTAAATTTAGTAGAATAGCAATACAAACATTAGTTTTTTTTTTTTGGAAAAAGCAATACATACATTAGTTGTATTCCTCCTTTTCTCATTTAGGAATGTGCTATTTATAGGTAAAAAAAATAAGGCTTGGGCTATAAGCTCAGAATGCTAGTCAATAAGTGAGTGACACGTGACCCTTGAAAGTCTTGAGGATACATTGATGAGGTCAGCAATAAGGGGTTGATGAAACCTAAAAGTGAATCAATAAAATCAAAACCGCAAGCAAAAGAAATCTGTTAAGGTTTAATCCTCACGATTCAAGCCTCTAAGAACCCAATAATTCCTAAAAGTGAATCAATAGTTTTTGTATGAAGGCAAAAACTATAGCAAGAACATTTGATGGACTTAGAACAGTATCAGAGCACCCTTATCAAGCCCGAGCCCCGACCCTCTATTCTACATCGGAAGAACACAGAAGACTAAAGGGAGAAGTTAAGCTATTGAATACAAGTTCTCAACTACATCGGAAAGTTTCCGCCATAAATGGCTCTCTGCACCATAAAATTTCCCATATACAACAACAACAACACCCAAACCTTAATCCCAAAAGAATTTGGGATCGGCTAACATGAATCGATCTATGATATTGATGCCAAAAAGAGAAGACGGACAAGAAAGAGAAGAAAAAAAAAAGATAAAATAAATAAAATAAAAATAAATAAATATAAGATAACAATAACACAAGAATATAAGAAAACTAAAAGATAAAAAATAAAAGACCATAAAAAGCTAGAAGATAAAAATAACATAAGAATATGAAAAGATAAGGAAGATAAACGATAAAAGAAAAAAGAAAGGGAAGGTAGAAAACACATCAATCGCCCACACGGATGTGCGCCCTCCACTTTGCTCTCTCCAAAGTCATACTCTCATCCAACCCAAAAAGACGCATATTAGTTCTGATTCCTCTAATCTAAGTCTGTTTGGGTCTTCTCCTCCCTCTCTTCTCTGTCTCTTTTCCCCACCCCTCAAGTCGTCTAACAAATGCATCACTCGGTCTTCTACGCACATGCCCAAACCACCGTAAACGAGACTCCTGCATCTTATCTTCTATAGGTGTTACTCCCACCGTTTGTCTGAATACCTCATTGCTCAAGCGGTCTTTTTTTATATGTCCACACATCCAACGCAACATACGCATCTCTGCCACACTCATCTTTGAATGTGACATTGCTTCACCGCCCCACACTCTACGCCATACATTAATAACGGCCTAATTGCTGTACGATAAAATTTACCTTTCAGTCTAGTCAGCATACCTCGATCGCATAGAAATCCTGAAGCACTCTTCCATTTCATCCACCCAGCTCTGATTCTATGGCATACATCTCCATCTAATTCACTATCCTTTTGAATTATGGAACCCAAGTAACGGAACATATCACACGCTGGTATTTCCTTACCATCAAGAGTAATCCTACTGTTGCTACTACTCCTACCTCCACCGAACTTGCACTCCATATACTCAGTCTTGCTTCGGCTCAGTCTGAAACCATTGGTCTCCAATGTTTGTCGCCATACTTCCAACTTTGATTTAACACCGGATTGTGTCTCATCAATCAATACAATATCGTCGGCAAACATCATGCACCATGGTATCTCTTCTTGAATGGACTTCATGAGTTCATCCATGACTATAGCAAATAGGAAAGGACTCAGAGCAGATCCTTGGTGCACTCCGATAGTAATAGGGAACTCTATGGTCCTCCCTACACTAGTGCGGACACTTGTAGTACAAGCATCATACATATCCATGATGATACTGATATACTTACGTGATATGCCTTTTCTAGTTAAGGCACACCAAAGAACTTGTTGAGGTACCCTATCATATGCCTTTTCTAAGTCAATGAACACCAAATGCAGATCCTTTTTAGTGTCTCTATACTTCTCCACAACTTGTCTAAGAAGGTGAATGACCTCAGTTGTTGAGCGTCCAGGCATAAAACCAAATTGATTCTTCAAAATTTTCCCATATATGGTGCATTAAATACGCTTTTCACATTTTTCTTGTTTTCCCTCCAAATCTCCTGGGAAAGTAAGCTAAGTGCCCGCATACAGAAATCCAGTAAACTTTGCGAGGAGTCCATACCACCCAGCCTATGTCGCCCGGTTTCAGGGTCTATTTCATTGGTCATATATCTTAGCTGAAGTCCCCCACTTCTGATGTTTCGGGCGTGCCTCGGACATAAATAATGTAAAGAATAGAACTTACGCCTCTCGGTCCAAACATTGTCATTCTAGGTGTTGATGTGACGTCTGTCCTTGCATTTCATGAGGCCTTGAGGTGATGGTTGGGGCTGGCGGTTCAACTTCCGATATTTTCGCCATGATTACTTGACTCTTTGCCTCTGTGCGACACGTGTCCTGGGAGACACTGTCACGCCCCAAACCGCATCTGAGCACATCAACAACTGCTGCACAATCAAGTGATGTCACCTTCAGGTCACCATCACTTGATTGTACAAGGCATACATGAACTTTGGACATGTTTACTTCACGGGTTACTAAACAATGCTTATTAAGACTCGCGTTAATAAGAGGTGCATAAAATAAGCAGTGTTGTAAGCTCATGTTTACTTCAAAGGATTTAAAACATCGTTTAACATTAAAATGTCCAAAATAACCCTATACATATATAGATGCACAATCATAAATGAACACAGGTATATAATATCATATACACTAGTAAAAAAATGGCTTATAATGACATTAAATTAGTGTCACTAAACGATTTAATGACACTCAGAAAGTGTCACAGAAAAGCCGGGCAAGTGACACAAAATTTAGTGTCACCGTTAACAAGTCACTTTTATGTCACAAAATTATGACATATAAACATCATAGAGAACTGTGATATATACGTAATAAGGATTTTTGTGATACCAATGCATCATGTTTTTTAGTGATATATACATAACAAGAATTTTTGTGATCAGGGGCGGACCCAGGAAATCCATCTTGGAGGGGTGGTATTTTAAACAAAAAAATGTAGACGCTCAAAAAACCTTAATTTTAAATGAAGCATTAAAATAGTACACAATAGACAAAAAAATAGAAGAGACATAATATTATTACAGAATAGTAAAGTTAATACCTTAAAATTGTGCCCGATGCTCCTTCAACGAGATAAATTCCTCAATCACGGCTTTTGAGTCAAAAGTTTTAGCAATTTATCTTTCAATATAAACAACAAGGTTGTATGCAAGATACTCATCCTCCATTTTATTGTGAAGCCTTGTTTTTATAATTTTCATTGCTGAAAAAGCCCTTTCTGTTGTTGTTATCGATACAGGTAGAGTCAACAAAAGTCGAACCAATCTATCAAGAAGAAAGTACACTTTTGACATCTCAGTCTCCGCTAATCCTTGACAAAGTTCACCCATTGTGGACAAATTCACCAACTCCGGATGATTTAGAACATTTAACTTGTAATGCTGCAATTGAAACCTCAAGCCTACCTTCTCCTGCTCAATAAAATCAAAGGGGTAGTATTTATCCACTAAAGAACAAATATCATCAATGTTAAAGGACTTATATGAGTCCTTAGGATCCAAAGCACAACTAAGAGTAAGAAGATCCATTATCTGTTCACTGAATCTGCTATTCAGCTCCAACAATTGTGAATCTATGGCTGCGTAAAACATATCAACCCGATAATGACGTTCAATATCAAACCCTTCTTGATCATTGCGTATGCATTTTACCACATAAGGAGACTTCATATTAGGAACTTCAATATCATGCTTTTTGCAAAACTCTTTAACAATTTCTAAGAAGTTATCCCATCCACCTTCCCTTAACTTTTGGATCAACATTTTGGTGCTTGACACCAAATGCATAGCATTTAGTATGTCTTGGGTCTTCTTTTGTAGATGCTAACATAGAAGATCTTTAATGCCCATAATTTGTTTAATAAGATGCAACAAGAAAACAAAATTAAAAGATTTAATCTTCTTAAGTGCTTCAGCTGCATCTCCACGAGTAGAATAGTTATTACCATTCTCTTCAACATCTTCTAAAACAGAACAAGTTGCAGCAAACATCCTAATCAAATTGCAAATAGAACTGAAATGTGAGCTCCAACGAGTTTCCCCAGCTCATTGTAATGTACCAACCTGATTAAGTCCTCTTCCTGTTTCAAGCTCACCAATTTCCAACATTCTTGCAATTTCAAGTGCTTGCGCTTCCTTTAATTCATCATTTCGTTTGCAAGAAGAACTAGTCACATTAATAATATGTTAGTCCCTGTTTTCTATAACAGCAATATAATATGGCATACAGATGAAAGATTATCAACAAAGATGAACACAGAAAGATCAAGTGTAAACCTTCTCTGATATACCGTGAACAGTTCGTACAAGAATGATAAGCGCTAAGGCTATTTTGAGCAGATACGAAAGTTAACTGCAAACCTGAGTCCTCCGCCCTCTTTTATAGGCGAGGCTCAGGTATGCGTAAAAAGGCT
The DNA here is from genome assembly GCA_945859875.1 of Cuscuta europaea. Lineage (NCBI taxonomy): Eukaryota > Viridiplantae > Streptophyta > Magnoliopsida > Solanales > Convolvulaceae > Cuscuta > Cuscuta europaea. The sequence continues at coordinate 3,581,080 of CAMAPE010000009.1, forward strand.
TCTCGCCTAAGTCCTGGCAGATGAATATGCTGGAGTCTGTTCATCGAACTTTGAAGCTGTGGAACGGGATGGTGTGATGATCTTCTCTGTGTATATCAAGGATAGCGTCAATAGGGTGGATGCTGGACTTCATATCTCTTTCCAGTATTTGTCGTTGTTTTCCAGATGATCTGTGCATCAGCATGTGAAGATGTCCGCCAGCCAGTTTGCCCTTAAGGTGAGTCAAGCCACGGATCTTCAGTTCATCTAGCTGTTTGAGCTTGTCTGCGGTTCTCCAAATTCCCTTTCTGATTTCCTCTTGGAAGGGGGCATTTATTCTGATGTTTTCCCAGAGCTTTTCTTTTGGGGGCAACTTGCCCGCCGTTTGTCTGATGACGGATTCTAGCTCCCTGGGTATCTTTTTGTAGTCCTCCCCTTCTTTGAGTTCCTCTTCATCAAGGCGTATGATATCTTCTGCGCATTTGGCCAGCAACTCTCTCAGCCACCAATTTCGCTGCATATCCTCTATTTCAGCTTCGCACCTAAGATCATCCCACTCTGTCCACTTTCTCGGCCAAACGTCGTGTACCACAGCATCCTCGAGTGCATCATGAATGTCTTTGCCTTGGGGAATGTATGGGACTCTCAGCTGCGGTGATCTTTCTCGTGAAGCACAACCGGGTTCACTAGGATTGCCCGTTGTCATCAGCTTAGAACTGAGTTATGGCTGATGGCCTGACTTGACAGATGAATCAGAGATAGCATCGTCAGGACTTCCATCCCCTCCTCGGACGGTATCCTTTGGAGACACGCCTCGGGATGTTGTCATCGATTTCGAACTGTGTTCTGATCGATGGCCTGAGCTTTGTGATGTACCAGAGGTAACCACTACAGGACTTCCATCCCCTCCTCGGACAGTATCTCTAGGAGATAAGCCTCGGGATGTTTCATCTAGCTCGACTAGGCTAGAGAGTTGGGCTTGGTTGTGGCTCGAGGAAGGTGGTGGTTGGTTGGTGGGTTGGTTTGATGAGGTGTTTGGCTGGGGTTCATGGCTGGTAGAGGCTGCTTGCTCAAGTGTCCGAGGTCTCTTGTTCTCCCCCTCATGAGGTTCCGAATCATCGGGGTCCTCATGGGAACGTTTGAGACCTCGGGGACTGTCACGGCAAGTGCCGTATTGAGGGCGGTCATGGTTGAAGAAAACTTGGAGAAGGTCACGCTCGAAGGGTGTAAGGTTGCAAGCGTCGACCTCCAGTAACCGAAGAAACAGGAGATCGGCGAGCTCAAGTCGGGATAGGTGGAAGGGATTGGTCGAGGTAGAGGGCGATACTAGTTCTGTATCGTGGGTTCCCTGAGAGGGTGAAGGGCTAAGGGGTTTGGTGGAGGTGATAGGGATGACAGGAGTGGGTTGAGGAATGGATTGAGAGGGTGAAGAGTGAGGTTTGGGGTGGCTCTGTTCACTATGAACCGCTGGGGTTGTCTTGGAGTCCTGTGCCCAAGAGGTAAATGCTTGTTGCACCCATGGTTTGATGGTGGACTCCATGTAGCGGTTCATGAGAACGGTAACGTCTTCGGGTGTAAGGGATCCAGTTATGGGGGTTGTAATTGTTGTCACAGCATCAGTGAAGAGAGCTGATGTGTGGCCTGCGTTCAATGATGAAGTCATTGTTGGCATAGCAGGGCTTCCGACCATCATCGTTTGCACTCCGGTCGTTGTATTCAGGGTGTGTGCACCTGTATGTGCTGTGAATGGTGTAGTTGTCCTAGAAAAATTTGAAAAAGTGGGGAATGTGACACCTAGACTCGATGTGTGGAAAGAGGGGGTTGTGGCCTCGGGCGGTGGGCCACTAGAGCGCTCAACTGGTTCGGAGGGAACCAGTGAGGTGGGTGAGTCCCGTGTTGTTGAAACGTTAGCCTTTTGGGAGGCTAACGAGTGGCTGGGAGAGGGCGGTGCACGCGCAGTTGAGCCTGATGCTGCGGCTTCTACCCGGGAACCAACAAGATTGGCCCCTGTACTTAAGGATTCGGCCCGGCTTATAGTGATGAAGGGAAGACAGTCGTCAAAGATGTGTAGGTCCTCCTCAGCGACCAAACTTTTTCTGACAGGACGCTGCTTCTTTGCCTTAGGTGAACGGGGAGCAGCAATCTTAGCTGTAACTGGCTCCTTCACTTGTTTGATGACGATGGTCTTGGGACGGACAGCTATAAATGGAGCTGCATCCTCAGGGGTGATTTTCTTTGGAGGAGAATCAAGTGGCAGCTTCCCCTTTTGGATTAGCGCAAAGGTGTGTTCCACGTCGTCAATATCGTCCTCGTCATCATCATCGTTAGCATCGTCATCATCTTTGGCCACGCTATTGGATGCCTCATCGTCAGCCTTTTTATGGACCGGGCTGAACGATTCATTGACAGGTTCCGCAGCGTTTGTACGTGTGCCCTCAGCCGTCTGATTCCTCTCGAGAGAATCGTCAGACTTCCCTTCATGGGGCACACGCGCCACTGGTTTCTGTGGCTTACGGGCTCTCTTTGGACCCTTACTTGCTCTCGGCTTAGGCCCCGGGGCAGGTCCAGCTGGGTTTTGCTGAACCATGGGGCCATCTCTCTGTAAGCTCTCTCTATACTGGACAACTGCGGAGTGTCGTGGATTGCCCAAGTCCAGCAGATAGTCTGGTATTGTCATCCCCACAGTTTCATGTTTGAAGTGCTTGAAGTACTGGAGCTTGGGGGCAGTGTACTGATCTTCATCTCTGCGCTTTGGAATCCCTAGGTGGGCGGTCATGTATTCATCAATGATGAGCGCCAACCATCTGGCGTAGGGAATTGTCATGCCCGTTTTTCCGTCCTCTTTGTCCTGGACTTGAGTCACCAGCTCGATCCAGAATAGCTGCGCCATGTCATAAGTTTTGTTGAAAACGATCCCATGGAAGATTTGGAAAATCTGCATGTTGCACTTGTCATGGCCAGCGTGCTTCGGAGATAGGCATTTGTTGACGAGGCCAAACAATGTCTTCCATGGGTATGGCAGGTTCATCAACTTGAAGTGAGACAGGAACGGCAGTGGTGCATCATATCCCAATTTCTCCAACCCTTGCATCAGTTCAGTCTTTGAGGGTAGCGGGTCATAGGTTTGGTGGACAGGCAGCTCCAGTGTGGTTCGTAGTGTGGACGCTGTTAATGCCAGCCTTCTGTTGTGGAGCGTGGCACTGATACTAGATGCGTCCTTCTTGGACGGCATGTGCATGGTCCCCCATAACTGTTGCAGATAGATTTCGGGGACCGTTATAGCTTTGGTGAGTGCCGGCCAGATGTAGTGCCCCTTAAGGATGATAGGGATGACTGGGTCAGGGCACTTGAAGATGGCAAGGTCGAGCTGGTAGTTGTTGTCCTGTAGCTGAACCCATTTGTATTTGGGAACAGCTGAGTATAGAGTGCATCTTCCTGGGAGGTATCTTGTTGAGTGCCTGACATATTTAGCTGAAAGAATAGCACACGTTAGCAAAAAAATGAGTTTCCCCTTGGGGTTGATGATTTATGAGATGAGGAAACGAGTTCTGGCACCAAGTTATAAAACTCGAGATCATGGACACGATTTTACAAACTCGAGGCCATGAGCGCGAGTTTACAAACTCGAGCCCATGAGCGCGAGTTTACAAACTCGAGCCCATGAGCGCGAGTTTACAAACTCGAGCCCATGAGCGCGAGTTTACAAACTCGAGCCCATGAGCGCGAGTTTACAAACTCGCGGTCTGTCCTCGAATTTGAAACGCCGGATTTTGAAACCAGGCGTTTTAACTCGAGTTGCAGAACTCGTGTTTTTGCCCAACGAAGACGATAACCACCTGTAAAGACATAAAAACAATACACATTCAACCAAAACTCTTTTTGAAAATTTTATTTGAGAAAAAACCGTGTTTTTGGTTTTGGGACCGTTCGTGGTGGCGTTCGAAAACCAGAGTGAGAGGGGAGAGAACTGGTCGAGTTGCTACCTCGTGGAGATAAGTTGGGGGAGATCGGTGAGAGGGAGTGAAGACGGATGATTTTTACAACTCGCAGTCTACAGGAGAGGGATCTCAAGCTCTGGGAGATCTTTGAGAGCGAGAAAGAAGATGTACCGAAATGAGAAGGAGCGAGAGTTTTGAAGGTTTAAATACGCGAGTTTAGGAACGGTTTGGGCCAGAACAGGTAGCTGGGCCCGTTTGGCCTTAAGGGTTAAAAGACCCATTTCTGATCAATAAAAGTACTCCCCCTCGCTGAAATCAATACACACACTATTTTTGGGATTTTCAAATTCTCTCCCCCTCAATGAATGCAACGCACACACACTATTTTTTGATCTTTTTCAAATTTTCTCCCCCTCGATGAATGCAACGCACACACACTATGTACATATGCAACTCACACACACTATTTTTTGGGATTTTCAAATTTTCTCCCCCTCGATGAATGCAAACGCACGCACACTATTTTTGTATTTTTCTCGGGTTTCTCCCCCTTGACACATGCAACGCACACAAAACACAAAATGCAACTCACACACACTATTTACAGACACACGCACGCACACTTTGTACAAGTCCTACACACGCACACCTTTTTACAGACCAGTGGAAACAAAATTACATTGGCTCGAGGTTCAACATGCCTAATTTGGAAACCAAAAACTGGAATCTCTTTTCATCCAGTGCCTTAGTAAACAAATCAGCCAGTTGAAGCTCGGAGCTTACAAAGTACATGTCAATATCCCCTTTTTCCACGTGGTCTTTGATGAAATGATAGCGCAGGTCGATGTGTTTGGTGCGGGAGTGATGAACCGGGTTGCTGGTGATGGCGATGGCACTCTGTGAGTCGCTGTAGATCGGGATATGGCAGAAAGTGTAACCGTAGTCCTTTAGCTGGGTCTTCAACCGCGATGTATTCTGCCTCGGCCGTAGATGTTGACACACAGTTCTGTTTCTTGGAAGACCACCAGACTAACTTATCGCCCAAGCACTGGACAGCTCCCGATGTACTTTTGCGGTCCATCCGGCAACCAGCAAAATCTGCGTCAGAGTATCCGACTAGGTCAAAACCTGAGTGCTTGGGATACCAAAGGCCTAGATTCACAGTGCCTTTGAGGTATCTCAGAATTCTTCGAACAGCGGTCAGATGGGATTCCTTTGGATTCGCCTGAAAGCGTGCACATAAGCATGTAGAAAAAACGATATCAGGCCTGCTAGACGTGAGATATAGCAACGATCCAATGATGGCCCTATAGTTTGTGGCATCGACTGGCTTCCCAGAGGGGTCTGAGTCCAGTTTATTGTTGGGGGACATAGGGGTCGTCATGGAAGATTTGCTATCAATGTTGAATCTCTTAAGCATTTCCAGAATATACTTGGACTGATTGATAAAAATGCCGTCAGAGAGTTTTCTTACTTGCAGGCCTAGGAAGAAATTCAGCTCTCCCATCATGCTCATTTCAAACTTAGTTTTCATCAGTTTCTCAAAATGTTTGCACGGACGTGGATTTGAGGAGGCGAAGATGATGTCATCAACATAGATCTGAATCAGGATGATGTCAGACTTATGTCGCTTGATGAAAAGTGTGGTATCAATCTTCCCTTTTGAGAAACCTGAGTCAACCAGAAATTCGGTTAAGGCATCGTATCAAGCTCTTGGTGCCTGTTTCAGCCCATACCGAGCTTTCTTCAGCTTGTACACATGGTTGGGATATCTGGGATCTACAAATCCTTCGGGCTGAGCGACATAGACTTCTTCTTCCAAGACTCCATTCAGAAAGGCAGTCTTGACGTCCATTTGAAAGACGGTAAAGTTCTTGTGGGCCGCGTACGCAAGAAAAAGGCGGATGGCTTCAATTCTTGCTACGGGTGCAAACGTTTCATCATAGTCTATGCCCTCTTGCTGATTGTATCCTTTAGCGACCAGCCGTGCCTTGTTGCGTATCACTATGCCTTCTTCGTCCTTCTTGTTCTTGAACACCCATTTAGTGCCAATGATGGTTTTCTGAGGGGGTTTAGGCACGAGTGTCCACACTTCTAGTCTGTCAAACTGATTGAGCTCATCTTGCATGGCAATCACCCAATCTGGATCAGCGAGTGCCTCTGAGACTTTGGACGGTTCATTCTGGCTTAGAAAGCATGCATAGTGACATTCATTCATAGTAGCCGATCTCGTACACACACCTTGACCTGGATCACCAATTATTTGATCAGTGGGATGAGCTCTTGTCCATTTCCTCTCATGTTCCAGAGGAGCAGGAGTAATGATCGGTTGATCCGAGTCCTAGTAGGGGATTGGTGACTCTTGAGCGGCTGTAGTGTGCGGTGGAGATGAGTCTGATGTGTTAGCAAAACCGTGATCATCCACTCCTCCGTGATTAGGTTGGGGAGTTGACGGAGTAGATGGTTCATTATCTGGTCCAAGAAGGAGTGGAATTTCAGTGAAAGGAGTCGGTTGCTGTGGAATAGGTGACGATGAAGCTGATGTGCATGGAGAAGATGAGGGTTGTGAATTCTCGTAGAAGTTCTGAAAGAGAGAATTGAGAATCACACCTTCAGTTACATGGTTTGGTTCAACTGTGTCAGAGTCCGCTGGTACAGCAAGTGACGGGTCAGCCTGTAAGTGTTCCGTTGCGAAGTCAGCCATCTCATAGAATGTCACATTCACACTCTCAATGACCGTTCGCTTGTCTCTGAGATATACTCTGTAAGCTTTGGACTGTTGTGAGTAGCCTATGAACACCCCTTCTTGGGCTTTTGCGTCTAGCTTACCCCTATCAGTTCTGTCATTCAGTACGAAGCACTTGCAGCCAAATATTTTGAAGAATGAGATATCCGGAGTCCGGTTGAAGAGGATTTCATATGGGGTCTTGTCGAAGCGTTTGTGGATAGATGTTCTGTTTTGGGTGTAGCACGCAGTATTAATGCCCTTTGCCCACATAAAGTGAGGCAATCTTGATTGGATGAGCATGGTGCGTGCCGCTTCGACAAGGCTCCTGTTCTTTCTTTCAACCACTCCATTCTGTTGGGGAGTTTTGGCTGCTGCAAATTGCTGTGTGATACCGAGAGATTCATAGAATCCAGTGAGAGTTTGATTCTTGAACTCGATACCGTTGTCAGTTCTGATGATTCGAACACTGTGTTGCAGCAGTTTCTGGACTGTTCTGACAAAGGTCATAATGATTTCTGCTGCCTCGTCCTTTTTACGAAGAAATTTTGTCCATGTGTACCTAGAGAAGTCATCGACGATCACCAGTGTGTATTTGCGGTCGTTGATGCTTTGGACTCTCATCGGTCCACACAGATCCATGTGTATCAATTGCAGCGGTAGAGTAGATGATGGGACTGGCTTTGACTTGTGGGAGCTTCGCGTCATTTTGCCCATTTTGCAGGCACTACAATGATTTTCAGCGGAAGACTTCAACGGAGGAAGCCCCTTCACAAGTTTCTTCGATGACAGGATGTACAGATTCTTGAAATTGAGATGGGAAAGACGTATGTGCCAGAGGTTGTTTTGTTCTGTTGAAGCTTTGGACAGCAGACAGATGGAAGTGGTGGATTGAACGCTTTTCAGATCAATAGTGTACAGGTTTGAGGACCTGTAACACGTTAATAATGAGTTCCCTTCGTTGTCTAGAACACAGCATTGTTTGGCAAAGAACCTCACTTCCATCCCACTGTCACAGAATTGTCCTATGCTCAGAAGATTGTGTTTGAGCCCTTTGACAAATGAGACATCCTTGATGGTGACACTGGCATAGATGACATCCCCATATCCAAGAATAGGAGATGAGGCATCGTTCCCGAATCTAACATTGCCTCCGTAACAGTTGGTGTAGTTGCTCAGTAGGCACTTTATTCCGGTCATGTGGGTTGAGCATCCAGAATCCAAGTGCCACACATGACCGTCCTGCAAAGCAATTAAACAGGTTTAGGTACCCATCTTGGAATGGATCCTTCCTTATCAATGAAAAACACCTTTTTAAGTTTTGCTTTGAGCTGTGATCCAAGGTCAGCAGCTCTTTCAACAAAAGATCTATCTCTTGTGGGCTTTCCGATAGCCAGATCTGCTTTTGCAGTGGGTCTGATTTTTGGAGCCCACTTAGCAGTTTCCATTTTAGTTTTGGTGGGTCTGTATTTGGGGACCCACCTTTCCATTTTAGTTCTGGTAGGTCTGAATTTGGGGACCCACCTTTCTGTTTCAGTTTGGATGGGTCTTCGTTTGAGGTCCCACCTTTCAGTTTTAGGTTTGGTAGGTCTCATCTTGGGGACCCACCTTTCAGTTTCAGGTTTGGTAGGTCTCATCTTGGGGACCCACCTTTCAGTTTCAGGTTTGGTAGGTCTTATCTTGGGGACCCACCTTTCCGTTTTAGGTTTAGGAGGAGAGTAGACAGGTGCTTTGTGATTGAACAGTTGTTTCTTCAGTTTAGTTTTGAAAATCTCCTCTTTAGAAAGCCGATTAAGATGTTTCCTTGAATGAACTCTAAGAGAATATTTCATATCAGGAATACAAAACGTTCCCTTAGAAGTTCTTTTCTTGGTTTCTCTTTCAGGTTTGAGCTTTCTGAAAGGCTTTGATTTAACGACATTCACATCACATTCATAATTTTGGGGGTCTGGAACAGAATAACCATAAGCAATAGTAGAATTATACATTGAACCATGTTCAAAAGATGTCACAGAGTTTTTCAGCTTGGGACTCAAGACTGAACTACTAGAAGCTGAGTTTACATGGACAGACTTAGACTTAGTTTTAGAGTACAAAATGGAGCTGGATCTGGGACCAGGTTTATTCTCAAAAACTTTCTTCTTGCCAGCAGCTATTTCCTTTCTTTTTATCTCCCATTCTTTCTTCTCTTCTCCTCTTCTTTTCACTTCTTGTCCTGTGACAAAAGGAGAAGAGCGATGAGTGGCAGATTTTTCAGAAGATTTAGTTTTATCAGAAGAGGTTTGAGCAATTTTTAAAACAGAATGATATTTTTCACTCAATTCATCAAATTTGCTTAACAGTTCTTGCCAATTGCTTTCAGAACTTTTCTTTTCAGTTTCAAAACGCTCTCTCTCGTTGTCAAGGGTTTTCTGAAGATCCACATATTTTTGGACTAACGGAGAGATGCATTTGTCCTGTCCGGACTTAAAAATTCCAGTTTTGGGAGTGGGACCCATTGGACATTCGAAATAAGGAACCCCTTTTGGGACATTAAAAATGTCAAACCCCTCCTCGTTGTAGATTACTTTTTCTTTAGAAAGAGCTTTCTCAACCAGAGGAGTATAGTCAAAAGAAGTTTCAATTTTAGGATTACTCCTCTTCTCTTCTTCTTCTTTAACAGTTTCTTCTTCACTTCCAAATTTCATTTTCTTTTCAATGTCTAGAGTTAAGTAAGTTGCATCATACAACTGGCGGCAGTCAACTTTCTTTAAATGACAAGGATTCGGCAGTCCAAGACCAGCTTTTGGGTTGTAATGTTGAACGTCGCTTATTCGATTTAGAAAATCTGTATGTTCGGTTTGACCTCTTCTAACACACACGTCCTCAAGTTCCTTTACTTTGCTTAAAAGGCTGCTTCTTTTATTCCTTAAAAATTCACAGTCAGCTTTGGCTGTGTTTTTCTCAACTTCACTGTCTTGCAGTTTCTTAGTCAGTTCAGCTATTTTAAGTTCAAAGCTTTCAAAGTCTGAGGACACCTTTTTGATTTGATCTTTGGCATTTTCAAGTTGAACGCTTAAGGAAGATTTTTGGTCAAGGTTCTGTTTCAGTACCCTGTAATTATTGTCTAATCTCTCCTGCAGTTCTTTAATGAGGTTGTCCTTATTGTGTAAGGACTGAGTTTGGATAGTGTGAGAGTGATTAGAGGTACTTACAGTGCTTGTAGAGCATTCACTTCCGGGGATCGCAGCATCATCCTTTTTCTCTTCTTCATCCTCCAGCCTTGCCATCAATGCGAAGTTTTCTTCTTCTTCTTCAGTATCATCTTCCGCCCACTGGACCAGCTCAGCATGTTTGCCAGAGGCTTCTACTTCCTCTTGTTGTGCCAAGAAGAGCTTTCGTTTATTCATCAGAATCTTTTGTTTGTAGAAGTTTGCATCTCTCTTCTTTGGAAGCCGACAGTCTTTGCTGATATGTCCAGGCTTCCCGCAGTTATAGCACACAGAGGTGTTAGCAGTTGATGTAGCCTTCCTGGCTGAGCTTTGGTCCTGGTTCTTCTATTTGTAGTTGGAGGAAGAGGTCCGCAGCTTATTTGAAGAGCTGTTCCTCTTGGCAAACTTCTTGGCAAGCAGGGTCATCTTCTTCTGGAGATCTGCAAGCTCAGCTTCAAGATCAGTTCCTTCTTCATCACTTTCATCTTCATCAGATTCAACCTCCACTATCTTCTTCTTCTTATGCAGAGGTTTCGTTGTTCTTTTGGGCTGAGCTTCCATCAGTAGAGCCAGAGGATTTGGGCTTGATTGCTCCTCAGTGCATACAACATCATTGACAAACTCCTTTAACAGCTCATTTAAGGTGAAGAGATCAATCTCATCCATGTCAATGCGTTGTCTCAAGTCCTTTACTGTTTTACTCCAAGATGGGTGCAGACTGGACAGAAATCTAGTATTCAGTTCCAGGTTGGTTCTGAATATTTTGATTTTCCTCATTTCATTCATCAGCTCTGGCATGAGTCTCGTGAAGAGGTTCTCCAGGAACAGCCTTGAACGAGTCATAAGCCATTCGAATAGCAGATTTCTTGGTTTTTAGGCTTATGCTCGTGCCTTGGAGTAATTTTTCAATCTCATCCCACATTTCTTTTGCAGTTTGCATACTGTCAATCATCACGTACACTTCATTGGGGATGGCTTGGAGGAGGTATGTTTTGGCCATAAGGTCTCCTCTCAGCCTTAGCTTGTCTGCTTCCGTGTATTCAGACGGCCTCTTTCGTCTTGTTTCCGGAGGAATGGGTGGATTATTAGTTGAGTCCCCTCCTACGTCAATCATCAGAACAGCTGGTCCTTCCAGGAGCGATTCCAGCATTGCGTCGGAGTTTTCTTTGTGCTCTAGGAAGTTCAAGAAACGAGTTCTCCACATTTGGTACTCCCCTTTTCTCAGAGATAGAGGAGTACTGCTGTTTCCTTGCGCATTGGATTCAGAAGCCATTTCTGTAGCTGTAGAAAACTGACCGTTCGAGAAATAAGATCAGAAAATTTACTAAGTCAAGAACTCGAGTTCCTGAGTATTAAAGGCCTAAACTCGAGGTCTGGGGAACTCGAGGTGAGAGTTCGAGTTTATAAACTCGAGGTCAAGAGTGCGAGTTTCCAAAACTCGAGGTGTAAACTCGCAAGGTCAAAACTCGTGGTCAGACTGCGAGTTTGCAGACTGAGAGTTTGTAGACTGCGAGTTCTTGAGCTCGAGTTCCTAACAGCGAGTTTCTCAACTCGAGTTTGCAGCTGCGAGTTTATGCGAAAAACACCTGGGCTGCGAATTCCTGAAAAAATAAAACTTCATATTTTCAGAAAAACAAATATGGTAAGTTGTAGCCCTTGATGTAGAGATCCTTTCACCCAAGTTTCAGGTCAAAAAGCTGCACAGAGCTTAGAGAAACGAGGGATGCGAGTTCTTGGATGCGAGTTTACAGAGAACAAGATTATGCAGAAACAAAAAAAGAAGTTATACTGCTTGATCGTCTTTGAAACGCGATTCTAACAGTATAACTTTTACAGTATTTGGTGCAGAAATAAGATTACAGATGATAAACTCGCTATTCTACAAAAAGGAAGGAAAAACAGAGTCTTTCGCAGATAGTTCTTCTGATCAGCTCTCGATCGGCTCTGATACCATTTGTTAGTCCCTGTTTTCTATAACAGCAATATAATATGGCATACAGATGAAAGATTATCAACAAAGATGAACACAGAAAGATCAAGTGTAAACCTTCTCTGATATACCGTGAACAGTTCGTACAAGAATGATAAGCGTTAAGGCTATTTTGAGCAGATACGAAAGTTAACTGCAAACCTGAGTCCTCCGCCCTCTTTTATAGGCGAGGCTCAGGTATGCGTAAAAAGGCTTCTCGCCTAAGTATGGGCCTAACACTTGGCCCATATTGAATACTATTCTAACAGATATATTTAATCAGTGCAGAACAGAAATAGTAAACATCTAAATTATTACAGACAAAACAGACAAACTTGATTCACAATAAAATAGTCTTCAACATAATACATACTAAATCGGTGAAAAACTTATGCACATATTTCACCTCTCTAGAAGCAGCAACCAATGCTAATTGCAACCGATGTGCTAAGCAATGAACATAGTAGGCATAAGGACAATCATTTAAAAATAATGCTTTAACCCATTCCATTCTCGCCGCATATTGCTAGCACCATCGTATCCCTGACCACGAATGTTCTGAACATCAAGACAAAATCTAGAAAGAACTGCACAAATTTCTTTTTTGAGAGTCAATGATGCGGTATCTCTAACATGCACAACATCAAAGAAACGCTCTCTAGTGAACCCCTTTTCATCAAAAAATCTCAAAATAATAGCCATTTGCTCTCTCTTAGATTCATCACGTGCCTCATCAACAAGAATTCAAAACTTAGAATCACCAATATCATGTTGAATCCTATGGCGTACTTTATTAGCAAGAATGTGTAAGATCTCCTTTTGAATTTTGGGAGAAGTATACATAGCATTTTTTGGAGCGTTATCCAAGACAACACTAGCAACTTGTTCATTACATGATGCTAAAAGTGAAATCATTTCAACAAAATTACCTCAATTTCTAGAACTAGAGGATTCATCATGACCTCGTAGAGCACATCCTTGTGAAGCCAATCACCGAACAACATCAATAGAGGTCATAACCTGCAAGCGGTTACCTTCCTTCATCTCTAGAGTTTGTGCTTCGATGACTTTGTCAATATGGCGAGATTGATTCAATAAGTCTTGACAACTTTTCCAAGAATTATTGTGTGGAGGACATGGATCTTGGCCCACATGATTCAAGAAAGCACAATTAGCCCCGTCATTAACTTTTTTCCAACTATTAAAACCTTTAAGAGTGAAAGCATCAGTTCCATGACGAGTTATAGGTTTTGCGAAAAGGAAACATGGAAAGCAATATGCTACATCTTGTGTGGGGGAATACTCCAACCAATGAAACTTTTGAAACCAAGAAAATTGAAATCTTCGAGGACGCTTCTCATCGGATAGGGGATACTTTGCCAAATGTATTTGATATGGCTCCATCTCCAAATATGCTCGAATAACTTCATCTCTTTGATTAACAGGATATTCTCATATCTGAGGGCGTTTTCCGGGATCACGTTCTAGATTCTTGATATCAAATGAAAGACTAGAACAACCCAAATATTTGGAAGTATTAGTAACTTCCACATTTGCAGTTTCCGCATCGACCGGATTACTCGGACTACAACTCGAATCCACAGTTTTTCTCTTAAAATGAGAGTAAATGCTTGTCTGCTTCTTCATCTTTCAGTTATTCATTATATCCTTCACAAAGAAATTAAAAAACTACTTCAAAATACTGAAAAATAAATGAAATACACAAAGACATAACCATCTAAAATTGATAAAATCTACGAGTATTATTTAAGGACTAATCATCTAACCCTAACACTCTAAAAGGCTAAAACTTATAACACAATTTAACACAATCATCACAAAATAAGAGAGAAAAAGTCTAAAAAGTAAAAATGCTCTAACTGACCTAGTGACTTGCGCCATAGCTGGAGCTTGGAGGCAGAGCCAGAGAGAAGCACCGAGCACGGCGTGTCGGCGTGGATAGTGGACGGCGGAAGCACGGTGTGGACGGCGGTCGGCGGAACAAGGCTTGGCTGGTGGCTTCGCGAGGTAGCATTCTGCGTTCTCCGTTCTCGGCGACTCGGCTTCTCAGCTTCGCGAATCGCGAGGTAGCGTTTTGCGACTCTGCGTTTTCCCATTCTTTTGTTCATCGGCTATTGGCGAATCGGAACAGGGAGAAATAATTAAGCCCGGTTGTGCGCAGGTGGATAGGCAGTGGGCTAGGCTCTTTTGTGGTGGGCTAGGAATAAATAATAGGGTGGGCTGATATAATATTGTTTCCATATTTTCTATTTTTTTAGGCTTTTAAACAATTGGGTTTCTACGAGTGGCTGTGTTTTGGGGGCGAAAATATTTTTGGGGGGGTTCAATTTTTTTTGGAGGGGCGAAAATTATTTGTTAAGGAGGGTAAAAAAAAATTCGTATATATATACACTAAAAAAACAATTGTTGGGGGACGGTAGCCCCCCTGGGTCTGTACTACGGTCGGCCCTTGTTTGTGATACCATTGAATCATATTTTTTAGTGATATACCGACATCAACATTAGTGATAATAATGAATAACTAAAATTTCAAACGCTTTTATTTATATATAAAATTCTTACATAAATGTGTTTGTACATTATTCATGGGGGCATACCCCAGAAATCATAAAAAATCATAACTCAAGTGAACAAATGACAAGTTAAAATAAATGAAAGTATGCTAAAATAATGTACCAAAGACGGAGTAGAGAAAACAATAAACTTCACTAATTTGAAACTAGTCAAGATAGCGATTGTTCCATAGTTCTTCTAGTTGGCCGGAACACATTTTCCTTTCAAGAGGGGCATGTTCTTGAAGCTTTCGATCGGCAAGTAAAAAAATCCTATATCATTTCCTGCAATAAAGGAAACTAATATTATAGCATATTAGTTTTGAGGTAGACCGATCTGTTGTATTTCCACATCACTCAGGCTGTTGGAATTGACATTTGTATATTGACATTTATAAGAACCATAAATGAACAACAATTACTAAAACATATCATTATTCTCATGCACATTTTAGTGATACCCGCTTACGCGGCGTTGTAGTAAAACGGAGTCTAACCTTTTAACTTGGACCTAATAATTAGGAGTAACTAAAGATTGGACTAGTAATTTCTTTTCTCATTGACAAGATTTAAGTTACTTTCACTAACTTATCCTATTTCTAGGCTTCATTAATGTGTTTAAAATGGTTGGCCTAAATTATATTCTAATCTCATAGACAAGATAGATATAACTTTCCGCATTTTAGCTAACTAAATGGTCAACTTCATTAATTAATTATATTTCTCATTATAAACAATTGAATTTATTCCTCATAGACAAAGATTAAATTCTATCCATTAATTTATCATATCTCTAGGCTTCATTAATGGGCTCAATATGTTTGGCTTAAACTATTTATAATCTCATAGACAAGTTATAAATAATCTTCCAAAGTTTAATTAATGAAATGATCAAATCTATTAAGTAATCAAATTAATCATTTTAAACAACTAGTCCATAAAATTAGTTAAACTGCTAATTTTAGGTCAAACAAGGTCAACCCATATTCTTTAATTCAACTCATGCCCAATAGTAAATTAACTACAACAACTCATTACTAGTTTTAACGCTTTACATATAAAATAAGACATGATCATAAATCATAACAACAAAATAAAATATTAAAGTGAATACTCACTACATCTAAACTTTTGTTTCTGTCACAAATAAACATCATTTATACTAGGTATTGAGTTTATCTAAGTAGGAGATTAATATAACAACAAGAACTATTTTTCTTGAATAAATATGGAAAATACGAAATTCTTAAAATTAATGCAGAGAATGTTTCACTAACATTTGGAAAATAAAAACAACATATTCAGAATCTACACGACGAGAAGATGAATTTTCACATAAAGAACTTACAAATTGGAGGTAAAATGAGAAATATATGAAAGATTGAAGTTGAAGGTCCAACAATGGTGGAAATCCAAGCTTTGAGGAGGACGAAGACACCCTTTTTTATCCGAGTTGGGTGTAAGATGGTGTGTTTTGAGTTGGGGATGAAAGAGGGCTTTTATAGCCTTAGTTTCGTGGAAGGCGGTCTGAAGGGCGGCCGCCCTCCAGCCATGGCCGGCAGCCTTCAGTCACTTCCCCGACAAAGGTACGTGTACGCGTCAAATCCGCCGCAGCCGGCCATGGAGGGCGGTCGCCCTCCGTGGCCGCCTCCCGTCTTGTCTCAGCAACCGGTAGGTCAAATATCACATCCCGCCGTGGGAAGCCACGGAGGGTGGCCTCCCTCCGTCCCCCGTCGGCAACCTTCCATCATTTTGTCGTTATACAAAGTGTGGTGTGCTAGAACTGTCGAAAACTCGTAGGCGCCCAGAAAGGTGGCCGTCTTACCGACCGACTTACGTCAAATGGAAAAGTTGTCTTCACCAAAGTTTTATATATCGTTCTTGGCTAACTACTGGAATTTGAATTACATGCACTGGATTTGTAGTTTATGAGATGAACAAAACGGTGAGCACGTGTCACTTTCCATCGCAACTGCAAATGTATGACTTCTTTAAGCAATATAGCCATTCTACGATTGTTATTTTGTTATGTGTTCTTCATAAGAGTTGTATATCAAGAAGATGTCAATGTAATGCAACTGGTATCAAAAACTTTGGGCAATCATGCGCCAAGTTATGATCAAAATATGAACATGTGTCTTTATGCATCGTCCATTTTAATCAAAAGTGGCCATATAGGCGACCCCTTCTTGGTTTTTGAGCTTCCTTGCATGATTTCTTCCTCTCTTAGACTCTTCTCGTTTAACAATTTGTCAATATATCTTGTAAACTTCCGTAGCAATTCATTTGTTGGCAAAAAATGTCACTTTCTTCACGCAATTGACCCGAAATTTCGCCAAACATGTTATGAATGTGATTTTTACCTGATTTCATGAAACTTGAACCAAAATATATAAGACATGCCTTGGTTTTATATTTTCAATCCAAAAATCATAAATTTGAAAAGAAAAGTAAGTACAAAAATGGACTCATCAATCTTCTCACACTTAAGCGTTGTTTGTCCTCAAGCGACAAATCGGTTGCAGACACACTCAAAAAGGTAAAACCTGACCGTATTACAATCGAGTTGCTATTAAAGAAATAGAAACAAAACCCTCTTCTTTTGTTCTCAAATTTTAAACATTTTAGAAAAATCACCCAAACTACAAGAATTTAAAATTATTATTACATAAAAAAACTATTGATTATGTTAAACCACCAATCAATTCCTTATCCCAAGGTTTTCATTATTCTAATTTAGACATTTATCTTTTTCACAATTTTTTTTTGCCTCTTTTCCACTCTTGTTAGCGGTGTTATCCCATGGTAAATGCATATTTCATTCTCACAGACTATGATTAACGAATGAAACAGAACCCCTTTTCAGAGATGGAATTGTCCTATAACAATGAGTTTTGAAGAGATTTATTGATAATAGTATTTTTGCCTCTTTCCCACTCTTGTTGGCGGTGTCATTCCATGGTAATGCATATTTCATTCTCACAGACTATGATTAACGAATGAAACAGAACCCCTTTTCGGAGCTGGAATTGTCTTATAACAATGAGTTTTGAAGAGATTTATTAATAATAGTTCTTTTGTTTTTATGAATAAAATGAATGTCCAATTAAAACAAAATTAGCCCTTTACATTCGCAACCAAAAACCCATAACAACTTAGAGTTTTCTAAAAATAATAATAAAAGTAAATTCTTATAATAAGGGTGATTCTCTAAGCTATTATGTGATTGATACAATTGAGAAGTGAATGCTTCATATCAAAAATAGTAAAAAGATTGATCTAAAACAAGGTTTTAATTTTTTGTGTGTAAAACGCAACCTCCTCACACTTGAGCTGAACCTCGCCCTCGAGGTCACTTTTTAATACACACAGTTTTGAAATAAAGGCACATTTTTTGGTTCTTTCCTCACACTTGAGTTTTAAAAAGATTTTGTGAAGAGGAATGATGAAACCAGGAATAAAATTGTTTTAAAAATATCCTTACATCATCCATAGTCAGTTTTTTTGAAATTCGGTGAAGCGTTCAACTCACAATTTATTTATTGAAGCATAACCTGCAATCACACAAAACAAAAAAAAACAAAGTTATGAAAAACATGGGTTGCCTCCCAAGAAGCGCTTCTTTAACGTCACTAGCTTGACGTTTGAGAGAGAACTCTCTCTAATGCAAATCAGTTGTGGAGCACTCATCATTAGTGTCTCCACCTTATCCTCCAGGTATGCCGTCAGATGACGTAAACCTTTGAACTCTTGAGACCACCAAAATGTGATATAATCTTCGAAGAACACGTCGTTCGAACAAGGAATTAACACATATCCTGCATCACTCTCATTAGTAGAATCAACAAGTATTTCAGGTTCAGGTGCCTCTGGTTTCTCCAACTGCTCAAATGGAGCCATCAAGGTAAAAGTAGCCTGACTAGAGATTTCATACTCCTCTTAATGGGTTTTCTCTTCTTCATCTATGCCCCCACAAATATCATCTAGGCAAACAGATCCTTGCCTAACACAACTATGTTCGTCATCATTGAGTAGAGAGTCAAAGAAGGCGTCATCGGAGAATGTTTCCTACAAATCACACGTGTCAATAACAACTTCAACAGACATTTGGGTTTGTGTACGATCAACATCTTCATCAAGGCTATCTTTTAAGGACTCTTTAGTTGAGAGATCATCCATAGATGGTAGGGTAGGGCCGATATCACAAAATATCTCTTCAACTATGGTCTCTTCATCAACCTCAGTGGGCACTTCCAAATTGAGTTCTTCAGGACTAATTTCTACGAAGACAGGTTCTAGCTCAGTAGCAATGAGAGGCTCAAAAGAAATAGGGTTGAAAAGAGTTTCAACCATCTCGCCCATAGTTACCGCAGCCTCCTCAGATTTAGCACCTTCCTCGTATGTCTCCTCTTGAACTTTGTGTTCATTGTTATAAATGATTTGTTCAAACAATTTCTCGAGACTCTCGTCACGAGATGCTAGTTCAATCCTTGTCTTTTTTAAGTCTTCCACAAGATCGAGTAAGGATGATTTTAAGTTTTCGAACTCGTGTTGAGGATAAGGTGAAATTTCAGATTCATTTTCGTAGGAGTACTCGTTTGTGCCGGTGTAATGATTTGCTAGCCTTTCGTGGTAATTTTCATGATAATTAAAATCATCGTGATAATTACCTTGATAGGAAAAATCATTATAGCCTTCAAAGTATTGCCCTTGGTGGAAATAATTATCTTGAAATTGGTAATCTCCGTACCCCAAAGGTGGATTTTCGCACCATTGATTGTTATCCTCATAACCTTGCTCATAGTATCCTTCATTTTGATTATTTTGAAAACTTTGTTTTTCATGGTATGGATAGTGATATGGTGGTTGAGAATGAAAGTGATCATTTGAGTAATCCATGAGGAAATCTCAAGCAAACACGTGAGAACAAAACAAAAAAGAAAAAGAAAGTCTCCCTAACTTGAATTCGTCCATGCTAAAATCAAAATCAAGAATTCACCGTGTCATTACCCGGTAACGGCGACATTTGATGACCGCTTACGCGGAGTTGTAGTAAAACGGAGTCTAACCTTTCGGTTTTTCCCCGAGTATCGTGTCTCTTGAGGAATGACGGAGGAGTTTCTTGATTTTAAGTCCAGTCACAAGTTATCGCAAATCATTGGAAGCTTTCCAAATTAAAACTTTTGATTGATTTTCTAAACTAACTTTTGAAAAAGAAAGTAAATTAAATTATGCAAAATACTAATAATGGCAAAAAAATAACTAAATGAAAAATATAATATTAAACTCTAAATGGATTGATCAAAGAAGGGCAATGAATTGAATTATAAAATATGGGTACATCCTTTTAGCTTGGACCGAATAATTAGGAGTAACTAAAGATTGGACTAGTAATTTCTTTTCTCATTGACACGATTTAAGTTACTTTTACTAATTTATCCTATTTCTAGGCTTCATTAATGTGTTTAAAATGGTTGGCCTAAATTATATTCTAATCTCATAGACAAGATAGATATAACTTTCCGCATTTTAGCTAACAAAATGGTCAACTTCATTAATTAATTATATTTCTCATAGTAAACAATTGAATTTATTCCTCATAGACAAAGATTAAATTCTATCCATTAATTTATCCTATCTCTGGGCTTCATTAAAGTGCTCAATATGTTTGGCTTAAACTATTTATAATCTCATAGACAAGTTATAAATAATCTTCCAAAGTTTAATTAATGAAATGACCAAATCTATTAAGTAATCAAATTAATCATTTTAAACAACTAGTCCATAAAATTAGTTAAACTCGTAATTTTCGGTAAAACAAGGTCAACTCATATTCTTTAATTCAACTCATGCCCAATAGTAAATTAACTACAACAACTCATTACTAGTTTTAACGTTTTACATATAAAATAAGACATGATCATAAATCATAACAACAAAATAAAATATTAAAGTAAATACTCCCAACATCTAAACTTTTGTTTCTGTCACAAATAAAAATCATTTATACTAGGTATTGAGTTTATCTAAGTAGGAGATTAATATAACAACAAGAACTATTTTTCTTGAATAATTATGGAAAATACGAAATTCTTAAAATTAATGCAGAGAATGTTTCACTAACATTTGGAAAATAAGAACAAAATATTCAGAATCTACATGACGAGTAGATGAATTTTCATATAAAGAACTTACAAATTGGAGCTAAAATGAGAAAGATATGAAAGATTGAAGTTGAAGTTCCAACAATGGTGGAAATCCGAGCTTTGAGGAGGAAGAAGACACCCTTTTTTATCTGAGTTGGGTGTGAGATGGTGTGTTTTGAGTTGGGGATGGAAGAGGGTTTTATAGCCTTAGTTTCGTGGAAGGCGGTCTGAAGGGCGGCCGCGCTCCGGCCATGGCCGGCAGCCTTCGGTCACTTCCTCGACAAAGGTACGTGTACGTGTCAAATCCGCCGTAGGCGGCCATGGAGGGCGGCCGCCCTCCGTGGCCGCCTCCCGTCTTTTCTCAGCAACCGGTAGGTCAAACATCACATCCCTTCGCAGGCAGCCACGGAGGGCGGCCTCCCTCCGTCCCCCGTCGGCAGCCTTCCATCATTTTGTCGTTATACAAAGTGTGGTGTGCTAGAACTGTCGAAAACTCGTAGGTGCCCAGAAAGGCGGCCGCCTTGTCGACCGCCTTACGTCAATCATGCGCCAAGTTATGATCAAAATATGAACATATGTCTTTATGCATCGTCCATTTTCATCAAAAGTGGCCATATAGGCGACCCCTTCTTGGTTTTTGAGCTTCCTTGCATGATTTCTTCCTATCTTGGACTCTTCTCATTGAACAATTTGTCAATATATCTTGCAAACTTCCTTAGCAATTCATTTGTTGGCAAAAAATGTCACTTTCTTCACGCAATTGACCCGAAATTTTGCCAAACATGTTATGAATGTGATTTTTACCTGATTTCATGAAACTTGAACTAAAATATATAAAACATGCCTTGGTTTTATATTTTCAATCCAAAAATCATAAATTTGATAAGAAAAGTAAGTACAAAAATGGACTTATCAATCTCCTCACACTTAAGCGTTGCTTGTCCTCAAGCGACAAATCGGTTGCAGACACACTCAAAAAGGTAAAACCTGACCGTATTACAATCGAGTTGCTATTAAAGAAATAGAAACAAAAATCTCTTCTTTTATTCTCAAATTTTAAACATTTTAGAAAAATCATCCAAAATACAAAAATTTAAAATTATTATTACTTAAAAAAACTATTGATTATGTTAAACCACCAATCAATTCCTTATCCCAAGGTTTTCATTATTCTAATTTGGACATTTATCTTATTCACAATTTTTTTTGCCTCTTTTCCACTCTTGTTGGCGGTGTTATCCCATGGTAGATGCATATTTCATTCTCACAGACTATGATTAACGAATGAAACAGAACCCCTTTTCAGAGATGGAATTGTCCTATAACAATGAGTTTTGAAGAGATTTATTAATAATAGTATTTTTGCCTCTTTCCCACTCTTGTTGGCGGTGTTATTCCATGGTAATGCATATTTTATTCTCACAGACTATGATTAACGAATGAAACAGAGCCCTTTTCGGAGATGGAATTGTCCTATAACAATGAGTTTTGAAGAGATTTATTAATAGTATTTTTGTTTTTATGAATAAAATTAATGTCCAATTAAAACAAAATTAGCCATTTACATTCGCAACCAAAAACCCATAAAAATTTCAAGTTTTCTAAAAATAATAATAAAAATAAATTCTTATAATAAGGGTGATTCTCTAAGCTATTATGTGATTGATAACAATTGAGAAGTGAATGTTTCATATCAAAAATAGTAAAAAGATTTATCTAAAATAAGGTTTTAACTTTTTGTGTGTAAAACGCAACCTCCTAACACCTGAGCTGGACCTCGCCCTCGGGGTCACTTTTTAATACACAAAGTTTTGAAATAAAGGCACATTTTTTTGCTTCTTTCCTAACACTTGAGTTTTGAAAAGATTTTGTGAAGAGGAATGATGAAAATGGGAATAAAATTGTTTTAAAAATATCCTTACATCCTCCATAGTCAGTTTTTTTGAAATTGGGTGAAAGCGTTCAACTCAGAATTTATTTATTGAAGCACAACCTGCAATCACACAAAACAAAAAAAAACAAAGTTATGAAAAACATGGTTGCCTCCCGAGAAGCGCTTCTTTAACGTCACTAGCTTGACGTTTGAGAGAGAACTCTCTGTAATGCAAATCAGTTGTGGAGCACTCATCATTAGTGCCTCCGCCTTATCCTCCAGGTATGCCGTCTGATGACGTAAACCTTTGAACTCTTGAGACCACCAAAATGTGATATAATCTTTGAAGAACACGTCGTTCGAACAAGGAATTAGCACATATCATGCATCACTCTCATTGGTAAAATCAGCAAATATTTGAGGTTCAGGTGCCTTTGGTTTCTCCAACTACTCAAATGGAGCCATCAAGGTAAAAGTAGTCTGACTAGAGATTTCATACTCCTCTTGATGGGTTTTCTCTTCTTCATCTATGTCCCCACAAATATCATCTAGGCAAACAGATCCTTGCCTAGCACAACTATGTTCGTCATCATTGAGTAGAGAGTCAAAGAAGGCGTCATCGGAGAATGTTTCCTCCAAATCAAACGAGTCAATAACAACTTCAACAGGCATTTGGGCTTGTGTACGATCAACATCTTCATCAAAGCTATCTTTCAAGGACTCTTTAGGTGAGAGATCATCCATAGATGGTAGGGTAGAGCCGGTATCACAAAGTATCTCTTCAACTATGGTTTCTTCATCAACCTCAGTGGGCACTTCCAGATTGAGTTTTTTAGGACTAATTTCTACGAGGACAGGCTCTAGCTCAGTAGCAATGAGAGGCTCAAAAGAAATAGGGATGAAAAGAGTTTCAACCATCTCGCCCATAGTTACCGCAGCCTCCTCAGATTTAGCACCTTCCTCGTATGTCTCCTCTTGAACTTTGTGTTCATTGTTATAAATGATTTGTTCAAACAATTTCTCGAGACTCTCGTCATGAGATGCTAGTTCAATCCTTGTCTTTTTTAAGTCTTCCACAAGATCGAGTAAGGATGATTTTAAGTTTTCGAACTCGTGGTGAGGATAAGGTGAAATTTCATATTCATTCTCGTAGGAGTACTCATTTGTGCCGGTGTAATCATTTGCTTGCCTTTCGTGGTAATTTTCATGATAATTAAAATCATCGTGATAATTACCTTGATAGGAAAAATCATTATAGCCTTCAAAGTATTGCCCTTGATGGAAATAATTATCTTGAAATTGGTAATCTCCATACCCCAAAGGTGGATTTTCGCACCATTGATTGTTATCCTCAGAACCTTGCTCATAGTATCCTTCATTTTGATTATTTTGAAAACTTTGTTGTTCATGGTATGGATAGTGATATGGTGGTTGAGAATGAAAGTGTTCATTTGAGTAATCCATGAGGAAATCTCAAGCAAACACGTGAGAACAAAACAAAAAAGAAAAAGAAAGTCTCCCTAACTTGAATTCGCCCATGCTAATTCACCGTGCCATTCCCCCGGTAACGACGCCATTTGATGACCGCTTACGCGGCATTGTAGTAAAACGGAGTCTAACCTTTCGGTTTTTCACAGAGTATCGTGTCTCTTGAGGAATGGCGGAGGAGTTTCTTGATTTTAAGTCCAGTCACAGGTTATTGCAAATCATTGGAAGCTTTCCAAATTAAAACTTTTGATTGATTTTCTAAACTAACTTTTGAAAAAGAAAGTAAATTAAATTTTGCAAAATACTAATAATGGCTCAAAAATAAACTAAATGAAAAATATAATATTAAACTCTAAATGGATTGATCAAAGAAGGGCAATGAATTGAATTATAAAAGACGGGTACATCCTTTTAGCTTGGACCTAATAATTAGGAGTAACTAAAGATTGGACTAGTAATTTCTTTTCTCATTGACAAGATTTAAGTTACTTTCACTAATTTATCCTATTTCTAAGCTTCATTAATGTGTGAAAAATGGTTGGCCTAAATTATATTCTAATCTCATAGACAAGATAGATATAACTTTCCGCATTTTAGCTAACAAAATGGTCAACTTCATTAATTAATTATATTTCTCATCATAAACAATTGAATTTATTCCTCATAGACAAAGATTAAATTCTATCCATTAATTTATCCTTTCTCTAGGCTTCATTAATGTGCTCAATATGTTTGGCTTAAACTATTTATAATCTTATAGACAAGTTATAAATAATCTTCCAAAGTTTAATTAATAAAATGACCAAATCTATTAAGTAATCAAATTAATCATTTTAAACAACTAGTCCATAAAATTAGTTAAACTCTTAATTTTCGGTCAAACAAGGTCAACCCATATTCTTTAATTCAACTCATGCGCAATAGTAAATTAACTACAACAACTCATTACTAGTTTTAACGCTTTACATATAAAATAAGACATGATCATAAATCATAACAACAAAATAAAATATTAAAGTGAATACTCCCAACATCTAAACTTTTGTTTCTGTCACAAATAAATATCATGTATACTAGGTATTGAGTTTATCTAAGTAGGAGATTAATATAACAAGAACTATTTTTCTTGAATAACTATGGAAAATATGAAATTCTTAAAATTAATACAGAGAATTTTTCACTAACATTTGGAAAATAAAAACAAAATATTCAGAATCTACATGACGAGAAGATGAATTTTCATATAAAGAACTTACAAATTGGAGCTAAAATGAGAAAGATATGAAAGATTGAAGTTGAAGGTCCAACAATGGTGGAAATCCGAGCTTTGAGGAGGAAGAAGACTACCTTTTTGATCTGAATTGGGTGTGAGATGGTGTGTTTTGAGTTGGGGAGGGAAGAGGGATTTTATAGCCGTAGTTTCGTGGAAGGCGGTCTGAAGGGCGGCCGCCCTCCGGCCATGGCCGGCAGCCTTCGGTCACTTCCCTGACAAAGGTACGTGTACACGTCAAATCCGCCGCAGGCGGCCATGGAGGGCGGCCGCCCTCCGTGGCCGCTTCCCGTCTTGTCTCAGCAACCGGTAGGTCAAACATCACATCCCTCCGCAGGCAGCCACGGAGGGCGGCCTCCCTCCGTCCCCCGTCGGCAGTCTTCCATCATTTTGTCGTTATACAAAGTGTGGTGTGCTAGAACTGTCGAAAACTCGTAGGCACCCAGAAAGGCGGTCGCCTTGTCGACCGCCTTACGTCAAATGGAAAAGTTGTCTTCCCCAAAGATGTATATCTCGTTCTTGGCTAACTACTGGAATTTGAATTACATGCACTGGATTTGTAGTTTATGAGATATGAACAAAACGGTGAGCACGTGTCACTTTCCATCGCAACAGCAAATGTCTGACTTCTTTGAGCAATATGGCCATTCTACGATTGTTATTTGGTTATGTGTTATTCATAAGAGTTGTATAATAAGAAGATGTCAATGTAATGCAACTGGTATCACAAATTTTGGGCAATCATACGCTAAGTTATGATCAAAATATGAACATGTGTCTTTATGCATCGTCCATTTTCATCAAAAGTGGCCATATAGGCGACCCCTTCTTGGTTTTTGAGCTTCCTTGCATGATTTCTTCCTCTCTTGGACTATTCTCATTGAACAATTTGTCAATATATCTTGCAAACTTCCGTAGCAATTCATTTGTTGGCAAAAAATGTCACTTTCTTCATGCAATTAACCCGAAATTTCGCCAAATATGTTATGAAGGTGATTTTTACCTGATTTCATGAAACTTGAATCAAAATATATAAAACTTGCCTTGGTTTTATATTTTCAATCCAAAAATCCTAAGTTTGATAAGAAAAGTAAGTACAAAAATGGACTCATCAATCTCCTCACACTTAAGCGTTGCTTGTCCTCAAGCGACAAATCGGTTGCAGACACACTCAAAAAGGTAAAACCTGACCGTATTACAATCGAGTTGCTATTAAAGAAATAGAAACAAAAACCTCTTCTTTTATTCTCAAGTTTTAAACATTTTAGAAAAATCACCCTAAATACAAGAATTTAAAATTATTATTACTTAAAAAAACTATTGATTATGTTAAGCCACCAATCAATTCCTTATCCCAATATTTTCATTATTCTAATTTGGACATTTATCTTATTCACAAATTTTTTTTGCCTCTTTTCCACTCTGGTTGGCGGTGTTATCCCATGGTAGATGCATATTTCATTCTCACGGACTATGATTAACGAATGAAACAGAGCTCCTTTTCAGAGATAGAATTGTCCTATAACAATGAGTTTTGAAGAGATTTATTGATAATAGTATTTTTCCCTCTTTCCCACTCTTGTTGGCGGTGTTATTCCATGGTAATGCATATTTCATTCTCACAGACTATGATTAACGAATGAAACAGAGCCCCTTTTCGGAGATGGAATTGTCCTATAACAATGAGTTTTGAAGAGATTTATTAATAATAGTATTTTTGTTTTATGAATAAAATGAATGTCCAATTAAAACAAAATTAGCCTTTTACATTCGCAACCAAAAACCAATAACAATTTCAAGTTTTCTAAAAATAATAATAAAAGTAAATTCTTATAATAAGTGTTAGTACCCAATTTTGATAGATTTTGATGATGTCACTATACTTAGCACGTGTACCTTGTTTCTCAATATTATTCGTATGTTAGCATTCAAAATTATGTGACAAAAATAAATGTACAATTTTTGAGTCAATTTGAATATTACCCGAAAAATTAAAATGCAATAAGGTAATTTCTATTCTACCTTAATAGGATATTTAGATCCTACCGGTATATATTATTTTAGCTCAAAAGTTAACTGTATGTCACATTATTAAAGAAAAGAAGCTCGGAGATTATATACATTGAATGTATACGATTGAAGACAAAATTGACTAGCATTAAATGCTAAAATTGTACTGGGGTCCTTGGCATTGAAGACGCGCATATGGAATTGTCGTTGAAAGGATGTTTCAGCAGCTGAATAATGCAGGACAAAGAAATAACCCGAAAATCAACTCCAGCACAAGAAGACGAAAGTACAATTCGTCCTTGTAAGAATTTCAACGTCAGAGATTAGTTCATCCTAACCAACGGATAAGATTAATCCATAGGAGAAGCCTATAAATATAGGCTGAAACGAAAGTTTCTAACCAAGCTTTGAGCATCCAAAGAGAGAAGTTCTATCACGAGCATTCACGAGATATCTAGCAAAAGAGAAAGTGCTATTCTAAACTTTACTCTCTGCTTGGACTCATGCTTCACTAAACTTCCAGTTTACAAGCTTTTCATTGTTAAATCATAGAAGTTTAGTTCCTAGTTGGAGGTTAGAACTTTCTTGTAACAAATCACATATTGTTGTAAACACTTAGGAGAACAGTTGTTCGGATCCTACAGTGTAAGTAGATAGATAGAGTACCTTTTGATCCCCACTGGTTCATTAGAGAAAAGTCTAAGGACTGAGTAACTTTGAGTGGTGCTATACTCATTGTGAAAAACCTTCAATCTAGGCCTAAGTGTTGTAAAGGCTAGATTGGCACTAAGTGTATTGGGTTTAATACTTTAGTGAAATCCATCTGAAAGAGGGTGGGACTGGACGTAGGAGGATTACACCACCTCTGAACCAGGATATACTGTGTGTTGATTTACTTTCATTCAACAAAGCACACACTTAGCACCTCTTACAAAAAGATTAAAGTTTGCCAGCAGAATCCTAACCAGTTGTCTTAACTGACTCAACTGCTTATCCTACTGCTTAATTACTTACTTTCTTTGAGATCATTTTCATACAAGAGAAGTGCACCAATATCACCAAAAGGCCTATTCTTATATTTCAAGAAACTCATAGCAGGTGCCTCAGCAGTTCCCTGGAATCCACCCAACTGTTGAGCCCTCTGCTCATATATACTTGCTTCTTGTCAACATCTCAAACATCACCAGACTGTCACTACATCATCAAGAAGTTTGCTTAACCCAATAAGTATTTGACCCAAGCAGGTGCCTCAGCAGTTCCCTCACATTCATCCAACTGCCGAGTCCACTGCCTCAGTAAAAAGCTATAGTTTCTTTTCACTTAAGCATACTTACTAAAAGACCTTATCATACTCATCAATCAACTATCCTTACCTTCATCATATACTCTGCATTTCCTGAGCAGTTGCCTCAGCAGTTCCCTGCTCTTAGCCACCTGCTAAGCCAACTGCTAGCATTCTAAGCCAAATACTCTCCAAGTTAGAAAGTGGCTAAACACTCATTACATAAAGGGTAAAGACTTCCGTTGTGCATCTATAAAACTCTCAAAAGTTTGTAGATTAACTCTTTAGAGGGAAAACTTTTAAAAGTTGAAAAAGATTTAAATCTCTATTCATCCCCCCCCCTAGACTTTTACCCTATCTGGGACCATCAATAAGGGTGATTCTCTAAGCTATTGTGAGATTGATAAAAATTGAGAAGTGAATGTTTCATATCAAAAATAGTAAAAAGATTGATCTAAAACAAGGTTTTAACTTTTTGTGTGTAAAACGAAACCTCCTCACATTTGAGCTGGACCTCGCCCTCGAGGTCACTTTTTAATACACAAAGTTTTGAAATAAAGGCACTTTTTTTTTCTTTCCTCACACTTGAGTTTTGAAAAAATTTTGTGAAGAGGAATGATGAAAACATGAATAAAATTGTTTTAAAAATATCCTTACATCATCCATAGTCAGTTTTTTTTGAAATTGGGTGAAAGCGTTCAACTCACAATTTATTTATTAAAGCACAACCTGCAATCACACAAAACAAAAAAAAAACAAAGCTATGAAAAACATGGGTTGCCTCCCAAGAAGCGCTTATTTAACGTCACTAGCTTGACGTTTGAGAGAGAACTCTCTGTAATGCAAATCAGTTGTGGAGCACTCATCATTAGTGCCTCCACCTTATCCTCCAGGTATGCCGTCAGATGACGTAAACCTTTGAACTCTTGAGACCACCAAAATGTGATATAATCTTTGAAGAACACGTCATTTGAACAAGGAATTAGCACATATCCTGCATCACTCTCATTAGTAGAATCAACAAGTATTTTAGGTTCAGGTGCCTCTGGTTTCTCCAACTGCTCAAATGGAGCCATCAAGGTAAAAGTAGTCTGACTAGAGATTTCATACTCCTCTTGATGGGTTTTCTCTTCCTCATTTATGCCCCCACAAATATCATCTAGGCAAACAGATCCTTGCCTAGCACAACTATGTTCGTCATCATTGAGTAGAGAGTCAAAGAAGGCGTCATCGGAGAATGTTTCCTCCAAATCACACGTGTCAATAACAACTTCAATAGTCAGAGTTGTGGGACAGAGTTGTGGATGAAGGGCCTTGGTCTTTTGAGCAGAATTTGGTGGTTATCAAAAGGTTGGAAGGCACTGATAAACCTTTGGAGATTGCACTGCACCATGCAGACTTTTGGGTTCACGTTCATGATTTACCGCTAAGTTACATGACGGCAAGGACTACACGAGGAATAGGCAACAACATTGGTAAGTTTGTGCAATTGGATGAGAGCTACTCCGGCGGAAAGCAAAGACTGGTTATGCGCATTAGGGTCACTCTGAATGTTAACTTGGCTTTAACCCGGCGTTTACAAGTTAGACAGGAGGGAGACGGCTGGATTTGGGTAAATTTTAAATATGAGAGACTCCCAAACTTTTGTTTTCTATGTGGGATTCTTGGTCACGCTGATTGATTTTGTTCCTCTAATCCGCACAGTGGGTTGGGAATTGGAGCATATTAATTTGGGCTTGTGTACGATCAATATCTTCATCAAGGCTATCTTTCAAGGACTCTTTAGGTGAGAGATCATCCATAGATGGTAGGGTAGGGCCGGTATCACAAAGTATCTCTTCAACTATGGTCTCTTCATCAACCTCAGTGGGCACTTCCAGATTGAGTTCTTCAGGACGTAGAAGGGCTTCTCTAGGGGTGGCAGTGACGTAGAGGGGGCTGGGAGGGGGTTGGGAGATGGCTGAGGGCTGGGAGGGGGCTGGGGACTAAGCGTGGCTGGGGAGGTGGTTGGGGGTTGGGAGGATGGGGAGTTGAGTCAGGGCTACTGTGGGGTTGGGGTGGGGGCTACTGTGGGGTTGGGGTGACAGGGGAGGGGGCTGGGGTTTGGTGGCCGCCGGCGGTGGTTGAATGGACGGAGAGGGTGCTGGAGGTAGGCAGCACAGGTGGACTGGGGAGGTGGTGCTTAGGGATATGGGCCAAGGAGAGTGGTTGCGTTGCCGGAGCTGTGGGATTGTGATGGGGCAGAGGGCGGTGGTCGACGGCGGCAGTGGCGGCTGGGCTGTGTAGCTGGACGGCGGTAGTATTATTCTTGGCGGCCAGAGTAACTTCCGGTCAGTGACATCACTAGAAAATTGGACATCACTGGAAAGTGCCGGCGTCACTGTGACGGCGTCACTGTGGTGGCGACGGTGGCGGTGTAATTGCCGTGAAAAATTTTACGGTGACGACTCTCGGTAATCAGAAAAAACGAACACAATGACATAAAATTTTGCAGTGACATCATGTTTTCGTATTCCAAATATATGACCTTGTTAATCATTTTTTTATCAATTTTTAAAAGTACTCAATTCCACTAAAAACTAAAAAAAAAGGAATTAAGAAAAAAATTGACTCCGCTAAATTGGCCTAAGAGAGCCACGTGAAGAAGGGCACCTAATTGCCAGAGCTCGGTTCTTCAATCTTCAGTCTTCTCCTTTCATACGAATTTGGGGCCAATGAACCCGACCCCCACGCCTGAATGCACCAAATGCGGTAATTCATATCTTCACAGCTCTGCTTTTCCCTTCATGGCACTTCAAATCTGGATATTTGAACTGGATAAGGCTATGTTTTATTTCGCGACTTGAATTCTTCTTGTTCTCGAGATGCATTTAGCTGCTCTGAACTGGTATTCCAAAAAAATAATGAATTTATGTTTTTGTAGATCAATTGCTTACTTAGTACCCCTCTAAGGCTCTAACACACGGTTGGCAAGAAATATAAAATCTACTTTAGAAAAAATGGTTCTTTGGGTGCTTATGCTTGGAGATGTATCTGTATGCTGTTACCGTAAGACTTTTACTGCAAGAAAGTTTCTTTCAATTTTTGGAATATTTTGAGACGGAAACAGTAAAAAAACCTAAGTGGACTGAAGGTTTATTAAGTGTTTATGGGAAGTGTATCAATTTGAGCTTTAGAAGAGCTGCTTTGGTTGAAGATTTGAGAAGTCTTGCCCAAAGGGGATTTTAAGCTAAATTCAATGCTCGATGCTTATTCAAAGATAGAAAGACAGAAAGTTTATTAATTAATTAGGTGTGAAGTGATTTCTGGTTTTGATGGCTTCAATTAGAAGGACATTGTCCCCGGTGCCTAGGGTGGGGAGTCCTATGAACGGGGAAGCATGCCCACTTTCATCCTCTCCGTTGTCCAAGTCATCCTTGAGTAATCAGAACCATTTACCCCCAAGTTTTATGTTTCCATCACCCATTGCATCATTGGATTATGCATTGTTCAGAGCACAAAGTTTTATACATGGTTTTATCTCCCATAGAAAACCCTTAGAGAGGTCAAAGTTAAGGGGGAAAATTTGGAAGAGATCCCTTCTCCATTACTTCTCATGTTTTGTTCTCGGGGTCTTTCTAGGCTTCACTCCTTTTCTTTCCCCGATTTTGTCCCCCCAAAAGGACGAAAAGGTCAACAATCTGTCATTGAGAGCTGAGAATGTGGTGATCGTGGACAATTCGACGACATCGGATTCACATCCCAAGAATAACATGGCGATATATGGGAATGATGCAAATGTTCATTTCAACCAAACAATGGATTTCCACAAACTCTTAATAGTTGTGACTCCAACAGAGCCTCGTCCCTTTCAAGCATACTACTTGAATCATATAGCACATACATTAAAACGGGTCCCGCCACCTCTGCTGTGGATAGTTGTGGAGATGAACTCCCAATCTTTGGAAACAGCTGATTTGTTGAGGACAACGGGAGTAATGTACAGGCATTTGGTGTGCAATAACAATAAGAATGTGACAGAAATAAAAAGAGACAAACTTGTACACATGAGGAATGCTGCACTATCGCACATTGAAGCGCACCGCCTTGATGGGATTGTTTACTTTGCTGATGATGATAAGACCTATTCTCTTCAACTCTTTCAGGAAATACGAGATATCAGGTTCTGTATTCCACATGTTCATTCTTTATATACATATTAACATAATTACTGTTAAAAAACATGTCTGTGCTCTTTGCGGTGTTTGTCTACAATGTGAGTTTGTCCCGTATGATGGTTTACTGTGGAACTAGTTCAGTTCTTCCGTATCTGAGTTTATTTCTGTTTTCACACTCATCTTCTTCCAGCTTGCTCGTGCTTAGTCATATCACGTTGACAAAGTATACAAATATAGGACCTTTTACGTTATAAGCTAACTCTTAATAGTTTGCCAGAGTTTTGATTATAAAGTCCAAAAGTTTGCATTTATCTGCACAACCATTTTTATGAGTTGAAAGAAATGAAAATATAGTAAAAACATAATGAAAAAGGCTGCTGTGTGAAATACATATGTGATGTTTTACATCCAAAGTAGGTTTTTTATTTTCTAAACACTGTGTTTACCCATTTATGTAATATGAATTAGCGTATTTGTTACATGACATTCATATAATAAGAAGCAAACAGCCAAACGCTAGTTGAAACTCAGTTAAAAATTGTAAGAATTCAGTTGTATGACTTTATTAATTAATATTGGTACCTTAAACCCGACTACAAGCTCATATGGGGGAGGGGGTTTAATTTTGGCTGAATTTGTTGAGTGAGCTGAGTTTTTCTGAAACTGGGGTGGAAAAGATGAATGAGATATTTAATAAGTTCATAGGAAATAATATCTAAAGTGCATAAAAGTGGTATTTCTATCTATTTCACCAAAAAAACTTTTAGATTACATTTTTCTTAATTCAGAGATTCAGTCAAGTTAGTGTTTGGTAGAAAGTCTAATTGATCTCGTGCATAAAGCTAATAATAACTCAAACTAATCATTTGTGCTACCAAACAGAGTAAAGCTAAAAATCAGAGTATTCTGTCATGACAAGAAGACACAAGGATCCCATAAAATTTATAATAAAAAATTAGGATATAGTTTTGGAGCACACGACATTTTGCCAAGTCCGAAGAGAGTTGGGTTCCGTTTCTAGTTAAAAACATTTCATTTTTAATTTGATTACAAAAATTCATGAGCCTCATTTACTAACAATTTACTCAAATATCTCTTCTTATTTAGAAAATGATATTATTGTGCTTTGGATCATTTTTCTCTTTGTAAAAATTTGCTTCAGCTCTCTTTATCATTTGTGATCCGGATTCCAGATTAAACTCCTACTGTTTCAGACCAAAAATGGTTGCTTAGAAATGTATAATTAGGTAGAACTTTTCTAAGAAATAAAGAATGCAGTGATTGTTGTGTGGACAGGCGGGTTGGAGCATGGCCAGTGCCAAGAATGGCTGAGAATAAAAAGCATGTTATCTGGGAAGGTCCTATCTGCAAAGGTAAAAAGGTATTAGGGTGGCACACTGATGATAGGAGGAAACGTATCCGGAGATTCCAAGCACAAGTGTCGGGATTTGCTTTCAATAGCACAATTCTCTGGGATCCTAAGCTGTGGCACAGACCTACGCTTCAACCCATCAGGCTCATTCATAGTGTTAAAGATGGCTTCCAGGTGAGTGAATTACTTTTTTGTTCTCGCATTTGTTGGTTTGAATACTGTTGATTTGATATAAAATACCCTTAAGTGACCAATATTCCCTTAGCCCTCTGCTTTTCAGTTTTCCCTGCTCCTACCCTTACTTGTTTAGTGGCGGTTATTCTTCTTGAGTTTTACCATATTCTTTGCAGCATTTATCAATGAGAAATTGAGAATTGTTTCTGAAAGACCGAAATTTTATCAGCATGTCATACTGAAGCTAGGCAGCTAGCACTGATAGCTCAGTTTTCAATTACTAAATGATGTTTAGATTTTACAACCAACAAAAAGCGTGCAACCGAGTAGAGTATAGTGTTCTCATAATATCATCATCCCACTTCACTCGTAACTAGGGGTGCAAACGAGCCAATCCGAGCCCGCACTCACATATGCTCGAAATCGAGCTCAGAAATATTTTACATGCCCAAGTTCAGCTCGAGCTCGATCGAGCTTAAATATTGAAACTCAAGTTCGAATCGAAAGCTTTGGTTGAGCTTGCGAGGCGCTCGAGATTGACTCGAAAGCTTAGCCATTTATCACAAACTTTAATAATGTGCTGCTTGCTTTGCGCTCAATTGTTTCCATGGATATGAGGTGCTTTATAGCTGGCTGCTAGAAGAAACTACTCCTCAATTGTTTCTAGTACTCCGTAATTAGAAACTAAAAACTAATGGAGTTTTGAAATCCTACAGAGTACACAAAAATCTACCTTTGAAGGGATTCGAACTCGGACTGCTTATGAAGTCTACAAGGGAAATTCCACCTCTTCTACCAACACGTTTGTGTGTATTTTGATGTCAATTTTTCTTTATTCTCATTCCCAGTGAACTAATGAAAAAACTAATACTTATTATAGATTATAATTATTATAGATAATGATTATAATAATAAATAATGTTATATTTAATTATTTCTATTATAATATACGTAGTAATAAGTATTAAAAATAGAGTAATCCTAAATTAGAATAACTATTCCAAAAATATTATATATATAATTATTATACATAATATATCTATATACACCCATCAAGGCTCGCGAGCCACGAGCCTAAAATAATGAGGCTTGACTCGAGCTTGTTTAGTATACGAGTCGAACCGAACTCGAGCCAAACTTGAATATGACCGAACTCGAGTCGAGCTTTTCCCGAGCGATCCACGAGCGGCTCGTGAATGGCTTGGCTCGTTTGCACCCCTACTTGTAACATTCTTTTAGTTTTTTTAATTTCAATTTCTGATAGAGAAACAAGGAAATGGGTTTGCCAGTTGAATATTTCGTTTTTTAGTTTTCCAAAAAAAAAAAGAATTTAAGAAATGATTGAGAATGAGATTTTCTTGTTTTCATTATTTTTGATAACATGTTTTCAGTTTTGATATTGTCTATAAAACATTTAATTTTTTTATAAGGGAAAATAAATTTAGATATTAGGAACTATTGACTAACTATTTCATATCCCAAGTATTCAAATGGAGTATATAGCAAACCATCAAAAACTTATATCAAACTGACAAATAAAGCTTATTCGATGGTTTGATATTATTTTCTGATGGGTTAAGTTACCGTGTTTAATGTAAAAAAGTAGGGCCTTAACATTTCTCCTTATATATTTGCAAGGTTTGAGTATGAAATAGGTAATTTTATAGCATGCAATGTTATGAGTTGAGGGACAATAGTTAGTATTATTTAAAGTTGTTTTTCGCTTTTAAAATGAATAGTACGGAGTATAAATCATGTACCGAAACAGACTAACCAAATATGTTATACATTTTGAAAAGTTGAGAACCAACCAAAAAGAAATTCTGAAGGCAGATAATGTGAAACATGAAACATTACCAAACAAACCTGAAGAAATCATGTTGTGAAACATTACCTAACAAGCCATAGATTACCGTAACATTCTCCAATTGCTTTCATAGCAGTAATATGATATTACCATAAAATCTCATAACCTGAATCAAACAGGGCCCTCCTCTACCTCACATTCTCATTTCATCCATCTGAGTTACTCTCAATTGATCTATCTGTACATTTGTTCTTAGCTTATATTTTCTTTATAATTAAATAATCATGCCCCCACTCTTTTTTATTGAACTTTTGATGTAGTTCTTAGTTTGTATGTTCAATTTGCTTATATTAAATTATACAAAAGTAAAATTAAAATATTTTCAGGTTTGTCTGGTCCCATAATTTAGGCATAAAATAGGAAGGTGGGAGTAATATTACATATTTATTTAATGAGACACACTTGTTATGTAATGTGGGATTACTTAGAACCAAATGCCCGCCCTCTCAATGAGAATGTTGGTATTCATAACATGAGTAGTTGGCATTGCGTCTGCGTAGTTATATGTATGACCGGTCAGCTTCTATGTTTTCCATTCCAGGCGACTACATTCATTGAACAATTAGTGGAAGATGAAAGCCAAATGGAAGGTGTTCCGCTGAACTGTTCAAGGGTCATGCTATGGCAATTTGACATAGAAATGTCATATGTTAATTACAGCCCTATTACGAGAAATCATTCAACCACTACCCTTGTATGGCAATAATAATAAGAATGTACGTAGTGTCGTTAGCTTGATTCATGACAGCTGATTGCCTGCCCATTGTGCTTTGCTGTGCTCCCTCTGCCTCTACTAAGTTCGTATCCACACGTACGCCGCAGCAGCACGTCCAATACATGATGATATTCAAGCCAAGTCATTTCATTTGCCTAAACTTTATTACAAGCCCGTTTTTTCTGTTCTAACTTCTATGGTAGATTTTTTTTTTGTTTTATGATCTGTTTAGGGTGTGCCATTCACTATGTTCTGCAGAACTCATCTGTATTATTTAATTTAGTAGGTATTCAAAAATATTCTTGAAATTTAATTAGTGGATAAAAATGTGAGAAAAGATACTATTAATATATTGTCATGGTCATTGGAATGTATGATGAAATATCACGCTAAGATTATACACTAAAATCAACATCACATAATTATACATAATTATATATGATAGTCATATATCATATATATACTCCCTATATTATAGAATGACATAGTACCTGGATTCATGATATTATTATAGATGAATGAATAGATTTATTCTATTATGATTTATGAGTACAAGTTTAGTATATTATTAATCCAACTATAAATTTAGAGCCCATTTGGTAACATTGAAATTGGTTGAATTGATCGATTTTGTTGAAATTTATGAAGTTCTAATTGAAGTGATTGGATTGGTTGATTCTGTTGATTTATGAAATAATTATATATTAAATATATTTTACTAATAAAATAAAGAAAAAAATGTATGAAAAATAGCTAATATGGTCCTCTACAGTAACTACAGTCAATTCAGTCAGAAAAGTAACTTCAATTGTACTTATTTTGGTTATTATACAATTAAGTGCGCGTAACCAAAAGTTATGTGTTTGGTGAAAAAGTTGGTTGATAGGGCTACAAGCCTACAAGTCGGAAATAGGGCCACCAACCGGCTCGTAGGACTGCATAGACCATTGATTTCATCATTAGCATGTAAGTCAAGTACGTGACCAAATATTAGAATATTATAATTAAAAATTGGGAAAACTATCAAATTGGTCTTGGTACTACAACAAAAATCACAATTAGTCCCCGTACTATAAAATTATCCAATCAATTCCTTAAACAATCAAAAAACGCCTAATCAAGTCTTTTAGTCGGTTTCTAACTGGGCAATCAAATAACAGTTTACGTGGACTATATGTGGCGTGAATTTCTCCTTGTTGGCATGTTACTAGCAATCTACATCATCATCATCTCATAAGGTAACCAAATATGTATCTGCAACTGAAAAGAAGGGATTTGTGTGAACGTGGCCCACATTCGATAGTCGAATAATCTAAGAATAATATGAAGAATTTAAACTATAGAAGAGAAATTCAACAATACCGTATATCGTGTATTAATAATGATGAATCCATGAAGAACAATACACATTACTCGAGATATATAGAATGAGAAATTCTAATCTAGGTGCTCTACGAAAATAATATGCGGAAACAGAATGTGTAGAGACTTAGAGCAGTTTCAGCCATCTCAGTCTGTTTTTATAGGGAGTGGTTCGAACTGCCTTATTACAATTAGGAAATAAATTGGGCTGTGCGTGTGGGCTTATGTAGAGCTATTAATTAAGGCCTAATTCTCTCTCAACTAATCTAATTAATTACACAGACTCATTAAATAAATTACAGTTAATTTGAACACAATAAAATAATATTCTAACATCCCCCCCCCTTTGTGTTCCAATGTCGATGACGCGCAGTTTATCTCGGAGTCTTGTACAATGACTTTCGATAACCAAGTATGACTTCATAATGTTTGAGAGTCCTTCTGAAATCAAGTCTAACACTTATGGCTTCGGCAAAATCTCCGATGTGAGCAATCTGGATTGGGTCTTCTAGATCCTCTGAATTTTTCAATTGCAGTGCAACTTCTTCCAAAAGTTCTTCTATGATTCGGAGCGTACCATCGCAATACTTATGAATTTCGTCCAAGAGCAGGATCCGCTTGATGCCTTTGTAATCTTTGTAAATGATGTCTGTCTCTGGATGTCTAGTGATGGCACCTTCTTCAAAATTTTCTATCCAGGGAGCTCTATTTCTCGGAGTAGTTAGATTCACTTTGCTGTAATTGCTCTCAATGCCCATCTGTAGATCAAAAAGAGAATAATATTTAATCTGTCGCATCATGAATCTCTTGATGGCATTGAGACCAAGTTCTCTGTCTTTATGAGGAAGATCTTTCATTCTTGCGTTCCTGTATTCGTAGAAAAGCCGTATAAGGTCGTTCTGAACAACATGGTAGAGATCAGCTTCTGAGACTCTTTGTATCACTCCTTTTTGTCGCTCAAACTCTATCACATGATATCTCACTAATCCACAGCTATGAATTTCTACTGAGTTGATCCCGATGATAAGAGAATCAGAATGTTTCTTCAGTCGCTCACGATGTCCATAAGGATCATTCTGATCTGCAGACATGTTCCTTAGCATACATATGTGTCCAGAAATTGCGGTTCCTTCTAAGTGTTCCAGTCCTCTCATCTCAAGCTTATCAATCTTCTTGATACTCTTTTCATTTCTCCAAATCCTCGGTCTCAGATCTTCTTGAAATGGAACAATGATTGTGACGTTCTCCTAAGGTGTCTCTAACTTGTCTTCATTGCTTATTCCTTGAAGATTGTCTTTTTCGTTGCGTTCAACTCATTCTACCAGCAGCAGGTCAGAAGCCGATTGTGCTTTGACTTCCTCAGATGTATCGCATTGTGCTCTTCTCTTTGCAGCTCTTTTCTTTGAAGATGTGGGTTTAGAAGATGTAGGAATTAGCAACAGATAGAGCAGATGTCGTCAATTGTGTTTTTGGAACCTGTGGCACAGAAATCGGAGGGACAGGAGTGGGTAAGGTAACACCGGAGTCACAAAGACTTACCGTTTTGATCATACTAGAGACTTGCTCGTTCTGACGGCCTAAAGATAATGGTGATTCATATGTTGCATTGTCAGGACTTCCTTTCGATCCTTGGTCTACATCCATAAAGGATGAGCCTATAGAAGTTCTCGAGAGGACACAAAGTCCTAGCTCAGTAGAAAGGGGCATGAAAGGGTGAAAACGGTTAAGGCTAAAGAGTTATGAGGGGCTTCAGATGATGAGGGTTAAGGTTGAGAAGAAGATGATGGTTTAGAGCTTGTAGAATATGGGATAAGAGATTATGAAGTGGTTTGCTCACAGTTACGCTGCCTTTTCTCCCCCTCATGATGATCTGAGTCATCGAAGTCATCATGCTTACGCTTAGGCTAGTGCTCCTGATCACGACAGGATGTGGATGGGATGTAAGGTGGGGCGAGGGCAAGGATGTCGCGGACTTGTAAGAGGTGTGGTGGAAGGTTAGGTTCGGGTAGGAGTCTATCAAGAAAATAATCAGATAAATCAATGATAATCATTTGGGTTGGGTCAGGGTGTGAGGTAGATGGTGTGGACATGGTGGATGTGGGTATGATGGTGGTAGATGTGATGATGGATGGAAGAGTTCCTATGGAGTGAGTTAGGTGTGATCCTTGGTCTGTTATGCCTATTGGGAGGGACTACATGACGTAGGTCTTGTAAAAGTGAAAGCTTGAAGGCTAGAAGCTCAGACCTTAGATCATCCCTAATTAAACTAGCAAAAGAAGAAAAATCTGACCTAAAAGAAGTATCAGTTCTCACAGCATCACTAAAAATAGCGGTGTCATGGCCTGCTGGGGAGTTCAGTGTGGCAGAACTTCCAACCGTCATAGGCGTACCTCTGGTTGTTGTGACAGGTGGTAATGAGCCTGTATCAGTGTGTGCTGTAGTAGGTTGTGCCCTAGAAAATGATAAAAATTTTGGGATGGTGGACACGTGACCTAAAGTGCATTGGGTAGCAGTGTGAGGCGATTCACTTATGTGTTCCCCTTGTTGGGTTGAAACAACTATTTGTTGGGAGACAATTGAGTAGTTTAGGCTTGGTTCATTTTGCGCTATTGAACTCGATGTAGTGACTTCTACTCGAGAACTGACAACGTCAGAACCTGTACCTATGGGCTGAGTTCGGATTATTTCAGTGAATGGGATTGATGAAACAATTAAAGCATTGGAGGAGGAGCCATCAACTCTCTTGGACTGAGTCTCACCTGCCCTCTTTTTAGGTTTAGTCACTCTCGAACCCTTACTTCCACTCGGCTTAGAATTCCCTTGGGTAGACACAGTTGGGTTTGATTGTGTCGTAGGGACAGAAGAGATACTAACCTTGTATTCGTTGACGTGCGGATCATTTGGAGCAGCTAGGTTGAGAAGTGCATCTGGTATGGGCATTGGCTGCATCTCATTATCGTTCTCTGTATTCTTGAAGTAAAGAAGCTGAGGGATCTCTTGCTGCTCTGTTGATGGTCTTTGAGGTATGCTGGTATCTTCCTTCATGAAATGATCGATCAGAATGGAGAACCAACGACGTACATATGGGATGTACTTGATCTTCTTGTTTGATGTCCGGTTGTTTAGTTGCTCTAGGATCTCCAACCAGACCAGTTGTGCCCAATCATAATTTTTTAAGAACATCACCCTGTGGACCAGCTTCAAATGTCCTCTGAGAATAGAGACCATCATCTTATCTTGACACTTGAATACAGCTGGATCCAGAGCATAGTTGTTATCTTTGGTATCGATCCAGCATTCCTTAGGGTAAACTTCCTCCTCATTTATGGAAGCCATTTTTGCTTGAATTGTACAGATTTAAACAAAGATTAGTCAAAGAATGGGCTTTGGGCTTTGATTTTAGGATGACTTGGGCTTTAAGGGTCAAATGGGCTTTGGATTTGAGCAGTGAGCTTTGGTTTATGGGCTTGAATGCGGATCTTAGGATCTCGGAGCCTGTGCTTTAATGATTTCAGGTGTTAGGTTGGATGAGGGATTTCGGTAAAGGGATTTCTGGTAGGGAACTCGAGGGTCAGTTTTCGGGTAAGGCATGAGGATTTCGGATGCCTGAGTTTGAGGATTTTGGGACTGATTTCGGGTAGCTGGTTTTTGTGAAGGAATTCGGGCTCAAGGATCTCGGCTACAGATTTTGGTTGCCCGTCATACAGATTTCGGGGCCAAATGATTTCGGGTCCCCTTCTGGGTTTTGGATTTCGGTAGCCCAGTGGATTAAGATTTCGGGAGTGGTTTTTGGATGCCCGAAATTGAGGATCTCGAAAGGATTTCTTGGGAGTATGATTTCGGTTGGGACCTTTGTTCGAGGTTGGATTTCGGGTTTAAGGATTTTAAAAGGTCATGAAGTAAAGGTTGTTGGCTACTGTGTTTTTGAAACAGGGGATGGTTTGAGGCTGGGGAATGGTTTATGGAAGATGCTAAGCAAGCTACAGTCCTCGATGATAATGGGGTGGACGACGACAGCGAAGGGGCTGGCCGGTGGCTTTCCGGTTGTCTCGTCATCGTTTCACTGAATACCTGCAACACAAAACACACACACATGCAAGATGGACCAAAACAAAAGCAAAAAGAAATAACAACCTTGAGAAGAAGATCGACGAAGAAGATGAATAGTACTTTGAGAGAGTTTTGAGTGCAAAAACGATTTGTGAAGTGGTGAGGGAGAGAATGAACTAGATTCAACCGTTTTTATCGTTAAGTACCCGTGAAAAGGAAAGAGAAAATCTTTTTGTATTTTTCTGATTTATGGAAACTGACAAAATTGAACAGACTAAAAACTCTAAACTGACTCTAATAAAAGAAAAATATTTTCGTGATTTTCTAATTTTTTTTAAAAATTGCGGATACTAACAGAAATTAAAATTACTCCCCCTCAATTGTAGCACTCAGACTGACTAATTTTGCTCCCCCTCAATGTTTTACACTTAAGAGAAACAAAATATCTGACCAAGAAACTGACTCAATATAAACAAAAACTGACACACACAAAATAAAACTTCCCCTATACTTGTGCACGGTATTAAAATTCCAAATTCAGCATTCCTAGTTTAGAAACCTGGAACTGAAATCTTTTCTCGTCTAGAGCTTTTGTGAATAAATGAGCCGACTGAAGCTCAGTGCACACAAAGTATAGGTCCACATGACATTTTTCAATATGATCCTTGATGAAGTGAAATCTCAGGTCGATATGGTAGCTAAGGTCATTGATTCTGGTATCTGGAGAAGGATTTGTGATATTAATGATGTAATTGCCACTGACCTTTGCAATTTTGGGGATTCTGGAACTATTATTTGGTCTCCAGGTATCAATGGAATTTTCTCACTCTCATCTGCCTACAATGAAATCAGAGAAAAGCAATGAGTTACATTCACCCATAAGCACATATGGAACAAACATCAGCATATGCAGGTTAAGGTCTTTCTTTGGATGTTAATTAATAACTATCTTCCTGTGACAGACAATTTAACCCGGTTTAAGATGGTTCTTAATCCCTCAAGATGCCCACTATGTCAGCAAAATAGTGATTACACCGATCATATTTTCTATAATAGTTCTATCAAACAGATTTTAGTCCTATGGTGGATTGAAGCTGGATCAAAAACTCTGGCGGATATTTTTAACATAACCTCCCTGGTATAATTTGTTGGTTTGTTTGGAAGGCTTACTCTAATATCATCTGGGGCTCGGGTACTATTCCTACTTCTGAGCATCTTATCTAT
Organism: Cuscuta europaea; assembly: GCA_945859875.1. Taxonomy (NCBI): domain Eukaryota; kingdom Viridiplantae; phylum Streptophyta; class Magnoliopsida; order Solanales; family Convolvulaceae; genus Cuscuta; species Cuscuta europaea. The sequence continues at coordinate 3,624,445 of CAMAPE010000009.1, forward strand.
CAAATAAAGCTTTATACTCAGAAATGGACGTTTAATTTGAGGAAGCTTAAAAGGAGGAAGATTGAGGGTTTTCATCGTCATGAGCAATTGATCTCAATCAACTTCCAATTTCATAATTCCGGTTTCAAACTCATTAAATGGAAAAGACCTGAATCTAGGGGCAGGCAAGAATCCCGGTCCCATTGTCCCATTCCGGTATATCCCGAAACCGTACCGATGTTGTCCCGTTCCGTTTGGGTCTCAGTGATTTTGTCCCGCACCGGTCCCGTACCGGTTTAAAACGGGACGGGACCGGGACATTGGAAGGTTATCCCAAACCGTCCCATTGTCCCGTTTGTAATAACTATATAGATTTTGTTGCATGTGACTAGTTTGTAATGTCAACTCAAAAAATAAATAATAACATGTTTTTAGTTTTTCAAGCCCAATTTTTAAATTAAAAATAATACCTAACATAAATATTTACTAACATAGGTTTTTACCTCACTTTATATATCTACATATTAGTATCTCACAACTAGAACACGTGATTTTGAATAAACTAATTCATTTTTGCTTTGTTTTAAATTTAAATTTCAAATTTTGCTAAACCTAACTAAAATCTAATACGTAGTAACTTTTAGCTTGTGATGAACATCAATTAACTTTTAAAATGTTAATATTTTGGTGCATGATATTTTAGAAATGCTAATATATATTAGTTACAAATGATTATTTTTTGTTAGTTTGGGACGTCCCGAACCGTCCCGAACTGTTCCAAATCATCCCGGTCCCGATTTAAATGGGACAAGACTAGGACAAAGGCTTGTCACGTACCGTCCCGTCCCATTATTATTAATTGGGACGGGATCGGGATAACCCTAATCTCGAACCGTCCCGACCCATGCCCACCCCTACCTGAATCTAATTACAAGCTTAATGTGGATGCATCTTTTAAACTTGGATTGGCGGCAGGAGGAGCTATTCTTAGGAACCGAGCAGGAGAAATGGTCTGGGCTTCATGCTTCAAAGTCCGAGCGGTGACGAGTGAGGATGCGGAACTCCAAGCTCTGATTCACGCTACGGACATGGCAATGGAGTTGGGTTTTGTTGGTTTTCAGGTTGAATGTGATGCGGTTAGTGCGGTTGCTCTGTTGAAGGAGGATGATGTAGGAACTGTTAGTCCCTGTTTCTGTAACAGCAATGAATAATCGATCTAACAAGGAAGATTAAACGTAAAGATGAACACAGAGTGAATCACCGTAAAACCTTCTTTGATAAACCGTGGAACGTACAGCAGAATGATAAGCGTAAGGCTATGAGTAATAAGTACGACGTTCCACCTTTTCCTAAACCTCGGCTCCCTTTTTATAGGCGAGGTTTAGGTTAGGCGTACCAGGCTTTTGGCCTGTTTAAATGGGCCTAACACTTGGCCTGATTTCTATCTAATTTATGCACTATTTAAATACAAGGATTAAATATAAAGCTAATCTATGACCAACTTGATTCACAATTAAATATCTCCAACAATCTCCCCCTTTGTGATCAAGTGTCATTCTCTTATTGCTTCTGTGATTTGAAGTAGTGCTTCCTTAATCCAAGTGCATGTTCATACTGCCTCAGCACATTTCTCTTTTCGAGGCGATCGTCAATGGCCTTTAAAATTGTCTCTACAGTAGAGTGTTCCTTTTGAACATAAGACGATGCCTCTTGAAGATTTTCTTCCAGCTTTGCCTTCATCTGTAGAATCTGCTCTCTGATTATCTTCAGTGTTCCGTCGCAGTACTTCTCGATTTCACTGACTACCATCAGACGCTTTTCGTTCTTGTAGTTCAGATAGGTGACTGCTGGCGGTGTGAAGAATATGTGGTAGGCTGGGAAATCTTCAAGTTCTGGACCATACAGTTTTGGCTTTGTCAGATTTGTCTTCTTCAGATTGCATTCAATAGCCATCTGTAGATCATGTGAAGAATGTACTCGGATCTGTCTAAGCATGAATCTCTTGATAGCTGCGAGGCCTTCGCTGTATACTATGCTCTGCCTGACTGGAAGGTATCTGTAGGCCATGAGCATTTGGTAGATGTCATCCGGTTTCAGCATGATGAAGTCGTTCTCTTGACAAGTGAATTCGCTCCCATCGGTGCGTTGAAGTCTGAAAGTGTAGAATGTTACTCCATGATAGTCTTCAGCCTTCACTTGTAGAATTTGATGAATCGGGAGAATATTCGACTTCAGATCTTGTTCCATTAGTTCTCTCTGTGTACCGGTTGACCTTTGCAGCAACATATGCAGATGACCTCCAGTCTGCTTTCCTTTCAAGTGAGTAAGGCCTCTTAGCTTCAGTTCGTTCAGTGGCTTGACTTTGTCTGGTCTACGCCAGATTTGCTTTCTGATTTCTTCTTGGAAGGGGGCTTTGATACGAACATTATCCCAGGGTTTCTCTGTCTTGGGAAGTCTTCCCGCTGTTTGTCTTACGACTGATTCAAGAGTCTTCTGGGATTCCTTATAATTCTCCCCTTCCTTGCGTTCATCGTCCTCGAGCCGTATAATATCTTCAGAGCATTTGTTGATCAGCTCTCGTAGCCACCAGTTTCTTTGCATGTCTTCTTGCTCGGCTTCAACCCGGAGATCATCCCATTCTGTCCATTGTCTCGGCCATTTGACGTATATCACCGCCTCCTCCAGTGCATCATGGATGTCTTTGCCTGGGGGAATGTATGGAACTCTTTGCTGCTTTTGAGGCGGTGATTGTTCCTTGGTAGCACTACCGGGTTCACTTGGATTGCCCGTTGACATCAGCTTAGAACTAGGTTCCAACTGATGGCCTGATGTGAAGGATGTACCAGTGGTAGCATCATCAGGACTTCCATCCCCTCCTCGAACATTATCTCTGGGAGATACGCCTCGGGATGTTTTGTCTAGCTCGACCACGCTAGAGAGATAGGCTTGGTTTTGGCAAGGGGAGGGTGGTGGTTGGTTGATGAAAGTCTCAGGTTGTTCGGTTTGGGGGCTATGAGTGGTAGAGGCACCTTGCTCGAGTATCCGTGGCCTCTTGTTCTCCCCCTCATGAGGTTCCGGATCATCGGGATCCTCATGTGAACGTTTGCGACCATGAGGACTTTCACGGCAGGTGCCCTTGGTGTCCGGATTAGCGAGAAGGGCAGTAAGGACGCCTTGCTGGTAGGGAGTGAGGTCAGTGTGGGGTATGTTTAGGAGATGATCCAGCAAGATCGATGCCAGGACTTCGAAGGGTTGGGATAGTAGTTCGATGGGAGGTGTGGTCGGGTGTGGGGATGATACTTGTTCTGTATCATGGGTTCCCCGAGAAGAGATAGGGCTATGGACTTTGGTGGAGGTGGCGGATATGACTGAAGAGGTTTGAGATTTGGTGTGAGAAGGTGATGGGTGTGGTTCAGGCTGGCTGTGTTCACTATGCACTGCCGGGGCGGTCTTGGATTCTTGTGCCCAAGCGGTAAATGCTTGTTGCACCCATGGCTTAATGGTGGAATCCAAGAAACGGTGCATAAGAACGGTGACGTCTTCGGTAGTGAGGTGTTCAGTTACAGGGGTTGTAACTGTTGTCACAGCATCAGTGAAGAGAGCTGATGTGTGGCCTGCATTCAATGATGGAGTCATTGTGGGCGTAGCAGGGCTTCCGGCCGTCATCGTTGGTACTCTGGTCGTTGCTTCCAGGGTGCGTGCACCTGTATGTGCGGTGAATAGTGTAGGTGTCCTAGAAAAATTAGAAAATGTAGGGAGTGTGACACCTAGACTCGATGTGCTCAAGGAAGTGGTGGTGACCTCGGGCTGTTGGTCACTAATTCGCTCGACTGGTTCGGAGGGAACCAGAGAGGTGGGTGAGTCCCGCTGTTTTGAAACAATAGCCTATTAGGAGGCTATCGAGTGGCTGGGAGAAGGCTGTGCTTGCGCAGTTGAGCCAGATGCTGCGACTTCTACCCGGGAACCGAAAAGATCGGCTCCTGCACTTAAAGATTCAGCTCGGCTTATATGAATGAAAGGTTGACAATCGGCGAAGATATGCATTTCGTCCTCGTCAACAAGGTGTCTTTTGACGAGGCGTCGCTTCTTGGAGTTGAGTGACTGTGGAGCATCATTTTTCGCTTTGATGCGCTGCTCCCTGACGATGCCGGTAGCACTTGCTATTTTGTGACTGGCCGCCGTGGTTTTGATGACGAGCTCTTTGGGGCGTGTAGCAATAATGGGGGTTGCATCCTCAGCGGTGATTTTCTTCGGAGGAAATTCAATAGGCAGCTTACCCTTTTGGATGAGAGCAAAAGTGTGGTCCACATCGTCATCATCATCGTCATTATCATCATTAGCGTTGTCACTTCTGGCCACGCTATCGGAAGCCTCGTCGTCAGCCTCTTTGTTGGCCGAGCTGAGCGAGTCATCAGCAGATTCCTCAGCGTTCGTCGGTTTGCCCTCAGTTGTCCGAGTCCTCTCGAGAGATTCATCGGACTCTCCTTCATCGGGCTGACGTGCCACTGGCTTTTGTGGCTTTGGGGCACTCTTGGGACCCTTACTTACTCTCGGTTTAGTCCCCTGGGTAGGTCCAGATGGGTTTTTCTGAACCATAGGGACTGTTCTCTCAAGGTTTTCCTTGTATGCGATGATGATTGGATTTGACTGATTTGCCAGGTTGAGCAGAGCATCCGGAATCCGCAGTCCCTGAGCTGCTTTCTTATCAGCTTTGAAGTATTGGAGCTTTGGAGCTATGAAGTGTGGTTCATCAATACGTCTGGGAATGGATGTGTTTGCGGTCATGCAGTCAAGGATGATCAGCCCCAACCACCTGACGTATGGAATGGTGCCTGACCTGTTTTTCTCTTTGGCTTTTACAAGGTCCATCAGCTCTGAGAAGAAGAGCTGATCCATGTCATAATTCTTGTTATATGCGATGCCGTGGAAGACGCAGAGTATTTGCTTGTTGCATTTGTCCAGTCCGGCATGCTTTGGAGAGAGGCACTTGTTGACTAGCCCGAATAGGCTCTTCCAGGGACGATAAAGGTATGCTCCATTGAAATTTGACAGTTTTGGTAGTAGAGAGTCATAACCCAGAGCCGCGACCTCTTTGAGAAGATCCGGAATAGAAGGAAGAGGATCATAGCTGTCATGTTCGGGGAGCGCCAGTGTAGAGCGTAGAGTTGCTGGAGTCAGGACAATTCTCATGTTGTTGAGCTTTGTGAGGATTTTAGTGCGGTCTTTTGTGGACTCGGTGCGCATATGTCCCCATACTTGTTGGAGGTAGATTTCTGGCACCGACTTTGATTTGTGGAAGGCGGTCCAGAGATAGTGGCGCTTCAGAATCCCGGGGATGACTGGATCCTGACACTTGAAGACAGTCAGATCCAGCTGGAAGTTGTTGTCCAGCACCTTGACCCACCTATCTTGTGGGTAGATGGCGTCGTCAATGTTATGTCTCTTTTGTGTACCTGCCATTATGAGCTGTGGAAAAACACGGGTCAGTGCAAAAGTCCATTTTTATTTTTTGGTTTCCTGAAATTAGATGAACTGTTGTTTGGTTTGGTTTTGAAAAGTGAAGTGCAGGTGGTGGTCAAAATCGGCTAAGGCAAAAGCTCGAAAACCGTATCTCGAGGTTTAAATCTCGAGATCTCAATCTCGAGGTTTAAATCTCGAGATCTCAATCTCGAAATTTAAGTCTCGAGATTTCAATCTCGAGTTTTAAATCTCGAGATCTCAATCTCGAGTTTTAAATCTCGAGATCTCAATCTCGAGTTTTAAATCTCGAGATCTCAATCTCGAGTTTTAAATCTCGAGATCTCAATCTCGAGTTTTAAATCTCGAGATCTCAATCTCGAGTTTTAAATCTCGAGATCTCAATCTCGAGTTTTAAATCTCGAGATCTCAATCTCGAGTTTTAAATCTCGAGATCTCAATCTCGAGTTTTAAATCTCGAGATCTCATCACGAAGTTCAAACGACGAGATCGAGATCCTGAGCTTTAAAACTAAAGAAATCGAGACGTTTTGCCTTTCGACCGAAGACGAAACCACATGCAATCAAACAAAAACACATATAATCACAAAAACACAGTTCCGAGTTTCATTGTTCGTTTGCGAGAATTGGCGAAACAACGTCAAGAAAGTTCCTTTGTTTTGATTTGAGACGAGGTTCGAAAACCATTTAGTGAAGTTCGATGAAACAACATATCAACTACCTTTATCTTTGGAAGCGAGAGGAGGGAGATCGATTTTGGGAGATGAAGGATCTCGAGAACTCTAAGAAGGCAGAGACGGTAATGAAAAGCCTCGGCGTTCTCGGGACCCTTTTATAGACGAAAATTGGGCTTTCGAAACAGTTTGATAGTATGGCCCGAAAACAGAGATCTGGGTTTTAAAAAAACTTTTTGAAAAATTTGGCCCTTAAGAAAAAAATCTCCCCCTTGATTTGGATACCCAAAAAAAACACACACATGCAACACACACTATGTACAGAATGCGACGCACACACACTATTTTTTGTTATTTTTCTGGTTTTCTCCCCCTCAACACATGCAACGCACACACACTATTTTTTGTTATTTTTCTTGTTTTCTCCCCCTCAACACATGCAACGCACACACACTATTTTTTTGTTATTTTTCTGGTTTTCTCCCCCTCAACACATGCAACGCACACACACTATTTTTTGTTATTTTTCTGGTTTTCTCCCCCTCAACACATGCAACGCACACACACTATTTACAAATCCCACACACACACACACTTTTTAGATCAGTGGAGACATAATTAAACGGGCTCGAGGTTCAACATGCCCAACTTGGAGACTAGGAACTGGAATCGTTTTTCATCCAATGCCTTAGTGAACAAGTCAGCCAGTTGAAGCTCTGAGTTTACAAAATACATGTCAATGTCTCCTTTCTCCACATGATCCTTGATGAAATGATAACGCAGGTCGATGTGTTTGGTGCGGGAGTGATGAACCGGGTTGCTGGTGATGGCTATGGCGCTTTGAGAGTCACTGTAGATCGGGATATGGCGAAGAGTGTAACCGTAGTCCTTTAGCTGGGTCTTCATCCATAATATTTGTGAACAACAGCTAGCAGCCGCGACGTATTCTGCCTCGGCCGTAGATGTTGACACACAGTTCTGTTTCTTGGAAGACCAGCAGACTAACTTATCGCCCAAGAATTGGACTGCCCCCGATGTGCTTTTGCGGTCCATCCGGCAACCAGCAAAGTCAGCATCCGAGTATCCGACTAGGTCAAAACCTGAGTGCTTGGGATACCAAAGGCCTAGATTCACAGTGCCTTTGAGGTATCTCAGAATTCTTCGAACAGCGGTCAGATGGGATTCCTTCGGATTTGCCTGAAAGCGTGCACATAAGCATGTGGAGAAAACAATGTCAGGTCTGCTTGATGTAATATATAGCAAAGATCCAATGATGGCCCTGTAGTTTGTAGCATCAACTGGCTTCCCAGAGGGGTCTGAGTCCAGTTTGTTGTTTAGGGACATGGGGGTCGTCATGGAAGATTTGCCATCAATGTTGAATTTCTTAAGCATTTCCAGAATGTACTTTGACTGATTGATGAAAATGCCGTCAGAGAGTTGTCTTACTTGCAGGCCTAGGAAGAAATTCAGTTCACCCATCATGCTCATTTCGAACTTGGTTTTCATCAGTTTCTCAAAGTGTTTGCACAGGCGTGGATTTGAGGAGGCGAAGATAATGTCATCAACATAGATCTGAATCAGGATGATGTCAGACTTCTGTCGCTTGATGAAAAGTGTGGTATCAATCTTCCCTTTTGAGAAACCTGAATCAACCAGAAATTCGGTTAAGGCATCATACCAAGCTCTTGGAGCCTGTTTTAACCCATACAGAGCTTTCTTCAGCTTGTACACATGGTCGGGATATCTGGGATCTATGAATCCTTCGGGCTGAGCGACATAGACTTCTTCTTCCAAGACTCCATTCAGAAAGGCAGTCTTGACGTCCATTTGAAAGACAGTAAAGTTCTTGTGGGCTGCGTACGCAAGAAAAAGGCGGATTGCTTCAATTCTTGCTACGGGTGCAAATGTTTCATCATAGTCTATGCCCTCTTGCTGATTATATCCTTTAGCGACCAGTCGTGCCTTGTTCCGTATCACTATGCCTTCTTCGTCCTTCTTGTTCTTGAACACCCATTTTGTGCCAATGATGGTTTTCTGAGGGGGTTTAGGCACGAGTGTCCATACATCTAGTCTGTCAAATTGATTGAGCTCATCTTGCATGGCAATCACCCAATCTGGATCAGCGAGTGCCTCTGAGACTTTGGACGGTTCATTCTTGCTTAGAAAGCATGCATAGTGACATTCATTTGTTGTTGCTGATCTTGTTCGCACACCTTGACTTGGATCACCTATTATCTGTTCAACAGGATGTGCTCTTGTCCACTTCCTCTCATGAGCTAGAGGAGTTGGAGTAATGATTGGTTGATCTGAGTCCTGATATGAATTTGAAGGCTCTAGGGCAGTTGTGGTGTGTAGTGGAGATGATTCCGGACTTATGGCAAAGCCGTGATCATCCACACCTCTGGGATTGGTTTGAGGGGTTGAGGGTGTGGATGGTACGTCATCTGGTCCTGTGAGGAGCGGAATCTCTGTTGTTGGAGTTGATGTTGACTCTGGAGTGTATGCTGGAGGTGGAGATTGTGAGTTCTCGTAAAAGTTTCTGAAGAGAGAGTCGAGAATCACATCGTCGTGTGCGGTGTTTGGTTCAGCTTTATCAGAAGCTACTGGTACAGCAGTGGATAGATCGGTCTGGAGATGTTCAATAGCAAAGTCTGCCATTTCATAGAATGTAACGTTTACACTCTCGATGATAGTCCGCTTGTCTCTGAGATAGACTCTGTAAGCTTTGGATTGCATTGAGTAGCCAATGAACACGCCTTCTCTGGCTTTGGGATCCAGCTTACTTCTCTCTGTCCGATCATTGAGTATGAAGCACTTGCAGCCAAAAACCTTGAGGAAAGAAATATCAGGAGTTTTGTTGAATAGGATCTCATATGGAGTCTTGTCGAAGCGATTGTGGATGAAGGTTCTGTTCTGAGTGAAGCACGCGGTATTGATTGCCTCTGCCCACATGAAGTGAGGCAGTCTTGATTGGATTAACATGGTGCGTGCTGCTTCAACAAGGGTTCTGTTCTTTCTCTCAACAACTCCGTTCTGCTGGGGAGTTTTAGCTGCTGCAAATTGCTGAGTGATACCGAGTGATTCATAGAACTCAGTGAGAGTCTGATTTTTAAACTCGGTACCATTGTCAGTTCTCACAATTCGAACACTGTGCTGTAGCAGTTTCTGGATCGTTCTGATAAAGGTCATAATGTTTTCCGCAGCTTCGTCTTTTGATCGAAGAAATTTTGTCCATGTATACCTAGAGAAGTCATCAACGATCACCAGAGTGTATTTGCGACCGTTGATGCTTTGTACTCTCATAGGTCCACACAGATCCATGTGTATTAGCTGCAACTGATGAGTAGATGAAGGTTCAGATTTTGACTTGTGGGAGCTTCGCGTCATTTTGCCCATTTTGCAGGCACTACAATGATTTTCAGCGGAAGACTTTAGCAGAGGAAGCCCCTTGACAAGTTTCTTGGAGGACAAGGTTGATAGATGTTTGAAGTTCAGATGGGAGAGACGTCTGTGCCATAGGTTGTTCTGTTCAGTTGAAGCTTTGGACAGTAGACAGATGGGAGAGACGTCTGTGCCATAGGTTGTTCTTTTCAGATCAATAGTGTACAGATTTGATGTTCTGTAACACGTTAATAATGTATTTCCTGTGCTGTCAAGAACACAGCATTGTTTTGCAAAGAACCTTACTTCCATCCCGCTGTCACAGAATTGTCCAATGCTCAGTAAGTTGTGTTTGAGCCCTTTGACGAATGAAACATCTTTTATTGTGACGCTGGCACAGATGACGTCCCCATACCCAAGGATAGGAGATGAGGCGTCATTCCTGAATCTGACATTTCCTCCGTAGCAGTTGGTGTAGTTGCTCAAAAGGTGCTTTACTCCGGTCATGTGGGTTGAGCATCCTGAGTCTAAGTGCCACACATGACCGTCCTGCAAAACAATCAAATAGGATTAGGTACCCAACTTGGAGTGGGTCCTTCCTTATTATCAAGAAACACCTTTTTAAATCTTGCTTTGAGCAGTGATCCAAGGTCAGCTGCTCTTTCAACAAAAGATCTATCTTTGATGGGCTTTCCAATAGCCAGATCTGCTTTTGCAGTGTGTCTGGTTTTTGGAGTCCACCTAGCACTTTCCATTTTGGTGGGTCTGATGTTGTGAACCCACCTTTCCATTTTAGTCCTTGTGGGTCTAAGTTTGGGGACCCACCTTTCAGTTGCAGTTATGATGGGTCTTCGATTTGGACCCCACCTTTCAGTTTCAGTTATGATGGGTCTACGATTGGGAACCCACCTTTCAGTTTTAGTTATGATGGGTCTACGATTGGGAACCCACCTTTCAGTTTTAGTTTGGATGGGTCTTCGTTTGGGGACCCACCTATTCGATTCAGGTTTGGTAGGTCTCATCTTGGGGACCCACCTTTCCGTTTTAGCTTTGACGGGTCTTATCTTGGGGACCCATCTTTTCGTTTTAGGTTCAGGAGGAGAGTAAACAGGTGCTTTGTGATTGAACGGTTGTTTTTTGAGTTTGGTTTTGAAAATCTCCTCCTTAGAAAGCCGATTAACATGTTTCCTAGAATGAACTCTAAGGGCATATTTCATATCTGGAATACAAAACGTTCCCTTAGAAGTTCCTTTCTTGGTTTCTTTTTCAGATTTAAGCTTTCTGGAAGGCTTAGATTTAACAACATTCATATCACATTCATAATTATGGGGATCTGGAACAGAATAACCATAAGCAACACTTGTATTAAAAATAGAACTTTGTCTAGAAGATGTCTCATAAATATTCAGCTTGGGACTCAAGACTGAACTACTAGAAGTTTGCTTTGTAGAGACAGAATTACAATTAACTTTTGAGTAAAAAATTGAACTAGATCTAGGGCTGACACTTTTCTCAAAAACTTTCTTTTTGTCATCTGCGATTTCCTTCCTCTTTTTCCTCCACTCATTCTTCTCTTCTCCTTCCTTATTCACTTCATTCCCTGTAAACAAAGGAGAAGAGAGATGAGTGGACGAACCTTTAAAAGCATTGTTTTTCTCATGTGAGGTGTGTGAGCTGTCAGGCTTGGTCGTAGAAGGGTCTGTTTTAGCATGAAACTGCTCACTCAAATCATTAAATTTTTGAAGAAGTTCCTGCCAGTTGCGCTCAAAACCTTTCTTTTCAGTTTAAAATCTCTCTCTCTCGTTATCAAGAGTTTTCTGTAGGTTTTTGAGCTTTTGAGCCATGGGAAAAATACACGGTTCCTCACCAGTTTTAGCAATACCTACTCTTGGGGGAGGGTCTAGAGGGTGTCCTATGTGAGGAATATCTTTGGCATAAGGGTCAAGGCATTCACTAAAGCAGGAAGTAGGTTTTTCTTCTGAAAGTTGTTTTTCATTTACAGAGGGATAATCACAAGAAATCGCAGGTTTTGGCTTCTTTCTCTTTTCTTCTTCTGCTTCAGCATAATCTTCATCACTTCGAAAATACATTTTCTCACCAAACCCTAGTCCCATGTAATCTTTGTTATAGATTTGAAGGCAATTAACTTTCTTAAGATTACGTGGGTTAGTTATGCCCAGTCCTGTTTTAGCATTGTAGAATCGGTCATCCTTTTGTTTGTTGTTAAGCAGAAAAACAGTTTGTTCAGATTGACCTCTTCTAGCAGCTAGATCTTCTAGTTCTTTTACTTTATTTAAAAGCGTTCTTCTTTTGTTATGCAAAAAATCGCATTCAGCCTTTGCTGTGCTTTTTTCCCGTTCACTGTCCTCAAATTTCTTAGTTAATTCAGCTATCTTAAGTTCAAAACTTTCAAAATCTGAGGACACCTTTTTGACTTGATCTTTTGCAATTTCAAGTTGAATACTTAAGGAAGACTTTTGGTCTAGATTCTGTTTCAGAACTCTATGATTATTGTCTAGTCTCTCCTTTAGTTCTTTGATTAGATTGTCCTTTTCAAGTAAGGACTGCAGTTGATTATTTAAAGAAGTATGTGAGGTACTTACAGAGCTTGTTGAGCAGTTGCTTTCGGGGATCGCAGCATCACCCTTTATTTCAGCTCCCTCCACACGTGCCATAAGGGCATAGTTGTCTTCCTCTTCCTCCTCCTCAGAAGAATCTTCTGCCCAGTTCTCATTCTCAGCAATCATGGCAGAGGTTTCTTCTTCTTTCTGCACCATCAGCATTTTCTGCTTATTCCACAGCATCTTCTGCTTGTAGAAGTTAGCATCTTTCTTCTTTGGGAGGCGGCAGTCTTTGATCACATGTCCTGGTTTGCCGCAATTATAGCATTTAGGAGCTTCTTCTGCCGATGATGCCTTCCTAGAAGATCCTTGATCATGGTTCTTCTGCTTGTAGTTTGAGGAGGAAGTTCTCAGCCTGTTGGAGGAGCTGTTCTTCTTAGCAAATCTCTTGGCAAGCATTGCCATCTTTTTCTGTAAGTCTGCTAGCTCAGCCTCCAGATCAGATTTGTCATCGTCACTCTCATCATCATCTGATTCAACCACCACCTTCTTCTTTTTCTTCTTTAGTGAAGTGGTTGTCCTTCTTGGCTGAGCATCCATAACAAGAGCTAAGGGGTTTGTGGTGTGATGATCCTCAGCACTGGCAACCTCGTTGACGAATTGCTTCAGATGTTCATAGAGTGTGCAGAGGTCAATTTCGTCCAAGTCTATCCGAGATCTGACATCCTTCACTGTCTTTTCCCATGCAGGATGCAAGCTGGATAAAAATCTAATATTCAGTTCCAGATTAGACCTGAATACTTTGATCTTTCTAAGTTCATTTACCAATTGAACAAGTCTGTTGTAAGTCTCATTCAATGGTTCTCCTGGACCTGCTTTGAAAGAGTCATAAGCGATGAGAATCGTAGTCTTCTTTGTTTTGAGGCTGATGCTTGTGCCTTGTAGCAGCTTCTCAATTTAATCCCACATTTCCTTAGCTGTCTGCATGCTATCTATGAGAACATAAACCTCATTCGGTATTGCTTGAAGGAGGTACGTTTTGGCCATAAGATCACCACGAAGTCTGAGCTTGTCGGCTTCTGTGTATTCAGACGGCACTTTTCTCCTTATTTCTGGAAAAATAGGAGGATTGTTCTCTGGATCTCCACCAACTGAAATCAAGAGTTCAGCTGGTCCTTCAAGCAAAGATTCGAGCATTGCAGAAGAGTTCTCTTTGTGCTCGAGGAAGTTTAGAAATCGGTTCCTCCACATTTGATATTCTCCCTTCCTGAGGCTAGGAGGGGTACTGCTGTTCCCTTGTGCATTGTATTCTGAACCCATTGCTGTACTAAACTGACCGTTCGAGAAAATTGATCAAAAGATTTTCAGTGGCAGAATCTCGAAAAATCAGATGTCGAGATCTGAATATCGAAATCTCAGATTTCGATAAAGGAGGCCCGGTATCGAGATTTGGGCTCGAGATTAAGGATCTCGAGATTAGGGATCTCGAGATTTCAAATTTCGAGATGCTGATCTCGAGATTTGAAATGTCGAGAAGTTAATCTCTCGAAATCTTAATCTGATGAGTCAAATGTCGAGACCAGATGTCGAATCCTTTTCTCGAAATCAAGATTTCGAAATCCTGGATGTCGAAATCCTCAATGTCGAAATCCTGCAACCTGTAAAAATCAGATAAACAAAATCTGAAGATAGTTTCCTGTAGAGTTGAATGTCGAGATCTTCTGGTAAAGTTTTCAGCTCGAAAAACGTAGCAGAACCTGTGGAGAAGTAGGATGTCGAGATGCCTAGCTCGAGATATCTCGAAATCAAAAATTGCGTAAAACACAAACTGAAGTATACCCTTTGATCGCTTTGAAAAGGCGATTCCAAAGGTGTAACTTTTACACCTTTTGAACAAGAAACAAAATTACAGAGCAAAAAAATCGACAGAATGAACTACGTTAACAAAAACAGAGTATTCTGCAGGAGTTCTTCTGATCGTTCTCGATCGGCTCTGATACCAATTGTTAGTCCCTGTTTCTGTAACAGCAATGAATAATCGATCTAACAAGGAAGATTAAACGTAAAGATGAACACAGAGTGAATCACCGTAAAACCTTCTTTGATAAACCGTGGAACGTACAGCAGAATGATAAGCGTAAGGCTATGAGTAATAAGTACGACGTTCCACCTTTTCCTAAACCTCGGCTCCCTTTTTATAGGCGAAGTTTAGGTTAGGCGTACCAGGCTTTTGGCCTGTTTAAATGGGCCTAACACTTGGCCTGATTTCTATCTAATTTATGCACTATTTAAATACAAGGATTAAATATAAAGCTAATCTATGACCAACTTGATTCACAATTAAATATCTCCAACAGGAACGTTGGCTGCTCTTCGGACATTTCGCAGGAGAGCGGATGATAAAAAGTGTTAGATATATTTTATGATTGTGATCCATGTATTTTAATTAGCCTTTTTGTAGAATTTTGTAGACACCAAATAGGCCTCAAATGGCAATGGTAATATTACCAAAATAGGAATGGGCCTCCTCTTTATAGGAGCCCAATCATTGATGACCTAGAATTCTACAAGGCTACATATGTGCCCTTTGTAGAATGTGTAGGTAAGATTTTAGAAACGAAGAAAAGGTTAGCGTAAGAGAGGCTTTCCAATTATTCAGCCGCAGTGCTCATTTTAGGTAGAAGGTTCTGTACGCTAAGTTTCTCCAATCATTCTGTAAAAACCTTCTTCAATGGAAAGCTTCCCCTATATAATCTAGAGCTCCATCTTCATACATCATTATATAGATATAGTATAGTAATAACAGGGACCAACACTTGGTATCAGAGAAGGACTGATCGAACGATTGAAGACGGAGAAAAGGGGCTTGCGCGATACTGCTTCGACTATTTTCTTCTCATGAGCGATTTGGAGTTTGTTGTTGTTTGATGTTTTTGCAGGAAAATCTTTACAGGTTTAAGTTTTCTTGATTGATTGGGATCATCCCCTGCATTTTCAGCACCCAGGTCGTCGGAGAACAGGTTAAACGCCAGAAGAGCGATTCTGCTGTTTGGCTCATCTCTTTGAGGAAGACAAGTATCTCGCATAAGTTTGATGCGCGAATCTCTTTCCTACGCGATAGAGGTTGTGCGTGAAACTTAGGCTTGGAAGTTTCCCTGTGCCATTTGCAAAATCTCTCCGTGCGTCATTTGCAAAGCTTCTCTGTGCGCCATTTGAAGAATTACTCTGTGCGCTATTTGAAAAAATACATCGTGCTCCATTCTCAAGCTCCGTGCGTCATTTGCACCCTGCTCGTGCGCGATTCCCTACGTGCGATATTTACATACGCGAAACTTCTTACAGGTGCGACATTCTCCCGTGCACCATTGTGCTCGTGCTCCATTTTGTTCTCTTGAGCAAATTCTAAAAGTGCCAAGGCCACCAGTACATGAACCTTTTGCTTGAAGGACTTTGACGTGCACTCGTCGTTAGGTGCACTCAAAATAAATAATCAATACAACACTGATACGTAGTATAGTGTAGTAAGGTTCGTATCCACAGGGAAAGGAATACTTTTCTTTTATATAAATAATAACAAGGGGGGTTTAGATTTGCTTGGTTTAATAACACTAAGATAAACGACCTATATGAGTTTATTTCAATGAGATGGGGACTTGGTTTTGCTTTTATCCACTTAATGAAATGTTCGTCGATCCCGGTTATATCTTTAACTATCTTCCTCTCGAATACTCAATCGAGGAGTATATCCAGTTCATCGAGGGTAGTTATTAATAACGAGATGCGTTCATTAATAAAACTTACTATCGAGTCAATATAGAACAAGCGCCGTATATTAACTTGATAGTAGCAATAAACTTAAGATGAAAACGATTGAGATTGATAACCTCAACACAAGCGGTTTATTGGTTTAATCAATATAATTAATTCCCCTTGGCATATTAACCATGAGATGCATGCATTAATATCCCAAGTTTTACTACCGTTGAAAGAACCGGATTAATAACAAGCGTATTAACCGATTGATTCTAGTAATAATTAATATGAGAAACAATACTAGTTGATACTTTAAGTAATGTTTAAGATATTAACATGAAATATGAATAGGAATTAATCAATACTCAAGGAAGAAAATTAAAATATATGAATCCTACTATGATTAATATCAAGATGTTAACTAATTGTCATCTTAGCAACACTCCCCAATATAATCATAGAGGAAGAAATAGCTATTACTATAACCAATGTCAAGATGTTAACTAATTGTCATCTTAGTAACACTCCCCAACTTTGATATAGAGATAGTATTTTGAAAGAAAGAATTAATATTCAAAGAAGAAGATTAAAGAAAATAACTCACAACTTACAAATTCATTAAGCTTCAAAGTAGCAAAACCAAGATGGAAGAGTTTAGCTCCTCATTTGGAGACTAAACATGATGAAAAATATAAAGAAAGAGCTATTCTATACTGAGCTTAGATGTACAAGGGATTGGATATCTTTTTGTGAAGGAAAGGAGGTGTATTTATAGGTTTTTGGGATGGGATTCGGGTACTCGATCGGGTATATACATGGTACCCGATCGAGTATGTGTGTAACACCCGATCCGAGGCATACTCGACCGGTTCAGGCTATTTTCTAAGTGTATACCCGATCGAGTATATATGAATACCCGGTCGAGTATGCTTAGAAAGTGGTATTCGGGCTATACTCGACCGGTTTCAGGCTAGTTTCTAAGTGTATACCCGATCGAGTATATATGAATACCCGGTCGAGTATGCTTAGAAAGTGGTATTCGGGCTATACTCGACCGATCTTCGTTTGCAATTTAAAGGCATACCCGATCGGGTATGTCGGTCTACCCGATCGGGTATAGACATAGAATCGTGGCCAAAATCTTCCCTGCATGTTCCTTTGTCTTCGGATTTGATCCGATTTGAAGTTCCAACCTAATACCCGATCGAGTATAGCTAATACTCGACCGAGTATAGACCAAACTTCAGGATCTTCTTTTGTCTTTGAACTTTTGCACCTTCTCTTCACTTTTTAGGTTCACCAACTGTACTTTGGGTGACCAAAACCTGCTTAAGCTCAGAATATGTCTAATCTAACCTATTTACAAGAATTTAACAATCTAATCTATTACACCAAAAGTGTGTAATTTCCAAAGTAAAAGTCAAGCAAAACTAATTAAAAACATAAACATAGAAATGGAAATTACGAACGTATCAACTCCCCCACACTTAAACCTTTACTCGTCTCGAGTAAGATCAAATGTTTACAAGTGTTAATGTTTGTCCAAAAGTTCCACAGTTCAACAAAAATATAATACACACACAAAGACCACCAAGGATTACAAAGAAAAATGAGTTTTAAACTCAAATCACAAAAGAGCATCTTGGGTTTACTGGCCTCCTAGTGTTGTCTTCTTTTCTCCTCCTCTCTTCTTCTTTATCTTGAATCTTCATATTCTTCATAAGGATACAATGAGTGCCTGCAAGAACAAACATTTCTCTCATATCTCTCATTTTGCCTAGGAGCCTTTTCAGGTTTTCATCCTAGCACCTCTTTTCATTTTCCATTCTCTCCAACTCACTCATTTTGTGATTTTTTTTTTATATAAGCCTTTTTTTGCTTAGATTGCCCATTTTGTTGGGTTTTCAACCTAACTAGCATTTATTTTCTTTTGTTTATTTTTTTTTTCTTTAATTTTTTTTTTTTTTGAGTGTAAAAGTTCAAAAGAATTACATGCATAGTGCTAGGTACAAATGAGAATTACATACCATCATGAGTGTCTCCCCCGCACTTGAATCACGCACTGTCCCTAGTGCCCGCCTTCTCCTCCGTAGTAGCTCCCTCCAAAACCGCTCCCTTGGCCACCATCTCCCATGTAAGTGTCCCTGCCATCTCCGCCGTCGTACCCTCCACCACCGGAGCCAGATCCTCCAAAGTTACCCCAATGAGTGGGGTCATACCATGAGGGTGGTGGAGGAGGGTTTGCCATGGTATGGAAGGATCCCTGCTGTGCCATAAACGAGTACATAGGCCCGTAGAACCTATGTTGGTCTTCCTCATACCGGTGTCTATCAGCCTCCCGGAGCTCCTCCAAACGTTGAAAGCCGGCCCTTTGCTCATCCTCCAATCTTTGAAAACCGGCTCTTTGCTCTTCCTCTAATCGGTTGAGCCGGTTGTCCATTTGAGCTATTCCCGTTAGAAGTTGTTGTTGACCCTCCAGAAGTTGTTGAAAGAAGTCGGGTGGTGGAGGGTTTTGGCTTTGTTCTGGGAAATCATGGCTCATGGTTGGATGACTATGGAGTTGCTCGTAGGGCTCGTCATCGGGTTGGTTGTGGGGGGGTTCCTGTTCCGGTTCTTGAAGATGTGGTGGAAGGGCGTTTGGGAAGAGGTAATGTTGATCCGGCCTGCCTGTTTTGAAGTGGAGTTGGGGGAGTTCTGGGTTGGGCAAGAGGAAGTATTTGAGGGGTTTGGGGTGGATGTGCCAGTTGTACATATTTTTGGGCCTTTCTTCACCTGCAAATTTTTTTTTTTTTTTTTTCAAAAATCCATGATTAGTGCCCTCCCTCTCAACCTCTCAAAGACATAATTGAAAACATTGACGGGGGGGGGGGGGGGGGGGGGTTAACAATAAAAGAAAAATGTACCTTGCTTGGGTTGCCTCCCAAGAAGCGCCATAGTTAACGTCGTGGCACGACGCCATTGTTGTGTTCATTCTTCAAAGATTGGATCGATGAGATCCATGCATTCAATGCTTTCTTTCTGGAAACCTTCAAGGAATGGTTTGAGTTGATGTCCATTAACCTTGAGAATTTTTCCGGTATCGAGGCTTTTTATTTCCACTGCGCCATGGGTGTAGACTTTGACCACCTCGAATGGTCCTTCCCATCGTGATCTCAATTTTCCGGGGAAAAGGCGAAGGCGTGAGAGAAAAAGAAGGACTTTGTCTCCAACTTGGAAATCCTTTCTTATTATCATTTTGTCATGCCATACCTTCGTCTTTTCCTTGTAGATGGCGGCATTCTCATAGGACTCCAATCGAAGCTCTTCTAGTTCCTAGAGTTGTAGCTTCCTTTGCTCTCCTGCTTTAGCCATGTCGAGATTGAATGTTTTGACCGCCCAATAAGACTTGTGTTCAAGTTCGACCGGAAGATGACAGGCCTTACCGAACACGAGTCTATAGGGTGACATTCCAATTGGGGTTTTGAAAGCGGTCCTGTATGCCCATAAGGCATCATCCATGCGCAGGCTCCAATCCTTACGGTTCGGATTTACTCTTTTGAAGAATTGATTTCAGCTCTCTGTTTGATACCTCAGCTTGACCGTTTGTCTGTGGATGGTAGGCGGTTGAGAGTTTATGTGTGACGCCATATTTCTTTAACAAGGTACTCACAGTTTTGTTGTAGAAGTGAGTGCCTCTGTCGCTTATCAAGATGCGTGGTACCCCAAACCTTGAGAAGATGCGGGTTTTGAGGAATTCAGTCACTGCTTTGGCATCATCGGTCTTTGTGGCTTTTGCTTCCACCCATTTGGATACGTAATCCACCGCCAATAGAATGTATAAATTTCCATGGGAATTAGGAAAAGGTCCCATGAAATCTATTCCCCACACATCAAGGATCTCCACGTAGAGCATAGGAACTTGTGGCATCTCATGCTTTCGAGAGATGTTGCCCATGCGTTGGCAATTATCACAAGATTGACAATAGACATGTGCATCGCGGAATAAGCTTGGCCACCAAAAACCACATTCAAGTACCTTCATGGATGTTCATTTTCCTCCAAAGTGACCACCACATGCATGTGAGTGACAAAAAGCAAGTATGGATGCAATTTCTGTTTCGGGAATGCATCTTCGAATGACCTGATCTTTGCAATGTTTCCATAAATATGGTTCATCCCATACGTATTGCTTTGCATCATGCTGGAGTTTCTCTCTTTGAGCTTTAGAGAAGCTTGGTGGAAACCTGTTTAGAACAAGGAAATTAACAATGTGAGCGTACCAAGGATGAATTTCCTTAAGGGAGAAAAGGGTCTCATCGGGAAATTCGCCTCGGATATCATCTTTGATATGATTGTTTCCTTCTCCCAAGACCAAACGGCTTAAGTGATCGGCCACCAAGTTCTCCATGCCTTTCTTGTCCTTGACCTCAACATCAAACTCGCTCAGGAGTAGTATCCATCGAATCAGCCGTGGTTTGGCCTCTTTCTTTGTCATCAAGAACCTAATAGCCGCATGATCGGTGTAAATGATCACTTTGGTACCAAGTAAGTATGACCTGAATTTTTCGAGCACATAAACGACGGCCAACATTTCTTTTTCGGTGGTGGCGTAGTTGCGTTGGGCGTCATTGAGTGTGGTGGATGCATAATAGATTACATGAGATGCTCTTCCCACCTTTTGGCCCAAAACGGCCCCGACCGCATAGTCACTAGCATCACACATGATCTCAAAGGGGAGAGACCAATCCGGGGCTTGGATGATAGGTGCGGTTACTAATTTCTCCTTCAAAGTATTGAAGGCCTTCTTGCAGTCCTCGGAGAATATGAACTCCACCTCCTTTTGCAAAAGTGTGCATAAAGGAGATGCAATCTTTGAGAAATCTTTGATGAACCTCCTGTAGAAACCTGCATGTCCAAGGAATGATCGTATCTCCTTGACGGTGGTAGGATAAGGTAGTGATTGGATAACCTCCACTTTTGCTTTGTCCACCTCTATTCCTTTGGACGAAATTACATGGCCTAGGACAATTCCTTCCTCCACCATAAAGTGACATTTTTCAGAGTTTAGAACAAGATTTGATTCTAAACAACTCTTCAAAACAAGAGATAGATGAAGTAGGCATGAATCAAATGAGTCTCCATGGATTGTAAAATCATCCATGAAGACTTCCATAAATAGCTCAACATATTCAGAGAATATGCTCATCATGCATCGTTGGAATGTGGCCGGGGCATTGCAAAGTCCGAATGGCATGCGCCGGTATGCAAAAGTGCCAAATGGACAAGTGAAAGTGGTCTTCTCTTGATCTTCAGGGGCTATAGGCACTTGAAAGTACCCGGAGTAGCCATCAAGAAAGCAATAGAACTTATGCCCGGCAAGTCTCTCAAGCATTTGGTCGATGAAGGGTAAAGGAAATAAATCCTTTCTAGTTACCGCATTGAGTCTACGGTAATCTATACATACCCTCCATCCATTTTGAATTCGGGTGGGCATTAGTTCTCCATGTTTGTTTTCCACTACCGTGACTCCGGTTTTCTTTGGGACCACTTGGGTTGGGCTAACCCATTTGCTGTCGGAGATGGGGAAGATTATCCCCATTTGGAGTAGTTTGATCACCTCCTTTTTGACCACCTCCATCATAGGTGGGTTTAGTCTTCGTTGCGGCTGTCGTACCGGCTTGGCCTCATCCTCCATTAAGATGCGATGCATGCAAGTAGATGGACTAATGCCTTTGATGTCGGCTATAGTCCATCCAATTGCTAGTTTATGCTCCTTGAGCACCGCTATCAATTTGCCTTCTTGTTCTCCGGTCAATTTGTTTGAGATAATGACCGGTAGTGTCTCTTTTTCCCCCAAAAAACACATATTTCAAATGTGTTGGGAGTGGTTTCATCTCAACGTCGGGTGCCTGCAAAACTGAAGGTAGAGGCTTCTCCTCGGGGATGGTTAGTGGAAATGCCCTAGACCCCGGTGGCATAAGTGGGAGTTGGAAGTGAGTATCCAATTCCACTATCATAGCTTGTGTGTTGGGGGTCAGGGCAAGTTCTGAAGAGTTTTCCCCGAAGTCATTTTCAAGTATACTTAACAATTCGTCCTCTTTATTGATTTCAAAAGTATTTTGTACAAGGGGGTCAACAATATCAATGGCAAATAAAGAATGATTTTCATTTGGATATTTCATGGAGTCATAAATGTTGAATTCAACTTTATCCCCATCAAATTCCATTGTTAAGGAACCGCTAAATACGTCAATCTTTGCTCTAGCGGTTTTTAAAAATGGCCTTCCTAAAAGGATAGGTACCGCATTCTTATCATTCTCCATTTCCAAAACATAAAAGTCAGCGGGGAAAATCAAATTGTCAACCATAACTAGTACGTCTTCGACAATACCTTTAGGGTAGGCATTTGATATATCCGCAAGTTGAATGACTACTCCGGTTTCATTTAAAGGGCCAAGCTCAAGTGATTTGTATAAAGAGTAAGGAATGACATTAATTGATGCTCCTAAATCGAGCATGGCTTTTGAAAACGTAGTTCCTCCCAACTTGCAAGGTATAGTGAACATGCCCGGGTCATTGTATTTCTTTGGAAGTTTCTTTTGAAAAACTGCCGAAACACGTTCACTAACTTGGACTTTTTGTTTTCCATTGAGTCTATGTTTCCTTTTTATTGTACATAGTTCTTTGAAAAATTTTGCGAATCTAGGGACACCCTTTATCAAGTTAAGGAGAGGGATATTTACCTCACATTTGGAGAATGTCTCATAGATGTCCTTGTCCTTCTCCAGCTTTCGTGTTTCCCTCAGAGCCTCGGGGAAGGGTGCTTCAATCTCGGGAATGACCGGTGGTGGGGTTGGGATTTGAGCTTCCACCTCCGGTTGAGTCACTTCCACCAGTTCCTCTTCTTCCTCCTCTTCGCCAATGTGGCTCTTTGCCTTCTCTTTGGCAATAACCAACTCTTTGCCACTCCGTAATGTGACTGCGTGGGCTTGTTGCCTAGGATTCGGCTCCGTTTGAGATGGTAGCCTTGCCGAATCCTTAGCTTCAAGCCTACTCACGGCATTTGAGATTTGGCTGATTTGGTTTTCCAAGTTGTGGATGCTGGATTTTGTTGTTTCTTGGAATTGAACCACACTTTGTTGCATTGTTGCCATATTCATGGCAAGTGATCGAATCATGTCTTCGGTTGACATATTCGAGTTAGAAGTTTGGCCTTGTTGTTTATATTGTGGAGGAGGAGGATTTGATGGTTGAGGAGGTTGAGAGTTTCCGTACCTTAAATTAGGATGATCCCTCCATCCCGGATTGTAGGTGTTGCTTTGAGGATTATACCTCTTTTGATTTTGGAAACCCAAAGCATTGATCTGTTCAACGTTCTCCTCTTGTAGTGTTGGGCAAGAGTCGGTGGGGTGTCCTTGTGTCGAGCATATGCCGCAGACCTTGACTTCTTGAGGTTTCGGATTTAAGAGAAAATCTTTAACCAAAGAAGTCAAGCCGGCTACTTGACTTTCCAATGAGTTGTTGGATTCTGCCGCCATAACTCGTTTTGTTGATCGCCGATCATAGTGCCTACAATTCTCGGCCAACTCCGAGATGAGGTTTGTAGCTTGAGAAGGGGTCTTGTTGACAATCCCTCCTCCACATGCGGCGTTTATCATCCGCCTATCTTCATTGCAAAGACCATCATAGAAATATAAGATGAGGTCTTGCTCCGAATAGCCATGATAAGGGCAGCTTGCACACAGTTTCTTGAATCGTTCCCAATATTCGTAGAACGATTCATCATCCTTCTGCTCCACGTTGCTGATTTGTTTTTTTAGAGAGGAGGAGACAGAGGCAGGGTAGTACCTTTCCAGGAACGCTTTCTTCATGGCTGCCCATGTTCCTATACTTCCTGAAGGAAGATAGAATAGCCAATCCTTTGCGGTATCCTTCAGTGAAAATGGAAATGCCCGCAGTTTGATTTGTTCTTCTGTCACACCGTTTGGGCACATGCTTGTGCAAACGACGTGGAACTCCGATAAATGTTTGTTCGGGTCTTCTCCCCTCAGGCCATGGAAGGATGGCAGCAGATGAATGAGCCCAGATTTTAGCTCAAACGTATTACCCTCATCAAGTGTAGGGAAGGTAATACACAGTGGTTGTTGGTTGAGGTTTGGAGCTGTGAGCTCCCTCAGTGTCCTTGTTTCAAGAGCCATTGTGGTTGACTCTTCGGTGTCGCTAGAACTAGAGCTAGCGGTGTATGAATCTCTGGAAGATGATTCTTCCGAGTCGGTGTTAGAAAATTTACTTTTCAACCGCTCGAAAGTTTGTTCTATTTCTGGGTTTTTGTGATATGTGATTTCGTTTATGGAACGATGTTTAACCATAAACTCCACTAAGCTCAGAAAATAGAAAAAATAAGAACTCTTTATATTTTTTTTTGTTTGGTATATATATTTTTTTTTTGATTTTTCTTGATATGAAACTAAAAGAAAAATTTATTGCCTTTCCCCGGCAACGGCGCCAAATTTGACGTGCACTCGTCGTTAGGTGCACTCAAAATAAATAATCAATACAACACTGATACGTAGTATAGTGTAGTAAGGTTCGTATCCACAGGGAAAGGAATACTTTTCTTTTATATAAATAATAACAAGGGGGGTTTAGATTTGCTTGGTTTAATAACACTAAGATAAACGACCTATATGAGTTTATTTCAATGAGATGGGGACTTGGTTTTGCTTTTATCCACTTAATGAAATGTTCGTCGATCCCGGTTATATCTTTAACTATCTTCCTCTCGAATACTCAATCGAGGAGTATATCCAGTTCATCGAGGGTAGTTATTAATAACGAGATGCGTTCATTAATAAAACTTACTATCGAGTCAATATAGAACAAGCGCCGTATATTAACTTGATAGTAGCAATAAACTTAAGATGAAAACGATTGAGATTGATAACCTCAACACAAGCGGTTTATTGGTTTAATCAATATAATTAATTCCCCTTGGCATATTAACCATGAGATGCATGCATTAATATCCCAAGTTTTACTACCGTTGAAAGAACCGGATTAATAACAAGCGTATTAACCGATTGATTCTAGTAATAATTAATATGAGAAACAATACTAGTTGATACTTTAAGTAATGTTTAAGATATTAACATGAAATATGAATAGGAATTAATCAATACTCAAGGAAGAAAATTAAAATATATGAATCCTACTATGATTAATATCAAGATGTTAACTAATTGTCATCTTAGCAACACTCCCCAATATAATCATAGAGGAAGAAATAGCTATTACTATAACCAATGTCAAGATGTTAACTAATTGTCATCTTAGTAACACTCCCCAACTTTGATATAGAGATAGTATTTTGAAAGAAAGAATTAATATTCAAAGAAGAAGATTAAAGAAAATAACTCACAACTTACAAATTCATTAAGCTTCAAAGTAGCAAAACCAAGATGGAAGAGTTTAGCTCCTCATTTGGAGACTAAACATGATGAAAAATATAAAGAAAGAGCTATTCTATACTGAGCTTAGATGTACAAGGGATTGGATATCTTTTTGTGAAGGAAAGGAGGTGTATTTATAGGTTTTTGGGATGGGATTCGGGTACTCGATCGGGTATATACATGGTACCCGATCGAGTATGTGTGTAACACCCGATCCGAGGCATACTCGACCGGTTCAGGCTATTTTCTAAGTGTATACCCGATCGAGTATATATGAATACCCGGTCGAGTATGCTTAGAAAGTGGTATTCGGGCTATACTCGACCGGTTTCAGGCTAGTTTCTAAGTGTATACCCGATCGAGTATATATGAATACCCGGTCGAGTATGCTTAGAAAGTGGTATTCGGGCTATACTCGACCGATCTTCGTTTGCAATTTAAAGGCATACCCGATCGGGTATGTCGGTCTACCCGATCGGGTATAGACATAGAATCGTGGCCAAAATCTTCCCTGCATGTTCCTTTGTCTTCGGATTTGATCCGATTTGAAGTTCCAACCTAATACCCGATCGAGTATAGCTAATACTCGACCGAGTATAGACCAAACTTCAGGATCTTCTTTTGTCTTTGAACTTTTGCACCTTCTCTTCACTTTTTAGGTTCACCAACTGTACTTTGGGTGACCAAAACCTGCTTAAGCTCAGAATATGTCTAATCTAACCTATTTACAAGAATTTAACAATCTAATCTATTACACCAAAAGTGTGTAATTTCCAAAGTAAAAGTCAAGCAAAACTAATTAAAAACATAAACATAGAAATGGAAATTACGAACGTATCAACTCCCCCACACTTAAACCTTTACTCGTCTCGAGTAAGATCAAATGTTTACAAGTGTTAATGTTTGTCCAAAAGTTCCACAGTTCAACAAAAATATAATACACACACAAAGACCACCAAGGATTACAAAGAAAAATGAGTTTTAAACTCAAATCACAAAAGAGCATCTTGGGTTTACTGGCCTCCTAGTGTTGTCTTCTTTTCTCCTCCTCTCTTCTTCTTTATCTTGAATCTTCATATTCTTCATAAGGATACAATGAGTGCCTGCAAGAACAAACATTTCTCTCATATCTCTCATTTTGCCTAGGAGCCTTTTCAGGTTTTCATCCTAGCACCTCTTTTCATTTTCCATTCTCTCCAACTCACTCATTTTGTGATTTTTTTTTTATATAAGCCTTTTTTTGCTTAGATTGCCCATTTTGTTGGGTTTTCAACCTAACTAGCATTTATTTTCTTTTGTTTATTTTTTTTTTTCTTTAATTTTTTTTTTTTTGAGTGTAAAAGTTCAAAAGAATTACATGCATAGTGCTAGGTACAAATGAGAATTACATACCATCATGAGTGTCTCCCCCGCACTTGAATCACGCACTGTCCCTAGTGCCCGCCTTCTCCTCCGTAGTAGCTCCCTCCAAAACCGCTCCCTTGGCCACCATCTCCCATGTAAGTGTCCCTGCCATCTCCGCCGTCGTACCCTCCACCACCGGAGCCAGATCCTCCAAAGTTACCCCAATGAGTGGGGTCATACCATGAGGGTGGTGGAGGAGGGTTTGCCATGGTATGGAAGGATCCCTGCTGTGCCATAAACGAGTACATAGGCCCGTAGAACCTATGTTGGTCTTCCTCATACCGGTGTCTATCAGCCTCCCGGAGCTCCTCCAAACGTTGAAAGCCGGCCCTTTGCTCATCCTCCAATCTTTGAAAACCGGCTCTTTGCTCTTCCTCTAATCGGTTGAGCCGGTTGTCCATTTGAGCTATTCCCGTTAGAAGTTGTTGTTGACCCTCCAGAAGTTGTTGAAAGAAGTCGGGTGGTGGAGGGTTTTGGCTTTGTTCTGGGAAATCATGGCTCATGGTTGGATGACTATGGAGTTGCTCGTAGGGCTCGTCATCGGGTTGGTTGTGGGGGGGTTCCTGTTCCGGTTCTTGAAGATGTGGTGGAAGGGCGTTTGGGAAGAGGTAATGTTGATCCGGCCTGCCTGTTTTGAAGTGGAGTTGGGGGAGTTCTGGGTTGGGCAAGAGGAAGTATTTGAGGGGTTTGGGGTGGATGTGCCAGTTGTACATATTTTTGGGCCTTTCTTCACCATAAACGGTGTGTGAAAAAGAAGTACAACCCGAGTGGCCTAGCCAAGATATGTTCATTAAACAGTAGTCGGGTATAGGAGAGTCATCCGTATACCCGAACTTTGTGGCCAAGTGCATAATCACCCCGCCCACTACGATAGCACCCTTTGCCACACTTTCCTTCTTTAGATGAGCCCACATGAGATTACAGAGGTTGAAATCCACGTGGATACGGAATAAGGCAACCGAGATGAGGCATACATCCCCCATCCTTGTATGATGGTTGTTGGGACGTCCAAGCAAGGAGTTGGCAAGGAATTTCAAAAAGAGGCGTAGGACTGGATGTTGGACATGACTAATGTATAGTTGGGAGGAGCTAAATTTGGTCTCCCCGGTCATCTTGGTCCATAGGGTGTGGCCGAAGGCGGTATTGTCGGATATAGACTTTTGGTACGGGACCGGAATACCAAAGTGTTCGGCAAACTCAAGTTTCGTGATGGTGTGATTGTGATTAAACAAACGAAACCTGAGTTTATCATCCCTAAAGTCCTCTTCATTGTTCTCAAAGTGCACCGAACTTAGGAATTCATAGATAATTTTTTCATTTGAGTTGTATTGCATTTTGAAAATTTTATCCATATGCAACTCATGAAAAAATTTCTTCATTATTGAGTATACGCCTAATTCCTTTAGAGCATCAAGGCATAAAAAGCGGGAAGGTTTGACTTGCCTTTCAATTGTGGACAAGAAGCGTGTGCGTTGTTCGTTGTCCACGAAAAGGATGTCCTCGTAGCCCGGGATGATTGTCCTAGTGCTTGAGCTCTGCCCTTTCTCTTTCCTTGGAGCCATTTGAAGTGATTTTGGCCTTTGAAAACCGAAATTGGAATGGTGGGGGTAGGGTTTTTCGGACCTCTGAAAGTTGGGGGAGAATGGGATTGTTGGGTATGAATGTGTAGAGGAGGATGAGGGGAGTGTTTTGGCGTTGGAATGGGTGGATTTGGTGAAGATTTGGAAGAGATATGGTGGAGAGAAGGTGTAAAAATGGGGTTTGGGCGTTTTTTGTTCGAGATGGGGTTGGGAATTTGGGGAAGATGAAGTGTTTTGGGGCTGATTTGGGGTTATAAGACCCGTATACCCGATCGAGTATGTGCTGGTACTCGGTCGGGTATGGCTGGAAAGTGAAGTTTTTGAGCGGCCTGCCTCCTGTACTCGATCGGGTATGGTGGGGTTACCCGGTCGAGTATGCTTAGAAAATGAACTTTTTGAGCAGCCTGTCTCCTGTACCCGGTCGAGTATTCCTCCATACTCGATCGGGTATGTGCTTTTTTTCCATTTTTGAAGCGTGTACTCGGTCGAGTGTGGGAATCAGTCCCCTTCAATTTTAGCATTTCTAGCGATACCCGACCGGGTGTATAGTGATACCCGATCGGGTATTGCTTATTTTTCAAATTTTGAATGCTCCCTCGATCGAGTAGTGCCCGGTCCCTTTTCTTTTTGCTTATACCCGACCGAGTATAAGGTTATACTCGATCGGGTATGTCCCCAGATGTTCAAAAACCTGCAAATTTTTTTTTTTTTTTTTTTTTTTCAAAAATCCATGATTAGTGCCCTCCCTCTCAACCTCTCAAAGACATAATTGAAAACATTGACGGGGGGGGGGGGGTTAACAATAAAAGAAAAATGTACCTTGCTTGGGTTGCCTCCCAAGAAGCGCCATAGTTAACGTCGTGGCACGACGCCATTGTTGTGTTCATTCTTCAAAGATTGGATCGATGAGATCCATGCATTCAATGCTTTCTTTCTGGAAACCTTCAAGGAATGGTTTGAGTTGATGTCCATTAACCTTGAGAATTTTTCCGGTATCGAGGCTTTTTATTTCCACTGCGCCATGGGTGTAGACTTTGACCACCTCGAATGGTCCTTCCCATCGTGATCTCAATTTTCCGGGGAAAAGGCGAAGGCGTGAGAGAAAAAGAAGGACTTTGTCTCCAACTTGGAAATCCTTTCTTATTATCATTTTGTCATGCCATACCTTCGTCTTTTCCTTGTAGATGGCGGCATTCTCATAGGACTCCAATCGAAGCTCTTCTAGTTCCTAGAGTTGTAGCTTCCTTTGCTCTCCTGCTTTAGCCATGTCGAGATTGAATGTTTTGACCGCCCAATAAGACTTGTGTTCAAGTTCGACCGGAAGATGACAGGCCTTACCGAACACGAGTCTATAGGGTGACATTCCAATTGGGGTTTTGAAAGCGGTCCTGTATGCCCATAAGGCATCATCCATGCGCAGGCTCCAATCCTTACGGTTCGGATTTACTCTTTTGAAGAATTGATTTCAGCTCTCTGTTTGATACCTCAGCTTGACCGTTTGTCTGTGGATGGTAGGCGGTTGAGAGTTTATGTGTGACGCCATATTTCTTTAACAAGGTACTCACAGTTTTGTTGTAGAAGTGAGTGCCTCTGTCGCTTATCAAGATGCGTGGTACCCCAAACCTTGAGAAGATGCGGGTTTTGAGGAATTCAGTCACTGCTTTGGCATCATCGGTCTTTGTGGCTTTTGCTTCCACCCATTTGGATACGTAATCCACCGCCAATAGAATGTATAAATTTCCATGGGAATTAGGAAAAGGTCCCATGAAATCTATTCCCCACACATCAAAGATCTCCACGTAGAGCATAGGAACTTGTGGCATCTCATGCTTTCGAGAGATGTTGCCCATGCGTTGGCAATTATCACAAGATTGACAATAGACATGTGCATCGCGGAATAAGCTTGGCCACCAAAAACCACATTCAAGTACCTTCATGGATGTTCATTTTCCTCCAAAGTGACCACCACATGCATGTGAGTGACAAAAAGCAAGTATGGATGCAATTTCTGTTTCGGGAATGCATCTTCGAATGACCTGATCTTTGCAATGTTTCCATAAATATGGTTCATCCCATACGTATTGCTTTGCATCATGCTGGAGTTTCTCTCTTTGAGCTTTAGAGAAGCTTGGTGGAAACCTGTTTAGAACAAGGAAATTAACAATGTGAGCGTACCAAGGATGAATTTCCTTAAGGGAGAAAAGGGTCTCATCGGGAAATTCGCCTCGGATATCATCTTTGATATGATTGTTTCCTTCTCCCAAGACCAAACGGCTTAAGTGATCGGCCACCAAGTTCTCCATGCCTTTCTTGTCCTTGACCTCAACATCAAACTCGCTCAGGAGTAGTATCCATCGAATCAGCCGTGGTTTGGCCTCTTTCTTTGTCATCAAGAACCTAATAGCCGCATGATCGGTGTAAATGATCACTTTGGTACCAAGTAAGTATGACCTGAATTTTTCGAGCACATAAACGACGGCCAACATTTCTTTTTCGGTGGTGGCGTAGTTGCGTTGGGCGTCATTGAGTGTGGTGGATGCATAATAGATTACATGAGATGCTCTTCCCACCTTTTGGCCCAAAACGGCCCCGACCGCATAGTCACTAGCATCACACATGATCTCAAAGGGGAGAGACCAATCCGGGGCTTGGATGATAGGTGCGGTTACTAATTTCTCCTTCAAAGTATTGAAGGCCTTCTTGCAGTCCTCGGAGAATATGAACTCCACCTCCTTTTGCAAAAGTGTGCATAAAGGAGATGCAATCTTTGAGAAATCTTTGATGAACCTCCTGTAGAAACCTGCATGTCCAAGGAATGATCGTATCTCCTTGACGGTGGTAGGATAAGGTAGTGATTGGATAACCTCCACTTTTGCTTTGTCCACCTCTATTCCTTTGGACGAAATTACATGGCCTAGGACAATTCCTTCCTCCACCATAAAGTGACATTTTTCAGAGTTTAGAACAAGATTTGATTCTAAACAACTCTTCAAAACAAGAGATAGATGAAGTAGGCATGAATCAAATGAGTCTCCATGGATTGTAAAATCATCCATGAAGACTTCCATAAATAGCTCAACATATTCAGAGAATATGCTCATCATGCATCGTTGGAATGTGGCCGGGGCATTGCAAAGTCCGAATGGCATGCGCCGGTATGCAAAAGTGCCAAATGGACAAGTGAAAGTGGTCTTCTCTTGATCTTCAGGGGCTATAGGCACTTGAAAGTACCCGGAGTAGCCATCAAGAAAGCAATAGAACTTATGCCCGGCAAGTCTCTCAAGCATTTGGTCGATGAAGGGTAAAGGAAAGAAATCCTTTCTAGTTACCGCATTGAGTCTACGGTAATCTATACATACCCTCCATCCATTTTGAATTCGGGTGGGCATTAGTTCTCCATGTTTGTTTTCCACTACCGTGACTCCGGTTTTCTTTGGGACCACTTGGGTTGGGCTAACCCATTTGCTGTCGGAGATGGGGAAGATTATCCCCATTTGGAGTAGTTTGATCACCTCCTTTTTGACCACCTCCATCATAGGTGGGTTTAGTCTTCGTTGCGGCTGTCGTACCGGCTTGGCCTCATCCTCCATTAAGATGCGATGCATGCAAGTAGATGGACTAATGCCTTTGATGTCGGCTATAGTCCATCCAATTGCTAGTTTATGCTCCTTGAGCACCGCTATCAATTTGCCTTCTTGTTCTCCGGTCAATTTGTTTGAGATAATGACCGGTAGTGTCTCTTTTTTCCCCCAAAAACACATATTTCAAATGTGTTGGGAGTGGTTTCATCTCAACGTCGGGTGCCTGCAAAACTGAAGGTAGAGGCTTCTCCTCGGGGATGGTTAGTGGAAATGCCCTAGACCCCGGTGGCATAAGTGGGAGTTGGAAGTGAGTATCCAATTCCACTATCATAGCTTGTGTGTTGGGGGTCAGGGCAAGTTCTGAAGAGTTTTCCCCGAAGTCATTTTCAAGTATACTTAACAATTCGTCCTCTTTATTGATTTCAAAAGTATTTTGTACAAGGGGGTCAACAATATCAATGGCAAATAAAGAATGATTTTCATTTGGATATTTCATGGAGTCATAAATGTTGAATTCAACTTTATCCCCATCAAATTCCATTGTTAAGGAACCGCTAAATACGTCAATCTTTGCTCTAGCGGTTTTTAAAAATGGCCTTCCTAAAAGGATAGGTACCGCATTCTTATCATTCTCCATTTCCAAAACATAAAAGTCAGCGGGGAAAATCAAATTGTCAACCATAACTAGTACGTCTTCGACAATACCTTTAGGGTAGGCATTTGATATATCCGCAAGTTGAATGACTACTCCGGTTTCATTTAAAGGGCCAAGCTCAAGTGATTTGTATAAAGAGTAAGGAATGACATTAATTGATGCTCCTAAATCGAGCATGGCTTTTGAAAACGTAGTTCCTCCCAACTTGCAAGGTATAGTGAACATGCCCGGGTCATTGTATTTCTTTGGAAGTTTCTTTTGAAAAACTGCCGAAACACGTTCACTAACTTGGACTTTTTGTTTTCCATTGAGTCTATGTTTCCTTTTTATTGTACATAGTTCTTTGAAAAATTTTGCGAATCTAGGGACACCCTTTATCAAGTTAAGGAGAGGGATATTTACCTCACATTTGGAGAATGTCTCATAGATGTCCTTGTCCTTCTCCAGCTTTCGTGTTTCCCTCAGAGCCTCGGGGAAGGGTGCTTCAATCTCGGGAATGACCGGTGGTGGGGTTGGGATTTGAGCTTCCACCTCCGGTTGAGTCACTTCCACCAGTTCCTCTTCTTCCTCCTCTTCGCCAATGTGGCTCTTTGCCTTCTCTTTGGCAATAACCAACTCTTTGCCACTCCATAATGTGACTGCGTGGGCTTGTTGCCTAGGATTCGGCTCCGTTTGAGATGGTAGCCTTGCCGAATCCTTAGCTTCAAGCCTACTCACGGCATTTGAGATTTGGCTGATTTGGTTTTCCAAGTTGTGGATGCTGGATTTTGTTGTTTCTTGGAATTGAACCACACTTTGTTGCATTGTTGCCATATTCATGGCAAGTGATCGAATCATGTCTTCGGTTGACATATT
Source organism: Cuscuta europaea (assembly GCA_945859875.1). Classification (NCBI taxonomy): domain Eukaryota; kingdom Viridiplantae; phylum Streptophyta; class Magnoliopsida; order Solanales; family Convolvulaceae; genus Cuscuta; species Cuscuta europaea. The sequence continues at coordinate 3,657,773 of CAMAPE010000009.1, forward strand.
CGAGTTAGAAGTTTGGCCCTGTTGTTTATATTGTGGAGGAGGAGGATTTGATGGTTGAGGAGGTTGAGAGTTTCCGTACCTTAAATTAGGATGATCCCTCCATCCCGGATTGTAGGTGTTGCTTTGAGGATTATACCTCTTTTGATTTTGGAAACCCAAAGCATTGATCTGTTCAACGTTCTCCTCTTGTAGTGTTGGGCAAGAGTCGGTGGGGTGTCCTTGTGTCGAGCATATGCCGCAGACCTTGACTTCTTGAGGTTTCGGATTTAAGAGAAAATCTTTAACCAAAGAAGTCAAGCCGGCTACTTGACTTTCCAATGAGTTGTTGGATTCTGCCGCCATAACTCGTTTTGTTGATCGCCGATCATAGTGCCTACAATTCTCGGCCAACTCCGAGATGAGGTTTGTAGCTTGAGAAGGGGTCTTGTTGACAATCCCTCCTCCACATGCGGCGTTTATCATCCGCCTATCTTCATTGCAAAGACCATCATAGAAATATAAGATGAGGTCTTGCTCCGAATAGCCATGATAAGGGCAGCTTGCACACAGTTTCTTGAATCGTTCCCAATATTCGTAGAACGATTCATCATCCTTCTGCTCCACGTTGCTGATTTGTTTTTTTAGAGAGGAGGAGACAGAGGCAGGGTAGTACCTTTCCAGGAACGCTTTCTTCATGGCTGCCCATGTTCCTATACTTCCTGAAGGAAGATAGAATAGCCAATCCTTTGCGGTATCCTTCAGTGAAAATGGAAATGCCCGCAGTTTGATTTGTTCTTCTGTCACACCGTTTGGGCACATGCTTGTGCAAACGACGTGGAACTCCGATAAATGTTTGTTCGGGTCTTCTCCCCTCAGGCCATGGAAGGATGGCAGCAGATGAATGAGCCCAGATTTTAGCTCAAACGTATTACCCTCATCAAGTGTAGGGAAGGTAATACACAGTGGTTGTTGGTTGAGGTTTGGAGCTGTGAGCTCCCTCAGTGTCCTTGTTTCAAGAGCCATTGTGGTTGACTCTTCGGTGTCGCTAGAACTAGAGCTAGCGGTGTATGAATCTCTGGAAGATGATTCTTCCGAGTCGGTGTTAGAAAATTTACTTTTCAACCGCTCGAAAGTTTGTTCTATTTCTGGGTTTTTGTGATATGTGATTTCGTTTATGGAACGATGTTTAACCATAAACTCCACTAAGCTCAGAAAATAGAAAAAATAAGAACTCTTTATATTTTTTTTTGTTTGGTATATATATTTTTTTTTTGATTTTTCTTGATATGAAACTAAAAGAAAAATTTATTGCCTTTCCCCGGCAACGGCGCCAAATTTGACGTGCACTCGTCGTTAGGTGCACTCAAAATAAATAATCAATACAACACTGATACGTAGTATAGTGTAGTAAGGTTCGTATCCACAGGGAAAGGAATACTTTTCTTTTATATAAATAATAACAAGGGGGGTTTAGATTTGCTTGGTTTAATAACACTAAGATAAACGACCTATATGAGTTTATTTCAATGAGATGGGGACTTGGTTTTGCTTTTATCCACTTAATGAAATGTTCGTCGATCCCGGTTATATCTTTAACTATCTTCCTCTCGAATACTCAATCGAGGAGTATATCCAGTTCATCGAGGGTAGTTATTAATAACGAGATGCGTTCATTAATAAAACTTACTATCGAGTCAATATAGAACAAGCGCCGTATATTAACTTGATAGTAGCAATAAACTTAAGATGAAAACGATTGAGATTGATAACCTCAACACAAGCGGTTTATTGGTTTAATCAATATAATTAATTCCCCTTGGCATATTAACCATGAGATGCATGCATTAATATCCCAAGTTTTACTACCGTTGAAAGAACCGGATTAATAACAAGCGTATTAACCGATTGATTCTAGTAATAATTAATATGAGAAACAATACTAGTTGATACTTTAAGTAATGTTTAAGATATTAACATGAAATATGAATAGGAATTAATCAATACTCAAGGAAGAAAATTAAAATATATGAATCCTACTATGATTAATATCAAGATGTTAACTAATTGTCATCTTAGCAACACTCCCCAATATAATCATAGAGGAAGAAATAGCTATTACTATAACCAATGTCAAGATGTTAACTAATTGTCATCTTAGTAACACTCCCCAACTTTGATATAGAGATAGTATTTTGAAAGAAAGAATTAATATTCAAAGAAGAAGATTAAAGAAAATAACTCACAACTTACAAATTCATTAAGCTTCAAAGTAGCAAAACCAAGATGGAAGAGTTTAGCTCCTCATTTGGAGACTAAACATGATGAAAAATATAAAGAAAGAGCTATTCTATACTGAGCTTAGATGTACAAGGGATTGGATATCTTTTTGTGAAGGAAAGGAGGTGTATTTATAGGTTTTTGGGATGGGATTCGGGTACTCGATCGGGTATATACATGGTACCCGATCGAGTATGTGTGTAACACCCGATCCGAGGCATACTCGACCGGTTCAGGCTATTTTCTAAGTGTATACCCGATCGAGTATATATGAATACCCGGTCGAGTATGCTTAGAAAGTGGTATTCGGGCTATACTCGACCGGTTTCAGGCTAGTTTCTAAGTGTATACCCGATCGAGTATATATGAATACCCGGTCGAGTATGCTTAGAAAGTGGTATTCGGGCTATACTCGACCGATCTTCGTTTGCAATTTAAAGGCATACCCGATCGGGTATGTCGGTCTACCCGATCGGGTATAGACATAGAATCGTGGCCAAAATCTTCCCTGCATGTTCCTTTGTCTTCGGATTTGATCCGATTTGAAGTTCCAACCTAATACCCGATCGAGTATAGCTAATACTCGACCGAGTATAGACCAAACTTCAGGATCTTCTTTTGTCTTTGAACTTTTGCACCTTCTCTTCACTTTTTAGGTTCACCAACTGTACTTTGGGTGACCAAAACCTGCTTAAGCTCAGAATATGTCTAATCTAACCTATTTACAAGAATTTAACAATCTAATCTATTACACCAAAAGTGTGTAATTTCCAAAGTAAAAGTCAAGCAAAACTAATTAAAAACATAAACATAGAAATGGAAATTACGAACGTATCAGACTTTACAAACTAAAACAAGACCTAATCAATCAACAGATCAGCCTGATCCAAAAGATGGATGCTCTTTCAATTGGAAACGATACTAGACCCCCGATCTTAAGGAGAGGTGAATACAATGTATGGAAGAACAGGTTCCTTAACTTTCTTGAAAGCAAAGATCAATCATCAGGACTACTTGACTCGATCATCAATGGACCTGCTCAGCTATTTATAGTTACTGATAGAAATGATAAGAACAACCCACCTCTCGAAGTTGAACTGCGACCTAAGACTGTCGATGAATACGATGATGAAGACCGAGCTAGAATCCGTGTTGACCTACTCGCAAAGACCTACCTGCTCCAAGCTATCCCAAATGACATCTACATGCAAATTGATAGCATGTCAACTGCAAAAGAGATGTGGGACGAAATTGTCAAAATTATGCCAGGAACTGAGATAGGAGTCAAAGCAAAGAAAGCAAGCACATTCACAGCATATGACTCATTCAAAGCAAAGCTAGGAGAATCTCTCGAAGACCTATCTCGGGTTCTTACAACTGATCAATGAAATGAGAAAGATTGGAGTTCACAAGTCAAACATGGAGCTAAATGTAAGGTTTTTGTTAGCGCTTGGACCAGACTAGAGAAGGTTGTGCTCTCAGATGAGGCATACAAAAAACCTTGATGATATGGACATCCATGCCGTATACAACACACTTGACCAATATGCTGAAGATTTTTCTGACTATGTTCACACAACCGTGATGGCTGAGAAAGGCAAGGATGATGTTGACAAGTTGGTTGATACTCTTGCACTGATGCTTGACAAACCCTCCAAATCTGACTCCAAGAAGGGAAAATGAAAGCTGAAGAAAGTTATAGTGCTGATAGTGACATCGGTTTCTGGGATGAAACTGATAATGATGATGAACTGCGTGAGTTTCAAAAGCAGGTAGCACTTCTTACTTCCAGGTTTAACAACAAGATGTTAAAGAAGAACATATCCTCTAATAAGCTCCGAAAATCATCTACCGGCACAAAAAGAAAGGAACATCCCTTTGAATTAAATGAAAGTGCAAATGCCGAGGATGCTCTCAAATGCTTCAACTGCGGGAAAACGGGATATCTAATCAAGGATTGTAGGATGTCAAAGAGAAGGAAGGATGCTGAGTACTACAAGCAAAAGATAAACTTGAACAAGAAGAAGATGATGCTAGCAATGGAGGAAAGCAGTGAGAAAAATGCCCTCATTGCGGAGAAAGATCACTGGATGGATGATTCAAATGATGATGAAAACATGGCGTTGATGGCCATTGTTGAAAATGAAGAAGAGAAGGCCACTGCTGCTTATAAGAATGAAAATCTGATCACTTCCACTGTTGCTGAGTTGATGACTGCCCCCGATGCTAAAAAAGGAAAAATGACTGCTCTTTTTGCTGAGAACATGGATGCTGACTGCGCTGTAAGTATTTCAAACCCTTTAAATTCAGCATGTTCCAAAATAGACCCTATCATCATCAGAGTTAAGGAGCTAGAAGGGAAACTTGAAAATGTTTTTAATGTCAACATCAAACTACTCGAAAGGCAAACTTGCTTAAAGATTAAGATAACCAACTCAGAGATAACAATCACTAAACTCACAACTGAGAATAAAAGATTGAGTGACAGTGAAAAGGAACTTAAAGAAAAACTCATGGTCACTGAAAAGGAAAGAATTAGACTTTTTGGTGTAAACAATCTTCTTAATGAAAAAAGGCGTGCTCTTTATACCAAAATAAAAGAACTCGAAGACCTGTTAGCTAAGAGAGATCAAACAGACCAGACCATTTTCCTTAACCAGCCTAAGGACACTCATTTCTACAACTCCAAGGAGGGCCTAGGATTCACCAACCCTCGAAATTTGAAAAATGTCAACTGTATTCAACTTTATGATATGAAATATATGAGATTAGGGTTGACCAAACTTATGGCCTTCACTGGGGCTGAAGAATTGAATGCCCTCGAGGATCAAAAGAGAAAGAACAGTTCTGGTGTCGAGATCCCTTTTAACTATAAAGAGTTAAACAAAAGTTACAAAACCAAAGAACCCCTTTGACCCCTGCTGATGAACTCTTGACTTATCCTCCTAAGAAGGAAACTATGGAAGAAAGAGAGGAATCGTCCACCTCAGAACCTGTAGTCAAACCTGCATACATTCCACCCCTTGTGAGAAAGTTTGCTGAGTTAAATGAATCTTTTGATAAAGAAAAACAGACTCTTGAACAGGAAAAAGAACAACTTCTAAAAGAGATATCATTTTTGAAAACATCCTCTCATTCTCACACAGTTTCTCAAACCCGTTCCGCTTCTTCCTCGGAAAAATCTTTTGAAAACACTACCGATAGCAGTAAGACTTCTCCCGCTCACTCTGAGCCTCCTTCTCCAACAGGGAACCAAGTGAAGAAGAGAGTCAAAAAAAGAGGCGAGTGGATTGAAGAGAAAATAAGAAGGAAGAGAACCTGCAATTTTAAAGATCTCGTAGATAGCGTATGATCTATTTTTGGAGGTGATGGGTTACCCAAACTTTAGATAACCTGCAATTTTGCTCACCTTTTTTGTTGTACAGTTAAACTCTTTTGGATGGTTACATATATATATATGATACGTTTGTAATTTCCATATGTATGTTTGTGTTTTTAATTAGTTTTGATTGATTTTTACTTTGGAAATTACACACTTTTGGTGTAATAGTTTAGTTTGTTAAATTCTTGTAAACTGTTTAGATTAGGTTTATTCTGATCTCAAACAGGTCTTGATCAACTTAAAGGACCGTTGGTGAACCCCAAAAGTGGAAGGAAGGTGCAAAAAATCAAAAGAAAGAAGCTCCTGAATTTTTTGGTCTATACCCGGTCGAGTATGACCTATACTCGATCGGGTATCTTGTTGAAATTTCAAATCCGATCAGATCCGAAGACAAAGGATCATGCAGAGAAGATTCGAACCACGATCGAGTGTCCATACCCGATCGGGTACACCGACACACCCGATCGGGTATCTCTTCAAATATCAACCTGAATTTGGTCGAGTATACCCCGGATCTGAAGTTATAAGCATACTCGACCGGGTACAAAGGTATACTCGATCGGGTATGCTTATGAAATTTTCCCTTTGATCGATCGAGTATACCTCGAATTTAAGGTATTACACATACCCGATCGGGTACCTTGTATATACCCGATCGGGTACCCGAGCTGCATCTCAAAAGCCTATAAATACACCCCCTTTCCTTCACAATTAGATATCCAATTCCTTTATACATCTAAGCTCAGTCTAGAATAGTTCTTTCTTTATATTCTTCATCATGTTTAGTCTCCAAATGAGGAGCTAAACTCTTCCATCTTGGTTTTTCTACTTTGAAGCTTAATGATTTGTAAGTTGTGAATTATTTTCTTTAATCTTCTTCCTTGAATATTAATTCTTTCCTATTCATATTCCATATTAATATTTTGAGCATTACTTAAAGTATCAATTAGTTTTGTTTCTTATATAAATTATTACTAGAATCAATCGGTTAATACGTTTGTTATTAATCCGGTTCTTTCAACAGTAGTAAACTTGGATTATTAATGCATGCATCTCATGGTTAATAAGCCAAGGGGAATTAATTATATTGATTAAACCAATAAACAGCTTGTGTTGAGGTTATCAATCTCAATCGTTTTCATCTTAAGTTTATTGCTACTATCAAGTTAATATACGGCGTTTGTTCTATATTGACTCGATAGTAAGTTTTATTAATGAACGCATCTCGTTATTAATAACTACCCTCGATGAACTGGATATACTCCTCGATTGAGTATTCGAGAGGAAGATAGTTAAAGATATAACCGGGATCGACGAACATTTCATTACGTGGATAAAAGCAAAACCAAGTCCTCATCTTCATTAATTAAACCACATAAGTCATTCATCTTAGTGTTAATTAAATTAAATCAAATCAAACTCAAAACCCCCCTTTGTTACTCATTATATAAAAGAAAAGTATTCCTTACCCTGTGGATACGAACCTTACTTCGTTATACTACGTATATTCATTGTATTGTATTTATTTTGAGTGCACCTCACGACAAGTGCACGTCAATATACTTACATTTCATCCAAAAAAAGAAGGAAGAGAAATGATGAGTCAAGATTAGGAAAAAGAATCAGCGATCGAGTGTCCTATTTTATATCAAAATTAAGTCTAGTTTGAGCATTAGTGAGCCGTCTACTTATCATACTAGATGCGTAGTTCCTAGGACCTTCCTTAGTGAACCCTCGACTAGTTATGATAGTAGACCTGCCCCTAAGTCTTCTCTTTCTATGACAACTGTCACCAATCGTTGTACAAGTTGTGTTTCTCTGAATTGTGTTAAGCTGATGAAATGTTGCCGTTTTGAGCCCACTTCCACTGTTAATGAATCTGATCCTGTGATTGCTCAAGGAAATTTGAAAAAAGCCTAAGACTGATAAAACAACCGTTGAGGGGAAATTCAAACTTGCATTTTTAAAATATCCCCTCAAGGTTAATTCTGCTAAACATCTGAAAAGGCTCTCACATGAACCAATTTTGAAAGATCACATATCTGAGAACTCCCTAGCTCCAAAACTAAACAAATATGGGTTCCCAAGGCTGAGGCTGAGCAATTAAAACTGTTGGTCCCGGTTATATTGGATACAGTCTAGAGGGGGGGGGTGAATAGACTGTATTGGTTTTTAGCTTCTTAAGCTAAGTACCAGATTTACAGAATAGCCTGTTCTGTTGAAAGAACAGACTGGCAGCGGATGGGGTTCTGGTAGGGAGTTCTGTTAGCCTCAGAGAAGCAAAGGCAGTAGGCCTTCTGTTAACTCGTAGAACAAGTTCTGCTGAACACAGATACCAAATCCAAGGAGTTAGACAGTTCTATCTAAGTGCAAGTATTTAAAGCAGTAAGTAAACGACACCAGGGATTTTTATAGTGGTTCAAGGAACAACTCGTTCCTCTAATCCACTGTTCCACTAAGCTGTAAAAACTGCCGTTTACAAAGCCTTAGTCCTAGTACTTAAGAAGCACTCCACGTCTTCTTCAAGCCTAGATGTGTCCTGGGATGCACTGCCTGGCTTCCTTTAACACTGATCCTTTCACTGAGTTTCCTTGAAGTATCACCACTTCACTACTCCAGTTACTTGGACGTCCTTCTTGTAGCAAGAAGAGTTTCTGTTGAAACTGGGGTTCCTCCAACTAGCTTCGTTACAAAAGATTTGTATGTGATGAGCTTGAAGAGTTGAAGAACACTTGGAACTTTGCTTGGGTTGGAAAAAGTATTTTTCCAACTTCTGCCTTCTCTTGTAGAAGATAATGAATTTGAATCTCAAGGAGGCTTTTTGCTTTTTCAGAGTTTGAATATCTTGTTTGTAGCAAAGGGTTATCTTGGCAAAGTTGCAAAGTTATCCGGTTGTTCTTCATAGTGTATCTTTTATACTGAGGTTGTCTTCCCGTTGGAGGAGTAGGAGGACAACTGCATTTAATGCGCGATCAGTTGACTTGACTAGTAGAGCCCGGTAAAGTTGGCGGGTTACTATTTTGGGATAAAGTATTCCTGACATTGCGGCCAATCATCTGCAATTACTCTACGTAGCATGGGGTGCATTAAATGAGCATTTAATGCGTGCACTGTAGCTTTTCCGTTTCATACTCCTAGCCATTGAAGGAATCTTTTAGTTGACTTCCCGGTTCTTTGAAATTCTTCTAAGTGTCAGACCTTCTGGTGTCTTTATCTGAGAGTAGAACAGAGGAGGTCTGGAGCACTTCTGTTGAGAGAATGTCCAACAGAGACCCAGAAGGGTTTCTGTCAGAGTAAAGACTAACAGAGACCCTGAGGTCTTCTGTTCTGGAGCAGAGAACCAAAGGTCCTCTGTTACAATGAAGCCTTACGAGGCACTTCTGCTCTTGAAGTCCTTCTGCTCTTGAAGCCCTTCTGCTCTTGAAGGTCTTCAGTCAAGTCGATTATTCTAAGAGCTTTACAAAGGAAAATTCTAATACATAATTTCTAAAGGGGTACTCTAAAGTCCTAATTAATCTAGCATCATCAAAATCTAATTACAATTATTCCTTACAATTTCCCCCTTTTTGATGATGCCAAAACCCTTTAACTATTTCCAGAGAAGTGCATTCACCATAAAAAGTTTAAAGTTTAAAAACTTCCATTAAAATCTTGGTGGGCAACTTGGCATAGGAAAATAGTAAGAGTACGATACATTCAGATAGCAGAATATAAAGGAAATAAACAAACACAAGCAGAAGGCAAAAAGACAAGAATTTGAGGAAAAGCACTTCAAAGTAAGAAGGTAGAGATGTGATTTTATTAGATAGGTTTTACAGAGTTTAAACCTTACACATTCTCCAGATTAGCTGCCTGTAGAGCTTCTTCCTCTAGTCTTTGAAGCCTGAGCAGTTCTTCATTTATTTCAGCTCTGATTTTGAACAGATTGCCAGACCTTTGATAAGATGCCCATATTGGAGAAAGCTTGCAGTCCAAATAGTTCAGGACACCTTCATGAATAGTCTTTCCTGGGACAATGTTCTTCTTATACCATTCTTCTGCTTCTTCCAGTGATCCCCCATACCTAACTCTGACAACACCATCTTTGTCCAGATAGAGGTGTTGTTGTTGGGTAGGAGTCATTTTAGCTTTCATCTCTTCAAATTGAGCTCTGTCAATGTTCTGAGAGCCACCCAATCTCCACTCAGTGAAGTTGAAAACTTTCTTCTTCTTGGTGCTCTTCTTTACTGGAGATGGGGGTCTAGGTATTCCTGCTGCTCTTTTCTTCTGCAGGGCAGCTTCAAAGTAGGGAGCCGGATCTACTGCATGCTCACCAGAGGAGGGTGCCCTGGTAGGAGTTCTGTGAGACCTAGGCCTGGTCTGTTGAGGGTCCTCTTCCCCCTTTTTGGCATCATTCAGGTCTTCAATCATAAGACTGATCTTCTGGAATTCGGAGGCCTGGGTGGAGGCTATCTGCTCCAGGGCCTCTGGTAGAGTCTGGGTGACAGAGGTCAGGCCTTCAATGAGACCTTGCTGCTTCTGTATGGCAGAGAAGATGTCCTTGTTATTGGCTTCAAGAAGCACCATCTTCTGATAACGATCTCTGTCAGTAGACAGAAGTGCTTGAGCCTGTTCTTGATTAACTCTGCACATTGCTTCAATAGAAGTCAAGTGCCTCTCTGTCCTGGCATCAGATTCCTTCAGAGCTTCAAGATGCTCGGAGATAGTGTGAATGGCATGTCCTTGACTCAGTAGAGTCTGTTGGAAGATAGAAAGAGTGTTGTGGATGCCTACCACTTCTGTTGTCAGGACATCTGTTCTGGCAGATGATGAGGCTATGAAGTTGTTGAGAGTTCCAGTGAGGTTCTCAAAACGATCAGAGATAAACTGCATACCTGAGTTCAGATTGTCATTCACATGAGCAAGGTGCCCATAGTGTTTGTCATTGATCTCAATCAGTTTGTTCATGCCTTGGAGGATCTGTCCTCCAAATTCTTCAGCAGATTCAACAAATTTGTTGAAGGGGATGTTGTTCTGTTGTCCATCAGCTTGAGGCATCTCTAGACCTCTTCCCTTAGGCAAAGGATGATGTTCTTGGACAGATGATAGAGATTGGACAGCCTGTTCATGTTCCAGTTGAGTCAGAGGAGGGGTCTTCTGTCTCTTGGATGTGGCCTTGTAGGATTTGCTGATCATGAATCCATCCATGTCAGAGGAAATCTCATAAGGAGAGTAGATAGGTTTTCTGTTGCGTACAATCTTCTTTTTCTTTCTGAGGGAGGGATTGGGGGCAACAGAGTCCCTAGAATATCCTTTGGGTGCAGAGATGGGGGAGACAGTTGTAGGGTCTGAATCTCTGAGAAACCATACAGGTTTAAGGTTCTCTGCAGGTTGTTGTGGAGGAGATGATTCTGGAGGAGGGGATTGGTGATCAGATTCAGAGGATGAAGAGGATGAAGAGGAGATCTGTTGGGGTGAGGGGTTCTGGTGCTGGGGTGAAGAGTGAATAGGTGAGGCATTCTGTTGAGGGGGGGATGGTGGAGGTGAGGGTGAACGATTTCTGAAAGGAACAATTGCTCTGCAGGGAGATGCAATTTTTTGTTTGGGTGATTGAGGAGGGGTGGGGGTTTTCTGTTTAGGAGATAAAGGTTCAGGGTGTTCTGGTGGAGGGGTTCTGGTGCTGGAAGGAGGTGAGGGAATGAGGGGTTCTGTTGGGATATTAACAGAGGGGGTTGGAGAGATTACCTCAATGATGTTCTCCTTGAGCAAAGAAGTCCTCGACTCCTTGATATGCTCCATCATTGCTTGCCCTTCTGTCTTGGGTACAGAGGGCTCTCCTGGGTTGAGATGGGGTTGCACAGAATCTGTAGCCATCTTTGTGAACAGCCATTCCTCAAAGGCTTCAATTTCTTCCTCTCCTAGAGGTTTGACAGCCTCTTCTGAAGGTGAGGAGATGAGAATGGCCTTCCCTTTGTAGCTCGCCTTCTTCTTCTCAAGAACAGAGTGAAGGAAGTTGAAGGCAAAGCACTTTGAGACATCATCAGTCCCAACCCAGTTCAGAATGGCTTCCTCTTCTGGCTCATAATGGTCAAAATACTGGATTATTTTGGAGAGGGGTCCCATTCTCCACCTTCTCCATTCAAGAACCCGGGTAAACTGTCTGTCTAGCAGGGACAGATACCCATCTTTGACAGGACTGGGGTGTTCTGTTGAAGTAGACACCCTGTTCTGTTCAGGGGATGCAGCAGAGGTGGGGATCTCTGGTTCCCCTTGAGTGTCTGCCACTCCTTCAGATGCAGAAACCACGGGTTTAGTAACCTTCTTCTTGGTTTTTGTGGTCCTCTTCCTCTTCTGTCCGGCCTTAGGAGGGGCAACAGGTGCTTCCCTTTCGGTCTTCTTCTTCTTCTTCTTCTCAGCAGAAGGGGCCACAGAGAGAGGTTTCTGTACCGTCTCTCCCTGTTGTCTTTTAGCCTCAAGTTGAAGCTGTCTCTTCATTTCAGCCTTTATGGCTTTCTCCCTATTTGGAGAAGCAGTTAAGAAGATTACCTTGGTGTGATCCAAGGTTGAAGCCTTCCTCAAGTGTACCCCTTGTTTGAGGAGCACTTCTGAAATGAGCAGCCCATGCCCTAGCTTCCCAGAATAGAGGCTAGTTTTTGGGTTCTTCTTTTTGATGACTTCAATCAGGGACTTCACCATGACTTGTCCCCAATTGATGTTCACCCCATGATGCACTGCATACAGGGCCTTTGCATTGGCAGTTGTAACATCATCTGTGGAGGTGTACTTGCACCATAAACATTTGTGGAAAATGTTTATGAGCAGCTCAAATTCCCTCTTGAGCAGGTTCTTCTTGATGTTTACCTTCTCTACTTCTTCCCCTTTTCTGCAGAACTTCTTCTTGAATTCTGGCAGAGGGATGTCAGTATCTTCCAAATCGAGTAGAGAGTCCCTTCCTTCCTCTTGTTGAATGTTGAAGATGTTGTTGATGATGTCAGCATCAATCAACACCTCTTCTCCTTGGACGACGGAGGAGATGATTTCATCCTTGAAGGATGCGTTGAGATAGAACTCAACGGTGTCCACGTTGTTGTAGGCTTCATAACCATGAGAGATGACCTTGCTCAGTTGACATTGAGACAGTCCGTCAACAATGGAGGTCATCCGCTCCTTTTTCTCTGCGAACCTGGGTAGTACCTCCAGTTCGCATCTCATGCCTGTCAGTACATTCTTCAGGAGGGTTGCCTTTTGTTCCTTTGAGAGATCGGAGAAGCTCAAGAAAGCCATGGAGTTTACTGCGGTTAGAGAGTTTTTTTGGAGAGATAAGAGTTTGAAAGCTTGAGAGTTATGAGAGCAGTAACGGTTTAGGTTTGCGAAAGGGGGTTTTATGGATATGGGTTAGTGGACGTTTGAGACAATTTACGGTTCCAAGATACCAATAAATGTAAAAAGGGGCGCAGTAAATAAACGGGGGCGTAGTAAATATTATACGGCTTGATACCGTTTTAAGGGTAAAAGGGTAAAAGTCCTTTAATAATTTACTAGGTCACCCGGTTTACAGGATTTTCTAAGTCCACCACCTTCTGATAGACATAAGAGGGTTTTTCTGTAAGAAGGGGGGTTCTGTTGCTGAGGTGTTCTGCCAGGGTAGGGATCAGAAGAGGTTGACAGAAGGGGTTAACAGAAGGGGTTCTGCTACAGGTATTCTGTCAACAGCAAATGAGCAACAGAGGGCCTTCCTTTTCATCTTTCCCTTGGAATCTCATCCATCATTCCCAATTCCTCTCTCAGTTTGTTGAACCTAGCCTCAGGAAGAGGCTTTGTCAGGATATCTGCAAGCTGGTCTTCTGTTGGCACATGTTCCATGCAGATGTGCTTCTTCTCAACATGATCTCTGATGAAGTGATGTCTGATCTCAATGTGCTTTGTCCTGGAATGAAGAACTGGATTCTGAGTGATAGCAATGGCACTGGTGTTGTCACACAACAGTTTGATCTCCTTTGCTTGAATTCCATAGTCCTTCAGTTGTTGCTTCATCCAGAGTAGCTGAGCACAGGAACTCCCAGCTGCAATGTACTCAGCCTCAGCTGTACTTGTTGAGATGGAGTTCTGCTTCTTGCTAAACCAGGAAACAAGCCTTCCTCCTAGCAATTGGCAGTGACCAGAGGTGCTCTTTCTGTCTAGTCTGCAACCTGCAAAATCTGAGTCAGAATAACCAATTAGTTCAAAGTTACCTCCCTTGGGATACCATAGGCCTGCATTTGGATTTCCTTTGATGTATCTGATGATTCTCTTTGCAGCACTTAGATGGCTTTCCTTGGGCTTTGATTGGTATCTGGCACAGATTCCAACAGAGAATGAGATGTCTAGTCTGCTTGCAGTTAGGTACAACAGAGATCCTATGATTCCTCTATATGTTGTTGCATCTACATCCTTTTCTTCATCATCTGGACCAATTCCTTGTGAAGTGTTCATGGGAATCTTCACGGATGATTTGCCTTCCACTCCAAACTTCTTGATTAGATCTCTGGTGTACTTCCCTTGATTGATAAAGATCCCTTCTGGAACTTGTTTGACTTGAAGTCCTAGGAAGTAACTGAGTTCTCCCATCATACTCATCTCAAATTGACTCTGCATCACTTGAGAAAATTTCTTGCACAGTTCTGGATTAGTGCTACCAAATATAATGTCATCAACATATATTTGTACTAACAGAATATGATTAGCAACAGAGATTTGAAATAGAGTTTTGTCAACCTTTCCTTTAGTAAACCCATGGTTCACTAGGAAAAGGGACAATGTGTCATACCAGGCTCTGGGAGCTTGCTTAAGACCATAGAGGGCCTTTTTAAGCTTGTAGACACAAGAAGATTGAGTAGGAATGACAAAACCTGGTGGTTGTTCCACATAAACTTCTTCTTCAAGATCTCCATTCAGAAATGCACTCTTGACATCCATCTGGTAGACCTTGATGTTGTTGTAGGCAGCATAGGCTAGAAAGATCCTGATGGCTTCAAGTCTGGCAACTGGTGCAAAGGTTTCATCAAAATCTATTCCTTCTTCTTGACAGTATCCTTTAGCTACTAGCCTTGCTTTATTCCTTACAATGTTGCCATCTTCATCAGCTTTGTTCTTGAATACCCATTTGGTTCCAATGACATTCTGGTGCTTTGGCCTAGGAACAAGTTCCCATACATTGTTCCTTTCAAACTGAGTGAGCTCTTCTTGCATAGCATTGATCCAATCTGAGTCTGCAACAGCTTCTTCAAGTGTCATAGGTTCCATCTGAGATATATAGCAGGCAAGCATTGCTTCTCTTCTAGATGTGGATCTGGTTTGAACTCCACTTCTGATTTGACCAATCACTTGGTTAGGAGGATGATCTCTTAACCATGTCAGGTCTGGTTCTGTCAGCTCCTGTCTTGGTCTCTCTGGTTCCTCATCTTCAGAGTCTTCATCTTCATTCAACAGAAGGGGGTTTGGTGCAGGTGTAGGAAATGCATGGTTGTCTGCTACCTCTTCTGTTGGTTCTGGTGTTCTGTCTTCTATGCTGACTTCCTTGAGAATCTCTGTTACCTCTTTAACAGAGGTGCTTTCATCAAACTTCACATGTATGGATTCTTCAACATGTACAGTCCTTCTGTTCAGTACTCTATAGGCTTTACTGGTGTTTGAATAGCCTATAAAGACTCCTTCATCAGCCTTTTCTTGAAATACTTTCAGATGCTCCTTTCCATTGTTAAGAATGTAGCATTTGCATCCAAATATATGAAAGTAGCTGATGTTAGGTTTTCTTCCTTTCCAGAGTTCATATGGGGTCTTCTGGTGATTCTTGTTGATCATGCTTCTGTTCTGAGTATAGCATGCAGTGTTGATTGCTTCAGCCCAATATCTCATAGGCAGTCCAGATTCTGCAACCATTGTTCTTGCAGCTTCTTTTAAAGTTATGTTCCTTCTTTCTGCTACGCCATTCTGTTGAGGGGTTCTGGCGGCAGAAAGTTGATGAAAAGTTCCATTCTGATCACAGAAGTCCTTTATGATTTGGTTGACAAATTCAGTTCCTCTGTCTGATCTGATTGTCTTCACTTTCAAGTTCTTCTTAGTCTGAAGTTGCTTTAACAGAGATGGCAACTTCTGAAGAGTTTCATTTTTCTTTGATAAAAAAACAGTCCATGTATATCTGGAGTAGTCATCAACCATGACTAGGGTATATTTCTTGCCACCAACGCTTGGAGTCTCAACAGGTCCAAATAAATCCATGTGAATCAGATTTAGAGGACTTGTAGAAAGATCTCCAGCAATAGGTTTGAAGGAATTCTTCACTTGTTTGCCTTTCTGACATGCACTGCAGAGGGTCTCCTTCTTGTACACAATATCTGGTAGCCCTTCTACAATGTGTTCTCTGGCCAGTTTGTTGATTGTTTTGAAATTCAAATGGTTGGGCTTTTTGTGTCAGTCCCAGCTCAGTTTTGAATCTCCTTTGGCTATCAGGCAAACTCCATCTTTTGCAGTGTTCCAATCAACTACATAGATGTTCTTTTTTCTTGATGCTGTAAGAACCACTTCCTTTGTTGTCTCATGCTTCACATAGCAGAAGTCCTTTGTGAATTCAACAGTGTAGCCTTTGTCACAGAATTGGCTAGCATTCAGCAAGTTGAACTTCAGTCCTTTGACATATGAGACATCATCAATGATTATCTGGTTCCTGATCAGCTTTCCTCTTCCTTTTGTTTGACCTTCTTTGTCATTACCTCCAAAGGTAACTCTAGGTCCTTTGCATTTCTGGAACTCTGTTAGGCAACTTCGGTCACTTGTCATGTGCCTGGAGCATCCACTATCAATAAACCATTCTTGCTCAGAGATGGCTCCAGCACACAGTTCCTGCAAGATCAAAAGAAAGATTTAGGTACCCAAGCAATGTTGGGTCCTGGGGGGTCATGGAGTCTGGGTAGTTGGTACCATTTTGGTCTCATCAAGTGAAACCTTGGTGGGTGGTACCCATTGTCCACCTGGTAGTTGTAGTAAACTGAAGTGTGATTCACTTTGGGCAGATGCTTGTGAGGGTCATGCTTCCTGTTTACATACTTTTGAATAGCCTTTTTAGTTGGAAAGAAGTCCCATATACTATCAAGAGAAGAGGGACGGTTAACCTTGGGCTTCTGAAGTTGACCAGCCAACCTCTTCTGCCTGAAGTTAACTCTCTCTTGATATTTGCCCTTCTGGTGATCATTTCTGGCACGATTGACATGAGGTTGTCTGTCAATGAATGGTCTTTTGTTTTTGTTATCTTGAAAACCTTTTCTGTTGTTAGGTTTTCTGCCAGGTTCATTATTTTTCAAAAAGGGTTTCTGTTGAACCTTTATCTTACCCTTTTCTGGTCTGACTTCCTCATGAACAACCTTGGTGCCAGATACACCAGCTTGACAGATGGGGCTAGAAATCAGTGGCTCTATGACCTTATCTGCCTTAGCAACTCTGGTGCTAGGCATTACAGAAGGCTCACCTGATTCTGTTGAGCCATAACCAAGATCAAAACCAGTGCCAATCCGTTGATCAAGCACAATCTTTTCCATGGAAGACTGGGCCTTCTGGTAAGCTTTGTACTTAATTTCGAGAGGCTCTATTTCTCTTATTCTCTTAAGAAGAGAAACATTTTCAGTCTCCAGTTGATCTCTTTCCTCAATTAGAAGATTGATTTTAATCTCAACCTCCTTCTTTAAGTCAAGAATTTCAGCTTTTAACTTACTGTTTTCTTCTGTTACAGAGGAATAAGTGGCTTGTATGGCCTTAAACTCTTCCCAAAATTCTGACATTGAATCAGAATCAAAAGCTAAGCCTACCGAAGAAAAACTAGAGTCAGAAGTAGAGGTTACCTCATCATCAGAATGAGCCATGAGGCAAAGGTCTTCTGTCTCAGTATCAAGGCAACAGAAGGCCTCATCAGAATCTGAGTCAGAACTGGATTCTGTTTCTGACAGAGGGTCTTTCTCCAGCTGTTCTGTCACAAGTGCCTTTCTCCTTCTGGAGTTGTCCTCGTACTTCTTCTTTTCTCCATCATGTCCTTGCTTCTTGGACACTCTAGGATGGGGACAATCAGCCTTGAAGTGACCAGGTTGTCTGCAATTGTAACAGAGAAGCTCTCCACTGCTTTCTGTTGATTTGACCTTCTGGTATGGCTTTCTGTTGAAAGATGGACTCCTTCCATCTTTGGGATTCTTCATAAACTTTTTGAATCTCCTGGCAAAGGCAGCCATATATTCATCAGATAAAAGTACTGAAGGGTCAAAATCATTTACCTTAGATGTGCTGGCAGTGAGGGCTGTAGTGGTCCTCTCTTCTGGTACATCTTCCTTTTCTTCAATCATTTCAAACTCATGAGCTTTGAGATCTGAAATGAGCTTATCAGTGGGATAAGTCTTTACATCCTTGCTGGCTTGGACAGCAACCACCTTCATCTTCCATGCTCAGGGCAGTCCCCTCAACACCTTCAGGTTGATCTCCTTGGTGGTGAGTTCCTTGCCAAGCTCAGAGATCTCTCCAGTGAGAGTGAGGAGCCTGTCATACATCTTGGAGATGTTTTCACCAGGGAGAAGTTTGAAGTCATCAAACTTCTTGTTGGCTATGGTTAGTTTGTTGTCCTTCTCTTGCTCATCACCAGCTCCAATGAGCTCAAGAGTATCCCAGATTTCCTTAGCAGTCTTGCACTTCTTGATTCTGTTGAAGTACCTATCATCAATGGACTTGTAGAGGATGTCCTTAGCAATATTGTCTAGGTTGTACTTTCTCCTCTCTTCAGTGGTCCATTCTAACTTGGCTTTACTGATCATCTGGGGTCTGGTATTGTCTATAGCATGCTCAGGATTGACTTTCTGGAAGCTTGTGAAGGGGCCAATGTCTAGAACTTCCCACATCTCATCATGCAGGGCACAGAGATGTGCTTTCATCCGGATCCTCCAGTCATCAAACTTAAGATCTGAAAACATAAGATTCTTGGACAAGGAGTGATCCATTATATCAGATAGAAATGAGGTAAAACAGAAAGACAAGTGGATCTTTGTTCAACAAATAACCTAAGAGATTATTAGAACAAGGAGGCTCTGATACCACTTGTTGGTCCCGGTTATACTGGATACAGTCTAGAGGGGGGGTGAATAGACTGTATTGGTTTTTAGCTTTTTAAGCTAAGTACCAGATTTACAGAATAGCCTGTTCTGTTGAAAGAACATACTGGCAGCGGATGAGGTTCTGGTAGGGAGTTCTGTTAGCCTCAGAGAAGCAAAGGCAGTAGGCCTTCTGTTAACTCGTAGAACAAGTTCTGCTGAACACAGATACCAAGTCCAAGGAGTTAGACAGTTCTATCTAAGTGCAAGTATTTAAAGCAGTAAGTAAACGACACCAGGGATTTTTATAGTGGTTCAAGGAACAACTCGTTCCTCTAATCCACTGTTCCACTAAGCTGTAAAAACTGCCGTTTACAAAGCCTTAGTCCTAGTACTTAAGAAGCACTCCACGTCTTCTTCAAGCCTAGATGTGTCCTGGGATGCACTGCCTGGATTCCTTTAACACTGATCCTTTCACTGAATTTCCTTGAAGTATCACCACTTCACTACTCCAGTTACTTGGACGTCCTTCTTGTAGCAAGAAGAGTTTCTGTTGAAACTGGGGTTCCTCCAACTAGCTTCGTTACAAAAGATTTGTATGTGATGAGCTTGAAGAGTTGAAGAACACTTGGAACTTTGCTTGGGTTGGAAAAAGTATTTTTCCAACTTCTGTCTTCTCTTGTAGAAGATAATGAATTTGAATCTCAAGGAGGCTTTTTGCTTTTTCAGAGTTTGAATATCTTGTTTGTAGCAAAGGGTTATCTTGGCAAAGTTGCAAAGTTATCCGGTTGTTCTTCATAGTGTATCTTTTATACTGAGGTTGTCTTCCCGTTGGAGGAGTAGGAGGACAACTGCATTTAATGCGCGATCAGTTGACTTGACTAGTAGAGCCCGGTAAAGTTGGCGGGTTACTATTTTGGGATAAAGTATTCCTGACATTGCGGCCAATCATCTGCAATTACTCTACGTAGCATGGGGTGCATTAAATGAGCATTTAATGCGTGCACTGTAGCTTTTCCGTTTCATACTCCTAGCCGTTGAAGGAATCTTTTAGTTGACTTCCCGGTTCTTTGAAATTCTTCTAAGTGTCAGACCTTCTGGTGTCTTTATCTGAGAGTAGAACAGAGGAGGTCTGGAGCACTTCTGTTGAGAGAATGTCCAACAGAGACCCAGAAGGGTTTCTGTCAGAGTAAAGACTAACAGAGACCCTGAGGTCTTCTGTTCTGGAGCAGAGAACCAAAGGTCCTCTGTTACAATAAAGCCTTACGAGGCACTTCTGCTCTTGAAGTCCTTCTGCTCTTGAAGCCCTTCTGCTCTTGAAGGTCTTCAGTCAAGTCGATTATTCTAAGAGCTTTACAAAGGAAAATTCTAATACATAATTTCTAAAGGGGTACTCTAAAGTCCTAATTAATCTAGCATCATCAAAATCTAATTACAATTATTCCTTACAAAAACTGAAAAACAATTCCCAAAAGCCGGTCTCTGATCCCAAATCAAAAAGAAATTGAAACAATTGTTCAATGTTGATAAGGAAAGACCCATCTTTCGATGGGTACCTAAGCGAAACTAATCTGTTTTGCAGATCAGTCATGTGTGGCATCTTGATTCAGGTTGCTCGTCACACATGACTCGACAAAAGGAACTCTTGAGCAACTACTCTAAAAGATATGGAGGAAATGTGAGGTTTGGGAACAATGCATCATCGCCCATACTCGGAATATGAGATGTCATCTGTGAGAGCATCACGATCAAAAATGTGTCGTTTGTGCAAGGACTGAAGCACAACTTGCTAAGAATTGGCCAATTTTGTGACAATGGAATGGATGTCAGATTCCATGCTAAGCAATGCTGTGTGATGGACATGGGCGTGAAACCATTATTAAGGTGTCAGAGGAAAACCAAACTCAACACCATCGATCTTAAAACAGTTTGATCCCCCATATCCATTTGTCTCTTGTCCAAAGCATCTCAGGAGCAAAACAATCTATGGCACAGACGCATCTCACACTTGAATCTACCTGCGATTTGTTCCCTCTCCTCAAAGAAGTTAGTGAAAGGAATGCATGTACTAAAGAACTCACCCAATCACCACTACTCTGCTTGCCATTTGGGAAAGGCCCTCTATGGTCTTAAGCAAGCTCCCAGAGCGTGGTATGACACATTGTCCCTATTCCTAGTGAACCATGGGTTTACTAAGAGAAAGGTTGACAAAACCTTAATTCAAATCTCTGTTGTTAACCATATTCTACTAGTACAAATATATGTTGATGATATTATATTTGGACGTACTAATGCAGAACTATGTAAGAAATTTTCTCAAGTTATGCAGAGTCAATTTGAAATGAGTATGATGGGAGAACTAAGCTACTTCCTAGGACTGCAAGTGAAACAAGTTCCAGAATGAATCTTTATCAACCAAGGGAAGTACACCAGACACCTGATCAAGAAATTCGAAGTTGAAGGAAAATCCTCAGTGAAGATTTCCATGAACACCTCTCAAGGAATTGGACCAGATGATGAAGGAAAAGATATGGATGCAACGATATACAGAGAAATTATTGGATCTCTTCTGTATCTAACTGCAAGCAGACCACATATATCCTTCTCTATTGGAATCTGTGCCAGATATCAGTCAAAGCCTAAGGATAGCCATCTTAGTGCTGCAAAAAGAATCATCAGATACATCAAAGGAAATCCGAATGCAGGCCTATGGTATCCCAAGGGAGGTAACTTTGAACTAATTGGTTACTCTGACTCAGATTTTGCAGGTTGCAGGTTAGACAGGAAGAGCACCTCTGGTCACTGCCAATTGTTAGGTGGGAGACTTGTCTCCTGGTTTAGCAAGAATCAGAACTCAATCTCAACCAGCACAGCTGAAGCTGAATATATTGCAGCTGGGAGTTGTTGTGCTCAGCTTCTCTGGATGAAGCAACAACTGAAGGATTATGGCATTCAAGCAAAGCAGATCAAGCTTCTCTGTGACAACACAAGTGCCATTGCAATCACTCAGAATCCAGTCCTTCACTCCAGAACAAAGCATATTGAGATCAGACATCACTTCATCAGAGAACATGTGGTGAAGAAGCACATCTGTATGGAGCATGTACCAACAGAAGACCAGCTTGCAGATATTCTAACCAAGCCTTTTCCTGAGGCAAGGTTTAACAAGCTGAGAGAACAACTGGGAATGATGGATGAAATCCCCAGAGACGGTTGAAAGAAAGACCTTCTGTTGCAGAATCTCTTTTACAGAACTCCCTTTACAGAACCCCTTCTGTTCTTCATTTCAAACAGAGACCCTTCGTTCCTAACAGAACCCCTAAGCAACAAAAAACCTCCTTTTCACTCACAGAAGGTTGTGGAATTGAAAATATTGAGAATCCGGGTGACCTAGTTACTAAGTGAAGGTCTTTTACACTTTTACCCTTAAGTATTATTACAACCGCAGAACATTTACTGCGCCCCTTTTTCACTTATTGGTACCTCGAAACCGTCAATAATCTCAAACGTCCACTAACCCAAAACCATATATTTCCCTCTCTCCAATCTAAATCGCTATTGCTCTCATCTCTCTCAAGCATTCAAACTTTCATATCTCTCAAGCTTTCAGAAACTTCTCACCTGCTCTAATGGCGTTCATCAATTTTGACTCACTTTCAAAATCTCAGAAGGAAACCCTGACCAAGAACGTTCTCACTGGGATGAAATGTGACCTCTACGCACTCCCAATACTCACTGAGGACGAGGAATTTATGGAGAGGATATTGGAATGCCTCGATGGTTCACAACTGAGCAAGGTGATAACCTACAACTACACCCACTACAGTAATGTTGATGTAGTTGAGTTCTATCTCAACGCTGACTACAAAGATGAAGTTATCACCTCCACTGTCAATGGAGAAAATGTCACCGTTGATGCGGGAGTCATCAATGGTCTCTTTAATATTCAGATTGAAGACGAGTCTAACGGTTTTGTTGACCTAGAGATAGTTGATCTTACTGTTGCAGAGCTAGCCTTGAACTACGACAAACCAGGTGCTGACATTCAAAAACTAACTGGAAAGAAGCACTCTCTGAAGAAGGACATTGAGTTGTTTGTGAACATCTTCCACAAATGCGTCTGGTGCAGATACACCTCTACTGACGAATTCACCATCTCTCAGGCCAAGGCCATCTATGTTGTCCTGCATAAGGCAAACCTCAACTGGGGACAGATCATTCTCAGATCCTGGATAGAGTTTGTCAAGGTGGCCAAGAGGAAGAACTCAGAAACAAGTATCTATTCTGGGAAGGTAGGCCATGCCCTTCTCATCTCTGAACTATTGATAAAAGGATTTGGTCTCAGGAAGCCAAGTATGGTGGATCACTCAAAGGTGATTTTCATGTCCACCTCAAGCAACAGAGATGCTCCAATAAAAGCTGAAATCTAGAGATTGGCTAAGTTGGACATCAACAGGCAGAAGCTCCAACAGAAACCCACACAGAAGGACTCCGTCAGCAGTTCTGAGGAGGAACCTTTGGTGAAAAATCCCGTAAAGAAAGCCGCTCCCAAGAAGGCTGTCCCAGGAACGGTCAAGAAGGTGATGACCAAGAAGCCTTACATCAAAATGAAGAAACCATCACATGTCCCTACAGAATCTACCCCTTCTGCTCCTCCAGTTACCAAAAAGCAGAAAGTCATGACTCCTGTCAAATCAGCATCCAAGCAGACCCTAGAAGCTCAGGGGGAATTAGATGACTCCATCCCCTCTGTGCGACCCAACAGAAATGACTGGCAGGGCAAGAAGATTATCTTTGAGTCTAGTGACTCTGAGGAAGAGTTAATGGCGCAGGATGCCACAACCCAGGGGGAACCCCACAGCCCTCCTGCTGAGATACAAGAGCAACCTTTGATGATTCCCTCCCCAGAACATTGAACAGATACCAACAGAACCCCTAAGACTTCAGAACCTCAGGAGGACATTTCCTTGGCTCTAGACAAGCAGTTTGTCAGAGTACTTGCTTGGAGGAAGTGGAGAGTGGGACCTCTCTCTGAGCTGATAAGGTTGTTCCCTTACTTTGTCTCTCAGGAAGAAGAAGTTCTCAAGTGGGAAGGGACAGAAGATATAGAGAAATGCATGGATAAAGACTTCTTACTTTCTGATCTATCAGAAAAGAAGAGAATTTACAAAGGAAAAGCTACATGCTCTAGCAAGCCAACAAGAGAACCCACTGCACCCCTCTCTGAGAAAGAGAGAGAAGCCTTTGATGCTTGGGTAGTGGAGAAGACATTGAAGGAGTCTCTGGATCCTCACAATCAACAGAAAGGCCAAGGAGGTGGACCTTCTGACTGTGAAGCAGTTCTGGCACAACTGATAGCAGACTGGAGAAGATCACAGGATGCCACTTCGATGGTAATCACTGCTACACCTCCTCCCTATCCCCAACATTTCAATCCCTCTCCTTCACCCCCTCAGCAAGCCTCACCCAAAAATATCATACCTTACATCACTCCACCTCAATCCCCACTCAAACAGAAGTCACTCTCTACTAAACAGAAACCCCCCTCCATCCAGAAAACCTCATCAACTCAGAAATCCAAAACTCCCTCACCTTGTAAACCAACTCCCTCCAACAGAAACCGCTCACCCTCACCCCCACCATCTCCTCAACAACATCTAACCCCACAACAGAAAACCCCTACTCCTCAGTACTCTCACCAACAGAATACAAAATCTGCTACTCCACCTCAACCGAAATCCACCTCTCAGCAACACCAAGCCCAGAAATGTAGATCTTCTTATCCAACAACTATCTCTCCTATTCCTGCACCCCATGGTTACTCCAGATACTCCTCTGCTTCTAATCCCTCTTTCCATAGAAAACAGAAAGTGGTTAGAAACAGAATCCCCATCTACTCTTCTTATGAAGACTCCTTAAACTTGGATGGATTCATTGTCAGTGGCACCAACAAAGCCACCTCCAAAAGGGAGAAGACCCCTCCTCTAACCCAACTAGAGCATGAAATGCAACAACAACACCTCTCATCTGCTCAGGAGCATGTCCCCAGAAGAATCTTCATGCCTAAGGCCAATGGTCTGCAAATGCCTAGCTTCCACGAAGATGAACCTCAGATACCCTTTAACAGATTTGTAGAAGCAGCAGAAGACTTTGGCGGCCAGATGTTAGATGGGATGCACAAGTTGATTATGGTTAATCAAAGCCATTATGAACATCTGTCACACGTCAATGAGAACTTCAATTCTGGTATGCAGTTTATCTCTGACAGCTTTGCTTCTCTAAAAGCCTCATTGGATGATTTCATGAAAACCTCAACTGCAAAGACTGATGCCCTCTCTACAGAAGTGAATAGTATCAACTCTGTGTTACATTCCTTGCATCAGACTCTGAATGCTCAAGATCAGGTAATAGCAAACATTTCTAACACAGCTAATAAACTCCAATGGTCTGATGGCAAGACCGTGGAGTGACTGCAAGATATTGAGGAGCTCTGCAAAACTCACAAGGAGCACGCTCTCCTCTTAAAGATGGTTCTGCTGGAAGCAAGCAACAAAGATATTTCTTCTGCAATCCAAAAACAACAAGGGCTGATAGAAGGCCTCACCTCTGTCACACAAACACTGCCAGAAGCCCTTGAGCAGATTGCAACATCCCAAGCCTCTGAATTCTAGAAACTTTCTCTACTGATTGGTGATATTAATGATGCCAAAGGGGGGGAAGAGGAATCTCAACCCCTCAAGCCTCATTCTGACATAACTACTCCTAGAGCTTCATCTTCTGTTGATCCTACTCCCTACTTTGAGGTTGCCATCCAAAAGAAAAGAGCAGCTGGCATACCCAGATCTTCATCTCCTCAGAAGAAGGCTTTCAAGAAGAAGAAGGCCCTCAACTTCACTGACCGAAGACTGGATGGATCTCAGAGAATTGACAGAACTCAGTTTGAAGAGATGAAACAGAAGATGACCCCCACACAACAGCAGAATCTCTACTTAGACAATGATGGTCGAGTAAGAGTCAGATGTGGTGGATCTTTAGAAGAAGCTGAGTACTGGTTCCATAATAAAATTCTTCCAGGGAAAGATAATAATGAAGGAGTTCTTAGCTAT
This sequence comes from Cuscuta europaea, assembly GCA_945859875.1. Lineage (NCBI taxonomy): Eukaryota > Viridiplantae > Streptophyta > Magnoliopsida > Solanales > Convolvulaceae > Cuscuta > Cuscuta europaea. The sequence goes on from CAMAPE010000009.1 coordinate 3,683,593, forward strand.
CTGGATTGTAAGCTCTCACCCATCTGGGCTTCTTGCCAAAGTTCTGGGAATCTGAGTGGAATTCAAGAAAAGGTAAATGCAGAACTGCAAAGGCTACAAGGATTGGAAGATCAAGCAATGGATGCAGCAGCCAGAGAAAATATGTAACTTATATACTCTACTTCTTAATAAAATCACACCTCTACCTCTCTCATTGTAAGGCAATTTCTTCCTATTTGTTCTTATATTCTGCTAACCTCTTCCGTTTTGCATATTTGTTTGACTTCCGCTTTTATTTGATTTATTGTGATTTATTGTGATTGTATCTTACTCTTACTATTTTCCTATGCCAAGTTGCCCACCAAGAGCTTTAATGAAAGTTTTAACTTTATTTCTTTTATGGTGAAAGGCACTTCTCTGGAAATAGTTTAAGGGTTTTGGCATCATCAAAAAGGGGGAAATTGTAAGGAATAATTGTAATTAGATTTTGATGATGCTATATTAATTAGTATTTTAGAGTACCCCTCTTTAGAAAATTGTATTAGAATTTTCCTTGTGTAAGCTCTCTTAGAACAGTCGACCGCTCAAGACTCTCTAATGATTTCTCTAGTCAAAAGATCCTCAAGGATCTTTGTTGATTGTTGATTTATGTGAACAGAAGGACCTCAAGGTCCTCTGTTGACCTCCTTCTTGACAGAAGAGCTCGAAGCCATCCTTGGTTGATTCTCTATTCAAGAGATACCAGAAGGCCTATCACTTAAAGAACCTCTAAGTAATCTATCTAAGCCGATGAAAGCAACAGAAGATTCCTTCAACGGCTAGAAGATTTCAATGGAAAAGCTACAGTATACACGTTAAATGCTCATTTAATGAGCCATTTACACTGAAGAGTAAAAGCTTATGATTGGCCGACGTTCCAGGATGACCTTATCCCAAAATAGCAACTCGTCAACTTTATCGGGTCCTACGAGTCAAGTCAATTGTATGCACATTTAATGCAGTTGTCCTCCTCCTCCAACGGAAAGACAGCCCTAGTATAAAAGATACTACATGAAGAACAACTGGACAACTTTTAGCTCTAACATAAATCCTTGCTTAAAACAGCATACTAAAACTACAAGCTTTCTTGAGACGTCAACTTCACCTTCCTCAAGCAAGAAAAGCTTTAGTTGGAAAGATAATATTTTCATATCTCTATATTCCAACAAAAGAGCAAAGTTCCAGCAGTTCTTCAACACTTCAAACACTTCATCTACACATCCTTTGTGACGAAGCAAGTTGGAGAACCCCTGTTTTATAAGAACTCTGCTTTTACAAGAAGGACGTCCAAGTAACTGGAGTAGTGAAGTGGGGATACTACAAGGAGGCTCCGTGAAAGGACCAGTCTTAAAGGAAGCCAGAAGGTGCATCTCATGAGACATCTAGACTTGAAGAAGACGTGGTGAGCTTCTTAAGTGCTAGGGTTAAGGCGTTGTAATCTGCGTTTTATAAGCTTAGTGGAACGGTGGATTAGAGGAACGCGTAGTTCCTTGAATCACTATAAAAATCCCTGGTGTCATTTACTTACTGCTTTCATTACTCGCATTTACTTTAAACTGATTAACTCCAAGGACGTTGTCTCTGTGTTCAGCAGAACCTGTCTTGTGAGTTAACAGAAGGCCTACTACCTCTGCTTTTCTAGAGGCTAAACAAACAGAACCCCTACCAGAAGACCATCCGCTGCCAGCTTGGTCTGTCAACAGAACAGGCTATTCTGTTAAGTCTGGTATTTAGCATAAAAAGTCAAAAATCATAACAGTCTATTCACCCCCCTCCCTCTAGATTATTACCTTGCTTAACCGGGACCAACAGAAGCCCCGGTAAGTCTTTGGAGAAGACGTCCAGATACTCACACACGACACGTACATCGTTGATGTTGACCTCCTTCTTTGTCCCATCTACCACATAAGCAAGGTACGTGTGGCAACCTTTCTTCATCATCTTTCGTGCTCTCATCACGGATATGATACAACCTTGAGATCTTCCTCGATCTCCCTCAAAATGTATGGTGTTTCCCTCATCATCCTTGAGTTCTAAGACCTTGGTGTAGCAATAACCTCGAGCATGATGCTTCTCGAGCCAATCCATCCCTAGGATTGCATCAAACTCCAACATACTTAAAGGTAGGAAGTCACAAGTCAAAGGTTGACCCATCACTTCTACCTTACACGATGGATAATAGTGGTCCCTCTCCACATCATCTCCTAACGGTGTGGAGACTAACAAGGTCTGAGTCATCATCATCAATGGCACGTCAAGACCTTCGGCAAACGTTTCGCTCACAAAAGAACGTTACGCCCCGGTATCAATGAGAATTCTTGCGTTTCTTCCATTGATCAACAGTGTTCCTACATTTATAGATGATGTAAGACACAACACCCGAAGTTTCGGATCAAAATAAGCTAATTTTTTTTTCATTGAACTGGACCGGCGCCGGTTCTGGGCTTGACCGGTGCCGGCTAGGTTGGAAATTCATTAATATTTTTTTTAATCGTGAAGTAATCGCAATGAACGGTGCCGGTTGGTCAATGACCGGCGCCGGTTCGGTGAAAAAAAATGTGCCGGTTGCGCGAAAATGTCCTGGTTGCGAGGGCCGAACGATTATAGAGCGTTTGACGCTACGACCGGCGCCGGTTGGCCATGGACCGACGCCAGTTGCCCCCTGGGCAGCCTCCTTTTTGCTCAATTTAGCTAGAAACCGGCCGATGACGTTGTCGGGATTGGCCGTACAAACCCGCTATTACAATTAACACATCATTACATGTATTTTATCAAGTGTTAACAAGGGATTACCTACAACGGAGTCGGGATTGGCCCGGGCATCAGCCTCGGTCATCGTGTAGACCCTTGCTTGGGCCCCGCCTTTGTTGACGGACACGGCGTTGCTTGTTGACGCGCCGCCTCTTCCCGTGTCGCCGTGTGACGGTCTTGCACGGTTCCTCCCCGTAATGGCCCCTCCTCCGGCTCCTGAGGCGTTTCCTTGTGACAATTGGGGGCAATTTGCTTTCATATGCCCCGCATTCCCGCACTTGAAACACCTCGGTGGTTCATTGCACTTCCCAAAGTGTTGTCTAGTGCAATTGGGACATCTAGGTGCCCCCGAATTATGTGGCCTAGGTCCATGCCACCTTGCATCCCTATTCTTCTTTGTCGGCGGTGCCGGTGGTCTAAATGAACCACCACTGTCGTGGTTGTTCCTCCGGGAATTATCAGGTTGCCCCGAATTATTCCATTTCCTCTTTTTCGCCTCCTCGACGTCCCCCTTTCTCTCATTCCATTGGGTTTCCCCAAGCATGCCCTGCTCCACCACCTCACTAAATGTCATGTGGTGTGAGTATGTGGCCTGATCACGGATGTCCAACAGTAGGACATCCCAAAAGTGTTCAGTCATGCGGTCCTCATCGGTCGTATACTCAGGCAAGAACCTAGCCAAGGTTCGAAACTCTTGCTCCAATTGCTTAACAGTGACACCTTCTCTTTGCTTGAGGTTTGTGTACTCCCGACGCTTCACATTAACCTCGTAGTCGGAGTAGTATTGAGCGTAGAAATCCTGCTCAAAATTTTCCCATGAGACTGTCCCATGATACTTTCCTTCTACACCTTCCCACCATGTGGCAGCCATTCTTTCAAGCAATTATGAAGCAATAATCAACATCATGTCAGGGGTGATCTACATGTCTCTTGCTGCATCCTTCACCTTCTTAATCAAATCGGCGGCAACGGTGATGCCTCCGGTGCCGTGAAAGGATTTGCACCCCAAAGCCCTCGCTTCTTTGAGGTACTTGGAGATTCTAACACATAAATCTCCACCGTGTCCACCTTGGGACACCCCTGAAACGGGCCTTGAAGCTCCCCGACTCCCTTGGCCTGAACCTCCTCGAGGGGCACGCCTAGCTTGGCGGCTTAGCTCTCTCCTTTGCTTCTCTTTTTGATACCATTCAAACAATTCACCCATTTGGGCGAATCGGGCATCACTCTTGTCATTGTCCTCCTCATCGGTATGGAAGTCACCCCCGTCATATGGGGTCTCCTCATGCCTCGTTTCGGGAACATATGTTGCGTCATATTCCTAGGTGTTAGTTTCATACACCGAGCTAACATGACTGTCACTCACTGTTTGGGCTCGATGGCCCCCACGACTTCCACGGCCTCCACAGCCTCGTCTTCCACCTCTTGAACCCCGAGATGCGGCCCAGCTAGACCCAATAGAAGCTACCGGCGTTTGCCCCCTCAGATTGTTTCTTGTCGACATACGTCTACCTTCCATTTCTGAAAAGGAATTTGAATGAGTCATTAGACCCCAATCAATGTCAATTGATGGAAAACGTTATAGACACGTATTGGCCCAAGTCATCGCCATACCAATTGTTAAGGGTATCATCTTAACAACTAGAGACCTTGCAACCTAGGTAACAATCATTCCATAAACGCCAAAATACAATGCTCATGGTTTTCGATAAAACTTTTTTGTAAAACCCTTGTGAGAGGTTGATAAACATAGTTTAGAAACTGAGATGGCTCTCTGATACCACTTAATTGTCACGCCCCAGACCACATCTAAGCGCGTGTACAACCGCCGTGTGATTAAGTGACGTCACTCGCAAGTCAACCTCTCTTAATCACACAAGGCGTTCATGAACATCGTTCACACCATACTCGGTAAGTAAACATACATAACAACATCACGTCATAGATTGAATGAATAGCGGAAAATATTCAACGGTCAATTATAAGCCACATATGGCAAAACGTAGGCTCACAGGCCTAAAACAAAGTAATATTACAAAAAGTATCCATGAGCATAGTTTATGATTTAAAACAGTAAAGGAAGCACGAGCCACGTATTCCTCTAGATTCTTTTCACCCGTGCAAAGGTGTAGACGACAGGCTCTAGCTTCAACCTGAAATGGTGGCTCCCCCGAAGGGGTCAGTACAAGTACCGAGCGAGTAGCAAGCTAAATGTAGAGTAACTAACGTTTCAAGTATAAGACCCAAACATAGGGTGATACATATACTTATACTTCTTTACCCCAAGTTACAAAATACGTATCGGTACTTATATACACTTGGAAATACACGACCCGTAGGTCATTGTTTATTTGGGAAAATAATAGTAGTCAATGTCCTTGACTTAAAACCTCAACTCATCCATAGACCTATGAGTGTATAGGACTCCTCCTATCCAAATCAAATAATCATAAGGACACCGACCGGTCCTGAATTACTAAACAGAAATCTATGAGTTTTGAGGATACACGCCCGATCCATGTGTACTCCACCCTATATAACCGAGTTTTGAGGATACAAGCCCGATCCCTGGGTACTCCACCCTATATAACCGAGTTTTAAGGATACCGCCCGATCCTTGGGTACTCCACCCGACATAACCGAGTTTTGAGGATACCTCCCGATCCTTGGGTACTCCACCCGACATAACCGAGTTTTGAGGATACCTCCCGATCCTTGGGTACTCCACCCGACCTATGATCTACCACATAGCATACTAGATAGGTTCTATAGCATAATCAATAAACAAGACTAAACCAAGTCTTAAGGCCTAAGCAAAATCATCCATGCAATTCATGCATTAAAAATCAACATATGGGCAATATAAGGCCAAACCGGTGTCGGTTCAAATCTGACCGGCGCCGGTTCATAATCAAATAATATGAACCGGGCTAAACCCGCTCAAACCAGCATCGGTTCTATGCATGACCGGCGTCGGTTGCCCCTGGACAATCGGTCAACTCTCAGTTGACCCGCCATTTCAAATCCAATATGTGTCAAACTTAATCACAACATGCATTAAGTTATAAACATCCATATTATGCACCATTTATTTCTAAGCATATCACATATGTTTTTATAAATGTTTTCATATCACAAATCATGCATATCTCAATAGTTCATTTCATACAAGCCTAATCACTTTGGCTAATCACATGTTTAATCTCATTTAAACATTATTATGAACACATGTCACATTTACTTAGGTAATCTCATGCTTAACCCAAAAGTTACAAGACATTAAGTCATCCACTCACCTCAAATGAGCTTTAAGAAGTTTATACTCTTCTTAGTTGAACTCCGGCGAGACTCCAGCGAAACTCCGGAGAACTCCGACGAACTCTAGGAACACTTTATTCAAGATCCTAACATGGTTTTATCATCACAAAACCCATATTAATACAAATAACCTCTAAATGGTTATTTTCCGGTGAACCGGTCATTTCAGCTTCTAAATTTGTTCTTAGACTTAGACCTACCTTTCAACCCCTCATTCCACACCTCTAAATATGTAGAAAAATCCTAGGGATGTGAAATATGATTACATAATCATATTAGAAGATTAAAGAAAAAGAAATGGGATTAATGGAGTCATTACCTTGTTAACCTCAAGTTTTTCCTCCTTAACCTCTCCTTTTCCCTTCTCTATTTATCTCCTTCTTCTTCCTTAGGCTTGGTGCGAAAATGGATGAATAAAATGGAGTTTTTCAGAGCTTCTCTCACCTTATTTGAGGGCTTGGTCAAAATGGGGTGTGTGTTGTTGATTGAGAATGCCTTTTTGGCATTTCTCTCAATAATAACATGGGAGGGGTCCCATTTCTTTTATTAGTTTGGCTCCCAATCACTTCAAGCCTATTCCCCCATATATTGTGCGGTTGTCCTTGATATTTAAGAGGCTAAATTCGTGGGGTGGCCCCCACTCATGTGGGAGGTCATCCCTTTATGTCCCAATGTGTACAATAGGCCCCGAAAGTTGTATTTCTCGGACTGTTTTAATTATATTTTATTTTATCGGGTCAAATAAAATATAACACATGTTCCTACTAATTGTAGGCCTTTATAATGGATGTACATTCCCAAACATTAATTTAGAAGTCTCCGAAATTCGTTTCGGACTGTTACACGATAAATTACCAATACCGATAATTGGGCCTCGTTTGACCGACGGGTCAACCATGTGCCCTTTCTATGGCCCAACTAAAATATATACCACCATATACATATTATCTAGACCAAGATGAATATAATATGTGGTCCCGGAATTATCGGGTTGTCTTCTTTCCCAGTGTGGGTCCCACGTGCAATTGACTATTCACGCAAAAGAATTAACAAAATTTTCAACCTCGTAAATTCATAATTCATTCCTCAAGGTTTATTACATGATTTACTAAAAAGTAAATATACTTGGAGACGGTGTTACAGGTATGGTGAGAAAGAAGAAATCGCCACGAAATTAGCAAATACCCGGTTGGGTATTCCCAGTCAGGTATGAAGTGATTTCGGACAAAAAGACGTGCAGAAGAACACAAAAACGTGGGAAAAAGATTTGATTTGACAAATACCCGGTCGGGTATGTCAAATACGTGGCCGGGTATCCAGCCATAGGTGTTGAAAACACCTATAAATAACCCCATTTTCCTTCACTTTTATCATTCCTTCTTCCATACTCTTAAGCTCAGTTTAGAATAGCATTTCTTTATATTTTCTAGCATGTTTAGCCTCCAAATGAGGAGCTAAACTTCCATTTCTTGGTTTTGCTCTTGAAGCTTGTTGATTATTAAAGTTGTGAGTTATTTTTTTCAACTTTTCTTCTTGAATATTAATTCTTCCCTTAATCCCATTTCTATATTAATGTTGGAGTGTTGCTAAGTGACGATTAGTTAACGCTTCGACATTAATTATTACTAGAAACGATCAACGAACCGATGGTTAATCGTTGATGGTTTCACAAGTAAGTAATTTCGGCTTATTAATGCACGGTCGTGATTAATAGACTTAAGAGAAATTAATTTTGTTGGTTAAACCGAAACCGTTGTGTTGAGGTTATCAATCTCAATTGATTTCATCAAGGAGTTAAAAAGATTAAATGCTATTATTAAATCGATATACGGTGTTGTTCTATATTTGATTAATAGTAAGGGTTGTTAATGAACTGTCGTTGTTAATAACTACCGTCAATGAATTGGAGATACTCCTTGATTGAGTATTCGAGAGGGGATAAGTTATAGATATAACAAGGATCGACTAAATATATCAACAAGTGGAAAGTTGCAAAGCCAAGTTCTTTTTGTCTTTGAATTAAATCTCATATAAGTTATTCATCTCAGTGTTTAATTAAATTAAATCATTCAACCCCAAAACCCCTCTTTAATTACTAGTTTCATAAAAGAAAAGTATCTTTTCCCCTGTGGATACGAACTCTACTTCACTATACCACATATAAGTGTTAGTATTGAATTTATTTTGACGCACTACGACAAAGTGCTCGTCAGTTGTTTGTTTTCAAAAAAAATTGCAAAGGTAAAACTTCTAAAATATTGCGAAGTGTAAAACATCGAGAATCTTTCTCGACATTCAAACTATGAAAAGTTTTCTCGAAGTTTAAACATCGAGAATTTTTCTCGAAGTTTGAACATTGAGAAATTTTCTCGAAGTTTAAATTCGAGAAATTTTCTCAAAGTGGAAACGTCGAGACATTTTCTCCACATTTGTACTTCGAAATGAATTTCTCGAAGTCACCCTTGCACCTGTATAAACATATCCCTGCAAATATTCATTTTGTAACAATTTCAAGGAATTTTAAAGGATTTTGGGAATTTTTCAAACCCTAGTATTCGAGAATGGTTTCTTGAATTAGGATTTCGAGAAACTTTCTCGAATCCATTGACGAGAACATAGAGTATGAGTAATTGTGTTGTTATTGTTGAAAGCTTTCACTACCTTTGAAGTGATTCGAGAAGAGTAATGGAGAGGAACAGAAGGTGAAGAGCTCTGAGTTCAAAAAAACTTTGGACTTCAAAAATTTGAGAATGCAAATTGATATGCGAGAAAGTGGTTTTCGAATCCCTTTATATGCGAAGAAAACTTTCGGGCCCAGAGTATGCGAGAAATTTTTTTGGGCAGAGTATGCGAAAAAAATGAAACGACACACACTCTGTTATTTACACTCTCCTCTGATCAAATAAAAATTCCCCTCAAATGATGCATAAAAAATAGAAACGCACACTTTTTTTGAAAAATTGTTTTTGAAAGTTTACTCCCCCTCAACACATGCAACGCAGACACGCTTTTTATTTGAATCAATTTGAGACAAAATTAATTGGACTTGGGATTCAACATGCCCAACTTAGATACCAGGAACTGGAATCATTTTTCATCCAGAGCCTTAGTGAATAAGTCAGCCAATTGAATATTAGAGCTCACAAAATACAGATCAATGTCCCCTTTTTCAATGTGGTCCTAAATGAAATGATAGCGCGGATCAATGTGTTTTGTATGGGAGTGATGGACAAGGTTACTGGTTATGGCAATTGCGCTTTGAGAGTCACTGTAGATCGGGATGTGATTGAACGTGAAACCATACTCTTTGAGTTGGGTCCTCATCCATATGATTTGTGAACAACAACTAGCGGCCGCAACGTATTCAGTTTCGGCTGTAGATGTTGATACACAGTTTTGCTTCTTGGAGGACCAACAGACTAGTTTTTCTCCAAAAATTGAGCGTTCCCCGATGTACTCTTCCGGCCCATCCGACATCCAGCAAAATCACCATCCGAGTACCCAATGAGGTCAAAACCTGAATTTTAGGGATACCAGAGGCCTAGGTTGACTGTGCCTTTCAGATATCTCAAAATTCATTTCACATCTGTTAAGTGTGATTCCTTTAGATTTGCCTGAAAACGAGCACATAAACATGTTGCGAACACAATGTCAGGCCTGCTGGAAGTAAGATACAGCAATGATCCTATGATGGCCCGATAATGAGTAGTATCGACAGGTTGCCCTGTAGGGTTTGAGTCTAGCTTATTGTTGGGGTCATGGGGGTTCTCATGGAAGGTTTGCTGTCTATTTTGAGTTTTTTCAGCATGTCCAAAATGTACTTTGATTGACTGATGAAGATTCCGTTTAGCAACTGATAGTCCCTGTTTCTGTAACAGCAATGAATAGCAGTCTAACAAAGAAGATTAAACGTAAAGATGAACACAGATGAATCGATGTAAAACCCTCTTTGATAGACCGTGAACTCGTACACAGAAAGATATGCGCTTAAGGCTATAATGAACAAGTACGAAAGTTAACCTAATCCTGAACCCTCGGCTCCCTTTTTATAGGCGAGGTTCAGGTTAGGCGTGAAAGGCTTTTAGCCTGTTTATATGGGCCTAACACTTGACTCACATTCTATCTAATACATGCACTTATTTAATACAAGGAATAATAACAAAGCTAGTCTATTACAAAACAGATGACAAACTTGATTCACAATTAAATGATCTTCAACAGCAACTATCTAACTTGCAAATCAAGGAAGAAGTTCAGCTCGTCCATCATGCTCATCTCGAACTTGGTTCGCATCAGTTCGCCGAACTTCTTGCATAAGCTTGGATTTGAAGAAGCAAAGATAATGTCATCGACATAGATTTGAATCAACATGATATCAGACTTATGCCGCTTGATGAAGAGTGTCGTATCAATCGTTCCTTTTTTACTTTTTCTATTACACAAAAAGCACTTATTTTACCAAACACTACCAACTTTTACTTTTCAAAATCACTTTTTTCTCGAACACTATCAACTTTTACCGTTAATCACTTTTTCCAAAATCACTTCAAAAAGTGTTTTTTAAGCAAAAGCATTTGCAAACACTCCCATAGACTTCTTTTTGCAGAACTCCATTCAAGAATGTCGTTTTCACATTCATTTGATAGACTATAAAGTTCTTGTGTGCCGCGTAAGCTAGAAAGAGGCAAATTGCTTCAATCCTAGCAACGGGTATAAAATTTTCATCATCGTCCATTCCCTCTTGTTGGTTGTATCCCTTCGCAACCAACCTAGCCTTGTTTCTTACAATGACACCTTCTTCGGTTCGCCTATTCTTGAAGACCCACTTCGTGCCGATAATGATGTTACGATGAGGCCTAGGCACGAGGGTCCACACGTTCATTCCTTGAAACTGATAAAGTTCATCTTGCATAGCTATCACCCAGTCCGGATCAACTGGTGCTTTAATATGACCAGATAGTGTGAAAGATGGAGTATCAGTTGGACCAGGCAGAAGTGATAAGTTGATTTCAGGTATGGTTGTTGGAGGTGATGGACGTGGATTCTCGTAGAAATGTTCAAAAAGTGAATCGAGAACCACACGTTCAGGAGTTGTTTGATGGTTTGGATCGTCTTCATCAGGTGAATGTGGTTCAGTTATTGTAGGTTCTGTCAAGAAGTGTTCAGAAGCGAAATCTGCCATTTCATAGAATGCCACATGCACACTCTCAATAACAGTTTGTCGATCTCTCAAGTAGACTATGTATGCCTTTGACTGAGTAGAGTAGCCAATAAATACACCTTTTTTTGGAAAAGAGGAATTTTATTGATAAAAGGAAAAATAGTACGATGCAAAAAAGGAAAAAAGGAAAGCAATACAGAAAAAAGAAGGAAAAAAGAAAGCTACAAATAGACCTAGTCCCAAGGGAAGTCTCTGAATTGAGATCTTGTTCTCATGCTGTGACACTTTTTGTTTTTCTGATTTTTCCTGTAAAGTTTCAGTTGCGTGTTCAAATTTTTAGCCGGCGGGCAGTTATCTGATGTTACGAAATTTGCTTTGAGAGAAATTTCCTTATTGAATTTGGACTTTCGAATTTCTTTCGGGTATGAGATTGGAGGATGACGATTGCTCTCAGTTGCATGTCCCAAGAAGTCATCTCTGAAGATGGAGTCATTTGAATGAACAAAATCGTCAGAGACGTCTGAGTAGGTCTGGATGGATGGCATCTGAGAGTAACAAGCATTCACACTATTCATACGTGCCCATTCACATCATGATCATGATCAAAAATTGAAGAATCAGAAGCACAATAATCAATGCAATAAGAGTTAACATCATCCATAGAGTAAAAACATCCAGAAGTTGTCCTAAAAACATTCAGCTTGGAAGGTAAGTCTGAATCATAACTACAGGATTGAACGTTTGAGTCAGAGCTACAATTACTTTTGGAATAGAACAAAGTACAAGAACAAGACTTTCTATTATTCAAAAGCATCTTCTGTTTTCCTTCATATCTTCTCCTTCTCTCCAGCATCCACTCTCTTCTCGCATCCAGTCTGCTACTCACTTTGTTTCCTGTTTGCAAAGGAGACTTGGAGTGAGTGGACGATTATTCAAAAAATTGATTTTTGTTTTCAGAAACATTGTCAGAACAAGAGTTACTTTTTGAAGGGAAAGTTGTGTTATACTAGGAACTTTATTTCAAAATTGTGAGTTCTCTCAACAGTCTCTCCTTTTCAGTTTCAAAACTTTTTCTTTCTTCTTCAAAACATTTTCTTTCATTTTCAATAGAAATGTGTAAGTTTGAAAACTTCTTGATCAAAGGAGGGACGTATGGTTCATCATCGGTAGATTGTGGGATAGAGGGGGGTTTCTGGTCTGACACAAATTTATTTTCAGAAGGATAAACACTCAAGCTTTCATTAGAATAAAATTCAGATTCTTTAGTGTCATGGCTCTTGTTTGAAGTTGTGTACTTAAAAGGAACTTCTGCTTTGGTGTTATTTGTTCTCTTTTGAACCTCAAGTTCTTCCGTTTCTTTGTCGGCCACAAAAGACATTAACTTGGTTAATCCAAGTCCCATGTACTTGACGTCATAGAGTTGACGACATTTAACTTTTTTCAAGTTTGGATTGGATAAACTGAGCCCTTCGTTAGAATTATAGAAACGAGTATCCTTGGGTTGATTTAGAAAAATGGTTTGTTCAGTTTGACCTCATTTAGCAATCAAGTCCTCTAGTTCTTTGATTTTTATATAGAGCGCTTCTTTGTTCATGAAGAGTTGCCTTTATAGACCTTGTTGTATGTAGCTCTGCCTTAGTTTCACCCAATTTTTTAGTTAGATCATTGACTTTTAGCTATAGCTTATCTGTTTCTAAAGTCAATTTCTTAACTTTTTCTTCAAACATTTCAAGCTTTTGAGTGAGTAAGGCATCCTTTCTTAGATTCTTCGATAAGAGTCCATGATTGTTTTCTAATCTCTCCTCAAGTTCTATAATGATTTTCGTATTATGAGATGAGGATTCAATATTGAAATTGCAAGTGCAAAGAGATTTAGTATGACTTACATCGTCTGTGGAGCCTTCTCCTTCTTGGTTGGGGATCGCAGCATCACCCTTTTCTTCATCCTTTTCAACAATGGCCATCAGCGTCATGTTCTCTTCTTCATCATATGATGAATCATCCATCTAGTGACCTTTCACTGCCAGCAGCGCAACATTCTCATCTTCATGCTTAGTCATGAGCATCTTCTGCTTATAGTAGTTAAAGTCCCTCCTCTTTGACAGACGACAATCTTTAATAAGATGCTCAGCTTTTCCGCAATTTAAGCTTTTTGGAGTATCATCTGCTGCAGCTGCCTTATCAGAGACATTCAGATCATTGTTCTTATGTTTTTAGTTGAAGAGGAAGTTCTCAGCTTGTTTGAGGAGTTGTCATTTGGAATAGCCTGTAGCAGATAAGTCTTAGCCATGAGATCAGATTTGATTCTGAGTCTATCAGCGTCATCATATTCTTTTGGGGATTTCAGTGTCATCTTGGGTTTAACAGGAGGATTGTTCTTGTCATCTCCAGCAACTGTGACCCATAGCTCAGCAGGTACTTCTTTCAGGGATTGGAGCATAGCAGATAAATTGTCCTTGCTTTCAAAAAATTGAGGAATTTGTTGTGCCGCATCAAGTCCTCACCTCTTTTGAGGATTGGTGGTCTGCTTTCATTCTCAAGTGATAGTGCGTCCATGTTTGTTGTTGTTGTTGTTAAAAACTGACCATCGAGTGGTTGATCGAAAAAAATAGAAACATGATTCGAAAACCAGAAGTTCAAAAAAAAAAAGATTCGAAAACCAAAGTTCGAAAATGTGGTTCGAGAAACTTAGACGTTCGAAAAACCTGAGTTCAAAAAAAATGTCCGAAAACATTTTAGAGTTCAAAAAATCATAAAGTTCGAAAAATTTAGGTTCGAAAAATAAATTTCGAAAAAAATAAAAGTTCAAAAATTTCAATGTTCGAAAAGGTTGTTCGAGAAATCAAAGTTCGAGAACTACTTTTCGAAAACTGAAGTTTGAAATCCTGTGATAAAAAACTGTCCTTAGAAAATTTCAACAAGTCCTGTAGTTCAAAAATCCTCCAGCTGCGAGAACCTTTTCCTCGAAAAATGTCTTGCGAAAACTGTTGTTCGAGAAAAATCCTGTTGAAGTTCGAAAATTGTCCTGTATTCGAAAAATAGAGAACAATCGAGAAATCTGCAGATCTGTCGAAAACACAAATGAAGTTGCAATACACGTCTGTTTCGATCAGACGATTCCAACAGTATTACTTTTGCAGATTTTTGAGCAGAAAAAAGTAGAAAACGAGCAGAAATTCGAAAATGTCGAAAAACGAGAAACAGGGCTTTTTCTTTGATCGATCTTCACTCGTCTGCTCTGATACCAATTGTTGGTCCCTGTTTTGATCTAATCCACTAGATATGGAAGCACAAATATGAAATAGAAAATGAGAGAAATTACATTAGAATGATATGAATATATTCGAATACATGGAAATTTCTCTCGCTATAATATTGAAAACTCTAAGTGCGACTATAGTATATTTCTCTCAAAGTTATTCGTTGTACATTCCTAAGCGCATATTTATATGCGTAGGGTGTACAACATACCTAAAAAGGCTAAAATTGGGACTTGGGCCTTACACATAAATGGCCCTTATCCATTTAAAGCCTATTCTATTTATTACACTTTATTCCATAAAAGGTAAATAAAACAAGATTAAACTATAACAACTTGATCACAACAAAGTAGTCTTCAAGCACAATTGTTGATTTTCTTTTAATTTGTACCCTGTTTACTGGCCGCCCCAAGATGTAGGACAATTTTTCCAATCCCAGTGCATGTTGTCAATCGACCCAGTCATCCTAGGTAAGCCTCTCTTTGAGGCCTTTTCACTAAGACGATGCAAATAGCCATGGTTAGGGGTTCGTAGGTACCAAGAACCGTACACACTAATAAATTTCCTACAAATTTTCTTCATGCACAAAAGTATGGTCATCTCAAGCAAACAACATAACTCGTGTAATGAATCACTCGAGCAACCATTGGCGAGCATAAATATTGCACTAGTGAGTTTTTGTTGAGTAAAAAAAGAGATACCCCGTTTAGAGCAACTTTTGTACTTACAAAATAAGGATCAAAGTCCATGACATCTTTCATGATTCGATCGAACAAAGACTGTTGCATGCGAAAATGGCGCCAGAAGATACGTGTGTTGTAGGGTGGGTTTGGATTCAAGTAATCATCCATCAACAAACATTGTCCAGCTTCTCGACCAAGTCATGTACTCACGGATGTTGGAGTTTGTTGCAACAAAAGAATCCATCATATTCATGCACATGCGGTCAGAATAAGCTTCTTCTTCATCATCTTTCCCAATGGATTTGTAAAATCTGGGAAAAGAATTCATTATCTACTTTTGACCTTGTTGTAGGAAATTTGAAAATGGGAGAAGTAAAGATGAGTTGTGTGACTCCGATGTCAAGTGAGACCATGTATTATAGTAATATATATAGTTCTATAATGTAATATAGTGAGAAATTATCCAATGTACTATTAATGTACACAACAAGTGGGGAGTTAGATCCAATTTATTAGGATTGGGTACACCAAGAGGAGAATAACATCCAATATGCTATGAAATGACACACTTAGTGAAGAAGAGAATCCAATGTGATATGAATGACACATTAAGTGGAAAAGGAAATCCAATGTGGTATGGACAAACACACAAGTTGAGAAGAAAATCCAATGGTGAAATGAGATACAAATTTAATGAGAATGCTCATAAAATGTTCACACATTATTTTTTAGAAGAGTATGTGATAATAACCGAACTTTACTTGAACTCGGTTCATTTTTTGTTACCTGAAAAACGTAAAACAGGTTAGGAATATTTGGGTGTATATACAACTTTAACACTACTACATTTTAAGGTCTAATGTAACATTAAAATTGTAACATTTCATTACAGTGTTACAATAAATCAACCTATTGTAATGCTTTTGAATGTATCGTTACATTAGGTACTAACATCATGCAACACTTCTATTGTGTTCGGTGGAGTGTTACATTTCTTCTAGTTATTGTTACCTTTAATTGAACCTAATGTAACACTAAATATCCCATGGAAAAAATAAGAGCGCCAAAAGATAAACATGGGCCATTACGGAGCCATAGCCCAAAGTTGCCGACGTTTCATTAAGAAGCCCTAAGAAAATCAAAAGTCTCAACACCGCCTATCTGCAAAACACTCCCATTCACACGGCCTATATTTGCTAGCCGGCGACGGATGGCTAGCCAAAAAATGAAAGAAACCCTCCATTCGTCCTTCTTTCTCACCTTATCGTCTTCTTTCTTGGTCTCTGTGCACAAAACCTTCTCTCAGGGACGAAATCCTCCTCTGGCTAATTCATTAGATCTCCTTAAATATTTTAGTATTCTTGCCTTGTGACTGGGACGATTTCGGATGTGTAATAACAAATCTGGATGAATGTAAAGCTATATGATACGTACGTCTCTGAGTAGAATCGACCAGTTTGAAACCTAGCCAAAATTCAGCCGCAGAAGAAGTAGCGACCAGTCGGGGCCGGCCGCACACTCTTACCGCGACTGTGGCATAAAGTTGTCACGGCTCTGGCTTCTGGTGAAGTGTGAAGTCGTCAAGGTCGGTGTAGTCGTCCAGAACAACAAGTTTGAGTCATCTACAAAACATTTTCAGGTCAGCCGTTTGAGTCACCAAGCATCGCCGCAGGTGGAGTCCTCCAGTGACGTAAGCTTATTTTTATTATTACATTATAAGTTAAATTTTACATTGCATATACGGTGTTTGTTAAAATGCTTCATAGTAAGTTTATTGATGGTATTATATATATGTAGTCTTGTGGATAACAGAGGAATTGTGTATAAATAAATAAAATAAAACAAGAAAAAAATAAGTAAGGTAGCTATATACAAAGAAACGTTATGTTGTAAAATTATGGGAGCTTCTGCTATTGACCTAGGTAATGAAATTATGGGTATTATAGTAAATGTACTTGTCAGAAGGTTTGCTGGCCTGTAGAGGGCAAGGCATTGGGTTGCTTTAAGAAGAATTGAGGGGGTTTGGTATAATTTGGACGGTGATTTTTCTGCTCCTTCTGCTTTTAAAGACATAGAAGAAGTTAGGAAGTTTTTGGATGGAAGAATTGCTTCTGGAGCTGAAAAACAGTGAAGGGACTTTGGATCTTTATATGAAGTATGTATCTTTTTGGAAATTGTTGACTGCAATTTCATGTACATTCTTTTGTATGAGATAGCTGATGCTTTGTTGTGTTTAGTTATGGTTAATAAAAAAAAAGCGTATGTTGTTGGAATTTTGTTTGCACTGTTTCTACCACCTCAAATTAGAATTGTTTAATTATGTCTTTTATATATCCCCATAATTGGATAGATTTGATAATAAACTGACATCAAACTCTTACTCCAAATTATGTTGTATTGCATTGACTAATGGATGCTGTAATTTATTTATTTATTTATTTATTTATTTATTTATTTATTTATAGAATAAATGTATGTGATTAGAATCGAATTCCTCCTGCAACTGTGAAGGTTTTAATGCAAGAGGTGCTATGTCTCATCAAGGTCATGCTTCTCACGCTGATGCTAACCTTGCACATTCTGTTTCACTTTCAGTGAAGGTCCTGTTTTTCACCCCGTTTTGTTAATGAACACATTATGTTTCACTTTTATTCATGAAACACCAATAGAGTTCATTGAAAATTGGATTATTGGCGCTTAGCAGGTCAAAATCATGTTGTACTTACACTGACATAGAAGGAAATATAAAGTGAAGTTTACATTGCCTTCAAGCACTCTATTACTTATGTGATGACAAATGTTGGATTCTTTATAATGTAAAGTGACTCTCAATTTACGAGAAATAGCTTGATCAATTCATAAATTGTAATAACTTGCATCATTCTGAGATGGTTGCGGCTTTAATTTCAGAGGTATGTTGGTCTAGCCTATTTTCTTGATGAATCTGACATTACAATTAACTGCAATATAATCAATGTGATTCTTTCATCTGACATTACAATTAACTCATATTAATTGATAAATCCTAACTATCTAAGGTCTAAAGCTGTATGAAAAAGTTCAATTCATTTGATTTATAATGAAGGTCGAATAGGTGTATAAAAGAGTTCAATTCGTTTGATTTTCATTGGCATTATCTCTTTTTTGTATTAGATCTTTTCGAGTTCCACCTGAGGGTCCTCATTGTCTGATGCGCTTCTGAGTTGAACCTTTGCTTATCCTTGGAAATAATCTTTAATGACCAAGGTTAAGCCCAGCTCTTGTCCTATGAAGAGACTCTTTCTAGATTTCTTTTAATTTGTTGTTAGCCTTCTTGGTAAAGAATATAGTGGTTACATATATGAAACAATATAAAGCATGTGTGCTAATTATCTGTGTTTCTTGTTTTGCAGGGGAGATATTTACTTGAAGACGAGGATTTAATAGAACCAAATGATGCACACATGCTTTCTTGGCAGTTTGATTATTGTTTAAATGTTATACCTAGACATTGCTTTGTATTTTTCTCGCTACAGTTTTTGTATGTTAAGCTCATGTCTTTAGACTTGATAGATTGATATGTAAAATGTATTTTACATTTGATGAATGAAATATTTGTTGACTTTTTTTATATATTTTCTAATGCGTGTGCAAATCAATAAGGTTGTGCACATATGGATATGTGAGTGTATATATCTATATATATAGTAAGTGTTACATTTGATAATTGATCGGGACATGCGTATTATCAAAAACCATTACATTTGTATAAGTTTAAAATTGTTACATTTGCGCTCAATCTATTGTAACATTTGTGGCATGTTAAGAAGACTGTTACAGTTGGTCGTAAGTTCCGTTACAAGGCGTTACATTAGAGAAAATGCAACGCCAACGAATGTAACGACGAGAAACTATTACAATAAGTCTAACGTAACAGTTTTTTGGACCAAAGGTAATGAATCCTGCTGTTACAAAAGACTCGAAAATGTAGTAGTGTAAATAAGTATATATAAATTAATATCACATATTTGTGTAAATAAAATGTATAGCCTATTTGGTTATATAAATGTCAAATTTATAGTTTTACATCGAAATGTGTATTATTTTATTTCATAATTATTTTGGAAAAAGTTTATAAGGAAAACATTAGTTAAAATAATTTAATTATTATTTTACTAATTTAATATGTAAAAAATATGCTCTATTTATTAACGATGTTGAGATGTAGAGAAAATTAGGGCTTGTTTACTAACAGAGATATTTTCCAGTTTTTCAGAAAATTGGAAAACTAGAAAAAAGAAAACAGAAAACGTGTTTACCAAAAAAATTGCTGGAAAACTGGAGAAAAGAAAACAGAAAGTTGCGTTTACCAAATCGTTTTCCAAAACCAGAAAACTAAGATATGTCTCTATTTTCCTTAATGAATTGGAGAAGTGACTTTTAATAGTTTTTCAAATTTGGAAAACACGGATGCTGCAGTGCCGCTGCAATGAATTTGCATACTTACGCCTAGTGTTAGATCCAGTTTCGCTCCGATGTCAGTTTTAGTTCGGTTTGGTCAATGACCTGACAATCCCTAACTGGTTTGGTCAACGACCAGACGGTCTGGCCCTATCCGGACCGGTCGACGGCCGAGCAATCCCGGTTGATGACCCGACGGTCCTGGTCTGGTCGACGACCCGACGGTCCTTGTCCGGTCCGGTCCACGACCCGACGGTCACTATTCGATCCGGTCGATGAACTGATTGTTTCCGCCATGTCTGGTCAACCACCCGAGGGTCCCCGTCATTTCCGATCAACGATCAAAAAATGAAAACATAAATATAAAACTAGAAAATGTCTCTCTTAGTAAAGATGTCCTTAGTATTGACAAAATCTTACTCCCTCCGTCCCGGTCATTTCTTCCAACTTTCCTTTTTGGGCCGTCCCAATTAATTCTTCCAGCTTTCCAAAAAAGGAAATCAACCCATACTAAAAACCTTATTTTACCCTCCCCAATTAAAAAACTTTTCCCATTCCCATCTCCCCTTTACTCGTCTGCATCCCTCTCTCTCCCATTTACTCCCACCCGCATCCCTCTCTCCCATTTACTCCCACCACCTCCTCTTTCTCTCTCACTGCATTCGTCTCTCTCAATTACTCCAATCGTCTCTGACTCTCATTTACTTCCTCCGTCTCCCCCTCTGTAAATCTATCTACCCTTCTGCCTCCCCATGTCTCACATTTTTATGGATCTGAACCCTAATACTGAGTATGGAGAATATTGAACACTTCATCGTCCCTGACAGTGAAGATGGTTTTCTTCCGAGGGAAGCGGTGGCGTTGGATTTTGCAGACCCTGTATTGGTACTCCATCCGAGGTGCATGGCTCAGAACTCCCCGGAAGAGGATGCCCTCCTCATTATCCCGGACAGTGAAGAAGAGCTTCCCGAGGATGTAAGCGAGAAGCCTGCAGAGGTCGTGGGGGAGACGGTGGAACCAAATCGGCTTAAAAGACGCAGAGACATTGACATGCATCCTATTCGGAGAAGTCCCCGGATCGAGGAGTTCCTAAAAATAATTTTGCCAAAATGGGAAACAATGATGTGGGATATGGACACAGATTAGGGAAGTTTCTTCTATACCCCATCTTCGTTTATGGTTTAATTCATACTCTATGTCCATTGTGTGAAATTTGGGGTAAGCAATGATGAAAAATTGTTTTATTGATGTTTATTGTGATGCATGTGGGTTGTACATGGTGGTTTGGTATTATAAAGGGTAGTTAGGCATACTGTGATGAAAGTAGACCTTGTGTGTACTGGTCCTTTATGCATACTGTCATGAAACTGTCCCTTTGTATTCTGGTTCTTTAATTTCCTTGTCATGAATGTATCCCTACTGGTCCTTTATGCATATTGTGATGAAAGTAGCCCTTGTGTGTACTGGTTCTTTATGCATACTGTGATTTTTGTATTGGTTCATTCTGTGTGGTATGCTATGATGAGAGCATTAGGTTGTGAAATGGCACTCTATGCATGCTATGATAACCATATGATAGTGTTTTGGTAGTTAATGCATACTGTGATGAACATGACCCTCTGATGTGGTATTTTATGCATACTATGATGAGCATATGAAAGTAGTTTGGTAGTTTAAGCATACTGTGATGACCATGACCTTGTGATGTGGTACTTTATGCATACTATGATGACCAATACCATGTGATATGGTACTTTAGTCAGTACCATATGATGATCAGTACTTGTGTGTGATGTTTATGCTGATGTAGTTATTATTCATAAGGTCTGAGTATGATGTTGGTCCCAAAATGATGAAATCATTATGACCATTGCAAGATCACTGTGCTTCTATTATTAAAAAATGTCTGACTATGCTTGTACTTCTACAGAAGGTCTGAGTATGCTTCATCTATTACAAAATGTCTGAGCATGTTAGTACTAATTCTAAATGTCTGACTGTCCTTCAAAATTAAGTCATGTACAAAAAACAAAAAAAAATTAAGGCCTATTATGCCTGACCATGTACTTCATCACTGAAGATGATGATCATTATCTTCTTCAATTATGAAGTTCCCCTGACTTTCAGTATCTCCTGTTTGTTGCCCTAGAATCTGTTCTGTTGCTTCCAATAATTCAACATCTACCTCAATTGTTTTTGGATGTATCCCTTCTGACTGCATCCTATCCTTTGCATTGTGTGGTAGCTTGTAATTGTTGTCTCCCTGCACTTTCAGAACTTCAATCATAACATGCTGATAGCTTAGCCATACTTTGTTTAGAGTCATAGGTGATAGTAGGGGTGGGCATGAAAAACCGTAACCGCTTAACCGTGGTAAATAACCGAAAAACCGGTGTATTTTTCGGTTAACCGTACCGAATTTTTTAAAATTCGCGGTACGGTTAACCAACCGCAAAGAAAAAGCGGTTCATGGTATGTTGACGGTTGAAGTTATGTTAACCGCGGTTAACCGGTGGTGAAATTTTGAATAATTAGAATACGTAATATTTTGTTTCCGGTTCAGAGTCGATATCACTAGAAAGTCTCTCACAGTCATTGCCATAGCTGCTCTCCTCGTTGGTCACATTTAAAGAGCTGATTATAATTAAGGATAAAACTCAAAGCTGAAAAATTTGTCAAAATGCGGCTCTTTTAGCCGTCAACCAATTAATGACCAAAATCATAAATATTTAGAGTAATAATAATAATAATTGTGCTTCAAATGGAATTAACTACACCATTACCATTTACCTGCTAGGCACGTTATTGCATGGGTGACGAGTATTGAGCCCACCAGTATTACAAGTTTTTGTTCATATCGGGAAGTATATTTCCCTTTATTGTTAATTGTTTTATGGTTTATTGGTTAACCATTAGTGGTTAACCGAATATTTGGTTAACCGATATACGGTTAACCAATAATATGGTACGGATAGCGGTATTGAAAATTTAGTAACCGATATCTCGGTTAACCAAAATCCGGTTAACCAACCATGCCCACCCCTAGGTGATAGTTGTTTGAAAGCATCATCCACTGCATGTAACAGTTCATCCACTGTCTTGAGTGCATTCTGGTCTTTCAAAGATTCTATTGCCCCAAAAAACCCTAGGTCTAGGATGTTAAGGTCTGGAGAATTGGGGGGCTGGATAGTAAGGGTGATAGTAAACCCATCAACCATGGGAGCACTCATATACTCTGCATCATCATGTGAAATGTATGGCCTTGCATTGTCTTGTTGTATTATGATTTCTTTGCTTAACTGTGGAGGCCATTTTTCCTTGATTGTTGGGAGGACTGTGTTGATTAACATCATAACATGTCCTTGAACACTTTCTTTGTTATGCTAAGAATAGGTTTGGTTTCCATAACACCTGCATTTCTGTTTTTGCTTCTTCTTTTTGCCGCAACCTGTTCAACAAATGGAAACATGCCTATTTTTCCATCCCAAATAACCTCACCACTTTCTGAAAAAGGGGCCTACCCAGTACCACTACTACATTTTCGAGTCTTTTGTAACAGCAGGATTCATTACCTTTGGTCCAAAAAACTGTTACGTTAGACTTATTGTAATATTTTCTCGTCGTTACATTCGTTGGCGTTGCATTTTCTCTAATGTAACGCCTTGTAACGGAACTTACGACCAACTGTAACAGTCTTCTTAACATGCCACAAATGTTACAATAGATTGAGCGCAAATGTAACAATTTTAAACTTATACAAATGTAACGGTTTTTGATAATACGCATGTCCTGATCAATTATCAAATGTAACACTTACTATATATATAGATATATACACTCACATATCCATATGTGCACAACCTTATTGATTTGCACACACATTAGAAAATATATAAAAAAAACTCAACAAATATTTCATTCATCAAATGTAAAATACATTTTACATATCAATCTATCAAGTCTAAAGACATGAGCTTAACATACAAAAACTGTAGCGAGAAAAATACAAAGCAATGTCTAGGTATAACATTTAAACAATAATCAAACTGCCAAGAAAGCATGTGTGCATCATTTGGTTCTATTAAATCCTCGTCTTCAAGTAAATCTCTCCCCTGCAAAACAAGAAACACAGATAATTAGCACACATGCTTTATATTGTTTCATATATGTAACCACTATATTCTTTACCAAGAAGGCTAACAACAAATTAAAAGAAATCTAGAAAGAGTCTCTTCATAGGACAAGAGCTGGGCTTAACCTTGGTCATTAAAGATTATTTCCAAGGATAAGCAAAGGTTCAACTCAGAAGCGCATCAGACAATGAGGACCCTCAGGTGGAACTCGAAAAGATCTAATACAAAAAAGAGATAATGCCAATGAAAATCAAACGAATTGAACTTTTTTATACACCTATTCGACCTTCATTATAAATCAAATGAATTGAACTTTTTCATACAGCTTTAGACCTTAGATAGTTAGGATTTATCAATTAATATGAGTTAATTGTAATGTCAGATGAAAGAATCACATTGATTATATTGCAGTTAATTGTAATGTCAGATTCATCAAGAAAATAGGCTAGACCAACATACCTCTGAAATTAAAACCGCAACCATCTCAGAATGATGCAAGTTATTACAATTTATGAATTGATCAAGCTATTTCTCGTAAATTGAGAGTCACTTTACCTTATAAAGAATCCAACATTTTCATCACATAAGTAATAGAGTGCTTGAAGGCAATGTAAACTTCACTTTATATTTCCTTCTATGTCAGTGTAAGTACAACATGATTTTGACCTGCTAAAGAACCACACTTGTTTCAAATATTTTCTAACTAAGCGCCAATAATCCAATTTTCAATGAACTCTATTGGTGTTTCATGAATAAAAGTGAAACAGAATGTGTTCATTAACAAAACGGGGTGAGAAACAGGACCTTCACTGAAAGTGAAACAGAATGTGCAAGGTTAGCATCAGCGTGAGAAGCATGACCTTGATGAGACATAGCACCTCTTGCATTAAAACCTTCACAGTCTCTAAACCCTAAACCCTAAACCCTAAACCCTAAACCCTAAACCATACCCACTGCACCGAGGGACATTACTTTAGTTATGAACCTCTTTGATTTGCATACTCTGTGTGGATCAGTCTCTTCCAACCCCATGTATAATCTTTGAGATGTTTTTGTCATGAAAAACCATTTTTCATCAATGTGTATCACATTCTGAAATGTTTGAAAAGTAGGCTTCTGTGGCATTGATTTCTCTATCTGACTAAGACAGAACTTTAATTTGTGCAATTTATTTGCATCACTTAGAAATGGCTTTATTGCATTTGTATGCCTTCTGAGCTTAGCACTTTGAACCAATATGTGGACACTTGACTTTGATATTGAGGTGGCAGCTGCTAAGGACCTTATGTCAGTCCTTTTATGCAGTGGGATCTGTGATACCTGAGATAGACCTAATTCTATCCTTTTTCTGCCATAGTACTTCCTACACACATTTACTGCATCACCTTGTACAACTTGCTTTTTAACTGTCTCCCAAATACCAGAAATAGTTCTTTTGGACACTTCATAGTGTTCACCAAGTATGACAAAAATACCTTTCTGAGCTTTCAAGTACTCCAAAGAACCTCTCCTACTGGACTGATGTTAGTTTTCTCGCACTTAAAATAGATTGTAAAATAGTGGTGTAAGTACGAGTATCGTCTCCACAGGGACGGACAAAAGGGAATTAAGAATTAAATAAATTCAACGATTAAAAATAAATAAAATAAATGTGTCGTGCGAGATTTGATTAGGAAAATTAAATTGCGAAAAAAGAAATTAAACTAATGGGTTCTTTCTAATTAATGACGATAGGAAACAAGGATTGATTCCGGGGTAATCAGATTTCTAGCAGATCAGGTTTAATTACATCAAAATTAATTTAATTGAGCCTAGCTAATCATTACTAAGTTCTTACCGCTCTCGCGGCGTAGAGTACAATAATTTAGGGGATCGGGCTGATCTCTCATGCGACATGATCCTAAATTATTACCAAGACGAGCGAGCTTACGGCCCCTTAATCACTACTAATCTCTTAGCGAACGATTAAGTGTGGGTGAATGTGTTCTAAAATAAATTAGATCTCTCTTAATTTATTCTACCAACAATTATTGTAATTCTAGTCGCAGTTCTAGGTTACAAGAGATATCGATTAAATCATTCATACACAAATTAAATAAAAATTCATGCAATTTAAACCATCAAGATCCTAGCCATATATCAGGAATAACCCCTTCATCAATCCCAAATCCCTAATTAAAACTACTCACAACTTATAATTGAATAATCAATAGAATTGGGAAGAATAGAAATAATTGTCATTAATTAAAAAGTAGGAACTTATAAATAAACCCAAAGAATTGAAGAACAAGGCTTGAAAGTTCTCAAAATTTTGTGTTAGGCCTTCTCTCTAAGTTCCCCATCAAAACATGGGTTTACAGGCTGTTTAAATAGGAAAAACGGAGCAATTCGGGTGAAATTAGGACTCCAGGGCACGCACGGCACCACGCACGGCATGCGTGGCGTCCGTGCGTCCGGAATAGCTACGCGCATCAAAATGTGCCACGCACGCGTGCGTCCCCCACGCACGGCCGTGCGTGGCTGCCAGTGGGTTTTCCGGTTTCTCGCCTCGGATGCACGATCGTGCGTTCCCCTATGCACGGCGTGCGTCAAACTTCCGAATTTGACTTTGCTTCCTTCATTAAAGTTGTAGATAATGAAGTCCTCTATCCACCACGACTTGACTAATTGGATTCGAATAATCCAATCAAGAGATATGAATAAAATCATGGAAGGTCTCATTCTGAAATCGCAACAGGGATCATCTGACCTCATCATCTGTTTTCACCTTCTTCCTCTCAGATTCTCTCATTTGTGTCTTAATATGATTTGTAGCCCTTTCAGTTTTCTTTCAGATGAAACTTGAATCGTGTCCTTTGGATTCTTCTACAAAGATATATGCTTGAATGATTGACATAAGGTCATCCTGAACACCGTTTTAAGCTCTATTTGTCTTCTTTTGATCATGTAGCCAATCCTAGAGCTCTTTTGTCATCAAATCTTCATCGTGAACATCCCGGTGACCTCCCAATCTCTCAATTCACTCTCGAATGCTTCTCAAATCGTCCCGATTGCTTCTCAAGGGCCGGTGCTGGGCTCAAATTCTCTGAATTTGACTCCAAAAGACATAAAACTCAAATCAACGCCTGATAACATAACTTGAGCTAAAATTGAGACTTGTAACACCTTAAAGCTAGGAAAACAATCACAAGTCGATCCCAACACGCATCAATGCATGTCTAAATACGCACTTATCATGGACATTAAGAGTACATGTGTTATGGTGTCTTTTTAAATGTTTGAAAGCTTTTTTCCTCCCCACTGCATCACCATGACCATGGCTTGTTACTATTTGCAGGTCTAGGGGTCCTGGTGTGCAAGAAGCTGAAGAAAATGAAGAAGAAGCTGCAGCTGTGGAAGATAAACTAGCCATGGAAGCTGCCTTTTTTTGTTTTCAGTGTGTGTGTGGAGTGTCTGTAAGTGTGCGCGTGTGTGGAGTGTGTGATGGAAGTGTGCGTGTGTGTATGTAAGGAATTAGGAGGGAGTAGTATATGTAAGGAACCAAAAAGTAATCTCTCTCCTTTTTTGGATTGACGTCTAATGTATGCATAACTTAGCCAAATTTGAATAGTGGTTACTATTCACATGTCAATCAATCTACTTTTAATCATTTTTTCACTTTATTAAAGTTTTTACCTCAACTTTTACCCTTTTATTTACCCCATTCGGTCAAGGATATAAATGGAAAGTCAACCCCTTTAACTTTTTGCATAAATTTGCGATACCAGTCAAAACTGAAAAAATGACGGGGACGGAAGGAATAATTTATATTTGTAGAGGTCACCCTAGGATGGCGCCACCTCGCTTCTCTCTCTGACATCTTCTGTTAGGCATTTAAGATGCTCATTTTACACCGCAGACCCCGTTGCTTCTAGGTGCTTTAGTCCCGCCTCGAACCCACACACATTCACAAGTTCCCGCAATACCAATGGAAACCCTCTTGGCGTGTTTTGCAATTCCTCCAACAACAGAATCTCACTCCACGAGATTCTTTCCCCTAAACCTGCTCGTCGGTAGGAAGCAGCATGCATTCGGAGCGAAAACATTGTCTGCGCCTGATTCAGCCGTCCAAAGTTCTGTGCTGGACCTTAACGAGGCTGTTAAACCTGTCTACTCCCCCACCCCTCCTAATCGCCCTCTTCGAACTCCTCACAGTGGGTAATTTACTCTGGTCCATGTTTATTTTATAGTCGGGCATTGTTTTTTTGAGCATTTTGTCGGATAATGTAAAAATTGAATTGATTTCGGGCAAGTTTTCCGCAATCCTCTTGATTTTTCATCAAGGTTAACAATACTCCAGATACTGAGATACATACTTCGTTGTGGTTTTGAGTTATAACATCTATTGTTAAGAACTTTGCAGGGACTAAAAATGGCCAACTTTGAAAAAAAAGTGGAGCACACTGAGGTGTCTTCAAGTTGCTCTTGCTTGTACTTCTAGAAGTGTATCAGGAAGAAAATGAATCTGATCTATTTTGGTTCATGTCAATTTGTTCGTGAGAATGACAAGTGATGACTATCATTCTGGATTTAGCGATCTTCACTATTGCTCTTCTTCATCCATAAATACTACTCCCTCCTACAAAACAAGGCCAAATTGACTTTTCTTGGTTTTAGTTATTATGTTTGTGTGAAATTTTTCAGGCTCAAAAGATTGAAAACTATCGACCTAGGACCTAAAATTCCATGAATTTTATTTGTTTAGTTTTTTATTAGTTGCATGACTGATATTTGATAAATTCTTCTTCACAAAAAAATAATACAATTCATGATAACTTATGTCCTAGATTGATAGTTTTCACTCATTCAGGCCCTTTAACGACACATTTCATCTTTTAGGTCCCAGATTGACAACTCATCCATTTTTCAGGTCCAATGGATTAATAAAATCCTTAAATTTTTTAATTTTATGAAAGTATTGGAATTTTATCAATTCAGGACCTGAAAGACAGATGAATTATCAATCCGGGATCCGGAGATGAAATATGTCGATATTGGGCCCGGATGATTGAATACTATCAATTTAGGACCTAAAATTCCATACGTTTTTATTTATTTATTTTTTTGTTAATTCCACTGCTAATTTTTGATGAGTTTTTCTTCCCAAATTTTTATTAGTTTAATAAAATTACTTAATATTTTAAATTTTTAAAATAAAAAAATAGTATTGCGTAACATTCATGACAAGTTAGGTCCTACATTTCATCTTTCAGTTCCTGGATTGGTAGCTCATCTATTTTTAACAAAGAGCATTTTCATATAATTTTCATATTTTAGATAATTTCCTATTAAAAATATAGTAAGTTAAACTTGATCATCATTGACAAAGAAAAGTCAAAAGTCAATATGGCCAAGTTTTGCGGGATGAGGGAGTACATAGTACTATGTACCTTTTTACTGGCTTAGGTCGTTATCACAAGACAGCTTTTAAAGTGGGACAATGGTCTTTTTTACATGACATTGTTTTTGCAGTGTTTATAATACAGTGTTCACGCTTATTTATAGAAAGTATTCATTTATGAGACATAAAAAAGAGAGTAAAATTGGAATACCATAATACTTTTCAGGAACTCATGAATTCTTATACTTTCCTTGTTTCTGTAGTTTGGTTAATTGTGCATTATGATAAGGTCCGTAGCGAGTAATATCTTTACCTTTATTCTAAAAGAATAATTGACTCCTAGAAAGCATATCTACACCTAAAAAGATATCTACAAGAGAACATAAGAAAGTACTCCCTCAGTCCCTTAAAACTTTGCCAAGTTTGACCGGCACAGGAAGTAATAAAGTAAAAACTATGTGGTTGAGGTATGTGAAGAGCAGAGAGAATTTAACTGGAACCACACATTCTTTACTTAAAAGTGAGAAAGTGGCAAAGTTAATGGGACAACTAAAAAAGGAAAGTTGGCAAAGTGTTAAGGGACAAAGGGAGTATATACTATTGACACACATGCAAATGATTGCATGTAGCCATGTGCATATTGTTGTTTCATAAGCTTGGATTTTCTTTCACTCATCGTGTTTGATATATGGTGGTTGTATCAGATACCATTTTGATGGGACCCGTAGACAATTTTTCGAGGGATGGTTTTTTAAAGTTGCCATTCCAGAATGTAGGCAGAGTTTCTGCTTTATGTACTCTCTTGAAAACCCTGCATTCACCAAGCCATTGAGTGTACTTGAGGAGCTACAATATGGGCATCGTTTTACAGGAATTGGGGCCCAAATTCTTGGGGCCGATGACAAGTATATTTGCCAGTATACTCCAGGCTCTACAAACTTTTGGGCTGGTATGTTTTTTTAATTCTAGTTGATCCTCTCCTGAGTTACTATGTATATATTTGGGGATAGAAAACGGTAGGGAAAGGGAAAAAATACGCTCGGCAAAGTTATCTTCTTTTGTTTGGCTCTACCACAGAAAATATAAAGGAAAAAGAAACATGTTCATTGGTTTTTAATTTTTCCTTTCTTTGTCTTTATATAATGCGTTGTAGAAATAAATAACGTAAGTTTGAACCTGTGTTATCAAGCCCGTTCCATCCTACGCGGGTCAACCCAGATTCCGGTGACACACATGGAATAACGGGCCGGTTACAACTAACCTGTTGAACTGTCAAAACCCGCCCAAAACCATAGACCCACGTTTTACCTGGTCCAAAACCGGCTCATAATCTGCTGCTAACCTGCTAAGTCGCTAACTTGCCCAATACATCTTTTAAAGGTCATTAAAGGGGAGGTATGGACCCTCGCCTATCCTGAGTGAGCGCTAGTGCTATTTCACCTCTAACCCTAAGGCTTGTTTGTTCTCCGTAACATCTTTAAGGTTAAACTTTTATTGTTAATCATTAATTAATAATAATGATAATAATAATACCTATTATTACTACTTTCATACTATCCTATTATGTATACCACATTCCAAGTATAAGTAAAAACACTTATACAATTCTCTAAAAAAAATTACTAAACGTTACATTACTTATATATGTAATGGCTATCTAATTTTTAAAACCATTTTAAATTTTGTTAAAATTGTATATGTTAGAAAAATAATTATATTCAATGCTTATTATGAATTACAACAACAACATCCAAGCATTATTCCCAAAAGATTTTGGAGTCGGCTAATATGAATCAATCCATGATATCAGAGCCAAGAAAAGAAAGATAGGAAAAATAAAAAAATAAAGTAAGATAAAAAGGATAAAATAGAGATAAATATAAAAATAAAAAGAACATAACAAAGATAAAAAATAAAAGGGAAAACTGTCAAATAGGTCCATGTACTTTTGTGGAAAAGTCAATTGAGTCCTACTACTTTTTAGCGAAGCAATTAGGTCCACGAAGTGTTAAAAATTGATCAATTCAGCTATTCTCCCGGTGATGATCCGGTTTTGCTGGTTGACGGGTGACATGGACGTCCAACTGGGTTTTATTTTGTTTTACTGTTGCATTATTTTTTTATTCTTTTTCGTTTCTTTTAGTTTTTCTTTTTCCTTTCTAGTTTCTCCTTCTTTCTTTTTACTTTTGTCTTTTTCTCCTCTCCCACAGACCCAGTCCCCCGTTCTTCTTCCGATCCCCAATTTCTTCATTTCCCTTTCTTTTGTTTTCCTTTCTTGTTTCTTTCTTTATTTCTTTCACCTCTCGATCACCGAACATAGACGGGGATGAGGCTGCCTGGGAGGTTGTGGCTATGGAAGGTATACAAAGGTAGGAGCAGCGGATCAGAGGTGATGGGTAAGCACAGAGGTAGGGGCAGCGGAGGTGGTGGGTATGGAGGTAGGGACGCCGCCGCGGAGGAATTGGTATGTTTAAGAGGTGCTGGACATGGAGTAACGGTGGCCAGAAAGCAAAGGTGGTGGGTATGGAGCTAGGGGCCGGCAGAGGTGGCGGGTATGGAGATAGGAGTGGCAGAGGTGGTGAATATGGAGGTGGTGGCGGTGCAGATCGCTCTGGTGGAGGAATCAGAGATGGAGGCCGACCGGCCGGTGATGGATGTTAGAAATATTGCCGGAGAAGAAAGAAAAGGAAGGAAATACGGATGGGGTCATGCCGCAGAAGAAAGAACGGACTGACAGAGAAAGAAAGAGAAAATGAAAAAGAAGGAAGAAAAAAAGAGAAGAAAATCTAGATGGACATTACTGGACATCCACATCACATGTCAACCGAGAACCGGATCATTACCTATAAAATAGCTAATTTGATCAATTTTTAACACTTAATGGACCTAATTGCTTCGCTTAAAAGTAGTAGGACTCAATTGACTTTCCGCAAAAGTACATGGACCTATTTGACAGTTTTCCCAAGATAAAAATAACATAAGAACTATGTTGCACGGAAACGTGAAAATAATGCGGAAACGGGAAACGGAAAACGCCATATTTTACTCAAAAACAACTCTTTAGAGAGTTTCCGAAGAGTTCCCGTTGAGTTTTTGAAATGGAAATGTAAGCTTTCCTAAGAGTTTCCGTGCTTCATAATAGCATAAGAACATAGATCAAGAAGATAAAAGATAAAAGAAAACTCAAAAAGAGTGAGAAAAGAGAAGTTCTCTACACGAATATGCGCCCTTCACTTTGCTCTCTCCAAAGCCATACTCTCATCTAACCCAAGAAAAACATATCCATTCTGATTCCTCTAATACGCATCCATTTGGGTCTTCCTCTTCGTCTCTATCCCGCCTCTCCTCCCCACCTCTTAACTCATCTAAGAGGTGCATCACTCGGTTTTACATATTATCATTATTAAATTATAAATGAAAATATTTTCCCCTAACGACTTTAATCTGATATATAATTATACATATGTTTTATTTTACCTTTTTAGCAAATATTAACTAGTTAGAGCTGTTGATTAGGCAAACCCTCCTCCCCTCCAGGTCTGGGCTAACCCTTGACCCGGACACTTGTCCGGGTCGCTTTGCAGTCCGGTTTTGACAGCATAGATTTGAACACATACCAAGAATAAGCTTTGTGAGTTTGAAGATTTGTTCTTAGCTTCTCTTCCCAATTCCTGGAATACTTTTTCTCCCAATTATTTGTTCTCTTTCCCTGGCGTTTTTGAAGTTCCAAACTCCACTTGATCCAGTAAAATTTATCTTTCTAGATAACTGATATATTCATTTGTTTTGTTTCTTGTTATTAATCATTTAGGATCTTTATCA
This sequence comes from Cuscuta europaea, assembly GCA_945859875.1. Lineage (NCBI taxonomy): Eukaryota > Viridiplantae > Streptophyta > Magnoliopsida > Solanales > Convolvulaceae > Cuscuta > Cuscuta europaea. The sequence goes on from CAMAPE010000009.1 coordinate 3,716,556, forward strand.
ATTTTTGAAGATTAAAAAAACTGTCCACTGTATTATTAGAGTTGGTATTCTTGTGAACAGATAGGCATGAATTGGTTCTTGGAAACACTTTTGTTGCCCAAGCAGCTTCTAAGCCCCCAAATAAGGAGGTTTCTCCTCAGGTGATTTCTATTTACTTAGTTCATTCATTAAACTGTCTGCGCCTCTTTGTTATGAAGCAACAGTCGGTCCATGCAATTTTCGACGCAATTTTCACTATGGGTCATCCGGAAACAGTCTCTCTGTGCTTTAGTACAGGTGTAAGACTGCGTACATCCGATCCCCCATTACCCCACCATAGGTGGGAGCCTTTGCGGCACTGGGGTAATGATGATGATGAATTCATTCATTTATCAACCTGATGTTGATTGGTAAAGAATAATTGACTCTGAACCATGTTAAGTTTTGTTATTTATCGTATTCTGTTTTGAAGAAACATAAGTGAAGCAGAATCCATTAGTTTATACTTATATTTCCAAAACAAGTGTTAATTAGGTTAATAGTACTATAATTTGGTACTGCATAATATGTTATGAGTATTCAGTTTGAAAGATTGAGTTGTATTTAGAGGATTTCATCCTTCGCTCCGTGGAAGCTAATGATTGTTTCAGTAATGTGTTAAACAGGTGTGTGATTATAATGTATTTTCTAGGATAAAGTATATGCCTTGAGAAGGTTGTGGAATTTTAAATTAGAGCAATATACAGGAGTTCAATTGCCGTGTTTTGGAGGGGTTTCAAGTGAGTCCGCTCTGGCATCAGGGATCCATTCGTGATGATGGAAGGTATTCTCCATCCATTTTCTTACAAAGTTATGATTTTTTGCTAATTGAGACATTCTAGTTATCAATACTTCAAGTATGAAAGCATGGGTTAATAGGAAAATAGTATTAAACAAAAGATTTATTAGAATTGTATAACTTTTTAAACGTGCAAATAGGCAAATAGTATTAATCAAAAGATATAGCTTCACCTTATGTCTTGATTCTAGAATTTCCATCAGTTTTCCTCCTTATTCACTCACTCATCATCATCATCATTACCTCAGTGCCGCAAAGGCTCCCACCTTTGGTGGGGTAGGGGGGTCGGATGTACGCAGTCGTACCCTTGTACTAATTACTAAAGCACAAAGATACTGTTTCCGAATGACCCAAAGTGAAAAAATGCGTCAAAAATTGCGTAGACTGAGTGCTACTTCATAACAAAGAAGCGAAAACAGTTTAGTGAGCCGTTTTGCTTTATTCCATCATATTCCCAAGCCAAAAACTAGTGAGTTTTTGGCTCCATTGCTTATTCACTCACTATATAAAAATAAATAAAGGGTGAAGATGTTTTCGTCCCCCAGAGTATAGTTGAATTTGTTTTAAATCTCCCCCATAGCTATGAAATATGAAATTCGTCTGGCCACCATAAATGGTAATTTGTCAGTTGTGTCCCTGGACCACCCCGTTAATGTCCAGTTAACTAATCCGTGATGCAGTAGGCGATAAGTTTGAGTTGTTGGGTAATTGTTTGTACTCCCCTATACTATCCTGCAGTAATATCCATTTTAGCCCCTTTTAAAAAGTGAAGTTTTTTGCTCTCCATTAATGTAAATGTGCCGGTTGTGGTCCATCATGTTTCTGTTTCGTTCTAGGACCACTCACTCTCTCTCTCTCTCTCAAAGTATAAAAGTATGAATTAGTTTAGGCTATGTTTGACAAAAGAGAGATTTATAAGCTGCTTGCTGATATATGACAAAAAGATTTTTGCTCATAAGTTAATTTTTAAGTTATAACTTAATTTATACTCTTGTTTTTATCATTTGTTCCTTATTTCTGTTTCAGAAGTTTCCATTCCATTTGTAGAAACTTTAGCTTACTTCTTCATCTTTTCTTTCCTACTATTTCTCCTTCGTTTTCTACTTTTCATCTTCTTTCATACTTTTTCTACTTTTCATCTTCTTTCCTACTTTCTCATCTACTCTCTCCCGTGTATACACTATTTACTACCCCTACTATGTCCCTCTTAATCTCCATGAAAATCCTAAATGATTAACTAACAAATAATGGAGGGAGTTAAATCAAATAGCGGAGGGAGTATTTACTTATACTCTGTAGTTCATAAGCTAGTTGATGACACTTATTTTTTGGTAAAGGTAAAATCAGGTAATAGGTTAGCTAAGAAACATAAAATGTTATAAAATGATATGTTTAAGATTATGTTAAAATAAAGTGAGGTTAAATGTGGAACTTTATGCAAAAAAGCTAGCTAATTACATAAGCACAAGAATATTTGAAAAGTTCCATCAACCAAATTAAACTGATTTCAAAACCAGTTGTAAAAGCAGCTAATGGCTAGCTTATGAAATGCCAAAAATTACCTTGTACTGGTGCAATTGTTTCTACTTTCTGTAAACATCTTTTGTCTCCTATACCGAAGACCTGATGTTGTGTACAGTGTAAACTAACCATTCTTTGTAGGTGTATGATAAGTATTTGGAGGTTTCATTTACATAGTTTTTGATAAATGGCATTCATCTGATTATTTGACACGCCCTAGCTTGGCAGGACCGATTATGTAGAAACCGTGAAGACTGCGCGTTGGGAGTACAGCACCCGCCCCATTTATGGATGGGGAAACTTGGGGTCAAAGCAAAAATCCACGGCAGGTTGGCTTGCTGCATTCCCTGTGTTTGAACCTCATTGGCAAATATGCATGGCCGCCGGACGTTCAACAGGTACTGCTCAATAACCTGTAAAAAACCAAGACTAATTGAATGGCGAGGGAAAGGAGGCAGGGAGGAGAGGGAGGGGACGACCTAGACAAACGTGGATTAGAGTGGTCAAAAATGATATGGTATTTCTTGGGTTATATGAAAGTATGACTTTGAAGAGGGCGAAGTGGAGGGAGAGTATTTATGGATGATTGGTTTGATTTTGTTTGTCTCTCTTTTTCTCTATTTATTGTTTTTAACTCAGATATCATGTTTCAGTTCATCTTAGCCTACCCAAATCTCTTGCGAATAAGGCTTAAATGTTGTTGTTTGTTTTATTTTTTTATTTCAAAATTATATTATTGTTTACTGAAGTGATGTTTTATTCATACACTATTTTATACTCTGTTTTGCACTTCAATAAGTCTAGTTGTGAATGTGTACACATTAGTTGGAATCTGGCATTTCAATGCTATATTTGTGATTTGCATAGTGTTGAGTTGTTGACTACTTGTTAGTTGTTAGTTGTTACTTGTTTGGTTCAGACTTTTACCTAATTGGTCTCATGTCAATGGAATTGGAATGATATGGTAGAGATTGCACAGGTATAGAATAGCAATTCAATAGGAAATCTAGCTAAACAACAAGAATTTAGCTCAAGAAACAAATCAGCACTTTATTGATGAAGGTAAACCAGTACACCGAGTCCCAAAGAAGAGAAAACAACTCTCTAATCTTCCCAGTCCCCAGACCAACTGTTTCCTGCCTTCTATTCTATTTATAGCCTCATAGACTAACCGAAAGTAGTTACAAGCAATTAACAGAAAGTAACTAATAACAACTAGTCTATTTATTTCTTCTTGAATGTACTTGGCCATAATATCTATCCTCCTTGTTAGAAATACTCGTGTCCCTATCAATACTCCCCCTCTGAAAATCCAACTTGCCCTCAAGTTGGAAATCTGGGAATTGATCTTGGATCACTTGTTCCTCCTCCCATGAATCTTCAAAATCAGGAAGATCCTTCCAATGCACTAGGATTTCCTTCTTTCCTTCTTGATCAATTCTGACTTTTCTGACTCCTTCTGGTTTCACTTGTTCACATTCATCTGTGAGACACTTTGGAATGTCTTGATAATGAACAGTAGGTTTCAGCACCTTTTTAGTAAAGATATGTGGAATACAGGATGTATTCTACTATCTTCTGGCATTGTTTGTAATTGCGCAATGCAATTGCGCCTCATGGCGCGCCTCAACTAATTCCTAGACTATGGCGTAAAAGGCATTGCATATGGCGTTGGGAGTGTGGCGTACGCAATATTGCACTGAGGCGTACGCAATATTGCATACGCAATAAGGCGCTCTGAGGCGTACGCAATAGGAGAACATCAGGGTGTAAGGGTATTATTTGGGTCCACTCGGCCCACTTTTAAAATTTTATAATTGATGTTATGATCCCTATTTCAAATCACTAGTTATTGATTGGACTTTTTCAGTCGATCAATCTTAAATTCTCATATCTTAGATTTTTTTATAAACGATTCAGAAAGCTTTGGTATTCTATGGTACTTTGAAGTTTGAACATATTACTTTGCTAGGACTGCGGCCTCTTATGATTTGTTTTAATATAACATTTGACGACTTTTGACAAATATGTTTATTTTTTATTATGTTTATATTATATATATATATGTGTGTGTGTGTGTGTGTGTATATATATATATATATATATATATATATATATATATATTACGCCTCAGGCATACGCCTCATTGCGCAATGAGGCTTACGCAATATGCAATATTCAAAAAACGCCACGACTACGCAATACGCAATTTCAAACCTTGTCTTCTGGTAATTTGAGCTTAAAAGCCACAGGGTTCAATTTCTCTAGGATTTCATATGGTCCATAGAATCTGGGACTGAGTTTCTGATTGATCCTTTTGGCCAAGCTCTTCATTTTATAAGGCTGTATCTTCAGGAATACTTTGTCTCCCACTGCCAACTCCACTCTCCTTCTATGTTTTTTAGCTTGTCGTTTCATTAAATTTTGAGCCTTAGCCATATTTTCCTTTAACTCCTTCAATATCTCATTCCTTTTAGCTGTTAGTCTAGATACTTCAGCTACTGCAGTTAAGCTTACATCCCCTCTGATTATGGCAGGTGGTTCTTGTCCAAATAAAGCTTGGTATGGGGTATTCTTTAGGGAAATGTGATAATTTGTGTTATACCAAAATTCAGCCCATGGTTGCCATTTCACCCATTGTTTAGGTTTTCTGTCAGTCACACACCTCAAATAGGTTTCCAAACATCGGTTTACCACTTATGTCTGCCCATCACTCTGGGGGTGGTGTAGACAGTACTGTATTTCAGCTGCGTGCCTGCCAATTTAAACTAACTCTGACCAAAAAGTGTTAAGGAAAATACTATCCCTGTCACTGACAATTGACTTAGGGAATCCATGAATTCTGACAACCTCCTGTACAAATATCTCAGCAACTTCCTTAGCATTAAAAGGATGTGATAGAGGTAGAAAATGTGAAAACTTAGTTAACCTATCCACAATCACCAATATGGTATCTTTTCCATGAGATTTAGGTAAACCACCTATAAAATCCATACTGATATCAGTCCATATTGGTTAGGTATGGGCAAAGGTTGTAGCAAACCTGTACGTTTTAGGACCTGATATTTATTTCTCTGGCAAACTTCACAACTTTGTATGTAATCTTTAATATCAGATCTCATTCCAGCCCAAAAAAATAGGCTTGATATCTTTTTCATTGTTCTGAAGTACCAGCTTCCCTTTGTAGTATAATAACCCTCCTTTCAATTTGTAATCCATATGTTGGTCTGGCTGACTGAGTACCTTCTGTATGATGTCCCCACATTTAGTATCTTTCTGCAACTCTTCTTCCAAACCCTCCCATTCTTGGCAAGTAACTATGGATAAAGCTGAGAAAGTTGACTTTCTTGAAAGAGCATCAACGGCTTTGTTTTCACAACCTGGTTTATATTTAATGATGAAATTGTAAGCCATAAGCTTTGCTATCCACTTCTGTTGATCCTCCCCCATTATTTTCTGTTCAGTCAAATATTTCAGGCTTTCAGACTTCTTTGGTCAGTATGGACCTCAAAACTCCTTCCCAGTAAGTATGGCCTCCATTTTTGGATGGCAAACACCATGGCCATCGGTTCCTTCTCATAAACTGATTTGGTTAGATGTTTAGGAGATAATTTTTTGCTCATGTAAGCAATTGGTCCACCTTCTTGCATCAAAACAACCCCAAACCTTTCCTTGAGGCATCAGTTTCTACCACAAATAATTTGTTGAAATTTGGGACCCTTAGTACTAGTAAAGAAATCATAGTAGCTTTCAGATCTTCAAAAGCTTTATTGGCCATTCCATTTAAATCCATCCTTCTTCAATAGGAGTGTTAGTGGTGCAGCAATCCTGCTGTAACCCTTCACAAATCTCCTGTAGAACCCAGTTAAGCCCAGAAAACCTCTCAATCCCTTTAGGTCTTTGGGTACAGCCCAATTCTTCATTGCTTCAATTTTGCTAGGGTCAGCTGCCACCTTTTTTCAGAAATGATATGGCCTACATAATTCAATTGCTCTTGACCAAAAGAGCACTTCTTCTGGTTAGCCACTAAGCCATTCTTCCTCAAGGCCTTACCTTCCTCGGGTGTTCTTTATGTTCCTCTCTAGTTTACTGTATACTAGTATGTCATCAAAGAACACCAAGGCAAATTTCCTTAAGAAAGGTCTCAACCTCATTCATTAGGGCCTGAAATGTTGAGGGGGCATTAGTCAGCCCAAATGGCATGACTAGATACTCATAATGCCCTTCATGGGTCCTGAAGGCAGTCTTATGAGTATCACTAGCTTTCATCCTAATCTGATGATAGCCTGATTTTAAATCCAGTTTTGAGAAGATTCTTGCCCCTCCTAAGTCATCAAGAAGCTCTTCTATAACTGGAATGAGGAATTTGTCAGGTACAATTACTTTTTTTTGGGCCCTATAATCCCCACAAAACCTCCAACCACCATCCTTCTTTTTAGCCAATAAAACTGGGCTGCTAAAGGGACTTGCTATGTTTAATTATTCCAGAATTCAGCATTTCAACAATAATTTTCTCTCTCTCATTCTTCTGATCAAAAGAATACCCGTAAGGGCGTAAGGCCTTAAGTTGGGAATGTTTGCTCCTTCCTTGATGTTTATGGCATGAATTCTTAGTTTTAAAAAGCGCGCCTGAGGCGCACAAAGGCGCGAGGCGCATAAAGGTGAAGAAGTCATCGCCTTTTACATAGCCAGGCGGCTTAGGGTTTACGAGGCGTGCGCTTCTCTCGCTTATTTGCGCCTTTCTCGCTTCTGAGAGGCGAGCGCCTTAGCCGCCTCATGGATTCTGGCGATTACCGTTCCTTGGCGTGCGCTTCCCTCACTCCATCAAACTCCAAACCTCCAAGTCTCTCTAGTCTTCTTCCTTACTTCTGCTTTTGGTAATTTGGTCTTCGGATATATCTGCCTATCTGCGTAACTCTGCCCCTTCCGACTTTCTCTGCTTCCGATCTTGCGCTTCTGCCTTCTATCACGCGTAAGTCTGCTTCCGATCTTGCAGAGCCGCAGAGGTAAGTCTGCTTATTTTTTTATCTTCTTTTATTTATTCTCTTTTATTTTAAGTTGTTTTATTTATAAAAATATTAAAATTATTTGAATAAAAAGTTAGATAACTGACCGTACGTAGTTATTAATTTTACAGAATTGTATATAAACGTCAGTCAGATTATTAACTATGAATAAAAATATATTTTAAGTTTTTATCTTCTAACACTAAATTATTTGAATAAAAAGTCAGATTCTGACCATACATCTGTGTGTAATTAATTTTACAGAATTGTATTTGAGTGATAGTTTATTAATTAAATATGTATTATTTTATAGTATATTACAATTGCATAACAATGATAATATCATAATACTATATAATATATATTTTAGTGTTAGAACACTGATTTATTAACAATGTATTGCAAAAAATGACAGTTTTTATTATTAACATTTTTTAACAAATTTTTATATAATAGCTTATTACAATAATTATTTAAATTACTATTAAGTATTAACAGTTTTTATATAACTTAATTATTTAATTTATCACAAAATGATTACTAATTTATCACAGTTTATTACATTAATTATTTAAATTACTATTAACAGTTTTTATACAACTTAATTAATATTTTGTTTCTCTTATGATGTTTATTAAGATTGTTTAATAGTTTGAAGTATTTTTGAGAAGAGTGCTTCATGTAGAAGTACTAAAAATATATTTAACGAGGGAAATGTGGCTGAGATCCGTGATGCGCGCGCATCACCGCCTAGCGCCTCGGGCCTCGGGTAAATCAAAAAACCGCCTCAAGGCGCCTCGTGCCTTTTAAAACCAAGGGCATGATCACAGTCTCTAACAGGAGGAAACATCAACTGGGCTGTGAATACTTGATACTTCTGGGAACTCTGCCATTATTCCTTCCCAATCTTCCTCGTTATTCTGCTCCAGTGTACTCAGTTTTCCCTCACAGTACAGCAAATAACCATCCCCATTTTGCTGTAAAATGTGTACCATGGTTTTCATGGAAACCTCCATATTGTTCAAGGCTGTCTCTCCCTTAATAGTATAGATCTGTCCTTGTTGCCTCCACTTGATTATCTGATTCTGAAAATTAACCTCCATATTACCAAGTTCAGTTAGCCATTTCATACCCAGGACCACATCAGTTCCACCTAACTCCCAAATGTAGTAGGGTTGTTGAATCACAGTCCCCTACACATCTAACTTCATACCAGTACACCTTCCACTATTAGGGATAAAGTCACCATTTCCAATTTGTACCTTATACCCTTGAATAGGGGTAAAAGGAATTTTCCACCTATCAATCAAACTATGTGCTATGAAATTGTGGGTAGCACTACTGTCAATGAGAACATTCACAAGCCTTTCTCCATCTGTCCACTTCAAGGTACCTTACACTTTGAAAGTTTTCATGGAAGGGATGCCTTCCTTACTTAAAACTGACAATTGCATAGTTTTTAGTTTCTGGTGTGCATCTTTCTCATCTTCAGATTCCATGAACTCCACTTCAGACTCATTCTCCCCTTCAGAGTGTTCTACCAGTATCTTCTTATAATTCTTCATTTTACGCACATGCCCCTTATTCCAATCTTCCCCACATTTAAAACACAATCCCTTCCTACTTCTTTCTTGCAGCTCACTTTGAGATAATCTGGGACCATTCCTCTTCTGATTTGATGCACTCACCTCCTCTTTGGACTTGCTTTCAGTTATCAACTTGCCAGCATTTGTATATGGGTTAAGGTTACTTTTCCACTTGTTCATATTTCCCCTCATTGTGCGGTTTACCCTGCCACTTCTTCTTTCCTTCCTCCTTGTTTTTCCTGAACATTGCTTTATTGTTTTTATTCTCAATCAACAAGGCCTTATCCATGATTTTAGCTAATGTTCTTGTTGTGTACAATTTCAGTTCAGCCCTTATATCCCTTTTTAACCCATTCAGGAACACTCCTTTCAATACTTCATTGCTCAGATGACCTTGAGAGGCAATAGCCACTTCGAATCGCTCCCTAAATTCCTTCAAACTATGTAGTGCCCCCAAAGGATTCTGCACCAGTTCTGGTTGGAAACGATTAGTTAAAGCTTCCTTAAAGTTTTCCCAATCCTTCTGAAGTGCTTGACCTTCCCACCATTGGAACCAGCTCAATGCTTGATCCTCCATGGCTACCACAGCAACATCCACTTTGTCTTCTTCCTCGGTATGATTCAACCGAAAATAGCGGTCCATCCTCACCAACCATCCGAAAGCATCCTCGCCATTGAAAATAGGAAAGTCTATTTTCCTTCAAGTATGATGATAATATCTATGACTTCTGCGAGGATCGCGATCATGTCGTGTAGAAAAATGTAACATGTATTTGTTATTTTAATTTTATGTACATCCGGAATTGTATAGATAAGACTTAGAGTAGATAGAGCTCTTTAATTAATAGATAAGCTCGCAGAATAGATAGATCCTATTATTTAGGATCTGAAACAACTAGGCTTTATCTGTAACCTGTATATATATCATTGCCGGATGGCTCAATAATATTCAAGGAAGATTAATTCCTCAAACCTACATGGTATCAGAGCTAGGTTTAAACAACACGATGGTAGAAACCAGTGATGCTGATTCCTCACACACTATCAACCCTAACTCTCAAATTAGCCCTATGACAAATTACTAGCCTCCTATTCATTCATCTATGATAATCACTAGTCATAGATTGAATGGAACAAACTATCTGGAATGGTCTCAATCTGTCAGACTCGCAATTGATGGGAGGGGAAAACTAGGCTACATCACAGGAGAAATCAAACCAAAATTACCTGAAGAAGGTTACGGTACATGGAGGTCAGAGAATTCACTCCTAACAGCTTGGCTTCTGAACTCCATGGAGCCCTTAATTGCCAAACCTCATATGTTTATGAAAACTGCAAAGGAGGTATGGGACTCTATTAAGGAAACTTATTCAGATCTTGAGAACTCTTCTCAAATTTTTGAACTCAAAACCAAGCTGTGGCAATCTAAACAAGGAAATAGGGATATCATTTCATACTACAATGAAATGGTATCTCTGTGGCAAGAATTAGATCAATGTTATGGTGATGAAGAGTGGGAGAGTGCTAAGGATTTGGCCAGACATAAGAAAAGAGGAGAATGATAGGGTCTATATGTTTCTAGCAGGGAGCAATAGGGACCTAGATGAAGTAAAAGGCAGAATACTGGGAAAGAAACCTCTGGCCCCAATCAGAGAGGTTTCTGAGATCAGGTTGGAAGATAGCAGGAGGAGGGTCATGTACAACACTCCAGTACCTAATGAGGAACCTGGGGACTCTTCAGCTTTAGTGGCCAGAAGTGATGACAAGAAAAAACCTTGGTGTGATCACTGCAAGAAATTGTGGCACACAAGGGAAACATGCTGGAAACTTCATGGAAAACCACCGGGAGCTGGAAAGAAGAAAGTTAAAAGGGCCCTATAACCTACTGTGACTGAAACTCAACAAGAGTCAGGAGTTGAATCTAAACAACTGCCTTTCACAAAGGAACAAATAGAGTACCTACTCCAATTTCTACCCACCTGGAAAATCTCCAACCAAGAAAACCGTTCCTGTTCTTTTACCCAAAATGATAAAATTACATCATATTTTTGTTCTGAAAAACCAAAAGGTACCTGGGTCATTGACTCAGGTGCAACAGACCACATGACCTACATTCCAAATCTCTTTTCTTCATATCAACCTTGTGTAGGAGATAAGAAAGTTAGAGTTGCAGATGACTCTTTTTCAGCTATAGCAAGGATGAGAAATATTAAAATTTCCTCATCCATTAACCTTTCTAAAGTCTTACATGTTCCAAAACTTTCCTGCAATCTTATCTCTATTAGCAAAATAACCAAAGACCTTCAGTGTTGTACTGTTGTGTAAAGTTTTATCCTTCTTATTGCATTTTCAGGATCTGGCATCGGGGAGGATGATTGGCAGTGCTAGAGAGGAGGATGGCCTATATGTTTTTGATGAAGGAACACAATTAAATAAACAAGTTCAAGGAAAAACTTGTTTGCAAACTATTTCCTTTCCTTGTAATAATGAAGTGTATTTAATGCACTATAAATTAGGTCACCCAAGTTTTTCCTATCTAAAATGGTTGTTTCCTAAGTTATTTCATAATAAAAATCCTTCATCATTTCATTGTGATATGTGTGCACTTGCCAAACATCACAGGAGCTCTTATATCCCTCATAGTTACAAACCAACTAGTCCTTTTACTCTTGTACACAGTGATATTTGGGGTGCATCTAGAGTTTCAACATTGAAAGGACAAAGGTGGTTTGTAACTATCATAGATGATCACACACGGGTCACATGGGTTTTTTTTATGAAAGAAAAATCTGAGGTTGAAGATGTTCAAGAAATTTTACTCAATGGTTCAGACTCAATTCAATACTAATATCTAAGATTGTGAGAAGTGATAATGGCCTTGAGTATTTTTCTAAAAATTTAAATAATTTTTTTGCTGAAAAAGGGATTATTCATCAAAGTTCCTGTATAAATACACCTGCTCAGAATGGAATAGTTGAGAGGAAAAATAGGCATTTGCTTGAAGTCACTTGTGCAATTATGTTTTCTGCTGGAGTTCCAAAATATTTATGGGGAGAAGCTGTTTTACATGCTACCTATTTAATTAATAGGATGCCATCAAAGACTCTAGGATTTAAAACTCCTATTGATACGCTTCAAGCCAGTTTTCCTGAAACTGGGCTTATCAACTCTCTTCCCATAAAATTTTTTGGCTGCACAGTTTTTGTTACCAACCCTGACAGAACTGCAAGCAAATTTGACTCTAGAGGCAAAAAATGTGTTTTCTTAGGACTATCTTCAACACAGAAGGCTATAAATGTTTTGACCCTACAACAAAAAAGATGTTTGTAACAATGAACACTGTTTTTGTTGAAAATCAATCTTTTTTAGTACTCATCTTCAGGGGGAGAATTCTAATGAAGATGGTACTATGTGTCACATATCCATGAAAAACTTGAATTTCTTGACATTAGTCTAGATGCACAATATAATAGACAGTTAGATGCACTAGAAAATAGTCAAGAATCAAAAGAAAATGAAATAAAATTTTCTGAGACAAAGGAAAGATGATGAACAGCAGACAAGTAAATTTTTTGGCAAGGTTTATGAAAGGAGAGTTCCAAATCAAAGAATAGAGGACATCTCTGATCCTGTCAGTGCTCATGAATCTGACTCAATGTCAGAAAATGACAAAGGTAATAATTCCATTGATCTAAATCTACCCATTGCTCTCAGAAACGAAAGAAGATCATGTGTTAAATACCCTATCTCAAACTATGTGTCTTATTCTCGGTTATCTTCATCATTTGCGGCCTTTACCTCTAAGCCTTTGCCCTGTTTCTATTCCCTTAACCATACAGGAAGCTCTATCTAAACCTAAGTGGAAGAAGGTTGTTTTAGAGGAAATGAATGCTCTTGAAAAGAATCAGACATGGCAGGTTGTGGAATTACCCAAGAACAAACCAACAGTAGGATGCAAATGGTATTTACCCCTAAATTCAAGGCAGATGGTACACTTGAAAGATATAAGGCCAGATTGGTTGCCAAAGGATATACACAAACCTATGGCATAGATTATATAGAAACTTTTGCTCCAGTTGCAAAATTAAATACTATAAGGATCCTTCTATCTCTAGCTGCTAACCTAGACTGGCCACTTCAACAGTTAGATGTGAAGAATGCTTTCTTAAATGGGAAGCTTGAAGAGGAAGTATACATGAGTCCCCCTCTTGGGTTTGAGGGATAGTATGGCTCAAAGGTGTGCAAGCTGGAGAAAGCCTTATATGGACTTAAACCGTCTCCAAGGGCTTGGTTTGACAGGTTTACTCAATTCATAAAGAGGCAGGGATTCAAGCAAGCCCAAGCAGATCATACACTATTCATGAAGTTCTCAAGTAAGGGAGAGATTGCAGTGTTAATTGTTTATGTGGATGATATCATTCTTACATGGGAGAATTAAAGTACTTTCTTGGCATGGAGATAGCCAGATCAAAGAAGGGAATTGTGGTATCAAGCAAGCCCAAACAGATCATACACTATTCATGAAGTTCTCAAGTAAGGGAGAGATTGCAGTGTTAATTGTTTATGTGGATGATATCATTCTTACATGGGAGAATTAAAGTACTTTCTTGGCATGGAGATAGCCAGATCAAAGAAGGGAATTGTGGTATCTCAGAGGAAGTATGTACTAGACCTTCTCCATGAAACATGTATGAATGCCTACAGACCAATAGATACTCCAATTGATCCTAATCAAAAGTTAGGAGATGTCAAAGGAGTACCAGTTAATGTTCAGCAATATCAAAGATTGGTGGGAAGATTGATTTATCTGGCACATACAAGGCCAGATATTGCCTTTGCAGTTAGTATGGTTAGCCAATTCATGCATAATCCATTCCAGGAACATCTAGATGCTACCTACAGAATCCTAAGGTATTTGAAAAGTTGTCCAGGGAAAGGATTATTTTTTAAAAAAGGTGACAATAGAAGTGTGGAAGCCTTTACAAATGCCGGTTATGCTGGCTCAATAATTGATAGAAGGTCTACATCTGGGTATTGTACTTATGTATGGGGGAATCTAGTGACTTGGATGAGTAAGAAGCAGAATGTGGTTGCTAGAAGTAGTGCAGAATCTGAATTCAGATTTATGGCTAATGGAATCTGTGAACTACTTTGGATCAAGAGAGTGATTTCAGAGTTGAATATGAAATTGGAACTACCTATGAAGTTATATTGTGATAATAAGGCAACCATTAATATTGCTCACAACCCTGTGCTACATGATCGTACTAAACATATTGAAGTGGACAGACACTTTATCAAAGAGAAGATTGAAGCTGGAATTGTGTGTACGCCATTCATATCTACCAAAGAACAAACAACTGATATCTTTACAAAGGGCCTGTTGAAACCAGTGTTTGAACTACTTATAAGCAAGTTGGGAATGTATGATATATACTTACTAACTTGAGGGGGAGTGTGGAAAAATGTAACATGTATTTGTTATTTTAATTTTATGTACATCCGGAACTGTATAGATAAGACTTAGAGTAGATAGAGCTCTTTAATTAATAGATAAGCTCACAGAATAGATAGATTCTATTATTTAGGATCTGAAACAACTAGGCTTTATCTGTAACCTGTATATATATCATTGCCGGATGGCTCAATAATATTCAAGGAAGATTAATTCCTCAAACCTACATGTCGCGATGAGGAAAATTCAGAGTGATTATCTGAACCTTCCGAACTATCCGTATTCTTCGTATGTTTGTGATGAGAAGTACGGTGCGAAGAATTCGAATGATGCGATCGACTCCTCGAATGACTTTGAAGTCTGTTTTGTATGTCCGCGAGGCTAGCTTGCATAGCGGCCATAGTCGTCGCCATATTAGCTTGCATAGCTGCTGTCTCCCACTGATTTCTTTCTAAATCTGTCATACGTCCTTCCATTTTAGCACGCGTAAAGATCATGCAGCGATCAACGTGCTCTGATACCACCGATAGAGATTGCGCAGGTATAGAATAGCAATTCAATAGGAAATATAGCTAAACAACAAGAATTTAGCTCAAGAAACAAATCAGCACTTTATTGATGAAGGTAAACAGTACACCGAGTCCCAAAGAAAAGAGAAAACAACTCTCTAATCTTCCCAGTCCCCAGACCAAAGTCTAAACAGCCTGCATTCTATTCTCAGGATTATTCTATTTATAGCCTCATAGACTAACCAAAAGTAGTTACAAGCAATTAACAGAAAGTAACTAATAACTAGTCTATTTATTTCTTCTTGAATATACTTGGCCATAATATCTATCCTCCTTGTTAGAAATACCCAATGTCCCTATCATGATAGTTTTTTTTAAATGAAATTTAAAGTGGTATCTCACTATCATGTTATATCTACCATTAAAAAAGATTTAATCTATTTCAAGGCCTGCCCTGAGCCACGTGCATGGTTCCTTGTATATTAAAGAAAATACTAAATAATGAATGTATTGTTCTCAGGTTGGATAGAGTGGGATGGTCAGAGGTATGAGTTCCAAAATGCCCCATCTTATTCTGAGAAGAATTGGGGAGATGGCTTCCCTAAAAAGTGGTTTTGGGTATGCTTTCTTTGACAACTACGTATTTAGCAAAATCTTTTCCGTCTCTTACTCGAGGCTAATTCAAGCCAAATCCTAAAGACTTAAACTTGTGTAAAATGATAAATACCCCTTTCTTAGTACAGACTTGCAAAAAGAGTCGAATATTGCACTTTTGGGATGGGCATGGTTTTAAATTGCAGTCGCGGTTGCCGTTGCGGCTGCGGTTATGGCTATTGCGGCGGCTACAATGCGTAATGTGGCCGATGCAGTGTGAATTAATTTTACGATCAAACGAAATAAGAAAAGAAATTAAAACAGTGTTGCGGTCTCACTGCGCTTTGTTGCGGCCCGGATGTGGTTACTTTGTGGTTGCGCTGCAGTTTTGGCCATGATTTTAAAAAACACCGCATTGTGGCCCGATGTGGTTGCAGACTTGCGGTGCCGGCCGCTACCGCAATATTGCGGCCGCATCAGGCATTGCAGTCTGCATTTTAAAACCCTGGGGGTGGGGTGGGGTTAAAAGTAATTTTAGGGGAAAATGAGATTCATTTTTTTTCTTGCAATAAATCCTTAATACTTTTTAAATATGGAACTATTTGATATTGAATGTGCAGGCCCAATGCAATGCTTTTGAAGGCACTGATGGTGAAGTCAGTTTGACTCTCGGTGGTGGATTAAGAAAAATTCCAGGACCCGGATCAAGTTCCACTTATGAAAATGCTGCACTGGTATTTTCAAGCTTGCGTTGTACAAGCTCTAATATAAGAAATTGACATAATGATTAAGCTGTAATATCTAGTCCTTCCAATTAAGACGTCTATTCAGACAATTTTCAAAATCAATTATGGAATAGATGTATGTTAAGAAATAACATTGTGCATTGAAAATACAACGTAATAATAATATTAAGTTGATTATTTTACTCGATTCAGTCTGTTTATTCCGTGCACAAAATAAACCACTCATACACAAATATCATTTAATCTAGACAGAATCTAATAGGAAAATAAACAAACAGTCCCTTACTTACAGCTTTTAAATCATTGTATATAAAATTTGCAGATAGCGGTTCATTATGGTGGTGTTTTCTATGAATTTGTGCCATGGAATGGGTCTGTAACTTGGGAAATATCTCCCTGGGGTCACTGGTATTTAACCGCAGAGAATGAGACACATATGGTAATTGTTTTAATTCCAAGCTTGCTATTTGGTCAGTGACGTCAGCCTATTAAAATGCAGTAATAGTGTACATTTGTTGTCCAATTTAATTTGTAAACTGTATACAGTAGTGTCGTGAAAGGTTAATGGGGACATTTAATGTGACACCATTTGATTTCATCCATCTATGATGTGTTAAAGTGGGTCTTGTCAATTTTATGAGAATATAAGGGTCTGTTTGGAACAAGGAAATTGCTAAGAAAAGAAAATTGAGAGTACAGTAGGAATGTTTTGAAAGGAAAGGTAAGTCAAGAGTTCTACTACTCTCTTGTAGATACAAGAGGATATGAGAGAGATGCTCTCATCTTTATTATTTATCATTCATTTCTTATTTAATCAAATCAGAAGGAACAAAACATAAATACTAAGACAGGTAGCAGTGACTTTGCCCTAATAGTTCTGATAATTACAATACTACCCCTCCAAGCTAAATAAAGTAAACAAATAAGGAAAACTAAAACTCGGGGATCTTCACTCTCCTTCAAATTGGATATGGATATCAATCATATCCAGCTTGCTCTTTATATTTTCGAATTAGTTCTATGGAAGGTCCTTGGTGAGAATGTCAGCAACCTGAAAGTCTGTTGGAATATGCGATAGCTCTAGAATTCCAGATTTTAACTTTTTTCTTATAAAGTGGCGATCAATCTCCACATGTTTAGCGCGATCATGATGAACTGGGTTTCTCGCAATTTCTATTGACGCTTTATTGTCACAGAATAGTATTACCTTTCTATTATTCTGGATGTTTAGTTCTTTCAGCATTCTTCCTAACCATATTCCTTCACATATTCCTCGACACATTGCACGGAATTCAGCCTTAACACTACTTCTAGCCACCACAGATTGCTTCTTACTACGCCAATTGACCAGATTACCCCACACAAATGTGCAATAACCTGTGGTGGACCTTCCATCTACACAAGATCCTCCCCAGTCCTGTGTAAATGGTTACTCCACTTTCACTGGATTTTTTTTAAGTAGAGCCCATATCCTGGGTTTTTCAAGTAGTGAAGAATCTGAAATACTGCTTCCATATGGTGAATTGTGGGAGTGTTCATGAACCTGTTCACCATACCTGCAGCAAACCCGATATCGGGTCTTGTATGTGAAAGGTTATTAACTTCCCCACCAGTCTTTGATATCTTCCCTTGTCTACTAGCTCATCTTCGGTTCCTGTTCAAAATTTAATTCCTTGTTCCATTGGCACACTTGCTGGTTTGCAACCCAATAACCCAGTCTCTTTCAAGAAATCAAGAGTATACTTCATTTGTGATACATAAATGATCTTTCTAGACCTTGCAATTTCCATACCAAGGAAATATTTAAGTTGACCAAGATTTTTTATTTCGAATTGTCTTCCCAAGACGAGTTTCAGATCATTAATCTGCTCTGAGTAGTCTCCTGTTATAATGATATCGTCCACATAGACCACCATAATTGCAACTCGTCCGTCACGGGAGTGTTTTGTGAACATCGTGTGATCGGTTTGCCCTTGAATGAATCCGTATTATTTGACCACTTGTGTTAGTTTTTCAAACAATGCTCGTGGCGACTGCTTTAGACCATATAGGGATTTTCTGTGTGCACACCATTCCTTTGTTTTGTAGAGACTCCAGTCCCGGTGGAAACTTGTTCCTCTAATTCCCCATTTAAAAATGTGTTCTTCACATCGAGTTGATGCAACGGCCAGTCAAGGTTTACAGCAAGGGAGAGTAATACCCAAATGGAATTTAGTTTTGCAACAGGTGCAATTGTTTCTGAGTAGTCGATGCCGTAGGTTAATGTATTCCCAAGTTTTGCTTTTCTTAAGAGCATTCACTTCTTCTTGCACTGCATTTGTCCATTCCCTTTTGAGATCGCTTCTTGAAGGTTTTTATGAACTTTAATTGTGAAACTGAAAGAGCCAATGTTTTGTATTCGGGTGAGAGTTTGTCATATGAAACAAAGTTACTTATTGGATGCATAGTACAACTTCTCTTCCCTGTCCGTAATGCAACTGGAATATTTAAATCACCTGACTCATCAGGGAAAACATAAGAACTGGAATCTTTAGGTTGAGTATTACCTGGTGAATCCGGGAAGCGTTCATGGCTATGTGCTTCAGTAGTGACTTGCTCTTCCACTTTATTTTGCTATATCGGGCGCCGGGTGTAGACAATGTCATCTTTTCGGACATCTTTATTTGAGGATCCATCGGCTGATGGGTTTGGAACAAATTCAGGACCACTCGGATTTAAACTGTTAGTTTCAACTCCAACAGTATCCATAATGGATTAGGAATATCCTCATGGTGACTCGGATCGGAAGGGAATAAGGTAGGATTGTCTAAAAATTGATATTCCACACAGTTCTCCCCCTGAATTTTGGTTTTGGAATAACAAGGTTTGTCTTCAAAGAATGGCATCCATGGAATGGTAGAATTTCCTGGTGGAATGGTTGAATGACCTAGGATCTAGTTTGCTACAATTTGGCTGATGATTATGAACGAATGAGGTGCAGCCAAATATTTTCAGTTGTAACTGGGGATAGAATTCGAATGTGAGGGAAGCTAGACCGTAGAAATTGGGGTGTGGAGTTTTAATGTCAACGACTCGGGAAGGCATCCTATTGATAGGTATGCGACAGTTAACACAACTTCTCCCCAAAAATGATTTGGAACAAAACTAGATAATAGTAATGAATGCGTTACCTCTAGCAGATGTATGTTTTTCCTTTCTGCAACACTGTTTTGTTGAGGGGTGTCAACATAGGATGTGAGATAGACAATTCCCTGCAGAGTAAGGTAGTTGCCCAACTCATAGTGAAAGTATTTCTATGCATTATCAGATTTGAGTACTTGAATTTTTGTTGCAAGTTGGTTTTGTATAATCTGATGAAAACGTTGGAAATTGCCCAACTTCAGATTTGTCCTTCATCAGAAAGACACAAGTAACACGAGTATGGTCATCTATAAAAGTAACAAACCATCTCGCACCAGAGATATTTTTCACTCTGGAAGGGCCTCAAACATCACTATGAATTAAATAGAATGGATGAGAGGATTTATACAGGAGTGGAGTATAAGAGTGGAGTATAAGAATGTCTAACATGCTTGGATAATTGACACACTTCACAATTGTAATCATTCGGGCTTTTATTCAATAAATGAGGAAACGACTTTTTAAGTAATGAGAATTTGGATGACCCAACCTATGATGCCATAACATCATATTATTTTACTAGAAACATGAAATAATGGCGAAACTAGGAGTTTTCCCAAATGCTTGGCTTCCATGTGGTAGAGCTCATCACAGACTTTAGCACTGGCTGCACTGCTAATCATGAAACATGCATGCATATGGGGTTAAGATAGTAATACAAATTGAAATCTGCATTGGGAACATATAACACACATTTCAGTGTTATATTCTTTGATATGACAACTTTACCAATGCCCGCCACTTACGCGCCTTCTCAAGTAGCAACTCGTATGGTTCTTCCATTCGGTACAGGTTGGAGTTCAACAAGTATATTCCTATCCCCGATCATGTGATCAGTAGCACCGCAATCAACAACCCAAGGGTTTTCACCGGATGCACTTGTATTAAAGCAGGATCGAGTACTGCTCTGATACCATCAAGAGTTCTGCTACTCTCTTGTAGATACAAGAGGATACTCATCTATATTATATTATTATTTATCATTCATTTCTTATCCAATCAATCAGGAGGAACAAAATATAAAACTAAGACAGGTAGTAGTGATTTGGGAAAATAAAACATAGGCTAAAACTTTCAAACCCAATATTTTTTTAATATTTATTCAAATTCATTTTATTTATTTATGGGAAAACTATCAAATAAGCCCTCGTACTATACCGAAAAAGTCGATTAGGCCCTCGTACTTTACAAACACTCAATTAAGTCCTCGAACTATTAAAAAACGTTCAATTAAGCCCTTTCGGTCGGTAAGTAACCGGTTTCCCGGTTAAATGTAACCTGTTTCCCGGAAGCTGCTGTTGCTGGAGTTCGAGCACATCGTCGCCATCGTCGTCGTTTAACCGGGAAATCGGTTACTTACCCACTAAAAGGGCTTAATTGAACGTTTTTTAATAGTTCGAGGGCTTAATTGAGTGTTTGTAAAGTACGAGGGTCTAATCGACTTTTTCGGTATAGTACGGGGGCTTATTTGATAGTTTTCCCTTTATTTATTCATTTGTGTTAATTACTAGTTCCATTATTTTCTAGTTGAACCAAAGACTCGCTATGTTTTGGCTTGGGAATATGATGGAATAAAGTAAAATGACTCACTAAACTGTCTACGCTTCTTTGTTATGAAGCAGCAGTCAGCTAGTCAATCGATAATCGTGTCTATGCAATTATCAATGTGATTCTCATCATGGGTCATTCAAAAATAGTCTCTATGTGCTTTAGTACATGGATAAGGCTGCGTACATCCGACCCCTCTTAACTACCGTAAGTGGGGAGCCTTTGCGGCACTGGGGTAATGTTGTTGTATTTGTATTAATTACTAGGCGACATAAACATATGTAATAAATTTAAAAACATTAACCCATATTTAGTTTTTCTTTGCATTTGCCGAAGTATATCCAAATACCATTTTTTGGCATTTTCTTTGCTCTGCCTATCATTTTTATAGATCCAAATTTAGCCTTAGGGTGCAATGCAGGACCTCCTCTCCTTGTGTTAGTACATCCATACACTGTTCAGGGCTGAACCGGAAGTGGCCGTTCTGGATCCCCCCCCCCCCCCCCAATCCCTTTCCACCCATGGCAGCAGTAGGGTGTGAATTGTTGTTTTGTTTATGTTTTCTTTTTGTATGACGAGGGTCCTCTCCACAGAAAACCTAGTAGTGCCTGGTGAGGGCGTAGAATTTGATTTTAAATGTAGACAAGTGTTGTTGCCAGCTGCATAAGTTGTTAAAAATGATGGTTTATGGTGGGGGTGCCACGCCATATGGCCAAAATTTAGTTATCCATCATAATCTGTCATGAAACCATTTGTTTGTAACATGATTTGGGAATATTATGTCTGAGCAGGTGGAAGTGGAAGCAAGAACAAGTGACCCAGGCACACCTTTGCGTGCCCCTACTCTAGAGATGGGTCTCGCGCCTGTTTGTCGGGATTCTTGTTTTGCGGACCTAAGATTGCAGTTATCTGAACGCCGATATGATGGAACCAAAGGACAGGTACTCCGCTTTTATAATAATGCTTGGTTTCACTATTGATCCTGTGAGCTAAAGCCATTCACGCTTTATGCACTGAATGATTTTGTCTCATTCTGGATCTCATAGCCCCCATTGTCTTGAAAATACCCTAAGCAAAACAAAAGCTATATCATATCTCGGGTCTGAATTGAATCTCGTGGAATTAACTCAACTGTGTTGTGGAGTTGCTATGTGAACAAGTTCATATGGGGATTGGGGATGACCCCATAGTAAGGATCTCATTTAAACCATCTGCAGACTATTTTGGGCCACCCACATGACCATTTTTGAAGTACTCCACGTCTCGGTTTGAACAATGATATGTTATCCCAAATCAGATGAATATAAAAGTACAAAACAACATCTAAAGTCTCGATTTACACCTATCAAATAGAACTTTTAGGATAGATTCCCAATACTTTGTACTAGGGGTGGGTTTACGGTTCGGTTTTCTTTGGTTTCGTTTCGGTTTATTCGGGTTGGGAGAATTTGTACCAAACTTAAACCATTTGTGTTTCGGTTCGGTTCGGTTTGAAGTTCGGTTTACCAAAGTGAAATGTATTAGGTTTAATGTAGTTCGATTTGATTCGTTTTCTTATGTTTATTATTTTATTTGATCAAGTTCTATATTTTAGAATTATAAAATGAAAGTAGTAGTCCATCTCATCTTCTTTTATTGATTATTTAAAAAAATGTAAAAGGAAATAAAAGATAGAAAAAGAAATAATAAAATATTATAAACTGAAACTTCTAATATCTTTTTTGATCATGAGAAAAAAGATTCACTACTCACAAAATATAAAATTATAGTTGATTAGCATTTATAATATCACATAGAATTTTTATGGCATGTTATAATTTTAGCTGCGTTTTATATGTATATTTTGGCGCAGTTATCTTCCAAAAATCATGTGATGGCCTTCTCGATTGAATTTTCAGCTAAAATTTTTTGTAGATGAACTAGACTTGATGAAGAACATGCTATACAAATTTCATCAAAAAATTCCACCGGGAAGAGCCTCAAAAGCCGTAGTCCGGACGGCGGTTCCGGTCAGGAATTCCGGTCAGGAATTCCTGACCGGAAGAGTTGTTCGGTTTCAAACCAAACCAAACCATTCGGTTTGAGCAAATTCTTACCAAACGGTTTACTTAAGTAAATTCAAACCAAACCAAACCATACCACCAATTTTCGGTTTGGTTGGTTCGGTTAAACCAAACCATTTTGCCCCGATAACTTCATGGCCGATGGATCCACCCTATGGCGTCTAATTTAGTATGTGGCGGTACACACACATAAGTGTCACAATGATATCATTTGTAGGGCATCTTGGACATCACAAGTAGAATGGCAGGTGTAGAAGTAGGGGGAGGGCCATGGTTCAGCACATGGAAAGGAAAGACCAATCCACCAGAAATTCTGAAGCGAGCCCTTAACACCCCGGTCGACATTGAAGGCATCTTTGGCCTGGTCCCTCTACTCAAACCTCCGGGCTTGTAGTTAAATCTACACTATTTTGGTTCTGATCGTGAGGGGAACATGTGTCCTAAAAGTTCGATCATGATTCGCAAGACCCAAACACCATTGCCAGCACATGCAATACTTGTTTGCGTGGGAGGATGATTGTAACTTGTTTTTTGTATATTCTTGAATCTTTTGCAATGTTACTATCATTGTGTTTATGATCTCGAAATTTCCTTAGAATGGTTTGATTTGCTTTTCAACCGCATGGTTAAGAATAAATCTCATTAACAGTTAACACTTTTCTTAGGGCATAACTTATTGTGTTCAATTTAATTAGATTTATCTTTGTTTAATTAGGATTTAATCAGTGGGCCTTTGTAATTAATTAGGGGCCATTTAATTAGCAGGCCCGGTCCTGACATTTTATGGGCCCGGGACATTATAGATTGAGTAGGTTTTGGGAATAATGTATGAATGTTTATATTTTTTATTTTAAAAAACTATAAGTAAAATTGAGCAATTTTATTATATAAATATATGTATAACACATCTAAGAAATTAATAAATGAGATGGTTAGAAAGATTATATTTAAATATTTGGTTAGTGACATACTGACATCCGAGAATACTATGTAACTAAATCGGTCTAATAGAAAAGTAGTACAATTTGTATTTGTCATAGGAATTTTGACTTAGGGAAACATGTGAAAGTTATATCTTATATGAAGAAAAATTTTCATAATTCAAATCACATTTATTAATTCTTTCATTTCATGAGAGAATTAAAGAAAATTAGCAAAATACTACGGAAATGAATCAAAAGAAATGGTGAAGTTTGTTTCCAATAAATTCTAGTGTGGTTGTTTAATTTCAAAATTTTAAACTTGTAGTTTGCAGATGTTTTTTGAATAATGAATTGAAAGTATAAGAAAATTATAAGTGATTTTTTCAAAATTTTTATAGATATATATATATATAACTCGGAAATTTATGAGTCTTAGCGGAGCAATGGGCCCTGGGTGCATGCCCCGTTGCTCATGCCCCAGAACCGGCCCTGTTAACTAGACCCATACGGCACATCCTAATGTAACTAGGGTGTTCGGCCATCCCTCTATAAATAGAAGGACTGGATCGTACATACCTAAGAGAGAAGAGGGTTTCACAATTAGAATAGCCATATTATTCTCGAAGCTCTCACGCTATAGTTCGAATTCCTGAGTCTTTACACATATTTTGTTCCGCATATTATTCTCGTAGAGCACCTAGATTAGTTATTCTCACTCAACAATATTATTCATCGTTCATCATTATCAATATACGGTAGGCATGGCCTCGGTTTGGGCCGGGCTGAGCCTCGGTCCGGTTTTGACCGGGCTTTTTTTTGGAGAAGTGAGGCCCGGAAATCGGCCCGGGTAGCTTCGGGCCGGTTCACCCTATTTTTTTTCTAATTACTTCCTACCCCCACACCCCAAACCCCTCCAAAACACTCAACCCAACCCATTTACCTTTTAAAAAATGTGGAAAAAAAATTGGCCCGAACCGGGCCTGATCCGACCGGGTCGGTTCATCAAATGCAAGGCTCGGGAACCGCCTCTCTACAGTGTCGGGCCGGTTGCTCGAACCGGTCACAGAACCGTGGACCAGGCCGGATAGTGCCGGTTCGGGCTGGTTCTGGTTCGGTTAACCCGGCCCGAGTCCATCCCTAATATACAGTATGAATTGTTGATTAAATATTCTTCTATTGTTTAAATTCTTTCTATTATTTTTAGATTAGTCGACGGTTGAATTTGGGCTACAATCACACAACTTCGTTTGCAGTGTAAGACTTGCTCAAAATTGTTTATTTTGAAAACCCCCAAAATTTATAAATTGAATAGTACGAAAGAAACTTCCTAGTTGTTCTACTTCAAAAGGTGATTTGATGAGCACTTTTAAGGTGTTTTTGGATCTATTTTGTTCACGGTAGGGATGGACTCGGGTCCGGGCCGGGTCCGGGCCGGGTCCGGGCCGGCGGGTCAGAAATGGTGGACCCGGGATCGGTCCGGGTCCGGGCCGGGCCGGGCCCATTATATTTTTTTTTGTTTTCCTCTTCCTAATTAACCCCCTCCCACCCCCAACCCCCCAAACCACCCCAAATGGCCCAAAATACCCAGCCCAACCCGAAAACTTAAAAAAAAATTGAAAAAAAAGAAAAAAAAATAGTTTTTGACCCGAACCGGGCCCGGGCGGGTCGGGCCTTGTTTTGGGTGACCCGAGCCCGGACCGGAAAACCCACGGGCCGGGCCTACCCGGACCGGTCACTGACCGGGCCACCGGGTCGGGCCGGACCGGAACAGTACCGGTCCCGGGCCGGTTCCGGGTCGGGCCACCCGGCCCGAGTCCATCCCTAGTTCACGGTCTCACGGATCAGAAGCAGACATTATTTCGATTTTCTGCGTGCAACCGTGCAAGTGTGCACAAATTATTTGGTGAAACTGTAAAACTACTTCTAATTATTTCTAAGCAATATTCCAATTATGTCAAACAAATTTAACTAAAGTATTACTCGCATAATATTTATTATGAAAAAATAAATTTATGGAAAAAATGTAATTGAAGTCACTTGACTAATTACACGGTAGGAAGATAATCATAATTATTAAAAATTAGACAATGAGTGGACGGTCACTGCAAGAATTGAGCGGTTGGTGGTCGAACGGTTAACTCTAGGAAAGAAAGGTTTTTGCTTGGTCGGTGCCTGGGTCCATGCCTAGTTTGGGCCACCTGGCCTGGTACTGTTTCGGGGCGGGCTCCGGGTCTCAAAAACATGAACCGGCCCGACCTGGTCAAGGGCCGACCCGGATCCGGTAGCTACCCGGGCCGGTTTCGGGCCTCAAGAAACAAAAAAAAGCCCGGTCAGGCTCGACCCGGACTGGCCCGACTCCAAGCCTAACTGGGTCTGGGTGACCCGACTTGGGATCGACCCGGGACCAGGACTATTAGAACTGGATTGGGACCGGTTTTTTGGTACTAGCCCGGTACCCAGACCGTGGTAGAAGAGTGTTGGGCTTTGGGCACTCATTTTTGGAACTAGCCGGGCCCGGGACCGGTATTGTTTCGACCCTGACTGGAATCGGTACCAGACCAAATCGGGTTGGTACCGGGCTTCAATTATTTAGAATTGGGAACGCTCGAGCTCGGGATCGACCTGGACCGACCTAGCTCCATGCTTAATCAAATGGTCGTTATTAATGGAGAATATTATTTTTAGCAATGACATTTATAATTATACGTGTTAGTCTCACCTAGGGGTGTAAATGAGTCAAGCCGCTTGTGAGCTACTCGTGGATCGCTCGAGAAAAGCTCGACTCGAGTTCGGTCATATTATGCTCGACTCGAGTTCGGCTCGATTCGAATAGATAACAAGCTCATTTCAAGCCTATTCATTTTAGGCTCGTGGCTCGCGAACCGACTCGCAAGCCGGCTCGCAAGCCTTTGTGTCATATTTTATACGTAGTATATTTTATATATAATTATATATGTAATACGTAGTATGTAGTAATTATATATGTACTTTTTTGGAATATATATTCTAATTTAAGACAATTCCATTTTCAATCCTTTTCACGGAGTATAATATAATACTCCTAGTAATAATTACAAAATAATAACATGTACGTAGTATTATTATTATAACCATAATATGTAATAGTTATAATATTTGCTTGTAATATTTATTAACAGTAAAATAAAGAATAAAAATGTTAGTAAAGGAGCTAAGAGATAAACTAAAAATGAGAAACACATATTATATTTTTAGCCCGAGTTCGCTCATCTTATTCGAGTTCAAACCTATAAAAATAATTAGTGAAACTTGACCCGAGCTCGAACGGAGATCGAATTGAGCTCGAGCTCGAATTATTTAACTCGTCCAAGCTCGGATCGAGTTCGAACTCGTGAACTTTTATCAAGCTCAAGCCTACCCATGCTCAGGCTCGGCTTGGCTCATTTGCACCCCTAGTACTACTCTCACCTGTTTATAGGCGATCAACCATCGGTATCAGGGATATGAATTATCTTGTTGTTATCACAATATCACTATCACTATCTTGAGTAAAAATCAACAAATGCAGTAATAAAGAGAGATGAATTATCACTATCACTTTGTTGAGTAAAAATCAACAAAGGCAGTAATAAAGGGAATAAGCTAAGGGATAAGAATTATCTTGTCGTTACTTGTTATCACTATCACTTTGTTGAGTAAAAATCAACAAATGCAGTAATAAACCTCCTTATATATAGACGATTATTTTTCAAATCTTATAAGTGTTTAATAAGTGGGCGCGCACTCGATCTACAAATTATATTACTACGTTACGTATTAAAGACCGACCAGTATTTTTCAAATCTTATAGGTATATAATTATTAGAATCGTTTAATGTTAATTAATAACCGCATAAAGAAAAAGATGTTAGAATTTTTCCTTTGGTTTAAAGCAAAAAAGAAATGATATAATGAAATAAAGCATAAAAATAGCTTTAGCCACTCTAATGAATAGTCGTATCATGCAAGCTAAGAACTCCCATTTTTGGACAATTCTAAGATAGCTTTCATGGAGAAGGATGACAACATGCATGTATGTGAAGTAGGGGTGGGCGTGGTTGGTTAACCGTGTTTTGGTTAACCAACTTTCCGGTTAACCGAGAAACCTATTACTTCGGTTAACCGATACTCGGTTAACCAAAACTTCGGTTAACCGAGTATCGGTTAACCAAAACTTCGGTTAACCACAGACCGGTTAACCAAAAACCATCAAACCATTGATTAAATATATACACACACCATGTTCTTTCTATATTAATTAAGTTCAAGCTAGAGAAAAATAAATTTTGAGAGTGGAATACAGGAAAAGATAAAATACACTTAATCAGAATAAACGTGTTCAATTGCTTCAAAAAAAGAATACACATGTTCAAGTCTCACGATTGCAGAATGAGCTAATTAATTATAACTCACAAATGCTTTGACTAATTATTAATAATATGAAATTAAAATTTCTATAGTGACAAACATAATTTGGTTTCTTCACATGTTTATTAGAATTGATGTATCTAGATGTGTTGGATACATATTTATCTTTCCAAGTTCTCTGAGAACGTAAAGTTCATGACCAGACATGAACATACCGGTTATTGGTTAACCGATAATAACATATTTCTAAAACCGTAACCGTACCGCGAACCGTTTATTCTCACGGTTGGTTAACCGTACCGTGGATTTAAAAAATTGCGGTTCGGTTAACCGGGAAAAACGGCGGTTTTCCGGTTTTTAGGCGCGGTTATACGGTTACGGTTTTTTATGCCCACCCCTAATGTGAAGTAGATGAGGAAAGCGAGGGTGGAGCAAATGAGAGTGCAGTGGGATGTTTGTTGTTGGAAGAGGAGAGGACGGTCGTCGGTTATAACATTTGAGCGAATGATAGATATTAAGTACGTACGTAGTTGCCCCGTGGCACGTACCCGGCCTGATAAGTCTCCAGAAAAGAGCGAATTGTCAAAGTTGGCATTCGATTCCGTGCTCTATACGTCACACCTACCACAGGGAACACAGATCGAGTACGTGCTAGCTTAGCTGGTTGTGGTTAAAAAATACATACAGTATATACATATGCATGCATGTGTTCACATTGGATAATTTTTCTTTTCTTTTTCTTAAATATTACTCCCTCTCCCATTTGGAGTTTGCCAACTTTTTTTTTTATTGTCCCAAAATTTTTTCCCATTTCCCATTAAATTAACTACTACTTGTCCCTTAAAACTTTGTCAAAGTTAACCGGCACGGAGAATAATAAAGTAAAAACTGTTTGGTTGAGATTTGTGTAGAGGAGAGAGAAATAACAGATTCCACAAAATAATTGATTAAAAGGGAAAGTGACAAAGTTTTTTGAGACGTCCCAAAAAGGAAAGATGACAAAGTTTTAAGGAACGGAGGGAGTATTTTGTAGTTTAGCAAATTTCTCTCCTCTGCACAAACTTCAATCACACAATTTTTATTATTCGTATTTCTCACCTAATTCAAAGAGTGTAAAGTACATTTGAACAAGAATGTGACTAAAAATGTTTGCGGTAAAGGTAATATTTTTTCTATTTTGTCATAAAGTTTCATTATGTCCTTGATTGTGTGTTTTCCTACTAATGAATGCAGATGTATTTGATTAATATTCTTATTATCGTGAGTGAGTATATATGTAGAATTTATTAAGGCAATTTCTATGGTATCTTGAAGATATGGTACCTTGATGGTATGGACTAATCAAAAAATTTCAATTGAATAATTTAAATGCAAATAAAATGTAACACTTTGAGTTGGACCAATCACTACGTGAATGAAAATGTGCTAATAAGGAGCTATCCATTATCTGTTTGCTATATATAATAAGGGAATCAGTGGTCATTTAATCCCTTATTAAAATTTTGCTGGTCAGCCTAGGAATAACGGATTGTTTCCTTATTAGATAATAACAGTTGTATAACCATTCCTGGTGTCATATGTCTGCCACATGTAACCAATGACCATATCTATTAATAATGCATTAATAAGGGATCCTTCCCTCATAAGTCATAAGTCCTAACCACCAGGTATAACAAATGTATAACCATTCCTGGGGTCATAAACCTGCAACCTGCAACCAATCAACTTTTCTATTATATAACCAACTAATAAGGATTCCCTCCTCAAACTTTAACAGGCCGACATATAAAAAGTGTATTCATCAAATATAATACACCGTAATTTATACGTAGTATATATTTTAATACTACGTATAAACTTAAATGATAAACTTATATACGAGAATAGCATAATAAAAATACTGCCAGCAAACATAATAATTGCATGTATTAATGAGACGAAAATAACTCAGTTTTTTAAACCAAAATATAAAAACATTACAGAGTACAAAAATGTCAATAAATGACACATAAAAATTGCAATAAATTGAAATGTTTTGCTAACTGTCATCATTTACATCAACCATTTCCTCTTCATCACAATCGGAGGTCGATGAGTCTACATGAGTATGCCGCATAGGAAAAATAGGTGGAGCAACATTTGGTCGAGTTGGATGGCAGGCAGTCTTGAGAAACATTGAGATGCTTTAGGTTGTGCAAGATCACCTTGAACAAGTTGTGGAGGCTGGTCCTCTACCATTTCATGTTGCGCTTGGGCGTATGTCATCCGAATAAGCTGACTGAAAGATCCTGGTTGTTGCCTGGATGGTAAGTGTTGATGGAGTTGTGACTGCTGCCCAAACATCATTGCAGGGTGTTGTTGAGATGACCCAAAATTAAACGGGATCATGTTTGGGTTAACAACGCCCATATTGATTAGGACACCCCAAATGTTGCTCATAGTAGAGTTGAAATGTGTTCTTTGCTCTACATTTTCAGCCTGGATTTTTTCATTTTCTGTCTTAAACTCCAACATTCCAACTCGTATTGTCTCTATTTCAGTCTTGAGGTCAACAACTTGATGTTCTAAAATCACACACCTATCCTGCATATTTGTAACCATCAGATTTTGAAAAGAGCTAATAAAGTGTTCAACCTACATTTTCTGTTCAAATAGTGGGGGAGAATGCATGATTGTATTACATAATCATTAGTGTTTTGGCCAAAAAACCGAGTTATTTTGCAACTTTCTTTGCACTAAATATTATTATACACTTCCGTTTAAAACTGTTAGTATTAGTATTTGCATACAAATTGTCAGTAGTAGTAAAAAATCTTCTCAACACATAGAATAGATATATACGGAGTAATAATTAGACAATATTTGTTCCCAACAGCACCCTACATATATTTAAGTTTACATAGAGACATACCTCTTCCGGTTTAGATGGTTGAAACAACTCTGGGTGTGATATTTGGTCCGGTACACCAATTAGTCGCCCCTTTTTTGGAGGACCAGTAATTTGTGTCCAAATCTCATAGTCAAACACCGGATGTTGTGACCGATCTGGTCCATATTTTTCTTCCATTCGTTGACTGTAATTAGCCTAGAAGAAAAGGATATTATAACAGTAATTTAAACTACAACACAGATTATTTTTACATGGCAAATAATAATTTGGTTTACATTTAGATTGATATAGACCATCACAACTAAAAAGAATTAGCTTTTATATACACCATACCATGTAACGAGCATGCGGTGTTGGAGGTAGCTGACCAGTAACAGGGTCAACTGTATTCCACTTTCCTCCAAAATCCTCCATTGTTGGAGTTCGGCCAAGTTCCTCCTCCTGTGATTTGAATAACAAATTGAAGTAAAAAATTATACACATCACATGCTAAATTATTAAATCCAAACGCAGTAGAAGTAATTAGACTTTCTTCTTTTTGTCTTTCCAGGAACTTCACCCTCACAAAGGTTTCCTACATATTTATTTTAGTTTTCATTGTCTATAACTCAATCATCCATAGTTATTATTATCTTAAAATAATATAGCTCAATATTACCAACACGATTACGTTTAAATTTGGTTTCTCTCCTATGTTTATCAAGCTGATTATGAACAACCTACAAGCTACAAGGCTCTCAGTACTGATTAATGGCTCTCCTTATGGCTTTTTTAGGCCTAGTAGGGGGGTTAAACAGGGGGATCCCTTATCACCTTATCTTTTTATCATTGCCTTTGAGGCTTTCTCTAGGGGTATTATTCAGCTAATGGAACAAAGGAGAATTAAATCTTACTGGACAGGAACTGCTGGCTCTAATATCTCACACCTAGGTTATGCTGATGACCTATTGGTTTTCTTAATGGAGACTCTAGATCTATCTTGAATTTCAACAAGTTTCTGCAGGATTATCAACAGAGTTCTGGCCAGACTGTAAATTTGGATAAAAGCCTATTTCTTTGTGGGAAAACTTCTCTCAGAAGATTAAACCAGATCAAGGAGCTCTTGGGGATGAAAGTTGCTAGGCTTCCCATCAGATATTTGGGAGTAAACCTTCATAAAGGTGTTAACAGGTTTGAGTACTGTGGTGAGATTATTGAACAGTTTGAAAAGAAGCTTAATACCTGAAATCATAAGAAACAAGTATCACAGAGTTGAAATGATACCTAAACTTACTGACTCCTCAATTTGGAGAAGGATATGCCACATTCATGATCTTGCTTCCTCTATGTGCTCTCAATCCCCAACTGGAACAATTACCTGGAATGAGGAAACAAATGGTCAATTTTCTCTTAAGTCTGCATACAATGAAGTGAGGAATAGCAATTTACCTACCTTTTCTTTTAGTCACCTCTGGAGCTCAAAGCAGGAACTAAAGATCACACTTTTGCAATGGAAGATTATTAAAAACATTCTGCCTTTCCCTGAAAAGCTAAATCAGTTTCAAATTACTTCAAATCCATCTATTTGCTATCTTTGCAGAAATAGCAGTTCGTCCTTAGACCATGTTTTTTATAATTGCAAGACAGTGAAACCTATATGGGATTATTTCATGGGTATTCTGGGTATTCATATACCGAGGAATATTTCGTCTATCTGTCAAATTTTCAGATGTTGTTGGCTAAAGGCAGGTTCGTTAGATCTTTTGGATATTTTCAGGCGACATATTTCAGGTATCATTTCTTGGCATATATGGAAGGTGTATACAAATTACCAGTGGGGAAAAGGGGATGCGACTTCATCTACTACAGGAATCATTCACACCATTAAACACTACACTCAGGCCTGGTCTCATTCATTGAAAGGGGTTAAAATTCACTCGGTTGATAAGATTTTGTATGAGGAACATCTCATTCCCAAGGAATTTCGCAGCAAACCCTTTTCAATACAGATCTTAAAATGGAGCAAACCAAAAGGAAAGCTGAAATTAAATACAGATGCTCGATACTTATCTGGATCAGCAGCGGGAGGCGCAATTCTGAGAAACTGCACCGGCCATCTTCTTCGTGCGGTCAGCTTTGAGGTGGATGCTTCTTCAGCGCTTGAAGCGGAATTGAAGACGATTTCCCAAGCTATTCAGTGGGCGATACGCGCTGGCTATAGCGACTTTGAGGTGGAATCGGACTCATCTATGGCGCTGAAGCTTCTTCTGGATCCTGAGGTCCGAAGGTGGAGAGATATTATTCAGGAAACCTTACACGCAGGGAATAGGAAAGGTTTATCCTTTCGACATGTTTATCGCGAGGTTAACGGTGCGGCTCATTTCTTGGCCCAATCACATTTGGGCCCAAAGCAGGAATTTTTTAGCCCAAATAGTTTACCTATTTCGGCTAGACGGACTTTTTTTATGGATTTGTTTGGCATTGCCTCTTTTAGATTTCATTAATGCGGTTTTTTCAGCTTGTTTTATTTACGAGGTTTTGGTATAGTCCCCCCTCGATTTTTGTAATACTCTATGTCTTTAATAAATTCTGGTATCTGACTCCCGGCATTTACCCCACTGATTTTGGTGGTTTGCCTTCTGGGATAAAAAAAAAACCAACACGATTACGTCTTGCAACTTTAGTCTTCTTCTTCCATTCATCAGAGTTCCAATAGTTACACAATTTAGCCCATGTGTGAGACGTTACGAGCTCCGGACGGAAGGGGATGAATCTTGTGTAGTCTTGATCAGGAAAAAAATCTGGAATTTTGGATTGTATATGCAATCTCATATTTGACATGCGTGCCGTGTAACGACTAGAAAATTGCGAATGAACTTTGGAAATCATTCGGCTATTATCTGACGCAGCCCATGTATACTCTAGCTGAAAAACAATAAGAATAATATAATTATAATTATAAAGTCTGATCCAATATATGCACAAGGATTCTAATCTTTATACCGAGAATAGTGAAATGTATTTTTCGCGAGACTTGGGATCCAAATTTCCGTAATTAGATGGCCAGCCAGTAAACAAATGTGAAGCAATAGTCTCAAGGGACTTCTTCACTTTTTCATTAACTTTCAAACTACAAAAAAATGATAATTTATTAATGAACAAATATAAGCCCTGTTCATAGTTGTAGTTTTTAAGAGTAACTGGATTGCCAAAAGGAATTACTTACTCTCCAACTACAATGTGATCACGACACTATGTGAGAGACACATGTTGTGGTATCAAGTTAGGTTGCATTGAAACTTCAAGTCTTGTATTCGAAACAAATGAGCCACTGCCATTAGACGGAGGGGTGTTCGGTGACTGTTGGCCATCTGATCCAGCTGTATGCCCCCCTAAAGCCAAGTTCCGAGTGGTACCAATACCAACAATAACACCATTGTTTGGGCGGCCACGGATTGCACGCCCACCACCACGGGATATGGAAGCCCTAGAAGACATGTCTTTCTCTAAACACATACAAATTATATAAATTTAAGATACAAATATAGAATACATGGATAACATTCCCTCCCTATACACATATACTCTCAAAGATGTTCTTTTTCATTCCTATTCAAGGGTTTATTGTTCTGTTTTTGGGTAGGGATATTCAGGCATATGCCTAAATAAATTAATTTTTTACCACTTTAATTAGCACTTTATGAAAGCATAAAAAATGTATTCACATCTAAATACTGTTAAAAACAAATTCACATAACCTATCTCGAAAATTTGGGACATGAAATGGACTCTGTGAAATTACCTTGCCAAAGAGAGAATGAACACTGTGAGGTAACTAACTCTGTTAAACCGTTAGTACAAAAACTCTAATTGAACCCTTGAGTGAACTGAAATATTCGTTTGCACATATAGTACCCTAGTCCAAAATGAAATAGAGCAATAATCAAACCTGGAAAAACAGATATATGCTTGGTGTGTTAAAAAACATATGTTTACTCACTTAAAATACCTAGACCTCTCCCAATCTAACTATCACTGCAGCATAGTCAAACTTATATAAATCTCATAAATGAAAACCCCAGAAATTTGTAATACAAAGTGCTGTAATTGAAAGAAAATGAAAGAGAACCTGAGTTGCCGACTCCAAGGTTTTCGTCCACGAGACCTTATCTACTTTGCAAATCGATCGAGTGAGGAAGATGAAAGGGGCGAGCCAAATATTTTCCCCCATGCCCTCACATATGGTAAAAGCATAATCTAAGAAACCTTTTAAACCTTCTACAAACTCATGATTTATATTACCGGAAGCCCGACTTTGACGTTTATACATCCACTCACGGCCCTCTGCCATGTTACATATCACCTGTTCAATGTAATTAAAAAATGTATATCCATAATAACAAATAATACTTAATTAATTAAAATATTCCTATAAAATAAAATATCCGATTAGACCCTATTTGGTAACCCAATTTTCACCTTACCAGCCAAATAAGCCAACTTTTTTATCAAACACGTGATTTTTTATTTTTCGCGCTGAATTGTGTGATAATTAAAATAAATAAGATTGAAGTAACTTTCTGGATTGAATAATTATTACATAGAGCAATTTTAGCTATTTTCATATAATCTTTTCTTAATTATATTAATAAATTACTCCCTCCGTACCTTAAAGGTTTGTCAAGCTTGACCGACACGTAGAATAATAAAGTAAAAACTGTGTGATAGATATTTGTGCAGAGGAAAGAGAAATAACAGAGTCACAAATTGATTGATTAAAATGGAAAGTGAAAAAGTTTTTGGGACAACAAAAAAGGAAAGTTGACAAATTTATAAGAGACGGAGGGAGTATATTTTAACTATTTTTGCCATTATTCAGCATATTAAGCTATATCGATCTAAACTTCATCAATTCAACAAATCCAGACTGTTCAGCCTATCTATTTAGCAAATTTTAAAGTTACTAAATGAGCTCTAAATTTACAAAATGTACAAAATTTGTCAAAAATAATTTACGCTGTACACATGCAACTACAAACATTAATTATTTGTAACATAAAAATAACATAATCGAAGATAATGACTTCTCAATAAAAAAAGGAAATAGCTTACAGGGGGCAAGGGATGAGCGGTCTGCACTTCGACGGCATTTTGTTGGAAGAACACACAAAAATAAAAGGCTGCACAAATTGATCCTATGGAAGAAATAGAGGAACAAGAATATACATAGTATATATATACGAGTATATGAAGATTAGATCGGCTATGAAATTATGAACGGGTGGGAGGAAGTTGGGTAATAAATGAAAAATAAATGGATTCATTTTTATGACAACACAGCACCCGTGCATACGCACGGGAAAGAACAGTTATCCTTATATATTTTTGTTCATGATCTAATTAAATACGTAGTATAAAAATGTTTTTTATACAATTTTATAGCATTTCAAAAATGGAGTACAATAAGTTAATATCAAAAAGTATAAATCTATACGAAAAATATTCAAATTAAAAGAAAATTAAAGTAAAAAAAATCAACACTATCCATTAGAATTTGTTACGTAATAATTGGTATTGCAGGCAGCAAATAATAAAATATTGAACTTAATTGTTAGAGTTTCGAAAAACTACTTTAAAGAGAACTTTTAGTGATAACGTCTAATGCTTTTCTCTTATTATAATGTATTAAAATTATCAATCCATATATTCAGCCTCGATAACACCATATATATATATATATATATATATATATATATATATATATATATATATATAAAGCATTACATGACTAAAATATGTCTAGGGAGGAAATTAAGTTTCTTCTTTTTCCAGTGATAGAGCTAGAAATTTATTGATTATCATCACATATGTGACAATTATAGAAATATCTTCTCATAAGTTTAAAAGGTCTTGAGATAAGAAATATGAGAGAGAAAATTCTCCCAATCAGTTATTATTTGCTTATCTTATACTTAAAAACACTACATATGATAGAAAAATTATCTCGCTTATCCTATCGTATATGACAATTTTTTATTGTGGCTTATGTTTTTACCACAGTTGTTGTGCCCACACACGCAAAATTGTCGCAAAATTGTCATAAATAATATTCACCACAGTTTCTTTATTAGTCTTTTATGACTGATTACGACCGTGGTAAAAATGATATATTCAGTAATGTACTTAAAAGCACTACGCATGAGATTGAGAGGCAAAATTCTTATTCTCAATTATTAGCACACTTATTTTCTTAAACCTAAAAACACTATGTATAAAATAAAAAATTCTCTCTCAATTATTAGTTTGCTAATCTTATCTTATATATTTAAAAGCACTACGTATGAGAGTGAAATTTTCCACCTCAATTATTAGTCTGCTTATCTTATCTTATACCTAAAAAACTACATATGAGAGAGAATATTTTTCCACTCAACCATTAATCCATTTATCTTGTTACACATAAAAGCACTACAAATGAGAGATAAAATATTCAGGTATATTATTAGTCTGCTTATCCTATCTTATACAAAAAAGCACTATAGATGAGAGAGAAAATTTTCTCGTTCATTTATTAGTTAGCTTATCTTATACATAAAAATACTACATATGAGAGAGAATTCTCTAGCTCAATTATTAGACCGCTTACCGTTGCTTAAAAGTAATACATATAAGAGAGAAAATTTTCCCATTCAATTATTAATCCGCTTATATTATACGTAACAACACTTCATATGAGAGAGAGAATTTTTTCACTCAGTTATTAGTCTACTTATCTTATACCAAAAAGCACTATAAGTGAGAATGAAAATTCTCCCGCTCAGTTATATGTCCGCTTATCTTATATCTAAGAGTACTACGTATGAGAGAGAGAATTCTTCTGCTCAATTATTAGTTTGCTTACCTTATACATAAGAGTACTGCATATGAGAGAGAAAATTCTCTCGTTCAATTATTAATTAGTTTATATATTATACCTAAAAGCATTATATATGAGAGACAATATTTGCTCGTTCAATTATTAGTCTATTTATCTTTTCTTATACACAAAGGCACTACATATATGAGAGAATATCTCTGCTCAATTATTAGTTTGTTTATCTAGTATACTTAAAAGCGTTATATATTAGAGAGAAAATTATTCCGCTCAATTATTAGTTCATTTATCTTCTTCTTTATTTTATATCTAAAAACACTACGTATGTGAGAGAAAATTATCCCGCTTGGCCGCTTTTTTATTAGTCCGTTTATCTTATACTAAAAAACACTACGTATGAGAGGAAAAATTTTGCCGCTCAATTATCTGTTGTTACTTACCACGCTGAAGTTCAAATCTATCTATTTGAAATGTCATACACTAATAATTAGATAATAAAGAAATATAATGTTGTAAAAGTACTCATATGTGAAGTTTGATATATTTACCATTAAAGTGATATAACATTTGATAATTCTGACATTATTTAAACATCGTGACATTTTCTTCAAGAATGAAAAGAAAATAACAAATTGTTATTTTCCAAGATGTGCAAATTGTGGGGAGATGGACACATAGGATGCCTTAAACTAATGAGTAAGGACACATAGGATTCTTTAAGGGCAACAACAATCACCATGAGCCGAAATGAAGGACCCTGATTAAAGTGTATTGTGTGGATGTTTAATTTGTTTGAGCGAGAAAGTGGTGATTTTTTTATGTATCAGTAGGTAGGAAGTGTTCATAATATGAATTGCCATATCTACGTTTTACTTGCCAAATCCATAATACTTTTAACTCTCCCGTGTCGGTGTAAAGTAAAGTACCGAGGAAAATGGAGTGATGAAGATACGAATTTTACAAAGAAAAAAGAGATAAAAAACCTAAAGCACAAAACTAAGATGAATTTGTCCCGCAAAAAAAGATTAATATGAATTTCATCAAACTGTGATAATAACCCTTTTCATGTGAGTTCTCATATAAATCTCTATTTATCTTATTGTTATCATGTGCCTACATTTCTGTTAATTCTTATAACTACAATAACAGCAATAATCCAAAACTTGGGGGGTAATAAAGTTTTGTCCTAAGAATCCAGATTGCAGTCATGAGTAGTATAAGTGTAAGACCAGAAGCAATTAAAGCTATTATTAATCTGATGTTTGGAAGAAAATATGAACAAAAAATCAAACCCCAAACCCAAAAAGCCATCATAATTCATAAACATCATAACCGTGAGGAAAATGTATGGGAAAATACCTTTAAACACTTCCATGTTGTGAGCCATGAAAACTGATATTTTGAAAGAGCAGATAGCTAGAACGGATAATCCAAAAGTTTTCTACTAAAATTCATCCAACAGTTTAGTATTTCACCGAATACTAACAAAGATCATTCATTTTGCAATGGTTGTCTGAATCCTTTAAGAATTGCAAAATTTTAGTGCTTTGAGATAACACAATGATATGTGTAAACGATAATATCTCTTAAATATAGAAATTATCTTTTGTATTAAAACAGAATATACTTTCCTTGTATTTGTTTATACTCTTTCCTTATTTTGTAAACCTATTGTATTATAAAATCTTAATGAATCAAGGCTACACATCGAGCCGTTTGAATCAGTCTTACATGGTATCAGCCTAACTTTCTGATCCTCTGAAACCCCTACCCTCTCTCTCGAAAACTCTCTGATCGCCATGGCCAGCAACGACTCCTCCCTATCTCTCTCGACAATTCTGCACATGCTCACTATTAAGCTATCCTCATCCAACTTCCTGCTGTGGAAAAATCAGATTGTCCCTCTTTTATCCTTTCAAAAGCTCGCAGGGCACATTGATGGCACCACTGTGCCACCCCCAGCCACGGTTCAGGTTGACGCAAAGACAATCCCTAACCCCGAATTCTCCTCTTGGCAAGACAATGATCAGCGGGCATTAATCCTTCTTCATTCATCCCTTTCTGAAGAAGCAATGTCTGAGGTTCTAGGTCTCAAGACCTCGCATGAAGTTTGGCAAGCCCTCCAGAGTGCCTATAGCCACGATTCTGTCGAGAGAATGCAGTCTCTTCGTGACTCCTTACGTCACCTTCAAAAAGGTAATCTGTCTGTCTCTGATTATGGTCGCCAGTTTAAACATATCTGTGACGAACTGGCTGCTATTGGACATGCTGTTGATGAAAACGATGTCTCACTGGTTTTTATGTGGTCTTGGATCCACTTTCGAGACTTTCTCCATTGCTCAGCGTACACATACTCCATGTCCCTCCTTTCGGGGCTTACTTGCTCAAGCCGAAAGCCACGAGTTGTTCCTTAAAAATATGCATCCCACGAATGTACCACAAGCAGCCTTCACTGCCAATCACCACCGTGGTCCTCCTCCGGGTCGTTGGTCATCCAACAATACTCGTGGTCGCAATAATAACAACACACGCGGTGGTTTTTCTGGTGGTCGTGGTCGAGGAAGGAGACCTCCCCATTGCCAATTGTGTCGCAAGGATGGACACTATGCCTCTACATGTCCGGATTTGGCCTCTTTTGCAAATCGTTCTTCACCCATTGATGCAAACTTAGCCACTGCCTTTCATTCCCAATGTCATGTCAACAATAGCTCTCCTGACTGGTATGTTGATACTGGTGCCACTGCACACATGACCCCGACTCCATCAAACTTGCAAAGCTCACAGCCGTATGCTGGGAAAGAAAGATCAGGTTGCTTTTGGTAATGGTAATACTCTCCCCATATCACACGTTGGTCAATCCTGTCTTTCAAATAATATAAAGCTTTCTGATGTCCTTGTTGTTCCTCATCTCACAAAAAACTTGCTCTCCATTAGTAAATTAACTGCTGATCAACCTGTTGATGTCTTATTCTCTGATTCTTTTTTTGCTATCCAGCATCGTCTTACCAAGGCCATTCTAGCTCAGGGTTGGGTTGATCAAGGTCTTTACGTTTTAGAGCATGGTCCAAAGGCATTCCTCGCAAGTCTCTCTCGGTCTAAAGCCTCGTTTGATGTTTGGCATAGACGCTTAGGACACGTCTCTTTTGATGTTATTTCCTTTTTAGCAAAACATGATCATTTGTTTGTTACTTCGTTATTACCTAGTCCTACTTTATGTTCCCCATGTCAAATCTCTAAGAGTAAACACTTACCTTTTGAAATAAATCCTAAGCGTTCTTTGCATGTTTTAGACCCAGTTCATTGTGATTTATGGGGTCCTGCCCCGGTTGACTCTACGGATGGCTATCGCTATTATATCATCTTTGTTGATGATTTTTCGAGATTTACATGGTTTTATCCACTCAAATCGAAAGCTGATGTGTTCACTGTAATTTCAGCTTTTGTCACCTTTGTTCAAACACAATTTACATGCAAACTAAAAACCTTTCAAAGTGATGGAGGCACTGAGTTTCTCCAGCACAAGGTTCGAAACTTATTTTTAGCTAATGGTACTCATCATCAAGTATCATGCACCTATACTCCTCAGCAGAATGGGTGTGCTGAACGTAAACACAGGCATATTATCGAAACAGGTCTTGCAATGCTTTTTAATGCTCATGCTCCTGCATCTCTATGGGTTGATGCTTTCTCTTAAGCCACTTATATTATCAACCGGATTCCTTCAAAGGTACTTCACAACAAAAGTCCATATGAGCTTCTTTTTGGATCTATTCCAAATTATAATAACTTACGGGTTTTTGGCTGTCGGGTGTTTCCATATCTCCGTGATTACTCGCCACACAAGTTAGCTCCTCGTAGTCTTTCATGTGTCTTCATTGGCTACAATACCCAATATAAGGGTTACCGGTGTTTGGATCTTCAAACCTCATGTATCTACACTTCAAGGCATGCTAAATTTGATGAGATTATTTTTTCATTTGCTTCTGGCACAACTCCTGTTGATCAAGCTTCTTTGGTCTTCTCGAGTTTCGATGAACCTTCCACACGAGTTCTGGTGGCTCCTCCACTCTCTTCGACAAATCACTCGGCCTCTCCGATTTCTGAATCCCAGCCTCACTGCCCACTTTGCTCGACCTCAGTTTTGGGTCATGCCTGCCCATTGCCTGTGCAGCCACAGCTGGTTCAGCCACCTCCTGATCAGCCCGTTGAGCAGCCTGATCCGCAGCCCACTCCGCCTGCTAGCTCTTCTCCCAGCCCACCACATGTTCTTGCTGATTCGCCTCCGGTCCATGATGATCTCCCTGCTGCTCCTGTCGTCTCCACACACCCTATGCAAACTCGGGCTCGCTCAGGTATTTTTAAACCGCGCCATATTGCTGATTTAACCACATTACAACAAAATCCCTTACATGTTGCACTCTTTGCTGCAAAAGAACCACGTGGCTTTAAAACTGCTGCCAAAGATCCTCACTGGTTTGCTGCCATGAAAGAAGAGATGCGAGCCTTGCAAACCAATGATACTTGGTCTCTTGTTCCCCGGCCTAAATCTTCAAATATTGTTGGCTCCAAATGGGTTTTTCGTACAAAATACCATTCCGGTGGGTCCATTGATCGTTTAAAGGCTCGCTTAGTTGCTCAGGGGTTCACCCAGGTTCCAGGTTTGGATTACAACTTGAACTTCAGTTCGGTGGTCAAGGCATCAACAGTTCGTATCGTGCTCTCTTTGGCTGTTCTTCATAAGTGGCATCTTCATCAACTTGATGTTAAAAATGCTTTTTTGAATGGACATCTTTCTGAAACTGTTTTCATGGAGCAGCCCCCTGGTTTTATAGATCCTCGTTTTCCAGGATATGTTTGTCAACTGAAACGGGCTTTGTATGGTCTAAAGCAAGCTCCAAGAGCTTGGTTTCAGCGGCTTAGTACCTTTCTTGTTCGGTTGGGATTTATTTGTAGTAGAGCTGACACATCTCTCTTTATTTATCAGCATGGCTCGTGCACCCTGTACCTCCTCGTTTATGTTGATGATATCATTCTTACAGGAAATGGTCCTGACACAATCAAGCAATTTATCTCTCGTCTCAACAAAGAATTTGCCATCAAAGATTTGGGAGCTCTAAACTACTTTCTCGTTTTGGAAGTTACTTATACTTCCAATGGTCTCTTCTTAATTCAGGCCAAATATGCTCATGATATATTAGTTCGTGCTGGCTTCCTTGATTCCAAACCAATTGCAACACCTTTATCCACCACTGATTACTTATCAAGTTCAGGCACTCCTTTCTCGGATCAGACTACCTACCGGTGTCTTGTTGGTGCACTACAATATCTTACCATAACTCGGCCCGATCTCTCATATGCTGTTAATCAAGTTAGTCAATTCTTGCATGCTCCTACCGTTGATCATTTTGATGCTGGCAAACGTATCCTTCGTTATGTCAAAGGTACTATATCTTATGGGCTATCCTTTACACATTCTCCCTCTCCTGACATACTTGGTTACTCAGATGCTGACTGGGCTCGTTGTATTGAGACTCGACGCTCCACCTATGGCTATTCGATTTTTCTTGGTGGAAATCTTGTCTCATGGAGTGCTAAGAAACAACTGACTGTCTCACGTTCTAGTTGTGAATCTGAATATCGTGCTATGGCAAACGCTGCTGCTGAGATTGTCTGGGTTACTCATCTTCTCAGAGAACTTCATATCCTGCCTCCTGATCGACCTACTCTCTTATGTGACAATCAAAGTGCGATCTTTCTCAGTCAGAATCCGGTGTCTCATAAACGAGCTAAACACATTGACATTGACTATCATTTTGTTCGTGAACTTGTTTCCTCCGGAAAGCTCTATACTCGTTTTTTTCCTACCAAGCTTCAACTGGCGGACATTTTCACCAAAAGTCTTCCGCGCCCGCTGTTCGAGAC
The DNA here is from genome assembly GCA_945859875.1 of Cuscuta europaea. Classification (NCBI taxonomy): domain Eukaryota; kingdom Viridiplantae; phylum Streptophyta; class Magnoliopsida; order Solanales; family Convolvulaceae; genus Cuscuta; species Cuscuta europaea. The sequence goes on from CAMAPE010000009.1 coordinate 3,760,555, forward strand.
ATTTCGTTCCAAACTACGTGTTGGCCCACCGCCAATTCGCTTGAGGGGGGGGGGGTGTAAACGATAATATCTCTTAAATATAGAAATTATCTTTTGTATTAAAACAGAATATACTTTCCTTGTATTTGTTTATACTCTTTCCTTATTTTGTAAACCTATTGTATTATAAAATCTTAATGAATCAAGGCTACACATCGAGCCGTTTGAATCAGTCTTACAATATGGAATCTAAAAAAATAGTACTCTAAATTTGTATTTTCAACATGAATGAAGACTTTTAAAGATCATTCAGTTTTTTATGAAACATCAAGTTCATGAAATCAGGCCAGCCAATTGCAATAGGAAATCCAAAATAAGAGTAAATATTGTATGAAACAATAGGAGCACAACCTCTATTAGAATTCTAACATTTATGATCCGGTGGTTGATCTAGTAAAATTAAGATTTGAGTCTATTAAAATTATTTTCACATTAACATAGAAGATTATATATTCAAAAAAAAATTATGCGGCCGGGAATTGTAATAAAAGAATACTCCACAAGTGAGAATTTATGCTTTGACATGCTCAAGCGGAACTTTTGGCGTGTTTTTAAGATATCCTCAATTTCTAATTCAATAGAATACACATAGACCTAAGAAATGACATAGCAGTCATTAGTACTTCATAATACTATAGACTCAATGTATACTAATATCACTACGGACTCCAGAAAAGTAGTATTTCAGAAATTCATACATAGAAAGCTAAAAAAAATAAAACTTATAAACTGAAGTATAAAGACTAATACCATATAAACATTTCATTGGACACCTTATATGCTTTGGTGCTCCTAAAACTCATGTAAAACACTTTCTTCAATACACTTTCTTTATTTTTATCCAAAACAAATCTAGTTTGTCATTGAGAAGCTCTATAAATACTGAATTGATAATATCTACCGCTCTAGACTTCTATCGACTAAACGAGACGTTGATAATATCTACCGTTATAGACTTCTATTGGCAAATGAAAGCAGAGCCCTTTACTTATTTATTAGACTAAAAACTTGTCACCAAATGCTTTTCCTTTCAGTTTTTCCTATAAAAAACTTTGTAGTAAAGAAATGATGGAAATAATCAGATCAAACCAAACAGGCAGTAACCAAACACATTTGCTTCTTTGAAAAATTAGTGACTTACTGATGTTCCTTTAGATCACATATGTAAACATTTAATCAAACAACATGTGTGCACAAAAATAATGAATGCTGGACTGAAGTTGTATTCACAGAGAATCGAGAAATAGAGAAGTGAAGAATTAGAGAGTACCTCTACAACTTGGGCACCCAAGGATTTGTGTTTGCAAAGGTGAGTTAATGTGGTTGAAAACTACACCTAGCCAGAAATAAACATAAAACTTAAAGCCAAATTATGCAATAATAGTGTTTTAACAAATCTGGAGTTCGAATATGACAATTGAAATCACATTTGATTTAAGCAGTAGAATTGTACGAACTAAACCCATGTTGAAGAGCTTGAACAATGAAGTAAAAGGCTTTACCTTAGAACAATCAATCGAACAACTAAGGCGAAGGTCAGGGCGTGTTCATAACCCCGATTTAAATTACTTACTTGACTGATTAAGGTGGCTTTCCTCTTCGATCCCATCCTATGAGCCCTGCATATATAGTCAAGGTATTAATTGGAGATCTCCTAGTATCTGTGAAGAGGTGGGTTCGGAAAGAGTGTTAAATTTGCTGTGTGCAAAAGATAAACATGGAAAGAGCGGTAGCGTTTATTTTTTTGGATGTGAGCAAAGCTTAAAAATCAGAAAGCCACGTGGCAGTATGATATCAAAGGAGAGAAAGCTGGGAAGAGGGGCACGTAGGTTTATTCAGGGGTAGAATTGTCATTGTATGAGCTATTCATTTTCTTATATATAAATAGACATGTGTAGTTATTAATCCCCCATACGAGCAATTATGTATTTATATTGGGTCATGTACGATATTGGGGTAGCTGGACTAGTTGATTGTACTGTAGACCCGTTATTTGTCCCTCATTTATTTAGTAAGGTGTATGATGTGGCTCAAGTTGACTCAATAAGGGATGATTTGGTTATTATATTGTTATACTCCCTCTGCCCCGAAATAATTGTCCTGCTTTCCTTTTCGGTTCGTCCCGAAATAATTGTCTCCTTTCCTTATTTGGTAAACAAATCTATACAAAACAGAGTCAAACAATGCAAAACAATGTCAAACAGTGTCGCTACAGTGCCAAACAGTGTCGCTACAGTGTGAAGTCAACTTTGTTTTCTTAATCTGTGTGAAGGTCAAAACAGGACGATTATTTCGGGACGGAGGGAGTACAATTTGTTTGGCTTCAGTCAACGACCATCTACGCATGACCAATTAATAACAGAAAGCTTTATGACCCAGATTCCCTTATACCACCCGTTATACACTTCTCCACCCTCACGTAGTGAATGAAATGCATCCTAGGTATGGTACCCTCCTATTTTTGTTGGGTACCATAGCAAGCACCATTTATTAAATTATGTTTTGAATTAATTAAGTAAGAATGGTTATATTAATTAATTACTATTGTGGAATTTTAGTCGTACTGTCAAAATGCATGGTTATTGCTCGTGCCTTTGTCCTTGAATAATGGGAATTCATTAATTAATTAATTACATGAAAGAGAAATGGTGCTAAACAGGAGCTTAAGTTTCCGTATGTAATTAAATAAGAGCTTGACATTTTTAACTCGACTATTTTTAGCTTTTATTCCTTTTTTTCCCTGTTTTAATTAATTGAAGTACATACTCCGTATGTTTTAGAGGAGCCGTGACGGGCACTTTCTCACGGTGCGTCAAAATAAATTCAATACTACCACTTATACGTAGTATAGTGAAGTAGAGTTCGTATCCATAGGGAAAAAAATACTTTTCTTTTTACGAACTTAGTAAAAAACGGGGGGGGGGGGGGGGGGGGGGGGGGTTGGGATTAAATGATTTAATTTAAAAACTAAGATAAACAACCTATATGTGTTTAATTCAAAGATAAAAAGGACTTGGCATTGCTACTTTCCACTTGTTGATATATTTTAGTCGATCATTGTTATATCTATAACTTATTCCCTCTCGAATACTCAATCGATGAGTATATCCAATTCATCGAGGGTAGTTATTAACAACAACCATTCATTAATAACCCTTACTATTAGTCAAGTATAGAACACCGCCATATACCGACTTGATAGTAGCATTTAATCTCTTAACTCCTTGATAAATCAACTGAGATTGATAACCTCAACACAATGGTTTCGGTTTAACCAACAAAATTAATCCCTCTTAAGTTTATCAACCACGACCGTGCATTAATAAACCGAAGTTACTTACTTGTGAAACCATCAACGATTAACCATCGGTTCGTCGATCGTTTCTAGTAATAATTAATATATGAAACAAAACTAGTTGATCCTTTAAGTAATGTTCAAAATATTAATATGAAATATGAATAGGAATTAATTAATATTCAAGGAAGAATATTATTAAAGGAGATGAATCCTACTATAATCAATATCAAGATGTTAACTAATTGTCATCTTAGCAACACTCCCCAACATTAATATAGAGGAAGAAAATACTATTCTAACTAATGTCAAGATGTTAACTAATTGTCATCTTAGCAACACTCCCCAACATTAATATAGAGATATTATTAAGGAAAGAACTTTTAATTAATATTCAAGGGAAGAAGTAAAGAAAATAACTCACAACTTTAATAATCAACAAGCTTCAAGGGCAACACGAAAAATTGGAAGTTTAGCTCCTCATTTGGAGACTAAACATAGCTAGAAAAATATAAAGGAATGCTATTCTAAACTGAGCTTAAGAGTATGGAAGAAGGAATGTTGAAATGTGAAGGAAAATGGGGTTATTTATAGGTGTTTTCAAGACCTATAGCCGGATACCCGACCGGGTATTTTGACATACCCGACCGGGTATTTGCCAAATCAAATATTTTCCCACGTCTTTGTGTTTTCTGCACGTTTTTTGGTCCGAAATCACTTCATACCCGACCGGGTATAGGGGATACCCGACCGGGTATTTACTAGTTTCGCAGTAATTTCCTCTTTCACTTCATACCCGGCCGGGTAAAGGCCATACCCGACTGGGTTTTGCACAAAAGTCATGTTTCTTCATCCTTTTTGCTTCCAAACCTATCCTAAACTTATAGCCGAACTAACTACAACTTACAACAAAAAATAAAATGCTAGAAATACGATTACAATCAAATGCAAACTAACAACTATAAACTTGCACAAAACTAGTAAATAAACATTATAAACAATAATAAAAATGTATACTTAGGCACTAACAATTAGTGCCTATCAAACACCCCCACACTTGAACCTCTTTACTCGTCTCGAGTAAATTATAACATGTCCATGAAATTTTCAAAACCAGAAGAGTAGCAGAACAACCATCTAACATTTTCTTCTTCTTTTTTTTGATTATCTTCTTGCATAAATAGATATTTTTCTCTCATTCTCTCATTTTGCCTAGGAGCCTTTTCAGGTTTTCATCCTAGCCTCTCTTTTTATTTTTCGTTTCTCACAACTCACTCATTTTAGCCACTTTTGCTTAGATTGCCCATTTTTTTGGGTTTTCAACCTAACTAGCATTTTTTTCTTTTATTGTTTTTTTGTGTGTTTTTTTTTTGAAGAAAAATAATGCAAGATACAAGGTTAAAAAAAATGAGTACATACCAAATGAGTGTCTCCCCTACACTTTTTTCGAAACACTGTCCCTAGTGTTCGGCACCATGATCGTCGTCGTATCCTCCATAACCGCCATCACCACCAAGACTATGTTCACCGGAGCTAGAAACTCCCAATCGCCCTAATATGAGGGATAATACCACGTCAGATGTTGTACTAGGTGGGCATGTTGGAGAAGTACCCTTGGTGGTCGAAGATGTGTTCTTTTTGGTGCTTTTTTCGTTTTTTTAGTGAATTCCAAAGTTGAGCTTGGGGGGTTAAGGAATTCGGTTTGTAGGGTATTTGGGGGATTTGGTGGGTTTTGTGTGTGTGGGTTTGGAAAGTAGGGTGAGGAGAAAAGGAAATGACATTTTGTTTTGGAGGTTTTGGGGTTGGAGAGGATGATGTGGATAAGAAGAATGTGGGGTTAATTTGGATGTTTTGGTTGAGATTGGAGTGGTTTGAAGTTTGGATGATAGTCAATGGAGGTTGAGGGTTTGAGTTTGGGAGATTAGGGAAGAGAATGGGTGTTTTGTGGGCTGATTTGGGACCAAATCGGACTGAAATCCCGATTACCCGGCCGGGTTTTAGTAATACCCAAATGGGTATGCTGTTTTTCGCTTGGCAGTGGCTGTTTTGGCCAAAAACCCAGTCGGGTTTGCGTGATACCCGGTCGGGTATTAGGCCATTTTATATTTTTTTTTTCATTTTTTCGTCATCCGGCCGGTTTTAATGTAAAAACTCGAATGGGTATTACTTCCAGAGACTCCCAGGGACATAAATAAGTGAAAACACGGCCAGGTTTTAGGCATACCCGACCGGGTTTTAGCTTTTTTTGGTTTTATAAAAATTTCACCCGCCTGGGGTGTTGCCCGGGTATTCCTTCATTGTTTTGTTACCCGACCAAGTGTGGTATATACCCGGCCGGGTTTGTTCCCAATTTTACTTCAAAAACTTTTTTTTTAAAGTGCAGAGAAGAAAAAAATGAAGAAATAAACGTACCTTGCATGAGTTGCCTCCCAAGAAGCGCTTTAGTTAACGTCGCGGCACGACGTTATTTTCTCTACTTCAATCTTTCATGTTCAGGTCATGATGACCCATCCTCTGCACATTTCTACCCCGATGACTCTTATAGAAGAGCTCAATTCGCCGACCACCCATTTTGACAATATTTCCAGGATCAAATGTCCAGATTCTCATTGCTTTATGTTGTGAGAGCGAGGGAAAATTTGTACCGATTAGCATGGTCAATGGAAAGGGTTTTGATCTTGGTGGCATGAGAGGGGGTATCAAATGTTTACTTAACTCCACTGTCATTTCCCGCATATTTGTGAATGAAAAGAAATCCAAATGATACTCTCTCGGTTTATTCGCAACCGCGACAAGTACATTTGAATTACCCTCACATTCGCTGAGGATTTCGTCTCTGTCCTTCTCTACCCTTTGTGTTTCCCTTAGAGCCTCAGGAAATGGTGGCATGATCTCAAGAATGGCCGGTGATGGAGTTGAGTTTTGAGGTTCTTCCTCCTCCGGTTGAGCTTTTTCTGTAGGCTCCTCTTCTTCCTCCTCCTCGCGGATGTAGTTCACAACGCTTGACATTTGCTTTATTTGATTCTCCAACTTCGATTCGTTCGACACTGTTTCTTGCGGGCATTGTGACATAGCTCTTTGCATACTCGTCACGTTGATAGTGAGGGCTCGGACCATGTCTTCAGTGGACATGCTAGAATAAGAATTCGCGTACATGTGATCTCCCCTCGGTAAATTATATGTGTCGGAGAACAGATCATATTTCCTTTGGTAACCAACATCATCAGCTTGTTGAAAGTATTCTTCCTGGAGCTTCGGGAAAAAATCCGTAATATGCCTGTGAGACATGCAAATATTGCATGTCTTGGCATCTTGAGTTTCTGAGCTTAAGATAAACTCCTTTATGAGAGAAGCCAAAACGGAAATTTGACTCTCTAAGGATGATGTGTTGATATCCATATACTCATGTAAGCTCACAAAATCGATTTTTTTTTTAATTTTTGTTTATATTTTTTTTTTGTTTTTTATTTTTATGAGATAAAATAACAAGAAAAATAATTGCCTTTCCCCGGCAACGGCGCCAAATTTGACGGGCACTTTGTCACGGTGCGTCAAAATAAATTCAATACTACCACTTATACGTAGTATAGTAAAGTAGAGTTCGTATCTACAAGGAAAAAAATACTTCTCTTTTAACGAACTTAGTAAAAAAAGGGGGGTTTTGGGATTGAATGATTTAATTTAAAAACTAAGATGAACAACCTATATGTGTTTAATTCAAAGATAAAAAGGACTTGGCATTGCTACTTTCCACTTGTTGATATATTTTAGTCGATCATTGTTATATCTATAACTTATTCCCTCTCGAATACTCAATCGAGGAGTATATCCAATTCATCGAGGTTTGTTATTAACAACGACCATTCATTAATAACCTTTACTATTAGTCAAGTATAGAACACCGCCATATACCGACTTGAATTGATAGTAGCATTTAATCTCTTAACTCCTTGATAAATCAATTGAGATTGATAACCTCAACACAACGGTTTCGGTTTAACCAACAAAATTAATCCCTCTTAAGTTTATCAACCACGACCGTACATTAATAAACCGAAGTTACTTACTTGTGAAACCATCAACGATTAACCATCGGTTCGTCGATCGTTTCTAGTAATAATTAATATATGAAACAAAACTAGTTGATCCTTTAAGTAATGTTCAAAATATTAATATGAAATATGAATAGGAATTAATTAATATTCAAGGAAGAATATTATTAAAGGAGATGAATCCTACTATAATCAATATCAAGATGTTAACTAATTGTCATCTTAGCAACACTCCCCAACATTAATATAGAGGAAGAAAATACTATTCTAACTAATGTCAAGATGTTAACTAATTGTCATCTTAGCAACACTCCCCAACATTAATATAGAGATAGTATTAAGGAAAGAACTTTTAATTAATATTCAAGGGAAAAAGTTAAGAAAATAACTCACAACTTTAATAATCAACAAGCTTCAAGAGCAACACCAAGAAGTGAAAGTTTAGCTTCTCATTTGGAGACTAAACATAGCTAGAAAAATATAAAGAAATGCTATTCTAAACTGAGCATAAGAGTATGGAAGAAGGAATGTTGAAATATGAAGGAAAATGGGGTTATTTATAGGTGTTTTCAAGACCTATAGCTGGATACCCGGCCGGGTATTTTGACATACCCGACCGGGTATTTGCCAAATCAAATATTTTCCCACGTCTTTGTGTTTTCTGCACGTTCTTTGGTCCGAAATCACTTCATACCCGACCGGGTATAGGGGATACCTGACCGGGTATTTGCTAGTTTCGCAGTGATTTCCTCTTTCACTTCATACCCGGCCGTGTAAAGGCCATACCCGACCGGGTTTTGCACAAAACAGGTTTTTTCATCCTTTTTGCTTCCAAACCTATCCTAAACTTATAGCCGAACTAACTACAACTTACAACAAACAATAAAATGCTAGAAATACGATTACAATCAAATGCAAACTAACAACTATAAACTTGCACAAAACTAGTAAATAAACATTACAAACAATAATAAAAATGTATACTTTGGCATTAATTACTAGTGCCTATCAAGCCGTCGACGCCTTCAAAGCCTTTTTCTGGGCATCAGCAATGTCGTTGCCTCCACAATCCTCCACGCCGGAGACGTCGAGTTCAAAGCCAACACGAACATTACCACCATCCCATCCTTTGACGACTCTCTGTCTTCGTAATAAAGTATTCCGGAAAAGGATGTGCGATTTCGGTTTATGAACTCGGTTAGGGTTTTAGAGAAGCAGGTGAGTTTGACGTACTCGTACTGGCAGGGCGAGAATCGAATGGAACAGGACGGGAAATTGATGATCAACTCTGGAAACATATTATTCGCTAATTACGAGCCTAATACTGGGAACTGCAAGGTGAAGTACAACTATAATATTGTGATAGAGCTGTACATGTGAGGGCGGAAACCTGTTTGACCGGATCATGGCGAGGGGACACTACATCGAGAGGGAAACAACTTCTGGGATTATGAAGACCAGCAATCCGAGTACAATTTCTTTCTTTTCTTTTCTTCCCTTAATTCGTTATGTTGTCCAGATAAGAGGACTAGAATCATAATCCTATGTTGTATTCTTATGTATTTATTACTTGTACAATGTGGGATGCCTTAGCAACTTTACAGAGAGTTATCTAATAATAGATGTTTGTGATGTTACATTGCATATGTGCCATATGCAGGGAGTGATGCACCGTGATTTCAAACCTGAAAATTCCTTTTAATTTTTCAAAGAAACAGCTATGCTGAAGACAATTGATAATATGAAACATTGAAACATACGGAGTATTATTAAACTTGTACTTAATGGTATGGCTTTTATGGTCTTCTATATTGATTTTACTATATACATTCTTCTTTGGGGTGTACTGGTGTTCATCCCTTTTGGGCAGGTCTCTTTCATCTTTATTACTCTACCATTTTCTCATTTTCTGATGTGTTTTAGCACTCCATGATTGAGTAGTAGCTCTGTTTGCTAGCCTGATTCACCTTCTTTTGCTTACTCAGTTTCGTAGCTTTTTACTTGCATAAGGGGCATCCTAGTGTACATTGGTGTCCCCGCAAAGCAAGGGTCCGGGGAAG